>CM024637.1:28754303-31159478 GCA_014182715.1 Eucalyptus cloeziana
CCAACGAAGATACAGAATGTTGTTTTCCCAACATCTATGCAGAGTGAATGAAGAATTGCAGATAATCTCATTGTAGTACTATGAACATTTTATCATGCTGTTAAGAGTGCATTGGTGTAGCTGCGAGGTGCAATATCAAGAGGAGAATTCTTGATGTACCTCGGATTGTGGTATAGATTGGTATATGAGGTTAAGCGTTGGGATAGCCGTGACTAGTGGGGACTGAGACAAGCCAAAAGCTCTAATTTGGACACCACCACCATACTAGACTAGGAATATCTTCGAATTTCCCTTATCTATCCGAGGCACATTTGTTTCAATAAAAAGTAATGTGATTGACTAGGGGAATTTTGGTGTTTTATTTGACATGTAAGAGAACTCCCCATTTTCATAAAATCCAAGGCACAGTACTCAAAATCATCCACAACTTGTGCTTTCTCTATATATTTTATAGAACATATAGTTTTGATCCGTGCATATGACGCATAAGATATATAACAACATTATATTATATTCATCCACATGTTCTATAATATATAGTTGTACACCAGGCTTATATCCGGAAGACAAATGTTTCACCTCATCTATTAATTTTCAATCTAGTCAGTTTAAGATTGATTTTGATGGCTAGATTTCAACGCTGACTTATGAGACTATCATAGGGCAAAAGTTGTCTTCCCTAGCGCTTTTTGCACGCTGCTTTGCGATTGGCCTTGTGCTATTATCGTGATGATAAAATCTCTTTTCCAGGTGAACAACGCTGGCGTCTTGGGATGCATTATAGATTATGATGGTTTAAGAGCAGCCGGCGTGGGAAAGGTATGGTCTTCATATCTTTGATCATGGTGTTTAGATAGAAACTGGGAAAAGTATTTAAAAAGTTATAAACCTATTGCATGGGTATCAATTCAGTCCTAAACCTTTTAATTTGATAAATTTAGTCCGAAACGCTTTCACATTTGTGTCGATTTAGTCCATCTGGGCCAATTTAGACCGGAAATTGGTGATGTAGATGTCAGCAATCCTACATGGCATCGCAAGTGTTGACATGGACATTTTAACATAATTTTTTACAAATTTTTCGATTTTTTTTTAATTTCTTTTTACTTGTTTTTTCCTTTCTTTGGACTGTGGCTGGTACCGGCCAATTCTGAGACCTCTCATCATCCTTCCTAACATTTCTTTGTTGAATGAAACAGGAGCTACTTAAGTGGAGTGAAATCTCAACAACGACCTACGAGTTAACTGAAGAGTGCATTAACATCAACTACTACGGTGCCAAAAGGATGGTTGATGCACTCATCGGCCTCCTCCAACTATCAGACTCACCGAGGATTGTTAATGTTTCCTCCACCGCCGGGAAGCTAGCGGTAAGAAGTGTCAAAGTACATTAATCCAGAGTTTATTTCCTGGTAACTTAAGAACAGAAATTCACCCTTGAGTTATCACATCGAATGCAAAACCCATTTTCACAAGTAAGTACAAGGATATCACTTTGAGGTCTCCTCTTGAAATCGAATCACATGGAACTTTAAGAAAAGCTAGACTAGTTTTCCTAGAGAATGAATAACAATCGTCTTTCTAATCTTGTGATCAGTTTTTCCCGGATGGCTGGGCTAAGAACGTCTTTAGCGATACCGAATGCCTCACAGAAGAAAAGGTGGACGAGGTATTGAAGGAGTTTCTGAAAGAGTTTAGGCAAGGTTCTCATGGGACCAAAGGCTGGCCTGCTTCTCATTCTGCTTATATAGGCTGCGTTTGGTTCAGTATTTGCAATGGGCTTTGAGTCCAATGCAAATGCTGAAAGCCTAAAGCTACTTGGAGAAAATGCAATTGTGTTTGGTAAAATTTTTTTGTAAATGGACTTTGAGTTGAATATGCGTTTGGTAAAAAAAACTTTCCCAAGGGGCTTTGATGGGTATAATGGGTATTTTTTTTTTTTTTTTTTTTTTTTTTAAAAATTCAGCTAAGACCTTCGCCGGTCCGGCGAAGGGCTGCGGCCGCCGGCGAGCCAGATCTGGCGCCTGCGGCTGCCGGCGAGCTAGATCTGGCGCCGGCGGCCGTCGGATGAGGTCCCCGAGGTCGGGCGACCTCCAGCGAGGGTCGCGCGACCTAGCCGAGGGCCGCCGGAGGTCGCCCGACCTCGGCGACCCTCGGCGAGGGTCGCACGACCCGGCGGAGGCCGCCGGAGGTCGCCCGACCTCGGGCGACCGGGTCGCTCGACCCGGGGGCCGCGAGACCCAAGCGGCGGTTGCCCGGGTCGTGCGGCCCCGGGTCGAGCGACCCTGGTCGCCCGAGGTCGGGCGACCTCCGGCGGCCCTCACTGGGTCGCGCAACCCTCGTCGGAGGTCGCCCGACCTCGGGCGACCTCCTCCGACGGCCGCCGGCGCTAGATCTGGCTCACCGGCGGCCGTCGCCCTTCGCCGGTCCGGCGACGGCTGCTCCTTTTTCGATTAAAAAATAAATAAATATAGGGGCAATAACAGAAATATGAAAAATTAACGAAGGTAATTTAGGAAGAATAAAAATGTTTTCAGCATTCTCAAGGGGGAGCTTTCATTTGAAAGCTCATTGAAAATGATTGCCAAACACCCTATTTTGGACTGAATGAGCTTTGGGGGCTGGATGGGCTTTCTAAATGCCCATCCAAACGCACCCATAGTTTCTAAAGCGGCGTTAAACGCTTACACGAGGATTTTAGCAGCCAAGTACCCCACGTTTCGTGTAAATTGCGTCTGCCCTGGATTCGTGAAGAGGGATATATTGCACAACACCGGTTTCTTGACTCCGGAAGAAGGCGCGAAGGGTCCCGTCAGTCTGTCCTTGCTGCCCGATGACGGCCCAACTGGCCGATTCTTTCAAGGGACGAAGGAATGGTCCTTCGTCTCGTATGAAGATGGTTTTGTATTTCCCAATGGCGAAAAATTTATATTTCCTGATTTTAATTGAAGATGTTCCGTCTTTGGAATGTAGACATTTGCAATATATTGCTTTTGTGTGAGATATAGACGTGTGGAATAGCTACTGATAAAAAGAGTTATATATATATATATATATATATATAGCAAAAAATAAGAAATTCACTTTCTACTCTTAAAAGGATTTGAATATGTTGTTCGATGGACCATTCATGTAAGGTTTACACATAGATAATGGTGCGGAACTCTTTGTATTGACTTCTACTTTCAAATGAAAATCATAACTAAAAGTTTTGATTACTCAAATAATTTTAAGATTCGAGATGCGCAAGCGTTAAATTTAAGCAGGAGACATGCAAATCATGGATTCATTCCCTAGATTGTAACAAAAGAAACCTCCCTGATTTGGTTTTGAGGTTTTGCTTGGTTTTATTTTTAAGGTAACTAAAATAATAAAGTTGCTAAGAAAAGAAAAAGTTGCTTTATATTGTGTTGTTGCCAGCAGGATTATTAAGACTCCTGTTGATTTCTGAATCTCACCATCGTAGTAACTCGAATCATCAAATGTGTCCTACCGGGCATACTAAATAGATGTTTCACTACGAACATTATGAAATATCTTTTAAGAATGTAGATGGATATCCACAATGGTTGTGAATGGTCTTTTTTTTTTTTTTTTTTTTTTGGATAGGAAAGCGAATGATAAGGAATTCAAAAGTACAACAATGAAGGCAATTGAAGCCAATGATATAAAGTGTAGAAAAGGAAAGAATATAAATTTACAGAAGAATGTTGAATTCTCTGGGCACTTATAATAGATACACCTGGTTTAGTTATAAACCTCTACCAACGCTAACATAAAATGGTTACTGAATTTATTAAATAAAAAAATAGCTTTCATGATCTTATCGGTTTTATTATAAGAAGTTATATGATCTCTTACTACCTAACAACGATTATTCACAAGAAGTTATAAAAATCCTATACTGTAACCACCTAGCAGTTATGTTTTCGTGCGTTCATCATCATTGAATTTGAGTTTCAACACTTTGGATCCGTTTGTTTAGCAAAAAAAAATTTCGAAAATTTTTTTTCCTTATTTTCTAGCATTTAGTTTCCTTAGGAAATTGAGTCAACGGAAAAAAATTTCTATCAAAGCTTAAATTCAAGAAAATGATTTCCTTCATTTGGATCCGAAGCTCTATACTAGGGCACAGACCCAAAATTTAGGAAAATGATTTCCTTTTTAATTTTTTTAAATATTCAAAATTGTAAATACTTTTTTAAAATTTTTTAAAACAAATCAATTTTTTTTTTTCTTCTTTTTTTTTTTTTTTCTTTTCCTTTCTCCCTCTTCCTCTGTCAACCACCAGCCTCGATGATAGTTGACAGCTCAACAACCGGTCATTACGCAAGCTGACGAGCTCGAGGCTTGGTCGAGGCCAGCTAGCTAGGGGCTTGCCAAATCCAGACGATCTCGCGGATCAACCGATCCTTGCAAGCTTGGGCTCGGCTAAGGCCTAGCAACCGGTGGAGGGAGAAGGAAAAAGAAAAATAAAGAAAATAAAAATAAAAATAAAAATTCAAATTATTCTTTGGCATGAGATAAAGTCATGAGATTGAAATCATTTTTCAAATGAGATTCAAACACCGAAATATGTTTTCGGTCATATATCACAAAATATAGGAAAACTAACTATTTTCTTGAAAAATTCCCGAGAAATATTTTTCTTTATCATAAAGTTATCCCCAAATCATCGCGCCCTTTGTAAAATTTGTCATAGCCTCATTGACTGAAAAAGGCTTTTGCTAACAACTTTCACTTCTAATGGGTTGTCAATTCTTCAGGTTGTGCAATGACCAAATTATCGTCATCGACTCAATTTGTCACTTGCCAGTAATCACTAAACGTTGGTCATTTTTGGGTGTCAATGCAATCGTTGAATACGGTTCTTTCGATGAGTTGCCATTGGCCGCTAAGCTACAATAGTTATGACGAAGCTTGTGGCTTCTTCAGACAATTTTTTCCATTTGTTTTTTTTTTTTTTGTTGCACTCTTTTTCTTTTTTGCAAGAATGCTGTTGATACAGGATCAAACGAAGGCACTGCAACGCGCAAGCTTTTGGCTTCCAAAGGGATTGTGGTGGTATTGACTGCAAGAGATCCAGAAGAGAGGACTTGAAGCTGTTGACAAGCTCAAACTAGAGTCTGGCCTCTCTGGCCATGTCTTCTTCCACCAGCTCGATGTCTCCAATCCTGCCTTTGTTTCATCTCTTGCAGACTTCGTTAAGCGCCAATTTGGAAAGTTCGATATTCTGGCGCGTACCTAGGAATCATAATACTGGCCTCGGTGTTTCTTTAGAACCAAAATTATACAGAATGTTGTATCCCCAACATCTATGCAGAGTTTACGATGTATCGCAGATAACCTTACTGTGGTACTGTGAATATTTTATCATACTATTAAGAGTGCATTAGTGTAAGTGCGAAAAAAGTGCAATATTGAGAAGAGAATTCTTGATGTTCCTCGGATCGCGGTATAGATTGGATATATGGGTTTAAGAGTTGGGATGCTGTCACATGGCTGTGACTAGTGGGGGCTATGAGACCTGTCCACAGCTCTAATTTGGACACCACCACCATACTAGACCAGACCAGTAAAATCTTCGAATTTCCCTGATCTATCCAAGACGCATTTGTTTTTGTAGAGAGAGATGCGATTGACTAAGGGGAACTTTTGGTGTTTAATTTGACATGTAAGAGAATTCCCCATTTTTATGAAATCCTAGGCACAGTAATCAAAATCACCAACAAATTGTGCTTTCTCGACATCTTTTATAGAACATATAGTTTCAATCCATGTATAAGACGTATAGGATACATAGCAACATCATATTAGTTCATACACGTTTCTCAACATATTTTATAGAACATATAGTTTCAATCCATGTATAAGACGTATAGGATACATAGCAACATCATATTAGTTCATACACGTGTTCTATAATATAGAGACGGATGCCTAGCTTATCTACGGATGAAAAATGTTTCGCCTCATTTCTTAACCCTCAATTGAGTCAGTTTAAGATTGATCTTAATGGCCAGATTTGAATGCTCACTTATGAGAATATTATAGGGCAAAAGTTCTCGTCTATCACTTTTTTGCACTCTGCCTTGCGATTGGCCCTGTGCTTTTGCCGTGATGATAAAATTTCCTTTCCAGGTGAACAATGACGGTGCCTTGGGATGCATTGTGGATGCTGATGCTTTAAGAACAGCCGGCATGAGCCGGCATGGGAAAGGTATAGTTTCCATTTCTCTGATCAAGGTGTTCAGAGAGAAAATCGAACTATTAATTGGCTCGGTCACTGAAAGGGGCGCTAGTTGTTCACTTGAAGGTCATGGCAAATATCGCTCCAGGACGTTATTGTTATCTTTTCAGTCTTGTGGAGTGATTGAAAGGGATTCTTTCATGAGAGCACGACGTGAATTATTGCTACTAAAGTTGTGATACTTTCACCATCTTAAGAATTTTTGCGATCTCAAAGGTCTTGCAAGAGTGTTGCAGATTATGAAGGCCGAGTTAAGTGAGATGGGGGAAAAAGCAACTAAAGCACAGGTCGAATTAGCGTCGTTGAATTCTGAACTTCACAAAGCCCGGTCGATAGATAGTCGAAGAGCTAGCTGAAGCTAGAACAAACAGTGTTAAACCAGGGCAGCAGCTATCACTGAGAAACAGGGAAAGTCACGAAGTAGCACCAAAGGTCAAGAAAAGACGATGAGGCAGCTGAGGAATTTCAAAAATCAACTTTGCATGGTGACAAAACCCTCATTGAGAGAAGGAGTCGGTGAAGGAGAGTGTTCAACCATAAATCGAAACTCTAATTTGGTTTGCCCCCAAAAATTAACAACTCAATCTTTCCTCGAGGGACGGGTGTTAATCAAACCCAGAAACATACTTACGAAGCCACCTATGCATCACGGTCACCATCATCCACCAAGACAAACACGTAAACGATAAGGACAAGGAAACCAGCGGCAGAGGAAAGGAAAGAGAACGAATCAAGTCAAACACGCCGTGAGCTTTCGATGGAAGAAATGACGATGCATCCACGTTGACCATGATGCACCTGGCCCTCTGCAGCTCCTTCTCGAGCCTGTCGACAAGCTTTGAATCCAGCAACCAGCAGCTCACTTGAGCACCAATGGCGGCCTAGAGGCGGGGGATGGACGAGTCAAGCGTGAAAGTGCGTTGCCGTAACTATTGACACCTAAATTTTGGCAATCCGATCAGTCATTTACCGCATTAAAAATTAGGGGTTAATTTTATCCCTTCAAAAAATATTAATTGAATAACATATAGTTTTAGGTGCATTTATTTTTAATTTGCATTTTCCTTGGGCCGATGACAGATGGGTTCGAGTTGATAATTCAGAACTTTAATTTAACAAGTTGGACTAAGCCCACAAATGGAGCAAGTTGGCCTAAGCCCATATCCTTACAAACCCATCCTTGTGAGCTTTCAAATTTGAGAAAAATCCTATTGCAATTTTGAAAAAATCAGTGGAAAATATTCATTTTTTGCAAAAACAAATCTATAAGAAATGAGGAAATTTTTTGAGTTCGGGAGGTTGTAGGCGATCTTCGTGCATATTAAAAAAGGAGATAAAATATTCCACGAAAATCACGTTCTTGGCCTATAAAAGGAGCTGTGTATGATGAAAAAAAGGGGGCCACACATTGAATATACAGTCACAATAGAAAAATACACATGAGGGGACAGGCCGGCTGAGAGTAAAAAAGGAAAAAGGCAAAAAAAAGCCTCTACTGTTCATCTTCTCCGGGTGTTCCTTCACTGCATGGCTGATCCCTACACCGCTGGCCACCGCCGTTGCTGGTCCGCCGCTTCCTTCTACCGAACCAACTCCCGAGCTCCAAATGCCGCACCCTTGCTCGCTCGTATGTCACCAGCGACGCCCTATAGCATCAGCCTGAACTCCCTCGCTGCCTGAGCCATCGCGCCTCCACAACCGTGAGCACTGTCGTGCCCGGCATTTGGCGATCGCACCTCCCGCAACTCGTCTCCACCTACAACGCTTGACAACCCCTCTGCCTTCGTTGTTGCCATCACTCGAGCGCCATCGCTGCGCCTGCACCGCCGCACTCGCAGCCCTGCAGCCATTCTTCACCCACTCTTGCTGCAGCACCAGTCACTACAACCCGACGTCGCAGCTCCTATCTAACCCACGACACCGCTTCTGCTCCTACTCCGCACTCAGTCTCGCTGTACCGCCGCAACCCTATAGCAGCTCGAGTCTAGCGCCCAGCTTCGCCACCACCGCTGCTCTTTCGACCGACAGTAGCTCCTTTGCCCACGGCTGCGACCACCTCTGCTCGACACTGCTGCCCTGACGCCAGCAGGTCCCGAAGTAGGCGCCGCCCCTCCGCGTGGTGTCTGCAGCCCCTACGACTCCAACTTCCCCTATCCATTGCTGGTTCGCTTCGCCGCCAACGCCTCGCCTCGCCTCGCCGAAGCTCCGAACCGGCTGCCTTTGAAAAAAGCAAAAAAAGGAAAAGAGAAATTAGGTAGTTTATTTATTTATTTTTATTTTATTATTATATTTTGGTTTTTTATTATTATTCCTTAATGTATGATTGAGATTCCGGCATGAAATAGCCTCTCAAATTTGGGATTGACGGTCTGATTTTTTAGCTCGAAATCCGACTTGCAATCATTTGCAAAATTGTCAATCCGATCTCACGCCCAAGATTCAATTCGTGATTTAGTTTAAAATTGGCCAACCCGATCTCATGCGTGAGATATGGTTCGTCAATTTTTTGATATCAATCTTATCTTACTCTGATTTGTTGTCGTGTGGATTGAGTCGATTTTGTTTTCGTAAAAAGGAAAAAATTCAAAAAAAATTGAATTAGGATTAGGTTCGTTTTAGAATATTCCTCATCTTAGGGTTATCTTGCATATTTAGAATTTCAATCTTATTACGAATTTTTTAAATAAAAAATCCAAAAAATGCATTCATTTAGGATGTTAGTTTTTTTTTTAAAATTTAAATTGCACGTTTAATTATTTGACAATTTTAATTTCGAATTTCATAAAAAGAAAAAGGAAAAAACTAGAATTAGGGCATTCTTTGTACGTCATTGCATATTAGGATGAGATTGCATTTTTATTTTATTTTTTAAAGTTTAGATGCTTTTCTTTCCTAGATAGATTGTATTTTAGGCTAGGGATAACATTCTAGTTTAAATTAAGATTTGACCTAATCTGAATCTTAATATAAGTTGGATGATATCTTAATTTGGATAAATAATATTTTGTTATTTTCTAATTTCGAATTTCATGGAAAATACCCAAAAAAAATTGTCTTAGAATAAATCAATTTCATCCTTTAGGATAGGCCGCATGCTCATATTTCACTTTCGTCATATAACTTAAGTCATGTTGCTATGTCATGTCATGTCATGTTAGATTAGTAGCATTGCATAAAGTATGATTCTCATTAGATAAATGAAAATAAAAAATTGAGTGATGATGTGTTAATTAGAAATCATATCTAGGATTGTCGATGTAAATTCTGATTTAACATTATAGATGCTTTCGTTGCTATGAGATAAGTCTTGCAATTTATTCACTGCTTTATCTGAATGTTAAATTGGTGGTTTACGCATCTGCATGATCACCTCACATGTTAGAGAAGTCAATTAAAATTAATTCAAGCTGTCTACAAAACATTTTTTCAAAATAAAGGAGAAAGGTATTGAAAGGTCGTTGGAGAAATCTAACGTAACTAAGTCCTCGAACTCACAATCTCTGATTCGTAGGAGTAAAGTAAATCTCCCGCTACTTTACTTGGATTTCTAATCAACCCACCAAAAATAGATTAGTGGCGACTCCTAGTTAAAAATCAATTGCATGTTAAAAACTTGAACCTAAGTCGCGAATTGGTATGGGCTTGGGAGAGCCCGAGTTAAGTCTAGGCTTAGTAATCCATTAGCCAAACCTTAGGTGGTTCACCCGAAAATTTGGTGACGACAGTAACAATTGCTCCTCGCTCGATGTGCCGGCAACGTACGCAGTGGTGGCGTCCTATGGCTCCTTTGCCTGCTCCACCAACAGCTGCACCTCCTCCTCTGTTCGCCTCTAAGCCTCCTCCAAAAACAGAAGATAAGCGTGTGACATCGATTTTGGGGATGGGAGTCATGCCATGCCGTTTTTTGGAAGACTAGTCATGTTGACTCCTGTGACGTCGTTTATGATGTCTACCCGAGTTGGTTTTTAATAAAAAAATTTCCTACTAATATTAACTTTTATGATAAAAGTCGCGTAATATGTTTGATCGGAATTTCTTGTCGAAGAAACTCAAATGGTTTTTTTTTTTTTTTTTTTTCGAGTTGGCGTTAGGTAAGTTAAAGAAAAAAATTATAGTAAGCACCATACAAAACTTTTGATATTTCTAGTGTTCTTATGCCTAGATATTTTGTTGAAAGTTAGAAATATTTATAGGACATTTTTTCTGGATATATCTAGGGAGATGTTATCTAAATATATCAAAGGAGACATTATCAAGAAACATCTAGAATATTTACAGGATAATTCTAGAAAAATATTTTACGAAAAATAGCTAGATATTTTAGGAGGCATAACCACTCCCTTAAACTATAAATACCCAAGACCATCGTTTATAGAGCATGAGCTTGGCTTCCATCTAAGAGTATGCAAGTGAGCTTAGCTCCCATAAGTTAGAATGAGAGACTGCGCTTGGCACACCAATGTGTGTAAGAGTTCTCCCAATCAACATTGTAAAGGAGTGCCTCCATTAATAAAAGTGCATTTTTTCTAAGTAAGCCTTGCTTGTCTTCTCCAATAATTGATACTAGAGTCACACTTCCGCAACTCATCCAGATGTATCATAACTATGCTTCTTAAGTTCAACAAAGTCATCATAGAGTAATTACATAACTTCATATCGACAAAAAACCATCATACGACTAATATTTTTTTAGATACATCTTTAAAATGAACTTATCAAAATAAACCTATTTTGATTTCTAAAACCCAAGCAAACTGTGATAATATTAGCAAGGCATCATATAGAACCACTTTGCTACACAAACTACATTAATGCTAATAACATTTGCATTGAAAGACTAAGTTTGAAATGATTTATGATTCTTGATTTAAATAAGCCCGATACATGCTGAAACCTCTGAATCCAATTGGTTTGCTGACCTATTTTTAACCAGTGAAACTAATCGTTATTTCACTAGTAGTCACTCTATTGGAAGGTTACATAATAATTATGTTTCTATCTACTTTCGTATAAGATGTTGGTTAATCATCAATCAAGACATACTTGATGAGGATTTTATGTGACATAAAAATTTCTTCCAACCCATTTCCATGTCCATTTTAAGTTCATCATCAATGGTAGACTTCTGATGGTAGTGTTGTCTTCCTTGTGAACGGATGGCCATCTCGGCTGTCTCTACTGCGTGACAAAGTGGACAAAGATCCCCAACAGATTAACAGGTCTAATTTGTAAATTGTGATCCCAACATATTGATATTTTCCCCTAGTTTCTTACCGTGCATGGCCTCTCTCTCTCTGTATTGAGTCTACACAGGAATTTGCGTCATTGCATACTTCATTTGTGATATTTTCCTGCACCTCTCGTACTTGTGGTCAAGAGAAAAAGAAGCACCAGTGACTTGCTAAAGATAAACTTGAGCCTATGACCTTGCATCTCGTATGTAAACAAGCAAATTGAACAGTTTATTCACTTTTCCTTTTTAAGCAATGGACACTTCCCAATAGCTTCAGTTTGCAATCAAATAGGCAGAATCAACAAGGAGGTATTCTAATTCCCTAAAGGGTTTTATGCATGCGCGAATTCCATAATTCCATCGATTTGTTTGCTCTTCCTCTTATGTAAGGACTTTCTTATCCTTCCTTTTTGGTATTTATCTACGTAGTTATTATAGAGAGTTCCCGAGTAATCAAAAGAAAGAGGAAAAACAGAATAGCAAAAGAAAAGGCCTTGCCTTTGCAAATGCAAGATTAAGAATTGAAGATTAAGGTTGTTTTCTTACGGAAAGAGGTGACTCACTCAATCGTCTGGTTTTTGAAATTGTCTGCAGTTTTTGTTTTCACTGAAACGGAAAATGAAGACATTTTCCACCTTTTATTATTCTGTTTTATTGGGTATATGCAATGCAGGACTCTCTTCGAAACTAAAATTAAAGGAACCTGCTTGTTTGTTGCCATTTTAGAATATCTCTCCAGACGAACAGTCCCTAAGGAGTAAAGATGCCCACGTAGCATAATTATGTCACATGCTGATATGGACCGGTTAGCATCTATTGAGCAATTGGTCATTCTCAAACATCTATTATTGATGATTTGCTTTTACTTTGAAATGAATTAAGATAAAGTACCTTCAAACTTTGTAATTCATTTCTATTATCCTTCTCAAACATTCATATGATATGGCTTATCTCGTTATTTTAAAATTGAGAAGATTGTCCAAAAAATCCTAAATCTACTGCACTTTTGCCAATTCAGTCCTAAATCTTTTAACTTTACCAATTCAGTCCTAGACCTTTTTACTTCTTGCCAATTGAGTCCATCTGGCTAATTTTGGCCGGAAAATGCTAATGTGGACGCCGACGGTGCTACATAAGACCACCGACACTAACGCGGACAATTTTTAATAATATTTTAATATTTTTTTGAATCTTTATTATTTTTTCTATTTTTCCCCTTTTTTTCTTTCTTTCCCTTTTAGCTTTCTTCTTTGCTTTTTCTAGTGGTCAACCGACCACAGGCAACGGCCGGCCACCGGCCACAGCCAGCCAGCTAGCCTCGTCCATCACAAGCGAGGCCTAGTCGAGTGAGGGCTAGGGTGAGCCCCAGCGAGGGGAGACCTGGCCCAGGCATGGCCCAAGAAAGGTCACCTGGGCGAGGCCGACCTGCACCCAGGCCAAGGTGGTCTCACTAGATCTGGTGAGAGGAACCCTCGTTGGCGCTCGCTCTTGCCCTCGCCCAAACCAGATTTGGCGAGGTTGCCCTGGCCTGGGCGTAGGTCGAACTCGCACAAGCGACCCTTCCTGGGCCATGCTTGGGCAAGGGCTCCCCTCACCAGGGCTCGCCGACTGGCTGTGGCCGGTGGCCAGCCGTCGCCTATGGTCAGTCAGCCACTAGAAAAAGGCAAAGAAGAAAGCTAAAAAGATAAGAAAGAAAAAAAAAAAGGAAAAAATTCAAAAAATTCAAAAAATCCAAAAAATCCAAAAAAAATATTAAAATATTATTAAAATTTATCCACATTAGTGTCGGTGGTCTTATGTGGCACCGTCGGCGTCCACATCAGCATTTTTCGGTCAAAATTGGCCGGATGGACTCATTTGGCAAGAAGTAAAAAGGTTTAGCACTAAATTGGTAAAGTTAAAAGGTTTATAACTGAATTGGCAAAAGTGTAATAGGTTTTGCATTTTTTGGACAATCTTCCCAATTTTAAAAGAACGAGATAGGCCGTACCACATGAATGTTTGAGAAGGATAATAGAAATGAATTACAAAGTTTGAAGGTACTTTATCTTAATTCATTTCAAACTAAAAGCAAATAATCAATACTAGATGTTTGAGAATGACTAATTGCTCAATAGATGCTAACTGGTCCAGATGAGCATGTGACATAATTATGCTACATGGCTTGCTAGCTACGTGACAAGCAAAAAGTTGTTGTTAAGTGCCATGTGGCAAGTGCAAAAGCAAAAATTCTACCAATTTCGACCTTAACTATATATAATAGAAAAATATATTTATCTCATTCTTTTTTCATTCTTAGTTAAGCAGATTTAGTTGAATTAATAAAATATATGGTTCAAGACACTTTCTCTGTAACATTTGGAATTTAAACTTAATAAGATATAAACGTTTGGGATGATAAATAAATAAACTTATTTGTTGAGTTTAGGCCATGTGGCGATACTCTCCGCATGACAATTATAGTAAAGGTAAATTGTCATGCGGCGATCATATAAATGAACAAAGTACAACACATGGTAAGTATACCAGCGACATAGCTCTCACGCTTTCTGCAGATATATATACGTACACAAATCTTTTCTTGTGTTTGTACTCATATAAAATCGGTGATACGAATCAGATTAGAGAATATATGTACATTTTATTAATTTCACTGGATGATGTATAATCTCTTCTACAAGATTGAGTCGCAAACCTCTCATGATTCTTTTTCCTTTTGAGAATGTTGGAGGCCTTGATGACTCGATCAAGAATTCAACGTATTTTGAATTCTCTTCACCAATCATACCCAAAGCCCTTGATAGCTTGAACTCAAGTCAAAGACAGTCGAGGTCTTGATTACTAGTGTTGATATTGGTGACGCAGCGGAAGCAGATTGTAATTTTGCAACTAAATTTGGAGTTATAAAAATTTATGGAGAAATAAAACAAGGAACAATGAAAGGAGACAAGAAATTAATGTGGTTAGATCCCAATGTCGGAACTTACGTCCATGGAAAGAGCTAACAAATAATCCACTAATCAATAGGGAAATTACACGTTTACATTCGCTCACACACTCAAATATTTCTCACACATATATTACACCAAATTCCCATACTCTTTAATCACACAAATCTCACAATGCGCCAAAGACAAAGAGATCAAGTCCCTTCCGGACACGATGTCATGCCCCGATCCTCGAGCGCACGCCCATCCTTCACTAGTTGATTAAATAGCAACGTCCCAGGATGCATCGCTGACCCATTCATTTTTAAATGCACATGCGGAAGCGAAACAAAACCCCTAACAACACAAGCTTGGGATAAGAAAGCAAGAAACCATTCATATACAAAACAAGCCTTTTTATAAACAAACAAGGTTTATATACAATACTAGGCTGCCTACAAAAGACTGGCTCAACAAGAGGGAACTGTCCTGTGGCATCCTAAATATTTGAGACAAGCCCTAAGATGTATTAAGGCCTATAATTAGGTAATGAATTTACCTATGGTTTATGCTTTAACTATTAACCTTTCCCTTAAGATTGAGTGTTATGCGCTTGTGTTCTTGAAATTTTTTTTTTAGTTAGTACTATAGGTTATTTCACTAAGACAATTTTATGCTTGGCTATGCTTCTCATAGATTTGTTTTCCTATAGATTAAATGTTACAAGTTTTTAACCTTGTGAAATTGGAAATTGGAATCAACTAAGAGAGGGAATTTAGTGGATTGCTAAAAAGTAAAAAGGTAAAAAGGTAAATTTTTGGATTGGACTTTAGACCCAAGGATAAAGGGGCCTAAAGTGGGCAAATTTGGCCAGGCCCGTGAGACCCATATGGGCCATTCGACCGAGCAAGAGGGGGAGGGAAATTCGGATGCATGCCTCCCCCATGTGTCCTTTTGTTAAGGCCATTTGGCACTCATGCATTTAAGTCAATTAAGCAATGATTAGGGGAAGGAAAAGAAAAAAGGGAAAAAGGCAACCGGTTTAGGGGGAGAGGGTGTCGTGCAAGGAGAGAAGGAGAAAGGGAGAGAGAGATTTTGAGAGAAACCGAGGAAGACGGGAGAAGGAATGAGCCGCACGTCGCCGCCGTCCGTCCGATCGTCCACCCCTTTGCCGTCCGTGTGCCGGTGTTGATCCTTTCTTTTGAGGCAAGTTAGGATCCTTTGATGCTCTTGCATGTGTGTTATGGAGTGGTGATGGATTTGGGGTGTTTAGAGTCTAAGAAACCGAAGCTAGAAGAGGTTGTTTGTGAAGATATGTTCTGTTTTTCGAGTATACCTCTTGACCCCGAACATTGTAGAGGCTTGCATGTGTGTTTTGAGTTGGATTCTTGCTTCGACTCCTTCATCAAAGTTGTAGATAACATCTTAAACTATAACATACTCAAATTTCATGAGTTTTTATGGCCATTTGCATACTAAACCGACCATGAAATGAAAACTGTGCAAGTATGTGTTCCGGACATGAGAATCTTGACATGCATGACCTATAACTTTCTGTACAAGCTTTATTTGAAGAAATTTTCTTCATGAAACATCTTTTTATATGTGTTAACTATAACATACTCAAATTTCATGAGTTTTGATGGCCATTTGCATACTAAAGCGACCATGAAATGAAAACTGTGCAAGTATGTGTTTCGGACATGAGAATCTTGACATGCATGACCTATAACTTTCTGTACAAGCTTTATTTGAAGAAATGTTCTGCATGAAACATATTTTTCTATGTGTTAACTATAACATACTCAAATTTCATGATCTTTGAAGGCCATTTGCCTATTTAATTGACTGTGATTTGAAAACTGTGCGAACTGTGTATTTCGGACATGAGAATATTGACATGCATGACCTATAACTTTCTGTGTAAATTTCTTTTGGAGAAATTTCCTTCATGTGATATCTTTATCTATGTCTTGACTGCAACATAGTTAAATTTCATGATTTTTGAAGGCCATTTGCCTATTTAATTGACTGTGATTTGAAAACCGTGCAAACTGTGTATTTCGGACATGAGAATATTGACATGCATGACCTATAACTTTCTGTGAAAATTTCTTTTGGAGAAATTTCCTTCATGTGATATCTTTATCTATGTCTTGACTGCAACATAGTTAAATTTCATGATTTTTGAAGGTCATTTGCCTATTTAATTGACTGTGATAAGAAAACTGTGCAAGCTGTACATTTTCGAAATTTATGATATTGGAACGTATGGCCACTTCTATGCTGTGATGTGTGGTCCGTATGAATTGTTATGCGAATTATGAGACTTTGGATTATTTTTCATACAATGGTGTAATGGCTTTCATGCATTTCATATGTCATTCAAGAATATGATAAATTTTCCATGATTTCAAAGAAAGATTTTATTTAATCAAAAGGGAAATTTCTTTAATGCATACTACATAATTTCAAAAGAACAATTTGAATCAATCGTATTGGAAATTTCAAGTGTGAAATTGGAAAAGAAAGATATGAGAATATGAATGACCGTCGGAGGTGTGAGCCGACGATGCCCCGAGAGTGTGGGGATGCCCGGAGGTGTAAGTCGGATGCCTGGAGGTGTGTGCCGGATGCCTAGAGGTGTGTGCCGGAGGTTCCTCGCGATGCCAGGTTGGGTGCGAACGATAAATTTTGGGATGCAAACATTGGTCCCTAGGAAGAAAAATTGATGAGATCCTTGTGAAAGTTAAGAATTGAAAGTGAATCATGTGCATGGATGTATGCATATGGCATATTGCATGTAAATAGATGCATGTATGTGAGAGATGTTGATATGTGCATGATATCAAGGCAAGTTATGTATGCATACTTAAATGACATGCTATGGATCTCATGGTGGTGTATGCTTAATAGCATGGATGATGAGTGTATGGATGTATGTGCACTTATGGTATGATGGCACATGTGATGTGATAATGTTGAATGCATGAATGCATGATGAGGATGATGACTATATGATGATGCATGTATGTGAGATATGATGACATGTGTATGATATCAAGGTAAATTATGTATGTATACTTAAATGACATGCTATGGATCTCATGGTGGTGTATGCTTAATAGGATGGATGATGAGTGTATGGATGTATGTGCACTTATGGTATGATGGCACACGTGATGTGATAATGATGAATGCATGAATGCATGATGAGGATGATGACTATATGATGATGCATGTATGTGAGATATGATGACATGTGTATGATATCAAGGTAAGTTATGTATGTATACTTAAATGACATGCTATGGATCTCATGGTGGTTTATGCTTAATAGCATGGATGATGAGTGTATGGATGTATGTGCACTTATGGTATGATGGCACACGTGATGTGATAATGATGAATGCATGAATGCATGATGAGGATGATGACTATATGATGATGCATGTATGTGAGATATGATGATATGTGTATGATACCAAGGTAAGTTATGTATGTATACTTAAATGACATGCTATGCTATGATTGTATTGTATGATGCTTTGAGTGGTCATTGGACCTTTACTTGTTGAGTGGTTGTACTCACCCCTTCGAAGACTAACATTTCAGATTAGAGAAAGATGCCTCTCCCTCCTGTTTCACGGGGCACGTTTTACGGCAATCCATTCGACGTGGAGGTGGAATGTATGGAGCACATCTGCGTCACTATCCCTGGACTGGTCTTCCTAAGGGTTCGGGTGCTAGTCATGTACAACGTGGGCCTGGCTGGGGGCCCCGTCATCCAGGAGTTTCTGTCCATTCACGTTCGGCGTGATGGGCAAATGCTGGGGATGCTGCCACCGCCACCACCCAATGCACCTGACTGGGTGTGACGGCCCGTGAGTGAGAGAGAGAGAGGGGACGACACCTTTTAGAGTTAGAGCCGACACTTAGATGGAAGGTCTTTCATGTTTCTTTTAGGGGGTCAACGAACTCATTAGAGATATAACCGAGTATAGTGAAAAGTCTCGGTTTTCCTTTTTTGGCTATACCGACCTAAAGATGTCCATCTTAAAATGTAAATAAAAGTGGTTCGGCCTTATGTTTTTCTTTCACTGTGTAGTTGGTGTGCATTGTGCTATCGCTAAGGAAGTGGAGAGATGGTGAGACTCGCCTCTAATTTCCACTATGAGCTGTGCTAATCCCTATGTTGTTTTAAAAAAAATAAAATTATGCCTAAACCTCGGCCCTTAATTACGACTCCCTTTTTACTAACGCTTAGTATCTATGGCGGCCCCATATCCTATGACCAACTAGTCAGACACGTTCGCCGATCCTTCGATCTCCACCTCCCTAAACTCTGGGACTTTGGGTCCTCCACAACCGCAATCTAAGGACATGAAAATGGTTATACAATAACCAGTAAGACAATGTCTCAACAAGTTCAACCTCCTAAGATCCAATTAGGAAGCAAATACGCCCTGAGGGCTGCCTAGGAACAATCACGAGTTGGAGGTCTTACCTTTGCCTCCGTTCCTTCCTGCAAGTCAATTCAATTCATATAATCATTGAATCACATCATCACATCAATCAAGAATTCAGATCGAATCATCGATCAATCGACTCAGTCGATTACATGTCAACGAGACCTTTCTCTAGTCATCTCACTTACTTAACCCGAATGCTGAATTACGGCTCAGCGAGCACGGCCTACTAAATCTTGGCGGTCATGCTGAATTATGGCTCAGCGAGCATGGCCTACCAAATCTTGGCGGTAATGTTGAATTACGGCTCAACTAGTACGGCTTACAAAATCTTGGCGGTAATGCTGAATTACGGCTCAACGAGCACGGCCTACTAAATCATGGTGGTAATGCTGAATTACGGCTTAGCAAGCATAACCGATTCAAAATTCGGTGGTAGATTACGATCCAGTGAACACAACCATACTTTAGTGGTAATGCTGAATTACGGCTTAACGAGCATAACCGATTCCAAATTCGATGGTATTCTCGATCTAACCCACATCATCACACAATTATTCACCTACGACCAACAACATTACTCTTCTCAACTTGATTCCTCAATTAACAAGACCTCTTGGCCTATTTCCCTCATTTTAAGGGGACCCAATAAAAATAATCGTGTGTGGGTATACAGTCGGCCTTAGCCAAAATATAATATTTTCCACTTTATAAATCAACCATTTTATATGGTCCACCAAAATATTTTTGACGTTGTAAACCGACGCTTGGTTATTTTCCAATCAATTACTGAAATTAAATCAATTTAGGAATAAAATCATAAAATACAATTCATGCACAATCAGCACAAATTAAAGCTCATTTAAATAAACAAATTACAACACAGTAATCAACATAAAATTCCAATCACCATCTATCCCAGTCTAATTTTTTAAAATAATTAAATAATTAAATAATTACGGAAATTAATTATTAAATACCAAAAATGCGACTTAGGCCCGAAAAAGCCTAATTGAACACCGAGACGGACCTAGAAAATTTTCGAATCACTCTAGATAAATACTAGAGCTTGTCTAGGCCCTAATTGCACTAACTATCCACCTAACATGTATTGGTAAATAATTAAATTTACTAATCTAATCTAACGAATCACCTAATTCATGCTTAACCTAAACTAATCAACCCTTAAGCATCATTAACCTACTAAGCGAGGATTAGTGACTTAAACTTATTTGTTTAGTGATCCGGTGAGTCCATGACAACGATGATGCGGAGGCAAGCGACAATCCTCCTAGCGGCAACACCAAGAGAGGCTGGGAAGGGCTTGAAAATGGGCCACAAAGTCTAAAAACCCTTGCTGGTTTCTGCTTCTGTTATGGGCTAAACTTCAGAGAAGAAACCAGCAGCTTCAACGATGAAAACGGGCTAATCAGAGTTTCGGCGAGCGGGTAGTTGGCAACTGGAGGCTTCCGGGTGTCAAGGGGAACTTGTTGGTGGTTAAGATGGGCAAAGGAAGGGTCGGAATGGGAGAAAAATGAAGAAAAATGTAAAATAGTGCAGGTGGGTAGTAGACCGGCGGACCAGCAACCGGTGGCTTGCGATGATCGGACGGGATAGCCGGTGGCTCCATTCGGGGCGTGGTTGGGCTCGTTTGTATGGGCTGTCTCTCCTAATTACGGTGGTGGGTGGAGTGTAACCTAATTCGTTTGGGAATGCAACTTTTAACTCAGATCTTTGACGAAAGGTCAGTTGGAGCAGAAAATTGGAACGAGAAGAAAATAGAGGGAAAAATAAGCCGACGGGCAAGGGGGATGGGCTAGCTTGGTTTTTCTAGTTCTCTTGAGTTTTCCTACCACCTTAGCAATGGAGAAAGGAGGGGGAAAGAGGAAGAAGATGGTTGATGGAGAGGGGGACAAGTTTGGATAGTAGGGGGACCACTTGGCTTCTTTCTTATCTCCGTTGTCCCATTGACCCTATCTCCTTTGCATGGCTGGATTCCACCACCATTTCCCAACCCTCAAACCCTTCTAGAAGGCTTTTGAAGGGGCCCAAATGTTGTGGGTGGTGGGGGGCTACGAATTTCACATTAATTTCCCTCAAATTCGACTTTAATCTTTCTTGAATCAACTCAAATCGGCTCCCATAAATCCCATTATCGAGTCAATGATCAAATTGGTATTTTTCCTCACCAATTGATCGCACTTGCTTTCCAATTGCACGATCAAAACTGGTCCTCTGAATTTTCTAGACAAAAACGACCTTACCTCAACTTTTTCTCCAAAAGTCTCAGTCTTAAAAAAAAATCTTCGAAGACTGGGTCGACATTCTTAAAATGATTTGTGACATGAACCTTCAATTTTTCAAATCGGATTCAAATTCGTAGTTAATTTCATTCTGGTGCGATTTTAGCGTGACCTAGGCGACCCGATAGCTTTCAGGAATTTTTAGTGGAAATGACCTGTGGTTGATTTTCTTCGAGCCATAATGAACCCCTTCGACACATTGCTGACTCTCGATGGTCGTAAAAATCTCGAGCTTTCAAATACAAACACAGGGTACCAAAATGACAGAAAAATCAGTCTATTGCCGATCAACGAGAATTTTGCAATTTAGTGGAATTACCCATGTTTAACCATATATCTTAGTCAAACTGACCTATCTCTGATTTCCAATCGATCTTACTATGCCGTAATGATCTCAGTAGATGAACACGGTCGAGAAGTCGATTCCTAGTCGAATTCTCAAGTCTATTGGATTAAAATCCCTTAATGGCTTCACTAGATCATTTAGTTATCTCGTGAGTGGGCATCTAAGAGAAAAGCACTATAGTCGCCTTGATGAAAAGCCCAACTTATCTGATTGAAATTATAACCTGAAAATCAGGATGTCACAACTCTTCCCCCCTTATAAAAATTTCATCATCGAAATTTAAACCTTTACCAATCCTTAAACAAAAAGGTGGGTGTATCGTCATTTGATCAAGTCTTACTTTCCCAGTTGATTATTCAGTCCTGTGGTGTTGTCAGACCACTTTGACCAAGGAGACCATCTCGGTACACATAATTTACTCTTTCTAATCCACAATCTGAACCAGGCTTTCCATGTACGATACTCTGTCATCCATGTCTAATTCTTCAAGATTTAGAAACTGGGTCGAGTCAGGCTCATATGTCCCCAACCTCAACATGTGAAAGACGTCATGCACTTGCACCTACCTCGGTGGCAATGCAAGACAATACTTTAGGATCCTGATTCTCTCTTTAGAATCTCAAAGGGACTTATGTACCTCGGTTTCAGTTTTTCCCTCCGTGCCGAAGTGCAAGGTATCCCTCATTGGTGACACATTCAAAAAGATGTAATCATCAATTTGGAACTCTAAGGGCCTTTGATGCTCAATGATACAACTTTTCTGGCAGCTCTGAGCGGTCTTTAATCTATCCCTGATATTTGCAACTGTGTCCACTGACTGCTGGACTAACTCTGGCCTGCGATCTCTCTTTATCTGACCTCATCTCGACAAACTGAAGTTCTGTACATTCTGCTCTGCATTGCTTTCAAAGGAACCATCTGACTGTTCTATAGAAACTGGGAATCCTCGAGTCTAGATCTGATATAGATTCGTTACTGGCACTCCATGTAGACGATCTATTTGGTACGCATACCACTCTACAGTTCTACCCAAATCAAGATCTTTTCATACGACAATGAAATGAGCCGACTTTGTTAGTTGTTGACCACTACCTAAATGAAATCACCTCCTCTTTGGCTCCTCAGTAAGCCCATCACACAGTCCATCGTGATGTATCCCCAATTCCACTTGGGAATCTCGAGAGGTTGCACAAATCCTCCCGGCCTATAGTGCGATGCCTTAACTTAGTGACACTTCGGACACTTGGTGACCTGATTGGTGATGTCCGTCTTCATACCGAACTACTAATAATGTCGATGTAGATTTTGATATATTTTCGTACTGCTTGGACGAATGTTGCAACTACTATGGTGAGCTTTTAACAAGATCTCCTCTCTAAGCTCTGCATCATTAGGTACACACAAACGTCCTCAAAACTTTAGTGTTCCTTCTTCAGAAACTTGAACATCTGGTTCAATTCTGAGGGTGGCCATAAAATTCGAAAGGTGGCCTACCTTAAATTTGAAAAACCGAATCTCGAACTTTCTCAAGTGAGGTTTGTTCTTTAACCAGCATATGTGCAATTAAAGACTCTAACTCAGCGCATCTAGGACTTAATTCACCCTTCCAGGGTGACGCAAGACATTACAATCAAAGTCCTTCCGAAGTTCTAACTCACAACGCTGTTTAATATTCAACTCCTTTTGAAAGAATAAGTACCCGAGACTTTTGATAGTCAGTGAAGAATTGGATTCTTCCTCCACACACATAGCGTCTTCAAATCTTCAAGAGTGAAAATTTATTGCTGCGAGTTCCAAGTCATGCGTTGGTAATTTAGCTCGTGAGGTCTCAACTGACAGGAGGCGTATGCAACAATCCTACCATGTTGTATCAGTACGCAATCCAATCCCCTAAACGACGCATCACTATAGATCTCATATCTTCCAGGACCAAATGAAATGGTCAACCCAGGTACAGTAGTTAGCTTCTATTTAAGCTCTTGGAAATTACACTCGCACTCGTCTATCCCCACAAACTTTTCTTCTGTCTTCAATAGTCAAGTCAACGGTGACACTGACGCTAAAAATCCTTCCACGAACCTTCTGTAGTAATCTATCCAACCTAAATAGCTTTTGATCTCTAATACTTGTGCTCCCTAAAGCATTCTTCCTCTGATCGATGCAAGATCGGCTCTATTCATGTTCCTTTCACCATTCTAGTGGCGTCCTATCTATGGTAACGATACTTGTGCTCCCCTGAACTCACACTGACAATCCTTCACCTGATGGCCACGCTGGCCACAATCAAAGTACGCTCCAGTTATATTAGGACACTAGATTGACACATGCTTCCTTCCACAACTTCAACACACTTCTGGTGAGTCCTTTGTCTCCTAATGGGTGACAACATGCACTCTTAGTTGCACTGGGGTCTGTCTCAAATACCTCTATGCGCTTTCTGCAGTGCATTCACTCTGGTCTGTCCCATTAGTGGTGACAGAAACCGCTGCCATGGTCCCATCGACTTTCTGAAACAGTTTCTAGCCAGGTGACCCTATTAGTCACCCTCAAAACAAACACCCATCCTAAAATGGCACGGGGCATAACCATGTCACCTCCCACAGGCATGACATACTCTATTCAGATTCAGTGCTGACTTATCTATCCACACCCTTCCTGTTGGGCGGAATAGAATATTTTTCTCTTGACATCAGTCTTTTCCCTAACCGATTCCCACTTCTGCCTAAACTGACTCTTGACTCAAACGTAATGGCTCGTTCTCAAATTACATCTCCATGCTGGATCTCAATAGATACGGCAACAACAGCGGTGACGACACTGACAATAGTAGTGACGGACGCAACAACGATGGCTTGATCCTAAGCTTACTAGCTCAACAAGTTCCCAAGGAACACTAGCACCTAAACGATCCCATCGAACCTAGGATCACTCGGTGTTGCTACACTAGTACCGGCCTACAGTGGTACTCTTACACTCGCACTAGCCTGAGCCTGTGCTCTGTCACAACCACCTCGGGCACTGATCCTTGTCGACGTTTCACCCCAAGTCACAGAGGCTATTGTCCTCTTACCAAGAGTTCTTAGCTCCTGATCACTTAAACTACAAGATCACTATAGAAACATATTTTCTAATTCCAATACCATATTAGAATTTGAGTGACTCACACAACCAAGCTACCAATTAGCTATCAATCACATGCGCCAGCATAAAATAAAGGACATTTCTACTAACTATCCCATGACTCATCGCACCTTATCACTCTAAATACAGACCTGCTCTGATACCATTTAAACGGGGATGTCACGGCCCAATCCTCGAGCGCGCGCCCATCTCTCACTAGTCGATTAAATAGCAACATCCCAGGACATATTGCCGACCCATTCATTTTTAAATGCACATGCGGAAGCAAAACAAATCCCCTGACAACAAAATCTTAGGATAGGAAAGCAAGAAACAATTCATATACAAAACAAGCCTTTTTATAAACAAACAAGGTTTTAGGCTGCCTACAGAAGATTGGCTCAACAAAAAGGAACTGTCCTATGACCAACTAGTCAGACATGTTCGCCAATCCTTCGATCTCCACCTCCCCAGACTCCGGGGCTTCGAGTCCTTCACGACTGCCATCTAAGGACCTGAAAATGGTTATACAATAACCAGTGAGACAACGTCTCAGCAAGCTCAACCCCCTAAGACCCGATTTAGGAAGCAAATACGCCCTGAAGGCTTCCTAGGCAAAATCACGAGTTGGAGGTCTTACCTTTGTCTCAGTTCCTTCCTGCAAGTCAATTCAATTCATACAATCATTGAATCACATCATCACATCAATTAAGAATTCATATCAAATCATCGATCAATCGACTTAGTCGATTACATGTTAATGAGACCTTTCTCCAGCCATCTCACTTACTCAACCCCAACGATGAATTACGGCTCAGCGAGCACGGCCTACTAAATCTTAGCGGTAATGCTGAATTACGGCTCAGCGAGCACGGCCTACTAAATCTTGGCAGTAATGCTGAATTACGGCTCAGCAAGCACAATCCATTCCAAATTCAGTGGTAGATTAAGGTCCAGTAGACACAACTATACTTTGGTGGTAATGTTGAATTACAGCAAAACGAGCACAACCGATTCCAAATTCAATGGTGTTCTCGATCTAACCCACATCATCACACGATTATTCACCTACGGCCAACAACATTACTCTTCTCAACTTGATTGCTCAATTAACAAGACCTCTCGGCCTATTTCCCTCATTTTAAGGGTACCCAATAAAAATAATCGTGTATAGGTATACAGTCGACCTTAGCCAAAATACAATATTTTCCTCTTTATAAATCCCACTATTTTATATGGTCCACCAAAATATTTTTGGCGTTATAAACCAACGCTCTATTATTTTCCAATCAATTAGTGAAATTAAATCAATTTAGGAATAAAATTCTAAAATACAATTCATGCACAATCAGGACAAATTAAAGCTCAATTAATTAAACAGATTACACCACAGTGATCAACATAAAATTCCGGTCATTGGCTATCTCGATCTAATTTTCAGAAAATAATTAATTAATTAAATAATTACGCAAAAATTAATTATTAAATACTGAAAATGCGACTTAGGCCTGAAAAAGCCCATTTTAATGCCAAAACGGACCCGTAAAATTTCTGAATCACTCTAGATAAATACTAGAGCTTGTCTAAGCCCTAATTGCACTAACTATCTACCTAACATGCATCAGTAAATAATTAAATTTACTAATCTAATCTAACTAACCACCTAGTCCATGCTTAAATTAAACTAATCAACCCTTAAGCGTCATTAACCTACTAAGCGAGAATTAGTGAGTTAAACTCACTTGCTTAGCGATCCAACGAGTCCACAGCGACAGCGACGCAAAGGCAAGCGACAATCCTTATAGCGGCGACACCAAGCGAGGCCGGGAAAGGCTTGAAAATGGGCCACGAAGTCTGAAAACACTTGCTAGTTTCTGCTTCTGTTCTAGGCCGAACTTGAAAGAAGAAACCAGCAGCTTCAATGGCAAAAACGGGCTAATCGGAGCTTCGGCGAGTGGGTGGTTGGCAACCGGAGGCTTCTGGGGGTCAAGGGGAACTTGTTGCAAGTTGGGATGGGCAAATGAAGGTTTAGAATGGGAAAAAAATGAAGAAAAACGCAAAACAGTGCAAGCGGGTGGTAGACCTACAGACTAGCGGCTTACGGCCGCCGGCCGTCCCGTCCGGCAGCTCCGTTCGGGGCGTGGTTGGGCTCTTTCGAACGGGCTATCTATCCTGGTCACGATGGTGGGGGGAGCGTAAGCTAATTCGTTCGGGAAAGCAACTTTTAACTGAAATATTTGACAAAAGGTCGGCTGGAGCAAAAACCGGAATGAGGAGAAAATAAAGGGAAAAATAGGTCGATGGGCAAGGGGGATGGGCTAACTCAGTTTTTCTGGTTCTCTTGAGCTTTCCTACCACCTTAGCAATGGCTGATGGAGAGAGGGACAAGTTTGGATAGGAGAGGCACCGCTTGGTTTCTTTCTTATCTCCCTTGTCCCCTTGACCGTATCTCCCTTGCGTGGTTGGATTCCACCACCATTTCCCAACCCTCAATCCCTTCTAGAATGCTTTTGAAGGGGTCTAAATGTTGTCAGTGGTGGGGGGCTACGAATTTCACATTAATTTCCCTCAAATTTGACTTTAATCTTTCTTGAATCAACTCAAATCGGCTCCCATAAATCCCATTATTGAGTCAACGATCAAATTAGTATTTTTCCTCACCAATTGATCCCACTTGCTTCCCAATTGCGCGATCAAAATCGTCCTCTGAATTTTCTAAACAAAAACGACCCTACCTCGACTTTTTCCCAAAAGTCTTGGTTTGCAGAAAAATCTTCGGAGACTGAATCGACGTTCCTAAAATGATTTGTGACATGGCAGAACCTTCAATTTCTAAAATCGGATTCAAATTTGTAGTTAATTTCAATTTGGCGTGATTTTAGTGTGACCTAGACGACCCGGTAGCTTTCAAGAATTTTTAGTGGAAATGACCTGTGGTCAATTTTCTTCGAGTCACAATGAATCCCTTCGATACATTGGCGACTCTCGGTGGTCGTGAAAATCTTGAGGTTTCAAATACAGACACAAGGTATCGAAACGTCAAAAAAATCAGTCTAGTGCCGATCGACGAGAATTTTGCAATTTAGTGGAATCACCCATGTTTAATCACATATCCCAGTTGAACTGACCTATCTCTGATTTCCAATCAATCTTACTATGCCGTAATGATCTTTGTAGATGAACATGATCGAGGAGTCAATTCCTGGTCGAATTCTCAAGTCTATTGCATTAAAATCCCTTAATGGCTTCCCTAGATCGTTTAGTTATCTCGTGAGTGGCCATCTCAGAGAAAAGCACTATAGTTATCTCGATGAAATGCCCAACTTATCCGATCGAAATCAGAACCTAAAAATCAGGATGTCACACATGATGACAAAATTTGTAAAGAGGACCTAGGGACCCTCCAGAAAGAATCATTTACTCTCTTTTCTTGGCTTGTGACTTGTTTTTGCTTGTGGCTTGACCGAGAGCCTGTGTGAACTCCTATATTTATGCACGGCAAAAAGGGCTCACATTTCATCGTGGGAGTAGTAAATGTGTGACTTTGGGAAGTTAAAAAGACGCGAACCCCGATGGCTTAGCTTCAAGACTTTAAACATTGTGCGGCTAGGAGACAAAAAAGAGTTAAAGTCCTCCATTCATTTAGTGAGCAGCTTATGGAAGTCTTCTCTTGCAGCCAAGATACCGCCCCCACGGATCAGGAGATTACCGTCCTGTTTTACTTCAAGCTAGCACGCGTGCAAAAAATATCGACGCGAGAAGAGACAAAACAGAAACAACTGATTGGATTTTGTTTGTCTGGCCATGCTCCCTTGCTATAATTTCAGACCACATTTATTTAATGGAAAATTTCAAATAAGAGCATAAAATGCCACCATTTTCTCACATGAGAGCTTGAAGTAGACCTTGTGTCAAGTAGAGGTCTGAGGTTGCCATGCCAGTCTCAAATAAAGGTATGACCTTACTAGTTGCTGGTTAGCTAAATATTCCAACCGGTTAAGGGCCTTTTTGTCCAAAAAAATTTAATTTTAAATTATTTTGTTTTTATTTCTTACTTTTACTATTTTTTCCCCTTCCAGCGAGGGCTTGGTGACCCTCGCTTGCCATTGGGCGAGGGTCTGCAAGCTCTCATTGGCTGTAGGCGAGATGACCCTCGCCTAGATTTCGCCAAGGTTGGCCTAACTTATGGGCAGCACAACCAGCCTTACCTAGGGCGAGGGTCACCTCACCTAGGTGAGGCCGTCCCTCGCCAGTGGCCAGGGAGGGTGCCCTTGCCAAATTGGGTGAGGCGACCCTCGGCTAGCCCCATTTGGGATCGCTGGTGGTCAACCATCACTTGAGGCTGACCACGGACAAAGAAAAATGAAAAAGAAAAGGAAAAAAAAAAGAAAAGGAAAAAAGAAAGAAAAACGAAAAAAAATCAAAGAAGATAAGTGATTAATCGGAAAGTCATGCCCTTATTTAAAACTAACATAATCATTTGAGGCTTTTATTTTTAAAAAAAAAAACATTCATTTCATATCCTAATATGAGAAAAGAAGTGTATTTTAGACCCTTATTTGAAATAAAATCAATTTCATATTTTTATTTGAGAAAATGAGGACACTTGATACCCTTATTTGGAATTTTCCCTGTTTATTCAATGAGCTCAAATTCAACAATCCGATTTCAAATCATGTTTTTAAAAAAGGTTTAATGTCACACCCTGAACCCCAGGCATGCGCACATCCCTCAATGGTCGACTAAAATGCGACATCCCAAGACACGTCACCAACCCTTTCATTTAATACACATGCAAAAGTGAATTAAATAAACCCCATACAACAATCAAACATGGGATAGAAAAGCAGGACAACCAATTTTCATAAAACACACTTTATAAACACACCAGGTCAACCCTGCAAGTTTATATACAAAGGGTCCATCTCGAAAGGAGGCTACTAAGCCACCTACTCTCCGGACCCTTCAACCTTGAGCTCTGGGTTCTCCATACTAGGGACCTGAAAAAAGGGTAACCACAATGGGGTGAGATAAAATCTCAGCGAGTCAAAACCTTAAACCTCGATTAGGACGAGAATTTACTCAGAGGCAGCCTAAGTAGGCATCACACAAGACTTACCTCGCCTTGGCACGTCCTGCGCATTAGCTCATCGCATAAGCATTTATAATTGCAACACGCATGTTCAATAACTGGAACACATCATTTCATTCACAACTAATCACATGAGTCCTGATTATAAGGTAAAACTGTTATGACACGTCCCATACCGTGCCACACAATTGTGCTCCATAATCAGGGGCAACCATCACAACCACTCAGGCGTGTCCTAGTTGTTATGGCCCAACTGCCACGACACCCCACTGAGGAGCTTCATTCCAAAATCTATTTGTGAATAGCATCATCTAGCATGCTCCGCCTAGACAGTACCCCATTGAGGAGCTTCGTTCCGAAATTTATTCGCGAACGGCATCGTCTAGCATCCTCTGCTTAGACGGTACCCCACTAAGGAGCTTCGTTCTGAAATCTATTTGTGAACAGCACCGTCTAGCATCCTCCTCCTAGACGGTACCCCCACTGAGGAGCTTCGTCTCGTGTAAACACATTAGGACGGTTTCCACTTAGTGACCACACGAGCACACACTTGGCCAAGTACACCGTGCTTTGCATTCAAATACCTCATGTTCACATAATGGACTTGGCCACTTTTCTTCATATAAAAAATCATTCTAGTAAAATAATCATGTGTGGTCACACATTTAAATCGAACCAGTAAGCATGGTACACTCTCATCTCAAAATTCCACTATTTTATATACTATATAAAATTTTGGCATCAAAATCCGACACCCAATATTTTTTTAATTAAAAGCCCATAAGGTCATCTTTTGCATTACCAATAAACACTCACCATAGCACAACCATTCACATATTATCACGCATAAGTCCTTAGCATGCCAAAAGTCAACCACACCACCAAATATACATTATCCAGCAAGCACAACATCAAGAACAACCACAAAATCACAATCGGCCCTAACCAGCAAAAACCGGGCTACTCGCGCGTCTCTAAGTTTAAATCTAGAAACCTAATCAAACGATCTTAAAAAATTCTTAAATTTGAATATGTTCTATAGGACACTTAAATGAACATTTTTCATGGGGACACCTTGACCCAGCCCCTTCTAGATTAAGAGCGGTAAATCGCTCAAACCATTACAAAAAATGTATCCGTTTCCGGAAATTACATTTTCCAAAACCAACTTGGTTTGAAATTTAAAACGTGTCCGTTTGATCTGAAATTTGAATATGTTAAACTAAAAGATGTGATGAACAACTTTTGTGAAGAAAACATTTCGAAAATAGAACTCTAAGAGTTGATAAAAATCCTTTGAACACCAACCCACCAATTCCCTTCGTCACTCCATCCCACCCTCTTCATGAAGGAGCTACTGGATGGAGTCGTTGGTGAGTTGGGTTGTTGGTGGGGATGGAATGAAGAGGGTGGGATGGAGTGACGAAGGGAATTGGTGGGTTGGTGGCTGCGTGTGAGGCAGCAAGGAAGGGGGATGAAAGAAATGGAGATGGGTAGTGAAAAGAGAAGAGAGGGGGAGAGAAAGATCGTGAGGGGAAAGATGGGTGAGGGAAGAAAAAGAAAGAAAGAAAAAGGAAGAAGTGGGGCGGCATAATGGAGGAGGAACGCACGCCTAAAGGAAGGAGATGGGAGAGAGTGGAGGGAAAACCAAATAAGTCAAAGCATGCATCAATTAGGAGCCTTAAGAAATATCCCATTCACTCATTACATGCCTCAAAGTCAGCATCCTTAATGTTAAAGGCCTATCCACTCACAATGTAGCTCACTTTTCCCAAAATTAAACCAAATAGGGTAGCCAAATAACACACCCCTCAACCCATCCGAATTTCCACTTCTTATCTGAATTGTCCGAAATTGATTTCCGCAAAATTTACGGACTCGACAGAATTTCTCGGAAAGATGAGAGGAGGTCCTAAAAATAAATCATGATACACTTGAATGTTCAATTCCCGAAATCGAATTCAATTTCGTGGTTAAAATCAACCGGACGTGATTTTAGCGCAACCTAACATACCGGGTAACTTTTAGGGATTTTAGTGCGTTTGACTCATGGTCAGTAATTTTCGATCCATGTTTGTGCATCTTTGACTCGTTGGCGACTCTTGGTTGTCGTAAAAATCTCAAGATTTCAATTATGGGTACCGAGTACAGAATCGACAGAAAATTGGATTACTTCCATTCAATGCAAATTTTACAATCATGTGGAATCACCCACGATTTAATTATGCCATTCCATCAAATCGATGTATATTCGATCACTAATCGATTATAACGGTGCCATATTGACCCTTGTCGATTATCACGGTCAAGTAATTGATTTCTAATCGAATTCTCAAGTCTATCGCGTTTATATCCCTTAACGGCTTCACCTGATAGATGAATTAACTCATGAGTGATCAACTCTGAGAAAAAGGACTATAGGCTCATCGATGAAAAACCCATTTCATATAATCGAAATGGTGTTGAAATTCAGGATGTCACATCTAATCTCCGAGAAAAGAATAACATTGTATATTAGATATGTTGCTATCAATCCAGGGTGTCAAATTAAATGTAGGAGTTTCATAGTTAGAAGATGAACCTTTGATGCTCGCACTAGAACATGATAGGTTGACTAAGGTTTTCGATTTGTAATTTTGGAATCAAACAGACATCCAATCTACTCAAAGAAAACAAGTATCCAATTAATTTCTAATTTAATTTGGAGAATGTCAATTTAGCTTATGTAATTGACTAATTGCCAAACATTAAGCTAACAAATTAAAGATCATTAACTTATTTCTTGTGTGATTTTTGTTCTTTTCCAAATTCAAATTCAATGAGATAAGTCGTATGATAACCAACTATCATAAATCAAAGGCAAATTCTAAATTTAGGTCGATCTCCCCTTGTAGAAACCTAAATTTACAGGTCTCTATCTATAAGTCTCTAACTTATGCATCACAATGAGAACTCTTTTACATGATAGAAAATCAACGACTGCCCAATGTAGTACATTACCACATAGCACTCGCCCTTTCCTAGATTGAGCCGAGTACACAAAAGGATTATGGGCTATTCGATGGGCCTTCACAAGATGGGAGTTCATTATGAGCCCAACGGGTTCATATATTCTTGAGCCTATTTGCTATTATGGCCTTTTCCTCTTTACAATGAAGAATGTGGAGGCAAAAAAATTTTGGACACCTTTTATTTCAATAGAAAAAATGGAAGAGAAAGTATAGAGTGGTAGGTCGTTTTATAATCATCTTAGTACACTTTAAAGTGAAATTCAAATATAGAAAAGCCCATGAATTCAATCAATTGGCAGATGAGGAAGTATCTGGGCAACATTCATAATTATATTTCCCCTCTAACAGTTTTTGTTATATATTCCCATATACATAGGAAAATTCTTTATTCTCATGTTGACTGGACTGAAAATTTTCCTACTTCTCTTAATCCATAAAATTTGACTATCTGTTACTTATCTAAAAAAGAAATCAACCATCTGTTAATAGGCCTACTATCAATATCGTTGTTGCCATTCAAATCACAAGAATTTGGCTCACATTTCAGACATACAAATGGCAAAAAAAAAAGCACCAAAAAACAAAAATCTTAGAATGCCTTAGTATAAAAGGCTTGAGAAGGCGAACTTGGCCCAGAATGGGTGAAAATCTTCTATTTCATATAGTGTTTCTCATGATGTCTTGATAAATCCTAATGAATCTAATAATTGATAAAACTCATTTTCGTAAATTAATGGTTGAGATTTGTTGAGATATCAAAAGAATCACCATACCAGGAAGAAAATCCATGTCCAGCCAAGACTCAAAATGCCATCTTCTCACTGTATGAATTGGAAAAGAAAACTAGTTTTTACTACTCGATAAATATCGGATATTAAATTCCGTTTGGTAAACTGGGTCGAACTAATTTAGCTAGTAGCTATTAGCTAAGCCAAAACCTTCCAATTACGATTGACTTTACCAAGCGTTCTCTCTTTAGATCCTATGTAGCTTCATTTTAGATAAGGCAAGAAGCCAATTCCATTAATATCTATATTTCAAGCTAACCTCTAGTTTTCTCCTACCAAGAACTTGAACGATGGCCATAAACCTGTCTTGCAACCAAGAGGTATACATTTTATTCTCTTATTCTGGTACCTTGTTTTTTACATTTTCCATGAAATACAAGGTTGACTATATTAGTTTAGACTAATCCATGGTTTGAATGGAATTCCTTTCCAGGTATGCAGTGGTGACGGGGTCGAAATATGCAGGAAATTAGCTTCGAGTGGAGTGGCCGTGGTCTTGACTGCAAGAGACGAGAAGAGAGGCCTTCAGGCAGCTCGAGAACTTGGGAATGACATCGGCCTATCGGCCAAGTCGTGTCTTTCATTGGCTCGATGCGGCTGATCCTGCTAGTGTTGCTTCTCTTGTGGATTTCGTCTCCACTCGGTTTGGCAGGCCTGATAGCGTGGTAATCAAGCTCATTCTTTCCTCTTATCCTCTCTTACTTTTATTTATTTCGATCTTGTGGAAGACTTAGTTCTTGTCATCTTTCCTACTGCCTTTGTTTCCTGGTCAACTTACACTTTTTAGCTCAGCTGCAAATAATCCAAGAGCTGATTTTGATGTTGGTTTGAACGGTTATGTGATTGCAGGTTGTTGTACTAAATCAATACGTCCATGATGGGGTGTGATGAGGACGCACCGTATCATCTTGATACGTTACGATGGAAAGACACCCTTTTGAAAGGGTGTGAGTGAGTCATATAAAAGACTCTCGGATGACAACCATTGGAATGGTTGGTAGAACGTACGCTCAAAATTCTCTTCTTGTCTTGTCCCCTTTCCATCGAGAGAAAAAGAAAGCATTTCTTTTCGCCTTTACATGAACAGTTTGCATTTACGCCGTGGAAATAGGGTGTTTTCCTTGTGATTACATTTAGACCAATGTGAAGTAATTTTGTTCGTGATTCATCTTCAATTCAATTTTCGTTCCGGGGTTAATTGTTGTTTGCGCATCGGATAAAGGTAGGTCATCTTCCGCTGACTTGAATTCCAACATTGGTATCAAAGCACGGTCGTGATTTCTACCTTGTTTTTAATCAAATTTTCTAGTTTACCATTTGATATCAAAATCAAGAGAATGATATCTACACTGGTTGGATATTTATTAATCGGAATTGCTATATGAATCGTTGAAAATGAACCGAAGCACGGAATGGGTTCAGGATCGTGTACACCCGTACGGTTTTGGCGATTTTTTGAAATACTTTTCGGCCAAAATCAACTTTTGAATATACAGGGTTAAAGTACTCATCCAAATGAGTCCGACGATGGTTCGAGCGCGACCGGAGGAGGCCAGACGCGCCCACACGCGTGGCCAGAAGCCGCTATGTGTGGGCCTGACGCGCCTGACGTGCTGGGAATGCCAACGTGTGCGTAACACACGCCGGTTGGCGAACCGACGTGTGCACGTCACGTGGACATCGGCGAAGCGACGCGTGTTAACGTCACGGATGACGTCATCCAACGGTCGGTAACCGCTGGGATGACGTCATCAATGACATCACCAGTCGGAGAACCGACCCAACCTAACCCAACCCGAGGCCCGATCCGAACCCAACCCAAACGTTGACGGTCAACGGTCGGACCGGTCAATGGTTGGACCAGTCACTGGTCGGACAGATTGGACTAAGTGTGCATATTTTTAGGGGTTTAATGCATAATTTATTCATTTTTAGCTTGTATTTTCTTATACTTTAGAAATACAGTAGCTAGCCTTGGTTTGATGTATATAGTTTAATATACTTGCAATTTTCTAGTTTTAAGAAAATTCGAACAATGGTAGGAAATCCTTATTTTTCCATTTCATGTTGAATTGCGGTTTCGATTGTAGTTGCAGCATGATTTTTTTTTTGTACGTTGATTTATATCATGCTATGTTTTTATGTTAATGGAAAAATGTAGAAATTACATGAGGTCATGTAATTATTTTTCCTAGTGGGAGTTCGTAGGCTGGTAGATTTCGAAGGAGTTCTCACTGAGAACTTAAAATTTGCACAAATTAAACTAATTAATGATAATAAAACAGTCGTACATAGAAGTTGATTGGGAACATAGTGAACTTTTGTTTCTGTATCTTTTGTTGAATTATCATTAATTTAGTTTGTCTTTGTTGCAAATTAAATATGCGTGTTACTTTGAAAAATGTGCTAGAATTGATTCTGCGTCTATTATGTCAATGTGTTATAGCAATTGATTAAGGCTTCGGCATCCAAGACCATTGTGGCTAACCTCAATAAGGGTGAGAAGCTAAACGGTGACGATTATGATATTTGGCACCGAAAGGTTTAGTACATCCTTAAGGAGCAAGAGGTTTTGGAAACCCTTAACCACACCATGGATGAACCTGAGCATGGAACTTTAGCTCAACACAAGAGAGATCTAGAAGCTTATCAAGCTTGGAAAAAGAAGAATAGCATTGCTCGCATCACGTTGCTGAGCTGTATGCAAGATGATCTCATGTGTGAGTTTGAAAGTTATGATAAAGCTCAAGTAATGTGGGTTGCCTTGAAAGATAAGTTTGGGGTTACATCTGCCACTAAGTTGAGGAGACTCACCATCAAGTTTGACACATACCGAAACCACCCAAATGTAACAATGAGGCAGCATCTTCGGGAGATGTCAAACATGATTCGTGAGCTGAAGTCGGCAGGTCACTTCTTTACTGATGAACAACAAGTTCAGGCTATTATAAGGTCTCTTATTGACAATTTGGGAGCATATGAAGATCGATATGACGCATAATGAGAATATTGTCACTTTTGATGATATAGCGCGTCATTTGGAATTAGAGGATGAGCGCTTAGAGGCTGCGAGATCCTTTACCCATGCTTATGTTGCTAAATCGAGTTCGCGCAAAACTTTGGGCTTCAAGCGTAAAAGGAATTCACAATTCAACAACAAAGGGAAGAAAACTGATCAGGCACCTAAAAGGGCTAAGACCTTCCAACGCAAGAAGCGTGGTGGGAAGAAGGACAATGCCAAGATGAAGTGCTACAATTGTGGTAAGATGGGTCACTTTGCTAGTGAATGCACTGAGCCAAAAGAGGTACCCTATTACTCCATTACTTTAAGTAATGCTTTTGTTTCTAGTATCGTAATGCTTGCTGAATCTCATCCAATGTGGACTGCAGACTCAGGAGCAACAGACCACGTAGCTACAGACCGAGAAGCATTTGTGGAATATTGTCGGATATAGCTTGGAAGAAGATGGATATATGTTGGGAATAACTCAAGAGTTGAAGTGAAGGATATCGACACATCTAAATTAGTTTTACATGGTGGTCAAAACCTATTCCTACATGATGTCCTTTATGCTCCGGATATTCGACGAAACTCGGTCTCCGTAGTTGTTCTTCTTAGCCTAGTTTATGTATTGAATTTCCATGGTGATTGTGTTGACATCTTGTTTGGAACAGTTTATTATGGTTTAGGTCATGTATCGAATGGTTTTATAGTGTTAGACATTGACTATGATCAGTACAATATTATTGTTGATGGTTGTTTTTCTTTAATTGTGTCTTCTAGTAATGTTGAGATTGATGCAAGTATTTGGCATGCTAGATTAGGTCACATTGGGTTACAAAGAATGCGAATATTAGCTAGAGAATGCATTTTAGGGTCACTCACTAATGTTAATCTATCCGTAAGTGAACATTGTCTAGCGGGAAAAGCAACTAGAAAATCATTCGGTAAAGGGACTAAGGCTGAATTTCCATTGCAACTCATACATTCTAACATTTGTGGTCCTTTGAATGTGAGGGCGAGGCATGGAGCCTCATATTTCATCCCTTTCATAGATGACTTCACGCATTTTGGTTATGTCTTTCTGATCTTCCATAAGTCAGAAGCATTAGACTACTTTAGACGATTTATAACAATGGTAGAGAATCAGTTGAACAAAACAATAAAGGCATTGAGAACCAATCGTGGACGTGAGTATCTATTAGAGCAATTCAAGGCTCTTTGTGATGAAAAGGGAATTGTACGACAATTGACTATTCCTAATACTCCACAACAAAATGGGGTAGTTGAAAGAAAGAATGGAACCTTATTGGATATGGTTAGGTCTATGATGGTGCAAGCAAATTACCTATCTCCTATTAGGGAGATGCATTATTGACTGCTGCCTATGTACTTAATCGAGTGCCCTCAAAATCGATCACTTCCACCCCCTATGAATTATGAACTGGTAGAAAACCAGACTTAAGTAGTCTATGTCCATGGGGATGTGCAGCTTACGTTCATGATTCTTCCCATAAATATGACAAATTAGGTCCTAGAGGGAAGAAATATATCTTTATAATATATTATGAACACTAGCTGATGGAAGTGTGACCGAAATGGAGTCATGAGATGTCACGTTCTTGAAGAATGATTTTCCTAGTAGAGGTGAGATTTATAAGGATTTCCAATTAAATGAGATGGAAGATCCTAATAACACACCCACTAATGTTGTAGAGGGAAATGAAGATTTATCTCAACATGCAAGACCTAGTGGGAGTGTTGCATCGTCTGATGAATTGAATTCAAGAGAAATTCAATTGCGTAAAAGTAATTGTAAAAGCATTCCCCATCGTCATTTTAAGATTGAAGGAGAAGCATTTATGATTGCTCAGAAAGACGATGCCGAGCCTAAGACTGTTCAAGAGGCTCTCTCATCCTCTAATAAGGAAGAATGGATAAAAGCTTTGAAAGAAGAGAATGAGTCAATGAGGGCAAATCATGTCTAGGACTTGGTTGTTCTACCACCCAATCGTAAGGCCATTGGAAACAAATAGGTCTTTAAGATTAAGCCAAATGTGGATGGATCCATTAAAAAGTATAAGGCTCATCTTATGGCGAAAGGTTATACTCAACTATAGGGTATAGACTATGAGGAAACTTTTTCACCAATTGTAAGGTTTGCCTCAATACGCCTTATTCTAACCATCATCACACATTTGGACCTTGAATTACATTAAATGTGGCAGCCCCGAACGGCCCCCAATCCGTTAGGGTCGCCACAGTTCGCTTACCTTTCACTTTCCCTAATTACATGTCGCTCTGATACCATTTCAATTGTAGCAGGTCCATACAACCGTGGGGGTTTACATCTTTTAGATCGGTCCCTTGCGCAATTCATATAACGGAAGCATAACCAACAACTCCCTTCCCTATATTCAGAAAACAGTGCACACCAATTAAACATCTTTTATAAGTTAAAGCCGAACACTTTTATTTACATAAAGCAGATGGACATCTTTAGTCGGTACATCGAGATGCCATGGTTTTCTATACTTGGCTATACTTCAAAAGATGACCGACATCTCCTTCAACAGTCGTATACTTAAAGTCCATCAAATCAGTGTCGGCGTCCAAAAGTTCCTTCCTTTGCTATCCTCCTCCTCGCGATCATATCCAACCACTTGATCCATCTACTGGTGGCAGTGGCAGCAAAGGAACCTTATCTAGTTTGAAATGTTAATCCCCAAAAGGGGTGAGTACAACCACTCAGCAATAAAGATCCACCAAACTACTCAATGCGTCAAACAGAACTATCAAGGTATCATGAACAAAGCACATATCATTCATGCATTCAAGCATACCTTACCTTGCAGCCATGCATATATCGTCATGCCATATATGCATATACCACCATGCACTTATCATCAAGCATCCATGCATATATCACCATGCCATGTTTGCATATATCACCATGCACTTATCATCAAGCATTCATGCATATGTCTCCATGCCATGTGTGCATATATCACCATGCACTTATCATCAAGCATTCATGCATATGTCTCCATGCCATATGTGCATATATCACCATGATTCATATCATCCATGCTATCAAGCATACATCACCATGAGATCCATTCATACCTTCATGATCACCTTTTCAATATCAAATAGCATCTATTTACTTTCATAAGCAGGTCATGCATCATGCTATATGCATACACCCATGCACATGATTCACTTTTAATTCTTATCTTTCACAAGGATCTCATCAACTTTTCTTCCTAGGGACCAATGTTTGCATCTCACAATTTATCGCTCGCACCCAACCTGGCATCGCGAGGAGCCTCCGGCACACACCTCCGGGCATCTCACATCCCAACTAGCATCACGAGGAATCCCCCGGCACACACCTCCAGGGCTTCCGGGATTACGTACCGACATACCACCAGGCATTCCCCCTGGAATTACGTACCGTATACCACCGGGCATCTTGAAACTCCCGAGGACATCCGGCACACACCTCCGGGCATCCCGACACTCCCAGGGCATCGTCGGCTCGCACCTCCGACGGTATCCTCATTACAATGCATATTCTCATATATCTAATTTTTCAAATTCACATTTGATTGCAAAAACGCCAAGGGTTAAAATCAGCCTTTTTTAAAAAAAAAATCATATGATATGCATTGGAAAGATATCATTTGATGCAATAGTTTGAAAACTTCATTGAATTCATAAAAATCCATCAATCTTTTGATGTCATATGATATGCATGAATATCACCACATCATTGCATGAATAACAACCCAAAATATCACAATTTATATAACAAATCAAATAATCTTTAAATAGAACAGTTTTCAGCTTTAAACAGAATGCGTTCTGCTTGTGAAAAATTCTGGAAAATTTGTAAATGATGAAAATAAATTCTGAAAATTTAAGACATTGTAGATAAGGTCTAAAGAAACACTTTTCGTGAAGAACACCCTATTAAACAAAGCTTCACAGAAAATGTATAGGTCCATGCATCACAGAAAAGGGATTTTTAGCCTTACTCATGCACAGTTTTCGAAACATTTTCGATTAAATACCTAAATGACCTACAACAATTATGAAATTTGAACATGTGATAATTAAGACATAGAGGCAGATACTTCATGCAGAACATCACACCAAAAGGTCTTTACATAATTCAATACTAGAAGTGCATCACAGCATTACTTATTCTGCCCATTCATCTTGCACAGTTTTTGAAATATTTTTGGTTAAATACTCAAATGATCTTCAAAAATCACGAAATTTAACTATGTTGCAGACAAGACATAAATAAATACATTTCATGCAGAACACTTTTCCAAAAGAGATTTACACAGAATAGTATAGACCATGCATTTCAACATCATCAAGTCCGAAATACACGATTTGCACAGTTTTGGAAAACATTTAAATTACACATCCATATGGTCTTCAAAAATCACCAAATCAGAGCATGTGCTAGATAAGACTTAAAGGTAACAATTCCCTGAAGAACACATGCCCAAAAGAGATTTACTCAAAAAGATATAGCTCACACATTACGACATGCAAACTTCGGACAAGGTCAGATTGCGCAGTTTTTGGAATATTTCGATTAAATTACCCGAATGATCTTCAAAAATTCTGGAATTTTACCAGGTTATATTCAAGATCCTAAAGTAGATTTTTCATGAAGACATCTAGGCCTGATTCGTTCTCGATAATTTTCTACAGTCGTATGAAGTTCCTGACTCTAGCACCGAAACGTCCAGTATACCTTTCTCCGAAATATCGAGTTTTTATGTACTTATACTTCTTCGTTTTCTCTGAAATTTTGATATGTTTTGTCTAAAGAGAGCCCCTACAACTTCCATTAAGGGATCTAAGTGAAATTTCCAAAGAAGAATCACCATATGGGTCCAAGAAGTCTCGGGTGTCCAGTACCTTATTTCCAGATTTACCGTTTTCAAGAGAAAGTCGATTCACTAGGCTACACTTGCTCATTTTATCTCAAATTTGAGTATGTTAGTCTTTAGGATGTTCTCTACAAGTTTCATGAAGAAGTCGAAGTGAAATTCTCAGTAAAAAGTTACATGCAACACACAAAATCACCAAGAGGTCAACAAAACAGCTTCAGATCTAACATTTTCGTAGAAGGAGGGTTTTACCCCTCAAAACTCAGCCATTTTGTCTCAAATTTTAGTATGTTGTTCTTCAAAGTGTTCTATATAACTTTCGTGAAGAAATCGAAACAAGATTCCGACTAAAAAGTCACATGCAACACACAAACTCAAAGATGGTCAAACTGGTCTTTCCAGAAACAGCATGCATGACCAACGAAACCCTCTCCATAGCTCCGAAATTTCATCCCATCTACCACAACCAAGACTTACCATCTACTACACATACACACAGCAATGCACAGAGTAGGTTTTAGGACTTCACTTGCCTCAAATCAAATGAAAACATAGCAAGAACGATGGCGGGACTAGGCGGGCTCGACGGTGTCTCCTCTTCCTCTCTTCCTCTCTTTCTCTCTGCCTCTCTTTCTCTCTTCTTTCTTTGGACGGTACTCTCTCTCTCTTCTCTCTCTTCTGGTCGAAATCCCCCTCCCCCTTTTCCTTTTATTCTCTTATTTGCTTGTATTCATTAGGTTTTGCATGCATGAGACACTTGCCTCCAAGAGGAAGACAAGTGGCTGCATCAAGAGGACAAATGGAGGAGGTGGCGTGGCCTTCATCCGGTTCTCCTTCATGGGCCGACGGTTTGGGCCTCTTGGCCTGCTTTAGGCCCAACACACTTGGGCCTAAAGTCCAAGCTTAAATGGCCCATATTTATTTTTGATAATCCATCTTAATCCTCATTTAAACAAATACCTAATTGCATAATAAAATGGCCAAAAGACTTTGTGACATTAATCCATAAAATCAAATCTATAAAGTGCATAGTCAAGAACAAAGTCTTCTTTATCAAATTGTCCTATAGCACCAACCTTGATCATCCATTAACATAAGATGTATTTCTACCCAAATAATTCTCCATCAAAATACTCGACATTAATCTATTAAAAATTCTTTGGGTCTAAAGGCCAAAACATAAGTCAATAACACTTCCATCACCTATTCATGGTTCATGGTATATCCAAGGGTTATTATAAATTTTGGGATGCCACATTAAATGGATGTAAAGACGGCATTTCTCAATGGAGAACTAAATGAGGAAATCTATATGAAATAACCAATAGGTTTCATAGCTAAAGGTCAAGAGCATAAAGTTTGCAAACTTCATTGCTCAATATATGGCCTTAAGCAATCGTCTAGACAATGGTATTTTCGTTTTCATCAACCCAGAACAACTTTTGGTTTCACGATGATTGAAGAAAATCACTGTGTATATGTCAAGCGGTCCAAAATAAATTTGTGATTTTATCACTTTATGTGGATGATATTCTATTGATTGGAAAGGACAAGGTATTAGTTATCACCATAAAAGAATGATTGTCCTCCAATTTTGAAATGAAGGACATGGGAGAAGCTGCTTATATATTAGGAGTTCAAATCGAAAGAGATCGATCAAGGAAACTCTTTACTTTATCACAAGAGTCTTATATTATAAAGATTCTTGAACGTTTCAATATGCAACACTGTAATCCTATTGATACCCCCGTCATGCAAGGTGAAGGCCTAAGTACTGAGATGTGTCCTACGACTCCAAAAGAAATTAAAGTCATGGAAACTGTTCCTTTTGCTAGTACGGTCAAAAGTTTGATGTATGCTATAATGTGTACTCGACCCGATATATGTTATGCCATGGGATTGGTGAGCCGCTATCAATCAAATCCCGATCAAGCACACTGGAAAACAGTGAAGAGGATTCTGAGATACTTGATGGGCACTATGGACTATCGACTTTGTTATCAAGGGAATGATTTACGCCTATTAGGCTATTCAAATGCTAATTGGGGTGGAGACCTAGATGAGCGTAAATCGACTTCTAGATATGCGTTCTTGCTCAATGGAGGTGCAATTTCTTGAAATAGCAAGAAACAGACATGCACGGCCTTGTCTACAATGGAGGCTGAATTTATTGCATGTTCTAACGCAGTGCAAGAAGCAGTATGGCTAAAATGTTTTTTGGAAAATTTAGCCATTGTCATTGAGGTTCCAAGACCGGTGACGGTTTATTGCGATAGTCAAGCAGCCATTGCCTATGTGAAAGATCCCAAGTATCATGGAAGGACGAAGCACATTGACATAAAGAACAACTTCATTAGAGATATTATAACGCATAAAGAAGTGATCCTACAATACATTTCAACCAATAAAATGGTTGCTGATCCGTTTACGAAGGCCATTCCTAGAGACATATACTTGACCCACAGGATGTCACTAGGATTGTGTAGAATGTGATATGTGTTATTGTGGATGATCATTGTTTTTTGTATTTATGGACATATGTATTCTACTTGTTTGTTTATTAGTGACTTGATGTTTTATCAATAAGTACAAATACATTATGAGATTAGCAATACACACATATATTATTGAAAAGTATGTCAGCAGGCAATGATTGGCTCACTCACACGAGCAATCACCTCAAGTGCTATGGTTAGCATGTTGAGATGAGACATTATGTACAAATAAATACTAAAGAGCAAGTTTAGTACATAAAAATAAGATGTCGCCTTGATTGGAGTCAAGATGAAGTCTGTGATTTGTTTATAATAAGACCGAACATGATAGTCCCACGATCATGTATGCCTGAAATATGCCGGATGCGAGTACTTAATTGGGCGCTATAGAAAGCGAGCTGATATAGCACTCGAGCTAAACATGAGTACGTGAGGAGCACGTGACTATGTTTATGCTAAGATTCGTATAGTGGATATATCAATTAAATGACATACGCTCTTATAGAAAGAGAAATCCACTATAGCATGTAATTCATACTACATGTGCATTGTACGATTGACAAGGGAAGGCGAGTAAAATTATCCCTCTTTACTTATCGTGTGAGCCATTGAGGTAATTTATAATTTACCTCATTTTGTGCCCTATGTTACTTCTAACTATGTTCTCAAAGTGAAAGATCAATATTGCTACTTTAGCGTGTTACCGACAATCATGAATAGATATGGCTTTATGGGACGTGTCTAGGAAAGCAGTTGTTCTAAAATGGAGAGAGACATGTGTGCGAAGGAAGACTATTGTTGTTTTACATCTATCACATGTATTTACTAGTCAACCAATTATATCGCCTTATGTGATTGCAGATATAATTGTAAATACATGGTGTTTTGAGAATAATCAAGTATAGTCTTTAAGGGATAGGTATACTTGGATTGATGTAACAAAATATGTCTGGGGACTGTGAAACATTGATTGTTTATTTCTTTTCGGGGTTGTAGCCATCATGTCATCTATAACAAGTGCATAATATGAGCTCCCACTCACTGATCGCACGGCTTATTTGCCAGTATGAATTGTTTTGTAAAGTTGATGAATGTTGAATGTCTTATATTCTTGATAGAGCACTATCAAGCTCATCATATCTAAGTGGGAGATGATGTACTTAATCAATATGTCCATGATAGGGTGCAATTGGAACGCACCGTGTCACCTTGATACGCTACGATAGAAAGACACCATTTTGAAGGGGTGTGATGGAGTCATATAAAAGACTCTTGTAGACAACCGTTGGCATGGTTGGCAGAATGTACTCTCAAAATTCTCTCTTTGTCTCGTTCCTTTTCCATCAATTAGAGAGAAGGCGTTCCTTTTCACCTTTACAATAATCGACATTTACGCTATGGAAATCGGGTGCTTTCCTCGTGATTGCATTCAGACCAACGTGAAGTAATTTTATTTGTGATTCATCCGCAATATAACATTCATTCCAGAGTTAATTGTTGTTAGCGCATCGGATAAAGGTAAGTCGTCTTCCACCGACTTGAATTCCAACAATTACTGACTTTTCATTAAATTACCAGGGAAAAAGATTTCTTGAGTACCTTATACTCGTTTAGTGATTGGCCTTATGCTTTTATTGTAGAAGAATAATGTACTAATAAAATCTCCTTCCCAGGTGAACAATGCTGGTGTCGGTGGATCCATTATCGATGTTGATGCTTTGAGAGTTTCCGGCATTGGAAAGGTATGCTCTCAGTTTCTCTTATCAAGGTGTTGGTCAAGGAAAAATCTGATTTAAACATTAATTGGATTGAAAATTAAAAGTAGTTATTGCATGAGGTTCATTGCAAATAGACATTTTTTACAAATTAAATAAATCGAACACCGGATCTACATGATTTGGCTGGTGTGACTTATCCCACAAGGAGAGTAACACAAGATTGCACTACAGATTAGATGATACAAAATAACATAGATTAAAATCACACTCAAGTGGCTTGGATTCTCTTAGTCTTTCTCGGCTTCAATTCCATGCAATAATTCAAATAGTATTTGACCATCGTAATTTCTCGCAAACTAATTTCTCAATTTAACAAAGGAATTCACAATTCTTATTACAAGATTTCTCAGTTTCAAAAGTCTTTCCTCCCAAACCAAAGAAAAACTGTCTGGTAATCAAACTTGAATTCCTGCTTAGATTTGCTTTCCTTTATGAGCCCAAACTCGATGCATAGTTCTAGCATTACTATGGTCTTTTCAAGGAAGAGATTGAAAGAGAGTTTCTTTTCAATACGAGTATGATGCCAATCACAAATGAAGTTGTAACATCGTTCTCTTAGTAAGTTACACGTGGTTATTCAAAGAAACGTCGTAAAGAAACCATTTGGGAATCAACCAGTGCAAAGTCCAATTCTGATCCAAACACAATATACCTTGTTTGAATTTCTTGCGGCTAACTCCTTCTATGAGCTGGCACGATGAGCTCTCTAGGATTTAAAATGCACATTCATTGTTGTGTTTATGATGCTAGTTCATAAAATTTTCAATTGATGATGCAGAAACAAGTTGACTGGAGTAAAATTACGACAGAGACATATGAGTTAACTGAAGAGTGCCTGAACATTAACTATTATGGTGCCAAAAGGATGGTTGACGCATTCATTGGCCTCCTTCAACTATCAGACTTGCCCACGATTGTCAATGTTTCCTCATCGGCGGGGAAGCTAGAGGTAAGAAGTATATGATTTCAAAGTTATTTCTTAGTATCGTAAGAGCATAAATTTACTCTCGACTTGAGCTATCACATTTTATGCAAAGCCTCATTTTTGCAAGAGAATGCTAGAATGCGATGATCAAGCTTTAAGCTAGACTTGATTGCATGATACAGGTCTTATGAGAGTTTGGATATTGCCTTAGAAAAGCAAAAGATATTTCTAGCAGTGTTTTCTTATAAAATGAATAAATTCTCTCAGATTTCTCTATACTATTATGCACAAGTGAAATTTGTGCCTCGAATTCATTGTCGTATATTGTGCTTCCAAGTGGTTAATTATTTTGACATGTTTTATCTAGAACATTTGTGACATCCTGAATTTCAGGTTCTGATTTCGATTGAATAAGTTGGGCCTTTTGTCAACGTGCCTATAGTGTTTTTTTCTGAGATGGCCACTCATGAGATAACTGACCTATCCGGTGAAGTCATTAAGGATTTTAATGCAATAGACTTGAGAATTTGACCAAGAATCGACTGCTCGACCGTGCTAGTCTACAAGGGTCATTACGACACAATTAAAAATCAATAGGATACCGGAGATAAGTCGATTCGACTAAGATGTGTGATCAAGTGTGGGTAATTCCACCTGATTGCAAAATTCTTATCGATCGGCACTAGACCAATTTTCTTTCATTTTGGGTACCCTGTGTCTGTACTTGAAACCTCGAGATTTTCACAATCACCGAGAGTCAGTAATGTGTCGAAGAGGTATGTGTGGCTCAAAGAAAATCGACCACGGGTCAATTGCACCAAAAATTCCTAAAAGCTACCCGGTAGGCTAGGTAATACTAAAACCGCATCTGATTGAAATTAACCGCGAATTTGAACCCGATTTCAAAAATTGAAAGTTCTATCATGTCATGATTTATTTCAAGAACATCAACTCATCCTCTGAAGATTTTTTGGAGACTCCGAGATTTTTACGGAAAATTGTTTCGGACGATTCGGAAAATTAGCGAAAATTCAAATGGGCTAAGTCGATAGAAATTTGGACTTCCAAGCCAAGCATTTGAGTGTCAGTGACTTGCAAGAAATTTTACGGGATTCTCTTCAGCAAAATTGGACCTCGATTTAGAAAATTGGGAAAGAAATCTTAGAGTATTTGAGTGAAATTCGGAGTTGGATTTTGGGGCAGCAAAATTGGCTTCAACTTAGTTATTTGGTGGGAAATTATTGCAAGAAAGTAACTGGGACAAGAGGATATGTGTGTGGGCTTTGGGAGGGGGACCAAACATTTAATTACTTGGCTAAGATTGTTGACTATTTTTCCCTCTTAGCCGGCTTCTCTCTCACGATTCACCCCCCTCCTTCGGTCCTTCTTAGCCGTGCATTCCCCTTGCTTCTGCCGACATCGTCTTCTGCCCGTCTTCATCTATATGCTTGAATGCCTTGGCCATTCCTTCATTTCTAGCGAATTATTTCCCTGCAACTTCTGCATCACCATCAAAACTCACCCACACGTCCACTTCTTCCATTTACTAGGTCAACCAAGCAATTCCCTTGCAGCTCATGCATGTTTTACCCCCACCAGCAGACTGTGTCCTCTGCTGCGCGTCCCTCTCCACCACCAATTGTTCCCTCACAGGTCAACTTTTCTCTTCAACATGACTATTGTTTACCGAAGAAGCCCAGAATTCCACCGACTCAATATGTCTCCTCGAGTTGGCGTTGATCCAGCAGCTCATCCAAACCAGCTCCTGTGTTGCCGCTGCTAGACGTCCACAATCTCCACTCTTCTGCCTCAGCGTCACTAAAGCAGTCCAACTTCCTCGCTCACAATTCCACCGAATTCCTACAGTTGTCTTCATGCCCATGAAGCCAACCCTTCACTCCATCGATGGCCCAAGTTCCGTGAACTCAGTGGCCCAGCCCACTCGGTGCAAGTTCAGCCTATGAGCTTCAGTTCCTCAGGCCCTTGTTGCTTCTCTCGTTCGGCCTAGCTCGCTCGAATAGCCCATTTTTTAAGCCCGCTTCAGCCAACTTCGGCCCACTTGAAGTTAGCCAATCAACCAAGAAAATCCGAGTAGAAAATTGTGGGCTTTGCGAGTCAATTTTCGGGCCGATCCGTGCTCAAAAGCCAGGGCCACTTTGGAGAAGATCGAGCCTTGTTGCATCCCCGTCAATTTGAACCGAGCGGTTCGAGAGACAAGTGAGTTTAACTCACTAATCCTCGCTTAGTATACTAATGATGCTTAGGGGTTGATTAGATTTAATCAAGTGTGATTAGGTGGATAGATTATATTAGAATAATAATTTAGCACTTTACCATTGCATGTTAGGTGGTTAGATAGTGCAATTAGCGAGTAAATAGACTTTAGTATTTATTGAACTAGTCTAAAAAATTTTCCAGGTTCGTTTCAACATCCAATTAGGCATTACGGGCCTAAGTTGGATTTATTACTATTTAATAATTAATTTTCATAATTCGTTAATTAATTATTTATTTTGCGAAAATTAGACCGGGATAGTCGATGACCGGAATTTTATGTTGATTACCGTGGTGCAGTCTGTTTATCTATTCGAGATTTAATTTGTGCTGAATTGATTAAATGGTTATTTTAGGATTTTATTCCTAAATTATCGGGCATGGGTATACAACACCAAAAAAGGCTGTCGAAACTAGTGGCATGTTCTAAAGCAAAAATATGGTATTTTGGCTAAGGCCAACCGTCTACTCGCACACTGCTATTTTTATCGGGAATGATAAAAAGATTGATTTGGATGTATGTTTGGAAGGGTATACTATATTAGCCCACGGGCAATATGTCAGCTTAGCAAAGAGCAATATGCCGGTATATTATATCAGCCTATGGGCGATATGTTAGTGTAGCAAAGAGCAGTATACCTTATCAATTTAAATTGAATATGTTAGTATACTATATCAGCTTACGGGCAATATGGCAGCTTAGCAGAGAGCAGTATACCTTATCAGCTTAGATTGAGCATTGTTGGTATACTATATCAGCCTATGGGCGATATGGCAGCTTAGCAGAGAGTAGTATACCCGATCATCTCATAAGCGAGCTATAATATCTATTTATTAGCTTAGCAATGAGCAGTCCTGATATAAGCAGACTTTATAAATAGTATGAGATGAGCCAACCAAGAAAGGGTCATGGTGACATGTAATCGACTAGGTCGATTGATTGATGTTTCGATCTGTGATGATTGATTGGGTGCCTATATGAACTGTGTTGAATTAAAGGTGGAATCTGAGGCCAAGGTAAGTCTTTTGACCCATGTTGTGCATAGGCAGCTTTTATGGCATTTTGGCATTCTAATCGAGTCTTAGGGGGTGGAACTCACTGAGACATTATCTCACTGGTTATTGTATAACCATTTTCAGGTCCTTAGATGGTGTTGGTGGATGACCAAAAGCCTCGGAGTCTGGGAAAATGGAGACCAAAGAATTGGCGAACATGTCTGACTAGTGGGTCATAGGACAGTTCCCATTTTGTTGACCTAATCTTTTGTAATCAGCCTAATGTCGAGTATAAACTTGAAGTGTTTATAAAAGGGTTGATTTGTTTGTAAATTACGGTCCTGCTTTTATATCCCATTGAATTGTTGTCTGAGACTTTCATATCTGCTTCCGCATGCGCATTTGAAAATAATGGGTCGGCGACGCGTCCTGGGACATCGCTATTTAATCGACCAAGGAGGGATGGGCACGTGCTCAGAGGATTGGGGTGTGACATCCCCGTTTAGTGGTATCATAGCAGGTCAATCGTTGGAGTGATAAGGTGAGATGTGTCATGGGATAGTTAGTAGGATAGCCTTTAATTCATGCTGGTGCATGCGATTGATAGCTAATTAGTAGCTTGTTTGTGTGGATCACTCTAATTCTAATATGGTATTAGAATTAGAAAACGGGTGCCTATAGGAGCCTGTACTATGAGTGATCAAAAGCTGAGGACTCCTAGCAAGAGGACAGTAGCCTCTAGAACTCGGGAAAGAACGCCAACAAGGATCGGTGCCTGAGGTGGTTATGGCAGAGCGTCGGCTCAGGCTAGTGCGAGTGTAAAAGTACCACCGCAGGTCGGTACTAGTGTAGCAGCATCGAGCAATCCTAGGTTCGATGAGATCATTCAGGCGCCAGTGTTCCTTGGGAACTTGTCGAGCCAGCAAGCTCAGGATTAAGCCGCCATTATTAATATTGTCGTTACCGCTGCCATTGTTGTAACCACTGTTGTTGCCACACTTGCTGAGGTCCAACCTGGAATAGCGATTAAGGAGCAAGCTACCACATTGGGCAAGGTTTAGTTAAACAAAGATGGAAACCGGTTTGGAAAGGAGCTTATGACCGGAAAAAAGATATTATATTCCGCCCATCAAGAAAGGTGGGATAGACAAGTCAACGTCAAATCAGGATGTCGTGCATCGTAGAAAACGACATGAATCGGCCCCATGCCATTTTAAGACAGGTGGTTGCCCTAACTGTGACCGATAGGATCACTTGGCAAGAAACTATTCTAGAAGGTCGTTGGGACCACTGCAGAAATTGTTGTTACCACTAGTGGGATCACAAGTGCCATCACCATTGATAGAATAGATCAGCGGGAGTGTGATGTATAATACCACAGGGTTTTTGGAACAGGCCTCCGGTGCAAGTAAGGGAGCATGCTGTCACCCAACAAGAGACAGAGAACTCACCAAATGGATGCCGAGTTTGTAAAGGGAAGTCTAGATCAGTCCAGTGTCCTGGTATAATTAGAACGTGCCTTGATGGTAGTCAACACGGCCATCAGGTGAGGGACTGTCAGTTGGAGTTCAGGAAGAACACCAACACTGCTACCTTAGATAGGACGCCTCTAAGATGGCGAATAGGATAGGAGTTGAACCGACCATGCACTGACCAGAGAAAGAATGCTTTGAGGTGATTGTATCAAAGTAGCACCATAGAGTTTTTTGGGTTAAGTTTGTGGAATTTCAGTTCGTGTGAATAACTCAGCTTAGTCCATTAGCATGTGGAAGTGCCGAGTTCATTGGGAGTTGAGAAGGACCTTTGATTTCATTAATCTCGTCACTTGAAGGCAACCCGTTTGTTAGATGGGGATTGCCAAGATGGCTTGGCGATTGTCATAGACAAGATAGATTAAAGAGCTGAAGATTGACGACATCTCAATAGTCCAAGAATTTATAGATATGTTGCCGTAGGAATGGTCAGGCTGTCGTCAATGAAAGAGATAGAATTTGCGATTGAGTTGGCACCCAGGATGGAGCCACTCATTAAGGCTTCTTACCAATTGTCGTTGTCTGAGTTAAAAAGGACTGATGGTACAGATGTGAGAATTACTGGATAAGGAATTTATTCATACCAGCGCATCGCCTTGGAGAGCAATGGTTTCGTTTGTGAAGAAAGATGGTTTGTTGCAATTAGGCATCGACTATCATCAACTCAATCAGTTGACGATCAAGAACAAGTGTTCATGGTTCAAGATTAACGAATTGTGTGACCAGTTACAATAATGTCGATATTTTCAAAGGTTGACTTGAAAACAAGGCATTATTAGTTGGGAATCAGAAAGGAGGTTATATAGAAGACATCGTTTCGTACTCGATATGGCCCTTATGAGAGTATTGTAATGCCATGTGGTTTGATGAACGCTCTAGCTACTATCATGGATTTGATGAATTGAGTATTTGAGGAATACCTAGATCAGTTCATGATCATGTTCATCAATGATATTTTGATGTATTTGAGAAATGCTAAGGTGCATGAGAGACATCTAAGAATTGTGAAAGAATTTATGTGGACTCGATCAAGACTGAAGCAGTTATCAATGGACCAAGACCGACAATAATATCATAGATCAGGAGTTGTTTGGGTTGGACAGGGTACTACAGAAGGTTCACATTAGGATTTTCAGCATGGCGACGCCATTGACTCGACTCTTGAAGAAAGGAGAGAAATTCATATGGATAGACTAGTGCGAGGATAATTTCCAAGAGCTTAAGCAAAAGCTGGCTACCGCACTTGTGCTGATCATTCCATCTGGCCCTGAAAGATACGAGAGCTATAATGATGTGTCGTTCAAAGGACTGGGTGCGTGCTGATGCAACATGATAAGATTGTTGCATACGAGTTCCACTAGCTAAGACCTCATGAGTTGAATTATTGATGCATGACTTAGGACTCGCAGCATTAATTTTCGCTCTAAAGATTTAGAGACATCATTGGTATGAAGAAAGATTCTAGATCTTCATCGACTATTAAAGTCTCAAGTGTTTATTCCCTCAGAAGGAGTTGAATATGAGACGGTGTCGTGAGTCAGAACCTCAGAAGGACTAAGATGGTGATATCTGGTATCCCCTAAAAGAACGAAAGAAGTTACCGAGGCGTTGAGTTGAGAGTCTTCAATTATGCATAGGCTGGTTAAAGTATAGACCTTACTTGAAAAGGGTTCGAAATTCGATTTTCAAAATTGAGGTAGGCCGCCTTTTGAATTTTATCGCTGCCCTAAAAAGTTAAATCGGATATTCAAGTTAGAATCAGACGCTTCAGTTGACAGACCAGGATGTTCAGAAGATCTTGCAAAAAAATACTAATAAGAAAGAGATTGACTTTCAAATTTCTGAGGATGGAACACTCAAGTTCCGAGAGTGATGTGGTATGCCTTATGATATAGCACTCAGGTAAGAGACCTTGTCAGAAATTCACTGTAGTAATTACAGTTTTCAACCAGACAGTACAAAGTAGGTCATAATCGGCATCAGCTTGATTGGTAAACCAATATAAAGGTAGATATCACCGGACAAGTTGCAAGTGTCAGATGTGCTAAATAAGTGGAAGTTTAGTAATACAAGCCGGGAGGACTTTTACAATAACTCAGGAGTTCCGAGTGGGAATGGAAGTATATCACGATGAACCTTGTAACGAGCTTGTCAAGGAATCAGAGAGACAATGATTCCATTTGGATAGTGGTCGACAGATTGACGAAGTCGGCTCACTTCTTGGTAGTACGAGAGGATCTAGGCTTGGAAAGACACGCAGAAGTGTACGTGAGTCAGATAGTTCATCTACCTAGAGTGCCAGTGACGGGTCTATATCAGATCTAGCTCTGAGGATTCTCAGTTTTAGCGGAATAGTCAGATGGTTCCTTTTGAAGTAGTACATAGTAGAGTGTGCAGAACTTCAGTTGATGAGATGAAGTCGGGTAAATAAATATCATAGACCTAGAGTCAGTTCAACAATCAGTGATTGCAGTTGTCATGATCAAAATCAGACGCACAGAGCCATCAGAAAAGTTGTATCGTTGAGCGTCGAAGGCCCTTATAGTTCCGAATTGGTGATTACACATTTCTGAAGGTGTCACCAATGAGGAATACCTTGCACTTCAGCAAGGAGGGAAAACTGAAACCAAGGTACGTAGGTCCCTGTGAGATTCTAAAGAGAGAATCGGGATCCTAATGTATCGTCCTGCATTACTGCCAAAGCAGACGTGAGTGCATGACGTCTTTCACGTGTCGAGGTTGAGAACATATGAGCCTGACTCGACCCGTGTGCTATGTCTTGAAGAATTAGACGTGGACGACAAAGTGTCGTACGTGGGAAGCCCAGTTCAGTTGGTGGTTCAAAACGAGCAGTTCTATGTACCAAGATGGTCCCCTTGGTCAAACTGGTCTAACAACACCACGGTATCGAAGAAGCAACGTGGGAAAGAGAGACTCGGTGAGACGACAACACCCCCACCTTTTCGATCGAGGATTGGTAAAGGTTTAAATTTCGAAGACGAAGTTTTTATAAGAGGGGAAAAGTTGTGACATCTTGAATTTCAGGTTTTGATTTTGATTGAATAAGTTCTGTCACACCCCGATTCATGGGCACGCAACTATCCCTTACCTAGTCGATTAATAGCGACGTCCCAGGACATATCACTGACCCTTTCTTTTAATATGCGCATGCGGAAGCATAAAATAGATCCCAGAAAATAAAACATTGGGATAGAATAGTAGCACTGAATTTCAAACCTTTAAAAATAATCCCTCTTATATACATTGCAAACCAGTGCACATATATATAGAGGGTGAACTATTAAGTCAAATTCAACTTAAACCAGTTTAAAAACAAGGTTTACAAGTAGGAGTGGGGTTCTACAAACTACGGGTCCCCGTTCTCCTCTTCATCATCCTCCACACTCCAACTGGAGCCTTCAGCAAATTGCACCGGATTTTCAAGATCTTCAAAATCCAAGTCTGCTGCATCTAGGGACCCAAAATGGTTATTCAATAACCAATGAGACAACGTTTCAGCAAGTTCTACCCCCTAAGACCCGATTAGTAAACCAATATGCCTTAAGGCTGCCTATGCACAACACAAGTTAGAGGACTTACCTTGGCCTTAGTTCCTTCCTGCAAGTCAGTTCCATAATGAATACTGATAATCACATCAAACCCCTCAATTCAACCAATAGGATCGACTCAACGATCAATCGACTCAGTCGATTACATGTCATCGAGGTCATCACATGGTCATCCCGACTTTTCATTCTCGACTCCAAATCATGGCCCTAGAAGCACAACCTAGATTAAGAGGTCATCACGGCCCCACTAGCAACTTTTCTAAATTTGGTGGTTATCACAGCCCCACCTGGCAATTTTCTAGGTTTAGTGGCATCACGGTCCCACTCGGCAATTTTCTAGATTTAGTGGCATAATGGCCCCACTCAGCAATTTTAGACTTTAGTGGCATCACAGCCCCACTCGGCAATTTTAGACTTTAGTGGCATCACGGCCCCACTTGGCACTTTTCGACTTTAGTGGTATCACGGTCCCACTCGGCACTACCGTACTTTGGCGGCTTTCGAGGTTCAACTCACAACCTCTCACAGTTGATTTCTAATTGAACATCGACACTAATCAATCTTGGGATAAATCTCCACATACTCATCAACTCACTCAATTTTCACACGATATTAATGTACCCGATTGGTCTTAGCCAAGAGTATATTCAATTCACTCTCACAATCTTCTCCACTTAGCAACCCATCAAAGCATTATTGGCACTAAACAATCATACTCGGCCATCCACACTCAATTACTCAATCTCAATCAATTTAGGAAAAAATTCCTCAAATTGCACAATCGATTCAATTCAACACAACGTAAAGCTTAAATAAATAAATGGACTGCACCACTGTAATCAGCACGAAATTTCGGTCGTTGACCATCCCGGTCTAATTTCTGGAAAAAAATTAATTAATTAATTAATTTGGAAAATTAATAAATAAATACAAAAAATCCAATTTATGCATGTATTGCCTGATTGGATGCCAGAACGGATCGGGAAAAATCCCGAGATATATTCAATAAATATTAGAAGCTCTCTACTTGCTAATGACTAAGTCTAACCACCTAACATGCATCATCAAGTCACTAATTTAATTGTTCTAACCTAATCTAACCACCTAATTGCACTTAATTAAATCTAACCAACCCCTAAGCATAATTAGCAAACTAAGAAAGCATTAGTGAGTAAAACTCACTTGGCAAAGCGAAGATCGGAACACCGCGACGGTGGCACAATGGCGGCCGAAATCCAAACTTTCAGTGGCGTCGGCGGATACTTGGGCCAGGCCAAGAAACTTTGCAAGCCCGTAGAAACTTCTGGGCTTGGGCCTACTGAAAATCTTAGGTTGAGTTTGATCTAGGCTTCAAGAATTTCATCGGGCTTCGCTAAACTCAACTGGGCTTGGGCTTCAAACAGCTAGACCAAAATTGAAAATGGGCTGCTGCAAGGCTTCAAGATGGGCTGAGATGCACGGGCTGGGCTAATTTCGCGGGCTGCAGCGGCTCAACTTGCGAGCTGTAAAAGGGTTAGGAACTTGGGCCTGACTTCGTGGGCTTGCTGTAGGTGTTGAAGACACTACTATTGGAGGACTTCGAATGGGCTGGATCCGTGGCTACTTGGCCAAGTGGATGGAGAACCCAATGGAGCTGCAAGTTCGGTCGTTAAAGAAGTTCGGTGGAAGCTGTTTTGTGGCAGCTTGGAGGACTTGCAATGGAGAGAATGATGAAGCAACAGCGTGGTGTTGAGGGGATGCTATTGGGTCAAAGAAACAGAAAGTTAGCTTCGGTGAAGAGAAAACACAAGGAGATGGAGGACGTGGGCTGTAGTTTTCGAGAACAAAGGAGACATAAGGGGGCTATTCGATGGAAGCTATTGACCGAAGAAAACGAATGTGGACACGTGGAGGACCGAAAGCCTCAGAGTTTGGAAATGTGGAGACCGAAGAATCGGTGGACATGTCTAACCAGTGGGTCATAGGACAGTTCCCATTTTGTTGACCCAATCTTTTGTAATCGGCCTAATGTCAAGTATAAACCTGAAGTATTTATAAAAGGCTTAATTTGTTTGTAAATTGCGGTCTTGCTTTTCTATCCCATTGAATTGTTGTCTTGGACTTTTATATTTTGCTTATGCATGTGTATTTAAAAAGAATGGGTTGGCGACGCGTCCTGGGACGTCTCTATTTAATCAACCAAGGAGGGATGGTCACGTGCTCGAAGGATCGGGGCATGACAACATTAGTCTATTAAAATGATATTCCGTGGTTATATCGCTGACGATGAATCACATTTCAATCATCGTGGGACCTTGCAATTAGCGTTTACCAGAGGGCTAGGCTAAAGAAGTGTTCAGCAATGCTGAAAACCTCACAGAAAAAAAAAATGGACGAGGTATTAAAGGAGTTTTTAGAAGATTTTTAAAAAAGGTTCTCTAAAGACCAGAGGCTGGCCGACTCAATTATCAGCATATGCGGTCTCCAAGGTGGCCTTGAACGCGTATACTAGGATTATAGTAGCCAAATACCCCACGTTTCGTATAAATTGTGTCTGCCCTAGGTTTGTCAAGACGGACATAGATTGCAACAACGGCTTCTTGACTCCTGAGGAAGGTGCAGAGGGTCCCGTGAGTCTGGCCTTGCTGCCGAAGGGCGGTCCATCTGGTCGATTCTTTCAGCGGACAAAAGAGGTTGCATTCTGATCATTTTCAATCGAGGGAATGTAGAAATTTGAAATCTATTGTCTGTGTGTGAGATTTAAACATTGGTATAGCTAATGAAAGATTCTGATACATTGGTGTATATCCGCACAACTCTTGTTTGGTGTGAGCTGTATGATTTGATATCTGCAATAATGAACATGCCTTCCTCAAAATACCTCATTTGTGATATTTTTCTGCACTTCCCATACTTGTGGTCAAAAGAAAAGCGAGCCTTAGTGTGGCACCCCTGAACCACCTAAGGTCGCCACAGTTACTTATCGCTACACCTGATGAACACTAGTTACATCTCTTAGTAGAAGCATCGTAGTTCATAGGCATTTTTTTTTATTTTGAAAACGGTCCCAGCGCGACTTATTAGCGGAAGAAAAATTTAATATCACTATCTCTCCCTCCAACAATCATGATACAATGCACACCACTAATTACCATAGGAAAAGATAAAGCCGAGCCACTTTCATTTATATATTTTCATGATGGATTTTCTCGGGTCGATACAACAAAAGAAAGCCAAGATTTTTAGCTACACTTGGCTACATCCCAAAAGGATAATTCGACCCCTAAAGTGATCACATGTCATCCTCCATCTACTAGTGTCGACTATTGTCCAAAAAGTAGCAGCTCCTACTCCTCACGTGCAGGCCGTCACACCCATCCTGGTGCGTCAGGCGGTGGCGGCGGCAACATCCCCCGCATCACTCCGTCTCGACGGACGTGAACAAATATGAACTCCTGAACAACCGGGCCCCCAGCCAGGCCCACATCATACATCCCTAATGCACGAATCCGAATGAACGTCAAACCGGGGATGGTGGGACAGTCGATCTCCGCACACTCGACCTCCATGTCCGAAGGAAGGCTATAAAAAGTGCCACGCGTGACAATAGGGAGCGGCATCGTACTAATCTGAAATGTTGATCCCCGAAGGGGTGAGTACAACCACTCAGCAGGTAAAGGACCAATAAACCACTCAATGCATCACACAATTCAATCATAACAATCATAGCATAGTACATGCCATTCATGCATCCAAGCATAACTTACCTTGCAGCCATGCATATGTCATCATACTATATGTACATACATCCTCATATACTCATCACAATCATATCACATACATATCATCATGCCATAGGTGATCATCATCATATCATACACATATCGTCATGCCATAGGTGATCGTCATCATGTCGCACATATATCATCATGCCATAGGTGCACATACAACCATGCACTCATCATCATCATGTCATCCATATACCATCATACCATAGGTGATCATCATCATGGCACACATATATCATCATGCCATAGGTGCACATACAACCATGCACTCATCATCATCATGTCACACATCCACACGTATGTCATCATATCATATGTGCATGATTCAATTTCCACTTTTATCTTTCAATTTGATCACCACTTCTCTCTTTCTCGGGATCAGTAATTGCATCCCACACTAAATCACTCGGACCCTAACCTGGCATCGCGAGAAAAAAAAAACCTCTGGCACACACCACCGAGCATCCAGCACCCCCACATTCTGGGCATCTCGCATCCCAACTGGCATTACGAGGCATCCCCTCGAGCACAAACCTCCGAGGCTTCTGGCACCCAACCATTCCGGGCATCTCGAAACTCTCGAGGACATCCGGCCATGTATCTTAATACAATCCGGGCATCCGGCACCCCCCAACCCGGGCATCCTGACACTCCCAGGGCATCATCATCCGCCAACAGTTTCCTCATTTATCATTATTCATGTTCACTAATTTATGTCTCAACTCATCATGGCACATGATGTAATGGCAAACAAGATCACTTTCATCATTTTAACACTTATATGCATTTCCAATCATCATCATACATGCAGCAAGATACAATCACTAATGACAATACAATCCATGAGGTCCATACAACTTAGAATAGTCCATATGTATTGCCTTCTTGAAATTTACTAAATTCCAGCTTGCACAATTTTGGAAAACATTTAAATTAGTATCCATATGATCCTCAAAAATCATAAAACCAGAGCATATACTAGATAAGACATAAAGATAACAATTTCATGCAGAGCACATGCCCAAAAGAGATTCACACAAAAAGATATAGCTCACACATTGCAACATGCAAAATTCGGACAAAGTCAGATTGCACAGTTTTTAAAATATTTCGATTAAAATACCCAAATGATCTCCAAAAATTCTGAAATTTTACCAGGTTATAGTCAAGACCCTAAAGTAGATTTTTCATGCAGACATATAGGCCAGATTCGTTCTAGATAATTTTCTACAGACGGTCGAAGTTCCTGTTTCTAGTACTGAACCGTCCAGTTTAGCTATCTCCGAAATATCAAGGTTTCGCCTACTTATCCTTCTTCGTTTCCTCTGAAATTTTGATATGTTTTGCCTCAAGAGGTCCCCTAAAACTTTTATTCAGGGGTCTAAGTAAGATTCTCAAATAATAGTCACCATATAGGTCTAAGAAGTCTCGGGTGTCCAGTACCGTATTTCCAGATTTACCGTCTTCAAAAGAAAATTGTTTCACTACGATACACTTGCTCATTTTACCTCAAATTTGAGTATGTTAGTCTTTAGGATGTTCTCTACAACTTTCATGGAGAAGCAGAAGGGAAATTCTCGGTAAAAAGCAACATGCAACCCACAAAACCAGCAAAAGGTCAGCAAAGAAGTTCCAGATCTAGCGTCTTCGTAGAAGAAGGGTTTCACCCCTTGAAACTCAACCATTTTGTCTCAAATTTTAGTATGTTATACTTTGAGATGTTGTATACGACTTTCATGAAGGAGTCGAAGTCAAAATCCAACTCCAAAGACGCATGCAAGCCTCTACAATTTTCTGGGTCAGGCGGTATACACGAAAATAGCAAGCTATCTCAAAAACAAAACACACTAGCTTCGGTTTCTCACTCCTAATCGCCCAAAAATTCGACACCATTCCAAACACACATCCAAGACACACATGCAAGAGTAGAAAATGGATCCTAACTTGCCTCTAAGATCAAGCGAACGACGGCACACGGACGGCACTCGGGCGGGCGAACGGACGGCGATGGGCGGACGAACGGCGAGCGGCTCCTTCTTCCTCCTCTCTTGATTTCCCTCTCTCTCTCACAACTCTCTCTCTCTCTCTCTTTCTCACCTTAGCTGGCCACTATCCCCCTTAATGGTCTTCCCTTCCATCATTAGCAATGATTGCTAATTGCATGATCTACACTTGGTAATTTGGGAGAGACACATGGTCTTCTTCATGCAAAAATGGGCCTCATTTCTCGGCTGGGCTTTGGGCCAGCAAGTGGGCTGGCGACAGCCCTCCTTGGGCCTCAATGGGCCGGCCATTTGGCCCACCAAAAGTCCATGCTATTGGGCCTAAGGCCCAATCCTAATTAAACCCCAACTTTACCTTTAATAATTCACTTTTAATTCTTTCTTTTATATATTTCAAGTTTTAAATTTCATATGGCCAAAATCTTGTAACATTTAATCTATAGGGATTTAATCTATGAGGTGCATAGCCAAGAATAAATTCTTCTTATTAATTTATCCTATAAATACTAATTTTAAAAATTCATGAACACAAGCATATAACTCTTAGTCTTAAGAGAAAACTAATGGCTAAAACATAACCCATAGGTAATTTCATTACCTAATCTTGGGCTTTAATACATCTTAGAGCTTGTCTTGAATTTTTGGGATGCCACACTTAGGGAACTGCAAAAGATTAACTATGAGTTTAAGACCTCACAAAACACTAGCAAGAAAACTGAAAAGTTCAATTGGTCTCCCTTTTTCTACAGTGGAAAACTTCATAGTAGCTAAAGTTTGCAACAAAATTATAGAATCAACAAAAAGGTTGTTGGAAAGTGTGATCCATTTTCCAATTTCTCTAGATCTCTCCTTGACTTTGAAAATTCAGCTATAACTTTTTTTTTTTTTTTGTAAAAACATTAGAACCATTTTATTTATTCACAGCAGTACTACATAAATGTTGACGACAAGAGTCTAGGCATAATAAATCCCAAATGTGTTGGGGGTGCTTAGATGTCACGCCCCGATCCTTGGGCACGCACACATCCTTCTACTTGGTCAATTTTATAATGCGACATCCCAGGACTAAGTATCGCCGACCCTTTCATTTTTAATAGCACATGCGGAAGCAGTTATAAATCTCGAGACAATAAAACGATGAGATAGAAAAAAAAAAGGTCATATTTTTCATATTGAAATCCATAACTATACTTTCATACAGAGCATAACTCAAAGTGCTTCACAAAACTATTCACGACTTACAAGTCTCACTCTAATTACATATAAACAGGATTCACAAAAGAGGATGGGGTCTCAGTCCTCATCCGGGTCATACTTGGGATCATCATCTCGATCCTCCTCAAACTCTTCTTCATCTTTTTCTGGCTCGTCGTCCTCTTCTGGTTCCTCCTCCTCAAGCTCATCTACTGGCCTGAAATGGTTATACAACAACTATTGAGACCATGTCTCAACGAGTTCTACCCCTTAAGACTCGATTAGTAAACAAATACACTATCAGGTTGCCTAGGCACAACACAAGTAAGAAGACTTACCTTGGCATTAGCCCCAACCTACAATTCAAGGTTATACACAGAACCCTCATATATCACATCAATTATCCAATCAAATCACGACAATCGGATCAAATCAGTGATCAATCAACCTAGTCGATTACATGTCAGTCGTTCCATCTCTAAGTGATTTCCAATCACCAAATCACACGTACTCTCTCGGGCATCGTTTTCACCAACGTGATGTATGCGATGGACAACACTCGTGCGTTCTTTAAGGTGCCGTTTCACCAATGATATTTTTAATCACCGAACCACGTATGTCCATAATGATGCATGTAATAGACAACACTCGTGCGTTCTTTAAGGCACCGTTTTCACCAGTGATTTCCTTATCACCGAACCACGTATGTCTATACTGCTGCAGGTAATAGACAGCACTCGTGCGTTCTTTAAGGCGGCGTTTTCATCAGTGATTTTCTTATCACCAAACCACGTATGTCTATATCTCATACCTGATCGGTCTCAGCCAAGATTATTCTTAGTTCAGTCTCACGATTTTCTCTACTTTACAACCCATCAAAGCATTATCAATGCTAAATAACCACACTTGGTCATCTACCAATCAATCATTCAATTTCACTCAATTTCAGTCAATTTAGGAATAATTCCTCAAATTGCACAATCAATTCAATTCAGCACAACGTAGAGCTCAAATAAATAAACGGACTACACGACAATCAGCACAAAATTCTAGTCACCGGCCATCCCGGTTGAATTTTCAGAAAAATAATTAATTTCGAAAAATAAATAAATAAATATTAAAAATCCAATTTAGGTCTATAATGCCTAATTAGAGGCCGAGACGAGCTCGGAAAATTACCGAGACTCATTCAATAAATAATAGAACTTCTCTATTCATTAATGACTAAATCTAACCACCTAACATGCATCAATAAGTCACTAATTCAATTAATCTAAACTAATATAACCACCTAATTGCACTTAATTAAATTTAACCAACCCCTAAGCATAATTAGCAAACTAAGAAAGCATTAGTGAGAAAAACTCGCTGGATTAAAAGCGAAGACCGAGACACCACGACGGCGATGCGACGGTGGCCGAAATCGGGTTTTCGGCAACACCGGTAGGCTTGGATCGGACCTTGAACTTGGCCCAACAAATCTCAGCACAACTGAGATTTGTTCTTGATTTTGGACTAGACCTAAATTGGATTGGGCCTGCTGAAGATGGCTTCAAATTGTGGGCTGGGCTTCAATTGATTTGCTTGAAATGGGCCAAGACTGCTGGCTTTGCTAGGCTTTGGAGCTAAATTCGTTGGGCCTGACTTGCGGCCCAAATGGGCTGAACGTGTGTGGCTACCCAATTGAGGAATCACGGAGCTGCTGGGCTTCGACACTTCAATGGGCCAAAGACATGCGCAAGAGAAGAAACATGGCTTTATTGTTGCTGAAGGCCACATGGCTACTGGGATTCGTGGCTTCGCTAGGTTGATGGGCGCGGAAGGCACGAGCTGAGGAAGACACGACGAAGAATGGAGCTGCTTCAGGCCTTGCGCGGTTGAAGACATATGCATGGAGGAGCTTCGCTTAGTGGTCAACAAAGAGAAGGGAATCTGTTGTTATTGATCATGGAGTTGCAAGCTGTGGATGCGTGGAGAGGGCGCCTGGCTTCTCTGGACGTCATGGCTGTGCGGAGTCAACCGAGTGGCACCGATTGAAGACTTCTATGGAAGATTGACCGAGCTTGGAGAAGTTTGAACGTGGCAGCAACATCGGTGAAGAACCAAAGGCATAAATGAAGATGGGTTTTCGGATGGATGAAAGTGAAGTAAAAGCAGGGGTTTGAAGACGTGTGGAGGGAGGGGCGGTGGTGAGGCGTGCGACCGAAGGTTTAGGAAGAAGAAAACTAAAGTCAATAAAGTATATCCCAAGAGTTACATGCTTTGTCCCCCATAGGCTTCATGCTTATCCACTTTGGTCCCCCAAATATTTTCTTGTCTTATCCTCACAAATAATTCCATTTTGGTGCCCAAAAATATACTTATTTTCTTAATTCCGAATCTACTCACATAGCTTCAATTCCTCACTCAAATCCCCAATTTGAGGTTCGATTTCATCGTAGGAAAATTCCATACCATTTTCTGCTAGTCCCCAACACTCAAAGGCTCGGCTTGGAAGTCGAAATTTCCTTTAATTGAGCCCATCCAAATTTCCGTTAATTTTCCGCGGCATCCGAACCGATTTTCCATAAAAATCTTGGAATCTCCGGAAATTCTTCTAAGACTGAGTCGACACTCCTAGAATTTATTGTGACATGACAGGAACTTCAATTTCTAAAAGCAGTCTTGAATTCATAGTTAATTTCACTTTGCGCGTTTTTAACATGACCTACGCTACCGGGTAACTTTCAAAAATTTTTAAGTGTAAATGACTCGTGGTCAATTTTCTTCGAGCCACTATGAACCCACTCGACTTATTAGCGACTCTCAGTTGTCATGAAAATCTCAATGATCCAAATACGGACATAGGGTACCAAAACAATAAGAAAATCAGTATAGTACCGGCCGACGAGAATTTTCCAATTTAGTGGTGTCACCCACGATTAACCACACATCTTTGTCGAACCAATCTATCTCTGATTTCAAATCGATTTTTAACTGTGCTGTAATGGCCTCTAAAGATCGACACTGTCGTGAAGCCGATTTCTAATCGAGTTCTCAAGTCTATTGTCTTAAATTTAATGGTTTCCCTAGAAAGTCTAGTTATCTTGAGAATGATCAGTTCTGAGAATAGCTCTATAGGCGCGTTAATGAAATGCTCGATTCATTCAATAGAAGACAGGGTTGAAAAATCTGGATGTCACATTAGATATCCAATTACATGGGAGTATCCCCTTTCAAAGGTCTTCAGTGGTCCAATTCGCAACTTGGTTGGTTTCTTGTGGACAGTAGGCTAAGGAAACACTTTTTAATTGAGCTAGTAAGTCTTTGCAATCCTCAAAAAAACTCCTCAACGCCTTTGGGCTTTGGCTTGGTTTAGTGAAGAATCTAACAACAGATTCATTATCTATCAAAACTTCCACGTGCAACACCCCATTTAGCTCTAACTCGGTAGTTTCTGCTAGCCCTAACAAAGCTTCCTTTGCCACTATGGCCTCTATCTCAAGGGCTGAGTTAGCTACGAACTTCTTTGCGAATTCCACCATTATCGCTCCCCTATAATCTCGACACATTCCCGCCGCCAATCCCTCTGAAGAGTTGTCAATCCATGACCAATCCAGGGTGAATCTCCATACTCCTTTTGCTAGTGGCAACCATTGCTCGGGCAAAGTTTTCTTCTCCGTCCACTGATTCGGCACTTAGGTGTTCCATCAGCGGAAGGCGTTGGTTAGTATTTAGGCATTTTCAACAATTGTTCCCAGGTTGGGTCGTCTGTTCTTGAATTCAAGTGCATTTCGCTCTTTTTGAATTAGCCAAAGAATTGTAGCGACCCATTCTTGAGAAGAAGGGTTAGCTCTAGAGGTAAGTACTTCATCTTCCCATTTGTCTATCTATGTTTATCAGAGATGCATCCATATTTATGCATGGATTTGACCAAATTTCCTTGGTCCAATCACATAGGACGAAGACGTGTTCCATCGTTTCTTGGGTCTTCTTGCAAATTGGACACAGCAGGTTAGGTTGCACTTTCCTTTTGCACAAATTTTCCTTCGTGGGTAGAGAGCATTTTGGTACACACTCCACAAAAAAATACGAATTTTAGTGTCGGCATGTAGCTTCCATATCTTAGTCCATAGGGACTGAGGCGGGTGATATGATGAGATGCTTGTTCTATGTCTAACTTTGATAGTGTTGAGCGTAGATGATTGTATCCTTGCTTCACCGAATACTCCCCTATAATGTTTCCTATCCAAACCTGTTGATCCCCTTCTGAGTTCGGCCTGATTTGAATAGCCAGTATCGCTTTCATCATGTTCTCTTCGAATCGCTCATGCAATTGCTATTCATTCCACGTGTTCAATCCTTGGTCAATTAACTCTGCAACTCTCTAGAGGTCCTCTCGATTAGCTGGACCCCCAATAACCCCAAACTCTAGCCATTTGTCCTCTCTTATACCAATGCTTTCTCCATTTTTGACCTCCCATTTAACTTCAAAACTGATCGCATCTCTTCCCATTAGCAAGCTTTGCCACCCCCAAGAAGGGCGGGAACCCATTTTTGCATTACACAGGTTGCCTCTTGGGAAGTACATCCCTTTCAAAAGTTGGCTCCATAAGGTAGAGGGAGATTGTGCAAGTCTCCATGCTTGCTTACCCAACATCGCCTTGTTAAAAGTTATAAGGTCTTTGAAACCCAAACCTCCATCTATTTTTCTTGCTTTAAGAGTTTCCCTTTTCTTCCGGTGAATTTCGGACTTGGATGAGTTTTGTTTCCACCAAAAGGATGTAATCTTTTGCTCGATGGCTTTGCACATTGAGATAGGGATCTTGAATATCGACATAGCATATTGGGGAAGTGCTTGTACTACTGTTTTTATCAAAGTCTCCTTTCTCGCCTTAGATAGCAACTTCTCTTTCTAGCCCTCCATCTTCATGTTTACCCTTGCCAGAATCCACGCAAACATCTGTTGTTTTTTTTTTTTTTTGACCCCAATCTTAGGGAATGCCTAGGTATTTCCTGATTTTCTCCATAATTGGTACTCTTAGTTCACACGCCGTGTTGCTTTTAAGATTTTATGGATAGCTCGTGCTGAAGAAAGCCTAAGATTTAGTCAAATTGATTGCTTGTCCCAAAGCAAAACATATTGATTTAAAATATTCGCCAAATTTTGACACTCCCCAATAGTTCCGTCTAGAAAGAATATTGCATTATCAGCAAATAAGAGATGAGACAGGGTGGGGCAGTTTCTATATAGTCTTATCCCCTTCAAACTTTCATCCTCCACTACTTTGCTCATCAGGGAAGAGAGCACATTAGCCATGATTATAAATAATAAAGGAGATAAAGGATCCCCTTGCTTGATTCCTTGAGACGGCTGAAAGTAATGTAATGGTTCCCCCTTGATTTTGACACTGAAAGTGACTATGGAAATAAACTATTTTTCCAATGACACCCATTTCTCACCAAAACCCATTTTCAACATATATGCACATAATAAATCCCATTCCATTCTATCGTATGCCTTTCACATATCCAACTTTAAATTTGCCTGAAACTTCCATTTCCTCTCCCTAGTTCTCAGTTGGTGAAGGACTTCCTAACTATTAGGATATTGTCTTGAATTTGTTTTCCACCAACAAAAGTACTTTGTTCTGAGGCAATAAGCTCCGGGAGCCAAGGCTTAAGGCAATTGGCCATAACCCTGGAAATGACCTTATAATTGAAGTTACACAAGCTAATTGGTTTGAACTTCGTAATACTTTCTGGACTATAAACTTTAGGAATGAGAATAATATGTGTTTTGTTAAGTTCGGGGTCAAGTTTACTTGAATTAAAGAAATTGCTGACTAGTCGGTGAAAGTCATGCTAAATGTCCTCCCAGTGATGGTGGTAGAACTAGCCATTCATCCCATTAGGGCATGGGGCTTTTGCTACACCTAATGGAAAGGTCGCCTACTGCACCTCCTCTAAGGTTACCAGTGCTTCTAAAGCTTCATTCATCCCTTCTTGGGCAAGAAGAGGACATTGGTCTAAAATAGGTTGGAAATTCCTACTGCGCATTGATTCATACAGAAGCTGGTAATAACTGGCAATGTGTTGCTTTAGTGCATTGGGATATCGACACCAAGAATCATCCACTTTCAGCATTGAAATCTTATTTCTTTGTCTACACTGAATTGTAGTGGCATGGAAGTATTTGGTATTCTTATCTCCCCATCTGAGCCAATTGATTAGGGACCTCATCCACCAATACGGTTCTTCTTGCCTCCACAATTTCTCAATATGCTCTTTGATAAGTTGCTATTCCTTTTTACTTGACTCCCCACCACCCATGTTTGTAAGGGTGGTGAGCCTTCTTTTCAAAGACTCTATCTGGCTATAGGCATTGGAGAATCTCTTTTTACTCCACGCAATCAATGCTTTAATGATCTTTTTCAACTTACTCACAAAATCTTCAAGCTTATCATCCTGGTCATTCCAAATCTTCTTCACTATCTCCTTGCATTCAACCTCTTCCAACCAAAACACCTCAAATTTGAATTCATTTTTCCTCTTGGTCAAGGTTGGGGAAAGTGTAAGGAGAAGTGGGCTATGGTCGAAACCTATTGTGGATAAGGCATAAGCCTCTACGTTGGGGAACAACACTCTCCAATCAATGTTGCATAAGGCCCTATCTAATCTCTTCTTAATAAGAGGAGCTTCCACATCCATGTTATTCGTCCAAGTAAATGTACACCCCTTGTTTTAAATGTCATTAATGAGTAGCTATTCATAAAATCGTGAAAAGCAACTAACCTGTAGTGGTCCGTCTCTCTTCTGCCTACCTTTTCCCAGTGATACATAATTTCGTTGAAGTCTCCCATACAAATCCATGGGAGGAGATTTGCTGAACTTATTGCTTGTATATTTTGCCATAGCTAGTCTTTCATGATAGATTGTGGAGGCATGTAAAATTGTGATACGCATCATGTTCCCACTATCTTGGTCCCTATAGGTTACGTTAATGAACTCCTTAGAGCTATCTTGTACTACCACTTCCACTCCTTCATTCCATAGAATTGTCAAACCCCTGGCTATCCCTATAGGATCAACTATCACTACGTGTTGAAATTGAAGTTGCCTCCTAACTCTATCCACTATTGCTTTTTTATTCTTAATTTCCATTAGGAACACTAAGTTGAGCCTTTCTCGAGTCACTAAGGCTCTTAGGTGCTGGACTATTAGGGGTGTACCCAACCCCTAGCAGTTCCAGCTCAAAAGCTTCATATATTATTCCGTGGCTTATTAGGTTTAGCCACCAAAGCCCATTCCTTCATTCCATCCACCATTTGGATGAGTGTATCAAGTAGCATTTCCTTGTTAAAAGATTAACTAAGGAACTCATGCACGCCAATTGAGTTGAGTCATTTCTGTTTCTTTGGTACATCCACCATCTTAAAAGGTTTGAGTCCGATCTTATCTTTCCTCGTGGTTTTTGCTTGTTTATCCTCAGCCGATTCAACTAGGATGATTTAAGCATCCCACTTTGTCTTCCCTTTGCACAAGTTAGGTTCCTCAACTTGTTAGTTGCCACCTTTAAATGCAACCATTAGAATCAGCCCCCTAGATGTTCTGGCTTGTTGGTTAGTGCACACGACTTCAGTCACCTCCTTTTCCTTAGCTCTAGGTGCCTCCAACTCTCCTTGGATCAACACCCTTGGTGTTTCTGGGATCACTTCGTCATCCTTTGGCGCTAGAACCTGTTTATCATAGAAAACCTTCTAATAAGGACTGCATTCTCTTATTTCCGCCATCACCCGCATTTGCCTGCATTATTTGTTAAGGAAATCCCTTATGATGTTTCAAAGATGACAAAATAAATCAAAGGCTACTAATGTGTTTAATGTTGAGTAATAAACTATGCAGATGATAGAACATGTAAAGGATATTATCAAAGTCTATACTTGGAAGAATCAGAAAATAGACTTTATGCTGAAGCTAAAGTTATTCAGACTGTGTCCAGACTTTAAGGCTAAATATGTTTAGAAGTGGAATATGTTCAAACTGGAAAGTCAACTTTAGACGGAAGACACTCAAACTTCAGACAGAATACTCTCAGACTTTACATCTAGAACGAAACACAAGCCCAGAATGTGACAAGGTCCAGAACGAGACACAAGTTCAGAATATAACAAATTCAAAATGAAGCATGTTCAGAACGAAACAACTTGACAAAATGTAACACAAGCCCCAAACATATAATAGCTAGTGATCTAGTTTGGATTCTACATCAAGATTGATTTGATTGACTCAATTTAATTGATTGACAATTGGATCTTGAAGACAAGAACTTTCTAAACAAAGAAGCTCTACTTATGGAAACCAAGATTCAGTTTGTATGGGCGATCAAAATCAATTTGGGATTCTACTTCTGTCACTAAATGGCTACTAAATCTTCTAGATACAGATCTATCCAATGGGTAGATTGGAAGACGATCCTCTAAGATACTGTCCAACGACTAGTTTGGAAGTGGAGGAGTATTTAAGGAGATCAAAGACCGATGAGCAAGTAAGAGACAAAGCGTAGAATTTATAATTTCAAAGTCTGAGCAACCTTCGATCATACACTTGTCTCTAGTGAGCTTAAACATTTGTGATCATGAGAGAAATACCAAAAGAGTGACTTAGTGAGATAGTGTGATCTACCACTAAGTGTTTGCACTCAAAGTTGTAATCTCTTATTGATTGCATAGTGGAATCCAGCCAGAAGACTATTAGCATGGGAGAGTGGACGTAAGCTTGATCTAAGCCGAACCACTATAAATTTTGTCACGCCCCAATCCTCGAGCGCGTGCCCATCCCTCAGTGGTCGATAAATACGCGATGTCCTAGGACACGTCGTCGACCCAAGCTTTTTATTATGCATGCAGAAGCAAAACAAATCCCTTGACAACCAACAACTTAGGATAGAAAAGCAGGCAACAATTCACAACAAAAATAAGTCTTTTATAAACACTCCAGGTTTAAACACAATAAAAAGCTGTTTACAAAAGATTGGCTCAACAAAAAGGGAACTGTCCCATGACCCATTAATTAGACACATTCGCCAATTCTTTGGTCTCCTCCTCCACAAACTCCATGGCTTCGGGTCCTCCACGACCGCCATCTAAGAACCTGAAAATGTTGGAGCCCACGATGGGGTGAGACAATGTCTCAGCAAGTTCACCCCCTAAACTCCTATTAGGAAGGAAATATGCCTAGAAGCGGCCTAACCACACAACCACAGAGGACTTACCTCACTTCAATTCCCTTCTACACGTTAGCACAATTCATATCTCATATACACAATCATCACTCAACAATTGGAACGCATCATACTATATCTCAATCAATCGCTCATTTCAACTATTAATCACGGCCACACACGGGCACGACCTACTCCAAGTTAGGCGGTATTTTGGTGTAACCAAGTTAATCATGGCCAATGGCACAACCTACTAAATGTTTGGCGGTAAATCATGGCCAAATAGGCACAGCCATACTTCAGCAGTTGATCACGGCCACATGGGCATAGCCATACTTCGCCGGTTAATCATGGCCACATGGGCATAGCCATATTTCGGCGGTTGATCACGGCCACATGGGCACAGCCATATTTCGGCGGTTGATCACGGCTTAATGAGCACGGCCTATTCCAAGTTAGGCAGTTTTCTAGCTTAGTCAGGTATCATACACAATTGCTTACAGTTCACAATCAATACACAATTTCACAACTCATCAATCAATTATACAATCCAGCCATCAATTGCATATTCTAACCAATTTGTAACTACCATGCAATTTCCCAACTCATCATCAATTGACCAATCCAGTACTCAATTACATAATCCAACCATACCACAGCGATTAGCTCGAAATTCTATCGAGCGACTCTCCCGGCATAATTTTCCGGAAAATATTAATTAATTAATAATTAAATAAATTTCGAAAATTAATTTAATTTAAATAGTAATTAATATAATTTAAACAATATTTAATTATACTTAATTTAAATAAATAATTAATTCAATAAAATAATTCATTAAAAGTCTAATCATGCTTACCTTAATCTAATTGCATAATTAGACTAATTAATTCATCCACTAAACTAATCTATCATCTAATCTAATTAGCAATTAACTAAGATAATCTAACCACCTAAACCATCATTAGGCTAATTTAATCACCCCTTAAGCATCATTAGCTCCTTAAGCGGAGATTAGTGAGTAAACTCACTAGTTTAGTGTTCCGGTGAGTCCACGGTGACGGTGACGCGGAGGCGAGTGACAATCCTCCTAGCGGCAACACCAAGTGAGGCCGGGAAGGGCTTGGAAACAGGCCACAAAGTCCCAAAGCCTTGCTGGTTTTTGTTTCTATTCAAGGCTGAACCACTGAGAGAGAACTAGCAGTTGAATGGCGACGAAACGGGCCGATCGGAGCTCCGGCGAGCGGGTGGTCGGTAACCGATGGCTCCCGAGGGTCCAGAGGGTCTTGCTGGTGGATGGAACGGGCAAAGGAAAGGCTGGAATGCGAGAAAAATCGAAGAAAACTTGAAACAGGCGGACCCAGGCAGAACTAGGCAATCCGACGGCCGGTTCCTTCTCGCCGGCAGACAGGATGGCGGACAAATCGTTCCGGCGAGCGGCGGGGTGGTCCGGTACGGTTTGGATGTGCTGAAGACGATGGTGGGTGGAGCGTGGGCTAATTCTCATGGGAAGATAACTTTTAACTCGAGTTTTTGATGAAAGGTCAGTTGGAGCAAAAAATTGGAACGAGGACAAAACAGAGGGGAAATGCGGTCCGATGGGCATGCAATGGTCTTGGGCGGCTATTGGCTAATCTCCTCTGGTTTTCTTAAGCTCACAATGGACCACAACAATGGAGAAAGGAGGGATTCAAGGAAGAAGAAGTTTGCTACAAAGAGGGACCCCAAATGGCCTTCTTAGGCTTCCAACACTTGTCCATTGCACTTAAGAGTTGCCCCCACCACTTTAGCCCTATCCTCAGCCCTTTCTCTCTCGTCAAAGCTTCCTCAACACACCACCCAAGTGGTCCAAATGTCCCTCCCCCCATGGCATACGAATTTGTGACACTTTCCCCTCCAATTCCATCAATTCCTCTTCAAGTCTCCCTCACTTGGATCCGATTGAGCACAATTTGATTTCCATAAATCCAACCAAGGTGCCATCATCCCAATCCATATTTTCCTCGTCATATAGTCCAACTTTAATCCCAAAAGCGCGACCGAAAACGAGCCTATGAATTTCCCGATCCAAAATACCGTTACTTTGGATTTTTCGCCGAAAATCTCGGTTTGTTGAAAATCTTCTAAAGGTGAATCGACTTTCCTAAAATGAATTGTGACATGATAGAATTTTCAATTTCTGAAATAGAGTTTAAATTGGCGGATAATTTCAATCTAGCGCGATTTTAGCGTGTTTTAATCTACCAGGTAGCTTTTAGGAATTTTTTGTGCAATTGACCTGTGGTTGATTATTTTCAAGCCACAAAGTGCATCTTTCACACATTGGTGACTTTCGATTGTCATGGAAATCTCAAGATTTCAAATACGGACATAGGGTACGCAAAACGATAGAAAACTGGTCTAGTGCTGATCGACAAGAATATTGAAATTAGGTGGAATCACCCACACTCTAATCACATATCTCAGTCAAATCGACCTATCACTAATCTCTGATCGATTCCGATAGTGTCGTAATGATCCTTGCAGATTAGCATGGTCAAGCAGTCAATTCCTGGTCGAATTCTCAAGTCTATTGCGGTTAGATTCCTTAACGGCTTCACCTGATAGATTAGTTATCTCGTGAGTGATTAGCTCTAAGAATTGAACTATTGGTGCATTGATGAAAAGCCTGACTTATTTAATTCAAAACAGAATCAGAAATTTGGGATGTCACAAATTTTGTGTGCAACATTCTCTTTCCTTAACTCTTCATATTTATGTATGTTGTATACTTGCAGGTTATTTCAAAAGTCTGTTCTATCACATAATAGATTTTGAACATCTACTAGAAGTTTGGTGGCTCGCTTATAAGACTTTGATCCTTATTCAAACTAGGGGTGAGCAGCGGTCTATGGTCAACCCTGGACCGACCCTGGACTGGCCCAACCCTGTCGGTCCTGGTCTGGTCCCTAAGGGGACTAGGTCGGTCCTCGGTCCTAAAATTTCAGGACCGACATTGTACGAGTTGGTCCTCGGTCCTAAGAGTTTTGGGTCGGTCCAACCTTGGACCCACCCTGTATATATATTATATTACATTATATTATTTATAATTCTTTTATATATTTTACTTACTATTATAAAACCTAAGAGTTATGGTGAGATGTTCTATCAATAGCACTAATAGTAATTTCAATTTAAAACTTTTGTTGAGTATTAATTATGTGTCGTTTGTTTTGTTTTCGGGTGTTTAGAAGTTCAAGTGAATTAACAAGATGTGAAGTTATATATTGATGGTTTATATTAAGTCTTTTGAATTTTTTATGGTTTAATTGTATTTTACTAATGAATTTCAGCTGCACTTTACTTTTCAATTTGTGTCAAATGGTAGAAGTTTTTGAAAAGTAGAGTAGTATTGTAGTTGCTATGGTGATTTGCTAGTCAAGTGGTGTGAAGCTCATTTTTTTGTTGAGTGGACTCTACATGATCAAATGCAAGAAAACGCTTTTGCATATGGTGTTATGAATATTAAAGATAGATGATTACAAGAACTTTCCATCTTGTCCCATATCTTGATGAGCGGTTAGCAAGTATGAAATTTCTATTATTGTGTCATCTTAAATTTGCTGAATATGTATTGGTATTTATAGTTTAGTTGCACAATGTTGCATTGTCAATGGATGTGTAATTTGAATTTGTAAGTTTGCTTTTTTAAGGAGTATAAAAACAAGACGAAACAAATTATCGATCGGTCCCGGTTGACCCTGGAACCGGACCGAACCCATTGGGTCGATCCGGTCCTTGGTCCCAGGCTCAATAGGGTCGGTCCTCGGTCCTAAAAATTGAGGACTGACACTGTACGAGTTGGTCCTAGGGTTAGGGGGTGGCCCGGACCAACCCGGACCATACTCACCCTTAATTCAAACTTTGCTCAAAATTTATTTTATTCCGCAATTATTTGCCAAGGTTTCTTTTAAAAACCTATTCACCCCCCTCTAAGTGTTCGTACTAGCACTTTCACTATTTTCTTCAAGCCCCGACTCCTCATATGGTATTTCTTCGCTCTCAACTCAAATTTCACCTCCAAGACTCTTCCTAATTTCCCCCTACACTCTGAATCACTTCTTTTGTTATTCTCCCTCTGGGAAGACCTACTACATGAACCCAAAACGCGCAATGGTGAATTCGTAACAATGCTTAGGAGTGTTTGGGTCCCCTTGTTGGAGGACCAATAAGTTATTGGGGACAGACCAATGGCCTATTTCCAAGACTCTCTTTTTCTCCTCTGCCGAATTAAGGGAAAATAAAAAGAACCCTGGCTCAATAAGCTTGCACTCTACTGATTCAGTCTTCCACACTTTCTTCATTGTGCTTAGAAAAGCTTGGAAGTTAATGTTTGGTTTTGAATATAGCTTCCCATGCAGCAAAAGATGACACTCCTTTTTTTCTACATTAATGTCTCCTTTAATCGACACTACATCATCCTTTAACTACAAATCTCCAAGTTTCCTACACAGAATAACCAAGTGAATATCACTACCTGCCTCACCTTCCATAGTTGATGTTGGAAAGCTAAAACACTATTGGCAAGTGAGCTCTTTGCAACAGTCTACCTTGTTTATACATTTTCTTTGATGTAGGAGGACAAACGCCCATGGAGCTTAATCTCACAAGAGAGTCAAACCCATCATGCTCCCTTCTTTGTTGTTGCCATTTTCAAACTCTCTACAGGATCGCAAGTGGAGACCACTACCAATGATCGCCTGTGCGGGCTAGGTTTGGGTTGGTTGAGTTTAAAATGGGTTGAATGGGCTCTGTGGGTTTAGGAGAAAAGTACGTTGGATGGTTTAGAGATATGAAGGGTAAGCGTAAACCACTTGTATTGGGAAAAAGACACCACCTTGCTCCATTGATTAGGGCTTGAAGTGGGACTTGCTCAGGAGAGAAAGCATTTGGGTTAGGGCTAAAAGAGGCTGAAGGGTGGAAAGGTTTAGGTGAGGAGGAAGGAGGGGTGGGTGAGTGTTAAGATTTAGGGTGTTGAAGGATTTTGGGGAAAACTATCCATGGGATAGGGATAAGCTCCAACGAAGGGAGAGCAGTTAAGCCAACATAGGTTGAGTTTTTCGCTATAACTAGTTTACCTAACTGTTAACACCATGATTTTTCCTCTGAAATAAAAACCATGCCTCAAAACTCTAGTTTACCTAGCAACTATAAGATTTGAGACGCGCAAGTACCAAATCTAAGTAAGAGACATGGAAATTGGTTTTGTGGTTTCGCTTCACCATATTTCAGACATTGCTAAAATAAAGATGTTACTAACAAAATACTTGGTTTACAACATTTGAATGCAAGTCTTTTGATGAGTTCTTTCTGCTGCTAATCTATAATAACCATGCAAAGACTTGTGGCTTCCTTATACAATTAGTAGACTCAAAAAGTTCCATTTCTTTCTTGATTTGAAAAATATTTTCTTAAATTTATAAATTTATGAAGATATAAATTGTTATCGATAATAAATATATTTGTCATTCACTAATTAGTTCAAGAGATTATTATTTATTGAGAAAATTACACAAATGGTCCTTAATCTATGAAACAATATGCAATATGGCCTTAAATTTTTAATCTATTCAATGTGGTCCCTAAACTTTTGGTACATGTTGAAACTAGTCACTATATTATCTAAAAATGTTCAATTTTATCTTTGAACTTATATTAATTAAAGGATAACATTGGTTATTTTTATATAGTCTCGGGATTAGTTTAGACATTGTCAAAAATTAAGGAACTCTATTAAGTTAAAGTGCAAAGATCACACTGAACAAATTAAAAGTTCGGAAACTAAATTGCACAATGAGTCAAAATTCATGAATAATTTGTGTCATTATCCCTTAATTATTTGCTAGAGTAAAATGTCATAAATGCGAATGTATTAACAAACCCTCCATTAGAACCTTCCGGGCAGCTCCCTCTATTGGGTTCCGGGCAAGTTCTCTCTCTCTCTTTCAATAACTCCACTTTAGGTTGCTAGAGAATGGGCTAATCCTTTTTCCTCCTTCCCGCATGGTCCTACTCCAACATACTTCTCATATGTATATGGTAAATAAGTTGGTTAAAGCTTAAAAGTCATTGACTGTCCTACTGCAACTTTTGTTGTCCAATATAGCTGTGTACCTCCTTTTGTATAAGATCGGTTAAAAGTCAGCCAACTTTGAATCCAGCAACGCGTTGCTCACTCGAGCACCAATGGAGGCCTAGAGGTGGCCGATGGACAAGTCAAGCGTGAGCGTGCGTTGCTGTAACAATTATTCCTCTCTCAATGTGCGGGAAATGGGCATGGTGGTGGCGTCCTATAGCTCCTTCACCTGTGCCACTGCCAGCCACACCTCCTCCTCTATACGCCTCTCAGCTTCCTCCACTTCCTTTGGTGGCATGTGTCTCCGAGAGAGAGAGAGAGAGAGAGTCAAAGGATGAACGATTTCAATAGCAAAAACAGAAGATAAAGCCTTGTTTGGTAACACTTTCGGGAATAATTGATTCTATTATTTTGTTTCTTAAAAAAAAAAAAGAACCAAAATCCATTTAGTAAATATTTTGTTGTTGGGAACAAAAATCCGTTTTTTTGTTCCTAGAAATAGATTTGGAATAGAATTAAGAAGTAGGAAAAAGTTGCTTCTTGTTCTCAAAAACAATTCCTAAAATCAAGTTTACCTTTTCTTCTTTTCTCTTCTCTTTCCTATTCTTCTCCTCTTTTGTTTTTTTCCCTTCCTTTTGGCTGGTCGCCAGCCTTGACCACGGCCAACGATAAGCCGGACAAGAGCTGGCGACGTCGACGGAGCATCGTTGGCTCCCGGTGATGCCGAACCACGACGAGACTCATCGGCCCAAGCCTCGATGTGGCTGGAAGAGCTTGGCCTCACTAAATCTGGGCAAGGTTGACCTCGCCCATTCTAGGCAAGCTTGAGCCTCACCCAGCAGGCGCAAGCCTAGGCCTTGTCAAGCCAAAGTGAGGTCAAACCTCATTACTAGCTTGGCGAGGCTCGGCCTATCCTAAATCTACCAAGGCCGAGACTTACAAGTGCCAAGTGAGCCTCCAATGAGCTCGCCCAACCTCATCCTAGCCTAGTGGGGCTCCGATGAGCTCGTCAGACCTCGCCCAACTAGTTGTCAGTCATCACCATGGTTGGCAACCTGCCACAAAGAAGGAGGAAGAAGAAGAGAAAAGGAAAAAGAAAAAAAAAAGAAAAATATAATAAAAGTATTAAAAAATAAAAGAACCAAAAAAATTTAAGAATCCCACCAAATACATTTCTATACCAAGTATAGAAATTTCGGATAATTATCAAGTGCTTTCAAAAACTTAGAAATTGTTTTCGGGAACAGAGTAAAAACAAAATCATTTCTAAAGAAAAATTATTCCTTAAGTATAATAGTTACCAAACGTGCCCTAAGCATGCAACATCATTTTTGGGAGTGAGAGTCTTGCCACGTCCTTTTTTGGAAGGCTAGTCATGTTGACTTATGTGACGTTGTTTATGATATTGACATGGACTAGTTTTTAATAAAACATTTCCCACTCATATTAAGATTTTGTTATAAAAGCCACGTAATATGTTTGACAGAAATTTCTTATTGGAGGCACTTAAATGATTGTTTTTGTTTTGTTTTTTTTATTTCCTCCTTAAGTAAGTCGATGAAAATTTTTTGGCATTAATATAACCATTGTACAAAAAATTTGACATTTCTTGTGTCTTTATACCTAGCAATTTTGTTGAAATAAAGAAATATTTAAAGGATATTTTTTTCCAGCAATATCTAGGGAGACATTATCTAGAAACATCTAGAATATTTTTAGGATACTCCATGAAAGATTTCTTACTAGAAATAACTCCCTTAAACCTATAAATACCCAAGCAACCTCGTTTGTGGAGCTTGAGCTTGGCTTTTATCTAAGAGTATGTGAGTGAGCTTAGCTCCCATAAGTTAGAGAGAGAGATTATGCTTGGCACACAAGGGTGTGTAAGAGTTCTCCCAATCAACATTGTAAAAGAGTGCCTCCATCAATAAAAGTGTGTTTTTTTTAAGTGAGCCTTACTTATCTTTTCCAATAATTGATATTAGAGTCACGCTTCCACAACTCAACAAGTTGCATTAGAGCCATGTTTTTGAAGTTCAACAAAGTCATCATAGTGTAATTACATAACTTCATGTTGACAAAAAACCATCATACAACCAATATTTTTCAGATACATCTTTAAAATGAATTGATAAAAAATAAACCTATTTTGATTTCTAAAATCAAAGCAGACAGTGACTAATATTAGTGAGACATCATATAGAACCACTTTGCTACATGAGCTACATGAATGCTAATAACATTTGCATTGAAAGATTAGGTTTGAAATTATTTATGATTCTTGATTAAATAGACCCGATACATGTTGAAACTTCCAAATCAAATTGGTTTGCTAACTATCACGACTTACTCCTCAGGGAATGGAATATGTTTAGGAGTATTGCCTAAAAGACGGCTTTACAGCCCATGATTAGGCATGGGCTCTCCCAAGCCCATATATCTTGTGACATTAGGGGGTTCATAAGAATTTTCTAATAAGAAGCCACCACCATTCTACTGGGGTTAGCTAGGAAACCAAGTGAGGCATGAGAGTGTACCTCACCTCCTATGTAACTAGAGAATCTAGTGTCAGGAACTTGATTACACTAATTAATCAATTGGTGCCCTTTTGGTACCTAATCTTGTTCATTTAAGAAAAAAAAAAGATTTTTGTCAAGTACTTTTGATTAATTTTAGACCAATCCGCTAATACCTAAGGTGATTATGTAGATGTGCAATCATTAAAATAACAATTAGCTGTCAAGGAAAGTGTTAAATAAATTCCATGAGAAAGTAAAGATTTAACATTATCAAGTAGGGAGCATGCTATCTTTAACTAAGCTAAAAGAAGGCCATAGTCAACATAATGAAAATGCACAATCAAGTGCATTCATATTTTGGGACAATCAGAACTCTACAGTAGAGTCGTCAAGGTTTATTTAATTTTGAGCATGATTTTCACCAAGGATTGTCACACATTTAATGAAAAGACTCCCCAAAAAGACTTTTTAAGCTCTTTCCTAGAAATTAATTTTTTTGAAAATTTTCTTGAACTTTTACGAATTTTTAAGAATTTTAATATTTTTCTAAACTTTGTAAAAAATATTTTTAAGGATTTTCTACTACTTTTTTTTTCAAATTTTTAATGTTTTTCCGAATTTTTTAAATTTTTTAATGATTTTCTCAAATTTATAATTTTTCATTGATTTTCAAATTTTCTAAATTTTTTTATTACTTCCTAAAGTTTTAAAACCTTTTTATTATTTTATCAATTTTTAATTTTTAAAAATATTTTTTGAATTTTTGAATTTATTTTTTATTATTATATTCAATGCATGGGCTTGCACTAAGTTTACCCAATCCGGCCCATTGGCCCGGCGCAAACTTGAATTCGACCCGCGTCAGATTAAAACCGATTTTAAATATTTTCATATAATTTTTTTGAAACAAATTTCTCCTTTCTTTTGTATTTTTCCTATTTCGTCATTTTCTAGTTTATCTCCTTCCTTCAGCTTCCTTCTTCCCCAAAGTGTTTTTCTTCCTGCAACTCTTTGACCCAAACCAGCAACCACCATTGAAGTATGCCACCACCATCGCTCAAGCCACTGCCGAGCCTCCATCATCGGCCAGTCATCTATCCCAACCGATGTCCACCAACTCTAGCTACTCATTCCAACGACCTCAAAGTTTAACGAAATAAATGCCTACTCATCCTAAATTTCTAAAACCGACCATCCATCAAACAAACAAGCATGAAAATGCTAATAAGAGGAAAAAATAGCCTAACTGAGGTGGCCTCGAAGCATAGAGCACCCCGGTGAGGGGAAGGTTTCCAGCGAAGAGGAGAACTCACGGCCAACTCGACGAAGACCAATCATTTCCACGAAATCGCATAAAAAGACATAGAAAAACTCGCAAATTAGACGAGATTCAATCAACACGAGAGAAAAAGAAGTCGTTCTCGAGGCTCAACGATGAACGTGATTCGACCCTCTCTCGGGCATTTTGTCGAACATGTGATATGTAGACTTCACAGTAGCATTCTGATTCAGTTTATAAACAAATCCTAGCCTAAAAACAATGCACATGGACTTAAAACACCATTACTAGCAGAAAAATGGCTTTGTTTCATCGAGATTTCGTCAAAAACAACAATCGACTAGAACATGAACATAGGAAGTTTACTATGACATTCTGATTTTCAAGTTCTGATTTCGATTGGATAAGTTGGGCCTTTCATCGACCTGCCTATAGTGCTCTTCTCTGAGATGGCCACTCATGAGATAATTAGCTTATCAGGTGAAGCCGTTAAGGGATTTTAATGCAATAGACTTAAGAACTAGACCAAGAATCGACTGCTCAATCGTGCTAGTTTGCAAGAGTCATTACGGTACAATTAAAACTCGATTAGAGACCGAAGATAGGTCAATTTAATTGAGATGTATGATCAAAGTGTGGGTGATTCCACCTGATTGCAAAATTCTCGTCGATCAACACTAGACCGATTTTCTATCGTTTTGGGTACCCTATGTCCGTATTTGAAATCTCGAGATTTTCACGACCATTGAGAGTCGCCAATGTGTCAAAGAGGTACGTGTGGTTCAAAGAAAATCGACCACGGGTCAATTGCAATAAAATTTTCTAAAAGCTACTCGGTAGGCTAGGTTAGCTAGGTTACGCTAAAATCGTATCTGATTGAAATTTACCGCGAATTTGAATTTGATTTTAGAAATTAAAAGTTCTGTCATGTCATGAGTCATTCTAAGAATGTTGACTCACATTTTGAGGAATTTCCGATAAGTTCGGGATTTTTACGGAAAATCGATTAGGACGATTCGGAAAACGAACGGAAATTCGGATTGGCCAATTTGAAGAGATTTTTGGCCTCTGGTATGAGTTACTTGGTGAAAGGAAATTTCATGGGTTTTTTCCACAACAATCGGAGAAGTTTGTTCACAAATCGGATTTCGAGAAAAAGGAAGTAAAATTGGGAATTGAGAGAAATTGTCATTTTTGCTACCCAAGACTTGTTATTTTGAGAGAATTATGGTGCAAGGAAGCACGTGAGGACCAAGTATTTTAGCATGGGGATTTTTGGGGACCAAATTGGATTGTTTGAAAGCTAGTGGGACCATTTCTTGTGGAATTAGGATGTTTAATTTTTTATTTTAATCCCCCTCCCTCTTTTCCTATTTCCACACGTAATTTCCCTGTTGTGCACATTTGCACATTCCTTCCCCCTTCCCCTTTCCGGTCTCTCTCTCTCTCTCTCTCTCTCTTTCTTCCTCTCACATGTCCCCATTTCAGCTGACCATCATCTACCCTTTCTTTTCTTTTCTTTTTGTTATCTTTGGTTTTAAATCCTTCCTTATCCCTTCTCTTTCGCCAGCTGCCCCCAACCCTCCTACCTTTTTGCTTTTTTCCCTTACCCTCCTATTCGGTTGAAGACGCCAGCCTTCGCATTCTCTCTCTCTTTGGCCCCGCCAGTCTTGATAGCTCCTGTCTTCTTTTGTTTTTCTCTCAATTTCAATTGACCTGTACCTACGTTGCCCCCATCGAACTTCTTTAATTCTGCTTCCCCTCACGCATCCCTGCCAGCAGCGCACTCGTGTACCCCACCAAATCAGCCGCTCGTCAACGCCCTGACGTCAACCTTGCATCTCCATGTCCGAAGTGGCCCACGATTCCAACCCCATTTGGTTGGGTGTTTGGCCCAGCTCAGTCACCTAGCATCCTCAAGTTCAACAGCACGCATCTCTCTGAATTTCAACCACTAGTTTCACATCTCAACCCAACCATAGCCTCGCATCCAACCATCAACCCCAAATCAGTTGCATCTCTCTGAATCGAAGCAGCCCATTTAGCTCAATTGTGGACTTTTTGAGGCCATTTTCGAGCCTGTCCTGGCCCGGCTTGGTGCAGCTGTCTTGGAGTTTTTGGCCCATCTCATCGTCGTTGTCGTGGTGCAATCGGATCATTAAACAAGTGAGTTTAACTCACTAATCCCTACTTAGTAAGTTAATGATGCCTAAGGGTGATTAGTTTAAGTTAAGCAAGGATTAGGTGGATAGTTAGAGTAGATTAGCAATTTAATTAATTGTCATTGCATGTTAGGTGATTAGTTTAATGTAATTAGAGCCTAGACAAGCTCTAGTATTTATCTAGAGTGGTTCAGGAATTTTTTGAACCCGAATCGACTTTTAATTAGGCTTTACGGGCCTAAGTTCTATTTATTTGCATTTATAATTATTTTCGTAATTATTTAATTATTTAATTATTTTCTGGAAATTAGACCGGGATAGTCGGTGACCGGAATTTTATGATGATTTCAGTTGTGTGATCTGTTTATTTAATTGACTATTATTTTATGCAAATTGAGTGCAATTGGTAATTGTGGGTAATTATCCCAAAATTTATTAATTTCAGTAATTAATTGGAAAATCATCGGGCATTGGTTTACAATGCCAAAAAGGAATTCTGGACTGTTGAAATTAGTGGGATTTTCAAGTGAGAAAATATTATATTTTGGCTAAGGCCAATCGTGTACCCACACACGATTATTTTTATCGGGAAGGATAAAAATGTTGATTTGATTAATATACTATATTGGTATTTGAGGCAGCTTCTGGTGAGCATAAATAGTATACTATATTGATATTTGAGGCAGCTTCTGGTGAGCATAAATAGTATACTATATTGATATTTGAGGCAACTTCTAGTGAGCTATATTATCTATTATCAGCTTAGAGTGAGCAGTCTTGGATTATAGTTGGACTTATAGATAGTATTGATTGAGATGACTGGGAATGGTCTCAATGACATGGAATCGACTGAGTTGATTGATCGATGATTCGATCCGATGTGATGAATTGATTCGTTGATGTGATTCGATGAATTATAAATTGTATTGACTTCTAGGAAGGAAGTTGAGGCTAAGGTAAGTCCTCTGACTCGTGATTGTGCTTAGGCAGCCCTCAGAATGTATTTTCTTCCTAGTCGGGTCTTAAGGGGTTGAACTTGCTGAGACGTCGTCTCACCCCGTTGTGGGATAACATTTTTAGGTTTGTAGATGGTGACTCCCCCTAAGCGTCATGGTCGTCCCATGAAGGTGACCGAGCGGGTCTCTATTTTCCCTAATCCCGGAGGTTTCTGGGTTTATGAGCTAGTAGTAACCACGATCTAGGTTGAAGAGATTCCACATCAGGAGATAACTAATCAATTCAAAGCTTGGTTCCATATTACCCCTTATGGTGTGAGACTAGGTCCCATTAGATCTTTTGATACCCCTACTGCAGTGATCGATGTTACTCTAGAGGAGGATCCAGTCGACCCTCCTGATGGTGTAGTGGAGGACCCGCTGTCTCGCCTGGACCCTATAGACATAGAAGAATCAACGAACGAGTCTAACTAGCTGGTCATAAGACAGCGTGTTTTTGGAGAATTGATCTTTTTGTAGACCTTGTAAATATCGGCTAGTAATGTATATGAATTAATCTGATATGTACAAGGGTGTGGTTTGGTTTTCGAAAATTTGTGGTCCTGCTTTTTTATCCCATTGAATTGTTGTCTGGGGATTATTTATCTGTTTCCACATGTGCATTAAAATGAATGGGTCAGTGATGCGTCCTGGGACGTCGCTATTTAATCGACCATAGAGAGATGGGCACGTGCCCAGAGGATTGAGGTGTGTGACATTTTCTATCCTTTTAGAAATTTTAGCAAACGTGATATACAAATGCAAAATTTGAGTTTTCAACTCAGAACCAACACCATTTCCACCCAAAACATGACCTATCATTCTCTAAATGTCATCATCCATCACTAACCCATTTCGGTTTCACATACTCAAACACTAAGTTCATCAACTAAGTTCAATATTTTTGAATCCCCAATAGCACGAAGAAAAGGAAAAAAAAATGCTATGTTGTTGCCCCTTGTTCATCGGCAAAGCTCAAGAAACAGCTGGCACTCTTCCCTTCCTCAGGTGAATTGAAGCGCTTGATGGTGCTTGTCACTCGACCACGAACAAGGGTGACCGATGGTAACCAGGTGGGCCTTGAGATTAACTTTGGTGAACTCATTTCCCAACTCCCCAGCAAACTCTCTCTCCCTCCACCATTCTTTGCAATCTCCTCCTCTCTCTTTTCAAAGCCTTGTCTCTCTCTTCCCCCAGCCAAAACGAAACTCCCTCAAGTGAGCGAACTGTTAGGAAAATCCCTTATAATGTTTTAAAGATGACAAAATAAATCAAAGGCTACTAACATGTTTAATTGTTGAGTAATAGACTATGCATATAATAGAACGTGTAAATGATTGTATCAAAGTCTATACTTGGAAAAACCAGAAGACAAACTCTATACTGAAGCTGAACTTATTCAGACTGTGTCTAGACCTTAAGGCTAAATCTGTTTAGAAGCGGAATATGTTCAGACTTACATTCAGATTGTAAAGTCTATTTTGAAGATTGCCAGACTTCTGTGTCAAAGTCTATCTTACATCAGAAGTCTACCCTCTCTGACAAATTCCAGAATTAATGCAAGTGAAGAAGGAAGACACTCAGACTTTACTTCAAACAGAAGACATTCAGACTTTACATACAGAACGAGACACAAGTCCAGAACGTGACAAGGTCTAGAACAAGACACAAGTTCAGAACGTAGCAGATTCAGAACAAAGCATGTTCAGAACGAGACAACTTGACAGAACGTAACACAAGCCCCAAACATTTAACGGTTAATGATCTGGTTTGGATTTCATATCAAGATAGATTTGATTGACTCAATCTAATTGATTGACAATTGGATCTTGAAGACAAGAACTTTCTAAACGAAGAAGCTTTACTTATGGAAACCAAGATTCCGTTTTTATGGGCAATCAAAATCAATTTGGGATTCTACTTCTATCACTCAACGGCTACTAAATCTTCTAGATACAAATATGTCTAATGGGTAGATTGGAAGACGATCCTCTAGATACTGTCCGACGGCTAGTTTGAAAGTGGATGAGTATTTAAGGAGATCAAAGATCGATGAGCAAGTAAGAGACGGAGCGTAGAATTTATAATTCCAAAGTTTGAGCGACCTTTGATCATACACTTATCTCCGTGAACTTAAACATTTGTGATCGTGAGAGAAATACCAAAAAAGTGACTTAGTGAGATAGTGCGATCTACTACTAAGTGTTTGCACTCAAAATTGTAATCTCTTGTTGATTGCATAGTGGAATCTAGCCAAAAGGCTGTTAGCATTGGAGAGTGGACGTAGGCTTGATCTAAGCTGAACCACTATAAATTTCATGTGCAGCATTCTCTTTCCTTAACTCTTCATATTTAAGTCTGTTGCATACTTACAAGTTATTTCAAAAGTCTGTTCTATCGCATAACAAATTCTGAATATCTACTAGAAGTTTGGTGGCTCGTTTATCAGACTCTGATCCTTATTCAAACTTTGATTGCAACTTATTTTATTTCGTATTTATTTGTCAAGATTTCTCTTAAACACCTATTCACCCCCCTCTAGATGTTCATACTAGCACTTTCACGAACCCCTCACTTTTAAGGGCCATCGGTAAGCACGCATGACCTCTACCACCACCAGCTTGCCGAATGGACTGATCCTGACACATGGATCACACCACCATCTACCCCCTTGCAATCCCCAGTCTCCTCTGGCTCGTACTTTGCTTTTTCTTCTCTCTTTTTATAGAAGTGTGGCTGGCGCGAGGGTGAAGAGGACCTGCATGCAGGCCAAGCTAACATAAAGGTAATGGGCCAGCCCAAGCGCTAAAAGGAGAAAGGGAAAAGAGAGAGGTGGGCCAGCCCACACACAAAGAAAAAACAAAAGAAGAAAGAAGAGGAGAAAGGGGAGAAGGAGTGCCGAGCAAGCCCAATCTCCTACTCAACCCCATTCGATTTTTCTTTTTCTTTCTTTCTCTTTTTTTATGATATTGAAAATAATGATATTTTTTCTTATTCTCTTTTTTACTTTTCTTTTCTTTTTGATGATAGTTTTCTTTTGGAAAGTTTTAAAAATTACAATTAGTGATGCAAATATTCCCAATGTTGATATTCAATCCAATTTAGTGAAAATTATTTTTTTGTATAGGGTGTAAAAATTAATTCCTAATTTTCTACGCGATTAAATCCTAAATAAAATCATAAAATTTAGGGGTCAAGACTAATATATTTTTAACAAGTGAAACAGATCGCTACTTTACTAATAGACACTCTATTGGGAGGTTACATGACAATTATGGTTCTATTTGCTTTCGTGTAGGATATTGGTTAATCATCAATCAAAACTTACTTGATGAGGATTTTACGTGACATAAAAATCATTTCTTTCCACCCATTTCCATGTCCATTTCAAGTTCATTGTCAATGGCAAACTTATGATGGTAGTCTTATCTTCCTTGTGAATGGATGGCCATCTCAGCTATCTTTATTACGTGACCAACTGAACAAAGGTCCCCAATAGATTGACAGGTCTAATTTGTAAATCCTTATCCCAACAGATTGATATTTCTTATCGTATTGTCATTAGATATTTTCCCCAAGTTCAATCTTAGATTGTCTCATCTTGACTTGACTTTTTTCGTATTGTGAATGGCCTCTCTCTGGCTCTCTCTGTATATTGAGTCTACACAGGAATTTGCGTCATTGCATGCCTCATTCGTGATATTTTCCTGTACCTCTCGTACTCGGGGTCAAGAGAAAAAGAAGCTGCAGTGACTTGCAAATGATAACCTCAGTCTATGACCTTGCACCTCGTATGTAAACAAGCAAATTAAACAGTTCAGTCGCTTTTCCTTTTTAAACAGTGGACACTTCCCAATTGCCACGGTTTGCAATCGAATGGCAGAATCAATGAGGAGGTATTCTAATTCTTTAAAGGGTTTAATGCATGCACGAATTCCATAATTCCATCGATTTGTTTGTTCTTCCTCTTGTATAAGGACTTTCTTATCCTTCCTTTTTGGTATTTATCTACGTAGTCATTACGGAGATTCCCCATTAATCAAAAGAAAGAGAGGAAAAACACGATAGAAAAAAAAAAAAAAAAAAAGGCCTTGCCTTTGCAAGTGCAAGATTAAGAATTTAAGATTACACTCACTCGACCGTCACGTTTTTGAAAATGCTCTAAGTTTTTGTTTTCGCTGAATAAGAAAATGAAGATTGTTTCCACCTTTCATTATTTTGTTTTCTTAGGTCTATATAATGCAGGGTTCTCTTTCAAACTGAAATCAGAAGAATCTGCTTGTTTGTCGCCATTTTAGAAAATCTTCTCGAAAGAAACAATCCCTAAGTGGTAAAGATGCCTACAAAAATGTTTATACAAAAATTATTTATCAATAATGAATATATTTTTCATTCACGACTTAGATCAAGTGATTAGTATTTATTGAGAAATGACACAAATGATACATAAATTACGACTAAATGTGCAATATGGCCTTAAATATTTTATTTATTCAATATGATCCCTAAACTTTTTGTACATGTTGAAACTAATTGCTAGACTACATGAAAATGTTCAATACTATCTTTGAATTTAAATGACGGAATAATAACATTGATTATTTTTTATATAGTCTCGGGATTAGTTTGAACACTTACCAAGAATTTAGGAACCACATTGAGTTAAAGTATATGGATCACATTGAACAAATTGAAAGTTTGGAGTCGAAATTGCATGAAATGTAAAGGTATTAGCCAACCCTCCAATAGAACCTTCAAAGCGGCTCTCTTTATTGGGTTTTAGGCACGCTCTTTTTCACAATCACATAATGTTGATAAGGTTGATCAATTTATTTCTTTTCCATGTATAGGCTCTCTAACCCTCTCGTTCTATCACAATCACATTATTTGCTAAAGTAAAATGTTAGAAATCTGAAGGTATTTGTAATATCCTGAAATTTAATCCATTTTGAAATATATGAAATAATAATATTATCAATGCATTGATAGTTGAAATTACTCTAAACTGATTACTCATGTAATCTATTGGGAGAGGTTGTAAGGGATTAAAACGTGGATGACCAGAGAATTCAATTAAGGATAGATTGCTCAACCATAAGGATCGATAAGGGATGATACTGCGTTGTTATAAGTCAATTAGTGAATGGATATAAATCGATTCGACAGAAGTACAAAGTTAATTTGCGGGTGATTCTACACAATTACGATACTCGCTGCAAATGATAGTAAACTGATTTTCTATTAATCTTATACTTAGGGTTAGTAATTGATTCCTCACGATTACATGACAATCGATGGTCATCCATGATTTGAAGAAGCATAAATGTGGATTGAAAATTATCAACCATGGATTACACACATGAGAACCTCTAAAAGCCACCTGATAGTTTAGGCCGTACTAAAGTCGCATTTGATTGATTTGAACCACGGAATTTAATTCGATTTCGAATATTGAACTTTTGAAGATTTCAAGACCAACCAATTAGACGTCGTCTCATTTATCCATCAATTTATTGATCAGTTTAAAGTTTTCAGATAAAGATTAGTAGGTCAAGAATTGAAAGCCGAAAAAAGAAGACGGGCCAAGCGTAGGCCCAATCGCCTCACGCCTAGGATGGGTGGCCAAGTGGGCCCAAGCCAAGCCCACCTAAGCCTATTTCAAGAAATTGGGCTCAAGGGCAAAAGTGGAAATTTTGTATAAAAATGTGAAAAGACCATTTTGCCCTTTCTAGAAGGCCTAGCAAAAAGACAAAAAAAAAGGGGGCATAAAGCACGGAGGAGAGGGTTCTAGGGGATACTAGATGAAAAATCATGATGAAGAAGGATTTTTGGAGGGAAATGTGTCATTCTCTCTTTCTCTCTTCCTCTCTTGCTTCCCCATCCTCCCTCACTTTAGCTGACCACCTCCTCCCTCCATCCTCTTTCAATTTTCTCTCTTCTTTTTTTTTTTTTTTCACTTATAGCCGCCCCTTGCTACCATTCACTACCGCCGTCCATTGCCTTTTCGTCGCCACCTTTGCTGTCGTCTTTTGCGCCTCGTGCCCCTATTTTCCATTGACCACACTACTGTCCCTTAAGTCGTGACTGCCATCACCACCAAGGTGGCCGTGAGCCTCAAGCTCATTTAGTCGTCGTTGTAGTGCCAGCGTTCAAGTCGTGAACTTTATGCCCTTATCACAATTGCACTACCATTGCCATGAACTCATCATTGCTGATAACCGTGAGTTAACCTCATAATCCTTGATTAAGGAGTAAATTATGTTTAAGGGTAGGATTAGATTATGGTAATAGTGGTTAGCATTAGTTAATGACAGTTTAGTGTTAATCACATTTGAGGATAGATTATATTAAGGTCAATTGTAGTTAGTTTTAATTAAGGACGATTAATGCTAATTAAGGATAATTTAGTATTAACTGTGCTTAAAGGTAGTTTAGATTAGGGCCAATTGCAATTAGTTTATTTAATCGTAGTTAGTCTTTATTTAATGATGATTAGCTATGACATCCTAATTTTCCAATTCTATTTCAATTGAATGAGTCGGGCTTTTCATCGACACGCCTATAGTTCTTTTCTCTAAGTAGGCCACTCATGAGATAACTAACCTATCAGGTGAAGCGGTTAAGGAATCTAAACACGATAGACTTGAGAATTCAATCAGGAATCGACTGCTCGACCGTGCTAATCTACAAGTGTCATTACGACATTGTCAGAATCGATCCGAGATAAGAGATAGGTTGATTTGACCGAGATATGTGATTAGAGCGTGGGTGATTCCACTTGATTGCAATATTCTCATCGATCGGCATTAGACCGATTTTCTATCATTTTGTGTATCCTATGTCTGTATTTGAAATCTCGAGATTTTCACGACAACTGAGAGTTGCCACTAAGCCGAAGACATATATTGTGGCTTGAAAATAATCAACCATGGTTCAATTGTACTAAAAATTCCTGAAAGTTACCCGGTAGGTTAGATACCGCTAAAATCGCGCTAGATTGAAATTAATCGTGAATTTAAATCCAATTTCAGAAATTGAAAGTTCTATCATGTCACACTTCATTTTAGAAACGTCGACTCATCCTCAGAAGATTTTTCTGCAAATCGAGATTTTCAGCAAAAAATTCAAAGTTAGGTCGTTTGGACCGAGAGCTTCGTAGCCCATTTTTTTATCACGTTTTTGGGAGTCAAGTTGGAGTATATGGTGAGGAAAAATGTTGATTGGGATGATGGCACCTTGGTTAGATTTATGTAAATCCAATTAAGCTCAATTGGATCCAATTGAGGGAGAATTGAAGGGGAATTTAGTGAATTGAAGAGGCAAGTGTGACAAATTCGTATGCCATGGAGATGAGGACTTTTGGACCACTTGGGAAGCTTCTAAGGGAAGCTTGGCTGTTGCTATTTGGCTGAGGATGACAGCCCAAGTGGTGGGGGCAAGCACTTGAGTAGAAGGCCAAGTGTTGGAGGCTTAGGAGGCTAAAGGGAACCCTTCTCTCTTCGACAGCTTCTCTCTCCTTTCCTTGGCTGCTTTCTCCATTGTTGGTGTGCCTTGAGAGCTCCAAGAACTAGAGAAACCGAGCAGCAACTTCCCCTCCACCGTCGCACGCTCGCCAGACCCCATTTTCCCCATGTTTTCTCCTTTTGCCAGTTTCTACTTTAGCTGACTTTTCGCCAAAAACCCAAGTTAAAAGTTGCCTTCCCAGATGAATTAGCTCTCGTGCCACCCACCATCATCTTTAGGACATCCAATTCGTATGGAGGAACCTCGTCATGCACCAAACGGAGCCGCCGGCCATCCTGTCTACCAGCCGAAAGCTGCCGCCCGCCGGTCCGCTTACCCGAGTGCACTGTTTCGCATTTTCTTCATTTTTCCTCCCCTTTCGACCCTTCCTCCGCCCGTTCCAACCACCAGCATGTCCCTTTTGACCCCCGAGAGCCATCGGTTGCCGACCACCCGCTCGCCAAAGCTCTGATCAGCTCATTCTTTCTAGTTTTAGCCCCAACCAGTCTCCGGTTCTTCTTTCTCGGTTTAGTAAATAGAAGCCAAGAAACCAGCAAGGCTTTTAGACTTCAGGAGGCTTTTCCGAGCCCTTCCCGGCCTCACTTAGTGTCGCCGCTAGGAGGTTTGTCGCCCGCCTTGGCATCGCCGTTGCTGTGGACTCACCGGAACGCTAAACCGGTGAGTTTACTCTCTAAACCTTGCTTAGGAGATTAATTATGCTTAAGGGGTGTTTAGATTAAGCTAAGTATGGTTAGGTGGTTAGATTAGCTTTAATTAAATGTAGATTAGATTAAGGGATGTAATTAGTTTAGTGGATAATTAATTAAGGCTAATTAGATATTTAAATTAGTGTAATCTTGATTAGTCCTTAATTAATTATTTTAAGTTAATTAATTATTTCGATTATATATATTATTTAATTAATTTATATTAATATAATATAATATTATGTAATTTAATTTGGGAATATATTTAATTATTTATTATTTTCCGGAAATTAGACCGAGATAGCTGGTAATCGGAATATCGTGTTGATTGCAATGGTGTATTCAGTTTATGCAATTGGATGTTAATTTATGCAAATTGAGTGCTTATTGGATTTTTTGTAATTTATTCCAAAATTTAGGAATTTCAATATTCATTCAGAAAATCCCTAGTGTCGGGTTTTAATACCGAAAGTGATTTTAAAAACTATATAAAATAGTAGGATTTGTAAAGGAAGAGTGTCACTTTTTCTGGTTCAAATTGATCGTGTTCCAACACACGAATATTTTCACAAAGTGTTTTTAATATAAAGAAAATAGGCTAAGGTCGTTATCTTAAATTGGGCATGTGAGTACAAAGCACAATGTCCTTGGCCGCAATTGAATGATCGTGTGCTAGTTAAGAGAACCCGTCCCTGGTGTGTGTCGGTGGACGTTACCTATCCTCGATGTGTGTCGGTGGACTTCAAGTCGGAGTAGATTTTGGACCCATACTCCTTCGTATATGCCATAAGGAATGCCGTCCCTGGTGTGTGTCGGAGGATGTAGCCGTGCTCCAAGGAGAGAGATGGAATCTAGCTATGCCAGAGAACAGGCATGTGTCGGGTAGAACTACCCGTGTGGGTAGTAATAAGTAATTGGAACGCATGTTGTGTGGCATGAAATTGATGCGTCGGATTATGGGACAAAATTGTGTGGCATGGAATGAGACGTGTCATAACAATTTGGCCATATAATCAAGACCCCTATGATTGATTGAATTGATAGACCAGTGTGTGTCGGTAGTTCTTGCTTGTGTGAACAGTAATTGATTTAAATGTTCCAATTGATGTGTGAAATTGCTATATGCATATGGTTGTGATATGAACTGTGCTAACGTGCAGGAAGGAACTAGGCAAGGTAAATTCTCTGTTCTAATTGTGTGGTTGTGTGGCTAGAGCGTCCTGTAGCATATTTTCTTCCTAATAGGGGTTTGGCGAGTGAACTTACTGAGACATTGTCTCACCCAATCGTGGGCTAAATTTTCAGGTCCTTAGATGATAGTGGTGGAGGACCCGAAGCCCCAGAGTCTATGGAGGTAGAGTTCAAAGGACCGGCGTATGTGTCCAACTATTATGTCGTAGGACAACTTCTTTTTTAGGGCCGACCTTTTTGTAGACTTTCGACCAGACTCGTTTTGTATCTAAACCTAGTGATTATAAAAGTTGGTTTTTTGTGAAATGTGCCCTACTTTTCTATTCCATGTTGTTTGTTGTTAGGGGTATTTGTTTCGCTTCCGCATGTGAAAAAAAAAATGACAGAGTCGGCGACCCATCTTGGGGACATTGCATTTGTATCGACCACAAGGGGATGTACGCGCGCTCGGGGTTCGGGGCGTGACATTAGCTCTAATTAATGACGATTAACACTAATTAACAATGGATTAGTCGATAAGTAGAATTTATCCTTGAATTATTGGATGAATTTATGCATACTTCATGTTGTTTGAGCTTGTTATACCATGAAAATGATTGTCCAATATATGAACCTTAAGTACTGTTTTTAAAGAAAGGTTTTATTAGCATAAAAATGGCAAATTATGGGGTATCATGTTTGGATGTCATGTTTTACGTGTTAAATGAGGCAATGGGGTTTTTAAATGAAAACATGCAAAGTTTGATGAGGAAATTTTATGTACACGAACATGTGTGATTTTTTTTACCATAATGACAAATAAAATTGGCATGAGTAATGGCGTGCTTGAATGGTCACTTAGGGGGTGCATGACAAATCAGAATTTCTATTCCAAAAACAATTTTTCTATTCCAGACCTGTTTCTGGAATAGAAATCCGTTTGATAAACTTATTCTGTTTTTCTATTTCTAGAATAGATTTCTATTCTAGAAATAGGTTTGGAATAGAAATCAGAAGTAGAAATTTTCTACTTCTCAATTTCTAGAACAAAAATGAGAAATAAAAAATTTTCTCATCGTTCGTTACCGGTCCTTCATCCGTTGCCGTCGACCACCGTCCATCAGTCGCCAACCACCCGCCGACCCCCGCTGCCACCATCGTAGCTAGTTGCCAAATAAATTATTTTTATAAACATCATTTTAAAATGAAATTTATTCGAATAAATAAAATGATATTTATTTTTTACGAATAAATAAAAAGATTCTTAAAAATAAAATATTTTTAAAAATAAAATGAATACATTTTTATTTTTAAAAAATAAATAAATTATTTTAATTTTTCATTTAATTTTTCATATATATTAAAAATAAATTTATTTAATTTATTTAAAATGTTTTATTTATGATAAACAAAAAGAAATTATTTTTATTAAAAAATTTTAATAAAAAAATTTTATTTGTTTGAAGTGTTTTGCCAAATAAATTTAGTTTTTATTTTTAATTATTATTCATTTTAAAATAAATTTATTCGTAAAATAAAATAAAATAGAATAATAAAATAAATTTATTTTTAAGGATATTTTTATTTTCTTTTTTATGATTTATTTTATTTATTTTTTTTTTTCTTTATTTTTTTGTTAATAAATCATTTTTATTTTTATTTTTTATATTAAAGGTCGCCGGTCGCCATCGACGCCATCCGAAAGAAAGAAATTTTGTATCGTTATCAAATGAATTTTTATTTTTAGAGTAGAAATTTTATTTCGTTATCAAACGGTTATTTTTGCTTAGAAACTTTTCTAGAAATAGAAATAGAAAAATCTATTTCTGTTCTAGAAACTATTTCTTGAACAGAATGGTTGTCATGCCCGCCCTTAATCGAACCCATAACCCAACGGAAGTTTATGGATAATGCTTGATTTTTATATGAATGCTTGGCTGGGGCCTGGCTATCGAGTCTTGGTTGAGACCGAACCAGTGGTCCTTAAGGAATGTTGTCTATGGCAGGGGTTCTAGACAATGCCGTGCCCGATGGGGCGGGACAATGCCCAGTCGTGCCGAAAGATTGTCAACTCTTGTGTTGGTCATGACCCGAAGGGTTGTAATAATGGGAACACGTGTGGATGCATTATGCATGGAAAGTTATGTCATTGTTCAGATTACAAGTTATATGTGTTGCATTGCTATTGGCCTGTGTTAACTGATATTATACGGGAGTGTGCCAAGGTGAGGGAAAGATATATAATGTCGCATGTTTAGGCTATTTCCGAGACGAATTAGCGTCCTAATCGAGGTTTAAGTAGTTAACTCACTAAGATTTTATCTCAATTGTCGTTGATTATTCTTTTCCAGGGCCGTAGTGTGGAAAGCTATCATGCGCAATTATGGTGGGCGTGAGATGTATCACTTTTCAACTAGCCTTGTCATTAGTGAAATTTAGGTTAATCCTAACCTTTGAAGGTTTTTGAGATGGTCGGTAGGAAGTGACCGTAAAACGGCTTGTAATTATTAAACTTCCTAGAGTTAACAATAAAGTGCCGGACACCTGGAGTGCCAAAACTTGGCACAGAGGGACATTTTGAAAGGGCTAGTAATAACACCTAGAGCGGGGGTGAATAGGTGTGAACAAAAATTCTCGCAAGATTCATAAGTAATAATTACTTTTAGAAAAAAGAAAGACTAAAGATGAATTTAGACTTTAGCAACTAGATAAAACTTCAAAAAAAATAAAGGAGTTTTAACTTAAACAGTTAAAAAGAGCTATGAGTCAAAATAAAAAAGTTGAGGGAAGAGAATAAGAACACAATGCTTATAGTGGTTCGGCTTAGATCAAGCCTACGTCCACTCTCCCACGCTGACAGCCCACTGGCTAAATTCCACTAAGAATTAAAAGAGATTTTACAGCAGTGTGAACTCGACTTCATAATGAAGAGTCTCTACTAGTCTCTCGTGAAGTCTCACTAAGTATTTCTCTCTTTTGTGTACAACTTTGAGCTCAGTAAATAAAATAGCAAAGAACTAGGAAGCTTCAAACTTTGAAATTTCTCTTTCACGCATTATCTCAAACAACTAGAGAGTCCGCCTTAAATACTCATTTATGCCTTCACTACCGTTGGCACTTTCCAAAGGAAGTTTTCCAATCTACCTGTTGGACAGAATCAATCAAGCGGATCTTGAGTTGATTGATTGATTGAGATGAAAACCCGTCAATCCTGTTCGCTCATACAATCAAGATCTTGGTTTTCATAAGTAGAACTTTCCAAGTTTACTTGCCTTCCAAAAGATTTGATTATCGGAATTGATTCCATTAAGGATAATCAATCATGTAGGTGTTATATCTAACCAGAGAGCCATCCATAAGCCATACGAATCAAATCCTTGAAGAAATAAAAATAATCTCGCATATGGATAAGTCTTCATTATTCAGTAGCATTCAATCAGGAATCTATTAGTGTGAGTAGACTTTGAACTTAAAGTTTGGCGGTCTTCACATTTTGACACTTCAGTCTGGAAGTCTTCATACTAGACTTTGGAAAGGTTTTGTCAACTTCAAAACAGTAAAGGAGTTTTCTCCAACAATCTCCCCATTTTTTATGGTGACAAAACTTTCCTGTAAATTTAAGAATTTTTTACATGCAAAATAACTCTTAAGCAATACATGATATCTTATCAAAATAAGTTGATTAGGATATGGATAACATCAATTCTGCAACCATAGAAAACATTTTAACCTTGAAAAGATAAGACAAATAACTATCCAAACCGGGGATCAATGGGAAAGTTAGCAAAATCTTTGGCAGCGAGAATTTCATCCCATTACTGATGGCGAACATCAGTTTTGCTTCAGAATGAGAGACATCAATCTTGGAGGTTGACTTTGGTCAGATGTAATTGATCACAACCTTGTGCAACAAGATGTTTGAACTAGACATTCTAGAATAAGTAATGCCGCCTTTAGAAAGTCTGTCCCAAACAAGAGACATTGTTGCATGACCTACAGTCACATTTATTGGTTGGAAACCCCCCCTTACCACACCAATAATATCCGATAATGTGTCCACATCCACCATGAAATCTTTTTCCCTCACAGTAAAATGAAATCTATTCGCGTCAAGAAATGACAAGTTTGAATAGAAATATGCAGTTAATTCGGGGTAAGCAATAGAAGCCTTAGAGCAAAATCTTTCAAGTTAAAGGAGAGTCAGCTTCTCCCTCAGATTCACCTTCAAACCGGGGATCAACGGGAAAGTTAGCAAACGTCCTGTCTACCGTTCCTTCAGACACAATGCCTAACATTTTCATTGTTTGAAAGAAATGAGTCTCATTTCGATATCCTTGTTCTTGCAGAAACTCATCAATAAACGTCATCGCAGAGCCACCCTACTTCAACTGATTGTAGAGTTTAAAAATAAATTGGGGTTTTGACGTTCTTACAAGTTCAACATCTTCCACGATCTCCTCTTCCATTGGTTGGCGCGGAGGATTTTGAGTGGCATTCTGTGGAGAACGATGCTGTTGAGAATGTTGTTGTTGTTATGGAGAATCTTCTTCCTCGGTCAAGTCAAAATGAGTAGGACCCTCTAGCATATTCTGTGGTCCCCTGCTTGCGATCCGAGACGACTTCCTTTGGAAATACGTCTTCATAGTCTGAGGATTTCCCAAACACATTCGAGTGAAAAAGATGAAAACTTGTAGAGCAAACTTGAGAGTAGAGATAAGAGAGTAGGAATGAAAGCGTAGACTGTATGCTAGGGTTTGGTAAAGGTGCTCGAAGGAAATATAAAGGTATATAAAGACAATGAATAATCACGAATAAAAGAAGGTGAACTATCACAAAGAAAATTACCTTTTTCGAAATAACTGAAAATAAAAATTGTCTTTTTCAAAAATAAAAACTGCCAAAGATTCAAAATTCAAAAAGGATAACTTCCAAAAATAAAATAGGTAAACAACGATTCGAATAAATGCACCTTTTAATTCCAAAAATAAAATACCTTGATTCAAGACTTTCTTTTGAAGAAGAATCTGGAAAGTCTGAGTCTAACCATCTTCAAACTTTAACTAGTATGAGATAAAATATTTAGTCTAGTGCGAATAAACTCAAATAGATTTTTCTCCAGAGGTTTTGTGAATATATCTGCCAACTGATTCTTTGAATCAATGAACTAAATCATAATCTCCCCATTTTGAACAAGATCTCTTATGAAATTATGTCGAATCTCTATATACTTTGCTATTTGCTCTTGAATGAAGAATTGGGTTCTTCGTGAGATTAATAGCACTGGTGTTGTTGCATTTGATCTCAATACATGATTCTTCAATTCCAAAGTCTCTTAACTACTATCTTATATTCACAAGATTTGAGAACAACAGCTCTCAAGAGCCACATACCCTGCTTCTGCAGTTGATAAAGCCAGAGTACTCTACTTTCTTGAGAACCAAGACACCAGCATGCTGCCCAGCAGTTGACAAGTACCTGAAGTACTCTTTCTATCGACCTTACAACCTACTAAATCTGCGTCTGAATATCCAAGAAAAGTAAAGTCTCATTTTTTGGGATACTACAGACCTAGCTTTGAAGTAGTTGCAACATATTTGATGATACGTTTTGCAGCATTTAAATGAGATTCTTTGGGATTTGATTGGAATCTAGCACAAATGTAAACACTAAACAAAATGTTAGTTCTAGATGCAGTAAGATAAAGAAGAGAATCGATATGCTCCTGTAAAGCTTTTGATCTACTTTCTTTCCTCCTTCATCTTTGTCCAGCTTCGAAGAACTTAACATTGGTGTCTCTGTCTTTTTGCAATTCTCCAATATGAATTTCTTGATGAGATTTTTTGCATACTTCTCTTGGTGAATAAAGATACATTTCTCTAATTTGCAATCCTAGAAAGAAGGTTAACTCACCCATCATACTCATCTCGAATACATCCTGCATATATCTAGAGAATTTATTGCAAAGATTTTCATTAGGGGATCCAAAGATAATATTATCAACATAAATTTGAACCAACAGAAAGGTTTTACCCTCTTTTTTTATGAACAAAGTTTAGGTTAGGAATTTACTTAACCTTTCATACCAGACTCGAGGTGCGTGCTTCAGTCCATATAAGGCCTTTTTCAGTCTGTAGACTGAGTCTAGCTTTCTTGGATCTTCAAATCCATGTGGTTGTTCCACATAGACTTCTTCTTGGATAAATCCATTGAGGAAGGCACTCTTTACATCCATCTGGAATAACCTGAAATTTTTATAGCAAGCAAAAGCAAGTAATAGTCTAATTGCTTCTAACCTTGCTACTGGTGCATAGGTCTCATCAAAGTCTATCCCTTCTTCTTGCGTATATCCTTTCTCGTCCATCTTGTTCCTGAAAACCTATTTAGTCCCAATCATAGACTTACCTTTAAGTTTAGGAATTAGCTCCCAAACATCGTTGATGCTGAACTGTCTGAGCTCTTCTTGCATAACGTCGATCCAGCTTTTATCAAACAGGGCTTCTTCTACACTTTTAGGTTCTACCTTGGAAGCAATTGCTAGTGCACTCGACTCTTTTCGTCTTTTGGATTTGGTATGAACTCCTTCGTTAATGTTTCCAATGATGAGTTCTTTGGGATGACTAGACTTTTGTTTCCAATTGATAGTTGGTCTAAGAGTCTGCTGATCCTCTGCTTCAGTTAAATCTTCTAGTGTTGCTTGTTGCTGATCTCTAGAAGTCTGAACCACTTCGAGGGAAGTAGATTTTGTAAAGTCTAGAGCAAGTTCAGATTCTTCAAGTTAAGTTTGATCCAGTTGATTTTGCATAGAATCTTGAAACTTGAGATTCATATATTCTTCCACAGATTGAGTCTTCTTATTGAAAACTCTATATGCTTTTCTTGAGATTAAGTAGCCAATGAAAATTCCTTCATCTGATCTTTCTTCAAACTTCCCAATTTGATCATTTGCATTTTTCAAAACATAACATTTATAGCCAAACACATGAAAGTAAGAAACATTTGGTTTCTTCCATTTATATATTTCATACGGAGTTTTCTCTAAAATAGGCCTCAAGAACACTCTGTTGATGATGTAGCAAGCTGTGGAAATTGCTTCAGCCCAAAATTGAGAGGAAATTTTACTCTCAATTAAGAGGGTTCTTGCAATCTAGAAACCAGATTCATCATAGAACTTTGCAAAGTCTTGATTTTCGAACTCACCTCCATGGTCTGTTCATTTGCTTGAAATAGCATATCATTTTTTTCATTTTGAACCTTCTTAGCAAACTTTGAGAAGTAAGAGAAGGCTTCAGACTTATTTGCCAGAAAGTAAACCCAAGTGAAGCGAGAGTCATCATCCACGATTACTAGGCAAAATCTCTTCCTACCAATGCTTTGAGTTCTGATAGGTCTAAAGAGGTCCATATGCAGAAGTTGTAAAACTAGATTAGTAGAAACTTGATTTACAAGTTTAAAGGAACTTCTAACTTGTTTTCCCAGAACACATGGAGTGCATAATTCAGATGTTTGATAAGCCAAGTTGGGGAGACCTTGAACAAGCTTCTTGGATGAAATCTTGGCAATCTACTTCATGTTAACATGACCAAGGTTTCAATGCCAAAGATTTGCTTCATCTTGAATGGATATAAGATACTGAGGACTTTTTAATTTTATATCCAGAAGGTAAATGTTCTTGTGTCTTCGCCTAGTAAACGATTGAGAGAAATCCTTACTTGTTCCCGAACAGATGCCTTCTTGGAAATTAATTTTGAATCCTGTATCATAAAGTTGACTTATGTTGAGTAGATTATAATTCAAACCTTCCACTAGTGATACATTGTTGATAGTCAGGCTTCCAATCTTAATGGTTCCACATCCAACAATTCTTGCTTTACTATTCCCACCAAAGGAGACTTTTCCACCATTTATTTGAACAAGCTTTATAAAACAACTCGAATCTTCAGTCATGTGTCTCGAACAGCTATTTTCCAAATGTCATTTCATTTTCTTTTTGATAGTGATCTGTGATCAAAAGAAGAACTCAAGCTTTATTTGGTACCCGTATTTTATTGTGTCTATGAGAGTTAGTATTTAAAAAAAATTTTGCCCAATCCCTCTTAACAGGTCTCCAAACCTTGGGACATTCCTTCTCAAAAAGTTCTGAGCTATTACAGTTTAAACATTTGAGAGCACTTTGACCAACATGTTTTATAAAAACCTTTTGAAAATGATTTTTGTAAAATGCCTTTGTAGGTCTTTGTTTAATTCTTTCTTTAACTTTGGGAAAATCAATTAAAGGAATAGTTTCTGAAGTCATTCCCAAACCAGCTTTTTTAAAATAAGGTCTTTGTACAGAAAGAATTTTCTTCTAACTACTCAGATCATTTTGAAAATCTTTTTTTGATATTTGAAATATCTTCTTTCAAAAAAAGCATTTTCTTTTGAAAGAGAATATGAATTTTCTTTCAAATCAGCAAAACTTTTATCCAGATTTTCAGACTTTTCTTTCCAAGAAATTTCCTATTACCTTAATTTAGAATTCTCCCTCTTTAGCTCGAAAATCCTTTTAAGAGATGTTTTGAGTCTTAAATAGAGTTCATCTATATAATTCGAGACTTTAATAGGAATTTTTAAATTGCTAACCTCAACTTCTTTGTCTGAGTCTGAATCAGAATCTGTTTCGAAGTTTGACTTTGACTCTGAATTAGCCATTAGACAAATGTTAGGTCTAATATGCCATTTTTTCTTGCATTCAAAGCATATTACATCTTTGTTGATCTCATTATCCTCAGTTGGTCTCTTCTGGAAATTTTGCGTGCTATGATTTTTCCAGCTGAATCTTCTTCCCTTCCTATTCAACTTTATGAACTTCCTAATCATTAGTGCTAGTTCTTCATCATCCATGTCATCTTCTAAATATTTATCATCAGAATCATTGTTAGATTTTAAAGCAATTGACTTCTTACTTTTTGGATCTTCTTCCTCATTGATATGCTCCACTTCATATGATTGAAGTGTGCCAACAAGCTCATCTATTGAAAGAGGCATGATCCTCTACGTTTCTCTAATTGATGTCTTCACGTGATTCTAGTCTTTGGAGAGTCCACATAGCAATTTATTGACCTTCATTGGTCTAGAGATTGGCTGTCCTTGATATGCCAGGTCGTTTACAATCTCAATGAAGCGACTAAACATATCATTGATGGATTCTCCGGGCTTCATCTTGAAGGTTTCATACTGTCTGAGTAGAATATTGATTTTAGTTTCCTTTACTCGATTAGTTCCTTCGTAGGTAACACGCAACCTATCCCAAACTTCTTTCACTATTTCATAGAAAGAAATTCGATTATACTCAGTAGAAGATAAGGCACAATATAAAGAGTAGATAGGTCTAGCATCAAGAGCTCTTCTCTTGGTTAATTATTCTTGTGTCATTTCACCAGCTTCTACAACTTCCTTTCCTTTTTTTGAGGTTGATGTAGCTTTGGGACTGATCCATTTTTCTACCACATCCCATCACTTGGGATATTTCGATCTTAGAAATGCCTTCATCTTATTTTTCCATACAATGTACTCATTCCCATCAAAGTAAGGAGGTCTAGTGTTGCTTTAGCCTTCAACCAAACTGGAGCCAAAATACAAGCCATAGATCTTTAGCTTAAGAAGTAAAAACACTTCAATAAAATAAGCACACAAGCTCTGATACCAATTGAAAGGGCTAGCAATAACACCTAGAGGGGGGTGAATAGGTGTGAACAAAAATTCTTGCAAGATTCAGAAGTAATAATTGCTTTTAGAAAAAGACAGACTAAAGACGAATTCAGACTTTAGCAGCTAGATAAAACTTCGAACAAAATAAAGGAGTTTTAACTTAAATAGTTAAAAAGAACTATGAGTCAAAATAAAGGAGTTGAGGGAAGAGAATAAGAACACAAGGTTTATAGTGGTTCGGCTTAGATCAAGCCTATGTCCACTCTCCCACGTTGACAGCCCACTGGCTGGATTCCACTAAGAATCAAAAAAGATTTTACAGTAGTGTGAACTCGACTTCACAGTGAAGAGTCTTTATTGGTCTCTCACGAAGTGTTTCTCTCTTTTGTGTACAACTTTGAGCTTAGTAAATGAAATAGAAAAGAACTATGAAGCTTCAAACTTTGAAATTCTTCTTTCACGCACTATCTCAAACAACTAGAGAGTCCGCCTTAAATACTCCGTCAAGTCTTCATTACCATTTGCACTTTCTAAAGGAGTTCTTCCAATCCACTCGTTGAACATAATCAATCAAGGGGATCTCGAGTTGATTGATTAATTGAGATGAAAGCCTGTTAATCATGTTCGCCCATACAATCAGGATATTGGTTTCCATAAGTAGAACTTTCCAAGTTTACTTGCCTTCCAAAAGATTTGATTATCAGAATGGATTCCATTAAGGATAATCAATCATGTAGATGCTATATCCAACTAGAGAGCCATCCATAAGCCATACGAATTGAATCCTTGAAGAAATAAAGATAATCTCGCATCTGGATAAGTCTTCATTCTTCAGTAGCATTTAGTTTGGAATCTGTCAGTGTGAGCAGACTTTAAACTTAAAGTCTGGCGGTCTTCAAACTTTGACACTTTAGTCTAGAAGTCTTCAGATTAGACTTTGAAAAAGTTTTGTCAACTTCAAAACACTAAAGAAGTTTTCTCCAACATACTTAAGTCTCAAAAGTTAGGAAAGTGACACTTAAGTGCCAAAATTGGAGCAAAATGAATCACTTAAGTGCCCATCCGTGCAAAATGTTGAACTGACGATTTTCCAACGAGGTAAGTGCAAAATGACATCGTTTTGCATGCTAACATGGCTAAATAAAAACAAAAATGACATAGTTTTGTTTTTTGACGTGGCAAATAATTAATATAAAAATTAATTTAATTAAATTATAAAAATAAATAATTATTATTTATAAGAAAAAACGACGTCGCCGGGGGGCCGGTGACCCCCGCCGACGCTCCCCCATCGTCACCGGCCCTTCCCGGTGACGAGGGGAGGTGGCGACGACGAGGGCTCAATCCTCGCCGCTGCCTCCCCCTCCTTTTTATTTTATTTTAAATAATAATTATTATTTATTTTTATAATTTAATTAAATTAATTTTTATATTAAAATTCGTATCCGCTCAAAAACGATGTTGTTTTTGCCTTGTTTTTTGTTAAGTCAGCACTCCGGTGAGCCATGTAGACAAAAAAAATAATAAAAAATTGCCACGTAAGATTTCCGGTGGGGTTTGCTGGAGATAGCACTTAAGTGTCTCACTTTAAAAAAAAAAAGTGGCATTTAAATGTCACTTTTCTAACTTTTGGCATTTGGAGTGTACTTCTCCCATTAAATATATATATTTATTTAAAATACTGTTTTTGAAAAGGTTTGTTGTATTTGTACTATCCTGTTATTATGTTTGACTAAATGTTTATAAAATACTTCCGCTTGCATTTAATCAAAAGAATAAATAGAATGGGCCAGTGACACATTTTAGGATGTTGCAACTAAATGTTCGTTGAGGGATGTTTGCACGCTTGGGGTTCCGAGATGCAACAGTATTAGCCAACCCTTCAGCAGAACCTTCCAGGCTGCTCCTTCTATTGAGTTTCAGGCAATTTTTTTTTTTTTTTTTTTTTTCACAATCACATAATATTTTAGCTCTTCTATTGAGTTTCAAGCAAGCTTTTTCTTCCCCACAATTACATAATGTTAATAGAGTCTTATTGAGTTTCAAGCAAGTTTTTTTCCCCACAATCACATAATGTTAATAAAGTCTTATTAGCTCTCTCTCTCTCTCTCTCTCTCTCTCTCTCTCTCTCTGTGACATCCTGAAATTTGACTCCCATCTAGAATATATGAAATGGTAATTTCATCGAAGCACTTATGGTTAATTTGCTCCAAACTAATCACTCATGAGTTAACTAATTTATTAGGTGAGGCCGTTAAAAGATATAAACGCGACAAACTAGAGAATTCAATCGGAAATCGACTACTTGACCATAAAAATTGGCAAGGGTCAGTATGACACCGTTATAATCGAATTGCAATCAGATATAAGTCGATTTGAAGGAAACATGTAATTGAATTGCGAGTGATTCCACATGATTACGAAATTCGTGTCAAATGACACTAACTCTATTTTCTATCAAAATTATACTTGAGACACGTAATTGAAACCTTGTGTCATGCCCCGATCCTCGAGCACGCGCCCATCCTTTACCTAGTCGATTAATAGCGACGTCTTATGACGCATCGCCGACCCTTTCATTTTATAATACGTATGCGGAAGCATATAGAAAATCCCCAGACAATAAAACAATGGGATAGACAAGTAAGGCCATATTTTTCACAACTAAAAAACCACAACCACACTTTTAAACAAAGCAAACTCATAGTATATAATACAATACTATTAATAAGTTAGATCTATTACACATCAAATCAAACTCAGAGTTTGCAAAACAAGGTAGAGGTCTCAGTCTTTGTCGGGATCATACTCTGGATCCTCCTCGAGGTCATCCTCCAACTCCTCTTCAGGTTCTTCTTCTTGAGACTCGTCATCAGGTTCTTCCAACTCCTGATCTTCCTCCGATTTCTCCTCCTCAGGATTCTCCTCTAGCTCATCCTCCCATGATTCATCTTGTTGAACGATTTCCCCTTCCTCTTCGTTCCAATTAGGTAGCGCATGACAAAATTTACTGAAACAGAAATTGATTTCTGTAAATCAATTTCTCAATTTCTATTCCCTGACCAAGTTTCGAGTAAAAAACCTTGTTTGATAACGACTTCAAAATTTCTATTTCTGAAACAGAAATCCGTTTGATAACAAAAAAATTTCTATTTCTATGAATCATGCTGTCCCCATCCATTTACTTCACTCTTCTTGGTGCTTGTGATGGTAATTTAATTTGATAAAAGTTGGTAAATCACTTTAATTTAGGGAGAAGTGCCAAAAAAGTCCTAAACCTTTTGTCGTTGTGCGGATTTAGTCCTAAACCTTTTTTTGGTGCCGATTTAGTCCCAAACCTTTCTATTTGGTGCTGATTTAGTCCTTCCGGCAAATTTAGCTCAGAAAATGCCTACGTGGATACAAAGCCAGCGCCGGCCGTCCTACGTGGATGGACCGGCGCTGACATGGATGCCTGAAAACAAAATGACGCCGTTTTATTAAAAAAAATTAAAAATTAAAAAAAAAACCTAGAACCTAGTTTAAAACCTCCTTGTTTTATTGAGAAAATAAAATTTGGTGTCCAAACCGGCATTTATTTTCTATTTTCTTGCCTAACCACCCTTTTTGGAAATAATCTCGCGCAACCTTTTTTTTTCTCTAAAGCTTTTGGATTTATTTCGTACAGGAGCACGTACGAATTTATTTCCGAAAGCTTTAGAAAAAAAAAGTTGCGCAAGATTATTTCCAAAAAGGGTGGTTAGGCAAGAAAATAGAAAATAAATGGGGTGTCGGGTTTGAACGCCAAATTTTATTTTCTCAATAAAACAAGGATGTTTTAAACTAGGTGCGTGCAAAGTTTGATCGATTAATTTTGAGTACGGGAGCACGTACGAATTTATTTCCGAAAAATTTAGAGAAAAAAAAAAAGTTGTGTGAGATTATTTCGAAAAAGGGTGGTTAGGCAAGAAAATAGAAAATAAATGCAGTGTCGGGTTTGGACGCCAAATTTTATTTTCTCAATAAAAAAGGAGATTTTAAACTAGGTTCTAGGTTTTTTTTTTAAAAATTTTAATTTTTTTTTTTAAAATAAAACGGCGTTGTGAGGAGAAGGAATGGGGAAAGCACGATAGTGAGGAGAGGAGAGGAGTCTGGAAGGAAGAAGTGGAGAAATAGTTTTCTATTTCTACTTCGAAAATAGAGAAGTTACAATTTCTAGCTTCTCATTTCTCCTCCAAAACAATTTCTGAAACAAAATCGGTTTCGAAAATTGAGAAATCGGTTTGTGTTATCAAACGGGTTTCTCCAATTTCTCTATTCCGGGGAACAGAGAAATTGAGAAACTGAGAAATTGAAATTTTACCATGCAGTACCTTAGCGCCCTCAGCTGAGTATACTAGTGACATAGGATCGCCCTCGAGCTTGGGATCCTTAGCATCCACTACCGACCCACCTTTAGGGTCTGTCGTCCCTAGTCTGAATGCTGCCTCCAAAACGTAGAGAGGCTCATCACCTTCTAGGATGGGACCTTCTCTTCATCCATCATGGTAGTGATGATACCATCATTGATACTCGTGGGGTATGAGGTCGTTTCTATTCACATCAACCCTAACCTTGGACTGTATTAACACATACTCTAGCCCCTCTGGGTGGTGGTATATCGGGAAGTGGTATCCTACCTCGGTGATCTCTTCAGGAATACCATAATGCATCGGAGGACAAGAAGGTGGAGGTGCTGCCATCTACGAGCTTGAAATATTGTCCCACATTGGGGTGAGATTACGTCTCAATAAGTTCTATCCCACTAAGACCCAATTAGAAACCAATATACTATGGGCTGCCTATGCACAAATGGGTCAGAGGACTTGGCCTCAGATTCCACCCTGCAAGTCAGCATAGTTCAAATAGGCACCCATCAACCACAATAGATCGAAACATCGATCAATCAACTTAGTCGATTACATGTCAATCAGATTATTACCTGATCTTTTCATCCATACTATTGTGGCACCCCCAAAACCCGATAGGGTCGCCACAGATACTAAGCATTTAACTCTAAAGCATAAACAATATTTATTTAACGTTAGTAAAAAGGGAGTTATAAATTAGACCGAGGTTTAGGCGTAAGATTTTTTTTTTTTTTTTTGAAAAGACTTTAGGGGTTAGCGCAGCTCACAGCAAAAATAAGAGGCGAGTCTCATCATCTCTCCGCTTCCTTAACGACAACACAATGCACACCAACTATTTCAATGAAAGAAAACACAAGGCCGAACCACTTTTATTTACATATTTTTACGAAGGGTTTTCACGGGTCGGTACATCAAAAGATAGGCCAAGACTCCTCCCTATGCTCGGCCGTCAACCCCAAAAAGGAACACTTGACCCACTATTTTCACGTGTATAATCCTCCCCTTCGGACTGCTAGTGTCGGCTATATCTCAAAAAGTTGCAACTCCTACTCCTCACGCGCGGGCCATCACACCCACCCCGGTGCATTAGGCGGTGGGGGTGGCAGCATCCCCATCATCAGTCCATCTCGGCGAACGTGAACAGACACGTACTCCTGAATGACCGGGCCCCTAGACAGACCCACGTCATACGTCACGATCGCACGAACTCGTATGAACGTCAGACCAGGGACGGCGGGACAATCAATCTCCATCAACTCGACCTCCACGTCAGAAGGAAGGCCATAAAATACACCCTCGTGACGGTAGGGAGTGGCATCGTACTTGTCTGAAATGTTGGTCCCAAAAGGGGTGAGTAACCACTCGGCGGGTAAAGGAATCCAACAACCACTCAATGCATCAAACAATACGATCATTATATCATACATGTCGTTCATACATTAAAGCATACTTACCTCGAAGCTATGTATATACTATCATATATCATCATCTCAATTATAACACACACACACACATATATATATATATATATATCATCAGGCCATGAATGATCATCATTATGTCCTACATACGTGTCATCATGTCATAGGTAATCATCATCATATCATGTCATATATGCATGTCATCATCATATCTTATATACATGTCATCATGTCATAGGTGCTCATCATCATATCATGTCATATATGCATGTCATCATCATATCTTATATACATGTCATCATGTCATAGGTGATCATCATCATATCATGTTATATATGCATGTCATCATCATATCTTATATACATGTCATCATGTCATAGGATTTTTTGGACAATTTTCACTATGAAATTTGATTCATGGCCTCCTACGTGCAAGTCAGATTAGGAGTGATATATGCAATTTAATTAATGTGGTGGATGCATCGCGAAAGGGGTATGACCTTGCTTTCAATATCACCCAATCTTCAATTGATAGGTGGAAAGCATGTGAATTCTAGAAATCAAGCGGCGTGAGAGATATTTGAATGCTTAGTGTGTTTGTGTTTACTAAAATCTTACTTTGGGGGTGGACTCTTCTGCTCATTACATCACTGCCAGCGCTTCAGTAGTGTTTGGGGGGTGGCTCCTCTTCTGAAATCTTAGCCACTGGTGATGCAACAGACATGGTGTAAACTCGTAACGCACGCATTCAAACGTGATCGGTCACTCGTGGACGAAAACTTGGAGAACGTTCTCTTTCAGTATTTCTAAGTAAAAGATAAAGGAAAATCTGTCTGATACTTCGAACATTAAGATAAGAGAGCATGTTAAGACATACTGAAATCTCTATTGACCTAATTAGAAAACTCATAAGGACTAATATATAAAATCACCGAAAGTCTAAACTGTGTTAAAATTAAACATACGATAAATGAAAAAATTCAAAATCTTGGACATAATATTCTCCTGCGTCATTAAACCTCCACGCGGAAAAGCTCGACTCTGGTGAGTTGCATGTGCTGTGAAATGTAAAAAATCTGATCTTGAAGTGTGGAAGAATAAATATTGTCTCGTTCACCCTTCTCGCAATTAACTCCATTGTTCGAATGTCAAGACCATTTGCTTGCCAAAAACATAACTTTCCAATAATTTTCTTGGCGACTCAAATGAATTGCTCATCGTCGCAAAATCAACCTCTGGGGTTTCTTGGTCAGGGCTACCAACGCTATAGCCAAAAAAACGTGACAGGCCCACACGGTTTTCTCTATCTTCTCTGATTGTGGCTGAAAAGAAAGGAGTCAGAAAAGGCCTAGGAAAAACCTTCTGGACGTGTCACGTGAAGTGGCCATCAAGAAGTTGTCGGATTGCTCTGCCTATAGGGATGGGTATTCATGAAGTTTTAGGATAACTGTCGCTCCATTTTTCTGAATTCAGAAACACTGGAGCTGCGTCATTGCATACGTAATCTGCGATAAAGCCACAGTTGTGGTCCCAAGTAAAACAAGCACCTGGACTTGCAAAAGACGACGTATAAATCTAAGGCCTTACACCTTTTACATAAACAAGAAAATCGAAAAGTCTAGTTGCTTCTCCTTTTTCAACAGTGGACAACTTCTCAGTAGCTACAGTTTGCAACCAAATGGCAGAATCAACAAAGAGGTATTCTATTTCTCTAGTTTTACGCATGCATCGGTTCCATCACACCATCAATTTGTTTGCTCTTCCTGTTATCTAAGAACTTTCTTATCCTTCTTGGTATTTGGATATGCAGTTGTTATGAGTGCGAACTGTTAGCTGAATTCACTCCTATGTGAAGGAAGCCCAATGAGTTACAAGCCCAAAAAGAGCTCGAGCCCATATAATAAGTTATATGAAGAAATATGTTTCTTACTATCTATGAGAGTGGTAGCCGCAAAAAGACGTAATAACAAGAGAAAAAAAGAAAGCAGAAAATCTGGGAACTTGAGCAATATCTTATTTACATCAAGCTGGCATCGGAAGTCATTTTGCGGTCCGATTGAGCTGAAATTTTGTCGGCATGTTTGTGGCGCAATTTTCTCGAATTTGAAAAGTTTGATTTTCCTTTGAAGCTCCCTACATCGATGCCTATTAGGTTTAAACAAGAGAGGATATTATTTTATTCTGCTACGTTAATTCTATATTATTCGAATTGTTACCATTTTGTTTTGGGGTGGCTCCTCTTTTGAAATCTTACCCACTAGTGATGCAACAGACATGGTGTAAACTTGAAACGCACGCATTCAATCATGATCGATCACTCGTGGACGAAAACTTGGAGAACGTTCTCTTTCTATATTTCTGAGTAAAAGATAAAGGAAAATCTGTCTGATACTTTGAACATAAAGATAAGAGAGCATGTTAAGATATATTGAAATCTCTATTGACCTAATTACAAAACTCACAAGGACTAATATATAAAATCACCCAAAGTCTAAACTGTGCTAAAATTAAACACACGATACATGAAAAAATTCAAAATCTTAGACATAATATTCTCCTGCGTCATTAAACCTCCACGCGGAAAAGCTCGACTTCGGTGGGTTGCATGTGCAGTGAAATGTAAAAAATCTGATCTTGAAGTGTGGAAGAATAAATATCGTCTCGTTCACCCTTCTTGCAATTAACTCCATTGTTCGAATGTCAAGACCATTTGCTTGCCGAAAACATAACTTTCCAATAATTTTCTTGGCGACTCAAATGAATTTCTCATCGTCGCAAAATCAACCTCTGGGGTTTCCTGGTCAGGGCTACCAACGCTATAGCCAAAAAAACGTGACAGGCCCACACGGTTTTCTCTATCTTCTCTGATTGTGGCTGAAAAGAAAGGAGTCAGAAAAGGCCTAGGAAAAACCTTCTGGACGTGTCACGTGAAGTGGCCATCAAGAAGTTGTCGGATTGCTTTGCCTATAGCGTTGGGTATTCATGAAGTTTTAGGATAACTGTCGCTCCATTTTTTTGAATTCAGAAACACTGGAGCTGCGTCATTGCATACCTAATCTGCGATACTGCCACATTTGTGGTCCCAAGTAAAACAAGCACCTGGACTTGCAAAAGATGACGTATAAATCTAAAGCCTTCTACCTTTTAGATAAACAAGAAAATCGAAAAGTCTAGTTGCTTCTCTTTTTCAACAGTGGACAGCTTCTCAGTAGCTACAGTTTGCAACCAAATGGTAGAATCAACAAAGAGGTATTCTATTTCTCTAGTTTTACGCATGCATCGGTTCCATCACACCATCAATTTGTTTGCTCTTCCTATTATCTAAGAACTTTCTTATGCTTCTTGGTATTTAGATATGCAGTTGTTATGGGTGCGAACTATTAGCTGGGTTCACTCCTATGTGAAGGAAGCCCAATGAGTTGCAAGCCAAAAAAAATTTCAGCCCATAAAGTAAGTTATATGGAAAAATAAGATTTCTTACTATCTATGAGAGTGGTAGCCGCAAAAAGATGTAGTAACAAGAGAAAAAGAGAAAGTAGAAAATTTGAGGGTTGGGGCAATATCTTATTTACATCAAGAAGGCATCGGAGGTCGATTCGTGGTCCGATTGAGCTGAAATTTTGTCAGCATGTTCGTGGCGCAATTTTCTCGAATCTGAACGGTTTGATTTTCCTTTGAAGCTCCCTATATTAGGTTTTTCGCGGATTGATCAAAACTTGCGTTTTTAGTCAGATTTATCCTTGATCTATTGTGAAATTCATGTATATTGCCAAGAATTATGTTGTTGAGGTCTTTGTTACTATGTACCTCTAGTATTTGCTAGAGAAGAACATTGTTCACCTAATTTTGTTCATAGTGAAGATTTTCGGGTGGACTCCGATCCCGTGGTTTTTGATCTCCTCATATCGAAGAGGTTTTCCACGTAAAAAAATCGTCTTGTGTTTGCATGCTTGGTATTTATTTTACTCTATTATATCGATTCCTATTAGGTTTACACAAGAGGGGAGATTATTTTATTTTGCTGTGTTAATTCGATATTGTTTGAATTGCTACCATTCTATTTGGGGGTGGCTCCTCTTCTGAAATCTTAGCCATTGGTGATGCAACGGACATGGTGTAAACTCGTAACACACGCATTCAAACGTGATCGGTCACTCGTGGACGAAAACTTGGGGAACGTTCTCTTTCTGTATTTTTGAGTAAAAGATAAAGGAAAATCTGTCTGATACTTCGAACATTAAGATAAGAGAGCATCTTAAGACATACTGAAATCTCTATTTACTTAATTAGAAAACTCATAAGGACTAATATATAAAATCACCGAAAGTCTAAACTGTGTTCAAATTAAACATACTATAAATGAAAAAATTCAAAATCTTTGACATAATATTCTCCTACGTCATTAAACCTCCACGCGGAAAAGCTCGACTCTGGTGAGTTGCATGTGCTGTGAAATGTAAAAAATCTGATCTTGAAGTGTGGAAGAATAAATATTGTCTCGTTCACCCTTCTTGCAATTAACTCCATTGTTCGAATGTCGAGACCATTTGCTTGCCAAAACAATAACTTTCCAATAATTTTCTTGGCGACTCAAATGAATTGCTCATCGTCGCAAAATCAACCTCTGGGGTTTCTTGGTCAGGGCTACCAACGCTATAGCCAAAAAAACGTGACAGGCCCACACGGTTTTCTCTATCTTCTCTGATTGTGGCTGAAAAGAAAGGAGTCAGAAAAGGCCTAGGAAAAACCTTCTGGACGTGTCACGTGAAGTGGCCATCAAGAAGTTGTCGGATTTCTCTGCCTATAGGGTTGGGTATTCATGAAGTTTTAGGATAACTGTCTTTCCATTTTTCTGAATTCAGAAACACTGGAGCTGCGTCATTGCATACGTAATCTGCGATAAAGCCACAGTTGTGGTCCCAAGTAAAACAAGCACCTGGACTTGCAAAAGACGACGTATAAATCTAAGGCCTTACACCTTTTACATAAACAAGAAAATCGAAAAGTCTAGTTGCTTCTCCTTTTTCAACAGTGGACAGCTTCTCAGTAGCTACAGTTTGCAACCAAATGGCAGAATCAACAAAGAGGTATTCTATTTCTCTAGTTTTACGCATGCATCGGTTCCATCACACCATCAATTTGTTTGCTCTTCCTGTTATCTAAGAACTTTCTTATCCTTCTTGGTATTTAGATATGCAGTTGTTACGGGTGCGAACAAGGGGATTGGGTTTGAAATATGCAGGCAGTTGGCTTCGAGCAGGATTGTGGTTGTGCTAACATCCAGAGATGAAAAAAGAGGGCTCGAAGCAGTTCAAAAACTCAAAGACTCTGGTCTATCCGATTACATAATATTCCATCAGCTTGATGTCACCGATCGCTCTAGTGTTTTATCACTCGCAAATTTCATTGAGACCCAATTTAGAAAGCTAGATATATTGGTATACATGCATTCCCAATTACATTCTGTCCTTGTCTTTTGTCGACCAATCCAGAAACTTGCTATAAACAAGTGTAAGTTTTGTGCAGGTGAACAATGCTGGGGTTATTGGAGCCACTATAAATGAAGAGGCCTTAAGTGCCTCTAATTATTTAAAGGTAAGCTTTTGAGTTCATGATTTTCTAAGCACGTGTAGCGATTGAGGTACGTGAAAATTACAAGCCCCCTTGTTGCAAACTATAAGTTTCCACATACCGCCTTACTCATGTTAGCTAGATTAAGCAAAGATCTGAATTTGTTTGAGTAAAGTTGACATAGTTATTCATCAGAATTCAAGATTTGTTTTTCCTGCTCATTCTGCTGGTAAGAGGATGCTTGGTTTCCCAAGAACCCCGCTAGTCTGCATATCCTCTGATGTTTTGTCTGCGGAGTAGCACGGGCTGAGGTTCTTTCTGAGTAGGCTGCATCCTTTTCTTCATGCACTTAGAGAGAGATTATCACCGACTGATTGTGACTATCAGGCTATAAAGAAGGGGGTTCTTCTTGATTGTGACTCCAGGAACAGGATGCTGCTAAAGTCGATTGGAGCGAAATTTTTGTGCCGTCTTATGAAGGAGCCGAAGCATGCATTGACACCAATTACTATGGGGCGAAAAGAATGGTGGAAGCTCATATCAGCCTCCTCCAACGGTCTGATTCGCCTAGGATCGTGAACGTCTCCTCCGTCATTGGGAAACTCCAGGTAGATGCAAGCATATAATATATGGGCTCAAATAACGAAAATTAAGGAATCTAGGTTGGGTTAGCAATCTGGATAAAATTCAAAATAAAATAAAATTTATCATATAATGTGTTTGGTGCCTGCTCAATACAGGGTAAAGTCAAATATAATAATAATATAACCTAGATAAAATTATTTCGGAGGAGGTAGAATAAATGTGGATATGATTTTTACTATTTATAATGGGATAGTTATTTGTTAGGAAAATTACCGAAAATGTCTAAACCTATTACAATTTTGCTGATTTAATCCTAAACTTATTATTATTATTAGTTTGGCCAATAGAGTTCTAAACCTTTTACTATTATGCTAATACAATCAATCCGGCCAAATTTGGCCGGCTGGCATTGATTTGGACACTAGTCAACAATTTTTTAATGATATTTTATAGTATATATATTTTTATTTTTTTGCAATTATGCTAATACAATCCATCCCGCCAAATTTGGTCGGGCTGGCGTTGATGTGGACACTAGCCAACAATTTTTTAATGATAGTTTATATTTTTGATTTTTTTTCTTAAATTTTTTATCTTTTGGTCTCTCTCTCTCTCTCTCTCTCTCTCTCTTTTTTTTTTTCCTCCTCGCATCTTCTTTCTTTGGCTTCAACAACTGATTATAGGTGAGGGCTAGAAGTTGGATTGAGGCGGTCGGCCAATGGTGAGCCGGGCAAGGGCAAGCTCGCCCTCTTCTAGATTTGGCAAGGGCTCCCCTTGCTAGTGGCTAGGTGAGCTCCATCATGCCATCACTAGGTGAGGTTTAGCCACTACTGAGCTCACCCTTGCTTATTGATGACGAAATGAGCTCGCCATTGGCCAATCATTGGAAGAAGGACGAAGGAGAAAAAAAAAAAGAGAGAGAAAAAAATTAATAAAAAAATTCGAAAAATATTATTGAAAAATTGGCCCTACACTGGCTGGTTTCCATGTTAACGTTGGCTAGTCAAATTTGGTTGGATAGACTGAATTAACACAATTGTAAAGGTTTATGACTCAATTGACTAAAAAAATAAGTTTAGAATTGAATCGGTACAATTACAAAAAGTTTAAGACTTTATTGATAAGTTTTCTTGAATAACAAGTTTCTTAAATTAATAAAATTATAAGCATAATTCAATATTAATAATATTTGAATTTTAGTACAAGAAATTCAAAATTACAAAAATAAAAAAAATCAATTTATTAATTTAATCTTATTTTTATTTATATATTTGAATTTAATTCTATCTTATATTATTAGGAGTATTAATACAGTTTACTACTTAATAAAATTTTATAAGAGAATAATGGAATGGGAAAAAAAGAAATAAACGAGAAATAATTAAAAAAAGAGGAAAAAAAGGCAAATTAAAATAAAGAAGGCAAAAATGTCGCACATGATTTTTACCATCTCCGTCTGTGAACTTTTACATTCATTTATACTAGTATGCCATTTATACTAAATAATATACATGATATGATATGAATACATCCGGCTTTATTACCGTGATTCATCAAATAATTGATATAATATAACAAAAAATTTGGATTTTATACCTTATATTATCCAATCCTACTTTAACTATAAATTTTGATGACCAAACATAGCCCTAATGTTTGTGTTAGCAACTAGAGACCCAAATAGCCCCACCTCAGCCCAAATAAGTATTGGAGCTTATTACTGCATATTACATTGGCAGGTCTATTCCCCAATCAATCACCGCCATTTCCCTCTCTTGTTTCTCTCTTTCTCGCGTTTCTTTGTTCTCTCTCTCCCTTCTTCTATCGCACGAGGCAACTTTTCCAAGCTTAGGAGGGTTGTTTGGGCCTCTAGTTGCTGTCCCGGCTACTACATTCCTTAATTTTCAATTTTGGGGGTCCGTGCATTAAAAGAGGATTCTAAGAAAAAATTAGTTCGTTTGCGTTTTGTAGTCGATCTCCAAGGTGTGAAACATTGTCCAAAGCATTTGGCAGATCTTGAAACTTTGTTATCTGGGTACAGATCAGGTGTCATATTGACCGATGACCATATTGTAGTACAGAGTCTCTAACTAGATGTATCAGCTCAGCTATGATGAGGTTCTCTCGTAACAATTGCTGCTTTTTCCCTTCAGTATGTGTCAAGCGAATGGGCCAAGGAAGTTTTGAGCGACATCGAGAACCTAACGGAGGAGAAAGTGGACGAGGTCGTGAAGATTTACCTTGAAGATTTCAAGAAGGATACATCCGCGGTCACACCCGCATATAACATGTCGAAAGCAGCCCTCAATGCCTACACTAGGATCCTTGCCAGGAAGTTCCCAGGTTTCTGCATCAACTGCGTATGCCCCGGCAGCGTGAGAACAGACATCAATCAGCACAGAGGCGTCTTGTCTGTCAAAGAAGGCGCGGAGAGTCCCGTGAAGCTGGCGCTTTTGCCCAACGGGGGCGTTACAGGTTGTTTCTTCATTAGGAAGGAACAATCAGAGTTCTGATGAAAGGTTATGACTAAACTCCTTTGGTTTGAGACAGGATTCAGATGAATAAAATGCGTAGTTAACGTACAGCAGGCGAACACGATACCGTTATTAAATTGCCCATCATGCGATCAACATGGAATGACTAGATGTGTGGTTCTTGCATGTCTGCCTCATGTTTATTTCCTGCATCCTTTTTCACGTAAGTCTGGAACGGTCAATGTACGTGCTCAGTTGTGACGTTGACCATGTGAACTCTGATGCTCATTATGCGAACGCTTCGCCATTGTTTGGGCCGGCTCCTCTTTTGGAATTTTACACACTAGCAATGCATAATAAAGTTACTCGACATAGAAAATTAGCCCTAATCACACCACAAAAATAATGCAGTCACAGAGAACAAGATGATGATATAGGTTTAAGAGTCGGGCAAGAAATTATGTAATTTTTAGAAATTAAAAAAAAAAGGCGAAAGTCGGAATTTTCTACATCAGTTATGGTTGTGGTCCTTTACAAAGTATCACCCCTCGATATTAATACACCCGAAAATCATTTTATTGATATAATAAGTGGTGCAGGATGAGATACCAAATTAGGTCGATCTCTCGAGGTTCATTAGCGCGACTTTCTTCGAGATGAATTGATGAGCTTTGATCTCAACCAAGCATGCACAAAACCCATTAGAGCATTAGATTACCTCTTTGTTGATTCTGCCATTTGGTTACAAACCGTAGCTAGTGTGTGAACTGCCCACTATTGAACAAGGGAAAGCAACTACACTCTTCCCATTGTCTTGTTTATATAAAAAGTGCAAGGTCATAGACTCGCAGGTTCTCGCTTTCGCAACAAGGTCGCTTTCATGTGCTTGTTTTGTTAGAGAAATCTTCTTAAGGTGTTTTGAAGTCGACAAAACGTTTTCATCAGTCTAGTCTAAAAACTTGCAGACTCTTTTGACAAAGTCTGAAGACCTCCAGACTCAAGATTCAAAGTTTATTCTTATGGACAGTTTCCAGACCGACAAAGTTAGAGTCCTATTCGGATAAATTCAAGTATGGTTTTGATTCGAATGGTTAAGGAATATCTCACGACTGGAATTAGCACTTCGAGATTTTTTATTCGTATTCGAGTAATCTAGATCCTCCAGATCCGTGAATTATACTTGGAATGTTCTACTTATGAAAATCGAGATCCTGATTGTATGGGCGAGCAGGATTGATGGGCTATCGTCATTTTCTTTGAAGAGCTCGAGATCTCTCTAATTGATTCTATCCAACGGGTTGATTGGAAGAACTTATTTGGAAGGTGCCAACTGTATTGAAGGCATGAAGAAGTATATAAGGGAGACGCTCAAGTTGCTCAAGAGTACCAGATAGAAAAATTTCAAAGTCTGAATCTTTTTGTTCTTTTGCGATCTTATTCTTCGAGCTATACTTGTAATCAAAAGAGAGACTGAATTTTGGTGAGACTTTGAGGAAGTGTAGTAGAGTCTCTACATTGTGGAATCAAGGACGTGAGACTGTAAATTCTCTTTTGATTCTTAGTGAAATTCAGCCAAGGGGCTATCAGTGCGGGAGAGTGGATCTAGGCTTGGTCTAAGCCGAACTACTATAAACTTGGAGTCTTGATTCTCCATCCCTAATCATTTTACTTTACATTGCATCTTCATATGTTTATTATTGTTTTCAATCTCTTAGTCTATCATTCGTTAAAAAATCAATCTATTCTGTTACGATTAATAAAAATCATCTTGATCACCTATTCACCCCCCTCTAGGTGCTCGTACTGGTTCTATCAAAATTTTATTTTATTATGAATTTTATCCAAACTGCTAAACCCAACCTAGATTCCTTAATTTTCGTTATTTGAGCCCATATATTATATGCTTGCATCTACCTGGAGTTTCCCAATGACAGAGGAGACGCTCACGATCCTAGGCGAATCAGACCGTTGGAGGAGGCTGATATGAGCTTCCACCATTCTTTTCGCCCCATAGTAATTGGTGTCAATGCATGCTTCGGCTCCTTCATAAGACGGCACAAAAATTTCGCTCCAATCGACTTTAGCAGCATCCTGTTCCTGGAGTCACAATCAAGAAGAACCCCCTTCTTTATAGCCTGGTAGTCACAATCAGTCGGTGATAATCTCTCTCTGAGTGCATGAAGAAAAGGATGCAGCCTACTCAGAAAGAACCTCAGCCCGTGCTACTCCGCAGACAAAACATCAGAGGATATGCAGACTAGCGGGGTTCTTGGGAAACCAAGCATCCTCTTACCAGCAGAATGAGCAGGAAAAACAAAGCTTGAATTCTGATGAATAACTATGTCAACTTTACTCAAACAAGTTCAGATCTTTGCTTAATCTAGCTAACATGAGTAAGGCGGTATGTGGAAACTTACAGTTTCCAACAAGGGGGCTTGTAATTTTCACGTACCTCAATCGCTACACGTGCCTAGAAAATCATGAACTCAAAAGCTTACCTCTAAATAATTAGAGGCACGTAAGGCCTCTTCATTTATAGTGGCTCCAATAACCCCGGCATTGTTCACCTGCACAAAACTTACACTTGTTTATAGCAAGTTTCTGGATTGGTCAACAAAAGACATGGCCAGAATGTAATTGGGAATGCATGTATACCAATATATCTAGCTTTCTAAATTGGGTCTCAATCAAATTTGCGAGTGATAAAACACTGGACTGATCGGTGACATCAAGCTGATGAAATATTGTGTAATCAGATAGACCAGAGTCTGAGTTTTTGAACTGCTTCGAGCCCTCTTTTTTCATCTCTGGATGTTAGCACAACCACAATCCTGCTCGAAGCCAACTGCCTGCATATTTCAAATCCAATCCCCTTGTTCGCACTTGTAACAACTGCATATCTAAATACCAAGAAGGATAAGAAAGTTCTTAGATAACAGGAAGAGCAAACAAATCGAAGGTCTGATGGAACCGATGCATGCGTAAAACTAGAGAAATAGAATACCTCTTTGTTGATTCTGCCATTTGGTTGCAAACTGTAGCTACTGAGAAGCTGTCCACTGTTGAAAAAGGAGAAGCAACTAGACTTTTCGATTTTCTTGTTTATGTAAAAGGTGTAAGGCCTTAGATTTATACGTCGTCTTTTGCAAGCCCGGGTGCTTGTTTTACTTGGGACCACAAATATGGCAGTATCACAGATTACGTATGCAATGACGCAGCTCCTATGTTTCTGAATTCAGAAAAATGGAGCGACAGTTATCCTAAAACTTAATGAATACCCAACCCTATAGGCAGAGAAATCCGACAACTTCTTGATGGCGACTTCACGTGACACGTCCAGAAGGTTTTCCTAGGCCTTTTCTGACTCCTTTCTTTTCAGCCACAATCAGAGAAGATAGAGAAAACCGTGTGGGCGGGTCACGTTTTTTTGGCTATAGCGCTGGTAGCCCTGACCAAGAAACCCCAGAGCTTGATTTTGCGACGATGAGCAATTCATTTGAGTCGCCAAGAAAATTATTGGAAAGTTATGTTTTTGGCAAGCAAATGGTCTTGACATTCGAACAATGGAGTTAATTGCAAGAAGGGTGAACGAGACAATATTTATTCTTCCACACTTCAAGATCAGATGTTTTACATTTCACAGCACATGCAACTCACCGGAGTCGAGCTTTTCCGCGTGGAGGTTTAATGACGCAGGAGAATATTATGTCCAAGATTTTGAATTTTTTCATGTATTGTATGTTTAATTTTATCACAGTTTAAACTTTCGGTGATTTTATATATTAGTCCTAATGAGTTTTCTAATTAGGTCAATAGAGATTTCAATATATCTTAACATGCTCTCTTATCTTTATGTTCAAAGTATCAGACAGATTTTCCTTTATCTTTTACTCAGAAATACAGAAAGAGAACGTTCTCCAAGTTTTTGTCCACGAGTGACCGATCACATTTGAATGCGTGCGTTACGAGTTTACACCATGTCTGTTGCATCTCCAATGGGTCAGATTTCAAAAGAGGAGCCACTCCCCAAACACTACTGAAGTGTTGGTAGTGATGCAATGAGCAGAAGAGTCCACCCCCCAAGTAAGATTTTAGTAAACACAAAGGCACTAAGCATTGAAATATCTCTCATGCCGCTTGACTATGGAATTCACATGCTTTCCACCTATCAATTTAAGATTAGGTGATATTAAAAGCAAGGTCATCCCTCTTTCACGATGCATCCACCACATTAATTAAATTGCATACATCACTCCTAATCTGACTTGCACGTAGGAGGCCATGAATCAAATTTCACAGCGAAAATTGTCCAAAAAATCCTAAACTTATTGCACTTCGACTAATTCATCATAAACCTTTGAGTTCTAAACATTTACTCGTTTTGCAATTGAATTTATATTGTCAATTTTAGTTAAATATCATTGACCTGTGTGTCAGCCATTCGACATGATATCATCAACTCTGTCATGAATATTTTTATAATTTTTTATATCTTTGCTTCTTTTCTTTTCTTTCTTTCTTTCTCTCTCTTTCTTATTTTTCTTCCAAGCTCAGAGAGGGCCAGCCAACCCTGTCTCTCACTAGGTGAGGGAAGCGAGGCCCTCACCAACAACGACACAAAGCCCTCCCTGGCCACGGGCAAGGGTTGCAGCCCTTCAATGTACTAAAGAAAGCAGTTGAAGGCGATGAAAATGACGAAGACACTAACGATGTTTTATTCGGGCATGAATCCACGTAATTTCTTGCGCAAACAGATAAGCAATTGCACAGTCAAATAACTCACTTTTTCTTCTTTTGCCTGCTGTTGGCAATGTTTCTCAGAATTAAGCCAAAATCTTTGGCTTGTGCATAGAGTCAACATGCAGTATTTCGGACTTTGGAGATATTTACGGAATCTATAGAATAGTTCTCTGATATAGTCTCCATGCATGATTTCCATGGACCACCAGGAGAACGCTCTTCAATAGAAATGACCATTACAGGATTCTCTCTAGGAACTCAAACCAAGTTCCTACTGTGCTAGCTCGAAGCCATCGGATGAATTGAACATGTTAAGGAAAAGGCAATAAAAGGTTCTCGGTCCATTGAACCAAGGTTCAGTGGATGCTCGCAAGCTATCATACAACAAATTCTGTGGATACTATCAAATAATGTATATGCTGAATATGTCTGAAGTTGTATGATGGTAAATGATGGATGTTCGTAAAATTCTAAACGCAAGTGAACGTGTCGAACAAGTAATATAATGATGAGAAAGAATATCGTCCCACAGAGATCGATGATTAATAAACTAATTAACTACTAAAATAGATTAATTCTAAAATTTATCTAACAGATTAAAATATAATTGAGAATAAATTAAAAACAAAATTTGTAGACTAAATGCAGTAAATCAATCAGATAAATATGTTAGAGCATTCGATTTCACCATAACCATTAGATATGAATTTCAGATTGTTGTGAATACAAGAATGATATCAAACATGTGATAGCGGAATTTCCTAACCTATTTACTATCCTATCTCTAGGTATAGCAAACCTACTTAGTTTATTAATCCACTATATCTCTATGTGAATTAAAATAAACATGAGTGCATTAAAAACTATGAATATTCCCGACTTACAATGAGTCTTTTGGATCACCTTATCACTGAAAGCTACACAAATAACGCGGTATATCTCTATCCACGTTTAATTCATGGTTATATATTATAATGAGCAATTGCATATTATCACTTCTCGCCTCAAACATGCACATCGATCATTCAAGTGGTGGCGGCCACTCAAAAGCATTAAGCACAATAATATATAACTCACATGAATGAAATCAATTATAAAACATAAAAATCATGAAATTCACATCATCATGGTTAGGCTACATCGTAGCCTAACAAAAGAAAATTAGAACATAGTAGATGAATAAATAAAAATATAAATTAAACTCAGCATCTTGAATCAAAGAACAAGAATTCTGTCACCACTTTTGTCTTCTCTTCAAAATACTTGAAAAACTCTCTGAAGAATGAAAAACGATCTAACAGAAAAACTCTCTAAAACCTAGCTGCACTTTTTTCTCTCTTTATTCTCCTCTTCATAGGATATATCCAAGATCCTTATATTGCAATTGCGCACAAAATCATGGAGTAAATCAGAGGATTTTGATTTGATATCTATCTCCTGCTGCTGCTTGATTTAAATTCCTCAGTTTTGCCATCTTTTTCCTTATCTTCTCCATATATCATTATTCTGCACAAATAAGGAAAATTCAAATAATCAGAAGGAAATCCAAATATTTTCTCATAGATATTGCATTAATTGTTGCCTAAAATAGGTAAAATAACTCTATTTTTATAGAGTTATCAATGGAAGTACCTAGAAATGGGTGATTTAAGGACCGGAACGTAGTCCCACATTAAACTAATCTGATACCCAAAAGTTATGGGAGAGGATGTAAATCCAACTCAGGACAACATCGAAGAAGTCACATATGAAATATTGAGCTGTTGGGGTCCATAAATTACAACTAGATCTTTCAAACCGTTGGGGGGCCATCATGTGAAGACTCAACATCTTCTATCAAAAGTTTGACTCTTCCTTCCTCACAAAGAAGCAGCCAGAAGGACCGCCATTTGGAAGAAGTGCCAACTTCACAGGACTTTCAGCACCTTCCTCAACCGACAAGATACCGGTGTTGAAGTTAATGTCCATTTTGACAAAACGAAATTGGAAGGAATTAAAAGAAAAAATAAAGGTTTGAGGGTTAATGGGTGTATTACCTCTTAGATTTGGAGAAGGTGGAAAAGGAAGTGATTGTTAGGTGATAAAAAATTGTCATCAAATACGTTTGATGATGATTAACCAACATCTTATACAAAAGCAAAGATACAGCTATCTTGGGCAACAAAAGTATGTTGGAGTAGGACAATTGACTTTTAAGCTTCAACCTAGTTATTTAGCATATAGAAATAAAAAGTCTATTCAAGGACGAACCAAACACTAGAATAGACTGGAGTCCCACCAATCGAGTAAGACAATCAATGACTTTTAAGCTCCAATCTAGTTATTTACCCTATACGTATAAGAAGTTTGTTGGAGTAGGAACCAATCACCAAAACAAACTGGAGGCTTACTAATCTACCATTAGCTTTGATATCATTTGTCGAGAGCATGCGGCAAAAATTTGATACCTTCACCTGTGATGATTGCCAAGAGGGAACCAAAGTCCAAGTTTATGACCCACATTTACTCAAAAGTTTAAGCTAATAAGTTATAGGCCAACTTTGATATATTAACTATATTACATCACATCAATTCTTCGATATGGGACTTGTCTAACATAACTCACATGTGTATCCTAACATAATCAATAGCTTTTTGAGTTTTAACTTAGTTATTCGCCATATACATATAAGAAGTTTGTAGGAGTAGGATAGTCAATGACTTTTAAGCTTCAATCTAGTTATTTAACATTTACATATAAGAAGTATGTAGGAGTAGGTCCATGCGGGAAGGAGGAAAAAGGATTAGCCCCTTCTCTAGCAACCCTAAACGTGAGTTATTGAGAGAGAGAGAGAGAGAGAGAGAGAGAGAGAGAGAGAGAGAGAGAGAGAGAGAGAGAGAGAGAGAGTGTGTGTGTGTGTGTGTGTGTGTGTGTGTGTGTGTCATGCCCCAAACCCCGGGCACGTGCACATCCCTTGGTAGTCGATTAAAAATGTGACGTCTCAGGATGCGTCGCCGACCCATTCTTTTTATCTTTCAATTAAGCACATGTGAAAGCGAATTAAATAAACACCCGAACAACCATCAAACACAGGGATAGTAAAAACATGCTAACGCTTTTATTTCACAAACTGCACTTTATAAACATAGGGCCCGTTTGGTTTAGCTTTGGGGAAATGCCCTTGGGAGAATGCAAATACCTTTGGGAGAATGGGGTTTCCTGAAATACTACACCATTTGGTAAATTATAGCATTGAAATGTTACTTGGCATAAATACCATTTGGCAAAAATTACATTTGTAATGGGCTTTTACTTTCTTTTTCTTTTAATCAGAAAGTTAAATCCGGCAGCCGGCTAAACATCGGCCAACCACCGGACGGCCAGACCGGCAGCCTGAGGTCGCAACCTCAAGTGACGCACGCCGTCGTCTAAGATCGCAGAGGCCAGATCTGGCGGTCTGAGGCCTGATTCGTGCGAGCCGAAGGAGTTGGAGTGCAGAAGCAAGGAGTTGATGCGGTGCTGCTCGCGCTCGTCAAAGGGGATAGATCTGCCACAGAAGAGGAAGGTGTCGACGGTGGAGGCGAAGGCGGCGACGAGGCCGGTGGAGAACTCGAAGTCAGAGGCGTCCTAGAACGGCGGGGCAGGAGGGCCATCGGGTTGGTCAAGGGGGTGAAGGCCAGATATGGCTGTTCGATGGCCAGATCTGGCCTTTGGACCGCCAGATCTGGCCTCCGACGGCCAGATCTAACGGCCTGAGGCCTGGTTCACGCGAGTCGAAGGAGTCGATGTGGTGCTACTGGCGCTCGTCGAAGGGGATGGATTTGTCGTAGAAGAGGAAGGCGTTGATGGCAGAGGCAGAAGCGGCGTCGATGATGGAGGCAGAGGCGGAGGCGGCGTCGATGACGGAGGCGAAGGCGGAGGCGGAGGCGGAGGCGGCGTTGACAACGGAGGCGATGATGGGGCCGGCAGAGAACTCAAAGAAGTCATAAGGAAGAAGATGAACGACGCGTGAACAGTAGAGCTTGCATTGGGAGAATGCCGAATGCTCAAAGCAGCCCTACCCCAGCATTGGGCTTTGAGCATTTGGAATGCCCACATTTCGCAAAATAGCATTCAAAAGTTTTGCCAAACACAAAAAATTTTCCCTGATGGGCTTTTGGGGCCGAAAGCCCCTTGAAAAAGCCCAACCAAATGGGGCCATACTAGGTTAGCCCTATAGGTTTATAAACAAAAGTCTATCCCAGAAAGAAACTACCAAACAACCTATACTCCGGATCCCTCCGACTCTGGCACTGGGTCCTCCATGACACCATTTGGGATGTCGATGTCCATGGGGTGAGCTACCTTCCCATCCTTGGTTTCAACGGTAGGCCCGTCAAGACCATGCAAAGGACCCTTCCAAGCCCCATTAAGCTCGTTAATGAATCACGCTTTGAAGCGATGAGGCACCAAGTGAAGGAGGCCCTCGTCGAGCCAAATCATGGTCACAACTAACTCACGGGTCCATGTGGTCCTGAGAATTTGGAAAAAAGTAGACTCAGAATCCATGTACCACAGCATCCCAAAACGGACATGACGTATCTCCATGCTAAGGACCTAAAAAAGGGTTAACCACAACGGGGTGAGATAAATCTTAGTGAGTCAAAACCCTAAATCCCGGTTAGGATGCAAATTCGCTCAAAGGCGGTCCTAAACACGCACCATACATAACTTACCTTGCCTCGGCACATCCCTGCACATTAGTTCATCACATATGCATTCTAAATATCATAAGCACAATTTAATAATAGGAACACATCATTTCAATCACAAACATCCACATGGGTCATGATTATAAGGTGAAACCGTTATGACACGTCCCATACCGTGCTACACATTTTGCCCCATAATCAGGCACAGCTATCACAACCATTCAGGCGTATTCTAGTTATTACAACCTAACGGCCACGGCCAACTTAACGGTCGGCAGTCATCCGGCATAACCGGGCATTGTCCCGCTCCATCGGGCATGACAATGTCAAGCATCACGGCATTCCACAAAGTAGCTTCGTTCCGAAATCCATCCGTGAACGGCAACATCTAGTATACTCCGCCTAGACGACATTCCTCAAAGGAGTATTGTTCTACATAATCATACGCATTGGGACAGATACCACTTGGTGACCACACGAGCACATACTTGGCCAAAAACATCATGCTTTGCATTCAAATGCCTCGTTTTCAAGTAATGAACTTGGCCACTTTTGTTCGTATTAAAAATCTCGGTAATAATTGTGCGTGGTCATGTATTTAAATGAAACCATTAAACACGGTACGTTCCCATTTTAAAACTCCACGATTTTATACAGTAACTAAAAATTGGCATAAAAAATCGACACCCGGTATTTTTCTAATTAAAAAATCATAAAATCAAATTTTACAATAATAATCAATAACTACCACCAAGTACTTAATTACACATATAAGCAATCAAATTCACATATAAATTCAACCACGAGAATGAGTGTAAAATTCCACTAAATAGCTAATCCGTCACAATTTACGCTAATTATGATTAATTTAATAAAATTGTAATTAATTAAGCAAATCCAACTTAATTAACCTAACCCTGATTAATTAATCTAACCATGGTTAACTAACTAACCCAAGTTAACTAATCTAACCTAGGGTAGGCTAACCTAACTAAACTAGTTCATCTAACTAAGCTAATTAGCACTAATCCACTTAGCACTAATCTAACCCCTAAGCACAATTAACAACCTAATCAAGGATTAGGGAGTTAACTCACCGGAATTCAACGGCGGTGGGTTCATGACGACAGCAATACGATGGCAGTGAGATCTCGAGACTATTGAGTCTCCAACGGAGGCCTAATGGCGAAGGAAAATAGTCCTGCAAGTCTTAGCCAAAGGCTGAGATTCGGTTCTGGTTGTTAGGGGCTGAGGAGGGCTGGCTACTCGGTTGGGTGGCTGGAGGTGGCCGCGGGTGCTACTAGTGGTCGAAGGAGTTGGTGGAGTAGCAGGAGGTGGGACGGCGGTCGAGTGGTTTGCCAAGTGGAGCTGCTAGACGGGCGAGTGGTTGAACGGCTAGTAAGGCAATTGTGGTTGTGCGGTTGCAGGTGCTGGCCGCGGCCTGCTGGCCGTCGGACGGTTCGGTTGTGTGCGTGAAGTGGGCTAAGGCGGCGGTGATGTGTGGGTGATGGTGTGCAGGCGTGAGATGGAATTAGAGCAGCAACCAAGGAGTTGGACAGTGGAGGAAAAATGAAAGAGAAGGAGCAGCAGAGGGAGTTTAGCTGAACAAGGGGATGCGCATGAGGGGAGGAGAGAGGGGAGAAGGAGGGAATCGAAGTCAAAGCCAAGGCCAATCACAAGCCTTGCAAAATATCAAGCCCACTCATTGCCATTGCCTCAAAAGTCTTCAGCCCAAATTGTCAAGCGCTCCTCCAATGGCAATTTTCCTTTTATTTTCTCACAAACCAAGTATTTTGGGCAGCCAAATAACCTATTAAAGTAGCCCATCCGAATTTCACTTTCATTTTCGTTTTGCTGAAAACCGAGTATTCCACAAAATTCTGGGCTCGACAAAAATTCTCAAAAAGATGAGGTGACATCGTAAAAATAAATTGTGACACGCTCGGACGTCCGATTCCTGAAACTGAATTCAATTTTGTGGTTAAAATCGACCGAATACGATTTTAGTACGACCTAACCTATCAGGTAGCTTTTAGGGATTTTAGCGCGTTTGACCCTTGGTCGATAATTTTCAATCCACATTTGTGCATCTCTGACTCATAGACAACTCTCGGTGGTTGTAAAAATCGCAAGGTGTGACATCCTAGATTTTCAATCCTGTTTTCTACTGAATAAATCAGGCATTTAATTGACACGCCTATAGGGCTATTCTTAGAGCTAACCACTCTCGATATAACTAGACTATTCAGGGAAGTTATTAAGGAATTTTAATGCAATAAACTTCAAAATTCGATCAGGAATCAGCTTCTCGATTGTGCTCATCTTTAGAGGTTATTACGACATAGTATAAAATCGATTTGAGATCAGAGATAGGTCGGTTCGATTGATATGTGTGGCTAATTGTGGGTGACACCACTAAATTGGAAAATTCTCATTGATTGGCACTAGACTGATTTTTCTATCGTTTTGGTCCCCTGTGTCCTATTTGAATCCTCAAGATTTTCACGACAGTTGAGAGTCGCCAATGAGTCGAGTGGGTTCATTGTGGCTCGAAGAAAATCGACCACGGGTCATTTGTACTGAAAATTTCTGAAAGCTACCCGATAGTCTAGGTCACGCTAAAAACGAGCCGAATGGAAATTAACCGCGAATTTAAGTCCGATTTCAGAAATTGAAGATTTTGTCATGTCACAATAAATTTCAGGAGCATCGACTCAATCTTAGAAGATTTTTCTACAACCCAAGACTTTTTGGGAAAAAGTCGTCCTAGGGCCGATCTTATCCAGAAAAAGCCGGGGATCATTTCTGATCACTAAATTGGGAAGAAAATAGAATCCATGGGTGAGGAAAAATGCTGAGATGACCAATGTTGGGTTGATTGAATTTATCGAGGCCGAATTGAGTTGATTTGAGGATAGGTAACTGACCAATTGAAGGAGAAATCTAGGAAATTCGTATGCCCCCACCACCCTCAACATTTGGACCACCATAAGCTTCTAGATAGAGGCCTTGGTGGCCTAAGGACAGCCAAGGAAGCACACTTGGCCTAGGATAGGTCAAGGAGACAAGAATGTGGAAAAAAGTGGTCATGGTGGCCCACCTGTTGCTCTCTCTTCTTCTCCAAGCCAGCCGGCCACCATTCCCCCTCCATCCCCTTCATTTTTGTACACCAACAGCCAAGGAGAAGCTGCCGTCCACACCGCACGAAGCCATCATCGCCAGATCGCCGATCGCCTCCACCATTCGCCCTCTCCGCGCGCGCACCATGGATTGTCGCTGCTCGCGCATCTCCACCTTCCCTGCTCCTTCTAGCAACCTATTCCACCATCTCAGCTGTTGGTCGAGCCAAGCCGAAGGTCATTTGGTTGCCGTAGACCCTCGTTTGGTCGTCGGTTACCTCGCCAAGCCATCCACTGGTCCACTGTCGCCATTCCTGCACCAAACCAGCTTCATTTATCTTCTTTGCAGCTCAAATCAGAGGGGGAAAATAGCGGGTTTCTAGCAAGGTGTTGGGCCCATTTTGAGGTGGTTTCGAGTCTCGAAACTTAGGCCCGCTTTGGAGAGAAAGGACCCCTGCGACGTTCCCGACATCTGGAACTGCTCGGCTCGCTAATCAAGTGAGTTTAACTCACTAATCCCTACTTAGTAGACTAATGATGCTTATGGGTTTATTAGATTTAATTAAGTGCAATTAGGTGGATAGATTATATTAGAATAATTAAACTAGGGATTTACCTATGCATATTAGGCAAATGGTTAGTGTAATTAGCGAGTGGATAGGCTCGGGTAATTATGGAATGGGTCTCGAAAATTTTCCGGATCCGTCTCGGCTTCCAATTAGGCATTACAAGCCTAAATTGGATTTATTGCATTTATTTAATATTTTCAGTAATTATTTAACTAATTAATTATTTTCCAAAAATTAGGCTGGGATAGTTGACAACTAGAATTTTATGCTGATTATTGTGGTGCAGTATGTTTATTTATTTGAGTGCTAAATCGTGCTGAATCGATTTATTTGTGATTTTAGGATTTATTTCATAAATTAAAAAATTTTGGTAATTGAGTTGAAAATTACCGGGCATCGGTCTACAGCATGAAAAAACCTATTTTTGGACTGCTGAAAGAAGTGGGAGAAATTGAAGTGAAATTATTATACTTTTGCTAAGCCTGACCGTGTGCCCACGCACGATAATTTATCTGGTATGATAAAAGCTGAGAAAGAATACTGTATGACATGGCTTAGTGATTAGATACATCACCTTAGAGAATGCATGTGACTTGTTGTTTATATACATCACCTCTGAAATGCACGTGGCTTGGTGATTAGTACGTCGCCTTTAGAGAATGCACGTGGCTCAGTGATTTGATATATCGCCTTTCGAGAATGCACATAGCTCGGTGATTAGTATGTCGCCTTTAGAGAATGCACGAGGCTCGGTGATTAGACATGTTGCCTTAGAGGATGCATGTGGCTTGGTGACTAAGTATGTCACCTTTTGAGAATGCACGTGACTCGGTGACTAGTTATACTATCTTGGAAATTGCATAGTATGGATGAAAAGATCAGGTAATGATCTGATTAACATGGAATCGACTAAGTTGATTGATCGATGTTTCGATCTGTTGTGGTTGATGGGTGCCTATTTGAACTATGCTGATTTGCAGGGTGGAATCTGAGGCTAAGTCCTCTGACCCGTGTGTGCATAGGCAGCCCATAGTGTATTGGTTTCCTAATCGGGTCTTAGTGGGATAGAACTTGCTGAGACGTAGTCTCACCCTGATGTGGGACAACATTTCAAGCCTGTAGATGACAGCACCTCCACCTCCTCGTCCTCCGATACATTATGGTATTCTTGAAGAGATCACCAAGGTAGGAAACCACTTCTTGATATACCACCACCCAGAAGGACTAGAGTATGTGTTGATAGAATCCAAGGTCAGGGTTGATGTGAATAGAAATGACCTGATACCCCACGAGTATCAATCATGGTAGTGATGATACCATGATGGATGAAGAGAAGGTCCCATCTCGGAAGGTGATGAGCCTCTGTATGTTCTGGAGGCAGCATTTGAGCTAGGGACGGCATACCTAAAGGTGGGTCGGTAGTGGATGCCAAGGATCCCAAGCTCGAGGGCGATCCTTAGTCACCAGTATACTCAGCTGAGGGCGCTAATTGGAACGAAGAGGAAGGGGAAATCGTTGAACAGGATGAACCATGGGAGGATGAGCTAGAGGAGGAGCCTGAGGAGGAGGAATCGAAGGAAGATCAGGAGTTGGAAGAACTTGATGAGGAGTCTGAAGAAGAACCTAAAGAGGAGTTGGAGGATGACCTTGAGGAGGATCCAGAGTATGATCCCGACGAAGACTGAGACCTCCGCCTTGTTTTGCAAACTCTGAGTTTGATCTAATGTGTGATAGATGTAACTTATTAATAGTATTGTATTATATACTATGAGTTTTATTTGTTTAAAAGTGTGGTTGTGGTTTTTTAGTTGTGAAAAATATGGCCTTACTTGTCTATCCCATTGTTTTATTGTCTAGGGATTTTCTATATTCTTCTGCATGCATATTATAAAATGAAAGGGTCGGCGATGCGTCCTGGGACGTCGCTATTAATCGACTAGGTAAGGGATGGGCGCGTGCTCGAGGATCGGGGCGTGACACAAGGTTTCAATTACATGCCTCAAGTATAATTTCGATAGAAAATCGAGTTAGTGTCGTTTGACGAGAATTTCGCAATCATGTGGAATCACCCGCAATTCAATTACGTGTTTCCGTCAAATCTACTTATATCCGATCGCAATTCGATTATAACATTGTCGTATTGACCTTTGCCAATTTTGTGGTCGAGCGGTCGATTTCCAATCGAATTCTCTAGTATGTCATGTTTATATCTCTTAATGTTCTCACCTAATAAATCAGTTAACTCATGAATGATTAGTTTCGAGTAAATTAACCATAAGTGCATTGATGAAATTACCATTTCATATATTCGAGACGGGGGTCAAATTTTAGGATGTCACAGAGAGAGATAGAGAGCTAATAAGACTTTATTAACATTATGTGATTGTGGGGAAAAAAATTGCTTGAAACTCAATAAGACTCTATTAACATTATGTAATTGTGGGGAAAAAAAACTTGCTTGAAACTTAATAGAAGGACAGAGCTAATCAAACTTTATTAACATTATGTGATTGAGAGAGAGAGAGAGAGAGAGAGAGAGAGAGAGAGAGAGAGAGAGAGAGAGAGAGAGAGAGAGAGAGAGAGAGAGAGAGAGAGAGAGAGAGAGAGAGAGAGAGAGAGAGAGAGAGAGCTAATAAGACTTTATTAACATTATGTGATTGTGAAAAAAAAAAATTGCCTGAAACTCAATAGAAGGAGCGGCTTGGAAGGTTCTGCTGAAGGGTTGGCTAATATTGTTGAGTCTCGGAACCCCAAGCGTGCAAACATCCCTCAACAAACATTTAGTTACGACATCCTAAAATGTGTCACTGGCCCATTCTATTTATTCTTTTGATTAAATGCAAGCGGAAGTATTTTATGAACACTTAGTCAAACATAATAACAAGATAGTACAAATACAACAAACATTTTCAAAAACAATACTTTAAATATATATATATATTGTTAACGGGAGAAGTACACTCCCAATGCCAAAAGTTAGGAAAGTGACACTTAATTGCCACTTTTTTTTTTTTTTAAAAAAAAAGTGAGACACTTAAGTGCTATCTCCAATGAATCCCACCAAAAATCCTTTGTGGTAATTTTTTATTATTTTTTTCATCTACATGGCTCGCCGAAGTGTTGACTTAACAAAAAAAAAAAGGCAAAAACAACATCATTTTTGAGCGGATACGAATTTTAATATAAAAATGAATTTAATTAAATTATAAAAATAAGTAATTATTATTTAAAATAAAATAAAAAAGGAGGGAGGGAGGGGAGTTGAGGCAGCAATTGAGGATTGAGCCCTCATCGTTGCCGCCTCCCCACCGTCGCCGGGAAGGGCTGGTGACGGTGGGGGAGCGTCGGGCCGGGGTCGGCGACCCCGGCCGAGAGCCGGCAATGTCGTTTTTCTTATAAATAATAAGTATTTATTTTTATAATTTAATATAATTAATTTTTATATTAATTATTTACCACGTCAAAAAACAAAATTATGTCATTTTTGTTTTTGTCTAGCCATGTCAACATGCAAAACGATGTCATTTTGTACTTATCTCGCCGGAAAATCGTCACATCAGCATTTTGGCTAGATTGGCACTTAAGTGATCCATTTTGCTCCAATTTTGCACTTAAATGTCACTTTCCTAACTTTTGGCATTTAAGTGTGTTGGGGAAAACTCCTTTACTATTTTGAAGTTGACAAAACTTTTCCAAAGTCTAATCTGAAGACTTCCAGAATGAAGTTTCAAAGTCTGAAGACCACCAGACTTTAAGTTCAAAGTCTACTCACACTGATAAATCCTAGATTGAATGCTACTGAATAATGAAGACTTATCCAGACGCGAGATTATCTTTATTTCTTCAAGGATTCGATTCGTATGGCTTATGGATGGCTCTCTGGTTGGATATAACACCTACACGATTGATTATCCTTAATGAAATCAATTCCGATAATCAAATATTTTGGAAGGCAAGTAAACTTGGAAAGTTCTACTTATGGAAACCAAGATCCTGATTGTATGGGCGAATAGGATTGACGGGTTTTCATCTCAATCAATCAATCAACTTGAGATCCCCTTGATTGATTCTGTCCAACGGGTAAATTGGAAGAATTCATTTGGAAAGTGCCAACGGTAATGAATGTATGAATGAGTATTTAAGGCGGACTCTCTAATTGTTTGAGATAATGTGTGAAAGAGAAATATCAAAGTTTGAAGCTTCCTAGTTCTTTGCTATTTCATTTACTAAGCTCAAAGTTGTACACAAAAGAGAGAAACACTTAGTGAGACTTCACGAGAGACCAGTAGAGACTTTTCACTGTGAAGTTGAGTTCACACTGCTGTAAAATCTCTTTTGATTCTCGGTGGAATCTAGCTAGTGGACTGTCAGTGTGGGAGAGTGGATGTAGGCTTGATCTAAGTCGAACAACTATAAGCCTTGTGTTCTTATTCTTTTCCCTCAACCCCTTTATTTTGACTCGTAGTTCGTTTTAATTCTTTAAGTTAAAAATCCTTCATTTTTTTGAAGTTTTGTCTAGCTGCTAAAGTTTGAATTTGTCTTTAGTTTGTCTTTTTCTAAAAGTAATTATTACTTATGAATCTTGCGAGAATTTTTGTTCAAACCTATTCACCCCCCTCTAGGTGTTATTACTAGCCCTTTCAAAGTGTCCCTCTATGCCAAGTTTTGGCACTCTAGGTGTCTGGCACTCTATTGTTAACTCTAGGAAGTTTAATAATTACAAGCTGTTTTACGGTCACTTCCTACCGACCATCTCAAAAACCTTCAAAGGTTAGGATTAACCTAAATTTCACTAATGACAAGGCCAATTGAAAAGTGATACATCTCACGCCCACAATAATTGCACATGACAGCTTTCCCCACTATGGCCTTGGAAAACAATAAACAACGACGATTAAGATAAAATCTTAGTGAGTTAACTACTTAAACCTCGATTAGGACGCTAATTCGTCTCGGAAGTAGCCTAAACATGCGATGTTATATATCTTTCCCTCGCCTTGGCACACTTCTGTATAATATCAGTTAACACAGGCCAATAGTGTTGGGGAAAATTTCCCTATTTATTTTGAAGTTGACAAACGTTTCCATCGGATTGGGCTAGTTTGAAGACTCATAAACTCTATCGTCAAAGTCTGAAGACCTCCAGACTCAAGATTCAAAGTCTACCCTCACTGATAGTTTCTAGAGCGATGAAGAGAAGACTTATGCAAATGCAAGCATATTCTTAAGGATTTGTTTCGTACGGTTGAAGAAGATCTCACAGCTAGAGATAGCACCTTGTGATATATTTCTCTCATCGCAATCAATTATGGATAATTAGATCTGGTGATTGACGAAGTATACTTGGAATGTTCTATTTATGGAAACCTAGATCCTGATTGTATGGGCGAGCAGGATTGGTGGGCTATCTTCACATTTCTTAAATAGACTCTAGATCTCCCTAATTAATTCTGTCCAACGGTATGATTAGAAGAACTCTTTTGGAAGGTGCCAACAGATATGAAGGCAAGGAGGAGTATATAAGGAAGACGCTCAAGTTATTCATGTGTGTGTGACATGGAAGAATTCTAAAGTCTGAAGCTCCTAGTTCTTTGTTATTTCATTCACTGAGCTTATACTGTATTCGAAAGAGAGATAAATACTTGTGAGACCTTGAGGAAGTGTAGTAGAGTCTCTACACTGTGGAATCAAGGAAGTGAGATTGTAATATCTCTTTTGATTCTTAGCGAAATCCAGTTGGTGGGTTGTCAGTGCGGGAGAGTTGATGTAGGATTGATCTAAGTCGAACCACTATAACCTATGTGTTCCAATTCTCTTTCCCTAAACTCTTTACTTTAACTTATAATTTTATATATCTGTTTACTGTCTTTTATTTCTTTAGTCTATCTTTATCAAAAGATGAATTAAACTGTTAAGTTTTTGTAAAGATCGCTTTAACACCTATTCACTCATCTCTAGGTGTTAGTACTAGCCCTTTCAATTGGTATCAGACCTCGTGTACTCATTTAATTGAAGTGTTTTTACTTCTGAATTAAAGATCTATGGCTAATGTGTTGGCTCTAGGTTTGGTTGAAGGCCAAAGCAACACAAGACCACCTTACTTCGATGGAAAGGATTACAACATATGGAAAAACAAGATGAAAGCTTTCCTGAGATCAAAAGATCCTATGGAATGGGATGTGGTAGACAAAGGAATTATTCCTAAAGCTGCATCAGTTTCAGAAAGATGAAAAGAAGCTGCAGCTGTTAGTGAGATGACTCAAGAAGAAATAACTAATAGACAAGCTCTTGATGCTAAAGCAATTTATTCCTTATATTGTGCTTTATCTCCTACTGAGTATAATAGAATATCTTCTTGTGAAACAGTTAAAGAAGTCTGGGATAGGCTGCACATTACTTATGAAGGAATTGATCGAGTGAAGGAGACGAGGATTAATATTCTACTTGGACATTATGAAACCTTCAAGATGAAATCAGGAGAACCTGTCACTGATATGTTTAGTCATTTTACTGAAATAGTAAATGGTCTAGAATATCAGGGACAGCCAATCTCAGAACCAATGAAGGTCAACAAATTGTTGCGTGGACTCTCCAAAGACTGGAATCACATAAAAACTTTAATAAAGGAAACACAAGGGATCATGCCGCTTTCTGTAGACGAACTAGTTGGCACACTTCAGTCTTATGAAGTGGAGAAAATCAATGAAGAGGAAGATCCTAAAGGTAAGAAATCAATTGCTTTGAAATCTAACTATGATTCTAATGTTATAGATTCTGAAGATGATATAGATGATGAAGAGTTAGCCCTTATGATAAAGAGGTTTAAGAAACTGAGTAAAAAGGGAAAAAGGGTTCAATTGGAAGAAATAAAGCACTCAAAAGTTTCAAAACAAATCGATTGAGGATGATGAAGCCAATAAAGATGTGATCTGTTTTGAATGCAAGAAAAATGGACACATCAGACCCAACTGTCCTATGTTGAAGAAAAAGAAGGAAAAAACTGAGAAATACAGGAAGGCTCTCAAAGCAGAGACATGGAGTGATACCGGATGTGAAGAAAGCGATGAAGATTATGCCAACATCTGTTTAATGGCAAAATCATAATTAGACTCAGACTCTGAGATAGATACAGACTAAGACTCAGATAGTGAAATTGAGGTAAGCAATCTAAAGATTCCTATTAAAGTCTCAAAATATATCGATGAACTGTATCTTAGTCTCAAAACCTCTCTTAAGAGAATTTCTGAGCTAAAAAGGGAGAATTCTACACTAAAGTAACAGGAAAATTCTTGGAAAGAAAAGTTTGATAATTTAGACAAAAGCTTTGTTGTTTTAAAAGAAAATGCAGACTATCTTTCAAAAGAAAATAATCTTTTAAAAATTGGCATTTCAAGTATTTCAAGAAGATTTTCAATAGGATCTAAAATGCTGGAAAAGATTCTTTCAGTACAAAGACCTTACTTCAACAAGTCAGGCTTGGGAATGACTTTAGAAATTGTTCCTCTAATCGATTTTCTAAGAGTAAAGGAACAAATCAAACAAAGATCAACAAGGACCTTTTACAAGAATCATTTTCAAAAAGTTTTTATAAAACCTATTGGCCGAAGTGCTCTCAAATGTTCAAATTGCAATAGCTTAAAACATTTTGAGAAATAATGTCTTATGGTTTGGAGACCTGTTAAGAAAGAATGGGCAAAGACTGCATATTGCACTAATTCCTCTGGACCTAAGAAAATATGGGTACCAAAGAAAGCTCGAGTTTCTTTTTTAATTGCAGGTCACCATCAAGAAAAAGATTAAATGGTATTTGGATAGTGGTTGTTCAAGACATATGACTGGAGATTCAAATTGTTTTATAAAACTTGTTCAAAAGAATGGTAGAAAAGTCTCTTTTGGTGGAAATAGCAAAGGAATGATTGTTGGATGTGGAACTGTAAAGATTGGAAGTCTCACAATCAACAATGTCTCATTGGTGGAAGGATTAAATTACAATTTACTCAGAATTAGTCAACTATGCGACTCTGGTTTCAAAATCAATTTTCAAGAAAGAGTATGTTCGAGAACCGGTAAGATTTTTCTCAATCTTTTATTGGACGAAGACATGGGAACATCTATCTTTTGGATATAAAACCAAAAAGTTTGCAATGTCTGATTTCTATTGAAGATGAAGCAAATCTTTAGCATCAAAAGCTTGGCCATGTCAATATGAAGCAAATTGCAAAAATCTTGTTCGTGGACTACCCAACTTGAAGTATCAAAATTCTGACTTATGCACACCTTGTGTATTGGGAAAACAGGTTAGAAGTTCTTTTAAATTGGTAAATCAAGTTTCTACTAATCGTGTTTTGTAGCTTCTGCAGATGGATCTCTTTGGACCAACCAAAACTCAAAGCATTGGTGGAAAGAAATATTGCCTAGTAATTGTGGATGATTATTCTCGATTTACTTGGGTTTACTTTATGACAAGTAAGTCTGAAACTTTCTCACTTTTCAAAGTTTGCCAAGAAAGTTCAGAATGAAATAGGATATGCTATTTTAAGCATACAGACAGACCATGTAGGTGAGTTCGAAAATCAAGACTTTACAAAATTTTGTGATGATTCAGGTATTCAACATGTTTTTTCCTCTCTATATACACCAGAGCATAATAGAGTTGATGAAAGAAAGAATAGATCTCTATAAGAGATGGCAAGAACTCTTTTAATCGAATGTAATATTTCTTCTCGTTTTTGTGTTGAAGTAGTTTCTACAGCCTGCTATATTATTAACAGAGTATTCTTAAGGCCTATTCTGGAGAAAACTCCCTATGAGTTATTCAATGGAAAAAAAGAAAATTGTTTCTTACTTTCATGTGCTTGGTTGCAAATGTTTTGTTTTGAAAAATGCAAATGATCGAACTGGTAAGTTTGAAGAAAAAACAGATGAAGGAATTTTCCTTGGTTATTCTACCTCAAGCAAAGCTTATAGAGTATTCAATAAAATGACTCAGATCGTGGAAAAATTTATGAATGTCAAATTTCAAGACGCTCTGCAAAGTGAACTGATTCAGACTCAACGTGAAGAATCTGAATCTACTTTACAATTTACAAAGTCTACTTCCCTTGAAGCGGGTCAGACTTCGGAAGATCATCAACAAGCAGAAGTTGAAGAATCAACTGAAGAAAAGGACCAATATGTTGTCAGACCAACCAGCAATTGGAAGCACAAGTCTAGCATCCCAAAGAACTTATCATTGGTGATGTTCATGAAGGGATTCGCATCAAATACAAAAAGCAAGAAGAGTCTAGCGTCGTGGCACTTATTTCTGAAATAGAACCTAGAAGTATAGAAGAAGCTTTAACTGATGAAAGCTGGATTAAAGCAATGCAAGAAGAACTCAGACAGTTCAGCATCAACGATGTTTGAGAATTAACTCCTAAACCAAAAGGTAAATCCATTATTGAAGCTAAATGAGTTTTCAGGAACAATATGAACGAAAAAGGAAAAGTGGTAAGTAATAAAGCAAGACTCGTGGCCAAAGGATATACATAAGAAGAAGGAATAGATTATGATGAAACCTATGCACCAGTAGCCAGGTTATAAGCAATTAGATTATTACTTGCTTTTGCCTGTTATAAAAATTTCAGGTTATTCCAAATGGACGTAAGAATGCTTTCTTAAATGGATTTATCCAAAAAGAAGTTTATGTGGAACAATCTCTTGGATTTGAAGATCCAAAGAAACCAGACTCAGTATTCAGACTGAAAAAGGCTCTATATGGATTAAAGCAAGCACCTCGAGCATGGTATGACATGTTAAGTAAGTTTCTAATTCAAAAAGGTTTTAACAAAGGGAAAGTGGATTCTATTTTGTTTATTAAAAGGGAAGGTAAAAACTTTCTATTTGTTCAAATCTATGTTGATGATATTATATTTGGATCACCTAATGAAAGCCTGTGCAAGAAGTTTTCTAAGACTATGTATGACAAATTTGAGATGAGCATGACGGGTGAACTCTCATTTTTTCTCGGATTACAAGTAAAACAATTCAAGGAATGAATTTTTATTCACCAAGAAAAATATGCTAAAGAACTCGTCAAAAAGTTCAGTTTGGAGTATTGCAAAAAGACTGAGATACCAATGTCAAGCTCTTCGAAGCTGGACAAAGATGAAGGAGGAAAGAAAGTTGACCAAAAGCTCTACGGGAGTGTTAGTGGTTCACTTATTTATCTTACTGCTTCTAGACCTGACATTTTGTTTAGTGTTTGCATTTGTGCTAGATTTCAATCTAATCCCAAAGAATCTCATCTAAGTACTGCAAAATGCATCATCAAATACGTCGCAACTACCTCAAAGTTAGGTCTATGGTATCCCAAAGAATGAGAGTTTACTCTTATTGGATATTCAGACGTAGATCTAGCAGGTTGCAGAGTTGATAGAAAGAATACATCAGGTATTTGCCAACTGCTGGGAAATATGACAGTATCTTGGTTCTCAAGGAAGCAAAGCATTGTGGCTCTTTCAACAGCATAAGTAGAATATGTGTCCCTTGGAAGTTGCTGTTCTCAAATCTTATGGATAAAACAACAACTGAGAGACTTTGGAATTGAAGATTCATGCACTGAGATCAAATGCAACAATACCAGTGCAATTAATCTCATAAAGAATCCAATTCTTTATTCAAGAGCAAAGCATATAGAGATTCGACATCACTTTATAAGAGATCATGTCCAAAGTGGTGAAGTTATGATCCAATTCATCGATTCAAAGAATCAACTGGCGGATATATTTATAAAGCCACTGGAGAAAAGTTTATTCGAGTCTATACACACCAGACTGAACAACACATCCTTTAACTATCAAAGTCTGAAGATGCTCTGACTCAGAGGTAAAGTCTGAAGCTGCTCAAACTCAGAAGGCCAAGAGTTACTACTGTAAGTTATTCTTTATTATAGTAATTTGAATTTCTTGGAAAGGTATGTTTACTTATCACTAATTGATTGGAATTATTTTTCCAAGTTTCGTTCTTGAATTAATGACACTTATTCATTTTCGAAAAGGCAGTTATCTATTTTTTGAAAAATGCAGTTATCCATTTTTGAAAAATGAAGTTATTATTTTCAAAAAGGCATTTTTATTTTTCCTTTTCGCGACGTTTCATTTACCTCACTTCACTCGCTTTATAAACGGTAGAAAGTCATCTTCTTCATTTTTCACTCACAAACCCTAACTTTCTCCCACTTGCCCTCACTTTCTCTGTTGTTTAATCCAAAAAGTTTTCATCTTTTTGAGCAAAGTTGTGAAATTCTCTATTGAATCGACAATGTCTTCGAGAAAGTCTTCAAGGATTGCAAGTAGGGGACCACGCAATATGCTCGAGGGTCCTACCCATTTCGACTTGACTGATGAAGAAGATTCTTCACCTCCATAGCAACCAAGTCAGCGACAACATTCTCAATAGCGTCACACTCCTCCACTGAACCAGTAAGAACTCTTACTCCTAAAGTCGCTTTCAAGCTTTACTCTTACTTGAAAAAGGGTGGTACTGCTATGTTATTGATTGATGAGCTTTTTAAGAGAAAGAGGATACACAAATGAAACCATGTTCTGGTGTGACATGGAAAAGATGGGAATTGCCGAAAAAGGGTCGGCTGAAAAGGCATTTGCTAACTTTCCTAGCGACCCGCGGTTTGGAATGGCGAATCAACCCGAAGGGCAAGATGACGATGAGAGAATGTTTACACATTTCTGGCGTGGCTGCAAATGTTGCAAGAGACAGTTCAAATCTTTTTAGATCGAAGAATCACAAAAGGGTCTATTTAGACTTAATGAAGAGAGGGGTCATGAACCCTAGAAGTGTTGACTTTCATTTCCTTGATTTGGTGAAAGTTAATCTGTGAGAGAAGTTTGCTCTATTGCAATTAGATAATTTTTGTTCGGAATCAACTGCTGCCTACCCTGAACTTACGGCCTATTTCTATTCAAATCTATCTTTTGTGGATAAAAACAGTTTTTCTTTTACTGTGAAAGATAAGGAGTTCGTGGTGAACATAGATACTTTGGCTGATCTAATTGGGGTGGAAAGAGGGTGTTTCCAATCAATTAGTGTATCTGTTGCTCATGCTACTTTGTCCTTAATGAAGGACAGGATTTCTGAATGCAAGATATCCTACTCTAAGATGAATGCCACCAATATCCTTCTACACAAGATTGTCATCAATTGCATCAGACCAAAATTGACATCCAAGACCGATGTGTCTCGATCTGAAGCAAAATTGATGCATGCCATCAATATCGGCTACAAATTCTCTCTGCCTCACACCATTTTGTTTCACATGTACAAGACTATGGTGAAAGATAAGGGACAACTCCCTTATTCTGCTCTTATTATGCGCCTTTTTAGGCATTTTCACATTCACCTTCCTGCTCCTCTATGTCTGACCAACATTAATTCGATGGTGATTGGATTCAAAATGATCACCAAGATGCGTCTAAAAGAGTGGAACAAGGTGTTAGAACGGATGAAGGAGAAGTCTCCATCAAAGGCAAAACCAGTTTCTACAGGGGTTAAGAGGAAAGGTAAGGAGCCCATGGGTGCTTTAGCAAAGAAGAAGAGAACTCTCATCTTGGAGAATGAAGAAGATGAGGATGAGATGACTCTCTTTGCCTTGAGGAACTTGAAAAGTTTTGTCAGTTTTTGCGAGATAAGAGAAGAGACTGAGAAAAGAGATGAAGACAGAAGAGAAAGAGAAGAAGCAGAAGGAGAAGAGGAAAGAAGAGAAGAAGCAGAAGAGGAAGAGGAAATATAAGTAGAAGTAGAAGAAGAAGAAGAAGGAAGAAGAGAAGGAGAAGAGGACAAAGGAGAAGAGGAAGGAAGAGAGGAAGAAGTGGCTCAGGATGAATCTTTTGAGCCCACTTTGGTTGTATCCCTATCGAACCATTCTAGAAAGACGAAGAGTGGAATTGTTGGTGAGCAAGCTCAAGCAAAGGAGCATACCCTTACTGACGCAGAACAAGAAGAACAATCCATTTCTCCTCCTAAAGGCACTCATTCAAGGGGAGATGCGGTTAGACAAGGTGGATCTACACCTGGACTTGACTCAGCTGGACCTAGTTCTGCCACAGCACATCCAGCAGACTTTTCGTGACTGCTAGAAATTATACTAGATGTGAGGAAAAAGCAATATGCTATGAGCTATGAAATGTAGGTGTTCAAGAATGCTTTCATGTCCACTTCAGTGTCTCTCCACGATCAGTTAAATGTCCTGAAAACGCAAGTGCAAGATTCTGTGAAGGGTGCAGATTTACAACCGCTGAAGGAGACTATCGCATAGCTTGAGAAGACAGTGCATTCAATGGAAGAATTCCAGCTTGTTCGTTTGCCCAAACAGCCTTGACTTTCTTTATTCTTAAAACAACTCTTTTTATTTTGTTCTCCACTTTTTGCTATTGACAAAAAAGGGAAGAATGTTTGATTTGCAGTAGATTTGATATTTTGTTTGCTTTTGTTTTTGACTTTGGATTCTTGGATTTGTTTGGTTGTGGACTGCTTTTGATTTGATCTTTTGATGCTTGCAGTTACTTAGGCTTTGTTAATGATTATGGAAGAATAGTTGATTTGCAGGACTAACATGTTATTTGTGGTTGCAGAATCGATGATATTCATATCCTAATTCACTTATCCTTTATAAGATATCTTGTTTTGCTTAAGTGTTGTTTTGCAGGTCAAAAGTGTTCAAATCTGCAAGAAAGTTTTGTCACCATCAAAAATGGGAGATTGTTAGAGAAAACTTCCCTATTTATTTTGAAGTTGACAAAACGTTTCCATCAATCTAGTCTGAAGACTCATAAACTCTATCGTCAAAGTCTGAAGATTTCCAGACTCAAGATTCAAAGTCTACCCTCACTGATAGTTTCCAGACCGACGAAAAGAAGACTTATCCAGATGCAAGCATATTCTTAAGGATTTGTTTCGTACGGTTGAAGAAGATCTCACAGCTGGAGATAGCACCTCATGATCTATTTCTCTCATTGCAATCAATTATGGATAATTAGATTTGGTGATTGACGAAGTATACTTGGAAGCTTCTACTTATAGAAACCTAGATCTTGATTGTATGGGCGAGCAGGATTGGTGGCTATCTTCACATTCCTAAATAAGAGTTTCTACACTGTGGAATCAAGGACATGAGACTGTAATATCTCTTTTGATTCTTAGTGAAATCCAGCCAGTGGGCTGTTAGTACGGGAGAGTGGACGTAAGCTTGATCTAAGCCAAACCACTATAAACTCTGTGTTCCAATTCTCTTTCCCTAAACTCTTTACTTTAACTTATAGTTTTATATATCTATTTACTGTCCTTTATTTCTTTAGTCTATCTTTATCAAAAGACGAATTAAACTGTTAAGTTTTTGTAAAAATCACTTTAACACTTATTCACCCCCTCTAGGTGTTAGTACTAGCCCTTTCAAATAGAAATGCAACACATATAACTTATAATCTGAACACATCATATAACTTTCCATGCATAATGCATCCACACGTGTTCCAATTATTACAACCCTTCAGGTCATGACCAACACAAGAGTTGACGATCTTTCGGCACGACCAGGCATTATCCTGGCCCATCAGGCATGGCATTGTCTAGAACCCCCGCCATAAACAACATTCCTTAAGGAGCATTGGTTCCGTCTCAAACACGACTCTATGGCCGAGCCCTTGCCAAGCATTCATATAAAAATTGAGCATTATCCATAAACTTCCATTAGGTGACGGGTTCGATTAAGTGACCATTCAAGCATGCCATTACTCATGCCAATTTTATTTGCCATTAATTAGACTGAACTCGGGAAAAATATCTAATGATTAGTACGATAAGAAATATCAATCTGTTGGGATAAGGATTTATAAATTAGACCCGTCAATTTGTTGGGGACCTTTGTTCAGTTGGTCACACAATAGAGATAGCTGAGATGCCCATCCATTCACAAGGAAGATAAGACTACTATAAGAAGTTTGCCATTGACGATGAACTTGAAATGGACATGGAAATGGGTTGAAAGAAATGATTTTTATGCCACGTAAAATCCTCATCAAGTAAGTTTTAATTGATGATTAACCAATATCCTACATGAAAGCATATAGAAACATAATTGTCATGTAACCTCCCAATATAGTGACTATTAGTAAAGTAGAGATCAGTTTCACTGGTTAAAAATATATTAATGTTGACACCTAAATTTTATGATTTTATTTAGGACTTAATTGCATAGAATATTAGAAATTAATTTTTAATCCCTATACAAAAAAATAATTTTCACTAAATTGCATAGCGTATTAGCATTGGGAATATTTGCATCACTAATTTTAATTTTTTTATTTTTCCAAAAGAAAACTATCATAAAAAAGAAAAGAAAAGTAAAAAAGAAAAAAAAAGAAAAAGAAAAATCGAATGGGGCTGGGTAGGAGGTTGGGCTTGCTCGGCCCACCTTCTCGTCTTTCTCCTCTTCTTCTTCTTTTCTTTTTTCTTTGTGTGTGGGGCTGGCCCACCTCTCTCTTTTCCCTTTCTCCTTTTAGCGCTTGGGCTGGCCCATCCCCTTTATGTCAACCCAGCCCACACGCAAGTCCTCTTCCCCCTCGTGCCAGCCACACTTCTGTAAAAAGAGGGAAGAAAAGCAAGGTACGAGCCAGAGGAGACAGGGGATCACAAGGGGGCAGATGGTGGTGTGATCCGTGAGTCGAGATCAGTCCGGTCGGCAAGCTGGTGGTGGTAGAGGCCATGCGTGCCTACTGATGGCCCTTAAAAGTGAGGGGGTTCCTTTTTGGCTGGGGGAAGAGAGAGACAAGGCTTTGAAAAGAGAGGAGGAGATTGTAGAGAATGGTCGAGGGAGAGAGAGAGTTTGCTGGGGAGTTGGGAAAGGAGTTCACCATAGTTCATCTCAAGCCCCACCTAGTTACCCTAAACTTTTTGGCTAGGGGAAGAGAGAGACGATGTTTGATCATGGGCCGTAAACCTGTCTTTTAGGTAATACCCTAAACTTATTCCCCCCCTCCCGGGGGGTAGGTCGCGATAGTTAGCAAACCAATTCGATTTGGAAGTTTCGGCATGTATCGGATCTATTTAATTAAGAATCATAAATCATTTCAAACCTAGTCTTTCAGTGCAAATGTTATCAGCATTCATGTAGCTCATGTAGCAAAGTGGTTCTATATGATGTCTTGCTAATATTAATCATAGTTTGCTTCAATTTTAACAATCACAATAGGTTTATTTTGATTAGCTCATTTTAAAGATGTATCTAAAAAATATTAGTCGTATGATGATTTTAGAAATCGAAATAGGTCTATGATGACTTTGTTGAACTTCAGAAACATGGCTTTAGTACAACTTGTTGAGTTGCGGAAGCGCAACTCTAGTATCAATTATTGGACAAGACAAGTAAGGCTTACTTAAAAAAAAACACACTTTTATTGATGGGGGCACTCTTTTACAATGTTGATTGGGAGAATCTTCCACACACTTTGTGCCAAGCATAATCTCTCATTCTAACTTATGGGACCTAAGCTCACTCACATACTCTTAAATGGAAGCCAAGCTCAAGCTCTACAAACAAGGTTGCTTGGGTACTTATAGGTTTAAGGGAGTGGTTATGCCTCCTAAAATATTTACATATTTCTAGCAAAATATCTTTCTAGGAGTATCCTAAAAATATTCTAGATGTTTCTAGATAATTTCTCCCTAGATATATCTAGATAACATCTCCCTAGATATTGCTAGAAAACAATATCCTATAAATATTTCTATTTTTCAACAAAATTGCTAGGTATAAAGACATTAGAAGGGTAACAAATTTTGTATGGTGTTTACTTTAATGCCAAAAAATTTTCAATGAATTACTTAAGTAAGAAATTAAAAACCTAACATCCATCATTAAGTCACTAGTTTAATTGTTCTAAACTAATCTAACCACCTAATTGCACTTAATTAAATCTAATCAACCCTTAAGCATAATTAGCAAACTAAGAAAGCATTAGTGAGAAAAACTCACTTGATTAAAAGCGGAGACCGAATCACCGCAACGGCTATGCGACGGCGACTGAAAACTGAATTTTCGACGACGTCGACGGGCACTCGAGCCGGGCTCAAAAACCTCGCAAGCCCACAACAAAAGCTGGGCTTGGGCTGAACTTGGGCCGACTTGCTTCATGGGCTGAAACATGGGCTGCAAATAAATTCGCGAGCCACTTGCATGCCCTGATCCTCGAATGTGTGCCCATCCTTCACCTGGTCAATTAATAGCGATGTCCTAGGACACATCGCCGACCCTGTTCATTTAATATGCACATGCAAAAGCATATAGAAAATCCCTAGACAATAAAATAATGGGATAGAAAAGCAGGCCATATTTTTCATATTGAAATTCACAACCACACTTTTATAAACAACACAACTCATAGTATATTTACAATACTATTCACAGCATACTAGTCTCACACCTATCTACACTAAGATAAGGTTCACAAAAGGCATGGGATCTCAATCCTCATCCAGGTTGTACCCGAGATCGTCCCGATCCTCCTCAGTCCCTTCTTCACTGAGTTCATTCTCTTCTAGTTCTTCATCTTCCTCTTCAGGCTCATCCTCGGCTTCAGATGTTGGCTCATCTTCTGGTATCTCCTCAGCTACTCCCCAATCTTCGTCCGCCTCTGGTCCTTCCACCTCTTGCTCTACCCTCTCACCGTTATCATCGTGCCAGTTGTCGTCATCAATCGAATATACGGCAGTGCGAGCCTCATCCTCAAGCTGCGGATCCCTCGCATCTACTACCGATCCATCCATGCGATCGGCTGTTCCTTCTCCGAACGCCTCTTCCAGTACGTTATGAGGCACCTCGTCTTCCGGTATGGGACCCTCTTTACACCTGTCAAAATACTCATGGTACCATGACCAATAGTTATGGGGCCTCAGGGCTTCTTCCCCCACATCAACCCAAACGGTTGACTAAAACAGTACATACTCTAATCCTTCCAAGTGAGGATGGATGTGGAAGTGGGTTTCTAACTTTGACATCTGCTCTGGTATGCCGTAGTGCATACGAGGACAAGGAGGTGGAGGTGCTGCCATCTAGGGGCCGGAAATGTTGTCTCGCAACTGGGATGAGACTACGTCTTAGTAAGTTCTACCCCACTAAGACTCAATTAGAAAACCAATACACCACCAGGTTGCCTAAGTACAGCACGAGTCAGAGGACTTACCTTAGCCTCAATCCCAACCTGCAATTCAAGGTTATATACCAATGCTTCATATTTCACCTCAAACAATCAATCAATTCACGACAAACAGATCAAATCATTGATCAATCGACCTAGTCAATTACATGTCAGTCGGACCGTTTCTAGGTCATTTCACTTCTCACTATATAACCTTCAATAGTACACTCAGTCACAAAGCCATATTAATGCTCTCGACCGTCAATTTTGCCAAGGTGACGTATGCACTAGACAATTGCGTGCGTTCTTTAAGGCGTCGTTTTTGCCAGTAATGTCCTTAATCACCAAACCACACATGCCTATAACAATGTATTTAATAGACAGTTACGTGCGTTCTTTAAGGCGTCATTTTCGCCTGTGATATCCCAAATCACCGAACCACGTATGTCTATAATGATATATGTACTAGACCATTACGTGCATTCTTTAAGGCATCGTTTTTGCCAGTGATATCCTTAGTCACCGAACCACGTAGGCCCATAACACCGTACCTGATTGATCTTAGCCAAGAGTATTTCCAATTCACTCTCACGATTCTCTCCACTTTACAACTCATCAAAGCATTATAAATGCTAAATAAACATACTCGGCCATCTACCAATCAATCATTTGATTTCACTCAATTTCAATCAATTTAGGATAAATTCCTAAAATATCACAATTAATTTAATTACATGCAACGTAGAGCACAAATAAATAAATGGGCTGCACCACAACAATCAGCACGAAATTTTGGTCGTCGGTTATCCTTGCCTAATTTCCAAAAAATAAATAAGTAATTAATTAATTTCGAAAATTAATTAAATATTAAAATCCAATTTAGGCCCAAATTGCCTAATTGAAGCCCGATAAGGGTCGGGAAAAATCCCGAGATACGTTCATTAAATACTATAGGCAATTTTCTAGCTAAGTACGCTAACCACCTATCTAATATGCAATGCAATTAACTAATAATCACTAATCCATTCTAATCTAACCATCTAATCCTACTTAATTAGCACTAAACAACCTTTAAGCATAATTTCCACTAAGCAAGGATTAGTGAGATTACTCACCAGAATTAAGCGCAAATCGAATCAATCTGACGGGGACGGCGCGAGGGTCGTTTCTTCCCAAAGCGAGTCTTGGGTTTGGGGGTCAAAAACGGCCCAAAACAACCCATGAACTCACTGGAAACCCACTCAGTGGGGTGGCTGGATTGGCTGGAAAAGACCACGAAATAACGGCAAACAACTTCAGCTAGGGCGGCAAAGCTCGGGGGAAGGTAGGTGGTGGTTCAGTGGGACTAAACAGCGGCCGGAGGTGGCCGAGCAGAGTTGGATAGGGGCGGCAGGAGCTGGACGACGACTGAACCGGCATGAGGGGAGACGAACGGCAGCTCGGTGGTGGTGGTGGACGTGTGAACGGCGGAACGGCAGCATGAGGTGGAGCAAACGACGGTCTAGTGTGGCTGCGACTCCTTCAGGCAATGCTGGTCGCTACTTCAGCTTCTGTTTCTTTCAGACCAGCGAAGAGAGATAGAGAGAGTGTGAGAGGAAGAGATAAGAGAGAAAGTATGAGAGTTTGAAAAGTGAAAAAGTTAGAGAGAGAGAGAGAGAGAGAGAGAGAGAGAGAGAGAGAGAGAGAGAGAGAAGGGAAAGAGAAACTTGCGGCCGGGGGGGAAAGGTGTTTGGCCCAAAAAGGGAAAAAGAAAATGAGAATAACACAAAAGAAAATAATTTCCTAGAATAGAAAATTCTCATGCTATTTGCTTTTGAATAAGCTAAAAGATTCCCCAAAAGAAATAAAAATTCCAAACTAGAGCACTTGGTCCACACTTGCGTTTCTGCATGCAATTTCCCTCTTGATTTTCTCTCAATTGATTCTCATCAAATCAATTGATGTCTCATTTATCAAATTAACTATTTTTCCTCATTCAAGAATCCCTCATGCTTCTCAATTTCACAACCGTAATTAATCCCCGGCTTCAATTGAACGAAAACGACCACGAGACAACTTTTTCCCAAAAAGTGTCGGGTGTCAGAAAAATCTTCTAAGATTGAGTCAATACTCCTAGAATTTATTGTGACATCACAGAAATTCCAATTTCTGAAATCGAGCTTGAATTAGCGGTTAATTTTTATTCAACACGTTTTTAGTGTGACCTAGGCTACCAGGTAACTTTCAAACATTTTTAGTGCAAATGACCCATGGTCGATTTTACTCGAGTCACTATGAAGCCACTCGACTCATTGGCGACTCTCGATTGTCGTGAAAATCTCAAGGATCCAAATACGGACACAGGGTACTGAAACAATAAGAAAATCAATCTAGTGCCAATCGACGAGAATTTTCTAATTTAGTGGTGTCACCCACGATTAGCCACACATCTCCGTCGAACTAGTTTATCTCTGATTTCAAATTGATTTTGAACTGTGCTGTAATGGCCTCTAAAGATGGACACGGTCGAGAAGCCGATTCTTGGTCGAATTCTCAAGTCTAATTGCCTTAAAATTCTTAATATCTTCCCCAAATAGTCTAGTTATCTCGAGAATGATCAGTTCTGAAAATAGCCCTATAGACGTGTCAATGAAATGCTTGATTCATTCAGAAGAAAATAGAGTTGAAATTTTGGGATGTCAAAGCCACAGCTGGGCTTCGAAAGGGCTCAACTACTGAGCTTGTGGGCTGATCTGGGCTTGATGGAGAGTTGGGCCAAATTTGCTATGAAGATGGGCCCATGTGAAGATGGGTTGTGGGCTGAACAGAATGGGCCTGGTCTTCGATGGATTGGTGGGCTTCTAAGCGTGGAATCTAGGCAGCTGCAAGGCCTCAAGTAACGTGGCTTCTATGGATTGTGGGTTGAAGTCATGGATGGGTCAAGCACAGCCTCGGTGAAAGACGTGGACAAAGGAAGTAGCAGTTGCTTCGCGGGCTTCAAGTTTCGGCAAGGAAATTCACGAGCGAGGGAGAGACAACGCGGAGGAAGGGAGCAGCTTGCTGGGTCTTCACTTTTGGTGGCCACGAGTTGGAGTCAACACAGCGGCAGCTTTGGATGCGTGGGCGATTTGGTGAATCAAGAGTGGGGCAAATGATGGATGATGAAGATGAAGGATGATTGTGGCATCTAGGTTTTCGTCAAACCTAGAATAAGTAATGGCTCGTCACGGATCGACGAATTTATTATCGAACTGCATCATTGGCGCCACTTACGGACACTGTTTCGTCATCCACGCCGAATCGAAACGCTATATTTAGGAATGGTCTGATCATCGAATGAGTTATGGTACCGTCGAAGATCTTCCCTACGTAGCGTTACTATCGAGATCGAGGTTCGTTCTAACTAATTTGCCAACAAACGTGAACCTCGAGCCGTCTCGCCAATTAACTAAGTTGAAGACCTCATTTTTTTAATTTGCACTATCGCTACCATCCTCCCCTTAGATGGCCACACGAACGGCCCCATGCAGGCCATGCATCCACGTAGAATTTGCCTCCTCCGTGCAGTCACTTTCCTCTCGTCATTCAGCCGGTCAACACATGGAAGAAGTCAATCGGAAATGACTCAATTAATGGGCGTAAGATGGACCATGCAGCTATGCAAATGAGATCGTGTTCAGCCCATGCATACGTTTCTCTTGGAAGTCAACCTAAAGGAATTGTTGACCAGGAGAGCAGCCACGTGACTTGCTTTCGGTGACCAGGAGGGAAATAGGACAGCTGCTGTCGTCGTGTCTTCGAGTGGCAATGCGGCCACCAAGAGTAGCCACGCTCTCCCCATCTGCCTCCTCCTCTTGCCGCCACCACACACCACGATTGTTGACTAAATTAGTCAACTAAATGAGGGTCTTCTTCAGCGAACAGGTCCGCCCACGCGTTTTCCGTTGAAGCCATGCATCCCCTCCATTGTCCTCGCTGCAAGCTGCCACGAAATAGACAATGGTTGACTAAGAGAGTCAACAAATTGGAGGAACAAAACGTGCACGAAGACAAGAGTAAGAGAGAGACTAACCGAGCGAAGTAGCGAGTGAGAGAGAGAAACCGAGAGACCTGGCAGTGGGCAGCAACGAGCGAGAGAGAGATTCGTGAGAGAGTGAGCAACGCGAGAAAGAAAGGGACCGCTCCTTTCGCCGTGCACGCGTAGCCACCATTCCGGTCGCGCCATAGCCATCGTTCCACTTGAGCTGCAGCTGCCGCACCACCGTTCCGAACCCCTCACTGTTAGCACCGTAGGACTTGAGGCAAGTTGAAGTCTACTAATCTATATTGTGTAGTGCTATTGCTGTCTTAGAAAGTGCATTGATAGACTGGATTGTTGGATTTTGACGTTGAATGATAATTTATTGAGCTACCGAGACTGTTTTGAGGCTAAAGGATTGAGGAAATGTCTGGATTTTTCATATCTGGTTTCGATTTCTTTGGATTTCATCCAAAATAGAATTTATGACTATGAAATCTTGTAGAATTCGGCCATTGATTTGAGTTGAAAAAGAAAAACCTCCCGATTCGTATTTGAAGTTTTACTTACCATGGCACCAGCTTCAATTGTTTCAAGAAAATGTATGGTGCTTTCATATTTGAAATTTTATATCAATTCTTTTAAAACCATTAGAGATCGGATTGATATTTCGGTTCACCATATGAGTTTTCAAAATTAGTTATTGTCTTTTGAACAAAAAAATTAGCCATAAAATGATTTGAAAAACCTCCCGACCTTGCTGAAATTTCTATATACTGAGGCACCATGCATCGATGTTTCAAAAAGAAGAGAAAGTATTTTTGGTGCCTTCGAAATTTCAAATCTTTGCACAAATCAGCCTTTGAAAATCTTGAAGTCCGGAATGTAGCTTCGAATTACCAATGTGCTGAATTCAATCTATTTGTGTTTGATAATTCTTTTGGGATTTGGCCGTGAGGCTCAAGTACAATCCGAGATTTTCACATGGATGCTTGAAATGCTTTGAAGGTGAAACGTGGAAATGGATTTATGAACTGATATCATGTTACTGGAATTTTGTGAATGGATTTCTTTGACATAGAAATGGTATATGATTTCAAAGCCTACTGTTGTTTCATCAAAAGTGTTTTGGTATTGATAAATTAAGATGTTAATGTTGCCGTTGGACCCTCGGGTCAACAATGCCCTAGGAGTCGGGATGCCCAAAGGTTCGAATGAGTCGATGCCCTTTGGATGCCTAGGGTCCGCAGTGCCCCAAAGGTTTTCCCCGGGAGTGTCGGGATACCCGGTGGTATATCGGTACGTAATTCCGGGGGATGCACAGTGGTATGTTGGTACGTAATTCCGGAGGGTAGGGGTAACCATTTTCATGGCAAGCCCCGGAGATTCCTCGTGATGCCAGGTGGGATGTGAGATGCCCAGAGGTGTGACGTAACATGCTTTGGATGCCCGATGGCCTAGTGGCATAATGCCGGAAGCTTTCGCGACGCCAGGTTGGGTGCGAAATCCTAGAAGGACGCAAACATTGGTCCTCTGGGGGGATAAAACCCTTTTTAATGTGAAAACTGATGATTACACTAAGTGTGCGTGTGGTCTAGTAATAGGACAAATTGTATGGCATGGAATGGGGCGTGTCATAACAGTTTGGCCCTATGATCGATTGAAATGATACATTCTAGTTTTGAAACTGCATTGCCATTCATTGAAAATTTTTATCGACTTGATGTATACTTATTCTTTTGATTATTTGTTTTATCTATCTTGCATGGACTTGGATTGTGATGACTTGCATAGTATAGCTTAGTAGATCTTCAACTACTGGATGGTTGTACTCACCCCTTTTGGGGACTAACATTTCAGATAAGACAAGATACCTCTGCTGCCACCGCCACCATCAGATGGACCGAGTGGTTGGATATGACTGCGAGAAGGAGGACAACAGAGGAAGGAACTTTTGGACGCCAACATTGATCGATGGACTTTAAGTATACGATTGTTGGAAAAGATGTCGATCATCTTTTGAAATATAGCCAAGTATAGAAGACTACGGCATTTTGGTGTACCAACTAAAGATATCCATCTAGTTTTATGTAAATAAAAGTGTTCAGCTTATTACCTATAAATGTGTTTAGTTGGTGTGCATTGTTTTAAATGCAGGAAGGGAAGTTGATGGATGCGCTTCCACTATATAAACTGCGCAGGGACCAATGTAAGAAACATAAACCCCTAGGATTCATGAACTTGTCAACCTCATATGGTATTAGAGAAATGGATTTTCAGGGCAAGCAAACGGTAGTGACTGTGGCGACCCTAACGGATCGGGGGCCGTTGAGGGGTGCCACATGATGATGGATGAGATGTTAGGGATGGGCTGCTTCACTTTGGTGGGTTATGCGTGGATGGAGAGAAAATGGGAATGATGGGATGATGATGGCCTAAATAACTTCGTGGAGGGAGATGGTGCGGTTTGCTACAAAGGAGCAAAGCGGTGAGGTTCACCACTGATATGGGGCAATGATTGGCTCGGTGAAGAAGCGAAATTGCAGAGGAAATGAAAACAGAACCGAAGCCAATGAAGAGGACCAATTGCTCGAGTAAGGAGGAAGATGGAGGGGAAGCCGTACGTGAGGGAGAAGTCAGCTGTGAGGGGGAACAAAAGTCTCAAACCTTAGCCAATGTCTTAAATGCTTGGTCCCCTTAAAGTCCTCGTACTTATCCTACTTGTCCAATAATACTTTCCAAGCTTTATCTTCACAATTAATCCCATTTGATGCCCAAAAATACACTCATTTTCCTAATTCCGAAATTACTCACATAGCTTCAATTTCCATCCAAATTCTTCAATTTGATGTCCAAAATTGATGTAGAAAAAGTCCACATAATTTTTACGAGTCCCCCTCGTCATATAGCTTGGTTTGCAAATCGAAAACCTCTTCAATTCGACCAATCCGAATTTCCATTAATTTTCCGCGACGTCCCCGTATCCATTTTCCGTAAAAATATCGGAATCTCCGAACAATCTTCGGAGGATGAGTTAACATTCCTAAAATAACTCGTGACACCACAGAACCTTCAATTTCTGAAATCGGACTCTAATTCACGATTAATTTCCATTCGATGCGTTTTTAGCGTGACCTAGGCTACCGGGTAACTTTTAGAAATTTTTAGTGCAAATGACCCGTGGTCGATTTTCTTCGAGCCACAATGAACCCACTCGACACATTGGCGACTCTCGGTTGTCGTGAAAATATTGATGATTCAAATATGGACACAGGGCACCAAAACGATAGAAAAATCAGTCTAGTGCCGGTTGACGAGAATTTTCTAATTTAGTGGTGTCATCCATGATTAGCCACACATCTCAGTTGAACCGACCTATCTATGATCTTAAATTGATTTATATCTGTGTCGTAATGACCTCTAAAGATGGACACGATCGAGAAGCCGATTCTTGGTCGAATTCTCAAGTCTATTTGTCTTAAAATTCTTAATGGCTTCCTCAGATAGTCTAGTTATCTCGAGAGTGATCAGCTCTGAGAGCAGCCCTATAGGCGCGTCAATGAAATGCCCGATTTATTTAGTAGAAGACAGGATCGAAAATCTGGGATGTCACACATGGAGTCGATGGAGCTTCAACTAAGAAGAACAGAGTTGATAAAGTCAGAAGCATAACTCAGAGCTCAATTCTGAGCTCCACATGTTCGAATACAAATGGAGCGTTATTAATAAAGAACCGTTATTCTGTTCTACAAGACTAACAGAATAAGCAACAATTTATTTATTTTTTGTTGCTTTTGTTTCTTTCTTCTTCGTTTCTTTAGATCATGTAGTATAAAAGTGAGAACAATAGGGAATATGAAAATTCGAGCTCTCAGATGAACATTTTCTTCAACTATTCATTGAATACATAATACAGAAGATTAGAAACACTTTCAATTCATAGTTGTTCTTCTTCTCTGTTCATTCCATTTTTCTTCACACCCTAGTTTAACACTGTTCGTTCTAGCTTTAGCTAGCTCTTCGACTATCTGTCGACCGGGCTTTATGAAGTTTAGAATTTGTGACATTCTAATTTTCAGGTTCTGATTTCGATTAAATAGGTTGGGCCTTTTGTCAACGCGACTATAGTGTTTTTCTCTGAGTTGGCCACTCATGAGATAACTGGCCTATCAGGTGAAGCCATTAAGGAATTTTAAGGTAATAGACTTGAGAATTCGACCAGGAATCGGCTTCTCGACCATGCTCTTCTTTAGAGGCCATTACGGCACAATATAAAACCGATTTGAGATAAAAAAAAATAGGTAGGTTTGACTAAGATGTGTTGTTGATTATGGGTGACTCCACTAAATTGGAAAATTCTCGTCGACTGGCACTAGTTTGATTTTACTGTCGTTTTGGTACCCTGTGTCTATATTTGAATCCTCAAGATTTTCACGACAACCGAGAGTCGCCAATGTGTCGAAGAGGTACGTATGGCTCGAAGAAAATCGACCATGAGTCAATTGCACCAAAAATTCCTAAAAGCTATCCGGTAGGCAAGGTCATAGTAAAAGCGCGTTTGATTGAAAATAACCGCGAATTTGAATTCGATTTTAGAAATTAGAAGTTCTGTCATGTCATGATTCATTCTAGGAACGTAGACTCATCTTTTGAAGAATTTTCAATGAGTTTGGGATTTTTATGGAAAATCGTTGCGGACAATTCGGAAAATGAATGAAAATTTGAATTGGCCAATTGGAAGAGATTTTGGCATCTAGTGTGAGTGAATAGGCGAATGGAAGTTGTTTGGGCTTTTTATGAATTCAAATTGGACGTCAATCGGATTTGTTTGTTCAGAAATTCGGATTCCAAAAAGAAAATGAATTAGAATTCGGAGCCGTTGTTATTGCCCAAAATTTGCTGTTTGAGGGGAAATTTGATGCAATAACGCAAGTGAGGATCAAGTGCTTTAATAGGGGAATTTTTGGGGATCAAATTGAACTAAACAAAAGCAAGTGGGACAAGAATTTTCAATTACAGGAAATTCTTTTTTAGTTTTTTTATTTTTCTTCCCCATTTCTTTTTCCCCCTTACTGCACACGCTTTCCCTTTTTGGCCGCACACCCTTCTCTCTCTCTCTCTCTCTCTCCGTCCCCCCAAACCGACAATTCTCTGTTGTGTTCCTCTTTGTTTCCCATTTCATTGACTTTGGTCAATTATCCCTCACCAGTTCACATGTTTTCTCCATGGCCCACCACCTGCCGACCACCCCTCCCTTTATCCCTTCTCTTCTTAATTTTCTGCTTTGATTATTTTCCTTCTATTCGGTCAAAGGACCAGCAGTCCACGGCCTCTCTCTCCTCCCTCTTTTGTTTCTTCTTCACGAACTTCTCTCTCTCTCACCGAGGCTTGCTGCTTCGATGGTCTCATTTCATTGCTGCCCCATCGAAGACAGCAACCCAGCCCACGCATCAACCCGTCTATCCATCTTCAACATTGCGTCTTCATGCTCTGATCAAACCAGCAAAACCGCAGCTGCATCTCCAGCTATTTCGTTGACCCAGCAAACCTCTGTTTCTTCCTCACCGGCGAGTCCAACGAAGCCAACTACTCCCACCTTCATCCATCGCAAAGCCTTTCCCATCTTCAGCCACAAAGCCAGCCTGTATCTCCACCAAGTCCATCGTGGAATAGTCATCGTTTGGCCACCGATCAGCCGCACTAAAGCTGCAACTCAACTCAGCCCCCTTTGAATCAAAACCAGGCAGCAAACGCGAAGCCTTGTGTGGTCGATTTCGACCCCAGTTTGGCCTCGGTTGGCGGACCCGGTTTGGAGAGGGTCGAGCTTCGTCACGTGCTCGTCAATTTGATCCGAGCAGATCATTAATCAAGTGAGTTTTACTCACTAATGCTTTCTTAGTTTGCTAATTATGCTTAAGGGTTGATTAGTGTTAATTAAGTAGGATTAGGTGGTTAGATTAGAGTATATTGGTGATTATTAATTAATTATAATGTATGTTAGGCATTTGACTAGTGCAATTAGCTAGGGCATAGCCTATATTATTCATTGAATGCATCTTGGGATTTTTCTCGACCCGTCTCGGCTTCCAATCAAGCAATACGGGTCTAAATTGGATTTTTAGTATTTATTTATTAATTTTCGAAATTACTTTAATTATTTATTTATTTTTGGAAATTAGGGAGGGATAGCTGATGACCGAAATTTCATGCCGATTGTTGTGGTGCAGTCCATTTATTTATTTGAGCTCTACGTTGCGTGAAATTGAATTAATTGTGATATTTAGGAATTTATCATAAATTGAGTGGAATTGAATGATTGATTGGTAGATGGCCGAGTATGGTTATTTAGCATTAGTAATGCTTTGATGAGTTGTAAAGTGGAGAGAATTGTGAGAGTGAACTAGAAATACTCTTGGCTAAGATCAATCAGATACAATGTTATGGACAAACGTGGTTCGGTTATTGGGATATCACTAGCGAAAACGACGCCTTAAAGAATACACATTGCTATCTATTACATATACTACTTTGGCAAAAATGGCGCCAGAGAGAAAGAATGTACGTGGCTTATAGACAAATGTGGTTTGGTGATTGGGATATCACTGGCGAAAATGGTGCCTTAAAGAACACACGTTGCTGTCTATTACATATATCACCTTGACTTATGGACATACGTGGTTCGGTGATTAAGGATATCATTGGCGAAAACGACACCTTAAAGAACGCACGAGTGCTGTCCATTACATACATCACCTTGGCAAAAACGATGCACTAGAAAAGACACGTGATTCGGTGATCAAGGATATCACTAGCGAAAACAGCGCCTTAAAGAATGCACGGGGTCAGCGATTGGTTTGTCATTTGGCGAAAATGGTGCCCGAGAGAATACATGTGGTTTGGTGACTAAGTATACTATTTGGAAATTGTAGTATGGATGGGAATGACCTAGAAGTGGTTCGACAGACATGTAATGGACTAGGTCGATTTGATCGATGCTTCAATCTGTTGAGATTGTTGGGTGCCTATTGAATTGTATTGATTTGCAGGTTGGGACTGAGGCCAAGGTAAGTTCTTTGACTTGTGTTGTGCATAGGCAGCCCTAAGGTGTATTGGTTTACTAATCGAGTCTTAGGGGATAGAACTTGTTGAGACGTAGTCTCATTGGTTATTGAATAATCATTTCAAGTCCCTAGATGTAGGGGACTTGGATTTTGAAGATCTTGAAAGTCCGGTGCAATCTGCTAAAGGCTCCACTTGGAGTGTGGAGGATGATGAAGAGGAGGACGAGGATCCGTAGTTTGTAGAACCCCACTCCTGCTTGTAGACCTTGTTTTTAAATTGGCTTAAGTTGAATTTCACTTAATAGTTCACCTTGTATATATACGTTCACTGGTTTGCAATGTATATAAGAGTGAATGCTTTTGAAGGTTTGAAATTTAGTCCTACTATTCTATCCCAATATTTTGTTGTCTAGGGATACTTTTATATGCTTCCGCATACGCATATGAAATGAATGGGTCGGCGATGTGTCATGGGACGTCGCTATTAATCGACCAGGTGAGGGATGGGCACACGTTCGAGGATCGGGGCATGACAGAATTCAACAATGCTAATTCGACCTGTGCTTTAGTTGCTCCCCCCCATCTCACTTAACTTGGCCTTCATAATCTGCAATAGTCTTGCAAGACCTTTGAGATCGCAAAACTTCTTAAGATTGTGAAAGTATCACAACTTTAGTAGCAATAATTCACATCGTGCTCTCATGAAAGAATCCCTTTCAATCACTCCACAAGACTGAAAAGATAACAATAACGTCGTGGAGCTCTATTTGCCATGACCTTCAAGTGAACAACTAGCGCCCCTTTTAGTGATTGAGCCAATTAATAGTTCTATTTTCTCTCTGAACACCTTGATCAGAGAAATGGAAACTATACCTTTCCCATCCTGGCTCATGCCGGCTGCTCTTAAAGCATCATCATCCACAATGCATCCCAAGGCACTAGCATTGTTCACCTGGAAAAGAAATTTTATCATCACGGCAAAAGCACAAGGCCAATCGCAAGGCAGAGTGCAAAAAAGTGATAGACGAGAACTTTTGCCCTATAATATTCTCATAAGTGAGCATTCAAATCTGGCCATTAATATCAATCTTAAACTGACTAGATTGAAGGTTAAGAAATGAGGCGAAACATCTTTCATCCGTAGATAAGCTAGGCATCTGTCTCTATAGTACAGAACACGTGGATGAATTAATATGATGTTGCTATGTATCCTATACGTCTTATACATGGATCGAAACTATATGTTCTATAAAATACATCAAGAAAGCACAATTTGTTGGTGATTTTGATTATTGTGCCTAGGATTTCATACAAATGGGGAATTCTCTTACATGTCAAATTAAACACCAAAAGTTCCCCTAGTCAATCGCATCTCTCTATACTAAAACAAATGCGTCTTGGATAGATCAGGGAAATTCGAAGATATTACTGGTCTACTATGGTGGTGGTGTCCGAATTAGAGCTGTCGACAGGTCTCATAGCCCCCACTAGTCACAGCCATGTGACAGCATCCCAACGCTTAAACCCATATATCCAATCTATACCGCGATCCGAGGAACATCAAGAATTCTCTTCTCGATATTGCACTTTTTTCGCACTTACACTAATGCACTCTTAATATTATAATAAAATAGTCACAGTACCACAGTAAGGTTATCTGCCATACATCGTAAACTTTGCATAGATGTTGGGGATACAACATTCTGTATAATTGTTGGTTCTAAAGAAACACCGAGGCCAGTATTATGATTCCTAGGGACGTGCCAGAATATTGAGCTTTCCAAATTGGCACTTAACAAAGTCTGCAAGAGATGAAACGCCGGCAGGATTGGATACATCGAGCTGGTGGAAGAAGACATGGCCAGAGAGACCAGACTCTAGTTTGAGCTTGTCAACAGCTTCAAGTCCTCTCTTCTAGATCTCTTGCAGTCAATACCACCACAATCCCTTTGGAAGCCAAAAGCTTGCGCATTGCAGTGCCTTTGTTTAATCCTGTAACAACTGCATACCTGCAAAAAAGAAAAAAAAGAGTGCAAAAAAATTGGAAAAAATTGTCTGAGGAAGCCTGGCTTCCCCATAACTATTGTAGCTTAGTGGCGTCTGGCAACTCATCGAAAGAGCCGTATTCAACGATTGCATTGACACCCAAAAATGACCAACGTTTAGTAATTATTGACAAGTGACAAACTGAGTCAATGATGATAATTTGGTCATTGCACAACCTGAAGAATTGACAGCCCGCTAGAAGTGAAAGTTATTAGCAAAAGCCTTTTTCAGTCAATGAGGCTATGACAAATTTTACAAAGGGTGCGATGGTCTGGGGGATAACTTCATGATAAAGGAAAATATTTCTCAGGAATCATTTTTCAAGAAAATGGTCAGTTTTCCTATAATTTGTGATATGTTACCGAAAACAGTTTTTGGTGTTTGAATCTCATTCAAAAAATGATTTCAATCTCATGACTTTATCTCATGCCAAAGAATGATTCGCATTTTTCTTGTTATTTTTATTTTTATTTTCTTTTTCTTTTTCCTTCTCCCTCCGCCGGTTGCTAGGCCTTAGCCGAGCCCAAGCTTGCAAGGATTAATCGAGCCGTGAGATCGTCTAGATTTGGCAAGCCCCTAGCTAGCTGGCCTCGATCAAGCCTTGAGCTGTCGACTATCATCGAGGCTAGTGGTTGACAGAGGAAGAAGGATAAAGGAAAAGAAAAAAAAAAAAGAAAAGAAGAAAAATAAAAATAAAATCGATTTGTCTTAAAAAAAATAATAATTACAATTTTGAATTTTAAAAAAATTAAAGAGGAAATCATTTTCCTAAATTTTGGATCCGTGCCCCAACATTGAGCTTCGAATGAAAATGCCAATATCTAGTCGTATTTTAGAAAACATTTTCTGGTTCTTTCAAAGAGGAAATCATTTTCTTGAATTTAAGCTTTGATAGGAAAAATTTTTCCGTTGACTCAATTTCCTAATGAAATTAAATGCTAGAAAATAAGGAAAACATTTTTTTCGAAAATTTTTGCATGTCTCCTGCTTAGATTTAACGCTTGTGCATCTCGAATCTTAAAATTATTTGAGTAATCAAAACTTTTAGTTATGATTTTCATTTGAAAGTAGAAGTCAATACAAAGAGTTCCATACCATTATTTATGTGTAAACCTTACATGAATGGTCCATCGAACAACATATTCAAATCCTTTTAAGAGTAGAAAGTGAATTTCTTATTTTTGCTATATCTCTCTCTCTCTCTCTCTCTCTCTCTCTCTCTCTCTCTCTCTCTCTCTCTCTCTCTCTCTCTCTCTCTCTCTTATCAATAGCTATTCCACACGTCTATTTCTCACACAAAAGCAATATATTGCAAATGTCTACATTCCAAAGACAGAACATCTTCAACTAAAATCAGGAAATATAAATTTTTCACCATTGGGAAATTCAAAACCATCTTCATACGAGACGAAGGACCATTCCTTCGTCCCTTGAAAGAATCGGCCAGTTGGGCCGTCATCGGGCAGCAAGGACAGACTGACGGGACCCTTCGCGCCTTCTTCCGGAGTAAAGAAACCGGTGTTGTGCAATATATTCCTCTTGACGAATCCAGGGCAGACGCAATTTACACGAAACGTGGGGTACTTGGCTGCTAAAATCCTCGTGTAAGCTTTAACGCCGCTTTAGAAACTATATACGCAGAATGAGAAGCAGGCCAGCCTTTGGTCCCATGAGAACCTTGCCTAAAATCTTTTAGAAACTCCTTCAATACCTCGTCCACCTTTTCTTCTGTGAGGCATTCGGTATCGCTAAAGACGTTCTTAGCCCAGCCATCCGGGAAAAACTGATCACAAGATTAGAAAGACGATTGTAATGTTATTCATTCTCTAGGAAAACTAGTCTAGCTTTTCTTAAAGTTCCATGTGGTTCGATTTCAAGAGAAGACCTCAAAGTGATATCTTTGTACTCACTTGTGAAAATGGGTTTGGCATTCGATGTGATAACTCAAGGGTGAATTTCTGTTCTTAAGTTACCAGGAAATAAACTCTGGATTAATGTACTTTGACACTTCTTACCGCTAGCTTCCCGGCGGTGGAGGAAACATTAACAATCCTCGGTGAGTCTGATAGTTGGAGGAGGCCGATGAGTGCATCAACCATCCTTTTGGCACCGTAGTAGTTGATGTTAATGCACTCTTCAGTTAACTCGTAGGTCGTTGTTGAGATTTCACTCCACTTAAGTCGCTCCTATATCATTCAACAAAGAAATGTTAGGAAGGATGATGAGAGGTCTCAGAATTGGCCGGTACCAGCCACAGTCCAAAAAAGGAAAAAAAAAGAAAAAAGAAATTAAAAAAATCGAAAATTTTGTAAAAAATTATGTTAAAATGTCAACGTCAGCGCTAGCGATGCCATGTAGGATTGCTGACATCCACATCACCAATTTCTGGTCTAAATTGGCCCAGATGGACTAAATCGACACAAACGTGAAAGCGTTTAGGACTGAATTGGTCAAATTGAAAGGTTTATGACTGAATTGGTACCCATGCAATAGATTTATAACTTTTTAAATACTTTTCCCAGTTTCTATCTGAACACTATGATCAGAGAAATGAAGACCATACCTTTCCCACGCCGGCTGCTCTTAAACCATCATAATCTATAATGCATCCCAAGACGCCAGCGTTGTTCACCTGGAAAAGAGATTTTATCATCACGATAATAGCACAAGGCCAATCGCAAAGCAGCGTGCAAAAAGCGCTAGGGAAGACAACGTTTGCCCTATGATAGTCTCATAAGTCGGCCTTGAAATCTAGCCATCAAAATCAATTTTAAACTGACTAGATTGAAAATTAATAGATGAGGTGAAACATTTGTCTTCTGGATATAAGCCTGGCATACATCTATATATTATAGAACATGTGGATGAATATAATATGATGTTGTTATATATCTTATGCGTCATATGCACGGATCAAAACTATATGTTCTATAAAATATGTAGAGAAAGCACAAGTTGTGGATGATTTTGAGTACTGTGGATTTTATGAAAATGGGGAGTTCTCTTACATGTCAAATAAAACACCAAAATTCCCCCAGTCAATCACATTACTTTTTATTGAAACAAATGCGCCTCGGATAGATAAGGGAAATTCGAAGATATTCCTAGTCTAGTATGGTGGTGGTGTCCAAATTAGAGCTTTTGGCTTGTCTCAGTCCCCACTAGTCACAGCTATCCCAACGCTTAACCTCATATAACAATCTATACCACAATCCGAGGTACATCAAGAATTCTCCTCTTGATATTGCACCTCGCAGCTACACCAATGCACTCTTAACAGCATGATAAAATGTTCATAGTACTACAATGAGATTATCTGCAATTCTTCATTCACTCTGCATAGATGTTGGGAAAACAACATTCTGTATCTTCGTTGGTTTTAAAAGAAACACCGAGGCCAGTATTATGATTTCAAGGGACGTACCAGAATATCTAGCTTTCCAAATTGGCGCTTAATGAAGTCTGCAAGCGATGAAACACTGGCAGGATTGGAGACATCGAGCTGGTGGAAGAAGACATGGTCAGAGAGGACAGACTCTAGTTTAAGCTTGTCCACGGCTTCGAGTCCTCTCTTCTCATCTCTTGCAGTCAATAGCACCACAATACCTTCGGAAGCCAGAAGCTTGCATATGGCAAATCCAATGCCTTTGTTTGATCCCGTAACAACTGCACACCTGCAAAGGAAAAATGGAGTACAGCGAAAGTGGGAAAAGAAAAACTTAGCAGAACAAAACGAAATTAGAAGGAATTAAAAGAAAAAGAAAAGGTTGGAGGTTGGACGGGTGTATTACCTCTTAGATTTGGAGTCTGTCATTGATGATTTAGTTGAAACGGATATGGAAATGGGTAGAATAAGATGGGAATTTATTAGGGAAAAGGAAGTGATTTTTAGGTGACAGAAAATCGTCATTGAATACGTTTTATGGATGGCTGACCCACATCCTACACAAAAGCAGAGACACAGATATATGGGCAACAGAAATAGAGTTGCCACGTGACCTCGGATGAGAGCAGCGACTAGTAATGTCTTTTTTCCGTGGGCATCGTTACTCCCTAAGTAGTACCGACACGCGACACGACACGACACGTCGACACGTCATTTCTAAAAAATAGAGAATTCCGACGTGGTGCGACACGTTGTATATTAAATGATATTTTTATTTTTAGTTAATTTGATTCAAATTCATAAATAATTAATTAATTAAAAAAAGAACCTATAATGAATTTACACTAATAATATTAATAAATCAATTCATTAGAAATTTGAAAAATATATTCATAGTTAATGCAAAACATGTTTTTACCTTAACAAAAGTTATTGATGAAACTAATAATTAATAAGGAATTAGAATCAATTTATTCAAATAAATCCATAATTTTCTACAATAATCAAAATTTATCATTATTCAAAATTCAATAATTTTATTTTTCGAAATTAATTTTTAATCTCATTTATTTGATTTTCCCATTAAAAAAGAAAATCCCCAAAATCCACCCCTTCTTTCCTTTGTCCATTTCCCTCCACCCCAAATTTATTTTACATTTTTTCCCTCCCCAACCAATGACAGACAGGCTGTCAACCTGTCACTTCCCCTCCCCCAAAACTCAAAAGTCACGCCATTTCCTTCGTCCATTTCCCTCCATCGTCCCCCTTTTTTTTTATTACTTTGTATTCCCTCATCAAAAACCCTAGCCATCCCTCCTTTTCCTCCTCCTTCTCGCCACTCGCCGCACGACCCCCTTCCTCTCCTCTTCCTCTCAATCTTTCTCCTCCTCCTCGCCGCACGACCACCTTCCTCTCTACATGACCCCCTTCCTCTCCTCTTCCTCTTGATCCTCCTCCTCCTTCTCCTCCTCGCCGATCCATCGCAACATTGGCGGCTGCTCTCTCTCGCCGTCTCTCGCCGTCGCGATGGTCCGTTGCGTGGCTTTGTCTCACCGGTGGGAGTTTGCTTTCTCTCTATTCTTTCTCTCTGTTCGTCTCTTTCTCTAGCTGTCTTTCGCCATCACTCGTGGCCTCTGCTCCCTCGCCCTCCCTGGCCTCCACACTCCATCAATCTTCCGGACACGCGTGTCGAGAAAAGTAGACCGCGTGTCCGAAAATCCGACACGCGTTGACCACGTGTCCGACCGTGTCCGACCGTGTCGACATGTCTAACACGCTCCGACATGTGTCGGACACGACACGCTCCGACACGTGTCGGACACGACACGGAAGCACGGGCAACGTGTCCATGCTTCATAGGTTACTCCTCAGAAACTATCGTTTCGAGAAGATTTTTTCAAAATGGCAACAAACAAGCAGGTTCTTTTAATTTCAGTTTCAAAGAGAATCCTGCATTACATATACCCAAGAAAACAGAATAATGAAAGGTGGAAACTGTCTTCATTTTCCGTTTCGGCGCAAACAAAAACTGGAAACATTTCCAAAAATTAGACAGTCGAGTGAGTCGCCTCTTTCCGTAGGAAAACAACTGTAATCTTGAATTCTTAATCTTGCACTTGCAAAGGCAAGGCCTTTTCTTTTCTATTCTGTTTTTCCTCTTTCTTTTGATTACTGGGGAATTCTTTATAATGACTACGTAGATAAATACCAAAAAGGAAGGATAAGAAAGTCCTTACATAAGAGGAAAGAGCAAACAAATTGATGGAATTATGGAATTCGTCCATGCATAAAACCCTTTAGGGAATTAGAATACCTCCTTGTTGATTCTGCCATTTGATTGCAAACTGTAGCTACTGGAAAGTGTCCACTGTTTAAAAAGGAAAAGCGACTAAATTATTTAATTTGCTTGTTTACATACGAGGTGCAAGGTCATACACTCAGGTTATCTTTTGCAAGTTACGAATGCTTCTTTTTCTCTTGACCTGAAGCATGAGAGATGCAGGAAGATATCACGAATGAGGTATGCAATGACACTAATTCCTGTGTAGGCTCAATACGGAGAGAGAGAGAGAGGCCATTCCCAGTATGAAAGAAGTTAAGTCAAGATGAGATAATCTAAGATCGGATTTGGGGAAAATATCTAATGACAACACCATAAGAAATATCAATTTGTTGGGACCACAATTTACAAATTAGACCTGTCAATTTGTTGGGGACCTTTGTTCAGTTCGTCATGCAGTAGAGATAGCTGAGATGGCCATCCGTTTGCAAGGAAGACAAGACTACCATTAGAAGTCTGCCATTGATGATGAACTTGAAATGGACATGGAAATGTGTCAAAAGAAGTGATTTTTATGCCACCTATAATCCTCATCGTTGTTGATTAATCAGCATCTTATATGAAAGCGAAGTATGAAAGAAGTCAAGTCAAGATGAGATAATCTAAGATAGAACTTGGGGAAAATATCTAATGACGGTACCATAAGAAATATCAATTTGTTGGGACCACAATTTACAAATTAGACCTGTCAATTTGTTGGGGACCTTTGTTCAGTTTGTCATGCGGTAGAGATAGCTGAGATGGCCATCCGTTTGCAAGGAAGACAAGACTACCATTAGAAGTCTACCATTGATGATGAACTTGAAATGGACATGGAAATGTGTCGAAAGAAGTGATTTTTATGTCACCTATAATCCTCATCGTTGTTGATTAATCAGCATCGTATATGAAAGCAAAGTATGAAAGAAGTCAAGTCAAGATGAGACAATCTAAGATTGAACTCGGGGAAAATATCTAATGACAGTACCATAAGAAATATCAATTTGTTGGGACCACAATTTACAAATTAGACCTGTCAATTTGTTGGGGACCTTTGTTCAGTTCATCATGCGGTAGAGATAGCTGAGATGGCCATCCGTTTGCAAGGAAGACAAGACTACTATTAGAAGTCTGTCATTGATGATGAACTTGAAATGGACATGGAAATGGGTCGAAAGAAGTGATTTTTATGTCACCTATAATCCTCATGGTTGTTGATTAATCAACATCTTATATGAAAGCAAACAGAAACATAACTATCATGTAACCTCTTTATAAAGTGACTACTAGTGAAGTAATGATTAGTTTCACTGGTCAAAGATAGGTTAGCAAACCAATTGGATTCGGAAGTTTCCACACGTATCAGGCCTATTTAATCAAGAATCAAGAATCATTTCAAACCTAATCTTTCAATGCAAATGTTATTAGCATTCATGTAGCTCATGTAGCAAAGTGGTTCTATATGATGTCTTGCTAGTATTAGTCACTGTTTGCTTGGATTTTAAAAATCAAAATAGGTTTATTTTGATCAGCTCATTTTAAAGATGTATCTAAAAAATATTAGTCGTACGATGGTTTTTTGTCAACATTTTTGTCAACATGAAGTTATGTAATTACTTTATGATGACTTTGTTGAACTTAAGAAGCATAGCTATGATACAACTTGTTGAGTTGCGGAAGCGCGGCTCTAATATCAATTATTGGAGAAGACAAGCAACATATTGCAAATGTCTACATTCCCTCATCTGAAGACGAAACATGTTCGATTAAAATCAGGAATCGTAAATTTTTCGCCATTTGGAAGTTCAAAACCATCTTCATACAAGACGGAGGACCATTCTTTCGTCCCTTGAAAGAATCCGCCAGTTGGGCCGTCATCGAGCAGCAAGGACAGAGTCATGGGACCCTTCGCGCCTTCTTACGGGTTCAAGAAACCGGTGTTGTGCAATATATCCGTCTTGACGAATCCAGGGCAGACGCAATTTATACGAAACCTGGGGCACTTGGCTGCTAAGATCCTCGTGTAAGCGTTCAACACCGCTTTAGAAACTATATAAGCAGAATGAGAAGCAGGCCAGCCTTTGGTTTCATGAGAACCTTCCCTTTTAGAAACTCCTTCGATACGTCGTCCACCTTTTCTTCCGTCGGGTGCTCGGCATCGCTAAAGACGTTCTTAGCCCAGCCAGCCTAGAGTTCTTACACTTCGGCTAAGAACTCCTCCCTACTGGCTTCCGCTCCTTCAACGGTCTAGTACAGGTTGTCCATCAACGCTTGGACGTTCGTGACGGTCTCTTATAAGATTGTTATTCGATTCTCCAAATCCCCCTTCGGATCCTTCGAGCTTAAGTCAGCTCGGTTCTTCTTCAACCGGGTGGCCCTCTCGGCTGGATGCCCACGATCTTCTCGATCATTGCCTTGAATGACCGGAGCATCAGCACGAGGATCAGTCATTGTGCTTGGAACAACGGCTCTAATACCACTTTTTATGAGTCGATTGATTTCGATCGATCAAAACCCTATGCGGCCTTAGGATTATTGATTCCAAGTCAGCCTTACGCACACATGCTCGAGCACAAGAGTCGGATGAGCAAAGAGAGTGTATGTCCACTTGGGAACGAACTGTTACGATGAGGGGGAGGGACCCTTATTTATACAAGTGAGGGTCACATCTCAGCCATTGATCATCCCTCCGATCCAACGGTGCATTTTGAATTTATATCATCATTACAAGGCTACACAGTAGGGCACTCAATGGCTGTACATGACAGGCCCTTAGGAAGACCAGGAGCGTGCGTTAGAAACAAAATCGAGGTTTGTAGGGTCGTTTGACATGCCTGACACGGGAGAAGGTGAACGGCCACTGGTTGCACATGAGCTGTGGCATCCTAGGATTCCTTGCCAATCTCTAGGGGTGCTCTAACTCATGTCTTGCATTAAGAATTTTGGCCAAGTTTGTGGTGATCAATTTTATTTGATATGGAAAATTCTATTTTTGGCCATGTGGTTTATGGATTGGAATTTATCTAGATAGGTCACAAAGTTTTGGTGATTTATATTTTCATATAGGTGTTGTTAAAATTTAAGAATTAGGTAAATTAATAGGATGAGGATGGGCTGGACTTTTAAAAGCCCAAAACCAGCCCATTTCCTCACCCCCTTTTTAGTGACCGGCCCACAAGGCCCAATAGGGCTGTCGACCAAGGACTGGTTGGAGGAGGGAAGGGGGCCGGCCCAAGAAGGGCCCTTTTTCTTTTCTGCATGCCATTTTACAAGTGGCATTGGAGGCTCACCAAGTGTAACCATGCATGCCTAATAATGATTACATGCTAGTCACTCTAGGGAGGAAGGAAAATTCGAAAAAGAAAAGGGGAGGGGCTGTCGTCCGTGAGGGGGAGCGAGAGGGAGAGAGAGAGATTTCGAGAGAAAGAGAGGAACCGAGAGAGGAGGAAGGAGCCGCTCGCCGCCCGTCGTCCGTCCGTCCGCTCGTCCATCGCCGTCCGTGTGCTGTCATTTGTTCGATTTTGGGAGGCAAGTTAGGATCCAATTTCTACTCTTACATGTGTGTCTTGTATGTGTGGTTGAAACGGTGTTGAATCTTGGGTGTTTAGATGTAAAGAACCGAAGCTAGTGTGGTTTGTTCTTGAAAAAGCTTGCTGAGTTCGTGTATACGGCCTGACTCAGAAACTTGTAGAGGCTTGCATGCATGTTTCGAGTTGGATTTCGACTTCGACTCCTTCATGAAAGTTGTAGAAGACATCTCAAAGTATAACATACTAAAATTTGGGATAAAACGGTTGAGTTTTAAGGGGAAAAACCCTCCTACGAAGACACTAGATCTGGAACTGCTTTGCTGACCTTTTGGTGGTTTCATGGGTTGCATGTTGCTTTTTATCGAGAATTTCTCTTCGACTTCTGTATGAAACTTGTAGAGAACATCCTAAAGACTAACATACTCAAATTTGAGGTAAAATGAGCAAGTATAGCCTAGTGAATCGATTTTCTCTTGAAGACGGTAAATCTGGAAATACGGTACTGGACACCCGAGACTTCTTGGACCCATATGGTGACTATTCTTTGGAAATTTCACTTAGATCCCTTAATGAAAGTTGTAGGGAACCTTTTGAAACAGAACATATCAAAATTTCAGAGGAAATGAAGAAGGATAAGTAGGTAAAAACTCGATATTTCGGAGATAGATATACTGGACGTTTTGGTACTAGAACCAGGAGCTTCGGACGTCTATAGAAAATTATCTAAAACGAACCTGGCCTAGATGTCTTCACGAAAAATATACTTTAGGGTCTTGAATATGAAAAATCTACTTTAGGTTCTTGAATATAACCTGGTAAAATTTCATAATTTTCGGAGGTCATCCGGGTATTTTAATCGAAATACTTCAAGAACTGCGCAATCTGATCTTAACCGAAATTACATGCTGTATTTGCGTGAATTATATCTTCTTGTGTGAAACTCCTTTGGGTAAGTGTTCTTCACGAAACATCTTTATTTATGTCTTATCTACAACATGGTTAAATTTCATGATTTTGGAAGGTCATTTTCCTATTTAATCGACTGTGATTTAAAAACTGTGCAATATGTGTACTTCGGACTTGATGATATTGGAAAGTGTGGTTAATACTATTCTGTAAAGATTTCTTTTGGAGAAGTGCTCTTCATGAAACATCTTTATTTATGTATTAACTACAACATGGTTAAATTTCATGATTTTTGAAGGTCATTTTCCTATTTAATCGACTGTGATTTAAAAACTGTGCAATCTGTGTGCTTCGGACTTGATGATATTGGAATGTGTGGTTAATATTATTCTGTACAAATTTCTTTTGGAGAAGTGCTCTTCATTAAACATCTTTATTTATGTCTTAACTACAACATGGTTAAATTTCATGATTTTTGAAAGTCATTTGCCTATTTAATCGACTGTGATTTAAAAACTGTGCAATCTGTGTGCTTCGGACTTGATGATATTGGAATGTGTGGTTAATACTATTCTGTACAAATTTCTTTTGGAGAAGTGCTCTTCATGAAACATATTTATCTATGTCTTAACTACAACATCCTTAAATTTCGTGATTTTTAAAGGTCATTTACCTATTTAAATTGCCGTGTTTTGGAAACTGTGTAATCTGTACATTTTTGAAATTTATGATGTTGGAATGCAAGGCCTATTCTATGTTGTGATGCATGATCTGTATGAATTATTGTGTGAATTATGAGACTTTGAATTATTATTCATGCAATGGTGTGATGGCTTTCATACATTTCATATGATATTAAAGAAATGATGAATTTTTCCATGATCTCAAAGAAAGATTTCATTTGAACCATTTCATTAAATGACATTTTCCCAATGCATATTACATGATTTTCAAATGAGTGATCTAAACCAATTGCATTGTAAATTTCAAATGTGAAATTGGAAAAAGAGCTGTATGAGAATAAGGATGCCGTCGAAGGTGTGAGCCGACGATGCCCTGGGAGTGTCGGGATGCCTAGAGGTGTGAGCCGGATGCCCGGAGGTGTGTGCCGGATGTCCTCGGGAGTTTCGAGATGCCCGGAGGTGTGTGCCGGATGTCCTTGGGAGTTTCGAGATGCCCGGAGGTGTGTGCCGGATGCCCGGAGATGTGTGCCGGAGGTTCCTCGCGATGCCAGGTTGGGTGTGAGCAATAGAAATGCGGGATGAAATTATTGGTCCTGGGAAAGCAAAATGTGGCAATTCAATTGAAAAACATAAGTTACAACCGAATCATGCATGGTATAGTGACTCGTATGCATGATGACATAATGTAACATGTATGTGCACCTATGGCATGATGGCACATGAAATATGGTGATGATGAGTGCATGGATGTATGTGCACCTATGGCATGATGGCACATGTAATATGATGATGTATGAGTGCATGCATGTATGTGCACCTATGGCATGATGATGACATGTGATATGATGATGATGAGTGCATGGATGTATGTTCACCTATGGCATGATGGCTCATGTGACATGATGATGATGAGTGCATGGATGCATGATGAGGGTAATGACTATATGATGATGTATGTACATGAGATATGATGACATGTGCATGATATCGAGGTAAATTATGCATGGATACTTGAATAACATGTGTTATGCTATGATTGCGATGATTGTATTATATGATGCATTGAGTGGTTATTGGTCTTTTACCTGCTGAGTGGTTGTACTCACCCCTTTGGGACTAACATTTCAGATTAGAGAGATGCCTCTCCCTCCAGTTTCGCGTGGTACCTTCTATGGCATTCCCTCGGATGTGGAGGTTGAGTGCTCGGAGCACATTTGCATCACCATCCCTAGGTTAGTGTTTTTGCAGGTGCGGGTACTGGTGATGTATGATGTGGGCCTGACTGGGGGCCTCGTCATCCAGGAGTTCCTGTCCGTCCATGTCCGACGCGACGGGGTCATGATGGGGATGTTGCCGCCGCCACCGCCCGACGCACCAGGATGGGTGTGACGGCCCGCGAGAGGAGAGGGAGTTACAACTTTTTGGAGATAGCCGACACTTATAGATGGAAGGTTTACATGTTTGATATAGGGGGTCAATGATCTCTTTTGAGATGAAACCAAGCATAGTGAAAAGTCTTGGTTTCCCTTTTGGTTATACCGACCCAAGATGTCCATCCTGAAAAATGTAAATAAAAAGTGGTTGGGCTTTATGTTTTTCTTTCAATGCGTAGTCGGTGTGCATTGTATCATCGTGAGAGAGTGGAGGGATGGTGAGACTCGCCTTTAATTTTCGCTACGAGCTGCGTTAAACTCCTTTCAAAAAAAAAAAATGCCTATGAACCTCGGGCCTTCCTTACAACTCCCCTTCTTCAAAGACTAGTAACCCATATTGCAATAGGTAGAGCGTTTAGAATTCTCTGGTGACCTTCTTGGGTTTGGGGGTGCCACATGGGCTAGCCGAACATTGCTCACGGGTTGGTCATGGGTCATGCATGGGCCTTTGTCCATATCGTTTATGGATTGATTGTGGGTTGGTCTTCAATCAGCCCTTGGACGTGACATGGCCTACCACAGGACGGTCTTGGATCATGCTCCGTCCGTGGGCTGTGTCACTTGCATATGACAAATTCAATGCCTTTGTTTGATCGTGTAACAACTGCATACCTGCTAAGGAAAAAAAAAAAAAAGGAGCACAGCGAAAATGGGGAAAAAAATACTTAGCAGAACAAAACGAAATTGGAAGGAACTAAAGAAAAAATCATGGTTTTTACAGTTAGGTAAACTAGTTATAGCTGTATTTTCAAGTTTACTTCACGATTAAGCTAGCCACAATTCTTGATATAGTGGAGGAGAGATTTAGAGAAATTGGAAAATGGATCACACTTCCCAACAACCTTTTTGTTGATTCTGTAATTTGGTTGCAAACCGTAGCTACTGTGAAGTTGTCCATTGTAGAAAAAGGGAGAGCAACTGGACTTTCAATTTTCTTGCTAGTATTTTGCGAGGTCTTAAACTCATAGTTAATCTTTTGCAGCTCACTGGGGCTTGTTTTTCTTTTGACCACAAGTATGGGAAGTGCAGAAAAATATCACAAATGAGGTATTTTGAGGAAGGCATGTTCATTATTGCAGATATCAAATCATATAGCTCACACCAAACAAGAGCTGTGCAGGTATACACCAATGTATCAGAATCTTTCATTAGCTATTCCAATGTTTAAATCTCACACACAGACAATAGATTTCAAATTTCTACATTCCCTCAATTGAAAATGGAGCATGTTCGATCAGAATGCAGCCTCTTTTGTCCCCTGAAAGAATCGACCAGATGGACCGCCCTTCGGCAACAAGGCCAGACTCACGGGACCCTCTGCACCTTCCTCAGGAGTCAAGAAGCCGCTGTTGCAATTTATGTCCGTCTTGACAAACCCAGGGCAGACGCAATTTATACGAAAAGTGGGGTAATTGGCTGCTATAATCCTAGTATACGCGTTCAAGGCCACCTTGGAGACCGCATATGCTGATAGTTGAGTCGGCCAGCCTCTGGTCTTTAGAGAACCTTTTTTAAAATCTTCTAGAAACTCCTTTAATACCTCGTCCATTTTTTCTTCTGTGAGGTTTTCAGCATTGCTGAACACTTCTTTAGCCCAGCCCTCCGGTAAACGCTAATCGCAAGGTCCCAGGATGATTGAAATGTTATTCATCGTCAGCGATATAACCATGGAAGATTATTTCAATAGAATAATGTTCAAGATAGAACATGCCAAAATAATTAACCACTTGGAAGCACAATATAAAGCAATGAATTCGAGGAACATATTTCACTTGTTCACAACAGTATAGAGAAATCTGAGAGAATTCATTCATTGTATAAGAAAGCACTGTCAGGAATCTCTTTTGCTTTTCAAAGGCAATATCCAAACTCTCATATAACCTACATCATGCAAACAAGTCTAGCTTAAAGCTTGACCAGTCACATTCTAGCATTCTCTTGCAAAAATGAGGCTTTGCATGAAATGTGATAGCTCAAGTCGAGAGTAAATTTCTGTTCTTACGGTATTGAGAAATAACTTTGAAATCATATACTTCTTACCTCTAGCTTCCCCGCAGAGGAGGAAACATTGACAATCGTGGGCAAGTTTGATAGTTGAAGGAGGCCAATGAATGCGTCAACCATCCTTTTGGCACCATAATAGTTAATGTTCAGGCACTTTTCAGTTAACTCATATGTCTCTGTCGTAATATTACTCCAGTCGACTTGTTTCTGCATCATCAATTGAAGATTTTATGAACTAGCATCAGAAACACAACAATGAATATGCATTTTGAATCCTAGAGAGCTCTTTGTACCACTAATCAGAAGAAGGGATCTTTCCATTCCTATGATATGGAATTTCATTCTATAGAAAATCAAAGTGTCATTTTTTTTTACTATATTATTATTCTTTCTTTTCTTATTTTCATAGAAAGAGTTAGCCACGAGAAATTCGAATAAGTTATATTGTGTTTGGATCAGAATTCAACTTTGCACTGGTTGATTCCCAAATGGTTCTTCTTTGCAACGTTTTTTTGAAATAACCACGTTTAACTTACTAAGAGAACGATGTTACAACTTCAGCTGTCATTTGCATCATACTCGTATTGAAAAGAAACTCCCTTTCAATATCTTCACTGAGAAGACCATAGTAATGCTAGAATTATGTATCAAGTTTGTGCTAATAAAGGAAAGCAGATCTAAGCAGGAATTCAAGTTTGATCACTAGACAGTTTTTCTTTGGTCTCAGAGGAAGGACTGTTTGGAGCCGAGAAATCTTGTAATAAGAATTGTGAATTCCTTTGTTAGATTGAGAAATTAGTTGGTGAGAAATTACGATGGTCAAATACGGTTAGAATTATCGCATGTAATTGGAGCCGAGAAACACTAAGAGTATCCGAGTCACTTGAGAATGATTTTAATTTATGTTATTTTGTATCATTTGATCTGTAGTGCAATCTTGTGGTACTCTCCTTATGGGATAAGTCACACCAGCCAAGTCACGTAAATCCGGCGTTCGATTTATTTAATTTGCACAACAAGTCTCTTTGCAATGATCCTCGGGCAGTAACTCCTCCTAATTTCCAATCCAATTAATGTTTAAATCAAATTTCTCCTCGACCAACACCATGATAAGAGAAACCGAGAGCATACCTTTCCAATGCCGGAAACTCTCAAAGCATCAGCATCGAAAATGGATCCGCCGACACCAGCATTGTTCACCTGGGAAAGAGATTTTATAAGCTCATTATTCTTCTGCAATAAATGCATAAGGCCAATCACTAAACGAGTATAAAGGTACTCAAGAAATCTCTTTCCCTTGTAATATAATGAAAAGTAAGTAACCAAATACGACCATCCGTCAATTTTGAACTGATTAGATAATGACCGAGCAATGGGGCTGAACAAATCTGCATATGACCCTTGCATCAAACAGTACATTGCGCAACAGAAGGTAGATCGATGCAGCAGTGCATACTCTATGTCTTGTACTCGGATTGAAACTACATTTACCAGAAACCATTCAAGAAAACAAGCAATTACAGTATATTTTAAGCACAATTTTCCGTCAAGTTCATCAAAGTCCTTACTCATTACGAAAATATTGTACCTCAGACAGACAAGGGAAGTTCAAACATATCCCGGGTTAAGGGATGGTCACATTTTCCTCATTAGTCACAACAATGCAAGAACTTCCAAATACCTCAATCTCACATACAAAATATCTATCTATAGTCGGGGGCCTTTTCTTATAGGATGCCGGGTGTGCAGGGTCGCCCAACCTATATAAGGGCTTTTTTGCCTTTACATGTAGGAAATGCTCATGGCACTAGACTAGCATATTTTATCACAAACCATCAAACTCTGAATACATGTTCGGGATATGAAACTCTTATCTTTGTCGGTCCCAAAATAAAGACGAATTTCTGAGGTTTACCAGAATATCCAGCTTTCCAAATTTGCGCTTAACAAAGTCGGCAAGAGACGAAACACTGGCAGGATCAGAGACATCAAGCTGGTGGAAAATGACATGATCGGAGAGACCAACTTCTAATTTGAGCTTGTCAATAGCTTCAAGTCCTCTCTTCTCGTCTCTAGCAGTGAATACCACCTCAATCCCTTTGGAAGCCAAGAGCTTGCACACTGCAAATCCAATCCCCTTGTTAGCTCCTGTAACAACTGCACACCTGTAAAAAGAAGTACAGAATAAAAGGGATAAACAGATTTGCAGAGCAAAACGAAACTAGAAGGAATAAAAAGAGCAAAATGTATGAGGGTGATGGGTTCATTACCTCTCAGATTTGGAGTCTGCCATGGATGATGAACTGGAAATGAAAACGGGGTCAACTAAATGGAGTTTGGCTTGGAGCTAACGAATAATCGAGAGAATAGAAGGTCAGCATCGTTAGGTGGGTATAGTAGACATCATTAACATCGAGGCACTTGTCTTTTTTCGCAGTAAACAACGTTAATCTTAATCAAGCACTTGCAAAGACAAGACCTGATATAAATTAACTGATATAATTCAAAAGGCCAATTATTTTGCTTAAGACGTTCGCTTCTTAATTTAAAATTTACAGAGAGTATAGACGTGACTCAACTGGGAGCTACCTGGTTTTTAATAATGACATCTATTAATGTTAGAATATTTAAATAATAAACAATGTATTTATCTAATAACTTAAAGTTTTAGAATAGTTGACAGTGGTCCTATAAAATCTCATATGGTATCAAAGCTGTAGGTCCCGAGTTTAAATCTCACAATGCCTCATTTGCCTCCCCTGTCACGCCCCGATCCTCGATCACGTGCTCATCCCTCACCTAGTCGATTAATAACACGTCCCAGGATGCATCGCCGACCCTTTCATTTATATTGCATATGCGGAAGCATATAATAAATCCCCAGACAATAAAACAATGGGATAGAAAAGTAGGGTTATAATTTTTCACATCTGAAAACCATAACCACACTTTATACCGGACAAACCATATAGTATATATCGTCATTCTATTTATAGAAGTTTGATCTATCGTACACTAGTCCACTTCTTAAGGTTTGCAAACTAGGATAAGGTCTCAGTCCTCATCAGGATCCTACTCTGGATCATCTTCGGGGTTCTCCTCCAGGTACTCCTCTTCGGGTTCTTTCTCCTCAGGTTCCTCATCAAGGTCCTGAAATGTTGTCCCACAACCGGGATGAGACTACGTCTTAGCAAGTTCTACCCCCTAAGACCCGATTAGTAAACCAATACACTTGAGCTGTCTAGGCACACATGGGTTAGAGGACTTACCTTGGCCTCAGATTCCATCTGCATATTAGTACAATTCAATAGGTACTCAAACAATCACATCATAGATCGATATCTCGATCAATCGACTTAGTCGATTAGATGTCACTCCGACCATTCCCCGGTCGTCTCCCTTAATCAGTCTCAAATCTTACTCACGGCTCCACGAGCACAGTCTACCAAATTTCTTGGCAACAAATTACGGTCCAAAGGACACGACCTATCTTTAGGTGGCAAATTATAGCCCAGTGGGCGCGACCTTTCATAGGTGGCAGATTACGGCCTTATCAGGTGCAACCCTTATAGGGTGGCAATTTACGGCCCAACGGATGCGACCTATATCAGGTGGCAAGTTATGGCCCAACGGACGCAATCGACTCCAAATTCGGTGGCAAAACTCGGCCCCACTAGCACAACTATTCTTTACCGGCTTTCGAGGTTCAACTCACAACCTCTCACAATTCTCTCTAATTTATAGCCCCTCAAAGTATTACTAACGTTATACTACCAAACAATTACTCAATTCAATCAATTTAGGGTAAATCCCTAACATATCACAATTAATTTAATTACATACAATGTAAAGCTCAAATAAATAAATGGACTGCGCCATGACAATCAGCACGAGATTTCGGTCGTCGGCTATCTCAGCCTTAATTTCCGAAAAATAAATAAATAATTAATTAATTTCGAAAATTAATTAATAAACATTAAAAATTCAATTTAGCTCAAAATAAAGCCCAATTAAATAAACAGGCTACACCACGGTCATCAGCATAAAATTCCAGATTCTTGGCAATCCTAGTTGAATTTCTGGAAAAATAAATAATTAAATAATTAATTTCGAAAATAAAATAAATAATTATTAAAAATCCAATTTAGGCCCATAATGCCGATTGGAAGCCGAGACGAGCCCAGAAAATTACCAAGACTTGTTCAAGCCCGGGCTTTCGACAACACCGGCGGGCTTGGACCGGGCTTTAAACTTGGGCCCAACAAATCTCAACCCAACTGAGATTTGTTCTTGTACTGGACTGGGCTTGCTCTTGGGCTTGGGCTTGGCTGCGATTGGGCTTTCTTCGTGGTTGAACTTGGGCTGAACTTGTTTGGGCCAAAGATTCAATTAACGGGCTATACCTGTGGACTTGGGTTTCAACTAAATTAAACCAACTTGGGCTGAGCTTGCTAGGCCACTTGGTCTTGTGGGTTGAAGTTCACTTGGGCCGAAGATGGGCCGAGTCCCAATGGGCTGAACCGCAGGTTTGGCTTGCGGGCTGCAGAGAGGAAACCATCGGCTTCTACAGCGAAGATGGGCCGATCGGAGCTCCGACGAGTGGATGGTTGGCAACCGGTGGCTCTGGGGGCTCTTGGGGATCTTGTGGGTGGATGGAATGGGCAAATGAAGGGCTGAAATGGGGCAAAACAGCAAGAAAACGCGAAATAGTAATGGCGGGCAGCTTCCAGACGGTCCGACGAGCGGCGAACTCCAGTGGCCGTACGGGACGAACGGTGGCTCCGTTCAGGGTGATTTTGGGCTTGTTGGAACGGTATGGGTGTCCTCTTCACGGCCATAGGTGGCTCATTCACTGGTTCATCCGAGAAGACCACTTTTAACTCAAATCTTTGACGAAAGGTCGGCTGGAGCAGAAACTGGCGATGGCGTGGGTGGAGGCGTGCAACGGCTGCAGCTCCTTCTGCCGGTCTTCTTGTTGGCTTGAGGGTTTAAAAAATGAAGAGTAGAGGGTCTTCGATGGTGGAGAGGTGATAGAGAGATGGAGATGATAGAGATGAGGAAAGAGATAAGAGAGATGAGATAGATCTGAGGTGGGGCCTTGGCTTGATATCTTCCAATCTTGCTCTCCAAGATTCATCCTAGGCCAAGCAAAATCCCTTGGCCTCCAAGCAAGGTTCCATGGCCACCATTGAGCCACCAAGACATTCCATTCAACCTTCCAAGTGGTCCAAAAATGCTAGGGGTAGGGGGAGTTACGAATTTGGCACCATCTCTCTTCAATTGGACTTAAATTCTAACTTGAATTAATCTCAAATGACCTCAATAAATTCAATTGATCACTCATTGATCATCTATGCATTTTTCCTCACTCAAGAATCCCTCTTGCATCTCAATTTTGCCATCAAAACCAATCCTCGGCTTTTTCTACACAAAAACGACCCGGCGACGAGTTTTTCCCAAAAAGTGTCGTGTGTCAGAAAAATCTTTTGAGACTGAGTCAACGCTCCTAGAATTTATTAACATGACAGAATATTCAATTTCTGAAATCGGATTTGAATTGGCAGTTAATTTCTATTTGACGCGTTTTTAGCGTAACCTAGACTACTAGGTAAACTACCAGGTAACTTTCAAACATTTTTAGTGCAAATGACCCATGGTCAATTTTCTTCAAGCCACTATGAACCCACTCGACTTATTGGCGACTCTCGATTGTCGTAAAAATCCCGAGGATCCAAATATGAACACAGGGTACCAAAACAATAAGAAAATCAGCCTAGTGTCTGTCGACGAGAATTTTCTAATTTAGTGGTGTCACCCACGATTAGCCACACATCTCAGTCGAACCAACATATCTCTGATCTCAAATCGATTTATATCTGTGTCGTAATGACCTCTAAAGATGGACACAATCGAGAAGCTGATTCTTGGTCGAATTCTCAGCTTTGAGAATAGCCCTATAGGCGCATCAATGAAATGCCCGATTTATCCAGCAGAAAACAGGGTTGAAATTTTGGGATGCCACATCCCCAATTAAATTCCCATGCTTAGTACTATGCAAAAGACTAGATTAAGTATGAATATGAGTGTTAGAGTATTTAATTAATAAACTATGCCTCCAGCCCCATTTGGTTTAGCTTTCCCAAGGGGCTCTGAGCTCCTAAACCCCTTGGGAAAAATATTAGGTGTTTGGCAAGCATTTTTGGAAGCCCATTGGCCAAATGTCAACATTTCGCAATTCCAAAATAGGTAGGGACTTGCTTTGAGCTTTTGGCATTTTGAAAATGCAAGTGTATTTCTATTGTTCACCCATTGACTTTTTTTTTTTGGGTTGACCATTCATCTTCCTCTTCCCCAGTAGCTGTCAAAGGCCAATAATCATTGCCCGAGTCGCATGACCTTAGGCAGCCGCCGCTTCGCCGCTGACAATTGGCCAGCAGTTGGTTGGCAACAAAGCTTCATAGGATTTGATTTTATATATATAGATAAAAGCCCTTTGCAAATATAGGGTTTACCAAATGGTATTTACACCAAAGTCACTTTTCAGTGTACTTTAATGTTACAATTTGCCGAATACTAAAGCATTTCGGAAAGCCCATTTACTACAAAGGTATTTACATTTTCCCAAAGCCATTTCCCCAAAGTCGAACCAAACATGCCCTTCATCTAATGGCTTAAGCTTTTAGAACGGTTAGCAGTAGTCCCACAAAATCCCACAACTCATACCTATTAGATTGTAAACTCAGTGTATTGAAAAATCATTTCGTTAAATTATTCATCATTGCTTTTGCAATAGACAATAGAAGAACAATGTCCTTTTGTGTCTATACTCGTTATTTGGTGTTCACGATGATTCATCCATTACATTAAGAGTTTCCAGTTTGACATCTGCGAGATTCCATGTCCAGTAAAGCTTGACTCCTGAAAGTTCCATGACTCCCTCGTCTTATGAAGCTTAGCATCCTCAGATAGAACCTGCCTGAGTTAGACCCTAAGGCATTCAATAGAATGATTTATTTCATTTCAGTTTTTCCGACAACACGTAATTAGATATGCTATGCATCTTAAGTTCAGTAATTGTTTGAGAAAGCCAAAACCTTTGGCATGGTCCTCGTTGCTCAGCAGAAACCATACAATGCCACTGAGCAGTCGCATTCTGTCTACATAAAAAATAATCCAGTTGTTGACATGAACAAGTAGGTGCTTGACACGGAAGCATGAACAGTCGCATGAGTAACACGTCAATATTATCACGCACATGACATCTTGTTGATGATAGTAGAGATTGATACTTGTTGATCAACATCGATCCACATCAAAAGCACATACTCAATTGTCAGTGCATGAGGACGAACTGCTAGCAACTATGAACCATCGAAGTTCTTTAAAAAGTATGAGAAGCACAAGAACATAGTTACCAATTCGAGATGATACAATCGGAATAGTGAAGTAACTGGCGGCTGTTCACTTAAGGAGCATAGAAGCACGACTACAAAGTTCCAAATGAGCAATGCAGTTGAAATTGAAAAGAAAGAGGTGTGCGTTTTTGGGGGGAACAGTAACCACTTTGGAACAAGATCATGGGATAGTCATTACTGAAAAACTAAATCATGGGACAACAACCGTCCAAAAATAAAGTCGTGGAGCAGTTGACCCACAGTCAGATAAAAACCACCGTTTAGAAGTAGAATCATGACATTGTGAGAGTATGGGCATGCAATTTTCAGAGATGAAGGAATATGGAAGCAATCGATGGAAACCGTTCGGGGAAATGCAGCGGCTAGATCATTATAAATAGAATACCTGTCCGCATAAATCAAATAAATTTACCATTTTTTTATTACTTTTTATCCTCCTACAACGTACTTTATTTTCCTAGCTATATATTTCATATTCACATTGTCAATTAAATTTCGACGTGCATCTTTCTCCCATGAGTTCAATTAAATTCTAGCATAGAGTCTTTCTATTCTCAAGTTGTGTTATCGATAAATTCTAGCATAATTTGTTTATAGTTGGTTGCTTCATCGAGTTTGTATCTTTCAAATGTTATCGTCAATTAAATTTCGACACGATTTGTATTTGTATAGTCTTGTTCTAATTTAAGCTGTTGGTTCCTTTTGGCCTATGATATCTCCTCTCCTGAATTGCCGCAGAACCCTGTTTTCCTTAAGTAAAAACCAAACAACAACTTTCCATGAAGGATATTTCATTGCGGGAGAAATTCCGGTGAAACAAATTCATATATATGTAAAGTAAGTCTCACTTTTCTTAGTAATTTGAATTGTAGTTATATATTGTTAGGGAAATCCCTTATGATATTTTGAAGATGACAAAATAAATCAAAGGCTACTAACAAGTTTGATGGTTGAGTAATAGATTATACAGATGATAGAACATGTAAAGGATATTGTTGAAGTCTATACTTGGAAGAACCATAAAACAGACTCTATACTGAAGCTGAACTTATTCAGAATGTGTTCAGACTGTAAAGTCTATTTTAAAGATTGCCAGACCGAAGGGTCAAAGTCTGAAGACCACCAGACTTTAAGTTCAAAGTCTGCTCATACTGACAGATTCCAGACTAAATGCTACTGAAGAATGAAGACTTATCTAGATGCGAGATTATCTTTATTTCTTTAAGGATTTGATTCGTATGGTTTATGGATGGCTTTCTTGTTGGATATAACACCTACATGATTGATTATCCTTAATGGAATCAATTCTGATAATTAAATCTTTTGGAAGGCAAGCAAACTTGGAAAGTTCTACTTATGGAAACCAAGATCCTGATTATATGGGCGAACATGATTGACGGGCTTTCATCTCAATCAATCAATCAACTCGAGATCCCCTTGATTGATTATGTCCAATGGATAGATTGGAAGAATTCCTTTGGAAAGTGCCAATGGTAGTGAAGGCATGAAGGACTATTTAAGGCGAACTCTTGAGTTGTTCGAGATAGTGCGTGAAAGAGAAATTTCAAAATTTGAAGCTTCCTAGTCCCTTGCTATTTCATTTACTGAGCTCAAAGTTGTATACAAAAGAGAGAAACACTTAGTGAAACTTCATGAGAGACCAGTAGAGACTCTTCACTATGAAGTCGAGATCACACAGCTGTAAAATCTCTATTGATACTTAGTGGAATCCAGATAGTGGGTTGTCAGCGTGGGAGAGTGGACGTAGGCTTGATCTAAGCCGAACCGCTATAAACCTTGTGTTTTCACTCTCTTCCATCAACTCCTTTATTTTGACTCGTAGCTCTATTTAACTGGTTAAGTTAAAACTCCTTTATTGTGTTTGAAGTTTTATCTAATTGCTAAAGTCTGAATTCATCTTTAGTCTATTTTTTTCTAAAAGCAATTATTACTTCTAAATCTTACGAGAATTTTTTATCACATCTATTCACCCCCCCTCTAGGTGTTATTACTAACCCTTACAATTGGTATCAGAGCCAAGTGCTCATTTTATTAAATATTTTTTACTTTTGAGCTAAAGATCTTTTATGGCTAGTATCTTGGCACCAAGACTTATGGAGGGACAGAGCAACACCAGGCCACCATATTTTGATGGAAAGGAATACAACGTTTGGAAAAACAAAATGAATGCATTCCTAAGATCTAGAGATCCCTTGCAATGGGATGTTGTGGAAAAATGAATCAATCCCATTGCTGTGTCTACATCAAATAAGAATAACAAAGACAAAGAAACCAAACCCCCTACTCCTATGTCTCGGACGGAGATGTCCAAAAGAGAAGCTCTTGATGCAAAAGCTATTTATTATTTATATTGCACCTTATCTCCTACTGAATATAACAAAATCTCTTCATGTGAAACAACTAAAGAAGTTTGGGATAGACTTCATGTTACTTATGAAGGGACTGATTGTGTAAAAGAGACAAAAGTAAACTTCCTAGTTGGCCAATATGAATCATTCAAGATGAAGCCAGGAGAGTCGATTGGAGATATGTTCAATCGTTTTACAAAAATTGGAAATGGATTGGCATATCAAGGTCAGCCAATTTCTGCTCTAATGAAGGTCAACAAACTTCTGTGAGGTCTCTCAAAAGATTGGAACTATGTTATGACCTCAATCCGGGAGATTCAGAGGATTATGCCACTCTCTATTGATGAATTGATTGGCACTCTTCAATCCTACGAAGTGGAACAAATCAATGATGAAGATCCCGAAGGTAAGAAGTTCATTGCACTTAAGTCTAACGCTGATTCTGATGATACAGATTCAGAAAATGACATTGACGATGAAGAACTTGCTTTTATGATCAAGAAATCCAAAAAGCTGAGTAAAAAAGGAGGGAAATTCGGTGGAAGAAGACAATACAAGTAGAATGGGCAGAAAAGAACAATGAAAGAAGATGATGATCAAGGAAATATATGCTTGATGGCACATTCTAACTCAAACACAGACTTAGAATCTAATGAGGAAATTGAGGTAAGCCATTCAAAAATTCCTATCAAAGTTTCAAAGTTTATAAATGAACTTTGCTTAAATCTCAAATCTTCTCTTAAAAGGATCTCTGAACTAAAAAAGGAGAATTCACAGCTTAAGCAACAAGATCTTTCTCGAAAAGAAGAGTTTGAAATTTTGCAAAAAGATTTTCTACAAACAAAAGAAAGTCAAGATTTACTTGTCAAAGAAAATGATTCTTTAAAGAAAGAATTTTCAAATATTTCAACAAAATTTTCCAAGGGTTCAAAAACATTGGAGCATATTATTTCCATACAAGTACCTTACTATAATAAGTCGGGACTTGGCTTCAATAAGGAAAGTGATTCTTTAATTGATTTTCCTAAAGTAAAAGATAGACTTAGACAAAAACCTTCAAAGGCATTTCACAAAAATCATTTTCAAAAAGTGTTTATAAAACCTATTAGTCAAAATGTCTTCTAGTGTTCAAATTGTGGAGATTCTAAACACTTTGAGAAAGAATGTCCTAAAGTGTGGAGACCTATTAAGAAAGATTATGTAAAAACAACATACTCTACTAACTCTCATGGACCTAAGAAAAAATTGGTACAAAAAAAAAAAAAGATGAGTTGTTTTTGCAGGAAATAAAGGAAAAGAAGAAAGAGAATTTGGTAAGGAACGTATTTTTCTCAATTTGGTTTGAGTACATAATTTAAAAATTCTCATTATACTTATATTCTTTTTGTGCCTCAGTTGATTCAAATTTCATTATGACCGTATTCTATGATTTGTTTTATTAAATTAAGAATCATGTGATTATTTTTGTATCTTGCTTAGAGACAATTGAGTTTATTTGATTTTATACTCTCAGATTTTGTCATATTTTGCAAAGTGAAAATCTGTTTTACAAGATATTAATTTAATATGCAAGATATTCTTAGATACACAAGGATTTTATTCTCTCTGATTTTATTGTGCTTTGAGTAAATGAGAATTTCTTTTTCAAGATATTATTGTGCATAATGTTCTTTCCTTAAATACTTTGTTATGATGAGTTTAGAAAGAATATTTTATTATTCTTGAAGATTTTCTATTTTGCTCTAACGAAATGGAAGGATCCAAATTGATGGATACCAAAAAGGAAATGAGTGCATTGCAGGAAATTCTATAAGGGAAGAATGATTGCGAGTTTACGTAGGTGCAATCAAAAAGGCATCTCATGCAAAGATTGGTAATGTTTTTTTTAATCAATGGTATATTGCAAACATATACCTTGGGTAAGAGAATATTTTTTATCCTCCCTTGCAAATCTCTACATATATTTATCATGATTTTAGATGATTGCCTATGAATTATATATTACAAATATCTTTTGTCATAAATAATTGGCATTGCAAGTTTTTACTTAATTTGGCGCGTGATAGCAATATCTATTTTCTTTTTGTGAAATGCATCAATATTATATTTTTGAGATTTATGCTCAAGGAAATCCCTTTGATCTTGAAAGATATTATTGCATATTTATGGGTACTCTTCCTATATTCTTAGAAGATGTCTTGTATCTAGCAAGTTTGATCCGTAAATCAGATGAAGGTATTATGTGATATTTTTGCAAAGATTGTTATCTATTATACAATAATTTGCAGGTGGAAAAAGAATCTTCCATATGGATTTTGGAAATGTCAATTAAAAAATTGTTGAGATTCTATACTATTTTATGGAGGCTCAAAGATTCTCTTCCTTGTGCAAAGATTTTGCAAATTGTTGAGGAAATCCCTAATATGTTGTACAAAAGCTTATTTGTGCAAAAAGTTCGTTAAGTTTATGCAGGTTGAATTCGAGAAGAGCTTGATTGAAGAAAATAAATTTTTTCCTCGTATTTCAAAATAACAATGATCGTCGTGGATATTGTTGCTACAAGGGAAATAATGAAAAAATATTTTGCTCAACGTGCACAAGCCACAATTAGTGCTATTCTCAAATATTGTCACGATGACAAGGGGAGAAAGTGAATCCAAAAGAAAGGAAAGAATCGTGATCATCTCAAAAAGGCAACAAATTGAGGGGGAGCTGTGATCAATTGTGGAAAAATCTTTTTGAATTGATCGTGATCTTGATTATTATGGAATGAAGGAAAAGGTAAATGTGTTAGAATTTACAAAGTTCTACAAAATATGGTTAGTGCATCTTTTATTACTTTTTTGTCATTAACAAATCTCTTATTGATATTATCATTTCATTATGACAAAAAAGGAAAGTGAATTTTATAACGCATCCGTGATTTTTATTGGATATTTTCTGTTATATATGATCGAACTGAGCTATATTACATATCTTAATATTCTATTTACTTTATAAAAGTTGATTTTTGGAAATTATGTTTCATGCAAGACATATTTGTTATCGTTTTATATTCTCTACGTGATACTATTTTTATTGTTATCGCCTTTTGATTATGACAAAAAGGAGGAGAGAATATAAATATGCATATGTGTTTATTGGTTAATAGTATTTACTTCCTCGTCATTAGAATTAGGTCATTTTGGTTAATTTAGGTTGCATATTTAATTGTTGCATGTTCATTAAGAAATCACAAAAATTTTACTCATTCATATAGTTTAGGACATGTTGCCATGCCATATCATTTCATATTAGATTAGAAGCATTGCATTGCATATGGATTATATTCTCGTTAAAAAGTGAAAACAAAAATTGAGTGATTGCTTGTTATTTAGAAATCATATCTAAGATTGCTTATATGAATTATAATCTAATAATGCAGATGCTTTTGTTGCTATAAGGTATGTTCCGCATTTTATTTATCTGCTTTCTTGGGTGTTAAATTAGTGGTTTGCGCACTCGCATGATAACCTCACATGTTAGGGAAATAGATTTAAAACCAATTCAAGCTGCTTGCCAAACATGTTTCAAAAATAAAAGAGAAAGGTACCGAAAGGGCATTAGATAAATCTAGCGTAACCAAGTCCCCGAACTCACAATCTCTGGTTTGTAGAAGTGAAATAATTCTCCCATTATTTTACTTAGGTGTCTAATTGACCTACCGTAAACTGATTAGTGGCGACTTCTGATTGAAAATCAATTGCATGTTAAGAACTTGAACATTAAGTCACGAATTGGTATGGGCTTGGGAGTGCTCGAGTTAGGTCTAGGCTTAGCAATCCATTAGCCTAATTTTAGGTGGTGCACCTGAAAAATTGATCGCGACATTTGGCAAGCATTTTTGGAAGCCCATTGGCCAAATGTCAACATTCCGCAATTCCAAAATAAGTAGGGACTTGCTTTGAGCTTTAGGCATTTTGAAAATGCAAGTGTATTTTTATTGTTCACCCATTGACTTTTTTTTTTTTGGGTTGAACATTCATCTTCCTCTTCCCCAGCAGCTGTCAAAGGCCAATAATCATTGCCCAGGTCATGTGACCTTAGGCAACCGCCACTTGGCCACTGACAATTGGCCAGCGGTTGGTTGGCAGCAAAGCTTCATAGGATTTGATTATATATATGGATAAAAGCCCTTTGCAAATGTAGGGTTTACCAAATGGTATTTACACCAAAGTCACTTTTCAGTGTACTTTAATGTTACAATTTGCCTACTACTAAAGCATTTCGGAAAACCCCTTTACTGCAAAGGTATTTACATTTTCCCAAAGCCATTTCCCCAAAGTCGAACCAAACATGCCCTTCATCTAATGGCTTAAGCTTTTAGAACGGTTAGCAGTAGTCCCACCAAATCCCACAATTATGACCTATTAGATTGTAAACTCGGTGTATTAAAACATCATTTTGTTAAATTATTCATTATTGCTTTTGCAATAGACAATAGAAGAACAATGTCCTTTTGTTTCTGTACTTGTTATTTGGTGTTCACGATGATTCATCCATTACATTAAGAGTTTCCAGTTTGACATCTGCGAGATTCCATGTCCAGTAAAGCTTGACTCCTGAAAGTTCCCTAACTCCCTCGTCTTATGATGCTTAGCATCCTCAGATAGAACCTGCCTGAGTTAGACCCTAAGGCATTCAATAGAATGATTTATTTCATTTCAGTTTTTCCGACAACACGTAATTAGATATGCTATTCATCTTAAGTTCAGTAATTGTTTGAGAAAGCCAAAACCTTTGGCAATGTTCTGCGTTGCTCAGTAGAAACCATACAATGCAACAGGGGAGTCGCATTCTGTCTACATAAAAAATAATCCAGTTGTTGACATGAACAAGTACGTGCTTGACACGAAAGCATGAACAGTCGCATGCGTAACACGTCAATATTATCACGCATGTGACGTCTTGTTGATGGTAGTAGAGATCGATACTTGTTGATCAACATCGATCCACATCAAAAGCACATCCTCAATTGTCAGTGCATGAGGACGAACTGCTAGCAACTATGAACCATCGAAGTTCTTTAAAAAGTATGAGAAGCACAAGAACATAGTTACCAGTTCGAGATGATACAATCGGAACAGTGAAGTAACTGGCGGATGTTCACTTAAGGAGCATAGAAGCACGACTACAAAGTTCGAAATGAGCAATGCAGTTGAAATTGAAAAGAAAGAGGTGTGCGTTTTTGGGGGGTACAGTAACCACTTTGGAACAAGATCATGGGATAGTCATTACTGAAAAACTAAATCATGGGACAACAACTGTCCAAAAATAAAGTCGTGGAGCAGTTGACCCACAGTCAGATAAAAACCACCGTTTAGAAGTAGAATCATGACATTGTGAGAGTATGGGCATGCAATTTTCAGAGATGAAGGAATATGGAAGCAATCGATGGAAACCGTTCGGGGAAATGCAGCGGCTAGATCATTATAAATAGAATACCCGTCTGAATAAATCAAATAAATTTACCATTTTTTTATTACTTTTTATCCTCCTACAACGTACTTTATTTTCCTAGCTGTATCTTTCATATTCACATTGTCAATTAAATTTCGACGTGCATCTTTCTCCCATGAGTCCAATTAAATTCTAGCATAGGGTCTTTACATTCTCAAGTTGTGTTATCGATAATTTCTAGCATAATTTGTTTATAGTTGGTTGCTTCATCGAGTTTGTATCTTTCAAATGTTATCGTCAATTAAATTTCGACACGGTTTGTATTTGTATAGTCTTGTTCTAATTTAAGTTGTTGGTTCCTTTTGGCCTATGATATCTCCTCTCCTGAATTGGTGCAGAACCCTGTTTTCCTGAAATAAAAACCATAGAACAACTTTCCACGAAGGATATTTCATTACGGGAGAAATTGATATATATGTAAAGCAAGTCTCACTTTTCTTAGTAATTTGAATTGTAGTTATGTATTGTTAGGGAAATCCCTTATGATATTTTGAAGATGACAAAATAAATCAAAGGCTACTAACATGTTTGATGGTTGAGTAATAGATTATGCAGATGATAGAACATGTAAAGGATATTGTTGAAGTCTATACTTGGAAGAACCATAAGACAGACTCCATGCTGAAGCTGAACTTATTTAGAATGTGTTCAAACTGTAAAGTCTATTCTGAAGACTCCCAGACTGAAGTGTCAAAGTCTGAAGACCACTAGACTTTAAGTTCAAAGTTTGCTCACACTAACAGATTCTAGACTAAATGCTACTGAAGAATGGAGACTTATCTAGATGCGAGATTATCTTTATTTCTTTAAGGATTCGATTCGTATGGTTTATGGATGGCTTTCTAGTTGGATATAGCACCTACATGATTGATTATCCTTAATGGAATCAATTCCGATAATCAAATCTTTTGGAAGGCAAGCAAACTTGGAAAGTTCTACTTATGGAAATCAAGATCCTGATTGTATGGGCGAACATGATTGACAGGCTTTAATCTCAATCAATCAATCAACTCAAGATCCCCTTGATTGATTATGTCCAATGGGTAGATTGGAAGAATTCCTTTGGAAAGTGCCAATGGTAGTGAAGGCATGAAGGAGTATTTAAGGCGAACTCTCTAGTTGTTCGAGATAGTGCGTGAAAGAGAAATTTCAAAGTCTGAAGCTTCCTAGTTCCTTGTTATTTCATTTACTGAGCTCAAAGTTGTATACAAAAGAGAGAAACACTTAGTGAAACTTCGTGAGAGACCAGTAGAGACTCTTCACTGTGAAGTCGAGATCACACAGCTGTAAAATCTCTTTTGATACTTAGTGGAATCCAGCTAGTGGGCTGTCAACGTGGGAGAGTGGACGTAGGCTTGATCGAAGCTGAACAACTATAAACCTTGTGTTTTCATTCTCTTCCATCAACTCCTTTATTTTGACTCGTAGCTCTATTTAACTATTTAAGTTAAAACTCCTTTATTTTGTTTGAAGTTTTATCTAATTGCTAAAGTCTGAATTCGTCTTTAGTCTATCTTTTTCTAAAAGCAATTATTACTTCTAAATCTTGCGAGAATTTTTTATCACCCCTATTCACCCCCCTCTAGGTGTTATTACTAGCCCTTTCAATTGGTATCAGAGTCAAGTGCTCATTTTATTAAAATGTTTTTTACTTTTGAGTTAAAGATCTTCTATGACTAGTATCTTGGCACCAGGACTTATGGATGGACAGAGCAACAACAGGCCACCATATTTTGATGGAAAGGAATACAACATTTGGCAAAACAAAATGAAGGCATTCCTAAGATCTAGAGATCCCTTGCAATGGGATGTTGTGGAAAAATGAATCAATCCCATTGCCGCGTCTACATCAAATAAGAATAACAAAGACAAATAAACCAAACCCCCTACTCCTATATCTCGGACGGAGATGTCCAAAAGAGAAGCTCGTGATGCAAAAGCTATTTATTCTTTATATTGCGCCTTATCTCATGCTGAATATAACAAAATCTCTTCATGTGAAACAACTAAAGAAGTTTGGGATAGACTTCATGTTACTTATGAAGGGACTGATCATGTAAAAGAGACAAAAGTAAACTTCCTGCTTGGCCAAAATGAATCCTTTAAGATGAAGCAGGAGAGTCGATTGGAGGTATGTTTAATCATTTTACAGAAATTGTAAATGAATTAGCATATCAAGGTCAGCCAATTTCTACTCCAATGAAGGTCAACAAACTTCTACGAGGTCTCTCAAAATATTGGAACTATGTTATGACCTCAATCCGGGAGATTCAAAGGATTATCCCACTCTCTATTGATGAATTGATTGGCACTCTTCAATCCTACGAAGTGGAACAGATAAATGATGAAGATCCCGAAGGTAAGAAGTTCATTGCACTTAAGTCTAACGATGATTCTAATGATACAGATTCAGAAAATGACATGGACGACAAAGAACTTGCTTTTATGATCAAGAAATCCAAAAAGTTGAGTAGAAAAGGAAGGAAATTCGGTGGAAGAAGACAATACAAGCAGATTGGGCAAAAAAGAACAATGAAAAAAGATGATGAGCAAGGAAATATATGCTTGATGGCACATTATAACTCAAACACAAACTTAGAATCTAATGAGGAAATCGAGGTAAGCCATTCAAAAATTCCTATCAAAGTTTCAAAGTTTATAAATGAACTTTGCTTAAATCTCAAATCTTCTCTTAAAAGGATCTCCGAACTAAAAAAGGAGAATTCATGGCTTAGGCAACAGGATCTTTCTCGAAAAGAAAAGTTTGAAATTTTGCAAAAAGATTTTCTACAAACAAACGAAAGTCGAGATTTACTTGTCGAAGAAAATGATTCTTTAAAGAAAAAATTTTCAAATATTTCAACAAAATTTTCCAAGGGTTCAAAAACATTAGAGCATATCATTTCCATACAAGTACCTTACTATAATAAGTCGGGACTTGGCTTCAATAAGGAAAGTGATTCTTTAATTGATTTTCCTAAAGTAGACTTAGACAAAAACCTTCAAAGGCATTTCACAAAAATCATTTTCAAAAAGTATTTATAAAACCTGTTGGTAAAATGTCTTCAAGTGTTCAAATTGTGGAGATTCTTAACACTTTGAGAAAGAATGTCCTCAAGTGTGGAGACCTATTAAGAAAGATTATGTAAAAACAACATACTCTACTAACTCTCACGGACCCAAGAAAAAATTGGTACAAAAAAAAAAAAGATGAGTTGTTTTTGCAGGAAATAAAGGAAAAGAAGAAAGAGAATTTCGTAAGGAACGTATTTTTCTCAATTTGGTTTGAGTACATAATTTAAAAATTCTCATTATACTTATATTCTTTTTTTGCCTCAGTTGATTCAAATTTCATTATGACCGTATTCTATGATTTGTTTTATTAAAGAAAGAATCGTGTGATTATTTTTGTATCTTGCTTACAGACAATTGAGTTTATTTGATTTCATACTCTCAGATTTTGTTATATTTTGCAAAGTGAAAATCTGTTTTACGAGATATTAATTTACTATGCAAGATATTCTTACATACTCAAGGATTTTATTCTCTCTGATTTTATTGTGCTTTGAGTAAATGAGAATTTATTTTTCAAGATATTATTGTGCATAATGTTCTTTTCTTAAATACTTTGTTATGATGAGTTTAGAAAGAATATTTGATTATTCTTGAAGATTTTCTATTTTGCTCTAATGAAGTGGAAGGATCCAAATTGATGGATACCAAAAAGGAAATGAGTGCATTGCAAGAAATTCTATAAGGGAAGAATGATTGTGAGTTTATGTAGGTGCAATCAAAAAGGTATCTCATGTGAAGATTGGTAATGTATATTGCAAACATATACCTTGGGTAAGAGAATATTTTTTATCTTCCCTTGCAAATCTCTACATATATTTATCATGATTTTAGATTATTGCCTATGAATTATATATTGTAAATATCTTTTGTCATAAATATAAGGCATTGCAAGTTTTTACTTAATTTGGCGCGTGATAGCAATATCTATTTTCTTTTTGCGAAATGCATCAATAATATATTTTTGAGATTTATGCTCAAGGAAATCCCTTTGATCTTGAAAGATATTATTGCATATATACGGATACTCTTGCTATATTCTTAGAAGATGTCTTATATCTAGCAAGTTTGATCCGTAAATCAGATGAAGGTATTACGTGATATTTTTGCAAAGATTGTTATCTATTATAAAAGAATTTGCAGGTGGAAAAAGAATCTTCCATATGGATTTTGAAAAGATCGATTCAAAAATTGTGGAGATTCTATATTATTTTCTAGAGGCTCAAAAATTCTCTTTCTTGTGCAAAGTGTTTGCAAATTGTTGAGGAAATCCCTAATATGTTGTACGAAAGCTTATTTGTGCAAAAAGTTCGTTAAGTTTATGCAGGTTGAATTCGAGAAGAGCTTGATTGAAGAAAATAAATTTTTGCCTTGAATTTCAAAATGCAAATGATCGTTGTGGATATTGTTGCCACGAAGGAAATAATGGAAAAATATTCTACTCAACGTGCACAAGCCACAATTAGTGCTATTCGCAAAATCTGGTTAGTGCATCTTATATTACCTTTTTGTCATTAACAAATCTCTTATTGATATTATCATTTTATTATGACAAAAAAGGTAAGTGAATTTTATAATGCATCCGTGATTTTTATTAGATATTTGTTGTTATATATTATCGAACTGAGCTATATTACATATCTTTAATATTCAATTTACTTTATAAAAGTTGATTTTTGGAAATTATATTTCATGCAAGACATATTTGTTATCATTTTATATTCTCTACATGATACTATTTCTATTGTTATCGCTTTTTGATTATGACAAACAAGAGGAGAGAATATAAATATGCATATGTGTTGATTGGTTAATATTATTTATTGCATAATATTGAGCTGCGATTACTTTTCTATATATAATTATGCTCAATCTATTTGCTATCTTCTGCTATCTTTTGATTTGAATTACATTGCTTTGATTTACCAATACTTTAGAAAGTGTGATTACACATCTGCATATTCAGAAATTGCTTTGTCATCATAAAAAAGGGGGAGATTGTTAGGCAAATCCCTTATGATGTTTTGAATATGACAAAATAAATCAAAGGCTATTAACATGTTTGATAGTTAAGTAATAGATTATGCAAATGACAGAACATGTAAAGGATATTGTCGAAGTTTATACTTGGAAGAACCAGAACACAAACTCTATGCTGAAGCTGAACTTATTCAGACTGTGTTCGGACTTACGTTCAGATTGTAAAGTCTATTCTGAAGACTACCAGATTGAAGTGTCAATGTCTGAAGACCACCAGACTTTAAGTTTAAAGTCTGCTCACACTGACAGATTCCAAACTGAATGCTACTGAAGAATGAAGACTTATCCAAATGCAAGATTATCTTTATTTCTTCAAGGATTCGATTCGTATGGTTTATGGATGGCTTTATGGTTGGATAAAGCACCTACACGATTGATTATCCTTAATGGAATCAATTCCGATAATCAAATCTTTTGGAAGGCAAGCAAACTTGGAAAGTTCTACTTATAGAAACCAAGATCCTGATTGTATAGGCGAACATGATTGACGGGCTTTCATCTCAATCAATCAATCAACTTGAGATCCCCTTGATTGATTCTGTCCAACGGATAGATTGGAAGAATTCCTTTGGAAAGTGACAACGGTAGTGAAGGCATGAAGGAGTATTTAAGGCAGACTCTCTAATTGTTCGAGATAGTGCGTGAAAGAGAATTTCAAAATCTAAAGCTTCCTAATTCCTTGCTATTTCATTTAATGAGCTCAAAGTTGTATACAAAAGAGAGAAATATTTCGTGAAACTTCGTGAAAGACCAGTAGAGACTCTTCACTGTGAAGTCGAGATCATATTGCTGTAAAATCTCTTTTGATACTTAGTGGAATCCAGTGAGTGGGCTGTCAGCATGGGAGAGTGGACGCAGGCTTGATCTAAGCCGAACCACTATAAACCTTGTGTTCTCATTCTCTTCCCTCAACTCCTTTATTTTGACTCGTAGCTTTATTTAACTGTTTAAGTTAAAACTCCTTTATTTTGTTTGAAGTTTTATCTAATTGCTAAAGTCTGAATTTGTCTTTAGTCTGTCTTTTTCTAAAAGCGATTATTACTTGTAAATCTTGCGAGAATTTTTTATTGCACATATTTACCCCCTCTAGGTGTTATTATTAGCCCTTTCATATATATGAGAAATTATCAAGAAAGTACTAAGCCTATTGCATTTGTACTAGTTCGGTTTTAAACCTTTCAATTTGGCCAATCAAGTCTTAAATCTTTTGACAATTTGCCAATGTAGTCCGCTTGGCTAATTTTGGTTGAAAATGGGGAACATGGAAGATGGCCGTCTAATGTGGCACGGCCGATGCTGACGTTGATAATTTTTTAATAATTTTTTTAATTTCTTCTTTCTTTGTTTTTCGCTTCTCCTTTTACAAGTAGCTAGTCGTTGGCCACATGTGATGACCGACAATGTCTAGGCAAGGGTCGTTCTCCCTCACCAGATCTAGAGGGGCCAACCCTTAGCTATGTTAGGACGACGTTGCTTGGCCAGACCTCACCCTTGCCCAAGAGAGGCTTGACCAAGCTAATCTTTGCCTATGGCGAGTGAGGGCGACCCTTCTCAACCATCATCTATGGCCAGTGATCGGCCACCGGCAAAAAAAGAAAAAACAAAGGAAAGAAAAAACTTTTTACAAAATTTTAAAAATTCTAAAAATTATTTACTTTAGTGCTGGCTATGTACTATAAGACGACTAATATCCATGTTGACCGTTTCAAACCAAAAATGGCTGAATGAACTACATTAGTAAAATGTCAAAAGGTTCAGGGCTAAACTAGTCAAATTGAAAGGTTTAGAATTAAATTGACACACCGCAATAGGTTTAGGGTTTTCTTGGTAATTTTTCATATATATGGATATATAACAAAGCGAAACCTCAAACCGGATTAGGAAGTTTTTTTTTTTTTTTTTTTGGCTGGGATCTAGAGAATCGATCCATGATTTCATTGTATCTTGCTTACGTTCGGGTGCTTGCACATGAGTAAACGTTATATGAATGGTTGAATGAGTTAACCTGTGTCGCAATCTTATTCTCTCCCTGATTTGAAAATAAAACATCTTCAATTCAAAGAATGTTCCCTTTGTTCCCCAGAAGAATCGGCCAGACCAACCGCCCTCGAGCAACAAGGCCACATTCATCGGACCCTCCGCACCTTCTTCAGGCGTTATGACACCGGCATTGCAATTTAAATATGTCTTGACTAATTTGGATGAACACAATTCATATTAAATGAAGGGGTACTTCACAGCTATGACCCTTGTGTATGCATTGATAGCTACTTTTGAGACCGCATATGTAGGCAAATGGGGAAAGGTACTAAAAAAGTCTTAAACTTATTGCATTGATATCAATTCGATCTTAAACTTTTCAATTGGACCAATTTAGTCCTAGACTGTTTTTTCTGTCGTTTTGGCGCCCTATGTCCGTATTTGAAACCTTGAGATTTTCACGACAACCGAGAGCCGCCAATGTGTTGAAGAGGTATGTGTGGCTCAAAGAAAATCGACCACGGGTCAATTGCACCAAAAATTCCTAAAAGCTACCAGGTAGATTAGGTCACGCTAAAATCGCGTCAGATTGAAATTAACCGTGAATTTAAACCTGATTTCAGAAATTGAAAGTTCTGTTATGTCACGATTTATCTTAAGAACGTCGACTCACCTTTTAAAGAATTTTTGGTGAATTCAGGATTTTTACAGAAAATCGATTCGAACGATTCGAAAAACGAACGGAAATTCGGATTGGCCAATTGAATGGATTCTTGGCCTCAAGGTGAGCTACTTAACAATGGGAAATCGTGGAAATTGTGTGGGCTTTTTCTTCAACAAAATTGGACATCAATCGGAGAGATTTGTTAAGAAATCGGATTTTGGGAAAAAGGAAATAGAATTCAGAGTTGAGGGAAATGGTCATTTTTGCTGTCCAAGGCTTGTTAATCGAGGGAATTATGGTGCAAGAAAGCGAGTGAGGACCAAACATTTTAGCATAGGGATTTTTGGGGACCATATTGGATTGAATGGAAGTCCAAATTGTGAAATTCATGGGCTAGTATGGTGGCTGCAACAAATGGACCTGAACTTAGTTATTTGTGGTATTTTATGTGCATAATGGCTTAAAGGACCAAAGGGTTTTGTAAGGAAGTTGTGGGAGCAAGTTTGGATGAGAATATGATATTTTGGATTTAATTTTCTTCCCCCTCCTTCGGTCCCACACTCTCTCGCATGCCCCCCCCATCCGATCGATTCCCTACCATGTTCTCCTACTGTTTTTTCTTCCTTGACTGTTGACCCTCCTTCCTTATCCATCTATCTCGTACATGTCTCTCTCCCTCTCCCTTTTCTTTTAATTTTTCTACACGTTTTTCCCTAGCCGACATCTCTCTTTCTCTCTCTCGTTCCTCCCTCTTTCTTCTTCTTCGCATAGGCTTCTCTTTTACCAAAGTCTGCCGCTTTGCTCATCTCTTCTCTTTCGTTCCATCTCACATGCAGCTCATCCACTGCTTCTTCATCAAGCCCACTGAGTCAGCCTTTTTTCCTCTAGCAAAGCCAACGTCAATGCTAGCAGCTCCTTCCTGGCTCTTCGTTCAGGCAACGGCCCACGTAATAGCTCCATTTTCAGCCCACACATCCAGCTTCAGCTTCAAGTTGCAGGCCCAACAATCACTAGCGGAACCACTGGAGCTCAGTAGTCATTCATTCTAGCCTCACTCAGCCCGCAATCCAACTTCCAAAGTAAGCAGAACTAGCTCGTCGAGCCAAGGCCAGCAGCCTCTCAAAGTCAGTCTAGCAACCGTGAGCCTTGTGGGGCCGATTTCGGCCCGGTCCGAACTCCCGTTGGTGCCGTCGCTTTGGAGTTTATCGATCGCCATGAACCGGTTTTCGCGTTAATCTAGTGAGTTTACTCACTAATCCCCTCATAGGGAGTTAATTATGCTTAAGCGTTGATTAGTTTAAGTTAATTAGGATTAGGTGGTTAGTTAGAACGAATTAGCAATTTAATTAATCGGTATTGCATGTTAGGTGGTTAGAATAGTGCAATTAGCGAGTAGATAAGCTTTAGTATTTATTTAAATAGGTTTAGAAATTTTCCGGGCCCGTTTCAGTAATTAATTAGGCTTTTCCGGCCTAAGTTGCATTTTTGGGTATTTAATAATGAAATTTTGAAATTATTTAATTAATTTTTATTTTCCGGAAATTAGACCGAGATAACTAGTGACTAGAATTTTATGTTGATTGCAGTGGTGTGATATGTCTATTTAATTGAGTGCTACATGGTGCAAATTGAGTGTGATTTGCAATTTTGGGTATTTATCCCAAAATTGAATAATTTCGGTATTTAGTCAGAAAATACTGGAGCATTGGTTTTTAACTCCAAAAATGATTTTAGGCACTATAATAAATAATGGGATTTTCAAGTGGGAAAATATTGTATTTTGGTTAAGGCCGACCGTGTACCCACATATGATTATTTTTATCGAGTATGATAAAAATTGTGGCATTCTCATATGGTGAGAACATTATACTATATTAGCCTACGGGTTTTGATATATCAGCTTAACGCGAGCAGTATACTCTATTAGCTTAGAATGAGCATTATGGGTATACTATATCAGCCTAATGGCTTGATATGTCATTTTAGCGAGAGTAGTATACTTGTATACTATATCAGCCTGAAGGCTTTGATATATCAGCTTAGCAAGAGTAGTATACCTGAGCAACTTCTGGTGAGCATTATTAGTATACTATATCAGCCTGAGGCTTTAATATGTCAACTTAGCGAGAGCTGTATACTATTTATTAACTTAGTGTGAACTATATTATTTATCAACTTGGTACGAGCTATATTATCTATCTTCAGCTTAGAGTGAGCAATTCTTGATATGATTGAACTTGATAGATAATATTGAATGAAATGACCATGAGAGGGTCTTGATGACATGGAATCGACTGGGTCGATTGATCGATGATTCGATCTGATTTGATGCTTTGAGGTGTTGAAATAATTCGTTGAATTTATGAATTGTACTGATTTGTAGGAATGAATTGAGGTAAAGGTAAGTCCTCTAGCTTATGATTGTGCTTGTGCTTAGGCAACCCTTAGGGCGTATTTTCTTCCTAGTCGGATCTTAGGAGGTGAACTTGCTGAGACGTCGTCTCACCCCGTTGTGGGATAACATTTTCAAGTTCCTAGGGCAAAGAACCTGGAGCTTGAGGCGGAAGGGTCAGGAGCATGGGTGGCCAAGAAATTCTTTTTGAATATAGACTTCCTGTACTTAGACCCTAGAGTTGGCCTCTATTTGTAAACCGGATTATGGTTTCTTATAATGTGTTGATTTGAAATTTGTTGTCATGCTTTTTTATCCCACATTTGTTGTTGTCAAGGGATTAGTAATTCGCTTCCACATGTGCATTAAAATGAATGGGTCGGCAATGCATCCTGAGACGTCGCAAATTTTATCGACCACCGAGGGATGGGCACGCGCTCTAGGATCGGGGCGTGACACTAAACCTATTTAAGGGGAGCCTATATCATCTACTCATATTATGATATCAATGTTAATCTAGCTGTTCTAACCGATTATTTAAAAGTGATTCTAAATCTAACTTGGTTTTATTAAACTAGAACCTAAGCTAGTTTACTTATCAAAATTGAAACTAACCTATGTTCTTTAACTAAACTGGCCTAAGCTAAGCTAAGCTAAGCTAAGCTACATCTAGTTGCATTTGGACCATCATCTTGACTTCCTCCTTAGCCGCTGATCATGGTTGCCTCTTCATGGAACCACCTTCGACGGCCACTCTTGGCCATTGATCATAGCTTCCATTCATTCATTTAATCATAGCACATTATGCACTCATGAGAATCAAACAATTAGAATCAATAATCAGTTTCATCGGGTTCGGCTTTTGGAATTTGATAGTCCATGCTTTTCTATTTATCTAGCCACCTCCTAATAAAGCTATAGATTTTTTTGGTTGATATCACCGATAATTAACCTCCACTTGCGTTCACAAGCAATAGGCTAATATCACCAATCACTAATTAGCTCTAATCATTCCCTCTAATCTGCCCACCAAATGACATGCGTTGCAAGCCTAACATACATCTAATAATCACGTGCATAGCAAATTATGACATGCGATTAGGCCAATTAGCCTTAGGAGACAAGTAATCAATTAGTGAACCAAAAGGGTCACTTATTCCATATTGCCCCATTTCTAATCAATTACGTTTTAATGCAATTAACTAAGTCAACATTTCGAAATTAAAGAAAATTAGCGGCAATCAAAACCCTAGGGAGTTTAGTTTAATGTTCATTCAGACCATTTCTCCCAATTCAGACCTAAATTACCCCGAATTTCAATTTTAACCCGACTACCCAGAAATTGACCTTGTTCAGACCCGACTTATGAAAATTGCGGTAATAATATTAAATCAATTAAAAAATGCTCCAAATTTGATAGATAGCTAGCCCTGCGTGTTCTCTACAGCTTTCGATTTTAATTTTTCGCAAATAAGCCCTTTATCTTAGACAATCGCAGATTTTCCCTAAAGACTCAATTGCAAATAGTTTTAGAGGCCAGTCAGAACTTGTCCGATTTATTGGATGTAAGACCTCCTAAACTTTGCCGAAATGACCTTAAACTTTCTAAATTTGTATTTATGACCATACTGGACGTTTATTTTTATTTATTTTTATTATTTTTGTGTATTTGCAAAAAGAAGCTCTAATTTTGACGACATCGCAAAACAATTTCTGACTTGTCTAGCACCATTTTTCCGATCAATCTCAAAAATCTTTTGCTACTTTACCGATTCACTTTTTTGGATCAAACGAACTCTGATTTTTACAAAATTTATTTCGTTAGAAAGATCTTGAACTTATATTTCATAAATATTTTTAAATTTGAAACACAAAAATCAAAAAAATCAAAGAGCGGGCAAAGGTCAAATGAATTTTGAATTTCTGAAGATTGATGAACATCTTGAAAGTGGTGTTTATGAAATTTCAAGATATCCTAAGCAATCTTCAAGCATATTCAAGCAAATTTCCAAGACTTTATGCTATCTTCAACCTGTTCTCAAGAACTTTCGTCATCTCCTTCATATACTTAACAACAAATAACTCCTATCTCGTTTATCTATTCATAGAATCATCAAGTAAACATTATCAGATCATTCATGGATGACATAAATCTAACATTCATCTATGTAGAAACAAATGAACATACAAAATAAACATTGACATCTAATATCTTAAGGTTCAGCCACAAGGATCCAGAAGGAAATCAACGTAAAACAATCACTTAATCAACAAATTGAACTAGACTGCAAAGGATATCTTACTAGCATGCAAGTTCTAACCAAATTAACATGAAATCAACAAACATCATCACTTAACATCTAAATAGGTTTGGTTAAGCTCATGCCAGAAGGATAATCAAACACTCAAATCAAACAATTAGCTAGACTAAGCTAAATTTCCTAACAATATCTTAATCATGCAAATCTGATAAAATAGACATGCTATTTGGCCAAAATCCTTGTTGATAAACACCTTAATATGCTTGACTAAAAAGAGAATTGAATTCAAAATATCCTAAAACATCCATTCTACTAGTGTTTTTCCAGAAAATAAACTAGTAATCAATCAATTTCATCAAAATCTAAAGTGAATTTTGATTATAGATTGAAGTATAGACTTCATTAGACTATAATCTATCAATGATTATTAATTGATCATTTGAAATTGATTGTGAAGACTTCCAATGAACCTACCTTAAATTATTTGAACTGATAAAGCAATCAAAGAAGGTGGCCGGAATTGAATACTTCTAGCGATCAATCAAGGAGTGACAATCACCACTACCACTACCTCGAGACGACACCAAAGAGGGAGGTTGTGCCAGACGAAGGGAGAAGGTTGCAGGAATGTGGCTGCATTTCAGTTGGAGCGACACCAAGAGAGGGATGACGCCAGGCTTGGTGAAGAGAGAATTTTTTGAAACAAAAATTAGAAAAAGTACGGAGAGGGAGACTTGCGGCCAAATTGTGTGTGCACGCGGTGAGAGAGAGTGTGACGCCCAAAAATTTCGTTAGTTAGATTGAACATATTTGAGAATATTTTTAAAAAAAAGGAATTGTTAAATTAAATTAAATTCCATTGATGATTCACTTCGTACGTGGGGGAAAGAGAATTATAGAGAGAAAAAAAAAATTTCTTTCTCCCCCACATAGCATCCAAGTGTAGTTGAGAAAGGCTTTTTGTTTTTTTTTTCTTTTTCACTCTCTCTTTCCTTTTGGGGTGTTCGGTCGAAGGAACCCATTTTTCTTTTCTCTCACCTGCGTTTTCTCTCTCTCTACCGAAACACTCACTTCTTTTCTCCCCTGTTGTTGCTTCGTTCCACCAAAAACCTGACCTCATCTCGGCCTCTCACGACCAGTGCCTCCATCCAACAGCGAAATCTGCTATTCGGAGCTCTGCCGCCAGCCGTGGAACCCTAGCTCGCCCTACGCCTCCTCCCTTCCCCACCGGTGAAAAATCCAAGCAAGTGGGGCTGTGTTTAGAGTTTCGGTTTCACGAAAAGGCTGTTTCTAGTTGTGCATGTGAGAATTGGGGTAGATTTTGAAGTTGGATGCGAGAAATTTGGGAACCAAAGCTCTGTTTGCGAGCTAAAATTTGGGGGACTTAAAGTTCTATTCCTTTGCCCTAGACATTGGTTGCTAGATGAGGTACTATCGCATGTTATCTAGAGGATTTTCCTCTCCTCCGGTTCAGTTGTGGTTTGGCCTCACCTATGGTGTGCCGTTTGCAAGTTGTTCGTCTGGTTAATGGCCATCATGGGAGTAGAAAGTCTGCAAGAAAGCTGAGAAATATTGTTTTGCTTGGTAGAAGGCCATGAGTGTTGTGAACATTTGCTTTGTACCGAGTTGTAGAATGTTTCTTGTGGGTAAAGACCTACTGTGATTAATTTTAGATGCTGTGGAAGAGTCTTGAGGTGTTGTAAAAGAGATTGGTAGAGAAATTTGTAGTTTGGTTGAACTAAAAACAGAAGAAAACAGTATAAGATGCTTCTGTTTTAGAGAAATATAGATGCAAAGCCTTTTGTTTTTGTGTCGCCTTAAATTCTGATGATGTAGATAAGGAAAAGAACAAGTTTACTTGAGAGAACATTCATTAGATCAAGTTCGGCATCTAGTTATCGCAAGGTTAATGAGAAAATGTGTTGGTAAGAGCATTTACCTTGAACTAGTAAGCTGTACTTTAGAAAACAGCAATACCTTAGGTGATTCCACGAATTTTCTGTAACTTTCTAGAAATAATTGGACATTAAAATCCTAATGAAAGTTGTAGGACACATCCTTAGAAATGACATATCAAAATTTGAGAGCAAATGATCAAGGTTAAGGTGGTGAAACGATATTACTTCTATAAGTACTAAATCTGGGAGTTGCTGCAGAATTTTGAGGAGAAGACAGCAAATTACTGCTCTTAATACACTGAGATTTAGGCTTAGGTTTCTTCACGGAAAATGTTAATCTATGTCTCTTCTATAACACACTGAAATTTCATAACATTCCAATAAGGTTAGATATACTTTCTGTGTCTGTGATTGAAACTACTCATTTCAGTCTATAGACTGCTTTGATCCGAGAATGTGCAGCAGTTGCTGTGTCGCCGTTAATGAGAGTTCCTATATACTTTGAAGTATTTAATGATGTGTGTTTAGACCTATTTGTGGTTGTTCACATGCTGAAGTTGTTGATGCTACAACAAGGGGAATTGTGAATGTGTGAAGTTGGCTAAGAGCCAATGTGAGACCCCGGGTGTCGGGATGCTTGGAGAGGGGTGATGAAGAGTAGCGGTATTCTCTCTAGAGGTCTGAGAAGGGCTGAATAGCTTCTCAGGGGACCTCGTGATGCCAGGTTGGGTGCGAGGGGGACAGGGTGGAGTGTCATCTCTCCCTGGGTGATCGTGGACCTCATGATGCCAGGTTGGGTGCGAAGGGTTCAAGGTGGAGTGTCGTCTCCCCCTGGGTGATTGTTGCAACTAGATTTCTGTGGATTCAACAAATTGATGATTCTGTTTACCTATTTGTCTTGTTATTGGCAAATCCAAGTTAGGACTAACCGTCCACTTGCTGAGTTTTTATTATAAAAACTCACACTTGTTTATTGTGTCTTTCCTTTAGAGTAGGAGGTGGCTGAGGAGCTCTCGATGTGTGGGAGAATTTTGTTTTTGGTTGTCTGACAGCATGTACATACTCGACGGGGGGTGGGATGTTTAGTGTTTGTGGTTCCTAGTGTTTTTTTTTTTTTTTGTAGAAATCCCCCTCTTAACCTCATCCACCTACGTGTAAAGAAACAAAGTTTGATGATAAATAGAGCCTAGTGCAGTTCAGTTTTTTATGATTCAGCTTGATTGAAATTTATTTTATAATTCCTGAAATTCAAGCAAGTCAAGTGAAATCAATGTATATGAGATCCAGGGGTGCTACAGAGAGAGAGAGAGAGAGAGAGATGAGAGTTTTGTTCTTAAGATTTGGGGGGAAATTTTGAATTCCCTTGTGGTTACAGGCTAAATAAGTTTGTGGTTAGTTAGTCATGGACGACTCTTGAAAGGGGGCACTTCTTCCGAATGGTGGACCTTGTGGTTGTTTATTTGTCAGGAAGATAGTAGTCTAGACTTGTGGACCTTGGGCGTTGGACAAATAACATTTAATTCAACATATAGGATAGGTTGGCGGAATATCTCGATTAGTACACAAAGTAGACAGAAAATCTCCGCATGTTACGTACACAATATTTTATCTTCTTCTACGAGGATTTACATACAAAAAAAAATCGTACTATGAATTAATATATTTCTCTTTTTTTTTCTTTTTCTTTTCCTTCTTTTCATTTTTTTTCACTGTGGCTAATGAGCTACACCAAAGCTCGCCGGCCACTAGGTAAGGGCTGCTAAGCCCTCACTAACCACTGGTGAGTTGCCTTGCTCAAATCCAAGCATGGTTAAGCAAGGCCAACTTTGCTAGCCGTGGGCAAGGCTTACCATAATGGTCTGGCCGAGGGCCATGATCCTTGCTAGATTCAACAAGGTCTTCACGGCCCTCGCTAACCATAGTGAAAGGAAACAAGAAGAAGAAAAGAATGAATAGAGAAGAAAGGAAAAAAATTATATAAAAAAATTGTCCACATCAGCGTTGGCCATGCCACTAAGATGGTTGGTATCGATGTTAGTAATTTCCTATCAAAATTAATTGGATGTAGTACATTAGTAAATTGTCAAGAGGTTTAGAATTAAATTGACCAAATCAAAATGTTTAAGAATGAATTGGCATAAATACAATAAATTTAAGATTTTTTTAGTAATTATCCGATAAATTAGTTAAACTCTTACTTTTTTACGGATATCTTAATTATTTCATTTTTAGAAATATGTGAACTTCGTACGATGTTCATTAATGTTTTTTAGCATTTCTTTTTGCTACCTTATTTCCTTGAGCAAAATATTTTTCCTATAAATAGTAACCTCGTGTCGTTCACTTTTAACCTAGTCATAATAGCAACAATCCATTTGAAGTGGCTCATTTTGTACCAGAAAAGCCCATGCACATATTTTTCACCTTGGAGGAGCCGTTTGTAGATTATCTGTTAGAAAACAGGCCCACAATCTAGCAGCAACGAACTAGACAGCGGTCCTCCAACAGGATGGACAGGTCTAGTTGTAAACGATCGTCCCTAACAGATTGATGTGAAGTCGCAGGCGCCGACAAGAGAAGAACAAGCACATGAAAGCGACCTTGTTGCAAACGAGAACCTGCGAGTCTATGACCTTGCACTTTTTATATAAACAAGACAATGGGAAGAGTGTAGTTGCTTTCCCTTGTTCAATAGCGGGCAGTTCACACACTAGCTACGGTTTGCAACCAAATGGCAGAATCAACAAAGAGGTAATCTAATGCTCTAATGGGTTTTGTGCATGCTTGGTTGAGGTCAAAGCTCATCAATTCATCTCGAAGAAAGTCTCGCTAATGAACCTCGAGAGATCAAGCTAATCTGCATCTCATCCTGCACCACTTATTATACCAATAAAATGATTTTCAGGTGTATTAATATCGAGGGGTGATACTTTGTAAAGGACCACAACCATAATTGATGTAGAAAATTCCGACTTTCGCCGTTTGTTTTTATTCCTTAAAATTACACAATTTCTTGTCCGACTCTTAAACCTATATCATCATCTCGTTCTCTATGACTGCATAATTTTTGTGGTGTGATTAGGGTTAATTTTCTATGTCGAGTGACTTTATTATGCATTGCTAGTGTGTAAAATTCCAAAAGAGGAGCCGGCCCAAACAATGGCGAAGCGTTCACATAATGAGCATCAGAGTTCACATGGTCAACGTCACAACTGAGCACGTACATTGACCGTTCCAGACTTACGTGAAAAAGGAGGCAGGAAATAAACCCGAGGCAGACATGCAAGAACCACACGTCTAGTCATTCCATGTTGATCGCATGATGGGCAATTTAATAACGGTATTGGGTTCGCCTGCTGTTCGTTAACTACGCATTTTATTCATCTGAATCCAGTCTCAAACCAGAGAAGTTTAGTCATAACCTTTCATCAGAACTCTGATTGTTCCTTCCTAATGAAGAAACGACCTGTAAGGCCCCCGTTGGGCAAAAGCGCCAGCTTCACGGGACTCTCCGCGCCTTCTTCGACGGACAAGACGCCTATGTGCTGATTGATGTCTGTTCTCACGCTGCCGGGGCATACGCAGTTGATGCAGAAACCTGGGAACTTCCTGGCGAGGATCGTAGTGTAGGCATTGAGGGCTGCTTTCGACATGATATATGCAGGCGTGACCGCGGATGTATCCTTCTTGAAATCTTCAAGGTAAATCTTCACGACCTCGTCCACTTTCTCCTCCATTAGGTTCTCGATGTCGCTCAAAACTTCCTTGGCCCATTCGCTTGACACATACTGAAGGGAAAAAGCAGCAATTGTTACGAGAGAACCTCATCATAGCTGAGCTGATGCATCTAGTTAGAGACTCTGTACTATAATATGGTCATCGGTCAATATGGCACCTGATCTGTACCCAGATAACAAAGTTTCGAGATCTGCCAAATGCTTTGAACAATGTTTTACACCTTGGAGATCTACTACAAAACACAAACGAACTAATTTCTTTCTAAAAATCCTCTTTTAATGCACGGACCCCCAAAATTGAAAATTAAGGAATGCAGTAGCCGGGACAGCAACTAGAGGCCCAAACAACCCTCCTAAGCTTGGAAATGTTGCCTCGTGCGATAGAAGAAGGGAGAGAGAGAGAATAGAGAAACACGAGAAAGAGAGAAACAAGAGAGGGAAATGGCGGTGATTGATTGGGGAATAGACCTGCCAATGTAATATGCGGTTTCGACCAAAAAAAAAAACTGTAATATGCTGTAATAAGCTCCAATACTTATTTGGGCTGAGGTGGGGCTGTTTGGGTCTCTAGTTGCTAACACAAACATTAGGGCTATGTTTGATCATCAAAATTTCTAGTTAAAGTAGGATTGGATAAGATAAGGTGTAAAATCCAAAAATTTTGTTGTACCATATCCATTGTTCGATGAATCACGATAATAAAGCCGGATGTATTCATATCATATCATGTATATTATTTAGTATAAATGACATACTAGTATAAATGAATGTAAAAGTTTACAGACGGAGATGGTAAAAGTCTTTCGTGACATTTTTGCCTTCTTTATTTTAATTTGCCTTTTTTTCCTCTCTTTTTTTAATTATTTCTCTTTTATTTCTTTTTTTCCCATTCCATTATTCTCTTATAAAATTTTATTAAGTAGTAAAATGTATTAATACTCCTAAAAATATACGATAGAATTAAATTCAAATATATAAATAAAAATAAGATTAAATTAAAAAATTAATTTTTAATTTCTTGTTATTTTGAATTTCTTGTACTAAAATTCAAATATTATTAATATTGAATTATTCTTATAATTTTATTAATTTAAGAAACTTGTTATTCAAGAAAAATATCAATAAAGTCTTAAACTTGTTGTGATTGTACTGATTCAATTCTAAACTTATTTTTTTAGTCAATTGAGTCATAAACCTTTTACAATTCTGTTAATTTAGTCTATCCAACAAAATTTGACTAGCCAATGTTAACATGGACAACAGCCAAAGTAGGGCAACAATTTTTCAATCATATTTTTCAAATTTTTTTATTAATTCAACCGCCCTTGCGCAGCTCGCCATTGGCCGACCACCTCAATCTGGCTTTTGGCCCTTGCCTATAATCAGTCATCAAAGCCAAAGGAAGAAGGTGGGAGGAGGAAAACAAAAAAAAAATAGAGAGAGAGAGAGAGAGACCAAAAGATAAAAAAAATTAATAAAAAATAAAAAATATCATTAAAAAATTGTTGGCTAGCGTCCATATGAATGCCAGCTAGCCAAATTTGGCCGGATTGATTGTATTAGCATAATAGTAAAAGGTTTAGAACTCTATTGGCCAAACTAATAATAATAAAAAGTTTAGGATTAAATCAGCACAATTGTAATAGGTTTAGACATTTTCGGTAATTTTCCTAACAAATAACTATCCCATTATAAATAGTAAAAATCATATCCATATTTATTCCACCTCCCCCGAGATAATTTTATCCAAATTATTTTATTAGTATATCTGACTTTATCCTGTATTGAGCAGGCATCAAACACATTATATGATAAATTTTATCTTATCCTGAATTTTATCCAAACTGCTAAACCCAACCTAATTCCTTAATTTTCGTTATTTGAGCCCATATATTATATGCTTGCATCTACCTGGAGTTTCCCAATGATGTAGGAGACGTTCACGATCCTAGGCGAATCAGATCGTTGGAGGAGGCTGATATGAGCTTCCACCATTCTTTTCGCCCCATAGTAATTGGTGTCAATGCATGCTTCGGCTGCTTCATAAGACGGTACTAAAAGTTTGCTCCAATCGACTTTAGCAGCATCCTGTTCCTGGAGTCACAATCAAGAAGAGCCTCCTTCTTTATAGTCTGATAGTCACAATCAGTCGGTGATAATCTCTCTCTAAGTGCAGGAAGAAAAGGATGCAGCCTACTCAAAAAGAACCTCAGCCCGTGCTACCACTTAGTTCGTTCCGCAGACAAAACATCAGAGGATATGCAGACTAGCGGGGTCCTTGGGAAACCAAGCATCCTCTTACTAGCAGAATGAGCAGGAAAAACAAAGCCTGAATTCTGATGAATAACTATGTCAACTTTACTCAAACAAATTATGACCTTTGCTTAATCTAGCTAACATGAGTAAGGCGGTATTTGGAAACTTACAGTTTCCAACAAGTGGGCTTGTAATTTTCACGTACCTCAATCGCTACACGTGCCTAGAAAATCATGAACTCAAAAGCTTACCTTAAAATAATTAGAGGCCCCGACGGCCTCTGCATTTATAGTGGCTCCAATAACCCCGGCATTGTTCACCTGCACAAAATTTACACTTGTTTATAGCAAGTTTCTGGATTGGTCGACAAAAGGCAGGGACAGAATGTAATTGGGAATGCATGTATACCAATATATCTAGCTTTCTAAATTGGGTCTCAATGAAATTTGCGAGTGATAAAACACTGGAGAGGTTGGTGACATCAAGCTGATGGAATATTATGTAATCAGATAGACCAGAGTCTTTGTGTTTTTGAACTGCTTCGAGCCCTCTTTTTCATCTCTAGATGTTAGCACAACCACAATCTCGCTCGAAGCCAACTGCCTGCATATTTCAAAGCCAATCCCCTTGTTCGCACCCGTAACAACTGCATACCTAAATACCAAGAAGGATAAGAAAGTTCTTAGATAACAGGAAGAGCAAACAAATTGATGGTATGATGGAACCGATGCATGCGTAAAACCCACTAGAGAAATAGAAAACCTTTTTGTTGACTCTGCCATTTGGTTGCAAACGGTAGCTACTGAGAAGCTGTCCACTGTTCAAAAAGGAGAAGCGACTAGACTTTTCAATTTTCTTGATGTAAAAGGTGCAAGGCCTTAGACTTATACGTCATCGTTTGCAAGTCCGGGTGCATGTTTTAATCAGGACCACAAATGTCGTAGTATCATAGATTACGTATGCAATGACACAGCTCCTATGTCACTGCATACAAAAAAATATCGGGGAGAGAGTGACAGTTATCCTAAAAACTTATTAAATATCCAACTCTATAAGCAGAGAAATTGACAAAAGAACACTCAAAATGCCAAAATTTAACCCAATGAGATACTTAAATGTCAAAAGTTATGAAAGTGACACCTAAGTTGTCACGCCCCGAACCTCGAGCGCGCACACATCCCTCGGTGGTCTATAAACTTTTGCGACATTCCCAGGATTCGTCGCCGACCATTTTCATTTTATTGCACATGCGGAAGCAAATTAACTAATCCCGACAACAACAAACATGGGATAGAAAAGTAAGACAACCAGTTTCAAATCAAATACACTTTCATAAACACCTCAAGCTTATACAAAATGTCTATCTCACAAAGGACTATTAAGCCACCTATGCTCCTGACCCTTCCGCTTCAAGTTCCGGGTTCTTCACACTGGGGACCTGAAAATGTTAGCCCACTAAGGGGTGAGATCACATCTCAGCAAGTCAATCCCTTAAATCCAAATTAGGAGAAGGGTACACTCAACATGCAATCTAATCACCTTTCTCACACTTTCTTAATATCAGTACTTTCCTGCATGTTAGTGTCAATCAAATCATTCATAAGATATCGAGATCATATATCATCAGAATACTTTAACATGTACATATGTAAGGACATAAATGTCAACATAATTACACGGGCCCCCAATTACCAGACTAAACTATTATGGTACGTCCCATACCGCACCATATAGTTCCATCTCCTAATTAGGTCCCTCGCTTTCACCCATTCATGTGTCACAAATGATTTCAATGCACAGATAATAGTCTTCCGACATGACCGGGCATCGTCTCACTCGATCAATCACATTATCACATGCGAATCGCGTTACAAGCAATCTCACCTGGCCATTGCCACACGAACGCATTGTCTGGGGTAGAGGCGCGGACGCACCGCCATCCCTCATCCCAACCCAGTATTGTCCTCTTTAGGCCTCGCACTGGCGCGGACGAACCGCCATCCCAGTTAGGTCACCCCCCAAGGCTTTGTTCTTAGCACAACAGAAGCATGTGTGAAATGCGTTATTCTTTCATGCGTGCATGCCATAAACATTGTGCTCAACTCATGCATGACTAGAACCAAAGATGCCACGATTCTCACAAATGAATGCTTAGGAATGTACTTATTAATGCAATCATACGGGCCCTAATTAGTAGACTAAACTGTGATGGTACATCCCATACCGCACCATACAGTTCCGTCTCTTAATTAGGTCCCTCAATCTTCGATCGTTCATGCGTTTCACAATTTCCATTCATTGGTTATGGCCAAGCGCACAGATAACAGTCTTCCGGCATAACCGGGTATCGCCTCGCACCGTCAAGCGCGGCAACGTCTACATCTAGATGGCATTCCATATAGGAGCATCGGTCCAGCCTCCACTGCGACCGACATCCATTGATGTGGGGCATTCCTGAAGGAGCATCGGTCTAGCATTCACTACGATCGGCATCCGTTGACTTAGGGCATTCCCGAAGGAGCATCGTCCGGCCCCAAAGGCTCGTGACGGCATTTCATATCATTCATGCATTCATTCAATTTCGGCTCAGAACACCGTGCATTGCACTCAAATACCTCAATTAAAATTGTGATCCTGGCCTATTTTCTTCATATTAGAAATGCATGATAAAATAGTTGTGACATCCTGAAATTCGAGTCCTCTGAAGGATGGATGAATGTGAATTTTGTCAATGCATTGTTGGTTGATCTCACTTGGAATTGATCACTCCTGAGATACTGACCTTGAGGGGAAGGGCTAATGAGGACAGAATTCGTACGGCTAAAGGACTCGACCTAGGAAAATGACTTGACCATGAGACTTGCGTGAGGACGATCCTGTAGATAGGCAGGCCGATTTCAAGGACGATTGGGAGTCGATTCGCGGACAGAACATAATGGAACGACGGGTGATTCCATTTGCCATTATCGAATCCGTGAACGACCCTATGTCGATCCTCAGTGATCGTGTACTTTGAAATAAGAATCTATCCTCCATAATTTTATGCAGTCAATGACGTCGTCCATGAGTCGAGATGTCTTGAACGTGGTTTGGCACGAGCCGGTTACGCGTAAATCCTCAGAGCCGCCGGTCAGTCTGAGTGGTAACCGAAATGGCATTGGGCAAAATTGACATGGCAAGAGAACTTAGGATTGGACTTCGAATTATCGGAAATGTCCGGGACAGACTTTGGATGAAGCTACTTCAAACAGTCGACAGCGCCAGTTAAGCCGAGCAGTTTAAAAACGGATTTTCGGACAGAGGAAGTGAGTCCATGAGGACGTGGGACGGGCCAAGCTAGTGTGGGCCTAGGCCCAAGGTGGGAAAGCCACCATGGTGGGCCTAAGAAAATCAAATGAGCCCATTGGGCCTAAATCAACTATTCATCTTCTAAGCCCATGGGCCAAGCCTTAACCATTTCAAATCCCAATAAATTCCCAAGCCCACTCCTATTCATGGCCAAGCCCATTTCTTAGGCCCATCCACCAATTTCAGCCCAAGGATAGATTGGTAATTTGTGCAAGGTGGAAATGACCAAATTGCCCCTAAAAGCTTGTGGATAAGGGCAAAGCAAGAGAGAGAAAGAGGAGGTGATGTGCATTGGGAAGTGGAGCAAGCATTGAATGGCCTTAATGAGGCCTTGATGGCAGCTCTCCCATCACTCTCTCTCCTCCTCTTCAGCCCCAAATCGGTCGACCATCTCTCTCCCTCGTTCTCCCTCTCTTCCAGTTTCTGCTCCAGCTGACCCTTCGGTGAAGAATCGAGTAAAAAGTGGTCTTCCCGGTTGAATCACAAAACGAGCCACCAATCACCGTGACCGGGAGAGACAGACCGTTCCAACGAACCAGATTTCGTTTCGAATGGAGCCGCCGTTCGTCCTGTACGGCCGTCGCAAGCCGCCGGTCGCCGGTTCGTCGGTCCGCCTGCAACCTGTACTGTTTCGAGTTTTCGGCCATTTTTCTTCCATTCCAGCCGTTCCTCCGCCCATCCCAACCTCCAACAAGACCCCCAAGACCTCCTGGTGCCGCCGGTTGTCGGCCACCCCCTTCACCAGAGCTCCGGCCAAGCCATTCAACTCCGTTTCTCCTCCGACAGTCAGTTTTTGAGAGTTGCAGAGAGAAGCAGAGGCTGTGGTTGCTGTGTTGAGCTTGGGACCGCCTTAGATCGTTGTGGTAGAGGTCCCGGAGCGTCGCCTCTGTCGCCGCCACCACGTCGGTGTGTCCGGCCCGCTTAACGGGTGAGTTTAGCTCCTAATCCTTCGATTAGTGCCTAAACTTGCTTAGGGTTGGTTTAGTTAGATTTAATTCTAGTTTAAGTGATTTAATTAAGTTGTATTAGCCCTAAGATAGGTGGTTAGATGGATGGATTATATTAGTTTAGCTTAATCTTGCTTTTATTTGCTTAATTGTGCTTATGTGTTTAATTAAGCTTGTTTTGCTTAATTAATTATTTGCTTGTTTTAATTAATGATTTTAATGATTTCTGAGTTTAATTTATCATTTATTAAATTCTAGAAAATTACTGTTCAGTCGACACTATTCACGGTTACTGTTCACGAGGCACTGTTCACGAATTACTGTTCACGAAACACTGTTCAGAAACACTATTCATCCAGAATGCGAAAAGTTGTCTAAATTCATGTGTGTTGATTTTATGAAGTGAATGAATGTGTAAATGCATGGGCATCTGCATGAATTGAATGTGATTTGTAATTTTGGGTATTTATCCCAAAATTTATTAATTTCAGTAATTAATTGGAAAATAACCGGGCGTCGGTTGACCGGCTCAAAAATATTTTGGTGAACCATTAAATAGTGGGATTTTCTGAAAGAAAAATATTGTATTTTGGCTAAGGCCGATTGTGTACCCACACACGATATTTTATCGAGTATCTTTGATATCAACAAATTAGGCCAATATATTATGAAATTGAGGAATTTAATTACAAGGTGCAATATCGTTGGCCATAGTTGAGAGGGTCGGGTGGGACCGTAAAGCCACTAGATCTTGAGAGGGTCGGGTGGGACCGTAAAGCCACTAGATCTTGAGAAGGTCGGGTGGGACCATAAAGTCATTGAATCTTGAGAGTGGCATCTAATAGGGCACGTGGGCTCGGTGATTTGATGCATCACTTTGGTGAACGAGTACCTTGGAGAATGCACGTGGGCCCATGGAATTAAGTGAGGCATCTTGGAAGAGACACGTGGGCTCAATGATTTGATGCATCACTTTGGTGAACTAGTGCTTTAGAGAATGCACGTGTGCTCTATGACATGGAATCGACTGAGTCGATTAATCGATAGCTCGATCTGAATTGATGAATTGATGTGTGAAATTGTTATATGCATTAATTATATGCACGTGTGCTCTATGACATGGAATCGACTGAGTCGATTAATCGATAGCTCGATCTGAATTGATGAATTGACGTGTGAAATTGTTATATGCATTAATTATATGCATGAGTGAATCACATCGTTTATGGTATGCACGCATGAATTGATAACGTGCAGAGTGAAGTAATGGCCAGGTGAGATCGCTTATGATGCGACTCGTGTGTGATTGATGAATTGCATCATCTAATGGTCATGTGCTTTGTGTGTATCATGCTAAGTGATATCGTGCAGGGCATGGCATACCAGGTGAGATTGTATGCGAATTGACTATTGTTTGTTGGTTGCTGGCTGTTGGTTGTTGTTTGTTAGTGGGGTGGTTCTGGATAGATACCCTGGGTTGAGTTGGTGTACTAATCGGGGCTTAAGGGTGTAACTCGCTGAGATTTATATCTCACTGGTTATTGAATAACCATTTTCAGGTTCCTTGTGTGAAGAACCCGAAGCTTGAAGCGGAAGGGTCAGGAGCATAGGTGGCTCAGTAGTTCTTTATGACATAGACCTTCTGTATAAGCTTGAAGTGTTTATAAAGGTGTATTTGATTTGAAATTGGTTGTCTTGCTTTCCTATCCCATATATGTTGTTGTTAGGGGATTAGTGAATTCGCTTCCGCATGTGCAATAAAATGAAAAGGGTCGGCGACAAGTCCTGGGAACGTCGCAAAATTCTATCGACCACTGAGGGATGTGCGCGTGCTCGAGGTTCGGGGCGTGACAATAATCGTGTGTAAGGACACGGTCAGATTGAACCAGAAAATTTGTGTTGTCTCTTTTAAAATCCCACAGTTTGATATATTATTTAAAAACACTTTCGGTGTCCAGAACCTGACACCCGGTATTTCCTAATTAAATACCAATAGTTTTCAATCACCATACAATTGCACAAAACATCACCCAATTCATGCGAATGCCCATGCGTTGGCACATCCATTCACTTCATAAAATCAATACACATGAAATTAGACCACTTTTCATTCTCGGGTGAACAGTGCACGTGAACAGTGTCTCGTGAACAGTAATTTGTGAACAGTAATTCGAGAATTAAGTAACTAATAAATTAAATTCATAAGTCATTAAAACACTAATTAAAACAAGCAAAACATCAAGAACCAACCCAAACTAACATTGGTCCAAAATGGGCAGAAACCGGGCCTGCGCGCGTCTCCAAGTTTAAATCCATAAACCTAACCAATCAAGCTCAGAAAATTCCCAAATTTTAATATGTTGTAAAGAACACAGAAACGAACATTTTTCATGCAGACACTGAGGCCCAAATCCTTCTGTATTCGGCCCAGTAATTCACTCAACCCAGTACTAAAATCGGGTCCAGTTCCAGAGAGCTTAACTCATCAAAATCGGTTCGGTTTTGGGTCGAAATCTGGTCTATTTGATTTGAAATTTGAGTATGTTAAACTAGAAGTTGTAACGGACAACTTCTGTGAAGAAACCGATTGGAAATTCGACCTTTAAAGGTCAGTAACAGCCCTCAGAATCAGGACAGGTCACGGTTTACAGAACTGTCCGAATTACTGTTTCAAGGATGACGTCATGAAAATCGTCATCTTTTTAAATTCTAAAAATTCTGAGAAAAATATAGTTATTATTTAGGATGTCTAAAATATTTCTTCAGAAGGAAATTTCTTCAAAATCGCAACACAAAGTCGTCTACAAAATTAGCAAAACACGCACGTCCAGGAAATTGTTTCAAGAACCAGCTTTTGTGCTTGGTGGAATCTTCATCCATGGTGGTTGTCTTGCCTTCTAAACCACAACCAAGCTTTTCTATGGCTAACTTAACATCTCTAACCAACATCCATCCATATATAACGTCATCTACATCTTTCATCTACATAGAAACCCCTAATTCATGTACTCAGCCCCTAATCCAGAGTTAGGAGACAACTTACTCAATTTGTGTATTGAAGAACTCCCGGCGACGGATTGTCGAAGCTGAGCTCAAAGCCAAGGGCGCTCGGCTTGAATGGATGGCATGCAACGGTGAGGATGATGGTGAGCCGAGTGGATGATGAAGCTATAGAAAATGAAAGCAAATAAATGGAGGTGAAAGAAGGATGGGGGTGCTATGGTAGAAATGGAGAATGCATGAGGGGGGAGAAAAAGAAAAGAAGAGGGGAGGTGATGTCGTCGAGAGGAGAAAAGGGGGAAAGAAGAGAGAGAAAGAATAAAGCAATGGAGGGGAAGTTGCAGGGAAATTGTAGCAGAAAGATTGGCGTAGGTGAGGGGGTGGAAAAGTGGGAGAGAGAGAAGAAAAAGAAGAAAGAGAGAAGAAGAAGTTACTGTAAGTGGGGTGGAAATTGTGTAGGAAGGAGGGGGAAACGTGAAGGAGGGGAGGAAGAGGAGAGAGAGAAGAAAAAAGAATAATATTAATATTGTTATCATTTTTCTTTTTCTTCCAATCTCCGATTTTTCATCCGATAATTTCTTTTTCCGAAATTTTGGGATGTCACATAAGTGCTAATTTTTTTGAAAAATGGGATATTTAAGTGCTACATCCGACGAAGCCCACTAATAATAATAATAATAATAATAATAATAATAATAATAATAATAATAATAAAAGAGAGAGGAAGACGAAGGTAGGCGACTGAGGGCATAGCCCTCACCACCGCCCCGTCGTCACCGAAAAGGTGGGGGGAAGGTTGGTCGAGGTCACCAAGCCCAATCAAAGGGCCGGCGACGAGGGCTAAGCCCTTAGTCACTGGCTGCCGTTCATCTTCCTCCTTCCTTTTTTTTTTTTTTTTTTTAATATTTTGTTTTAAATTTAATATAATTAATTTTTATATTAATTATTTACTCACGTCAATAGCAAAACGATGTCATTTTTGCACTTGTCTAGCCACATCAACCTGCAAAATGACATCGTTTTACACTTGGCTCGTCGGAAAATCGCCCCGTCAATGTTTTGACCGGATTTTCTCACTGTAAGCACTTAACTAATTTATCTTCCTCCGATTTTGACACTTAAGTATCACTTTCCTAACTTTTCACAAGTTTAATGTCTCAAACTCCAGAGAAATCCAACAACTTCTTGACGGCCACTTCACGGGACATGTCCAGAAGGTTTTTCTTGGCCTTTTCCGACTCCTTTCTTTTCATCCATAATCAGAGAAGATAGAGAAAAGCATGGGGGCTTGTTATGCTTTTTTGGCTATTGCATCGATAGCCTTGACTAGGAATCCTTGGAGAGACATTGGTGACATCAAGCTAATGGAATATTGTATAATCGGATAGACTAGAGTGTTGAGTTTTTGAACTACTTTGAGCCTTCTTTTCTCCTCTCTAGATATTAACACAACCACAATCCCGCTCGAAGTCAACTGCCTGCATATTTCGCACTAAATCCCTTTGTTCGCACCGGTAACAACCGCATGCCTAAATATCGAGAAGAAGGATAAGAAAGTTCTTAGATAATAGGAAGAGCAAACAAATTGGTGGTGTAATGGAATCAATTGAAAGAAGACAAAGGAAAAGAGAAAGGGAGAGAAGAACGTGGGAATTTTTCTTTATATTCGTATATGACTCAATGTACAAGATCAATATTATAGTACAAAGCATCTACAGAGAAAGGCAACTAAATAATCTACAAATCAGATCCAATGTTAATTTGATCTTGATTGATTTGAATAATATCTAGAAGATTCTTGCATATCTTCCAACACTCCCCCTCAAACTGGTGGCTTGTAAATATCCAAGATGCCTAGCTTGCTTAAAAGATATGCATGTTGTCTTTGACATAAAGGTTTGGTGAAGACATCTGCTAATTGTTCTTCTATCCCAATTCCTTGTGTCTCAATCATTCCTTGCTGGATTTTTTCTTAAGTGAAATGGCAGTCCACTTCTATATGCTTTGTTCTATCATGTACAATGGGACGCATGTTTGAGAGCTGCTTCATCGTTATAGAACAATTTGGTTGGTCCTTTAACTTGTACCCCAAGGCCTCGAAGTAAGCCTCGTAACCACACTATTTCAAATGTGGTTTTTGCTATGACTCGATATTCTACCTCTGTTGAGTATAATGAAACAGTTGGTTATTTCTTTGTCTTCCATGAAAGTAAATCAGTTATGGATCTTTTGCTCATCGGACATGTTGCATAATCTGCATCACAATATGCAGTCATTCTCATATCACATTTCCTAGAAAGAATAATCCCAAGTCCAGGACATTTCTTCAAGTACTTCACCACTTTCAGTGTAGCATTCATGTGAGACTGCTTGGGCTTATGCATAAACCAATTGAGTGTCTGCACTACATAACTTATGTCTGGCCTGGTTATAGTCAAATATATGAGTTTCCCAACAAGTTTCTAATACCCCAATGGATATGTGAGAACGGGATCTACTTCTTGTGATACTCCAGCATCATAATCCGCTGTAGTTAGCTTGACATTTTGCTCAATTGGAATTGTAGCTGGCTTACACCCTGACAAACCTACTTCTAATATGATTTCCAGTGCAAATTTCCTCTGGCTGAGAGAGATTCCCTAGTTTGATTGTGCAATTTCGATTCCAAGAAAATACTTTGGTGAACCTAGATCTTTTATGTGGAAGGTAGAGTGCAACTATTCCTTGAAACCTTTGATGGCTACTTCATCATTGCCCATAATAAGTATATCATCTACATATATCATCAAGTAGATGGATGACGTACCTTTAGTCCATGTAAAAATAGCATAATCATATCTAGACTGATGAAAACCGGCAGCTATTAGAGACTCAGCAAATTTGGTGTACCACTGTCCGAAGGCTTGCTTAAGGCCACATAAGGATTTGCGGAGACGACATACTTTATTCTCCTTTTATCTCTGTAAACCTTGTGGCACTTCCATATAAATTTCCTCATCTATATCTCTATGTAGGACAGCATTGTGAACATCCATATGATGCAATGACCAGTCTTAAAAAGCCGCTACTAAAAGGAATGAGTGGATTGTAACATATTTTGCTACGAGGGAAAAGGTTTCGTGATAGTCAAAACCTTCCCGCTGTGTTAAGCCCTTAGCCACTAATCGGGCTTTGTATCTTTCAATTGATCATACTGCTCGATGTTTGATTTTGTATACCCACTTGCATCCAATTGCCTTGCTATGCGGAGGTAATGCAACAAGTTCCCATGTATGATTATCCACTAAAGCCTACAATTCTGCTTCCATATCTTTTTGCCATCTCGGATCAGTGCGTGCCTCATCATAGTTGGACGGTTCTTGCTCTACAGAGATGTGAGTGATGCAACATCTATGTTTCGGAGATAATCGATCAAAGGAAACATAGGAGGAAATAGGGAAATGAATATGTAGCGATGAAAGAACACTATTTGTACGGCTTTTGCTCAATGGAAAAGGGGTACGCGATTGTTTTGCAAGTGAACAAATATGACATTGAGGATAGGGAAATGAAGAACTATGGCCCAATTTGGAATATAAAAGAAAATTTCTATCATCGGTAGTCAAATTACACAATGATTGTTTATTACAAGGGAAATGATCAAGATTTTTTGATGAATTACTCTAGAAAAATAATCCTTCAGAGAAATTGCCCCAGCCCATCAGTTTCCCAGTTGAAAGGGCCTAAAATAGACAAGTATCAACATTGAAAAGAACTCGACATGAATTTTCCTTACAGGCTCTAGACACGGAAATAAGATTAAATTGGAAGTTCGGGATATAAAAGACATTTGTGAGAACAATCTAGGGGCTAAGATTAACTGTCCCTGTTATAGTGACATGAGCAACATTTCCATTTGACAATTGCACAATAATAGGACTACATAGTTCTTCATGAATAATGGAAAATAACCACTTATCACATGCAATATGGTTACTAGCTCCCGAATCAATAATCTAGGCATTTCTCAATATTGTGTTTATCAGGTAATGAGAAATACTTGTAAAGCTGCTTCCTTTGTTGGGAATATCTAATTTTTGTAATGCCTGCATCAATTGCTGATATTGCTCATGTGTGATAGGTTGATTCGCATCTGCTGATCGTGTAAGTTGATAGGCTACTGTTGATATTTCATTCCCCTTTTTTTCTTTTTCTCCAGGTCTACTGTGTAATTTCTAGCAATTTTCAATTATGTGGTGGAGCCGCTTGCAAAAATCACAAAATAATTTCCCTTTATTTTTCAAATTCGGCCCATAACTTTTCGAAAATTGGACACCGTTCGATCCTTTGGATCCGAAGCTATCTCTGCCATCCAACTGGATAGCGCACGCCCTTGGATCCGTCGGATTGCTATGCTCGATCCTAGCCATCCATCGAAAAGCCTTTAAAGGCTCACTGTTAGTAAACCCTAGCGACGAGTCATGCATCTTCTCTCGTTCTAGGGGTTTCTGGCCTCTTTCACTCCTTGCCACTAGTGCGAGGCTCTTAGTTGCTTTGCTGTCCAACGAGGTAAGACGCCGGTTCTCCTGCTGCATTGCCAACTGAAAGATCTGACCAAGGGAAGGTGTAGGCTCCATAGCTAGAATCTGCGACTTAAAAGTGAGGTAAGACTCATTTAGGATTAGCAAAAATCATGTGGTCTTCTCTCTATCCTTCATTGTCTTACATTGCTGAAGAGTCGTTTTGGGTCCTTCAAGCTTTTCCTTAGCTGCTTCCAGCTCATTCTAGAGAGCTGAAAGCTTGTTGAAGCATGCCGTTACGGACATTTTTCCCTGCTTTAGCTTCGTGAGAGCTTGATGTAGCGAAAAGATTTTCGCCCGATCTAACTTCCCGTACATTTCTTTGATGTTATCCCAAATGATTTTCGAGTCTTCCGTGGGAGGTAAACCGGCGGCAATTTCCTATCCATGTCCTAACTAACTGGTTACACTTTCTCCACTGTCGTGCCATTTTTTCGTCAATTGAAATCGGAAAGGTCCCATCAATGAAACCTTCTTTATCCTTCGTGATGAGGGCTCGCCGAAATTCCCGTGCCTAGCTCAAGTAGTTCTCCGGTCCTGTGAAAGGGTGGCTAATAAGCCGCAACTCCGGTCTATCAGTAGTGGAGACGTACAACGCGTCGTTGGGTTTTGAGCGACCAATGGCAGCCGCGATGGGGAACGGCAAAAAGCCGGGTGGAAATCCCTAGTAGGGATTTGTAGGTTGACCCGGATTGAACCCACCTGACCCGTTAGGGCTTTCGCTCGCATTGGATGATTCGGTTGTTTCTGATGGGTCCACCCTGCTTGTGGTTGGTGGGTCGCCATGGGCTTGAACATCGTCTCCTTGAATTTGGGCTCTTGAAAAATAAAATTTTGGGCTAGGCCCATAGTACATGGGAAACGGCACCCACTGGTATGGAGGGCCCAATGGGCTGCCTCGGATTGGGTTGCCATTGAAAAAATTGCACTGTAGTGGGCTGATCAGCTCCAGCAGTTGTGTTCTGCATGGAGTCTTGTACTTCTGAGGTAGGTGTTTCCACAGGAACTTGATCGTCGACCATGGTGATGGTAAAAACCCTTTCCTTCCTTTGTCTGTTATAAAAAATTGTCTTCAAGGTACTGATTCCTACACCGGAGTGCTAACGCTATTTTGTAGGTTAGCTTGTTTCTTCTGGTAGGCAATAAGAGAAAACAAAAAAGAAGAGAAAGCAGAAGAGATGAAACAAATGCACAACCGTGCTCTGATACCATGAAAGAAGACAAAGGGAAAGAGAAAGGGACAAAAGAACAAGGGAATTTTTCTGTATATTCGCATATGACTCAATGTACAATATCAATATTAGGGAAAATTACCAAAAAAGTTTTAAACCTATTGCAATTATGCCGATTCAGTCCTAAACTTATTTTTTTGACCAATTGAGTCTTGAACATTTTACAATTATTCTCGATCAGTCCATCCGGTAAAAATTGGCCGGCCGGTGCTGACGTGACAGCCAATCGGCGCTGGCGACCTTTTTTTCATAATATTTTATTTTTTTGAAATATTTTAGTAATTCTTTTTATCCTTTTTTTTCATTTTTTATCTTTTTTTTTCTTCTCCCTCTCCCTCCTTCTTTTGGCTCCGGCGACCGGCCAGAGGGGAGGGCTGGCCCGTCGCCAGGTCTGGCCAAGTGAACCCCACCGGATCTGGTGAGGGCTCCCCTCGCGATCGCCGGGCGAGGCGAGCCCTCGCCAGATCTGAAGAGGGGGGCTAGCCGTCACATCTGGCAAGGCCCTCCTCGTCGGATTCGACGAAGGGGGCTTGCCATCACATCTGGTGGGGCCTTGCTCGCCAGATCTGGCGGGGGCTTGCCCCACCGTTGCTGGGCGCAAGCTTGCCGACTAGCAAGGTGAGCCCATCGGAGCCAAAGGAAGGAGGAGGGAGGAGGGAGGAAGAAGGAAGAGGGAGAAGGAAAAAAAAGATAAAAAAAATTAATAAAATATTTCAAAAAATAAAATATTATTAAAAAATGTCGCCGGCGTGGCCGGCTGCCACGCGTCGGCCCGGCCGGCCAATTTTAGCCGGATGGACTAATCGGGAATAATTGTAAAAGATTTCGGACTCAATTGGTAAAAAAGAAGATTGACTAAATTGGCACAATTGTAATAGGTTTATGACTTTTTTGATAATTTTCCCATCAATATTATAGTACAAAGCATGTACAGAGAAAGACAACGAAATAATCTACAAATCAGATCTAATACTAATTTGATCTTGATTGATTTCAATAATATTTAGAAGATTCTTGCGTATCTTCCAACATCAATGCATACATAAAACCTATAAGAGAAATAGAATACCTCTTGGTTGATTCTGCCATTTTGGTTGCAAACTGTAGCTACTGAGAATCTGTCCACTGTTGAAAAAGGAGAAGCAACTAGACTTTTCGACTTTCTTGTTTACGTAAAAGGTGCAAGGCCATAGACTCATACGCCGTCTTTTGCAAGTCCGTGTGCTTGTTTTACTTGGGACCACAAACGTGACAGTATCGCAGATTACGTATGCAATGACGCAGCTCCTGCGTTTCTGAATACAAAAAAATACCGTGGGAGAGAGAGAGAGAGGCTGTTATCCTAAAACTTCTTGAATATCCAACTCCATAGGCAGAGAAATCCGACAACTTCTTGATGGCCACTTCACGTGACACGTCCAGAAGGTTTTTCCTTGGCCTTTTCTGATTCCTTTCTTTTCAGCCACAATCAGAGAAGATAGAGAAAAGCATGGGGGCCTGTTATGTTTTTCGGCTATAGCGTTGGTAGCCCTGACCAAGGAACCCCAGAGGTTGATTATGCGACGATGAGCAATTCATTTGAGTCGCCAAGAAAATTATTGGAAGGTTATGTTTTTGGCAAGCAAATGGTCTTTTGATATTTGAACAATGGAATTAATAGCAAGAAGGGTGAACGAGACAATATTTATTCTTCCACACTTCAAGATCAGATTTTTTACATTTCACAGCATATGCAACTCACCAGAGTCGAGCTTTTCCGCGTGGAGGTTAACGACGCAGGAGAATATTATGTCCGAGATTTTGATTTTTTTCATTTATCATATGTTTAATTTTCGCATAGTTGACTTTCGGTGATTTTATATATTAGTCCAAATGAGTTTTCTAATTAGGTCGATAGAGATTTCAGTATATCTTAATGTACTTGTTCTCTTATCTTTATGCTTGAAGTATCAGACAAATTTTGCTTTATCTTTTACTCAGAAATATAGAAAGAGAACCTTCTTCAAGATTTTGTCCACGAGGGACCGATCACGTTTGAATGCGTGCATTATGAGTTTACACCATGTCTGTTGCATCACCAGTGGGTAAGATTTCAAAAGAGGAGCCATCCCCGAACACTACTAAAGCGTTGGTAGTGATGTAATGAGCAGAAGAGTCCACCCCTGAAGTAAGATTTTAGTAAACACAAACGCCGTAAGCATTGAAATATCTCTTGCGTTGCTAGATTATGGAGTTCATATGCTCTCCACCTATCAATTTAAGATATTAGATGATATTAAAAGCAAGGTTATACCCCTTTTGCGATGCATCCACCACATTAATTAAATTGCATATCACTCCTAATCTAACTTGCACGTAGGAGGCCATTAATCAAATTTCACAAGGAAAATTGTCCAAAAAATCCTAAACTTATTGCACTTCGGCCACTTCATTCATAAAAGTTTGAGTTCTAAATATTTACTCATTTTGCCAATTGAATATATATGGTCAATTTTAATTAAAAATCATTTATGTGTGCATTAGCCGTTTAACATGATATGATTCACTCTAACGTGAATATTTTTATAATTTTTTTTTAATCTTTTCTTCTTTTCTTTCTTTCTCTCTCTTTCTTATTTTTCTTCCAACCTCGGAGAGGGCCAGCCAACCGTTGCCTGTCACTAGGTGAGCCTGTCACTAGGTGAGGGAAGCGAGGCCCTCACCAACAACAACACGAAGCCCTCCCTAGCCACGGGCGAGGGTTGCAGTATATTGAAAGCAGTTGAAGGTGATCAAAATGACAGAGACACCATCCACATTTTATTCGGGCATGAATCTACGTAATTCTTGCGCAAACATATAAGCAATTACACAGTCAAATAACTCACTTTTTCTTCTTTTGCCTGCTGTCGGCAAAGTTTCTCAGAATTAAGCCAAAATCTTTGGTTTGTGCATAGAGTCAACTGTTAATATCCCTGCCTTTACGATGGAAATAATGCAGATGCAGTATTCCGGACTTTGGAGATATTGAAGGAATCTATAGAACAGTTCTCTGATATAGTCTCCATGCATGATTTTCCATGGACCACCAGGAGAGCGCCCTTCAATAGAAATGACCATTACAGGATTCTCTCTAGGAACTCAAACCAAGCTCCTACTGTGCTAGCTTGAAGCCATCGGATCAATTGAACATGTTTAAGGAAAAGGCAATAAAAGGTTCTCGGTCCATTGAACTAAGGTTCACTGGATGCTCGCAAGCTATCATACAACAAATTCTGTGGATACTGTCAAATAATGTATATGCTGAATATGTCTGAAGAAGTTGTATGATGGTAAATGGTGGAAGTACCTAGAAATGGGTGATTTAAGGACTGGAACGTAGTCCCACATTAAACTAATCTGATACACAAAAGTTATGGGAGAGGATGTAAATCCAACTCAGGACAACATCGAAGAAGTCACATATGAAATATTGAGCTGTTGGGGTCCATAAATTACAACTAGATCTTTCAAACCGTTGGGGGCCATCATGTGAAGACTCAACATCTTCTATCAAAAGTCCGACTCTTCCTTCCTCACAAAGAAGCAACCAGTAGGACCGCCATTTGGAAGAAGTGCCAACTTCACAGGACTTTCAGCACCTTCCTCAACCGACAAGATACCGGTGTTGAAGTTAATGTCCGTTTTGACAAATCCGGGGCACACACAGTTCACAATGATGTTTGGGTACTTCTTGGCGAGGATCCTTGTGTAAGCATTCATGGCTGCTTTTGAGACAATGTAAGCAGCAAGGACTGCTGGCCAGCCTTTGGCTTCCAAAGATCCGTTCTTGAAGTCTTCAAGGAAAGCCTTCACAACCCCGTCCACCTTCTCCTCTGTAAGGTTCTCAGCATCGCTCAGAACTCCTCTGGCCCATTCATTAGATAATCTCTGAAAGGAAAATCACCAAAATTAACAAAATCATCAGCATAGGGTCCCCAAAGGAATTTCAACCAGGGATATAAACAGCGCTCCATCATGCAAGTGGGACTTGAAGCTAGATGCACATTCCTCGATTAAAAAAAATAAAAAAATAGTTGTTTATGGGAATGGTTTATAACAAGTTAGTCAATGCATTTCTAGAGAAATTCCATCCTAGAAGCAAGCTAATTCCACGAAATGGAACTCTTTATCTTTAACGTGAAGGGTGCATTAGGTATAAAACTTCACTAAAGATAGTAATCAAAAGGAAGTTCATGTGATGCAATTGAAACAAGCTAAACAGGGCAGAAGCTTGTAGGCGAGAATGAACACCAAATGCAATGGTCCACAGTGCAGATACCATTCAAATTCATGAGGGTCAACTACTTATTCAATTTCTGAGAAACCGATAGGCAAACGGGGCTCGTGGAAATATTTGTGTACCTCATCTTGATTTTGCTCATTAAAATAGCAAGCCCGTGAATGGTGGAGCTCTACTCAAAAGTATATTTTTGCAAAGTTTCATCAATCTGTCCTATCAATCTGTCCTATATCACTGCTTATTGTAAATTTAAATTTTCGAGAACCAACGTGAATCCAGGCTCACCTGCAGCTTCCCCATGCTGGAGGAAACATTCACTATCCTCGGTGAATTGGAAAGTTGGAGGAGGTCAATATGAGCCTCGATCATTCGTTTGGCCCCAAAATAGTTCGTCTCCACACATGCTTCAGCCATTTCATAAGGTTGGGTCAATACTTCTTTCCAATTGATTTGGGCACCTTCCTGCATCAACAAGAAGAAAGCTCCTCATACTTCCGACATGTCACAGCAAAACCGTGCATCACAATGTACCAAGTTATGAGAAAGGGCAAAAAATACAAACTTGGGCAAATTAATTATGTAAGCTTGTTTTAAGGCTGGCTGGAGTCTTATTAAGCTTGATGCCAATCAATAACTCATTAACATCGAGCAGAGTGCCAATTGAAACTCCTAGCGGTTTTTTTGAAATAGTTCCTTGCCATGGCTTATAATCATCACATGCTTCGATCCTAATCAGTTTTGTGACGCTAGACAATCAAAACTCCTAGCGCCAATTTGCAATAGTTCCTTGTTACCTTTCCAAAACCAGAAGCCTTCAAGGCTTCGCCATCTGCAACGGTTCCACCAATCCCAGCATTGTTCACCTGCAGCAGAACTCTCGACGCTTTCACTAACTCATCATATCAGATCACTGCTAACAATCTTACGAAATTAATGACGAAAGGACTCCGACGTCATACCAGAATGTCGAGCTTCCCGAATCCGGTCTTGATGAAATTCGCAAGGGACGAAACGCTAGCAGGATCAGTGACGTCAAGCTGGTGAAAGACAATGTGATCAGACAGACCACTTGAAGAATCCTTGAGCTTCTGGACCGCTTCAAGCCCTCTTTTTTCATCTCTAGACGTTAATATCACCATGATTCCATTTGAAGCCAGCTGCCTACATATCTCCAACCCAATCCCCTTGTTTGCACCCGTGACCACTGCATACCTGAAAACGCACCAAAAAGAAAAAATAACCCCACAACAATGGAATTCAGAGAAAAAAGAGAGTAATTTCAGGGAACAATAAAGAAACAAGCAGAGGAAAGGAATTATTAGGAGGGTGATGGGTATGAAAGTATGCCCTGAACCATGAAAGAATACCTCTTGATAGACTCTGCCATCTGTTGCTTTGTAGACTGAAGACAAAGACGAAAACCTGTGAACCCTCTCTTTGTTTTAATAGATTTAAGAACCTCCAGAACCTTCGGCAGCCTCGAATGTAATGTACCCACTTTGTCTTTTGGCGTTCGAATGAGTTACGCAACCTCTCTTTTTCCGCCCAACGAAGACGAACGTGACCAGAGCAGAGGAACGAAAACGCAGGCAGTGAAAGAATTCAAGATCTTTCTGTTACTTGTGTGGCCGAGATTTAGCCAAGTGTTTCGTGGTTCGAACGCTCAATAACGATTTTAATGGTTAGCCTTTTATTAACATGTAGTCAATTCTTTAAAGATTAATTAACAGATAGTCGAATTTTCCGTGCATTTATTTGGACAGTCGTTGTTATGAGAGTTAAAATTTAAAGATGGAAGGAAAATGTCATTCAAAAAATACATCACTGAATAATAAAATCCAGACTCTAGGACAAATTATTATTGATTTAGTGAAGAAGCTAATAAATTTCACTTTTCTTTTATAATCGACTTGCCAAAGATTATATCTTCAATCCTATTATTTTATCTAATCAAGATGGGTTAGTAGCCTTATCACCTCTACTTCACTCGCACACACCTACAATAAAATAGATCGCGTAGAGGAGTTAGCCTTTCTTCTTTCGCAAATGAATGAGTCCATCTAGAGTTTTGATGCAATTTAGCCAAGTTCCTTCTGCTACATAAAGCCATTCAAACGGCAAAACCATGATAAGATAAAAAAAAAACCGAAGCTCTCATAAACATTTCGATTAGCTATCATCTTGTCATTACCCACTAGTTAGATGTTCAAACAACTGGTTGTTACAAAGACAAAAAAGTAACAGAAAAAGAAAATTAAATCATTCCTTGACGGGGGAAGGCAAGTTAGGAAAAGACAAGAAACTGGAGACTTTCTTCCTCTCATGGAAGAGGCCACTTGGGCCACCCTGAGTAAGCAGAGCCAGCCAAACAGGGCTCTCAGCCCCCTGTGATGGAGTCAAAAGTCTTGAATTGCAAGTGACGTCAGTCTTGACGAAGCTTAGAGCCACGCTGTTCTCCAAGGCAGATGGCACCTTCTCGAACATGATCCTCGTGTATGCATTCAAGGCTACCTTTCCGACATTGTATGCTGCGAGATGAGTTGGCAAACCCCTCTTTCCGAAGTCCCCTTCTTTGAAATCTTACAAGAATGACTCCAGGACTTGGTCCGCTCTCTCGATCTCAACATCGCTCAATACCTGCTTTGGCCATTCGTTTGGTATTAACTGAATTTTTTAGCATATATCTGTTAGGTATCACTATCGTGTCAAACAATATAAAGCAATTTAATATTTTTAATTAGAATTCACCAAAAAGGTATGAAAAAGCGATCGTGGTTTTACCTCGAGGATTTCTAAGGTGGAGGTGTCATTTACGATTCTTGTACAGATGAAGGAGCGCTTCTATCATTGATTTGGCTATATAATAATTTGTGTTTTTCTAGCATTCTTCTGCCATTCCATAGTCCTCAGTCTCTATCTCTTTCCAAACTCCTCATCTAATGATTTGACAGATAGAGCGGAAGAAGCGGTTCCATCATTGGTTTGTGTTAGAACTAGTATTAGCACCTAGAGGGGGTGAATAGGTGACTAAAGTGTTTTTATAAATTTTAATCCGAATGAGAGATTAATGAATTAAAAACAACAATCGTTGCAAATGAAAGTAATGAAAGATAAAAGGATTAGGGATAGAGAATCAAGACTCCAGATTTATAGTGGTTCGACTTAGACCAAGCCTACGTCCACTCTCCCACACGGACAGCCCTTTTGGCTGGATTTCACTAAGAATCAAAAATAGTGTTTACAATCTCATGCCCTTGAATCCACAGTGTAGAAAGTCTACTACACTTCCTCAAGGTCTCACCACACTTTGGTATCTCTTTTGATTACAAGTATTGCTCGAAAAATAAGATCACAAAATAACAAGGAGATTCAGACTTTGAAATTTTTCTATTTAGCACCCTTCAACAACTTGAGAGTCTCTCTTATATACTTCTTCATGCCTTCATTACCGTTGGTACCTTCCAAAGAAGTTCTTCCAATCAACCCGTTGGACAGAATCAATAGAGAGAAATCTCTAGCTCTTTAAGGTAAGTGAAGATAGCCCATCAATCCTGCTCGCCCATACAATCAGGATCTCCGTTTCCATAAGTAGAACTTTCCAAATATAAGTTGCGAATTTTAGAGAATCTATATTTATTCGGATACGAATATAAGATTTTGTAGTGCTGAATCCAGTCAAAAGATATTCCTTAGCTATTTGAGCCAAAACCATATTAGATAGAATCAGAATAGAAGTTTATAACTTGATGGTCTGGAAACTGTCCATGAGAGTAGACTTTAAAACTTGAGTCTTGACAACATCAGACTTTGATCTTCAGACTTTGTCAGTAGAGTCTGCAAGTCTTCAGACTAGACTGATGGAAATGTTTTGTCGACTTCAAAATATCTTAAGAGAATTTATCCAATAATCTCCCCATTTTTTATGGTGACAAAACTTTCCTGCATATTTGAATACTATTGCCCTGCAATATAACATTTAAGCTAGCAATGATATCTCATAAAAGATTAGAGTAAAAATATTGTACACAGACTTATCCTATACACAGATCTGCATCCATAGAAAACATATTAGTTCTGTGCAGATATCAACTATCTTTATCTAATTTAACAGCTTAAAGTAATGCAGTAATAAGCAAGCATTTCAAAATCTCAAGATAAAGTCAAAATGTCAAACAGAATATTAAATCCAAAAAGATGTTTAAAAAATAAGTGAAAAAGTGAAAATCTGCAAAAGTCTTCTCCCCCTTTTTGTCATCATAAAAATGTGAGAAAATCAAGGAGCACGAGGAATGCGAATAAGTTGAAAGTCCTCCATAGACTTGACGGTTCCTTCCAGATTCCTCAATTCATCCTGTAGTTGAGTGAGAGCAGTGCCTTTTGCAGTGGCCTGAACCTGATGTTGAACATCTTTAATCTGATCATGCAAGGAGATGAACATAGCATGATTCTCATTCTGTAGAGTTTGAAATTCACACCCCATAGCATATATTTGGTCTTTGAGCTCCAAAATGATTTCAAGCAACCTTCTGAAATCAGCTGAATTGTCAGTTTATGTGCTTGCATCAACTCGGTCTGATGGAGGAGTTAAGCTAGTGGAGTGAATATCAGCAGGAAGCTCATCATGTGGAGATGTTGCTTATTCCTCGGAAAATGAGTAGCATGAACATCTTACGCATCGGAGGTGATCTACTAACACTTGCACTTGGTATATGTCAAGAGAAGAGGAGTACTTTCTCTTTTGTACATCTCCCCCTGTTTCAATGCCTTCTGGAGGGGAGAAAAATTCTTCTTGCTGAGGAGTTTCCTCAGTGGCAAAGTGTTGTTGATCATCCTTTTCTGCTGAAGAATCTGCTCGATCTTCTTTGTCTTGTGAGTCTGTTGGTTGTTGCTGGGAGTCTGCCTTTGCAGTTTCTTCTTCTTCTTCTTCTTCTTCTTCTTCTTGCAAGGATTCCTTTTCCTGGTTCCCTTTCTCAGTTTCCTCTGCAATTTCTTGTTATGGTTTTGTTGACACAGGAGTAGAATACTGAGAAGCAAAAGCAGAGATAGGTATATCATCCTCATCATCTTCATCCTCCAAGATGATTGCCCACTTCTTCTTGATAGGACCAGTCATAGGTTTCTTTCCTTTTCTCTTAGCAGCAGAATAGTCTGGTCTGGTCTTAATAGGGGTTTTCTCCTTGAACTGCTCCAACTTCTTACTGAAATCTTTCAGACGCATTTTTGTAATCATCCTCAGACCAATGACCATTTGTTCAATAGTCTTCACAGAAAGAAAGTGGGGAGGCTGAATGTTCAAATGTCTGAAAAGACGAGTGATGAGAGAAGCATAACGGAGTTTTCCCTTGTCCTTCGTCAGAGACCTGTACATGTGAAACATGATAGTATGGGGCAAAGAGAAGTTTAGACCGATCTTGATTGCATACATCAGTTTGGCTTCTGAGATGGATACATTCGTCTTCGATGTTGATTTCGGTCTGAGACAGTTGATCACTATCTTGTGAAGTAGAGTGTTTGTAGCATTCATCCTTGAGTAAGAGAGACGACCTTCTGCAATCCTGTCTCTCGCTAGTTCCAGAGTTGCATGACTCATAGACACAGAGATTGATTGGAAAGCTCCCCTTTCCACACCAATTACATCTGACAGAGTATCTGTGTCAACCACATACTCTCTATCTCTTACACCGAAAGAAAAACTATTGGCATCAATAAAACGAGGTTGGAATAAAAATAGGCTGTCAATTCGGAATAAGCAACCTCGCTTTCAAATTCACAGAATTTATGAAGTTGAAGCTTCTCAAACTTCTCTCTCAAATTGATACCCAACAGATCCAGAAAATCAAAATCCACCGTTCGTGGGTTCATTACCCCACGCTTCAGCAATTTCCCATACACTTTCTTATGTTCATCAGATCGGAACAATTCGTCCTTCTTTCCTCGAAGAGTTGCAGCTACACCCATCTAAGGCTTAAAATGTACAAACATCTTCTCATCATCATCTTTCCCTTCAGGCTGATTTACACTTCCAAAGCAAGGGTCACTCGGAAAGTTCGCAAAGGTCTTTGTTGCCGTTCCAATAGGAACAACACCCGATCTCTCCATCACAGTGAGAAAATGTGTCTCATTTTTATAGCCTTTCTCTTTCAAAAACTCATCAATAAAAGTCATTGTTGAACCTCCTTCCTTCAATACAGAATAAAGCCTATAAACAAACGCAGGCTTAAGAGACCTTACAGGTGCGATATCTTCAATGATTTCTTCTGTATGTTGCGGATGACGATCATGGAATTTAGTTGAAGAGGAGCGTTGTTGAGAGTGTTGGTGCACTTGGTCACTAGGAAAGTCACCTTCATCAGTGAGATCAAAATGCGTAGGCCCCTCAGCCGAGCCCTGTGGTCCCCTGCTCGCTATTCTTGAAGATTTCCTTTCATACGACATTGTCACTTTCTTGAAAGGAACTTTCACACTTGTGTCGCAAGAAAGTTAAAAACTTGAGGAGAAGAACTTGAGAAGGAGAATCTCAGAGAATGAAAATTTGTGTTCTAGGGTTTTTGTGTAAAAGAAGAAAGAGGAGGAGAATGAGTATAAAAAGTAATCGAATTGTGGTATCTGAAGCGTCGCAATAAGGAAAGAATAAACAAAATTCTTTTTAAAAAAATAACTGCTTTAAACAAATCGATAACCACCTTTGTTTAAAAATAACTGCATTTAATAAACTCAATTAGAGATAAATAGACAATCTTACCTTCTCAAGATATCAGCTTAAACGAGTAAATGTACTGTAATTTTAACAACTTACAGATGTGACGATTGGCAATCCAAGTCTGATTCTTTGAGTCTGATACTTTGTCAGACTTAGATTCTGAGTCTGAGCTTCAACAGTCTTCAAGAGGTAAAATGTTCAGTCTTGAACGAATAAACTCAAATGAACTTTTCTCAAGTGGTTTTGTGAAGATGTCTACCAGTTGATTCTTCGAGTCAATAAATTGTATCAAGACTTCTTTGTTCTGAACATGATCTCTTATAAAATGATGTCGAATCTCAATATGTTTTGCTCTTGAGTGTAGAATAGGATTATTTGTAAGATTGATTGCACTGGTATTGTCACATTTAATCTCTGTGCAAGAGTCTTCAATACCAAAGTCTCGTAGTTGTTGTTTTATCCATAGTATTTGAGAATAGCAACTTCCAAGAGCTACGTATTCTGCTTCAGCTGTTGAAAGTGCCACAGTACTTTGCTTTCTTGAAAACCAAGATACTGTCCTGTTTCCAAGTAATTGACAAGTACCGGAAGTGCTTTTTTCTTTCAACTCTACAACCTGCAAGATCTGCGTCTGAATAACCAAGAAGAGTAAAGTCTCATTCTTTGGGATACCATAGACTAATCTTAGCAGTAGTTGCAACATATTTAATGATGCGTTTAGCAACAATTAAATGAGATTCTTTAGGATCTGATTGAAACCTAGCACATATGCAAACGTTAAATAATATGTCAGGTCTAGATGTAGTAAGATAGAGAAGTGAACCAATGATACTCCTGTATAACTTTTGGTCGATTTTCTTCCCTGCTTCATTTTTGTCTATCTTCAAAGAACTTGACATAGGTATGTCAGTCTTTTTGCAATTCTTCAGACTGAACTTTTTAACAAGTTCTTTTGCATATTTTTCTTGATGAATAAAGATTCATTCTTTCAGTTGCTTCACTTGTAGACCAAGGAAGAAGGATAGTTCACCCATCATGCTCATCTCAAATTCATCCTGCATAGTCTTAGAAAATTTCTTGCACAAAGTCTCATTAGATGATCCAAATATAATATCATCAACATAAGTCTGAACAAGTAGAAAACTTTTACCTTCCTTTTTAATAAACAAAGTAGTGTCTACCTTTCCTTTAGAGAAACCATTTTGAATTAAAAAATTACTTAGCCTTTCATACCAAGCTTGAGGAGCTTGTTTTAATCCATATAAAGCTTTCTTCAGTCTGAACACAGAGTCTGGTTTCTTTGAGTCTTCAAATCCAGGAGGTTGTTCCACATAGATTTCTTATTGAATAAATCCATTCAGGAATGCGTTTTTGACGTCTATTTGAAATAACTTGAAATTCTTATAACATACAAAAACAAGTAGTAATCTGATTGCTTCTAACCTTGCTACTAGAGCGTAAGTCTCATTATAGTCTATCCCTTCTTCTTGTGTGTATCCTTTAGCCACGAGTCTTGCTTTGTTTCTTGTCACTTTGCCTTTTTCATCGACTTTATTCCCGAAAACCCATTTAGCTCCAATAACAGATTTACCTTTTGGTTTAGGAGTCAATTCCCAAACATCGTTAATACTGAATTGCCTGAGCTCTTCTTGCATTGCTTCAATCTAGCTTTCATCAGCTAAGGCTTCTTCAATGTTTTTGGGTTCTATTTCAAAAATAAGTGCAACAGCACTAGACTCTTCTCGCCTTTTGAATCTTGTCCGCATTCTCTCATTAATGTTTCCAATAATGAGTTCTTCAGGATGACTAGACTTGTGTTTCCAGTTACTGGATAATCTGATAGGTTGTTGATCTTTTTCCTGAGTCGATTCTTCATCAGTAACTTGTTGTACTGCTTTGCTGAACTAGCAAAGTCTAAAATAGATTCTGATTCTTCAGTCTGAATTTGCTAAACTTGTGGAGAGTCTTGAAATTTAACGTTCATTGATTCTTCCACAATCTGAGTCTTCTTATTGAATACTCTATAAGCTTTGCTTGTAGTTGAGTAACCAAGAAAGATTCCTTCATCTGATTTTTCTTCAAACTTACCAACACGATCATTTGCATTATTCAGAATAAAGCATTTACAACCAAATACTTGAAAATAAGAAATAATTGATTTCTTTCCTTTAAAAATTTCAGAAGGGGTTTTCTCAAGAATTGGTCTTAAAAACACTCTGTTTATAATATAGCAAGCAGTTGAAACAGCTTCAGCCCAAAACCTTGAAGAAATATTACTTTCAATCAAAAGAGTCATTGCCATTTCTTGTAAGGACCTATTCTTCCTTTCCACAACCGCATTTTGTTCTGGTGTATATGGAGAGGAGAATTTATGCTGAAAACCAGACTCATCACAAAATTTAGCAAAGTCTTGATTTTCAAACTCACCTCCATGGTCTGTACGAATGCTTGAGATAGTGTAACCTTTCTCATTTTGCACCTTCTTAGCAAACTTTGAAAAGAGAGAGAAAGTCTCAGACTTACTTGAAAGAAAGTAGACCCATGTAAATTGTGAATAATCATCCACTATTACTAGGCAGAACCTTTTTACACCAATGCTTTGCGTTCTAGTAGGTCCAAATAAGTCCATATGCAAAAGCTGCAGTACACGATTAGTGGAAACTTTACTTATTGGTTTGTAAGAGTTTCTAACCTGTTTACCCAGTATGTATGGTGTGCATAGATCAGACTTTAAGTAATTGAGAATAGGCAATCCTCGAACAAGTTTCTTGGAAGAGATCTTGGTGATTTGCTTCCTATTGGTATGGCCTAGCTTTCTGTGCCATAGATTAGCTTCATCTTGTACTGATATTAAGCACTGCGATCTTTCATGATTCACATCCAGAAGATAGATATTTTCATGTCTTCGTCCAGTAAAAGATTGAGTAAAGTCTTTGCTGATTCCAGAACACGTTCCTTCCTGGAAATTGATCTTGAAACCAGTATCACACAACTGGCTTATACTAAGCAAGTTGTAATTTAATCCTTCAACTAAGGAGACATTCTTGATTGACAGACTTCCAATCTTTACTGTTCCATGACCAATAATTCTTCCTTTGTTGTTACCACTAAAAGAAACTTTTCCTCCATCTATCTGGACTAGTTTTATGAAGCAAGTTGAGTCTCCCGTCATATGTCTTGAGCTGCCACTATCTAGATACCATTTAATCTTCCTTTTGATAGTGACCTGCAATTAAAAAGAATTCAAGATTTCTTTGGTACCCACATCATCTTGGGTCCAGAAGAGTTAGAGCAATAAACAGTCTTTGCCCAATTCCTCTTAACAGGTCTCCAAACTAAAGGACATTCTTTCTCAAAATGTTCTGAGCTTTGACACTTGGAACATTTTAAAGCATTTCTACCAACAGGTTTTACAAAGACTTTATGGAAATGATTTTTATAAGCAATTCTGGTTGGTCTTTGTTTGATTCTTTCCTTCACCTTCGGAAAATTAATCAAAGGAATAGTTTCAGAAGTCATACCAAGACCCAACTTATCAAAGTAGGGTCTTTGTATCGAAAGAATCTTATCCAACTTTTCAAAACCATTTGAAAATCTTTTTGATATATTAGAAATATCATTTTTCAAAAGATTATTTTCTTTGGAAACAGAGTCTGAGTTTTCTTTCACGATAGTAAAGTTCTTTTCCAATTTTTCAAATTTTTCTTTCCAAAGTTTTTTCTGTTGCTTCAATGTAGAATTCTCCCTTTTTAATTCAGAGATCCTTTTAAGCGAAGTTTTTAGACTAAGACAAAGTTAATCAATATACTTAGAAACTTTGATAGGAATTTTTAGATTACTAACCTCGAGTTCACTGTCTGATTCTGTATCTGTATCAAGGTCTGAGTCTGAATCAGATTTTGCCATCAAACAGATATTGGCATAATCATCATCACTCTCTTCACATTCAATATCAATCCAGGTCTCTGCTTTGAGTGCCTTCCTATATTTCTCAGTCTTTCCTTTTCTTTTCTTTAACAGAGGACAGTTGGGTCTGATGTGTCCCTTTTTCTTGCATTCAAAGCAAGTCACTTCTTTATTAGAATCATTTTCCTCTGTTGATTTGTTTTAAAACCTTTGTGAGCTTTGTTTCTTCCAGTTGAATTTCCTTCCCTTTCTGTTCAGCTTTCTGAATCTCTTTATCATGAGTGCCAGTTCTTCATCATCTAGATTTTCTTCAGAGTCTGTAACATCAGAATAATCATTAGACTTTAAGGCAATAGATTTTTTACCTTTTGAATCTTCCTCTTCGTTGGTGTGCTCTACTTCGTAAGACTGAAGAGTTCCAACCAGTTCGTCTACAGAGAGTGGAGCAATCCTCTGTGTCTCTCTTATTGAGGTTTTTATGTAATTCCAGTCTTTAGAGAGTCCACGTAGGAGTTTGTTGACCTTCATATGTCCTGAGATTGGATGTCCCTGATATTCAAGACCAGTCACAATTTCAGTAAAACGACTAAACATGTCAGTTATTAATTCTCCTGATCTCATTTTAAAGACTTCATACTATCCCGAAAGAATATTGATCCTTGTTTCTTTCACACAATCAGTTCCTTCATAGGTAATGTGAAGCCTATCCCAGACTTCTTTTGCTGTATCACAAGAAGATATTTTGTTATACTCAGTAGGGGATAAAGCACAATATAAGGAGTAAATGGCTTTAGCGTCAAGAGTCTGTCTCTTGGTTATTTCTTCTTGAGTCATCTGAATAGGATCAGCAATTTCTTTTCCTCTCTCTGATTCTGATACGACAACAGGAATGATTCCTTTATCTACCACTTCCCATTCCAAAGGATCTTTCGATCTTAGGAATGCTTTCGTCTTGTTTTTCCATATGCTGTAGTCTTTTCCATCAAAGTATGGAGGTCTGGTATTGCTTTGACCTTCAACTAACCCCGCAGGCAACATACTAGCCATAGATCTTTTACTCAAAAGTAAAGACATTTCTTATAAATGAGTACACAGGCTCTGATACCAATTGTTAGAACTAGTATTAGCACCTAGAGGGGATGAATAGGTGACTAAAGCGTTTTTATAAATTTTAGTCCGAATGAGAGATTAATGAATTAAAAACAACAATCGTTGCAAATGAAAGTAATGAAAGATAAAAGGATTAGGGATAGAGAATCAAGACTCCAGATTTATAGTGCTTCGGCTTAGACCAAGCCTACGTCCACTCTCTCGCACGGACAGCCCTTCTGGCTGGATTTCACTAAGAATCAAAAAGAGTGTTTACAATCTCATGCCCTTGAATCCACAGTGTAGAAAGTCTACTACACTTCCTCAAGGTCTTACCACACTTTGGTCTCTCTTTTGATTACAAGTATTGCTCGAAAAATAAGATCACAAAATAACAAGGAGATTCAGACTTTGAAATTTTTCTATTTAGCACCCTTCAACAACTTGAGAGTCTCTCTTATATACTTCTTCATGCCTTCATTACCGTTGGCACCTTCCAAAGAAGTTCTTCCAATCAACCTGTTAGACAGAATCAATAGAGAGAAATCTCTAGCTCTTTAAGGTAAGTGAAGATAGCCCATCAATCCTGCTCGCCCATACAATCAGGATCTCGGTTTCCATAAGTAGAACTTTCCAAACATAAGTTGCGAATCTTAGAGAATCTATATTTATTCGGATACGAATATAAGATTTTGTAGTGCTGAATCCAGTCAAAAGATATTCCTTAGCCATTTGAGCCAAAACCATATTAGATAGAATCAGAATAGAAGTTTATAACTTGATGGTCTAGAAACTGTCCATGAGAGTAGACTTTAAAACTTGAGTCTTGACAACATCAGACTTTGATCTTAAGACTTTGATCTTCAGACTTCATCAGTAGAGTCTGCAAGTCTTCAGACTAGACTGATGGAAATGTTTTGTCGACTTCAAAATATCTGAAGAGAATTTATCCAATAGTTTGGCCCTACAATAATCCGTCTTTTTCACACATTCTTCCGCCATTCCATTGTCCTCAATCCCTATCTCTTTCCAAACTTCCTCATCTAATGGCTGAAATCGGAGGAAAGAGATCTCTCTTAATAAGCACAAACGATGGAGACCTGTGGGATTCATCAATCATCACATGCAATGATTCCCGATATCTCATCTAGTTTTCTGGTATTACATAAACAAGAACTTGACCAATGCATGACTTACAAAGCCAACACCAGCTCGTTCAGTAGCTTTGGACATGCATCATGGTTCGTGAGGTGTCCACCAAGCCCTGCATCGTTTACCTGCAATCAAATAACCGTTCAAACCAACATCGAAATCAGCTCTTGGATTATTTGCAGCTGAGCTCAAAAGTGTAAGTTGACCAGGAAACAAAGGCAGAAGGAAAGATGACAAGAACTAAGTCTTCCACAAGATCGAGATAAATAAAAGTAAGAGAGGATAAGAAGAAAGAATGAGCATGATTACCACGGTATCAGGCCTGCCAAACCGAGTGGAGACGAAATCCACAAGAGAAGCAACACTAGCAGGATCAGCCGCATCGAGCCAATGAAAGACACGACTTGGCCAATAGGCCGGTGTCGTTCCCAAGTTCTCGAGCTGCCTGAAGGCCTCTCTTCTCGTCTCTTGCAGTCGAGACCACGGCCACTCCACTCGAAGCTAATTTCCTGCATATTTCGACCCCATCACGACTGCATACCTGGAAAGGAATTCCATTCAAACCATGGACTAGTCTAAACTAATATAGTCAACCTTGTATTTCATGGAAAATGTAAAAAACAAGGTACCAGAATAAGAGAATAAAATGTATACCTCTTGGTTGCAAGACAGGTTTATGGCCATCGTTCAAGTTCTTGGTAGGAGAAAACTAGAGCTTAGCTTGAAATATAGATATTAATGGAATTAGCTTCTTGCCTTATCTAAAATGAAGCTACATAGGATCTAAAGAGAGAACGCTTGGTAAAGTCAATCGTAATTGGAAGGTTTTGGCTTAGCTAATAGCTGCTAGCTAAATTAGTACGACCCAATTTACCAAACGGAATTTAATATCCGATATTTATCGAGCAGTAAAAACTAGTTTTCTTTTCCAATTCATACAGTGAGAAGATGGCATTTTGAGTCTTGGCTGGACATGGATTTTCTTCCTGGTATGGTGATTCTTTTGATATCTCAACAAATCTCAACCATTAATTTACAATTTATCAATTATTAGATTCATTAGGATTTATCAAGACATCATGAGAAACACTAAGAAATAGAAGATTTTCACCCATTCTGGGCCAAGTTCGCCTTCTCAAGCCTTTTATACTAAGGCATTCTAAGATTTTTTTTTTCTGCCTTTTTTTTTTCTTGGCCATTTGTATGGCTGAAATGTGAGCCAAACTCTTGTGATTTGAATGGCAACAACGATATTGATAGTAGGCCTATTAACAGATGGTTGATTTCTTTTTAAAATAAGTAACAGATAGTCAAATTTTATGGATTAAGAGAAGTAGGAAATTTTTCAGTCCGGTCAACATGAGAATAAAGAATTTTCCTATGTATATGGGAATATATAACAAAAACTGTTGGAGGGGAAATATAATGATGAATGTTGCCCAGATACTTCCTCATCTGCCAATTGATTGAATTCATGGGCTTTTCTATATTTGAATTTCACTTCAAAGTGTACTAAGATGATTATAAAATAACCTACCACTCTATACTTTCTCTTCCATTTTTTCTATTGAAATAAAGGGTGTCCAAAATTTTTTTGCCTCCACATTCTTCATTGAAAAGAGGAAAAGGCCATAATAGCAAATAGGCTCAAGAATATATGAACCTGTTGGGTTCATAATGAACTCCCCTCATGTGAAGGCCCATCGAATAGCCCATAATCCTTTTGTGTACTCGGCCCAATCTAGGAAAGGGCGAGTGCTATGTGGTAATGTACTACATTGGGCAGTCGTTGATTTTCTATCATGTAAAAGAGTTCTCTGTGTAATGCATAAGTTAGAGGCTTATAGATAGAGACCTATAAATTTAGGTTTCTACAAGGGGAGATCGACCTAAATTTAGAATTTGACTTTGATTTATGATAGTTGGTTATCGTATGACTCATCTCATTGAATTTGAATTTGGAAAAGAACGAAAATCACACAAGAAATAAGTTAATGATCTTTAATTTGTTAGCTTAATGTTCGGCAATTAGTCAATTACATAAGCTAAATTGACATTCTCCAAATTAAATTAGAAATTAATTGGATACTTGTTTTCTTTGAGTAGATTGGATGTCCGTTTCATTCCAAAATTACAAATCGAAAACCTTAGTCAACCTATCATGTTCGAGTACGAGCATCAAAGGTTCATCTTCTAACTATGAAACTCCTACATTTAATTTGACACCCCGGACTGATAGCAACATATCTAATATACAATGTTATTCCTTTCTCGGAGGTTAAATGTGACATCCTGAATTTCGACACCATTTCGATTACATGAAATGGGCTTTTCATCGACGCGCCTATAGTCCTTTTTTCTCGGAGTTGATCACTCATGAGTTAATTGATCTATCAAGTGAAGCCATTAAGGGATATAAACGTGATAGACTTGAGAATTCGATCAGAAATCGACTACTTGACCGTGATAATCGGCAAGAGTCAATATGGCACCGTTATAATCGATTAGTGATCGAATATACATCAATTTGATGGAATGGCATAATTAAATCGTGCGTGATTCCACATGATTGCAAATTTCATGTCGAACGACACTAATCTGATTTTCTGTCGATTCTGTACTCAGTACCCGTAATTGAAATATTGAGATTTTTACGACAATTAAGAGTCGCCGACAAGTCAAAGATGCACAAATGTGGATTGAAAATTATCAACCACGAGTCAAACATGCTAAAATCCCTAAAAGCTACCCGGTATGTTAGTTTGTGCTAAAATCACGTCCGGTCGATTTTAACCACGAAATTGAATTCAATTTCGGGAACTGAACGTTCGAGCGTATCACGATTTATTTTTAGGACCTCGTCTTATCTTTCAGAGAAATTCTGTCGAGTCTGGAATTTTTGCGGAAAATCAATTTTGGACAATTTGGAAAAGAAGTGGAAATTCGGATGGGTTGAGCGGTGTCTAATTTGGCTGCCCTATTTGGTTTAATTTTGGGAAAAGTGAGCTAAATTGTGAGTGGATAGGCCTTTGACATTAAATATGCAGACTTTGGGGCATGTAATGAGTGAATGGGATATTTCTTAAGGCTCTTAATTGGTGCATGCTTTGACTTATTTAGTTTTCCCTCCTCTCTCTCCCATCTCCTTCCTTTAGGCGTGCGTTCCTCCTCCATTATGCCGCCCCACTTCTTCCTTTTTCTTTCTTTCTTTTTCTTCCCTCACCCATCTTTCCCTTCACGTTCTTTCTCTCCCCCTCTCTTCTCTTTTCACCGCCCATCTCCATTTCTTTCATCCTCTTTCCTTGCTACCTCACACGCAGCCACCAACCCACCAATTGCCTTCCTCACTCCATCCCACCCTCATCTTTCCATCCCCACCAGCAACCTAACTCACCAACGACTCCATCCAGTATCTCCTTCATGCCACCAGCAGTAGCCTCAAGCCAACAGCCACCGAACAAACCCGTCCACTTCCAGCATTCAGTACCAAGTGGCCCCGCCTCCACTCTAGCAACACCGCATCATCCAGCCCTCCTCACTGTCCGCAACTAGCCGCACCTCCATCCACTGCTCAGCCCATGCCTAGCAACCAAATTAGTAGCAAATAGAACCGCCTAGCAGCTCAAGCCGTGAGGCTTGTTGGCTGTTTTCAGCCTCGTCCAGGCCTTTATTGGAGACGCTGTAGGCTCAGGTCTTGGTCACCCTCGCACCGCCATCGCCATGGACCTGTTACCTTCATAATCTGGTGAGTTAACTTCCTAATCCTTGATTATGTTGTTAATTACACTTAGGAGGTTAGATTAGTGCTAATTAGCTCAGTTAAATTAGTATTAAGTGAGATTAGCTTTAATATGGATTAGTGTTAATCTAATTTGGTTAGATTAGCCTTAATATGTATTAATATTGATTTAGTTGGTTGGATTAGTACTAATAAGAGTGAATTAGCTTGGTTTAGTGGATTTATCTCGGATCAGTTTACTGGACACTCGCCGTTTGCCATTTTTATGGGGAAAAATGTGCTATGATAGTGAGGTTGCTTCTTTCTTGAGAAATATTATAGATATCTTCAGCTATGACATATGTTTTACTCAATATTTCATGGATTTAAAAGAATGAGATTTTAGATTCGTCATTTGCAAAACAGAATCTCCGACTGTGCTAGAATATGTGACCTTTTGGTGTTCAAAGGATTTTTATCAACTCTTAGAATTCCATTTTCGAAATTTTTTATTCACAAACGTTGTTCATCACATCTTTTAGTTTAACATATTCAAATTTTAGATTAAACGGACACGTTTTGAATTTCGAACCAAGTTAGTTTTGGAAAATGTAATTTTCGGAAATGGGCACATTGTTTGTAATAGTTTGAGCGATTTACCGCTCTTAATCTAGAAGGGGCTGGGTCAAGGTGTCCAAATGAAAAATGTTCATTTAAGTGTCCTATAGAACATATTCAAATTTAATAATTTTCTGATCTCGTTTGATTAGGTTTCTGGATTTAAACTTGGAAACGTGTGAGTGGGCTGGTTTCTGCCGGTTAGGGCCGATTGTGATTTTGTGGTTGTTCTTGATGTTGTGCATGCTGGATAATGTATATTTGGTGGATTGGTAATGCAAAAGATGACCTTATGGGCTTTTAATTAGAAAAATACCGGGTGTCGGATTTTGATGCCATAATTTTATAGAGTATATAAAATAGTGGAATTTTGAGATGAGAGTGTACCATGCTTACTGGTTCGATTTAAATGCGTGACCACGCATGATTATTTTACTATAATGATTTTTTATATGAAGAAAAGTGGCCAAGTCCATTATTTGAACATGAGGTATTTGAATGCAAAGCATGGTGTACTTGGCCAAGTGCGTGCTCGTGTGGTCACTAAGTGGAAACCGTCCTAATGCGTTTACACGAGATGAAGCTCCTCAGTGGGGTACTGTCTAATCAGAGGATGCTAGACGATGCCGTTCGCGAATAAATTTCAGAACGAAGCTCCTTAGTGGGGTACCGTCTAGGCAGAGGATGCTAGATGATGCCGTTCGCGAATAGATTTTGGAACGAAGCTCCTCAGTGGGGTGCCGTGGCCGTTGGGCCATAATAACTAGGACACGCCTGAGTGGTTGTGATGGTTGCGCCTGATTATGTAGCAAAATTATGTGGCACGATATGGGATGTGTCATAACGGTTTTACCTTATAATCGGGACCCGTGTGATTAGTTGTGAATGAAATGATGTGTTCCAGTAATTGAACATGCGTGTTGCAATTATAAATGCTTATGTGATGAGCTAATGTGCAGGATTTGACATCCCAAATTTTCAACTTTGTTTTCTTCTGAATGAATCGGGCATTTCATTGACGCACCTATAAGGTTATTTTCAGAGCCGATCACTCTTGAGATAACTAGACTATCTAGTGAAGCCATTAAGAAATCTTAAGGCAATAGACTTGAGAATTCAATCAGGAATCGGCTTCTCAACCGTGTCTATCTTTTGAGGCCATTACGGCACAATTAAAAATCAATTTGAAATCAGAGATAGGCTGGATCGACAAAGATGTGTGGTTAATCGTGGGTGACACCACTAAATTAGAAAATTCCCGTCGATCGATACTAGACTGATTTTCATATTGTTTTGGTACCTTGTGTCCGTATTTGCATCCTCGAGTTTTTCACGATAACCAAGAGTCGCCAATGAGTCGAGTGGGTTCATAGTGGCTCGAAGAAAATTGACCATGGGTCATTTGCACTTAAAGATTTCTTAAAGTTACCCGGTAGCCTAGGTCATGCTAAAAACGCATCAAATAGAAATTAACCGCTAATTCAAATCCGATTTCATAAATTGGAGTTTCTATCATGTCACAATAAATTCTTGGAGTGTCGACTCAGTCTCAGTAGATTTTTTTTCAGAGATTCCGGGATTTCTAAGGAAAACCGTTTCGAACTTTGCGAAAAATTAGCGGAAATTCAAATGGGCTAAATCAATGGAAATTGGGAATTCTAAACCGAGTCTTTGAGTGTTAGGGACTTATAGAAAATTGTTCGAGATTTTTCTTCAGAGAAATCGGACCTCGATTTGGAGAATCGGTGAAGAAATTTAAGAAAATTGAAGTGAAATTCGGAGCTTCACAAGGGAGCCGCAATTTTGGCTTTATAATTGGTAAATTCATGAAATACAAGTAAGAAAGAATTAGAGGGAAACATTAGATATTTTTGCTAGCCAACAAGGGGACCAAACACTCAGGTATCTTGCTAAAGCTTAAGACTTTTACTCCCTCCCTTGGCTGGTTTATCCATCTACGTACACCACCCCTACTTTGGATGCTCACGGCCACACACCTGCAGCGTCGACTCCCTTTCTCCATTCATCCTTACCACTTGAAGACGAGAAACCGAGCGTTGAAGTAACTGAACGACTGCCCTTCTCCACGGATTTTTGTCGCCAGAACGTTGGTGTCACCAAGCTCAATCAAGCGTCAGCAGAGAAGACCAACGAAAGCCCTGCTTCACTACCACTTAGCCGTGTCTGCTTCTTGTCCAGTCAACAAACCGGCATGGAAGACCATCGAACGAGCTTCATTCTACATGTCTTCTCTCCGCCAGTAGCCACTACCACGTTGGGTCAACAAAGTCAGCGGGAATCCTTGCCGTTGACCCAACGTCCGCATGTCTTCCATCTTCGGCCAGCAGCTACTCCCTCTGTCTCTGCCACGTTTTAGTCAATCGAAGCTGAATTGAAGACCACCGAGCGAAGCTGCATCTTGTTCCCTTGTTGCCAACAAAGCTTGAAGACCAGCGAAGTAGCTTCTTCAACGCTATTGCTCGAAGATCCCAGCGCACGTTAGCTACTTCTCTAATGATCGTCCGGCCCTAGTAGATTCGGCCTTCTCCAACATCTTCGGCCTAATTGGAGTCAGGCCTAGTTGTGGGCCTCAGTTGTAACAGCCCACGCGAAATTGTTGTGGCCCAGCTCGCATGAAGCAGTCCGTTATTGAGTCTTCAACCCAGTTCAACGAGTCCCATCTTTAGCAGCAATTCAAGCCCAATAGTTCTTTTACTGTTCGGCCCAGCAGCCCAGTTTTTGAGGCCCAATTCTAGCAAATCAATTGAAGTCCAACCCAGCATTTTGAAGCCCGCGAAGCCAAGCCTAAGCCAATAAATTTCTGTGGGCATACATAGCTTTTGGGCCTGGCCCAAGAGTCCGTCGACGCCGCCGAAAATTTAGGTTTGGGCCGCCGTCGCAGTGATCCGGTCTCCGCTTTTTACCAAGTGAGTTTTACTCACTAATGCTTTCTTAGTTTGTTAATTATGCTTAGGGGTTGGTTAAATTCAATTAAGTGCAATTAGGTGGTTAGATTAGTTTAGATTAAATAAATTAGTGACTTATCGACGCATGTTAGGTGGTTAGATTTAGTCATTAATGAATAGAAAGGCTCTATTATTTATTGAATGAGTCTCGGTAATTTTTTAATATTTATTTAATTTTCGAAATTAATTATTTTTCCGGAAATTCAACTGGGATGGCTGGTGAACGGAATTTCGTGCTGATTATCGTGGTGCATTCCGTTTATTTAATTGAGCTTCAATTTATATGGAATTGATTTAAATTGTGAATTTTAGGATATGTTCCTAAATGGTTGTTTTTAATTATTTGATTGGGAAATGAATGGGTATCGATTGTCAGTATCGATAGTGGAGTGGTGATTCAGTGTGGCATCTAAAAGGGCACGTGGGCTCGATGATACTGTGGCACCCCCGAACAGCCCCCAATCCGTTAGGGTCGCCACAGTTAGCTTACCTTTCTCTCACTTGACCCGAAGGTCTAACAATTCTGTGGGGTTTATACCTTTTCAAATCGGTCCCTGCACAGTTTATAAATGTGTAGCGGAAGCGATATCACATCTCCCTAACCCAAATTTTTTTTGAAATGATGCACATCCACTAGATAGTTTTATAAGTTAGGCTGAACACTTTTATGTACATAAGTCTGATAGATAACATCGGTCGGTACAACAAAATTTGCCATAGTTTTCAAAACCCGGCTTCATAACATAAGGTAACTTGACCTCCCTCTAGCTTTCCTTTCCATTCAGCCCTATACAAAAGTCTATCAGACAATGCCGGCAATCCAAAAAGCTTCATCTGCTACCCATCACACACGATCACACCCAGCCCGGTCCATTGGATGGCGGGGCAGCGGCATCCCCATCATGACCCCATCACGTCGAACGTGCACCGACAGAAACTCTTAGACTATGGAGCCACCAGGTAAATCGACGTCATACAGGACTAACACTCGTACTCGAATGAAGACCAATGCTCGAATCCCAACATGAGCGTGCTTTGAACACATGCACTCAATGTCAACTGAGACGCCGTAAAAAGTACCATGAGTGACAGGCACTAGAGGCATCTTTTAATCTGAAATGTTAGTCCCCAAATGGGGTGAGTACAACCACTTAGCAGTAAAAGATTCATCAAACTATATCAAGCATTACCATCAATATCCAGATTCATGCAAGATGGACAAAAACAAGTATTTAAGGAATAAGTATGTATCAAAATCATGGAATTCTTAAGTACAGCTTTGAAACCCTCAAGATGCATCATGTCCAATTACACAAGTCCCGATCATAGGGCCAAACTATAATGACATGTCCCATTCCATGCCATACAACTTAGTCCTATAACTCGACCAAACACACATTTAGTAGAATCATCCATTTTATCATTCAAAAGGTTTCATCCCCCGAAGGACCAATGTTTGCGTCCCTCCGGGCATTTGGACCCCTTCAAAAGCATTCTAGAAGGGTTTGAGGGCTAGGAAATGGTGGTGGAATCCAGCCATACAAGGGAGATACGGTCAAGGGGACAAGGGAGATAAGAAAGAAACCAAGTGGTCCCCCTCCTATCCAAACTTGTCCCCCTCTCCATCAGCCATTGCTAAGGTGGTAGGAAAGCTCAAGAGAACCAGAAAAACCGAGCTAGCCTATCCCCCTTGCCCGTCGACCTATTTTTCCCTTTATTTTCTCCTTGTTCCAGTTTTTGTTCCAGTTGACCTTTCGTCAAATATTTGAGTTAAAAGTTCCATCCCGGATGAATTAGCTTACGTTCCACCCACCACCGTGACCAGGATAGATAGCTCGTCTGAAAGAGCCCAACCACACCCTGAACGAAGCTGTCGGCCGTCTCATCCGACGGCCGTAAGCTGCCAGTCCACCGGTCTGCTACCTACCTACATTGTTTTCCGTTTTTCTTCATTTTTTTCCCATTTCAAACCTTTATTTGCCCATCCCAACAACCAACAAGTTCCCCTTGACCCCCAGAAGCCTCCAGTTATCAACAACCCACTTGCCGGAGCTCCGATTAGCCCGTTTTCACTGTTAAAGCTGCTAGTTTCTTCTCTGAAGTTCAGCCCACAATAGAAGCAGAAATCAGCAAGCGTTTTCAAACTTTGTCGTCCATTTTCAAGCTTTTCCCGGCTTCGCCTGGTGTCGCCGCTATTAGGATTGTTGCTCACCTCCACATCGCCATCGTTGTGGACTCGCCGGATTGCTAAACAAGTTAGTTTAACTCACTAATCCTCATTTAATAGGTTAATGATGCTTAAGAGTTGATTAGTTTAAGTTGAGCATGGATTAGGTGGTTAGTTAGATTAGATTAGTAAATTTAATTATTTACCAATGCATGTTAGGTGGATAGTTAGTGCAATTAGGACCTAGACAAGTTCTAGTATTTATCTAGAGTGATTCAAAAATTTTCCGGGTCCATCTCGGCGTTAAATTAGGCTTTTTCATGCTTAAGTCACATTTTTCAGTATTTAATAATTAATTTCCGTAATTATTTAATTAATTAATTATTTTCCGAAAATTAGATCGGGATAGCTAGTGATCGAAATTTTATGTTGATCACTGTGGTGTAATCTATTTATTTAATTGAGCTTTAATTTCTGCTGATTGTGCTTGAATTGTATTTTAAAATTTTATTCCTTAATTGATTTAATTTTGCTAATGGATTGGAAAATAACCAAGCGTTGGTTTATTATGCCAAAAATATTTTGGTGGACCATATAAAATGGTGGGATTTATAAAGAAGAAAATATTGTATTTTGGCTAAGGCCGACTGTGTACCCATACACGATTATTTTTATTAGGTACCCTTAAAATGAGGGAAATAGGCCGAGAGGTCTTGTTAATTGAGGAATCAAGTTGAGAAGAGTAATGTTGTTTGCCGTAGGTGAATAATCATGTGATGATGTGGGTTAGATCAAGAACACCACCAAATTGGAATCGGTTGTGCTCGTTTTGCTGTAATTCAGTATTACCACCAAAGTATAGTTGTGTCTATTGGACCGTAATCTACCACCGAATTTGGAATCGGTTGTGCTCACTGAGCCGTAATTCAGTATTACCGCCAAGATTTAGTAGGCCGTGCTCGCTGAGTCGTAATTCAACATTACCGCCAAGATTTAGTAGGCCATGCTCGCTGAGCTGTAATTCAGCGTTGGGGTTGAGTAAGTGAGATGACTAGACAAAAGGTCTCGTTGACATGTAATCGATTAAGTCGATTGATCGATGGTTCGATCTGAATTCTTGATTGATATGATGATGTGATTCAATGATTGTATGAATTGAATTGACTTGCAAGAAAGAACTGAGACAAAGGTAAGATCTTCAACTCGTGATTGTGCCTAGGCAGCCCTCAGGGCATATTTGCTTCCTAATCGGGTCTTAAGGGGTTGAACTTGCTGAGACGTTGTCTCACTGGTTATTGTATAACCATTTTCAAGTCCTTAGATGGCAGTCGTGGAGGACCCAAAGCCCCGGAGTCTGGGGAGGTGGAGATTGAAGGATCGGCAAACATGTCTGACTAGTTAGTCATAGGATAGTTCCCTTTTGTTGAGCCAATCTTCTATAGGTAGCCTAATATTGTATATAAACCTTGTTTGTTTATAAAAAGGCATGTTTTGTATATGAATGGTTTCTTGCTTTCCTATCCCAAGATTTTGTTGTTAGGGGATTTGTTTCGCTTCCGCATGTGCATTTAAAAATGAATGGGTCAGCGATGCGTCCTGGGACGTCGTTATTTAATCGACCAATGAGGGATGGGTGCATGCTTGAGGATTGGGGGGCATGACATCCCCGTTTAAGTGGTATCAGAGCATGTCTGTATTTGGAGTGATAAGGTGCAATGAATCATGGGATAGTTAGTAGGAATGTCCTCTATTTCATGCTGGTGCATGTGATTGATAGCTGATTGGTAGCTGGGTTGTGTGGGTCACTCAAATTCTAATATGGTATTAGAATTAAAAAACAGGTTTTCATAATGATTCTGTAGTTTGAGTGGTCAGGTGCTAAGAACTCTTGGTAAGAGGGCAGTAGCTTCTGTGATTCGTGGTGGAACGTCGGCAAGGATTAGTGCCCGATGTGGTTATGACAGAGCGCAAACTCAGGCCAGTGCGAGTGTAAGAGTACCATTGTAGGCCAGTACTAGTGTAGCAGCATCGAGCGATCCTAGGTTCAATGGGATCGTTCAGGCGCTAGTGTTCCTTGGGAACTTGTTGAGCCAGTAAGCTTAGGATCAAGCCACCATTGTTGTCTCTGTCACTACCGTTGTCAGTGTCGTCACTGCTGTTGTTGCTGTATCTGCTGAGATTCAGCTTGGAGATGTAATCTGAGAACGAGCCGTTGTGTCAGAGTCTAGATTCAGTTCATAAGTGGAAATCGGTTAGGGAAAAGACTGACGTCGAGAGAAAAGTATTATATTCCGCCCAACAGGAAAGGTGGGGATAGATAAGTCAGCACTGAATCTGAATAGAGTATGTTGTGCCTATAGGAGACGACATGGTTATGCCCCATGCCATTTTAGGACGAGTGCTTGTTTTGAGGACGACCGATAGGGTCACCTGGCTAAAAACTATTTCAGAAGGTTGATGGGACCATGGCAGCGGTTTCTGTCACCGTTGATGGGACAAACCATAGTGAATGCGCTACAAAAAGTGCATAGAGGTATTTGGGACAGACCCCAATGCAAGTAAGAGTGCATGTTGTCACCCGATAGGAGACAAAGGACTCACCGGAAGTGTGTTGAAGTTATGGAAGGAAGCATGGGTCAATCCAGTGTCCTAATATAACTGGAGCGTACTTTGATTGTGGCAAGCGCAGCCATCAGGTGAAGGACTGTCAATGTGAGTCTAGGGGAGCACAAGTATCGTTACCATGGATAAGACATCACTAGAATGGCGAAAGGAATAGGAATAGAGCCGATCTTGCATCGATGAGAGGAAGAAAGCTTTAGGGAGATTTTATTAGAGTAGCGCAGTAGAGTTTTGGTTAAGTTTGGGGAACTTCAGTTTGTTGAAATAAAGCTGAAGAAAGGAGAATCGCTGGCTATAGTTGTGCTCGACTAGTTGCTAAGGTATGACGTTGACGTTACATATGAATATAGTGGGCTCATGAAGCATCTTGTGGTAATGAATTATTGACGTGAGGTAATCTAGCTTAGTCCATTAGCATGTGGAAGTGTCGAGTTTATTGAGAGTCGAGAAGGACTCTCAATTTCATTAATCTCATCGCTTGAAAGCAACCCATTTGTTAGGTGGAGGTTGCCTAGGTTACTGGATGACTATCATAAATAAGATAGATTGAAGAACTGAAGATTTAAGACATCTCAGTAGTCCAAGAATTTCTAGATGTGCTTTCACAGGATTTGTTAGGCCTGTCGTTGGATGAAGAGATAGAATTCGTGATCGAGTTAGCACCCGGGACGAAGCCACTCTCTAAGGCTTCTTATCATATGTCGTTGTCTAGGCAGAAAGAACTGATGATGTAGATGCGAGAATTGCTTAATAAGAGATTCATACATACCAGTGCATCACTTTAGGGAGCACCGGTTTCATTTGTGAAAAAGAAAGATGGTTCGTTGCAATTATGCATCGACTATCATCAACTCAATCAGATGACGATCAAGAACAAGTGTTCACTGTCGAAGATCGACGAATTGTGTGACCAGTTATAAAGAGTGTCGATGCTTTCAAAAATCGAATTGAGAACAGGATATCATCGGCCGAGGATTAGAAAATAAAGACATATCGAAGTCAATGTTTAATATTCAAGTCAACTATTACTAGAATACTGTAAGGCCATTTGGTTTGATGAACGTTCTAGCTACTATCATGGAGTTGACAAATCGAGTGTTCATAGAATATCTAGATAAGTGCGTGATCATGTCTATCAATGATATTCTGGTGTACTCGAGGAGTGTTGAGGAACATGAGAGTCATCTGAGAATGGCACTTCAGACCCTGAGGACTTATGGATTATACGCTAAATTTAGCAAGTACGAGTTTTGGTTGACTCGTGTTTTGTTCCTAGGCCATGTGATTTCAGGCAAAGGAATCTCTATAGACCATCCAAGAGGGAAGCAGTTATCAGTTGATTAAGACCGACAATAGTGTTAGAGATCAAAAGCCGTTTGGGCTTGACAGATTACTACAAAAGGTTCGTGGAAGGATTTTCAGCATCAGTGTCGCTGTTGACTTGACTACTGAAGACAAAAGAAAAGTTCGTGGGGATAGACGAGTGCGAGTGTAGTTTCCAAGAGCTTAAATAGAAGCTGACTACCATGCTTAGGCTGACCATTTCATTTGGTCCTGGAAGATATGAGATCTATAGTGATGCGTTGTTTGGGGGATTGGGTTGCGTTCTAATGCAACATGGTAGGATTGTTGCATACGACTCTTGTCAGTTGAGATCTCATGAGCTAAATTACCCACGCATGACTTGGAACTTGCAGCAATAAATTTTCGCTCTGAATATTTGAAGACACTATGTGTGTGGAGGAAGAATCAAATTCTTCACTAACTATCAAAAGTCTTAGGTACTTATTCTCTCAAAAGGAGTTGAATATGAGACAGCATTGTGAGTTAGAACTTCGGAAGGACTGTGATTGTAATGTCTCGTGTCATCTTGGAAGGGTGAATTAAGTCCCAGATCCGCTGAGTTAGGAGTCTTTAGTTGCACATATGCAGGTTAAAGAATGAACCTTACTTGAGAAAGTTCGAGGTTCGGTTTTTCAAATTTGAGGTAGGCTAACTTTCGAATTTTATGGCCACCCTCAGAATTGAACCGGATGTTCAAGTTTCTGAAGATGGAACAATGAAGTTCTAAGGACGATTGTGTGTACTTGATGATGCAGAGCTTAGAGAGGAGATCTTGTCAAAAGCTCACCATGGCAGTTGCAACATTCGTTTAGGTAGTACGAAAATATATCAAAATCTACATCGACATTATTGTTGGTTCGGTATGAAGACGGACATCACCAATCAAGTCACCAAGTGTCCGAAGTGTTAGCGAGTTAAGGCACCGCATTATAGGCCGGGAGGATTTGTGCAACCTCTCAAGATTCCCAAGTGGAACTGGGGACACGTCATGATGGATTGTGTAATGGGCTTATTGAGCAGCCAAAGAGGTGGTGATTTCATTTGGGTAGTGGTTGACAACTGACAAAGTCGGCTCATTTCATTGTTGTATAAAAAGATCTTGATTTGGGTAGAACTGTAGAGTGGTATGCATACCAGATAGATCGTCTACGTGGAGTGCCAGTGACGAATCTATATTAGATCTAGACTCGAGGATTCCTAGTTTTTGTAAAATAGTGATATGGTTCCTTTGAAAGCAGTGCATAGCAGAATGTACAGAACTTCAGTTTGTCGAGATGAGGTCAAAGAAAGAGAGATCGCAGGCCAGAGTTAGTCTAGCAGTCAGTGGACGCAGTTCCAAATATCAGGGACAGATTAAAGACCGCTTAAAGCCACTAGAAAAGTTGTATCGTTGAGCATTGAAGGTCCTTAGAGTACTAAATTGGTGATTACATCTTTCTGAATGTGTCACTAATGAGGGATACCTTGCACTTCGGTAAGGAGGGAAAAATTGAAACCAAGGTATATAGGTCCCTTTGAGATTCTAGAGAGAGAATCAGGATCCTAAAGTATCGTCTTGCATTGCCGCCAAGGTAGGTGCAAGTGCATGACGTCTTTCACGTGTCGAGGTTGAGGACATATGAGCCTGACTCAACCCACGTGCTAAATCTTGAAGAATTAGACATGGATGACAAAGTATCGTACCTGGAAAGCTTGGTTCATATTGTGGATAAGAAAGAATAGATTTTGTGTACCGAGATGGTCTCCTCGGTCAAAGTGGTCTGACAACACCACGAGAATGAATAATCAATCGGAAAAGTGAGACATGATAAAACGACGATACCCCCACCTTTTTGTTTAAGGATTGGTAAAGGTTTAAATTTCGAGGACGAAATTTTTAAAAGAGGGGAAGAGTTGTGACATCCTGATTTTCAGGTTCTGATTATAATCAGATAAGTTGGGCTTTTCATCAACGCGACTATAGTATTTTTCTCTGAGATGGCCACTCACGAGATAACTAAATGATCTAGGGAAGCCAATAAGGGATTTTAATGCAATAGACTTGAAAATTCGACTAGCTTACGCTGATGGAGTTAGCCCATCCCCCTTGCTTGTCGACCTATTTTTCCTTCTATTTTCTCCTCGTTCCAATTTCTGCTCTAACTGCCTTTCATCAAATATTTGAGTTAAAAGTTGCCTTCCTGGACGAATTAGCTTACGCTCTGCCCACCACCGTGACCAGGGCAGACAGCTTGTCCGAAAGAGCCCAACCAAGCTTAGAACGGAGCCGCCAGCCATCCCGTCTGACTGCCGCAAGCCACCGGTCACCAGTTCACTAATCTGCTACCCGTCTGCATTGTTTTGTGTTTTTCTTCATTTTTCTCCCATTCTGACCCTTCCTTTGCCCATCCCAACTACCAACAAGTTCCCCTTGACCCCCGAGAGCCTCCGATTGCCAACCACCCGTTCGCCGGAGCTCCGATTAACCTGTTTTTGCTGTTGAAACTGCTGGTTTTTTCTCTGAATTTCAACCCAGAATGGAAGTAGAAACCAGCAAGGGTTTTCAGACTTCAGGGCCCGTTTTCAAGCCCTTCTCAGCCTTGCTTGGTGTCAGCGCTAGGAGGATTGTCGCTCGCCTCCGCATCGTCGTTGCCATGGACTCATTAGATTGCTAAACAAGTGAGTTTAACTCAATAATCCACGCTTAGTACGTTAATGACGCTTAAGGGTTGATTAGTTTACGTTAAGCATGGATTAGGTGGTTAGTTAGATTAGATTAGTAAATTTAATTATTTACCGATGCATGTTAGGTGGATAGTTAGTGCAATTAGGGCCTAGACAAGCTCTAGTATTTATCTAGAGTGATTCGGAAATTTTCTGGGTTCGTCTCGGTGTTCGATTAGGCTTTTTCGGGCCTAAGTCGCATTTTCGGTATTTAATAATTAATTTCTGTAATTATTTAATTATTTATTTATTTTCAGAAATTAGATCGGGATAGCCGGTGACTAGAATTTTATGTTGATGACTGTGGTGTAATTTTTTTATTTAATTGAGCTTTAATTTATGCTGATTGTGCATGAATTGTATTTTAGGATTTTATTCCTAAATTGATTTAATTTCAATGATTGATTGGAAAATAACGGAGTGTCGTTTTACAACACCAAAAATATTTTTGTGGACCATATAAAATGGTGGGATTTATAAAGTGGAAAATATTGTACTTTGGCTAAGGCCAACCGTGTACTCACACACGATTATTTTTATCGGGTACCCCTTAAAATGAGGGAAATAGGCCAAGAGGTCTTGTTAATTGAGGAATCAAGTTGAGAAGAGTAATGTTGTTGGCCATAGGTGAATAATCATGTGATGATGTGGGTTAGATCGAGAATACCACTAAATTTGGAATCGGTTGTGCTTATTAAGCTATAATTTAGCATTAGCACCAAAGTATGGTTGTGTCCACAAGACCATAATCTACCACTAAATTTGGAATCGATTGTGCTCGCTAAGCCATAATTCAACGTTGGGATTGAGTAAGTGAGATGACTAGAGAAAGGTCTCATCGACATGTAATCAATTGAGTTGATTGATCGATGATTCGATCTGAATTCTTAATTGATTTGATGATGTGATTTAATGATTGTATGAATTGAATTGACTTGCAGGAAGGAACCGAGGCAAAGGTAAGACCCAACTCGTGATTGTGCCTAGGCAGCCCTTAGGGCGTATTTGCTTCCTAATTGGGTCTTAGTGGGTTAAACTTGCTGAGACGTTGTCTCACTGGTTATTCTATAACCATTTTCAGGTCTTTAGATGGTGGTCGTGGAGGACCCGAAGCCCCGGAGTCTTGTGAGGTGGAGATCGAAGGATCCGCGAACGTGTCTAATTAGTTGGTCATAGGACAGATCCCTTTCGTTGAGTTGGTGTTTTGTAGGCAGCCTAGTATTGTATATAAACCTTGTTTGTTTATAAAAAGGCTTGTTTTGTATATGAATGGTTTCCTGCTTTCCTATCCCAAGCTTTTGTTGTTAGGGGATTTGTTTCACTTCCGCATGTGCATTTAAAAATGAATGGGTCGGCGATGTGTCCTAGGACGTCGCTATTTAATCAACTAGTGAGGCATAGGCGCGCACTCAAGGATCGGGGCGTGACATCGTGTCCGGAAGGGACTTGATCTCTTTCTCTTTGGCGCGTTGTGAGATTTGTGTGATTAAAGACTATAGGAATTTGGTGCAATTTATGTGTGACAAATATTTGAGTGTATGAGCGATTGTAAACGTGTAATTTCCCTATTAATTAGTGGATTATTTGTTAGCTCTTTCCATGGACGTAAGTTCCGAGATTGGGATCTAACCATGTTAATTTCTTGTCTCCTTTCATTGTTCCTTGTTTTATTTCTCCATTATAACTCCAAATTTAGTTGCAAAATTACAATCTGCTTTTGCTGCGTCACCAATTTCAAGATTAGTAATCAAGACCTCGACTGTCTTTGACTTGAGTTCAAGCTATCAAGGGCTTCGGGTATGATTGGTGAAGAGAATTCAAAATACGTGATGTTGAATTCTTGATCGAGTCATCAAGGCCTCCAACGTTCTCGAAAGGAAAAAGAATCATGAGAGGTTTGCGACTCAATCTTGTAGAAGAGATTATACATCATCCAGTGAAATTAATAAAATGTACATATATTCTTTAATCTGATTCGTATCACCAATTTTATATGAGTACAAACACAAGAAAAGATTTGTGTACGTATATATATCTGCAAAAAGCGTGAGAGCTATGTCGCTGGTATACTTACCATGTGTTGTACTTTGTTCATTTATATGATCCGCGCATGAAAATTACCTTTACTATAATTGTCATGCGGAGAGTATCGCCACATGGCCTAAACTCAACAGATAAGTTTATTTATTTATCATCCCAAACGTTTATATCTTATTAAGTTTAAATTCCAAATGTTAAAGAGAAAGTGTATTGAACCATATATTTTATTAATTCAACTAAATCTGCTTAAACCATTGGGGGTTCGCCCCAGTGGCCATCCTTTCATCTTGAAAGGGGGAGGTTGGGGGTTCAAATCCCCACCTTCTCAGAGGGATTGGGGTGGGGACGATTTCATTTCAGGAGTGGGTTTTGACTCCCACACCCTGCAAGGAGGCAATGCAAAAGTCTGATAGTGAGTGTTAGAGTAGGATTAACATATGATCGATCCAAAAAAAAAAAAAACTAAATCTGCTTAACTAAGAATGAAAAAAGAATGAGCTAAATATATTTTTCTATTATATATAGTTAAGGTCGAAATTGGTAGAATTTTTGCTTTTGCACTCGCCACATGGCACTTAACAACAACTTTTTGCTTGTCACGTAGCTAGCAAGCCACGTAGCATAATTATGTTACATGCTCATCTGGACTAGTTAGCATCTATTGAGCAATTAGTCATTCTCAAACATCTAGTATTGATTATTTGCTTTTAGTTTGAAATGAATTAAGATAAAGTACCTTCAAACTTTGTAATTCATTTCTATTATCCTTCTCAAACATTCATATGGTATGGCTTATCTCGTTCTTTTAAAATTGGGAAGATTGTCCAAAAAATTCAAAACCTATTGCACTTTTGCCAATTCAGTCATAAATCTTTTAACTTTACCAATTCAATGCTAAACATTTTTACTTCTTACCAATTGAATCCATTCGACCAAGTTTAGCTAGAAAATGCTAACGTGGACGCTGGCGGTGCCACATAAGACCACTGACACTGACGTGGACATTTTTAATAATATTTTAATATTTTTTTGAATTTTTTGAATTTTTTGAAAATTTCCCTATTTTTTTATTTCTTTTCTTTTTAGATTTCTTCTTTGCCTTTTCTAGTGGCTGACCAATCACAGGCGACAGCTGGCCACCGGCCACAGTCAGCTGGCTAGCTTCGCCCCTAACACGCGAGGCCCGGTTAGGCGAGGGCGAGCCCTGGTGAGGGGAGCCCTCACCTAAGCGTGGCCTAGGAGGCGAGTCCAACCTACCCTAGGCCAGGGCAACCTCGCCAGATTTGGTCTGGGTGAGGGTGAGGGTGAGAGTGAGCACCAACGAGGGTTCCTCTCGCCAGATCTGGCGAGGCCGCCTTGGCCTGGGTGTGGGTCGACCTCGCCCAGGCGACCTTTCCCAGGCTGTGCCTAGGGGAGGTCTCCCCTCGTTAGGGCTCGCCCTCACCCGACTAGGCCTCGCTTGTGGCAGGCGAGGCCAACCAACTGGTTGTGGTTGGTGGCTGGCCGTCGCCTGTGGTCGGGTTAGCCATTAGAAGAGGTAAAGAAGAAAGCTAAAAAGAAAAGAAAGAAAAGAAAGGAAAAATAGAAAAAATAATAAAGATTCAAAAAAATATTAAAATATTATTAAAATTTGTCTACGTCAGTGTCGGTGGTCTTATGCGGCACCGTTAGCGTCCACGTCAGCATTTTCTGGCCAAAATTAGCCGGATGGACTCAATTGGCAAGAAGTAAAAAGGTCTAGGACTGAATTGGTAAAGTTAAAAGATTTATGATTGAATTGGCAAAAGTGTAATAGGTTTAGGATTTTTTGGACAATCTTCCCAATTTTGAAAGAACGAGATAAGCCATACCATATGAATGTTTGAGAAGGATAATAGAAATGAATTACAAAGTTTGAAGGTACTTTATCTTAATTCATTTCAAAGTAAAAGCAAATCATCAATAATAGATGTCTGAGAATGACTAATTGCTCAATAGATGCTAACTGGTCCAGATGACCATGTGACATAATTATGCTACGTGGGCATCTTTACTCCTTAGGGACTGTTCGTCTGGAGAAGATTTTCTAAAATGGCAACAAACAAGCAGGTTCTTTTAATTTCAGTTTCAAAGAGAATCCTGCATTGCATATACCCAAGAAAACAGAATAATAAAAGGTCGAAACTGTCTTCATTTTCCGTTTCAGTGAAAACAAAAACTGAAAACAATTTCAAAAACCAGACGATCGAGTGAGTCACCTCTTTCCGTAAGAAAACAACCTTAATCTTAAATTCTTAATCTTGCACTTGCAAAGGCAAGGCCTTTTCTTTTGCTATTCTGTTTTTCCTCTCTTTCTTTTGATTACTCGGGAATTCTCTATAATGACTACGTAGATAAATACCAAAAAGGAAGGATAAGAAAGTCCTTACATAAGAGGAAGAGCAAACAAATGGATGGAATTATGGAATTCATGCATGCATAAAACCCTTTAGGGAATTAGAATTCTCCTTGTTGATTCTGCCTATTTGAATGCAAACTGAACCTATTGGGAAGTGTCCATTGCTTAAAAAGGAGAAATGAATAAACTGTTCAATTTGCTTGTTTACATACGAGATGCAATGTCAAGGCTCAAGTTATCTTTAGCAAGTCACTGGTGCTTCTTTTTCTCTTGACCACGAGTACGAGAGGTGCAGGAAAATATCACAAATCAAGTATGCAATGACTTAAATTCCTGTGTAGACTCAATACAGAGATAGAGAGAGAGAGAGGGAGGCCATGCACGGTAAGAAACTCGGGGAAAATATCAATATGTTGGGATCACGATTTACAAATTAGACCTGTTAATCTGTTGGGGATCATTGTCCACTTTGTCACGCAATAGAGATAGCCGAGATGGCCATCCGTTCACAAGGAAGACAACACTACCATCAGAAGTCTTCCATTGATGATGAACTTAAAATGGACATGTAAATGGGTTGGAAGAAATTTTTGTCACATAAAATCCTCATCAAGTTTGTCTTGATTGATGATTAACCAACATCTTATACGAAAGTAGACAGAAACATAATTATTATGTAACCTTCCAATAGAGTGACTACTAGTGAAATAACGATTAGTTTCATTGGTTAAAAATATGTCAGCAAACCAATTGGATTCGGAGGTTTCAGCATGTTTCTAGCCTATTTAATCAAGAATTATAAATCATTTCAAACTTAGTCTTTCAATGCAAACGTTATTAGCATTCATGTAGCTCGTGTAGCAAAGTGGTTCTATATGATGCCTTGCTAATATTATCATGGTTTGCTTGGGTTTTAGAAATCAAAATAGGTTTATTTTGATAAGTTCATTTTAAAGATGTATCTAAAAAATATTAGTCGTATGATGGTTTTTTGTCAATATGAAGTTATGTAATTACTCTATCATGACTTTGTTGAACTTAAGAAGCATAGTTATGATACATCTAGATGAGTTGCAGAAGCATGACTCTAGTATCAATTATTGGAGAAGACAAGCAAGGCTTACGTAGAAAAAATGCACTTTTATTAATGGAGGCACTCCTTTACAATGTTGATTGGGAGAACTCTTACTATCACACCTCGATCCTCGAACACGTGTCCATCCCTCACTTGGTCAATTAATAGCGACGTCTCAGGACGCATTGCCGACCCTTTTGTTTTAATATGTGCATGTGGAAGCATATAATAAAATCCCCAGACAATAAAACATTGAGATAGAAAAATAGGGCCATATTTTCCTCGCTTTAAAAGCAACCACACTTATATACATTGCAAATCATAGTGCAAATATATACAAGGCGAATTATTAACTCAGGCTCTAAACCACTGGTTCATAAAACGAATTCTATAGAAAGGGAAACAACTCCCATCAAAAGGAGGATTGTCCTATGACTAACTAGTCCAATAGGATCATCAGTTCTTCATGCTTCACCTTATACACTTCGGGCCTCTGGTCCTTCACCAATACCAGTGAGACAACATCTCAGCAAGTTCTACCCCTTAAGACCCGATTAGTAAACTAATACACTTAAGCTGCCTATGCACACATGGGTTAGAGGACTTACCTTGGCCTCAGATTCCACCAACATATTAGCATAGTTTAATAGGCACCCAAATAATCACATCACAGATCGATATCTTGACTAATCGACCTAGTCAATTACATGCCAATCAGACCATTCCCCAGTTGTCTCCCTTATTCAATCTCATGTCTTACTTACAGCTCCACGAGCACAGTCTACCAAATCTCTTTAGGTGACAAATTATGGCCCAATGGGTGCAACCTTTCATAGGTGGCAGATTACGACCTTATCGGGCACGACCCTTATTGGGTGGAAATTTATGGCCCAACGGGCGTGACCTCTATCAAGTGGCAACTTACGACCCAACGAACGCGACCGACTCCAAATTCAGTGGCCAAAGTGGGCCCCACTAGCACAGCCATACTTTAGTGGCTTTCGAGGTTTAACTCACAACCTTTCACAATTCTCTCTACTATATAGCCCATCAAAGTATTACTGGCGCTATATAACCATACTCGGCCATCTACCAATCAATTGCTCAATTTCAATCAATTTAGGAATAATTCCTAAAATTCCACAATTAATTAAACTCAACACAACATAGAGCTCAATTAAATAAATGGATTGCACCACGACAATCAACACGAAATTCCAGTCACCGGCCATCCCGGTTGAATTTCTGGAAAAATAATTAATTAAATAATAAATTTGGAAAATTAAATAAGTAAATATTAAAAATCCAATTTAGGCCTATATTGCCTGATTGGAACCCGAAACGAGTCGGGAAAAATCCTGAGATACATTCAATAAATATTAGAAGCTCTCTACTTGCTAGTGACTAAGTCTAACCACGTAACATGCATCATTAAGTCACTAATTTAATTAATCTAAACTAATCTAACCACCTAATTGTACTTAATTAAATTTAACCAAGCCCTAAGAATAATTAGCAAACTAAGAAAGTATTAGTGAGCAAAACTCACTTGGTAAAAGCAGAGACCAAATCATTGCGATGGCGACGCAACGGTGGCTGAAAATTGAACTTTCGGCGGCGTTGGCGGACACTTGGGCCGAGCCTACAAGCTTCGCAAGCCTATAGCAAAAGCTGGGCTTGGGCCGAACTTGCTTGGGCCTACTTCTTGGGCTGCTTTGCGGGCCTCAAGATTGGGCTGAAACTTGGGCTCACTGAAGTTGGGCTTCACGTTTGGGCTTCGGGTTGCTGGGTCACTTGGTCTTGTGGGCTAAAGTTCACTTGGGCCGAATTGCTGCAGACTTTCACGGGCCGAACAAGAGTAGCAGGTGGACTGGCTTCTTGCTAGCTAGGCTGAGAACAAAGGAATTGACGCTAGACTTACGGACTGGGCCGAAGACACGCGAGGCCGCGTGGAGGTGGGGACGAAGAAGCAGCTTCGTCTAGGTCTTCAAGCTACTTCGGCTTCAAATGGCATCGAGCTGGGGAAATCTTGTTCGCTGGTGAAGATGAACGTGGCAGCAAGCGGCTTCATCATGGCTGGTGTTGCACTCGGTGGTCAACCAAGGATTTCGGTGGCTTGTTGTTGTTGACCAAGAAGAGCTGAGCTTGGACGCGTGGATGAACTTGGACGAGGGAGCAAATGTGAATTCGGTGGATGCTGAGCTTCTCGGTGGGTTGTGGGCTCCAAGGAGTCAACAACGTTTTGTTGTGTTGACCAGCAAGGTGGCGTCGAAGGAGAGAAGACACAAACGAAGGGGTGGGCTTCGAGCTTCGCTGGTGGCTTCAAGGAATTTCGGTGGAGAGCAGCAACGAAGGAAAAGAATTTGAAAGGAAGGAAGAGTTGCCGTGTTTGAAGAAAGGGCTGCTTCAAGGGAAAAGTGAAAGAAGATGGAAGAAATCTTGCACATGAAGCCAAGGAGGGGCCCAATTTTGACAAACCTTAGCCATTGCCTTAATTGCTTGTCTCCCAAAGTCTTCAATATTATCTTATATGTCCGCTAATACTCTCTAGCCAAATTCCACCAAAATAATCCAAACTTTGATGTTAAAAATATAGCCCCCTTCAAAGCTCCAAATTTCATTCAATTTTGGACTTCAATTTCCCAAATCGACATCCAAAATTTCTAAGGAAAAAGCCCGAACAATTTTTTATAAGTCCTCAATACCCAAAAGCTCAGCTTGGAAGTCAAAACTTGCTTAAATTCAGCCCGTACGAATTTTCGTTAATTTTCCGCAACGTCCGAACCGATTTTTCGTAAAAATCTCGGAATCTCTGAAAAATCTTTTGAGACTGAGTCGACACTCCCAGAACTTATTGTGACATGACAGAAACTCCAATTTCTGAAATCGGACTTGAATTACATAACTTATTAGATGAAGAAGCCGATTCATGGTCGAATTCTCAAGTCTATTTGCCGTAAAATCCTGAATGATTTCCCCAGATATTCTAGTTATCTCGAGAGTGATCAGATCTAAGAACAGCCCTATAATCGCGTCAATGAAATGCCCGATTTATTCAGTAGAAAACAAGATTGAAAATCTGGGATATCACACTTACACACATTGGTATGCCAAGCACAATCTCTCATTCTAAATTATGGAGCTAAGCTCACTTGCAAACTCTTAGATGGAAGCCAAGCTCATGCTCTATAAACGATGGTCTTGGGTATTTATAGGTTTAAGGGAGTGGTTATGCCTCCTAAAATATCTAGATATTTCTGGTAAAATATTTGTCTAGAATTATCCTATAAATATTCTAGATGTTTCTTGATAATGTCTCCTTTGATATATTTAGATAACATCTCCCTCGATATATCTAGAAAAAAATGTCCTATAAATATTTCTAACTTTCAACAAAATATCTAGGCATAATAACACTAGAAATATCAAAAGTTTTGTATGGTGCTTACTATAAATTTTTTCTTTAACTTACCTAACGCCAACTCAAAAAAAAAAAAAAAAAAAAAAAAACCATTTGAGTGTCTCTGGCAAGAAATTTTGATCAAACATATTATGTGACTTTTATAATAAAAATTAATATTAGTAGGAAATTTTTTTATTAAAAACCAACTCGAGTAGACATCTTAAACAACGTCGCAGGAGTTAACATGACTAGTCTTCCAAAAAATGGCATGGCATGACTCCTATCCCCAAAAATGATGTCGCACGCTTATCTTCTGTTTTTGGAGGAGGAGGTGCAGCTGGTGGTGGAGCAGGCAAAGGAGCCACAGGACGCCACCGCTGCGCACATTGCCAGCACGTCGAGCGAGGAGCAATCGTTACAGCAATGCACGCTCATACCTGACTCGTCCATCCTCTGCCTCTGGGCCTCCATTGGTGCTCAAGTGAGCAGCTGGCTGTTGGATTCAAAGCTTGCCAACAGGCTCGAGAAGGAGCTGCAGAGGGCCAGGTGCATCATGGTCAACGTGGACGCATCGTCATTTCTTCCATCGAAAGCTCAAGACGTGTTTGACTTGACTCGTTCTCTTTCATTTCCTCTGCAGTCAGTTTCCTTGTCGTTTACGTGTTTGTCGTGGTGGATGATGGTGACCGTGATGCATAGGTGGCTTCGTGAGGATGTTTCTGGGTTTGATTAATGCCCGTGCCTCGAGGAAAGATTGAGTCGTTAATTTTGGGGTTTGATTAAAGCCCTTACCGACTCCTTCTCTCAATGAGGGTTTTGTCACCATGCAAAGTTGATTTTTGAAATTCATCAACTGCCTCATCGTCTTTTCTTGACGTTTAGTGCTCCTTCGTGACTTTCCCCGTTTCTTAGTGCTAGCTCTTGCCCTGGTTTAACACTGTTTGTCTAGCTTCAGCTAGCTCTTCGATTATCTGTCAACTGGGCTTTGTGAAGTTCAGAATTCAACGACGCTAATTCGACCTATGCTTTAGTTGCTTTTTCCCCCCATCTCACTTAACTCGCCCTTCGTAATCTGCAACACTCTTGTAAGACCTTTGAGATCGCAAAACTTATTAAGATGGTGAAAGTATCACTGTTAGAGAAATCTTCTTAAGGTGTTTTGAAGTCGGCAAAACATTTTCATTAGTCTAGTCTGAAGACTTGCAGACTCTCTTGACACAGTTTGAAGACCTCTAGACTCAAGTTTCAAAATCTACTCTCATGGACAATTTCCAAACCGACAAAGTTAAATTTCTATTTTGATAGATTCAAGTATGTTTTTGATTCGTATGGTTAAGGAATATCTCACAACTGGAATTAGCACTTCAAGATCTTTTATTCGTCTTCGAATAATCTAGATTCTCTAGATCCGCGAATTATACTTGGAAGGTTCTACTTATAGAAACTGAGATCCTGATTGTATGAGCGAGCAGGATTGATGGGCTATCGACATTTTCCTTGAAGAGCTTGAGATATCTCTAATTGATTCTGTCCAATGGGTTGATTGGAAGAACTTCTTTGGAAGGTGCCAACGGTATTGAAGGCATGAAGAAGTATTTAAGGGAGACTCTCAAATTGTTCAAGAATGCCCGATAGAAAATTTTCAAAGTCTAAATCTCTTTGTTCTTTTGCGATCTTATTTTTCAAACTATACTTGTAATCAAAAAAGAAACTGAATTTTGGTGAGACCTTGAGGAAGTGTAGTAGAGTTTCTACACTGTGGAATCAAGGACGTGAGATTGTAAATTCTCTTTTTGATTCGTAGTGAAATCCAGCCAGTGGGCTGTCCGTGCAGGAGAGTGGACATAGATTTGGTCTAAGCCGAACCACTATAAACTTGGAGTCTTGATTCTCTATCCCTAATCCTTTTACTTTACATTGCATCTTCATACGTCTATTATTGTTTTTAATCTCTTAGTCTATCATTCATTAAAAAGTCTATCTATTCTGTTACAATTTAGAAAAATCATCTTGATCACCTATTCACCCCCCTCCAGGTGCTTGTACTAGTTCTATCAATCACAACTTTAGTAGCAATAATTCTCATCTCGTTCTCATGAAAGAATCCCTTTCAATCACTTCACAAGACTGAAAAGATAACAATAATGTCACGGAGCTCTATTTGCCATGACCTTCAAGTGAACAACTAGCGCCTATTTTAGTGATCGAGCCAATTGATAGTTCGATTAAGTTTCTCTCTGGGCACCTTGATCAGAGAAATGGAAATTATACCTTTCCCATGCCGGCTCATGCCGGCTGCTCTTAAAGCATCAGCATCCACTATGCATCCCAAGGCACCAGCATTGTTCACCTGGAAAAGAAATTTTATCATCACGGCAAAAGCACAAGGCCAATCGCAAGGCAGAGTGCAAAAAAGTGATAAACAAGAACTTTTGCCTTATAAAATTCTCATAAGTGAGCATTCAAATCTGGCCATTAATATCAATCTTAAACTGACTAGATTGAAGGTTAAGAAATGAGGCGAAACATCTTTCATCCATAGATAAGCTAGGCATCCGTCTCTATATTACAGAACACATGGATGAATTAATATGATGTTGCTATATATTCTATACATCTTATACATGGATCGAAACTATATGTTCTATAAAATACGTCGAGAAAGCACAATTTGTTGGTGATTTTGATTACTGTGCCTAGGATTTCATAAAAATGGGGAATTCTCTTACATGTCAAATTAAACACCAAAAGTTCCCCTAGTCAATCGCATCTCTCTCTACTAAAACAAATGCGCCTTGGATAGATCAGGGAAATTTGAAGATATTACTAGTCTAGTATGGTGGTGGTGTCCAAATTAGAGCTGTGGACAGGTCTAAGAGCCCCCACTAGTCATAGCCATGTGACAACATCCCAACGCTTAAACCCATATATCCAATCTATACCGCGATCTGAGGAACATCAATAATTCTCTTCTCAATACTGCACTTTTCTCACACTTGCAGTAATGCACTCTTAATAGTATGATAAAATATTCACAGTACCACCGTAAGGTTATCTGCAATACATCGTAAACTCTGCATAGATGTTGGGGATACAACATTCTGTATAATGGTTGGTTCTAAAGAAACACCGAGGCCAGTATTATGATTCCTAGGGACGTACCAAAATGTCGAGCTTTCCAAATTGGTGCTTAGCGAAGTCTGCAAGAGATGAAACGCTGGCAGGATTGGAGACATCGAGCTGGTGGAAGAAGACATGGCGAGAGAGGCCAGACTCTAGTTTAAGCTTGTCAACAGCTTTCAAGTCCTCTCTTCTAGATCTGTTGCAGTCAATACCACCACAATCCCTTTGGAAGCCAAAAGCTTGCCCGTTGCAGTGCTTTTATTTGATCCTGTAACAACAACATACCTGCAAAAAGAAAAAAGAGTGCAAAAAAAAAAAAAGGAAAAAATTGTCTGAGGAAGCCACAAGCTTCGTCATAACTGTTGTAGCTTAGCGGCCATTGGCAACTCATCGAAAGGACCGTATTCAACGATTGCATTGACACCCAAAAATGACCAACGTTTAGTGATTATTGACAAGTGACAAACTGAGTCGATGACGATAATTTGGTCATTGCACAACTTGAAGAATTGACAACCTGCTAGAAGTGAAAGTTTTTAGCAAAAACCTTTTTCAGTCAATGAGGCTATGACAAATTTTACAAAGGGTGTGTTGGTTTGGGGGATAACTTCATGATAAAGGAAAATATTTCTTAGGAATCAATTTTGTGACATCCCAAATTTTCAACTCTGTTTTCTTATGAATGAATCGGGCATTTCATTGACGTGTCTATAGGGTTATTCTTAGAGCCGATCACTCTCGAGATAACTAGACTATCTTGAGAAACTATTAAGGAATTTTAAGGCAATAGACTTGAGAATACGACCAGAAATCGGCTTCTCAACCGTGTCCATCTTTAGAGGCCACTACGGCATAGTTAAAAAATTGATTTGAAATCAGAGATAGACTAGATCGACAGAGATGTGTGGTTAATCGTTGGTGACACCACTAAATTAGAAAATTCATGTCAACCGGCACTAGACTAATTTTCTTATTGTTTTGGTACCCTGTGTTCGTATTTGGATCCTCGGGAATTTCACGACAATCGAGAGTTGCTAATGAGTCGAGTGGGTTCATAGTGGCTCGAAGAAAATCGACCACGAGTTATTTGCACTTAAAAATATCTGAAAGTTACCTGGAAGCCTAGGTCACGCTAAAAACACATCGAATAGAAATTAACCGCCAATTCGAGTCCGATTTCAGAAATTGAAGTTTTTGTCATGTCATAATAAATTCTAGGAGTGTCGACTCAGTCTCAAAAGATTTTTCGGAGATTCCAAGATTTTTACGGAAAACCGTCGTGAACGTTGCGGAAAATTTGCGGAAATTCGATTGGGCTAAATCAATGGAAATTGGGACTTTTAAACCGAGCAATTGAGTGTCAGGGATTTGTATAAAATTGTTCGGGATTTTTCTAGGTCGAAATCGGACCTCAATTTGAGAAATTGAGTAAAGAAATTGAATTTGATTGAGTGAAATTCGGATTGGGCATAGGGCTGCATTTTGGCATCAATTTAGTGAATTTATGGATTCAAATTATCCTAGAAAGTATTAAGGAGACATGGAACTAATGGGATGGATAAGTGGCTGATTTTTCTTTCCTCCGTGGCTTCCCCAACACGCCAAACAGCTGCCCTCCGTCATGGTCGCCGACCTCCACACGTCTCTTTCCCTTGAACGCCAGCTGCCCCGCTGATCTTTTATTTTAGTTTGTTCCTCGAAGCTGAGCGGCCACAAAATCCTCTCCACCGAACTACAACCTGAGTCTTTGCCAAATTGCCACCAGCCTGCTTTCATTTTTCTCTCGCAACCCATCCCCAGCGTCTACTTCAATCTCCCCTCCACGTTGCCACTTGGCTGCGTCTGTGCCTTGGTCAGTCAACCAAAGCAACCCATCCTCCACCAGCATTGATTTTGTTGACTACCAAGCCACCGAACAAGGTGCCACTTGCCATTCATCCATCTTCGTTGCTGCCTCAATTTCTTCAGCCCATTAACGCCGTGGATTTCATCCGCTCGAAGACTCCACCGAGTTGCCACGTTCAGTCAACAAACGAGCATTGAAGACCACCGAGGAAGCCTGCGTCCGTCCACGAGAAGTTGCCCTCCACGCGTCCACAGCAACTCCCATCTTCGCTCCAACAAACCGGTCGGCCATCTCCACGTGTGGTCTTGTCCACGCTCGAACGACGCCACTCGTGGAAACCCTCATTTGACCCCTCTGCCCAGCTCAGCAACCGTCGATCTCTTCACCAGCTCTTGTTGTTCGGCTCAGCAGTCTTCAGTCCAACAAGCCATCTGAAGACTAGCCCTGCAGCAAATTCAATCCACGAGCTTTGATCCCTTAGGCCACCAAATCCACAAGAAGCCGGCCCAACTCCTGCAGTCTTGAAGCCCAGTCCAATCCAAGTGAATTATTTGGTTAAGCCCAGTCCAGCAGCCCATCAACTGAAATTTTGAGGTCCAATTTCCAACAAGTAATTGAAGCCTAGTCCAAATTGAAGCCCGTTTGAGCCCAATTTAGCATTTTGGTCTCAAGTGAGTTTTACTCACTAATGCTTTCTTAGTCTGCTAATTATACTTAGGGTTGGTTAGATTTAATTAAATGCAATTAGGTGGTTAGATTAATTTGGATAAATTAAATTAGAGACTTAATAATGCATGTTAGGTGGTTAGAAATACACATTAGCAAGTAGGTATGTCATATTATTTATTGAACGAGTCTCAGTAATTTTCCAGACTTGTCTCAGCCTCCAATTAGGCATTATGGGCCTAAATTGGATTTTTAATATTTATTTATTTATTTTTCGAAATTAATTATTTAATTAATTATTTTTCCGGAAATTCAACCGGGATGACCGGTGACGGGAATTTCGTGCTGATTGTCGTGGTGCAGTCCATTTATTTAATTGAACTTCATTTTTATGGAATTGATTAAAATTGTGAATTTTAGGATACGTTCCTAAATGGTTGTTTTTAATTATTTGTTGGGAAATGATTGGGTACCGATTGTCAGTATCAATGGTGGAGTGGTGAATCAATATGGCATCTAAAAGAGCACGTGGGCTAGGTGATTTGGTGCATTACTTTGGTAAACTAGTACCTTAGAGAATGCACATGGGCTAAGGGAATTAAGTGATGTAACTTGGGAGAGACACGTGGGCCAAGGTGATTTGATGCATCACTTTGGTGAACTAGTGCCTTAAAGAATGCACGTGTGCTCGATGACTAAATATACATCATGGGGAATATATGATTTGGATGACATGTAATCGACTGGCTCGATTTGTTATGAGTTGGTGCCTATTATGAATTGCATTGATTTGCGGGTGGAATCTGAGGCCAAGGTAAGTCATCTGACCTATGCGTGTTTAGGCAGCCCTTAGTGTATTAGTTTACTAATCGGGTCTTTATCACGCCCCGATCCTCGAGCACGCGCCCATCCTTCAGTTTTGGTCGATTTTAAAAATGCAATATCCCAAGATTACATATCGCTGACCCTTTCCCTTTTTATAGCACATGCGGAAGCAGTTATAAATCCCCAGACAATAAAATATTGGAATAGAATAGTAGGACTAATTTCAAACCTTCACTTTTATATACATTGCAAATCAGTGTACATATATATACAAAGTGAATTATTAGATTCAATTCACAATAAGCCAGCTAAAAACAAGGTCTACAAACAGAAGTGGGGTTCAAGTCCACGTCCTCCTCTTCGTCATCCTCCACACTCCTACTGGAGCCTTCAGCAGACTGCCCCGAACTTCCAAGATCTTCAAAATCCAAGTCTACTGAATCTAGGGACCTGAAATGGTTATTCAATAACCAATGAGACTACGTCTTAACAAGTTCTACCCCTTAAGACCCGATTAGTAAACTAATACACCTTAGAGTTGCCTATGCACAACACGAGTAAGAGGGCTTACCTTGGCCTTAGTTTCCACCTACATATTAGCACAGATCAAATAGGCATCCAAACAATCACATCACTGATTGAAGTATCGATCAAATCGACCTAGTCGATTTCACACCAACAAGACCACTCACGGTCATATCCATTCAATCAATCAATTTACAACATTAGACTCAAGCAATCATCAATCACATTAAATCACACTCAGATCGGATCATCAATCAATTAGACCATCTCTCGGTCATTCATTCCATCCCATATAACCTCCAATAGTACATTTAGTCACAGAGCTCCATCAATGCTCTCGGGCGTCATTTTCGCCAAGGTGACATAAGTAACAGACGGGCTACGTGCGTTCTTTAAGGCGCCGTTTTCGCACAGTGATATTCCTCATCACTGAACCACGCCTGTCATAGATCACAAACAGTCTACGTGAGTTCTTTAAGGCACCGTTTCCACACAGTGATGTTCTTCATCACCGAACCACGCCTGTCACGATTCATAGACAGTCTACGTGCGTTCTTTAAGGCGCCGTTTTCGCACAGTGATATCCTTAATCATCGAACCACGCCTGCCACAAGTCATAGACAGTCTACGTGCGTTCTTTAAGGTGCCATTTTCGCATAGTGATATCCTTAATCACCGAACCACGCTTGTTTATACTTCATACTTGATCGGTCTCAGCCAATAGAGTTCTTAGTTCACTCTCACGACTCTCTCCACTTTAAAGCTCACAAGGCATTATTAATGCTAAATAGCCATACTCGGCCACCTATCAATCAATCATTCAATTCCACTCAATTTCAATCAAATTAGGTAAATCCCTAAGATATCACAATTAATTTAATTCCATGCAACATAGAGCTCTAATAAATAAACAGACTGCGCCACGACAATCAGCACGAAATTCCAGGCACCAACCATCCCGGTTGAATTTCTGAAAAATAAATAATTAAATTAATTAATTTTGAATATTAATATTTAATTCCTAAAAATTCCATTTAGGCCCGAATTGCTAAATTAACACCCGATAAGGGTCGGGAAAAATCACAAGAAGCATCCAATAAATACTATAGGCAATTCTTTAGTCAATTACACAAGTCATCTAACTAATATGCAATGAAATTAACTAATAAACACTAATCCATTCTAATCCAACAACCTAATTACACTTAACTAACACTAATCAACTTTTAAGTGTAATTAGCAAACTAAGAAGGTATTAGTGAGCAAAACTCACCAAAATAACGCGCAAGTTGGATCAAACCGACGGGAACGGCGTGGAGAACGCTTTTCTCCAAAGCGGACCTAGGAACCGAGGCCTAGAAGCACCTCAAAATGGGCCACCAAGGTGCTGCGATACCCACTCCCTGAGTTGCTGTTCTTGGCTGCAAATTGAAGGAATTCAACTCGGTTTGGTGTGGTGAGGCTCGGGGATGAAGAAATATACCAACCCGAGCCTTGGCGAGGCTTTACCGGTGAAGAAATGAAGAAGACCAACTCTTGTTGAGCTTCCACAAACCAAAAACAGCAGTTGGGTGAGAGAGAGAGAGAGAGAGAGAGAGAGAGAGAGAGAGAGAGAGAGAGAGAGAGAGAGAGAGAGAGAGAGAGAGAGAGAGAGGGCCAAGGGGAACGGCGGTGCGCGGTGAGGCGGGCGTGCGCGAAAGGCGAAGGCAGCGGTCCGGTGCGGTGACGGGCTGCTCTTCTTCTCCTCTGGTGGCTGCTGTTTCACACAAGGAGGAGGGGGAGAGAGGGTATTGGATGGTGGAAATGAAAGAGAGATGGAGAGGAAGAGATAAGGGTTGGAGGGGGAGCCCACATGCCTTCATTTTCCACCAAATTATCTCCCAAGACTTGCCCACTAAGCCAACATCCCTTGGCTATCATTCAACCACACACACACCCCTCACAACTTCTCCAATGGTCCAAAATGCTAGGGCATGGGGGGAGTTACGAATTTTGAACAAATTTCTCTCAATTGGACACTTCCTCTCTCTTGATCTAATCTCATATGGCTTCAATTAATTCAATTCGTACTCTATTGCTTCAATTAATATTTTCTTCGCCTAGGAATCCATCATTCTTCTCAAATGTGTGATAAAAAATAATCACCGACTTTTTCTGCACAAAAACGACCCGGCGACAACTTTTTCCCAAAAAGTTTCGAGTGTCAAAAAAATCTTCTGAGACTGAGTCGTTACTCCTAGAACTTATTGTGACATGACAAAATCTTCAATTTCTAAAATCGGACTCAGATTGGCGGTTAATTTCACCCCGACGCGTTATTAGCGTGACCTAGGCTACTAGATAGTTTTCAGAACTTTTTAGGGCAAATGACCCATGGTCGATTTTCTTCGAGCTACATTGAACCACTCGACACATCGGCGACTCTCAATTATCGTGAAAATCTCGAGGATTCAAATACAGACACAGGGTACCAAAACGATAGTAAAATCAAACTAGTGCTGGTCGACGAGAATTTTCCAATTTAATGGAGTCACTCACGATTGGCCACACATCTCTATCGACTGACCTATCTCTGATCTCAAATCGGTTTTATACTGTGCCATAATGGCCTCTAAAGATGAGCACGGTCAAAAAGCCGATTCCTGGTCGAATTCTCAAGTCCATTGCCTTAAAATTCATTAGTGGCTTCCCTGGATAGTCTAGTTATCTTATAAGTGGCCAACTCGGAGAAAAGCATTGTAGTCACGTCGATGAAATGCCCAACTTATCCAATCGAAATCAAAACTTGAAAATCAGGATGTCACAGTCTTAGGGGGTAGAACTCGCTGAGACGTTGTCTCATTGGTTATTGGATAACCATCTCAGGTCCCTAGATAGCAGCCCCTCCACCTCCTTGTCCTTGTATGCACTACAGAATCCCGGAGCAGTTCTCTGAGTTAGAAACCCACTTCCACATCCATCCTCGCCTGGAGGTTTTAGAGTATGTACTGTTTCGATCAACCGTCTGGGTTGACATGGGGGAAGAAGCCCTGTGGCCCCACAAGTATCGATCATGGTACCGTGAGTATTTTGATGGGCGTAGAGAGGGTCCCATACCTGAAGAGGATGTGCATCACAACATACTAGAAGAGGCGTTCGGAAAAGGAACAGCCGATCACAGGGATGGATCGGTAGTAGATGCGAGGGATCCGCAGCTTGAGGATGAGGCTCACACTCCCGTTTATTCGATTGATGACGACAACTGGCGCGAAGATAACATTGAGATGGCAAAGCAAGAGGTAGAAGGACCAGAGGAGGACGAAGACTAAGGAGTAGTTGAGGAGATGCTAGAAGATGAATCGGCAGCTGAAGCCAAGGATGAACTTGAAGAAGAGGATGAAGAGCTGGAAGAGAATGAATTGAGTGAAGAGTAGTCAAAGGAGGATCAGGATGATCCTGAATATGACCTAGATGAGGACTGAGGTCCCATCCTGTTTTTGCAAACTATGAGTTTTGATCGGTGTACAGTAGATACGACTTGTGAGTAGTATTGTATCATATACTATCTAGTTTGCATGTATAAAAGTGTGGGTGTGATTTTCGGTTATGAAAAAGATAGCCCTACTTTTCTATCTCATTGTTTTATTGTCTGGGGATTTTCTATATGCTTTCGCATGTGCATATTAAATGAATAGGGTCGACGATGCGTCCTAGGACGTCACTATTAATTGACCAGGTGAGGGATGAGCATGCGATCGAAGATCGGGGCGTGACAATTTTTCAAGAAAATGGTTAGTTTTCCTATATTTTGTGATATGTGACCGAAAACATTTTTTGGTGTTTGAATTTTTCTTTTTCTTTTCATTCTTTTTCTTTTTCTTTTTCCTTCTCCCTCCATTGGTTGCTAGGCCTTAGCTGAGCCCAAGCTTGCAAGGATCGGTCGAGCTGCGAGATCGTCTGGATTTGGCAAGTCCCTAGCTAGCTAGCCTTGACCAAGCCTCAAGCTTGCTGGCTTGCGTAATGGCCGGTTGTTGAGCTGTCAACTATCATCGAGGCTGGTGGTTCAGAGGAAGAAGAAGAAAGGGAAAGAAAGAAAAGAGAAAAGAAGAAAAAATTAAAATAAAGTTGATTTGCTTCAAAAAATAATAAAATAATTACAATTTTGAATTTAAAAAAAAATTAAAGAGGAAATCATTTTCCTAAATTTTGGGTTCGTGCCCCAGCATAGAGCTTCGGATCCAAATGCTAATATCTAGTCATATTTTAGAAAATATTTTCCGGTTATTTCAAAGAGGAAATCATTTTTATAAATTTAAGCTTTGATAGGAAATTTTTTTCTATTAACTCAATTTCCTAAGCAAACTAAACGCTAGAAAATAAGGAAAACATTTTTTTCGAAAATGTTTTTTTGTGAAACAAATGGATCCGAAGTGTTGGAATTCAAATTCAATGATGATGAACACACAAAAACACAACTGCTAGGTGGTTACAGTATAGGATTTTTGTAACTTCTTGTGAATAATCGTTGTTAGGTAGTAAGAGATCATATAACTTCTTATAATGAACCGATAAGATCATGAAAGCTATTTTTTTATTTTAATAAATTCAGTAAACCATTGTATGCTAGTGTTGGTGGAGGTTTATAACTAAACCAGGTGTATCTATTATAAGTGCCCAGAGAATTCAACATTCTTCTGTAAATTTATATTTTATCTTTACTTTTCTACACTTTATATCATTGGCTTCAATTGTCTTCATTGTTGTACTTTTCAATTCCTTATCATTCGCTTTCCTATCCAAAAAAAAAAAAAAAAGACCATTCACAACCATTGTGGATATCCATCTACATTCTTAAAAGATATTTCATCATGTTCGTAGTGAAACATCTATTTAGTATGCCCGATAGGATACATTTTGATGATTCGAGTATACCACGATGGTGAGATTCAGAAATCAACAGGAGTCTTAATAATTCGGCTGGAAACAACACAATATAAAGCAACTTTTGCTTTTCTTAGCAACTTTATTATTTTAGTTACCTTAAAAATAAAACCAAGCAAAACCTCAAAACCAAATCAGGGAGGTTTTTTTGTTACAATCTAGGGAATGAATCCATGATTTGCATGTCTCCTGCTTAGATTTACCGCTTTCGCATCTCGAATCTAAAAATTATTTCAGTAATCAAAACTTTTAGTTATGATTTTCATTTGAAAGTAGAAGTCAATACAAAGAGTTCCATACCATTATTTATGTGTAAACCTTACATGAATGGTCCATCGAACAACATATTCAAATCCTTTTAAGAGTAGAAAGTGAATTTCTTATTTTTTGCTATCTCTCTGTTTTTTTTTCTTCTTTTTTTATTAGTAGCTATTCCACACGTCTATATTTCACACAAAAGCAATATATTGCAAATGTCTACATTCCGAAGACGGAACATCTTCAATTAAAATCAGGAGATATAAATTTTTCGCCAATGGGAAATTCAAAACCATCTTCATACGAGACGAAGGACCATTCCTTCGTCCCTTGAAAGAATCGGCCAGTTGGGCCGTCATCGGGCAGCAAGGACAGACTGACGGGACCCTTCGCGCCTTCTTCCGGAGTCAAGAAACCGGTGTTGTGCAATGTATCCGTCTTGACGAATCCAGGGCAGACGCAATTTACACGAAACGTGGGGTACTTGGCTGCTAAAATCCTCGTGTAAGCGTTTAACGCCGCTTTAGAAACTATATAAGCAGAATGAGAAGCAGGCCAGCCTTTGGTCCCATGAGAACCTTGCCTAAAATCTTTTAGAAACTCCTTCAATACCTCGTCCACCTTTTCTTCTGTGAGGCATTCGGCATCGCTAAAGACGTTCTTAGCCCAGCCATCCGGGAAAAACTGATCACAAGGTTAGAAAGACGATTGAAATGTTATTCATTCTCTAGGAAAACTAGACTAGCTTTGCTTAAAGTTCCATGTGATTCGATTTCAAGAGAAGACCTCAAAGTGATATCTTTGTACTCACTTGCGAAAATGGGTTTTGCATTCGATATGATAACTCAAGGGTGAATTTCTGTTCTTAAGTTACCGGGAAATAAACTCTGGATTAATGTACTTTGACACTTCTTACCGCTAGCTTCCCGTTGGTGGAGGAAACATTAACAATCCTCGGCGAGTTTGATAGTTGGAGGAGGCCGATGAGTGCATCAACCATCCTTTTGGCACCGTAGTAGTTGATGTTAATGCACTCTTCAGTTAACTCGTAGGTCGTTGTTGAGATTTCACTCCGCTTAAGTTGCTCCTGTATCATTCAACAAAGAAATGTTAGGAAGGATGATGAGAGATCTCAGAATTGGCCGGTACCAGCCACAGTCCATAATATATATATATATATATTGAAAAATCTGTAAAAAAATATGTTAAAATGTCCACGTCAGCGTTGGCGATGCCACATAGGATTGCTGACATCTACATCACCAATTTCTAGTCTACATTGGCCCAAATGGACTAAATCGACACAAATGTGAAAGGATTTATGACTAAATTGGTCTAATTGAAAGGTTTAGGACTAAATTGGCACCCATGCAATAGGTTTATAACTTTTTAAATATTTCTCCCAGTTTTTATCTGAACACCATGATCAGAGAAATGAAGACCATACCTTTCCCAGGCCGGCCGCTCTTAAACCATGATAATCACAATGCATCCCAAGACGCCAGCGTTGTTCACCTGGAAAAGAGATTTTATCATCACGATAATTGCACAAGGCCAATCGCAAAGAAGCGTGCAAAAAGCGCTAGGGAAGACAACTTTTGCCCTATGATAGTCTCATAAGTCAGCCTTGAAATCTAGCCATCAAAATCAATCTTAAATTGACTAGATTGAAGGTTAATAGATGAGGTGAAACATTTATCGTCCAGATAAAAGCCTGGCATACATCTATGTATTATAGAACATGTAGATGGATATAATATGATGTTGTTATATATCTTATGCGTCATATGCACAGATCAAAACTATATGTTCTATAAAACATGTAGAGAAAGCAAAAGTTGTGGATGATTTTGAGTACTGTGCCTCAGATTTTATGAAAATGGGGAGTTCTCTTACATGTCAAATAAAACACCAAAACTCCCCTAGTCAATCACATTACTTTTTATTGATTTCAAGGGATGTACAAGAATATCTAGCTTTCCAAATTGGCGCTTAATGAAGTCTACAAGCGATGAAACACTGGCAGGATTGGAGACATCGAGCTGGTGGAAGAAGACATGGTCAGAGAGGCCAGACTCTAGTTTAAGCTTGTCCACGGCTTTGAGTCCTCTCTTCTCATCTCTTGCAGTCAATAACACCACAATCCCTTCGGAAGCCAGAAGCTTGCATATGGCAAATCCAATGCCTTTGTTTGATCCTGTAACAATTGCACACCTGCAAAGGAAAAATGGAGTACAGCGAAAGTGGGAAAAAAAATACTTAGCAGAACAAAACGAAATTGGAAGGAATTAAAAGAAAAAGAAAAAGTTGGAGGTTTGACGGGTGTATTACCTCTTAGATTTGGAGTCTGCCATTGATGATTTAGTTGAAACGGATATGGAAATGGGTAGAATAAGATGGGAATTTATAAGGGAAAAGGAAGCGATTTTTAGGTGACAGAAAATCGTCATTGAATACGTTTTATGGATGGCTGACCCACATCCTACACAAAAGCAGAGACACAGCTGTATGGGCAACAGAAATAGAGTTGCCACGTGACCTCGGATGAGAGCAGCGACTGGTAATGTCTTTTTTCCGTGGGCATCGTTACTCCTTTGAGACTGTCGTTTCGAGAAGATTTTTTCAAAATGGCAACAAACAAGCAGGTTCTTTTAATTTCAGTTTCAAAGAGAATCCTACATTACATATACCCAAGAAAACAGAATAATGAAAGGTGGAAACTGTCTTCATTTTCCGTTTCAGTGCAAACAAAAACTGAAAATGTTGGATTTCAAGTCGGCGGAAGATGACTTACCTTTATCCGATGCGCAAACAACAATTAACCCCGGAACAAATGTTGAATTGTGGATGAATCACGAACAAAATTACTTCACCTTGGTCTGAATACAATCACAAGGAAAGCATTTGATTTCCACGGCATAAATGCCGATCGTTCTTGTAAAACTGAAATGGAATACCTTCTTCTTTGATGGAAATGAGACAAGAAAATGGAGAGAAATTCTGAGTGTTTGTTCTACCAACAACAACCCTCAATGGTTGTCTTCAAAAACTTATATATGACACCCTTCATACCCTTTCAAAAGGGTATTTTTCCATCGTAGCATATCAAGTCCAAACGGTGCGGTCCAATCGCACCCCATCATGGACGTACTAGCTAAAGTATAACATCTCCCACTCGGACATGATGGGCTTGATAGCACTCTATCAAGAATATAAGATATTCAATATTCATCAACTTTACAAAACAATTCATACTAGCAAATAAGCCGTGCAATCAGTGAGTACACTTGCACTTGGGAGCTCAAATTATGCACCTGTTAGGGATGACATAATGGCTACAACCCCGAAAAAAGAAATAAACAATTGATGTCTCCCAGTGCCCCAGACATATTTTGTTACATCAATTCAAGTATACCTATCCCTTAAAGGTTGATTATTCTCAAAATACCATGTATTTACAATTATATTCGCAATCACATAAGGCGATATAATTGGTCAACCAGTAAATACATATGATATATGTATAACAACAATAGTATTCCTTCTTCCCACCACGCTTGGGTACCTCTTTCGGCTCAATGCATTCACGAGCAAAGTGACCCATCTTGCCACAATTGTAGCACTTCATCTTGGCCTTATCCTTCTTCCCACCACGCTTCTTGCATTGGAAGGTCTTAGCCCTTTTAGGCGCCTGATGAGTCTTCTTCCCTTTGCTGTTGAATTGAGAATTCCATTTGCGCTTGAAGCCCGAAGCTTTACGTGAACTTGATTTAGCAACATAAGCATGAGTAGAGGATTTCGTAGCCTCTAGGCGCTCATCCTCTAATTCCAAATGACATGCTATATCATCAAAAGTGACAATATTCTCATTATGCGGTATATTGATCTTCATATGCTCCCAATTGTCAAGAAGAGACCTTATAACAGCCTGAACTTGCTGTTCATCAGTAAAGGAGTGACCTGCCGACTTTAGCTCACGAATCATATTTGACATCTCCTGAAGATGCTGCCTCATTGTTATATTTGGACGCTTTCGGTATGTGTGGTGAGTCTCCTCAGCTTAGTGGCAGATGTACCCCCAAACTTATCTTTCAAGGCAACCCATATTGTCTGAGCTTTATCATAACTTTCAAAAATTACACATGAGATCATCTTGCATACAGCTCAGCAACATGATGCGAGCAATGCTATTCTTCTTTTTCCAAGCTTGATAAGCTTCTAGATCTCTCCTGTGTTGAGTTGAAGTTCCATGCTCAGGTTCATCCATGGTGTGGTTGAGGGTTTCCAAAACCTCTTGCTCCTCAAGGATGTACTGAACCTTTCGGTGCCAAATATCATAATTGTTACTATTCAGGTTCTCACTCTTATTGAGGTCAGCCACAATGGTCTTGGATGCCGATGCCATAATCAATTGCTATAACACATTGACATAATAGACGCAGAATCAATACTAGCACATTTTTCAGAATAACACATATTTAATTTGCAGAAAAAACAAACTAAATTAATGATAATTCAACAAAAGACACAGAAACAAAAGTTCACTATGTTCCCAATCAACTTCTATGTACGATTGTTCTATTATCATTAATTAGTTTAATTTGCGTAAATTTTAAGTTATATGTGAGAACTCCTTCGAATTCTACCAACTTACGAACTCCCACTAGAAAAAATAATTACATGACCTCATGTAATTTCTACATTTTTCCATTAACACAAAAGTATAGCATGATATAAACCAACGTACAAAAAAATCATGCTGCAACTACAATTAAATCTGCAAGTCATGATCTAATAGAAAAACAAGGATTTCCTACCATTGTTCTAATTTTCTTGGAACTAGTAAACTGCAAGTATATTAAACTGAATACATGCTATCATCAAACCAAGCTTTACACAACATATATGACACCATATTCATATAAGCAAGCTACTGTATTTCCAAAAACATAAGAAAATACAGATCAAAAAGAATAAACGGTGCATTTAAAACCCCAAATTGCGTGTACTTAGGGTTACCTACACATTTTCATACATTTAAATAATTCAAAAATAAAAAATAATTATACCACAGTGTAGAGCACATCCATACAAACCCAACGCCTCTAACCACGCTCCAATCAGAGCTTGCACGCACCCACACACGCCACCTAAGTGCGCGGTGCGTGTGGCGCACGGCTAGCGAGCCCAAGGGCTCCTGGCCGATTCGATCGGTCCAACCGATTGGACCGTTGACCGGTTCGACCATTGATGGTATGCGCAAACAATAATTAACCTCGGAATGAACGTTGAATTGTGGATGAATCACAAACAAAATTACTTCACCTTGGTCTGAATACAATCACAAGGAAAGCATTCGATTTCCACAGCGTAAATGCCAATCATTCTTGTAAAACTGAAATGGAATACCTTCTTCTTTGATGGAAATGAGACAAGAAAATGGAGAGAAATTATGAGTGTTTGTTCTACTAACAACAACCATCAACGGTTGTCTTCAAAAACTTATATACGACACCCTTCATACCCTTTCAAAAGGGTATCTTTCCATCGTAGCATATCAAGTCCAAACGGTGCGGTCCAATCACACCCCATCATGGACGTATTAGCTAAAGTATAACAGAAATCATTTCCAAAAATTATACAGTTGAGTGAGTCGCCTCTTTCCGTAGGAAAACAACTGTAATCTTGAATTCTTAATCTTCCACTTGCAAAAGCAAGGCCTTTTCTTTTTCTATTCTGTTTTTCCTCTCTTTCTTTTTATTGCTGGGCAATTCTTTATAATGACTACGTAGATAAATACGAAAAAGGAAGGATAAGAAAGTCCTTACATAAGAGGAAAGAGCAAATAAATTGATGGAATTATGGAATTCGTCCATGCATAAAACCCTTTAGGGAATTAGAATACCTCCTTGTTGATTCTGCCATTTGATTGCAAACTGTAGCTACTGGAAAGTGTCCACTGTTTAAAAAGGAAAAGCAACTAAATTATTTAATTTGCTTGTTTACATACGAGGTGCAAGGTCATACACTCAGGTTATCTTTTGCAAGTTACGGATGCTTCTTTTTCTCTTGACCTGAAGCATGAGAGATGCAGGAAGATATCACGAATGAGGTATGCAATGACGCTAATTCCTGTATAGGCTCAATAGAGAGAGAGAGAGAGAGAGAGAGGCCATTCCCAGTATGAAAGAAGTCAAGTCAAGATGAGACAATCTAAGATCGAACTTGGGGAAAATATCTAATGATGGTACCATAAGAAATATCAATTTGTTGGGACCACAATTTACAAATTAGACCTGTCAATTTGTTGGGGACCTTTGTTCAGTTCGTCATGCGGTAGAGATAGTTGAGATGGCCATCCGTTTGCAAGGAAGACAAGACTACTATTAGAAATCTGCCATTGATGATGAACTTGAAATGGACATGGAAATGGGTCGAAAGAAGTGATTTTTACGTCACCTAAAATCCTCTCTTCTCATCTCTTGCAATCAATACCACCACAATCCCTTCGGAAGTCAGAAGCTTGCATATGGCAAATCCAATGCCTTTGTTTGATCTTGTAACAACTACATACCTGCTAAGGAAATAAAAAAGGAGCACAGCGAAAATGGGGAAAAAAATACTTAGCAGAACAAAACGAAATTCGAAGGAATTAAAAGAAAAAATAAAGGTTTGAGGGTTAATGGGTGTATTACCTCTTAGATTTGGAGAAGGCCAAAAAGGAAATGATTGTTAGGTGATAGAAAATTGTCATCAAATACGTTTAATGATGATTAACCAACATCTTATACAAAAGTAGAGATACAGCTATCTTGGGCAACAAAAGTATGTTGGAGTAGGACAATTGACTTTTAAGTTTCAACCTAGTTATTTAGCATATAGAAATAAAAAGTCTGTTCAAGGACGAACCAAACACCGGAATAGACTTGAGTCTCACCAATGGAGTAAGACGGTCAATGACTTTTAAGCTCCAATCTAGTTATTTACCCTATACGTGTAAGAAGTTTGTTGGAGTAGGAACCAATCACCAAAACAAACTAGAGGCTCACTAATCTACCTTTGGTTTGATATCATTTGTCGGGAGCATGCAGCAAAAATTCGATATCTTCACCCGTGATGATTCCCAAGAGGGAGCCAAAAGTCCGAGTTTGTGATCCGCATTCACTCAAAAGTTTAAGCTAATAAGTTATAACCTAACTTTGATATATTAACTATATTACATCACATTAATTCTTCGATATGGGACTTGCCTAACATAACTCACATGTGTATCATAACATGATCAATAGCTTTTTGAGTTTTAACTTAGTTATTTGCCGCATACATATAAGAGGTTTCTAGGAGTAGGATAGTCAATTACTTTTAAGCTTCAACCCAGTTATTTACCATATACATATAAGAAGTATGTAGGAGTAGGACCATGCGGGAAGGAGGAAAAAGGATGAGCCCCTTCTCTAGCAACCCTAAATGTGAGTTATTTAGGGAGGGGAGAGGGAGGGAGGGGGAGGGAGAGGGAGAGGGAGAGGGAGAGGGAGAGAGAGAGAGAGAGAGAGAGAGAGAGAGAATGAATAAGACTTTATTAACATTATGTGATTGTCGGAAAAAAAAAAAAAAAAAAACTCAATAGAAGGAGCAACCTGGAAGGTTTTGCTGAAGGGTTGGCTAATACTGTCACGTCTCGAAATCCCGACTGTGCGAACATCCCTCAACGGACATTTAGTTGCGACATCCTAAAATGCGTCATTAGCCCATTCTATTTATTCTTTTGATTAAATGGCAAGCGGAAGTATTTTATGAACACCTAGTCAAACATAATAACAAGATAGTACAAATACAACAAACATTTCCAAAAGCAGTACTTATATATATTGTTAAGCGGAGAAGTACACTCCAAGTGCCAAAACTTGGCACGAAATGACACTTAAGTGCCAAAAGTTAAGAAAATGACACTTAAACACCATTTTTTTTTTAAAAAGTGGGACATTTAAGTGCCATCTTCGGCGAACCCCACCAGAAATCCTACGTGGCAATTTTTTATTATTTTTTTTGTCTGCGTGGCTCGCCGAAGTGTTGACTTAACAAAAAAAGGCAAAAACGATGTCGTTTTTTACAAATTCGAATTTTAGTATAAAAATTAATTTATTTTAATTATAAAAATAAATATATTATTATTATTATTTGAAATACAAAATAAAAGGAGAGGGGGAAGAGGAGGCCGGCGACATCCTTTTTTAAATAATAATAATTATTTATTTTTAAATTAAGTTTAATTAATTTTTATATTAATTATTTATCACGTTAGTATACAAAACTATGTTGTGTTTGCTTTAGTTTAGCCACATCAACATGCAAAATAACGTCGTTTTGCACTTACCTCTCCGGAAAATTGCCACGTCGGCATTTTAGCCGGATTAGCACTTAAGTGATCCATTTTGCTCCGATTTTGACACTTAAGTGTCACTTTTCTAACTTTTGGCACTTAAGTGTCCCTCCGTGCCAAATTTTGGCACTCCAAGTGTTCGGCACTCTATTTTTAACTCTAGGAAGTTTAATAATTACAAGCCGTTTTACGGTCACTTCCTACCGACCATCTCCAAAACCTTCAAAGGTTAGGATTAACCTAAATTTCACTAATGACAGGGCCAGCTGAAAAGTGATACATCTTGCGCCCACCATAACCGCACATGACAGCTTTCCACACTATGGCCCTGAAAAACAATAAACAACGACGATTGAGATAAAATCTCAGTGAGTTAACTACTTAAACCTTGATTAGGACGCTAATTCATCTCGGAAGCAGCCTAAACATGTGACATTATATATCTTTACCTCGCCTTGGCACACTCTTGTATAATATCAACTAACACAGGCCAATAGCAATGCGACACATATAACTTATAATTTGAACACATGACATAACTTCCCATGCATAATGCATCCACACGTGTTCCAATTATTAGAACCCCTCGGGTCATGACCAACACAAGAGTTGATGATCTTTCGGCATGACTGGGCATTGTCCCGCCCCATCGAGCACGGCATCATCTAGAACCCCCGCCATATACAACATTCCTTAAGAAGCATTGGTTTGGTCTCAACCACAACTTGACGGCCGGGCCCCTGCCAAGCATTCATATAAAAATCGAGCATTATCCATAAAGTTCCGTTGGGTGATGGATTCGATTAAGTGACCATTAAGCACGCCATTACTAATGCCAATTTTATTTGTCAATAATTAGACCAAAGCAAACAGGATTCTTGCTCAAACAACAAACTTCAGCTATTTTTCACATGTAAAATTATGGTAAAATAATCACACATGTTCACATACATAAAGTCATCTCATCAAACTTTGCAAGTTTTCATTTAAAAACCTCATTGCCTCATTTAACACGTAAAACATGACATCCAAACACGATATCCTGTAATCTGCCATTTTTATGCCAATAAAACCTTTCTTTAAAAACAATACTTAAGGTTCATATATTAGACAATCATTTTCATGGTATAACAAGCTCGAACAACATGAATTATGCATAAATTCATCCAATAATTCAAGTATCCTAAATGTCTTATGCACGGATTGAATCTATATATTTTATAAAATACGTAGAAAAAGCACAAGTTGTTGGTGATTTTGAGTACTGTGCTTGGATTTTTTGAAAATGGGGAATTCTCTTACTTGTCTAATTAAACACCAAAATTCCCCTGGTCCAAAGCATTACTTTAGTAAAGTAAATGTGGCTCAGATAGATAAGGGAAACTCGAAGATATTGCTGGTCTAGTATGGTGGTGGTGTCCAAATTAGAGCTTTTGGCTGGTCTCATGGTCCCCGCTAGTCACAGCCGTATGACAGCATCCCAACGCTTAACCTCATATACATATCTATACCAAAATCCGAGGTACATCAAGAATTCTCCTCTTGATATTGCACATTTCTCGCAGCTACACCAATGCACTCTTAATAGCATGATAAAATGTTTATAGTACTACAGTGAGATTATCTACAATTCTTCATTCACTCTGCATGGATGTTGGGGAAACAACATTCTGTATCTTCATTGGTTCTAAAAGAAACACCGAGGCCAGTATTATGATTTCAAGGGACATACCAGAATATTTAGCTTTCCAAATTGGCGCTTAATGAAGTATGCAAGCGATGAAACACTGGCAGGATTGGAGACATCGAGCTGGTGGAAGAAGACATGGTCATAGAGGCCAGACTCTAGTTTCGGCTTGTCCACGGCTTCAAGTCCTCTCGTCTTATCTCTTGCAGTCAATACCATCACAGTCCCTTTGGAAGCGAGAAGCTTGCATATGGCAAATCCAATGCCTTTGTTTGATCCTTTAACAAGTGCATACCTGCAAAGAAAAAAGGAGCACAGCGAAAATGGGGAAAATAAATACTTAGCAGAACAAAACGAAATTGGAAGGAATCAAAAGAAAAAAGAAAAGGCTTGAGGGTTGATGGGTGTATTACCTCTTATATCTGGAGTCTGCCATTGATGATTTAGTTGAAATAGATATGGAAATGGGTAGAATAAGAAGGGATTTTATAAGCGAAAAGGAGGTCATTTTTAGGTGACAGAAATCGTCATCGAGTACGTTTCATGGATGACTGACCCACCTCCTATGCAAAAGCAGAGATACAGCAATACGGGCAACAGAAATAGAGTTGCCACGTGACCTCGGATGAGAGTGGCGACTAGTAATGTCTTTTTCCGTGGGCATCTTTAGTCCTTAGGGATTGTTCGTCTGGAGAAGATTTTCTAAAATGGCAACAAACAAGCAGGTTCTTTTAATTTCAGTTTCAAAGAGAATCCTGCATTGCATATACCCAAGAAAACAGAATAATAAAAGGTGGAAACTTTCTTCATTTTCCGTATCAGTGAAAACAAAAACTGAAAACATTTTCAAAACCAGACGATCGAGTGAGTCACCTCCTTCCGTAAGAAAAAAACCTTAATATTAAATTCTTAATCTTGAACTTGCGAAGGCAAGGCCTTTTCTTTTGCTATTCTGTTTTTCCTCTCTTTCTTTTGATTACTGGGGAATTCTCTGTAATAACTACGTAGATAAATACCAAAAAGGAAGGATAAGAAAGTCCTTACATGAGAGGAAGAGCAAACAAATCGATGGAATCATGGAATTCATGCATGCATAAAACCCTTTAGGGAATTAGAATACCTCCTTGTTAATTCTGCCATTTGATTGCAAGCTGAAGCTATTGGGAAGTGTCCATTGCTTAAAAACCAATAAACTGTTCTTCTTTTGTTATTTCCACTGCTTGAAGTGATTGTGACGACCACGAAGAAACAACGAATCCCAACTACGGATATATAAGAGCCAAAACTGCTAAGGGCATTCCATCCAGCGTAAGCATCTTTTGCTTGTTACATCTGAGGTGCAAGGTCATAGGCTCAGGTTATCTTTTGCAAGTCACTGGTGCTTCTTTTTCTCTTGACCACGAGTACGAGAGGTGCAGGAAAATATCACGAATGAAGTATGCAATGATGCAAATTCCTGTGTAGACTCAACAGAGACAGAGACAGAGACAGAGAGAGAGAGAGAGAGAGAGAGAGAGAGAGAGAGAGAGAGAGAGAGAGAGAGAGAGAGAGAGAGAGAGAGAGAGAGAGAGAGGCCATGCATGGTAAGAAACTCGGGGAAAATATCAATCTGTTAGGATCACGATTTACAAATTAGACCTGTTAATCTGTTGGGGACCTTTGTCCACTTTGTCACGCAGTAGAGACAACTGAGATGGCCATCCGTTCACAAGGAAGACAAGACTACCATAAGAACTCTACCATTGATGATGAACTTAAAATGGACATGGAAATGGGTTGGAAGAAATTTTTATGTCAGATAAAATCCTTATCAAGTGTGTCTTGAATGATGATTAACCAACATCTCATACGAAATAGTTTAGCAAACCAATTGGATTCGAAGGTTTCATCACGTATCAGGCCTATTTAATCAAGAATTGTAAATCATTTCAAAGTTAGTCTTTCAATGCAAACATTATTAGCATTAATGTAGCTCGTGTAGCAAAGTGGTTCTATATGATGTCTTGTTAATATTATCATGGTTTGCTTGGGTTTTAGAAATCAAAATAGGTTTATTTTGATAAGCTCATTTTAAAGATGTATCTAAAAACTATTAGTCGTATGATGGTTTTTTGTCAATATGAAGTTATGTAATTGTAAGAGCTTTCCTAATGTGGACTACATTAATTGATATTGTAATTTACCATTTTACGGTTACCATAAAACGGGGTTGGTTTAAGGTGAGATAGAATGTTTCTTAATTAGTCTAATATGGGGCTAGCTAGTGTGGGCCGAGTTGAGCCTGGCCTGGAATGAGGGTAGGGGTGTGCATGGTTCGGGTGGGCGATTCCCGACCTAGAACCGGGAACCGCTCGATAAGGACCAATTCCGAAAAATTGGAATCGGGATACACCCGTTTGTTGCATAGATCTACCCAGGAACCGGACCGTCGATCCGGTCCGGTTCCCGGGTGGATCCATGGAACCGATCTTGACGCGAAACAATTTTGATTTTCAACATAGAACGACTACATGACATCAAAGCAAGTCAAAGAAGGAAAAACCAAATTTAAGTATGTGGAGATGTGGACGGCAAGATAAGTAAATGCAGCAAAATGGCGATAGGATTAGGAGCCGATGACGAAGGGAGTGAGATGAGATTTAGGGTTTCTTTTAGTAATTTTTTTTAAATATTAAAAAGGTTCCGGTCCGGTCCGGGTGAGCGAGCAGGCGGATCCGCCCATGGAACCGGGAACCAGATCGGTACCCACTGGTTCTCATAAATTGGAACCGGGAACCCGACCGGTACCCACCGGTTCCCATAAATTGGAACCGGGAACCAGACCGGTACCCACCGGTTCCCATAAATTGGAACCGGGAACCAGACCATTTCCCTCAAGAACCGCCGGTTCCGGGCGGTTCCGGGCAGTTCCGGTCCAATTCCGGGCGGTCCGGGCAGTTCCCGGGTATTTTGCACACCCCTAAATGAGGGGGCCTAGTTGAAAACTCTATAAATAGTGCTCAAGTCTCTCCTCTAACCATAATTCTCACATGTATCTTCACATAAGGAGCGTTAACCTAACGGTAAAGGGTGAGGGGGCCGTCTCATTGAACCAGTGATACGGAGGGCAACAGAGGAGAAGGACTTGCGCGTGAAACATCTGTTTTTTGCTTCCACTTCAAGAACGATGGATTCCAAAAGAGGTGCGTTAATCTTTCTACTCAATTATGTGTGTTCTTTTTCTGGTTATGGAGATATTGGGGTTACGCGATTTGCATCCAACATGTGGTATCAGAGCAACCATAACCCTAGAACTTGAATACATAAAAAAAATTTGCCTTAATTTGTGATTTTCGTGATTTTTTGTTCAATAAAAATAAATTTTGATCACAAATTCATACTAGGCTCTTCGAGACGAGCAGATCGGTCAGTGGCGCGTCGCCGAGGGAGGCCCCACGCACCCCCACGCATGGACACGCGCTACCAGGGCGTCGGAGACACGCCCCACGCGCCCTCACGTGCACACACACGTAGGGCACGGCTCGCGCGTGTGGGCGCGTGGAGCATTGGATCAATGCGTGGCTGGCAGTGTTGGATTCGTATGACTATTCTCTATCTCGTGGTATATTTATTTTGCATGTTTGATGATTTTATGGATGTGAAAATAAATACGGAACCCTAAATACGTGAATCTTGAGTGTATTTTTGCGTATTTTTCTTGTATTTTTCTTTGATTTTGGAAATATAGGTGTTGGGTTACAGGTATGTTATCACATAAGTATTATAAAAATGTGATTAATTGATAATATATATAAATTTTAATTTTTTATTAATAAATAAAAATATTATCAATGATTAAAGCAGTATAATTAGCATGATATGTGATTTTGGTGATTTGCTGCCCCTGTCACTAAAGTTAAAATTACATGTATATAGTGTATGTGAGAAGTAAAGTTTATATCCCAAGTATAAGAGAGTTTCAAGAATTTAATTGCGTTGTAAGTGCCAAAGTGGCACACTTGATTGGGTTTGAGAAATTTTGATCTCGTATATTGATTGAGATGTCTCCTAGTCTAATGCGTAGTCATACTCCTAAAGGAGGTGATTTTGTATTAGTTCATGGAGGGATACATGATGGTGTGTTGGAGGAGTGACTAATCCTAGTGGTTCATATACCCAAAGGTAATGAATTCACAAATGTTAGAATATATTCTCATAACTGCTATCATGTGGGGAGTGTATAATTGCATGTCATGTATTCTGCCCAAATGTGATTATATTATTATGTGTGTAACTCTCTAGATGTATACTTGTACGTCAAGTTGCACAGTAGTCACATGATGCTAATTATATACATTGCTTGTTTTTCAGTCATTTTTTCTATAATTAATAACTCCACTATATATGGTGTAGTGAGAAATAAAGTTTATATCCCTAGTACGAGAGAGTTTCAAGAATTCAAGTGAGTTGTGACTGCCAAAGTGGCACACTTGATTGGATTTGAGAAATTTTGGTCTCGTATATTGATTGTGATGTCTCCTAGTCTAATGCGTAGTCATACTCCCAAAGGAGGTGATTGTGTATTAATTCATGGAGAGATACATGATGGTGTGGTGGAGGAGTGACTGATCCTAGTGGTTCATATGCCCAAAGGTGATGAATTCGCGGATATTAGAATATATTCTCATAATCGCTATCATGTGGAGAGTGCACAACTGCATGTCATGTATTCTGCCCAAAGTTGATTATATGATTATGCGTGTGATTCTCTAAATGTGTACTAGTACGTTAAGTTACACAGTGCTCACATGATGCTATTTATATACATTGCTTGTTTTTCAGTCACATTTTCTGTAATAATAACTCCACTATTATTGAGGTTTTTACTACTTCAAATTTTAAGTAGTGGACATATGGTTTGCTACTTGGGAAAATAGCAATAAAATTTGCTTAGTGTCCATGAAGCGTTCCATTAAGGAATACTTGAAAATTGGTTTACCAATTGACTGCACTACTAAAAGATGATAGAAGCCTTAGTGGCTTGAAATTATGTCTTGTCTTAAAGGTTGTTAGGCTTAATAGTGGCCGTGAGTATTTTGGCAAGTATGATAATGCGGAATAGCTTAAAGGGTCATTTGTCAAATACTTGGTAAATTCCATGGTGATAACTTAATTACTATACTTGAAAATCCTGAGAAAAAGATTTGGCCAAATGGCATAATTGCACCATAATGAATATGATAATAAGTATGATTAGTAAGACTAATTTATCTGATCTTCTATGGGCTGATATTTTGAAAGCAACATTTTCACATACAAAAGGTGTTTCTTACCAAAGTTGTTTCATAAACTTCTTTTGAGTTATGAACTGGACATAAATTACTTGAATCATATTAAATTTAGAGGTGTCATGTAGAAGTGAGGTTATCTAATCAAATATTAAGTGCGTTGGAATTTAGATCCACTTGGAATTATTTTGTATCTTACATAGATTGTTTAAAGGGGTATCAATTTTATGGCCTTAATAAAGGTACAAGAGCTATGAAATTACAGTTAGTAAAGTTTCTAGAGTTCCACATAATTGTAGAGGATAGTTGCTCTCAGACTATTAAAGATAATAATACAATGGAGGTTACTGTGTCTTTGTTTTTGCCTATACAAATAATTGTGGAATCTCCTATATCATAGACTAAACTTGTTGATGTTCAAGGTACTATTCTTGATATAGTTTATGATAAAATTTCTCAAACCTCTCAAGTTTAGAATGAAGTGGTTATATCAGGAGATCTGTTAGGGCAAGACGATTAGTTATATCATCAGACTATATTGTCTATTTATGAGAGCATGACTGCAATATTCACTACATGGTTGATTTAGCCACTTTTATAAATGCCATTTCTTATCCTTAATCAAGTATGTGATTAGATGTCATAAAAGGTGATATGCAATCTATTAAACATCATAGTGTTTGGAAACTTACTGACTTGCCTAAAGATCAAAAGTTCATTAGTTGCAAATTGGCGTACAAAACTAAAAGGATTTCAAAGAAAGATTGTGGAATTTAAAACCAAAATGGTAGTTAAAGTTTTCACTCTGAAAGAGGGGTGTATAATTTATAGTAAAGAAGTAATTATTTCTTTCTAGTATCTTTTAAAGATTCTTTCAGAGTGAATGTGGCATTAATAGCTCTTTTGATATGAAGTTACGCCAAATAAATACAAAATCTATATAGTGCAACCGGAGGATTTTGCAACACATGATTTAAGTAAACTTGTGTGTAGACTGAAAAGTCTTATCCATGGTCTTAAGCAATTTTCCAAATAATATTATTAAAGTTTCATAGTGTTGTTATTTCGTTCAATTGGGAACAAAGTAATTCAGTAGATATATACTATGAGGTTAGTGGGAGGAAATTTATTTTCTCATACTCTTTGTATATGATATTTCGTTTACAAGTAGTGACATTGAGGCATCTCTTGTTCTTTGCATTGAGGTCTATAAGGATTGTTTTCATCATATTTTATTAGATTTATCTCAGAGGACATTTATTGATCGTTTTTTTGGAAATATTTTATATACATCATTGCAAGCCAGGAATTGCTCCTGTTGTTAAGGGTGATGGACCAAATACATTACATTGTCCTTATTTAGATATTGAGAAAATCTAGTTAAATGGTGTACCTTCTGTCAGTGCACTTAAAAATATAATGTATGATTAAATTTGCACTAGACTAAATATCATCTTTGCAACGGGCTTTCTAGGCAGATATCAGTCAAATCTAGGATGCGATTACTAGGTTGCTGCCAAGAAGGTTTTAAGGTACTTAAAGAGGATAAGAAATTATATGATCATTTATAGACATGTTCAATACTTGTAACTAGTAGGGTATTAAGATGTAAACTTTACTGGCTGTAGGATGACATATAATCAATAACAGAATATATATTTATGTTAGCAAGAAATGGAGTAAATAAAGTTTTATGTCTACTATGTAAGTAGAGTTTGTAACATTCTTTTAGGCTATTATCTGAGCTATTAGGCTCCGAAACCTCATTAAGGAGTTGACTGTTTTTAACTTTATGGATAGACCCATACAGTTGTATTGAGACAATAAATTTATAGTATTATTAACAACAGAGGTCTTAAGGGGTTTAAATATTTGGCAGTCAAATTTTTTGATCACAAAGAAACGGTATAGAAATGTGACGTTTTAATATAACATATTTTCACAAATGATATGGTTGTACATATCACTCTTATGTTCTTGAATGACATGTCATTAATATGAGCTTAAGAGCATCATGAGATGCTATTGTTTAGTGGGAGCTATTTTGGCTTTACTGTGATAAAGTTTATATTTGTGTTCGTTACATTTAGTAACAGTTTGATATGTATTAACTTTTGCATTTTCAATAAAATATTTTTGAATGTGTTTTTATTATATTGAATATATATTGATAAAGACTCAAGGTATTGTATAAACCTTGAGTAAAGGCTAGGGGCATCCTGTTATTAGCCTTGTGCATATGTCTTGTTATATATAAAGAAAGGTTAACCGTAAGGACAAGGCATATGTGGGTTCATTGGAACCATAAAGACATTCTCTAGTGGCACAAGTTTTTTGTGACGATTAAGGTAAGAGAATGGTGACTAACGAATGAGATCTCTCTATGAGAGATGTTATCCATTTGCCACACTACCATATTGAATCCATATCAATAAAGTTGAAAGCACTCTATGGAAGGCTCTGTGTGTATACATGCAGTTACCGCCATGACTCGGTGTTTAAGACTTTATGGGATGGGATTGACTATTAAGAATTATCTCTAAACAATGTACGCACATACAGTACAATTTCAATTAATATAGTCTAAGTGAGAGAATGTAAGAGTTTTCCTAATGTGGACTACATTAATTGATATTGTAATTTACCATTGTACAGTTACCATAAAATGGGGTTGGTCTAAGGTGAGATAGAAGGTTTCTTAATTAGTTTAATATGGAGCTAGTTAGTGTGGGCCGAGTTGAGCCTGGCCTGTAATAAGGGGGCCTGGTTGGAAACTCTATAAATAGTGTTCAAGTTTCTCCTCTAACCCTAATTCTCACATGTATCCTCACATAAGGAGTGTTAACCTAACGCTAAAGGGTGAGGGGGCCGTCTCATTGAGCCAGTGATATGGAGGGCAATAGAGGAGAAGGACTTACGTATTGAACATCGGTTTTCCACTTCCACTTCTTAATCTTGGGATTGCACGATTTGCATCCAACAGTAATTACTCTACGATGACTTTGTTGAACTTAAGAAGCATAGCTATGATATATCTGGTTGAGTTGCGGAAGCATGACTCTAGTATCAATTATTGGAGAAGACAAGCCAGTCTCACTTAAAAAAAAAAAGCACTTTTATTAATGGAGGCACTCCTTTATAATGTTGATTGGGAGAACTCTTACACATTAGTTTGCCAAGCATAGTCTCTCATTCTAACTTACGAGAGCTACGCTCACTTGCATACTCTTAGATGGAAGCCAAGCTCATGCTCTATAAATGATGGTGCTTGGGTATTTATAACATCTCCCTAGACAAATCTAGAAAAAAATGTCCTATAAATATTTCTAACTTTCAACAAAATATCTAGTTATAAGGACATTAGAAATATGAAAAGTTTTGTACAACACTTACTATAAATTTCTTTGACTTACCTAAGGCCAACTCAAAAAAAAAATAATAATAATAATAATTGAGTGTCTCTCGCGATAAATTCCAATTAAACATATTACGTGACTTTTATAATAAAAATTAATATTAGTAGGAAAGTTTTTTACTACAAACCAACCTAGGTAGACATCTTAAACAACGCCGCAGGAGTCAACGTGACTAGTCTTCCAAAAAATGGCATGGCATGACTCCTATCCCCAAAAACGATGTCGCATGCTTATCTTCTGTTTTTGGAGGAGGCTCAGAGGTGAACTGATGAGGTGCAGTTGGTGGTGGAGTAGGCAATGGAACTACAGGACGCCGCCACCACGCACGTTGCCGGCATGTCAAACAAGGAGCAATCGTTATGGCAACACACACTCACACCTCTAGGCCTCCATTGGTGCTCAAGTGAGCAACTAGCTGCTAGATTCAAAGCTTGCCGATAGGCTCGAGAAAGAGCTGCAGAGGGCCAGGTGCATCATGGTCAAGTGGACACATCGTCATTTCTTCCATCGAAAGCTCAAGGTGTGTTTGACTTGACTCGTTCTCTTTCCTTTCCTCTGCCGCCGATTTCCTTGTCCTTGTCGTTTACGTGTTTGTCTTAGTGGATGATGGTGACCATGATGCATAGGTGGCTTCGTAAGGATGTTTCTGGATTTGATTAACCCCCGTGCCTGAAGGAAAGATTGAGTTGTTAATTTTGTGGGCAAACCAAATTAGAGTTTCGATTTATGGTTGAACACTCTCCCTCACTGACTCCTTCTCTCAATGAGGGTTTTGTCACCATGCAAAGTTGATTTTTGAAATTCCTTAGCTGCCTCATTGTCTTTTCTTGACCTTTGGTGCTCTTTCGTGACTTTCCCCGTTTCTTGGTGCTAGCTGCTACCTATTAAAGATTATGAAACAAAGCTCGTGGAAGTAAAGTCTACCCAAGCAAACTTAGCAAATGTTGTTGTTTTATCAAAGAGAAAGGAGGAATATGATGCCGCTACAAGAAAGAGTAGTAAGTCAACAGATGTATTAGCTACAAGTGCACATGGTGTTACACCCCGATCCTCGAGCATGCACCCATCCCTTACCTGGTCGATTAATAGCGACATCCGAGGACGCATCGCCGACCCATTCTTTTTAATATACACATGCGAAAACGGATATAAAATCCCTAGACAATAAAATATTGGGATAGAACAGTAGGACTGAATTTCAAACCTTTAAAAACATTCACTCTTATATACATTACAAACTAGTGCACATATATATACAAGGTGAACCATTAAGTCAAATTCAACTTAAGCCAGTTTAAAAACAAGGTCTACAAGTAGGAGTGGGGTTCTACAAACCACGGGTTCTCGTCATCCTCTTCATCATCCTCCACACTCCAACTAAAGCCTTCAGTAGACTGCACCGGACTTTCGAGATCTTCAAAATCTAAGTTTGCTGCATCTAGGGACCTGAAATGGTTATTCAATAACAAATGAGATAACTTCTCAGCAAGTTCTACCCCTTAAGACCTGATTAGTAAACTAATACACCTTAGGGCTGCCTATGCACAACACGATTCAGAGGACTTACCTTGGCCTCAATCCCATCTTGCAATTCAGTACAGTTCAATAGGCACCTAACAATCTCAACAGATTGAAGAATCGATCAGATCGACCTAGTCGATTACATATCAGTCAGATTAAATCTTGGTCATTTCAATTCAATTAATTCATGACATCAGATCAAAGCAATGATCGATCAACTTAGTCGTTTACATGTCAATCCGACCATTCTTGGTCATTTCAAGCAATATTGTCCCTTCTCCAAAATAACCTATCGGTTACCGAGCCAGTATATTATAAGATTCATTTTCCTTAATGACATACCAAGCTACCGAGTATATTCATCATAACGTCCATTCTCCAAAATGACATATTGAGTCACCGAACCGTTATGGCATGTCGTCCATTTTCCAAAATGTCCTATAGTCACCGAGCTGACATTAAATACCGTCTATTCTACAAAATCACCCATAGGGTCACCGAGCCGGTATATAAGTAATTCTCTCTCAAGATGACATGTGTGTCATCGAGCTAAAATAGTATAATGTCCATTCTCCATATGACATATGAATCATCGAGCCGTTGATTGTATTTTTATTCTAAAAACACAATCAATTTACCTTTTTTATCATTTCCGACAAAAGTACACATGTGTGGGAACACGGTCGACTTTAGCCAAAATACAGTAATTTCCTTTCCATAAATCCCACCATTTTCTGTAGCCTACCAAAATATTTTTGGCACTGTTAACCGATGCTCGGTTATTTTCCAATTAATTATCAAAATTAATTAATTCAGGAAAATAATCTTATAATCACAAATAATTCATTTCAGCACAAAATAAAGCTCAATTAAATAAACGAGCTGCACCACGACAATCAGCATGAAATTTTGGTCATCGACTATCCCAGCCTAATTTCTGAAAAATAAATAAATAATTAAATTAATTTCGAAAATTAATAAATAAATACTAAAAATCCAATTTAGGCCCATAATGCCTAATTGCAGGCCAAGACGGGTCGGGAAAAATCTCGAGATGCATTTAATAAATATTAGAAGCTCTCTACTTGCTAATGACTAAGTCTAACCACCTAACATGCATCATTAAGTCACCAGTTTAATTGTTCAAAACTAATCTAACCACCTAATCAACTCTTAACCATAATTAGAAAACTAAGAAAGCATTAGTGAGAAAAACTCACTTGATTAAAAGCGGAGATCGAATCACCGCGACGGTGTGGCATCCTAGAATTTCATAAATAAATAAAAAAACCCCTAAGAATGCCATGAGCTATAAATAGGTGATGGATGCGCCGTTATGATATTTTTATATCCTTTTTATCCATGATTCGCAATGAGATTTATGGCCAAGCCTTAATGGACAGACTTTAAGAAAGAAAGTTCTATCTTTGGCCACATTCATCATAAATTGGAGCTCATGAATTCATGGTTTCAAGAATTTAGCCACAAAATTCGGTAATTTAGTACTTTGTTGCAAATAAGAATTTTGGTTGGTTTTAAAGGGTTATTTTCAGAATGTATTTAAGCTTGGGGTTTAGGCCAAAGGGTGTTGGGCCTAAGATGGTCTAAGAGGGCTGGCCCATAAGCCCATGAGGGGGGCTGTCGTGCGAAGGAGAGAAGGGGGGGGGATCCAGTTGCATGCCTCCCCCATTGGTCTTATTTTTGTGGCCAAGTGTCGCCCATGCATTGTAATGATGGGTAATGATGAGGGGAAAGAAAAAATTAAGGGGGAAAGTGACCATATTAAAGAAGAAAGAGAGGGAGGAGGTCGCACGATGGAGAGAGAGAGAGGAGAGTGCAACCGAGAGAAAGAAAGGAGAGGAAGAGAAGGAAGAAGGGAAGAAAAGAAGGAAGAAGAAGGAGAACCGTGCGTCGCCGTCCATTTGCCGCCGTGTGCTCGCCCTTTTTCTCGGTCTATAGGCAAGTAGGATCCGTGATCTACTCTTGCATGTTTTGTTTGATGCATGTGTTAGCTTGTAATTGATTTTCGGAGCCATGGAAGGTGAAATATGGAGGTGATGAGTGTAACATTCTAATACAAAGGGTTGTTCTTGAGAAAAGGCTTAACCTAGGATGTTCTAGGGACTTGCATGTTATGTTTTGCTCGAAATTTGGCTTTGATCTCTGCATGAGATATCTTCATCTATGTCTTGACTACAACATAGTTAAATTTCGTGAATTTTGAAGGTCATTTGCCTATTTAATCGAAGGTGTTTTGAAAATAGTGCGATCTGCCTACTCGGACTTGCAAATGTTGACATGCATGGCCTATACTATTCTGTAAAATTTTCTTTTGGAGAAATGTTCTGCATGAGATATCTTCATCTATGTCTTGAATACAACATAATTAAATTTCGTGATTTTTGAAGGTCATTTGCATATTTAATCGAATGTGTTTTGAAAACTGTGCAATCTGTATACTTCGGACTTGATAATGTTGGAATGCATGGCCTATACTATTCTGTACAAATTTCTTTTGGAAAAATGTTCTGCATGAGATATCTCTATCTATATCTTTACTGAAATATAGTTAAATTTCGTGAGTTTTGAAGGTCATTTGCATATTTAATCGAATGTGTTTCGAAAACTGTGCAATCTGTATATTTCGGACTTGATGATGTTGGAATGCATGGCCTATACTATTCTGTACGAACTTCTTTTGGAAAAATGTTCTGCATGAGATATCTTTATCTATGTCTTGACTGCAACATAGTTAAATTTCGTGAGTTTTGAATGTCATTTGCATATTTAATCGAATGTGTTTTGAAAACTGTGCAATCTGTATATTTCGGACTTGATGATGTTGGAATGCATGGCCTATACTATTCTGTACGAACCTCTTTTGGAAAATTTTCTGCATGAGATATCTTTATCTATGTCTTGGCTACAACATAGTTAAATTTCGTGATTTTTGAAGGGCATTTGCATATTTAATCGAATGTGTTTTGAAAACTGTGCAATCTGTATATTTCGGACTTGATGATGTTGGAATGCATGGCCTATACTATTCTGTACGAACCTCTTTTGGAAAAATGTTCTGCATGAGATATCTTTATCTATGTCTTGACTACAACGTAGTTAAATTTCGTGATTTTTGAAGTTCATTTGCATATTTAATCGAATGTGTTTTGAAAACTGTGCAATCTGTATATTTCGGACTTGATGATGTTGCAATGTGTGGTCTATACCATTCTGTACTAATTTCTTATGGAAAAATGTTCTGCATGAGATATCTTTATCTATGTCTTTTCTACAACATGGTTAAAAATTCATAACTTTTTTATGGTCATTTGGGAAGTTAATCGAAAATGTTTCAAAAACTGTGCAAGATAGACGGTCCGAATTAATAATGCTGTGATGCGTGATCTGTATAAAATTATTGTGTGAATCATGATACTTTCGATTATTACTCATGCAATGGTGTGATGACATTCATGCATTTCATATGACATTAAAGAAATGATGAATTTTCAAGATCTCAAAGAAAGATTTTATTTAAACCATTGCATCAAATGACATTTTTTACGCATATTACATGATTTCAAAAGAGTGATTTAAACCAGTTGCATTGTGAATTGGAAAAGAGATGTATGAGAATATGGATACCGTCGGAGGTGTGAGCCGACAATGCCTCGGGAGTTTCGAGATGCCCGAAGGTGTGTGCCGGATGCTCGGAGGTGTGTGCCGGATGCCCGAATGTGTGTGCCGGAGGTTCCTCGCGATGCCAGGTTGGGTGCGAGCGATAGAAATGTGGGATGCAATTACTGGTCCCGGGAAAGAGAAATGTGGCGATTCAATTGGAAAACATGAGTTGAAATTGAATCATGCATAATGTGGTGACATGTATGCATGATTGCATGATATAACATGTATAAGTGCATAGTGATATGTGCACATGGTAGGGGTACATGTATGCATGACTGCATGATGTAACATGTATAAGTGCATGGTGATGTGTGCACATGGTATGATGACATGTATGCATGACTACATGATCTATGTACTAATGCATTGGTGATTTATGCACATGATATGATGACTTATACATGGCTGCTTTGATGTATCATGCATGACCAAAAGATGAGATATGATTGATATGTATGAACTATATATGTTCTATGATGCCATGAATTCTCTCTTTGATGCATTAAGTAGTGTAATGGATCTTTTACCTGCCGAGTGGTTGTACTCACCCCTTTAGGGACTAACATTTCATATTAGAGAGATGCCTCTCCCTCTAGTTTCGCGTGGTACTTTTTATGGCCTTCTCTCGGATGTGGAGGTCGAGTGCATGGAGCACGTTTGCGTCACCATCCCTGGGTTGGTGTTCTTGCGAGTGCGGGTGCAGGTGATGTATGATGTGGGCTTGGCTGAGAGCCCCGTCATCTAGGAGTTCCTATCCGTTCACGTCCGTCGGGACGGGGTGATGATGGGGATGTTGCAGCTGCCGCCACTTGACGCACCAGGATGGGTCTAACGGCCCACGAGAGGAGAGGGAGTTGCAACTTTTTGGAGATAGCTGACACTTTTTGGAGAGGGGGCCGACACTTATAGATGGAAGGTTTACATGTTCGATATAGGGGGTCGATTATCTCTTTTGAGATGTAGCCAAGCGTAGTGAAAAGTCTTGGTTTCCTTTTGTTTATACCGACCAAAGATGTCCATCCTGAAAATGTAAATAAAAGTGGTTCAGCTTTATGTTTTCCTTCTATGTGTAGTTGGCGTGCATTGTATCTTCAAGAGAGTGGAGGGATAATGAGACTCGCCTCCAATTTTTGCTATGAGCTACGCTAAACTTCTTTTAAAAAAAAAAATTCCCTTGAACCTTGGCCTTTCTTTACAACTTCCTTTCTTCAAAGACAAGTAATAAGTATTGCATTAGGTAGAGCGTTTGGTATCTGTGGCGACCTTACTGGGTTTGGGGGTGCCACAACGGTTAGTATCAGAGCAAAAGGTTTATATATGGAGTGTTAAGGAGCCTCATTTGGAAAGTGAGGAAAGTAATGACAATGCACACCATAGGATACTAATTAAGAGTGGTTGGCGAACTTTGAACAACAGGTGATATGTATTCACCTGTAGATTCCCAGTTTGTGTTTTGAGGTTACTCTTGGGTGCTAGTAACATGGTTATGTTACTTATTTTTCTTGGTGCTATTGCTTTTAATGGAGACCTTGAGTCCCAGATATTTCCTGAGGCAAATGCTTGGAAACTACAGGAAAATCATGGTACGATATGGAAGTCATCATCCATCGAGGGCTGAAGCCTCTGCATCAAGAGCTGAACCCCGAATGGAAGACATCCTGCAGGCATTGGCCAATATTGGAAATCTAATGGAAAGACAAGCGCAACAACAACTTGGATCAGAACGCCGTACTCAGGGACTGGTGGAGCAATTTTTGAAGTTGAAACCACACAAATTCAGTGGAATGGGAAGTCCCGAGGAGGCGGAGCATTGGATTGATGGGATGGAGCAAATTTTCCGATTGTTGGACTGCAGCGATGCTGAGAAAATCACTTTGGCAAAGTACCAGCTGGAGGGAAATGCGAAGTTTTGGTGGAGAGCTTCAAGGGACACAATCTTTCCACCAGGTACTGATGTTAATTGGGAAGAGTTTGTCAGAGCTTTCAATAGAAAGCATTTTTCTGACTATGCTAGGGACAAGAAAATCATGGAATTTGTTCAATTAGAACAAAAAGATCTGACAGTGGATCAATATGAGGCAAGATTTTTTGAACTGTCTAGATATGCTCCTAGACTGATTGAAGATCTGGAAGAAAAAGCTAAGAGGTTTCTGAAGGGATTGAGAACTAGTATAAAGAAGCAACTAGTGCCTTTGAATATAAGAGATTATAATGAGATTTATGAAAGGGCCCGGTTAGTGGAACAGGAGTTAATAAGGGAGCGGTCGGAGTATAAGAGACAGTCGTCTTTTAGTGATATCAGACGGGGTAAGAGACCCTATACAGGTCAGGGCCAACCCTGGGAGTCTAAGAAGAAAGGCAATTTCGGGAATTTTGGAAAAGCTAAGGGTGGCCTGAATTTGGGAAAAACATCTCATCAAGAGGAAGAATGCCGAAGGTGTGATGGGCGACATGGCCCAAGACCTTGTAATGGACGATTGAAATGCTATGGTTGTGGATGGGTAGGGCACCTTAAGAAGGATTGTCCACAAGAGAGGTCGAGGCCAAACATCAACTCAATGAGACGGATACCAGAATGAACTGCTGGACCATACCCACAAAGAAATCCATAAAGACCACAGGCACAAGGAAAAGTGTATACTGTCACCCAAGAGGAAGCAAAAGCTTCCAAAAACGTCATCTCAAGTACAATTTTCATAAATGGCAAGAAGGCTTATGCATTGTTTGATACGGGTGCCACGCATTCATTTGTGTCTGAAAGATATAAACTGTTGAGTAAAATGGAAACGACATTTCTTGAGACCCCTCTTTGTGTTTCTACGCCTTTAAAGGATGCAGTGTTGTCTACACTAGTGTGTGAAAAATGTAAGATAACCATAGGAGGAAGAGATATGGAAATAGACTTAATCGTGATGGCCATGTATCATTTTGATGTTATCATAGGAATGGATTGGCTTCATAAGTATCGGGCCAAAATGGATTGTTATAGAAAAGTGATCCAGTTTATTCTACCTGATTGGTTGGATTGTAAATTTCTGAGAGGCAAGACTGACCTATCTATAGCACTTATTTCAGCAGTAGAGGCTGATGCATTACTCGACAAGGGATGTCAAGGGTACCTAGCAATGGTTAAAGACTGTACCAAGGAAGAGCTTAAGCTTGATGAAATTCGGGTAGTGAGTGAATTTCAAGACGTATTTCCTGAAGAGTTGCCTGGATTACCCCCGGAAAGAGAGATTGAGTTTGAGATTGAACTAATGCCTAGAACAAGACTAATATCAAAAGCCCCCTATAAGATGGCCTTAATGGAACTAAAGGAGTTGAAAGTGCAACTACAAGAGTTGCTTGACAAAGGATTCATTAGGCCAAGTGCTTCACCTTGGGGTGCACCAGTTCTGTTTGTGAAAAAGAAAGATGGGTCGATGCGTTTGTGCATCGGCTATAGACAACTGAATCAAGTGACCATTAAAAACAAGTATCCCTTGCCTAGAATTGACGACCTATTCGACCAACTCCAGGGAAGTTCGGTCTTCTCTAAGATTGATTTAAGGTCAGGATACTATCAGCTAAGAATTAAGAAAGAAGACATTCCTAAGACTGCATTTAAGACTCGTTATGCACATTACGAGTTTCTTGTCATGCCATTTGGATTAACAAATGCACCAGCTGCATTTATGGATCTAATGAATAGGGTGTTTAAACCCTATTTAGATCAGTTTGTGATTGTCTTTATCGACGATATCCTGGTTTATTCGAAAGGGCCAAAGGAACACGAGCAACACTTGAGGTTAGTTTTGCAAACTCTGAGGGATCACAAATTATATGCCAAATTTAGCAAGTGTGAATTTTGGTTGGACCAGATAATATTTTTAGGACACGTGGTGTCAGAAGGAGGAATTACAGTAGATCCGGCAAAAGTTGAGATGGTGATAAATTGGCCGAGACCGACCACACCCACTGAAATACGGAGTTTCCTAGGACTGGCCGGTTATTACCGAAGATTTATTGAAGGGTTTTCACGATTGGTAGGCCCTTAACCAAATTAACTCGAAAGAATGCGAAATTTGATTAGAGTAGTGAATGTGAAAGGAGCTTTCAAGAACTTAAAAGGAAGTTAACCACGGCCCCAATCTTGACTATACCATCTGGACCCGATGGTTTTACAGTATATAGTGATGCATCTCACAAAGGATTGGGATGTGTTTTGATGCAGCATGGCAAAGTCATAGCCTACGCATCTAGACAACTGAAACCCCTTGAACTGAACTACCCAACGCATGATCTAGAATTAGCAGCCATAGTGTTCACCTTGAAGATATGGAGACATTATTTATATGGGGAAAGTTTTGAGATTTATACAGATCATAAGAGCCTGAAATATCTGTTCTCCCAAAAGAAGCTGAACATGAGACAAAGGAGATGGATGGAGTTGTTGAAGGATTATGATTGTGAGATACGGTACCATCCAGGAAAGGCGAACAAGGTAGCGGATGCTCTTAGTCGTAAGTCAACTATGGAGATGGCCAGTTTAAAAATGGCGGAATGGAACTTATTAAAGTCCGTAACGGACTCAGAATTTAAATTAAAAGTGGATGGTCTTACTGGTATGCTTAGAGCACTAAGGATTGAACCGAAAATTATTCAGAAAGTTAAGACCCTACAAGAGTCGGACCCAGAGATTATGAAAGTAAAAGAGGCAGTGTCTTTAGGGAAGAGACCAGAATTTCAAGTTTCTGGAGATGGAGTAGTAAGATGTCAAGGACGACTCTGTGTACCCGACAACGAAGAAGTGAAGAAGGAGATTCTGTCAGAGGCACATAGGAGTAAATACAGTATTCATCCAGGTAGTACTAAGATGTACATAAATTTACGTTAGCAATTTTGGTGGAATGATATGAAATTAGATACAGCTAAGTATGTTTCTCAATGTTTGACGTGCCAACAAGTGAAGGCGGAACATCGCAAACCTGCAAGACTCTTGAGACCGTTAGACATACCAGAGTGGGAGTGGGAACATCTAACGATGGATTTTGTACAAGGACGGCCAAGAACATCAAGTGGTCATGATTCAATTTGGGTAATAGTGGATCGTTTAACTAAGTCTGCCCATTTCTTAGCAGTCCGTATGAACTATTCAATGAATAGACTTGCTGAGATTTATGTAAGCCAGATAATACGCTTACATGGTATACCTATAATGATCACCTCGGATCGAGACTCTAGGTTTACCTCGAACTTTTGGCGGAGTCTGCAAAATGCTTTAGGGACAAAGCTTCAATTTAGTACTGCTTATCACCCTCAAACAGATGGACAAACAGAGAGAGTGATACAAACCCTGGAGGATATGCTGAGAGCCTGTATTATTGACTTTAGAGAAAGAAGGGATGAGAACTTGCATTTGATAGAGTTTGCCTATAACAATAGTTTACAAAAAAGTATAGGCATGGCCCCATATGAAGCGTTATACGGGAGAAGATGCAGGACCCCTATCTGTTGGGACGAAGTAGGTGAAAGAAGATTGACAGAACCTGAATTGGTATAAGATACCACTGAAGCCGTTGAGATTATCAGGAAAAGACTTAAAACAACCCAGAGTAGACAGAAAGGCTACGCGGACAGGCGTAGAAGGCCCTTGGACTTTTTGTGTGGGGGATCACGTATTTCTTAAAGTATCTCCATTAAAAGGAGTATCTCGTTTCGGAATGGAAGGAAAGTTGGGTCCCATATTTGTTGGACCTTTTGAGATACTTGAAAGAATAGGAGATGCAGCTTTTCATTCGGCGCTGCCTCCTAATTTGGGAAATTTACATGATGTGTTTCATGTGTCAATGCTAAGAAAGTATCAGCCAGATCCTGGTCACATACTCGATCATGAAGCCATCAAAGTGGACGAGAAAGTGTGGTACACTGAAGAGCCAGTGCAAGTGCTGGACAAAAAGGAACAAGTCCTTAGAACAAAAACGATTCCACTGGTTAAAGTATTATGGCGACATCACGATATGGAGGAAGCCACATGGGAGAGTGAAGATCAGATGAGGGAGAAATATCCCTACTTGTTTCAAGAGGCATAAGTGATATCTAATTTCGGGGACGAAATTTCCTAAGGAGGGGAGAATTGTGACATCTTTGAATTTCATTAAAAAAAAAAAAACAAAAACAAACCCCTAAGAGTGCCATGAGCTATAAATAGGTGATGGATGCGCCCTTATGATATTTTTATAACCTTTTTATTCATGATTCGGAATGAGATTTATGGCCAAGCCTTAATGGACAGATTATAAGAAAGAAAGTTCTATCTTTGGCCACATTCATTGTGACATCCCAAATTTTCGACCCATCCCGAATATACGAAATGTGCATCTCATCGACGCGCCGATGGTCCTTTTTTTCTGAGCTGATCACTCATGAGTTAACCCATCTATTGAGTGAAGCCATTAAGGGATATAACCGCGGTAAAATCCCTAAAAGCTACTCAATAGTTCGGATCGGACTAAAATCGTGTTCGGTCGATTTTAATCACGAAATTGAATTCGGATTTGGGAATCGGACATTCGAGCATGTCATGGTTCATTTATAGGATGTTGTTTTGTCTTTTGGAGAAATTCCGTCGAGTTTGAGATTTTTATGGAAAAATTGGTTTGGGCATTACGGAAAATTAGCAGAAATTTAGATGGACTAATTCGATGGAAATTGAGACTTTTAAACTGAGCTTGTGAGTGTCGGAGATTTATAGAAAATTATTCTGAATTTTTCTGGATCGAAATCGGATCTCAATTTGGAAAATTGAGTAAGGAAATTAAATTTAATTGAGTGAAATTCGGTTTTGGACAAGGGGGCTGTATTTTTGGGCATCAAAAATTGGATTATTTGGGAAAATGATGTGCTAGAAAGTATTAGAGACCTAGAGGATATACATGAAGACTTTTGGGGCAAGCATTTATGGGATTTGGACCAATTCATGATGAAAATTTAAGATATTTTGTTAGACTTGGCCTCTCCTCTCAATAGAACTCTTCCTTCGCATGCCTCAACTCTCCTTCACCGATTCCTACTTCTGCTTTCATCTTTAATTTTTCTCTCTCTCCATCATCACATCTCCACGTTTCTTTGCTCTCTCTCATGCCTCACCATCTCCCAACTTGCGAACCTCACCCATATGGTCAACATCTCCTCCTCCATGAAGCCTTGTTGACCGAGCAGCACTGTTCGAGGCAAGTTCCTCCGCGCGTCCTTCGGCTCACGCCAACAACCACTGAGCGAAGCCCTACCGCGATTTCTTCTTGAAGTTGCTGCCTTCACCGAATCCATCTCTCTCTCCTTCGAATCTTCAGTTTGGCTGCACAAAAAGAATCGAGCAAGCCCACTCACGAGCACCCACCGAAGCTGCGAAGTACTGCTACCCCTCCACGCCGTCCATCACGTTTTGTTCCCCTCGCTAGTCAACCTCCTCACCGATTTGTTGACCCAACAAAGCCACTTGCCACGCATCTCCAGCTCGTTGAGGTGTCCCCACAGCTACTTCACGTCCACGACGCCAGCTGCCGTTCCCTTCCACCAACATCGAATTCCCCAGCTCGAGCATCATCGACGCCGTCTTCAGTCACTCGAGCGTTTCAACCCAACAAAGCCCAATACTTTCAATCGTTCGGGCCCAGAAAATTTCGGTCCAGTCAAGGGCCATTTCAAGCCCAGCTCCTTCAGTCTCGAGGGCCTAAAGAATTGAGTCCATCCAGCCCTTAAGTCAATGAAGTCAGTCCAAGTTCGGCCCATCTCCAGCAAAATTTGAGGCCAAGTGTAATCAGTCCAAGAAGCTAGCGAAGCCTAGTGAATTTCGGCCCAAGCCCAAGAGCGAGTTCAGCCCAAAGTTAAGAACAAATCTCAATTGGGCTGAGATTTGTTGGGCCAAGCTTAAGGCCCGGCCCAAGCCCACCGGTGTCTCAAAAGTCCAATTTCAGCCGCCGTCGCGTCGCCGTTGCGGTGTTTCGATCTCCACTTTTATCAAGTGAGTTTTACTCACTAATGCTTTCTTAGTCCGCTAATTATACTTAGGGTTGGTTAGATTTAATTAAATGCAATTAGGTGGTTAGATTAATTTAGATAAATTAAATTAGAAACTTATTGATGCATGTTAGGTGGTTAGAAATAGACATTAGCAAATAGGCATGCCATGTTATTTATTGAACGAGTCTTGGTAATTTTTCGGGCTGATCTCGGCTTCCAATCAAGCATTATGGGCCTAAATTGGATTTTTTTAATAATTATTTATTTAATTTTCGAAATTAATTATTTAATTATTTATTTTTCCGGAAATTCAACTAGGATGGCCGGTGACCAAAATTTTGTGCTGATTGTCGTGGTGTAGTTCGTTTATTTAATTGAGCTCCAATTTATATGGAATTGATTTAAATTGTGAATTTTAGGTCATGTTCCTAATTGGTTGATTTCAATTTATGTGATGGGAAATGATTGGGTACCGATTGTCAGTATTGACGGTGGAGTGGTGAATCAGTGTGGCATCTAAAAGGGCACGTGGGCTCACTGATTTGATGCATCACTTTGGTGAACGAGTGCCTTAGAGAATACATGTGGCCCCAAGCATCGTAAAAAGGGCACGTGGGCTCGGTGAATTGATGCATCACTTTGGTGAACTAGTGCCTTAGAGAATGCACGTGGGCCTAGGGAATTAAGTGAGGCATCTTGGAAGAGACACGTGAACTCGGTGATTTGATGCATCACTTTGGTGAACTAGTGCCTTAGAGAATGCACGTGTGCTCTGTGACATGTAATTGACTAGTTCGATTTGTTATGAGTAGTTGGGTGCCGATATAAATTGTACTGATTTGCAGGTGGAATCTGAGGCCAAGGTAAGTCCTCTGACCTGTGCGTGTTTAGGCAGCCCATAGTGTATTGGCTTACTAATCGGGTCTTAGGGGTAGAACTTGTTAAGACGTGGTCTCATTGGTTATTGAATAACCATTTCAGGTCCCTAGATGTAGCAGACTTGGATGTTGAAGGTCTCGAAGTCGAGTGCATTCTGCTGAAGGCTCTAATGGAGTGTGGAGAATGATGAAGAGGAGGACGGGGACCCGTAACTTGTAGAACCCCGCTTCTGTTTGTAGACCTTGTGTTTTTAACTGGCTTAATGTGAATTGGACTTAATAGTTCACTTTGTATATATATGTGCACTGTTTTGCAATGCATATAAGAGTGAAGGTTTGAAATTTAATCCTACTGTTCTATCCTAATGTTTTATTGTCTGGGGATTTTAATTTATGCTTCCGCTTGTGCATTAAAAAGAAAATGGTCGGTGATATGTAGTCCTGGGATATCGCAATTTGAAAATCGACCAAGGTGAGAGATGGGCGCGTGCCTGAGGATCGGGGTGTGACATTCATCATAAATTCGAGCTCATGAATTCATGGTTTCAAGAGTTTAGCCACCAAATTCGGTAATTTAGTACTTTGTTGCAAATAAGAATTTTGGTTGGTTTCAAAGGGTTATTTTCAGAATGTATTTAAGCTTGGGGTTTAGGACCAAGGGTGTTGGGCCTAAGATGGGCCAAGAGAGCTGGCCGATAAGTCCATGAGGGGGGGTTGTCGTGCGAAGGAGAGAAGGGGGGGGATCCAGTTGCATGCCTCTCCCATTTGTCTCATTTTTGTGGCCAAGTGTCACCCATGCATTGTAATGATGGGTAATGATGAGGGGAAAGAAAAAATTAAGGGGGAAAGTGACCGGATTAAGGAAGAAAGAGAGGGAGGAGGTCGCACGGTGGAGAGAGAGAGAGGAGAGTGCAACCGAGAGAAAGAAAGGAGAGGAAGAGAAGGAAGAAGGGAAGAAAAGAAGGAAGAAGAAGGAGAACCGTGCGTCGCCATCCATTTGCCGCCGTGTTCTCGCCCTTTTTCTCGGTCTATAGGCAAGTAGGATCCGTGATCTACTCTTGCATGTTCTGTTTCATGCATGTGTTAGCTTGTAATTGATTTTCGGAGCCATGGAAGGTGAAATATGGAGGTGATGAGTGTAACATTCTAATACAAAGGGTTGTTCTTGAGAAAAGGCTTAACCTAGGATGTTCTAGGGACTTGTATGTTATGTTTTGCTCGAAATTTGGCTTCAATGTCTTCATGAGATATCTTCATCTATGTCTTGACTACAACATAGTTAAATTTCGTGAATTTTGAAGGTCATTTGCCTATTTAATCGAAGGTGTTTTGAAAATAGTGCGATCTGCCTACTCGGACTTGAAAATATTGACATGCATGGCCTATACTATTCTGTACAAATTTCTTTTGGAGAAATGTTCCGCATGATATATCTTCATCTCTGTCTTGACTACAATATAGTTAAATTTCGTGATTTTTGAATGTCATTTGCGTATTTAATCGAATGTGTTTTTAAAACTGTGCAATCTGTATACTTCGGACTTGATAATGTTGGAATGCATGGCCTATACTATTATGTACAAATTTCTTTTGGAAAAATGTTCTGCATGAGATATCTCCAGTTTCGCGTGGTACTTTTTACGGCCTTCCCTAGGATGTGGAGGTCGAGTGCATGGAGCACGTTTGCGTCACCATCCCTGGGTTGGTGTTCTTGCGAGTGCGGGTGCGGGTGATGTATGATGTGGGCTTGGCTAGGGGCCCCGTCATCTAGGAGTTCCTATCCGTTCATGTCCGTCGGGATGAGGTGATGATGGGGATGTTGTCGCCGCCACCGCCCGACGCACCAAGATAGGTGTAACGGCCCGTGAGAGGAGAGGGAGTTGCAACTTTTTAGAGATAGCTGACACTTTTTGGAGAGGGGGCTGACACTTATAGATGGAAGGTTTACACGTTTGATATAAGGGGTCGATGATTTCTTTTGAGATGTAGCCAAGCGTAGTGAAAAGTCTTGGTTTCCTTTTGTTTATACCGACCAAAGATGTCCATCCTGAAAATGTAGATAAAAGTGGTTCAGCTTTATGTTTTCCTTCTATGTGTAGTTGGCATGCATTGTATCTTCAAGAGAGTGGAGGGATAGTGAGACTCGCCTCTAATTTTCGCTATGAGCTGTGCTAAACTTCTTTAAAAAAAAAAATGCCCTTGAACCTCAGCCCTTCTTTACAACTCCCCTTCTTCAAAGACAAGTAATCAGTATTGCATTAGGTAGAGCGTTTGGTATCTATGGTGACCTTACTAGGTTTGGGGGTGCCATAGACGGCTACGCGACAGCGACTGAAATATGAATTTTCGGCAACGTCGACTGGCACTCGGGCCGGGCTCAGAAGCCTCGCAAGCCCACAACAAAAGCTGGGCTTGGGCTAAACTTGGGCCGACTTGCTTCGTGGGCTGAAAATAAATTCGCGGGCCACTGTCACGCCCCGATCCTCGAATGCATGCCCATCCCTCACCTGGTCAATTAATAGCAACGTCCCAAGACGCATCGCCAACCCTGTTCATTTAATATACGCATGCGGAAGCAATTAGAAAATCCCTAGACAATAAAATAATGGGATAGAAAAGCAGGCCATATTTTTTCATATTGAAATTCACAACCACACTTTTATCAATAGCACAACTCATAGTATATTTGCAATACTATTCACAGCATACTAGTCTCACACCTATCTACACTAATACAAGGTTCACAAAAGGGATGGGATCTCAATCCTCATCCAGGTTGTACTGGGGATCTTCCCGATCCTCCTCAGTCCGTTCTTCACTAAGCTCATTCTCTTCCAGTTCTTCATCTTCCTCTTCAGGCTCATCCTTGGCTTCAGATGCTGGCTCATCTTCTGGTATCTCCTCAGTTACTCCCCAATCTTTGTCCTCCTCTGGTCCTTCCACCTCCTGTTCTACCCTCTCATCGTTATCATCATGTCATTTGTCGTCATCAATCGAATATACGGGAGTGCGAGCCTCGTCCTCATGCTGTGGATCCCTCGCATCTACTACTGATCCATCCATGTGATTGGCTATTCCTTCTCCGAACGCCTCTTCCAGTACGTTATGAGGCACATCCTCTTCTGGTATGGGACCCTCCCTACGCCCGTCAAAATACTCATGGTACCATGATCGATACTTGTGGGGCCTCAGGGCTTCTTCCCCCACATCAACCTAGACGGTTGACTGAAACAATACATACTCTAATCCTTCCGGGTGAGGATGGATGTGGAAGTGGGTTCTAACTCTGAGATCTGCTCTAGGATGCCGTAGTGCAGATGAGGACGAGGTGGTGGAGGTGTTGCCATCTAGGGCCTGAAATGTTGTCCCACAACCGGGATGACACTACGTCTCAGCAAGTTCTACCCCACTAAGACTCGATTAGAAAACCAATACACCACCAAGTTGCCTAAGCACAGCACGAGTCAAAGGACTTACCTTGGCTTCAGTTCCGACCTACAATTCAAGGTTATATACCAATGCTTCATATTTCACCTCAAACAATCAATCAATTCACGACAAATGGATCAAATCATCGATCAATCGACCTAGTCGATTACATGTCAGTCGGACTGTTTCTAGGTCATTTCACTTCTCACTATATAACCTTCAATAGTACACTCAGTCACAAAGCCATATTAATGCCATCAGGCGTCAATTTCGCCAAGGTGACGTATGCACTAGACAATTGCGTGTATTCTTTAAGGCGCCATTTTCGCCAGTGATGTCCTTAATCACCGAACCACACATGCCTATAACAATGTATTTAATAGATAGTTACGTGCGTTCTTTAAGGCGCCGTTTTCGCCAATGATATCCCAAATCACCGAACCACGTATGTCTATAATGATGTATGTATTATACTGTTACGTGCATTCTTTAAGGCGCCATTTTTGCCAGTGATATCCTTAGTCACCGAACCACGTATGCCCATAACACTGTACCTGATTGATCTTAGCCAAGAGTGTTCCCAATTCACTCTCATGATTCTCTCCACTTTACAACTCATCGAAGCATTATAAATGCTAAATAAACATACTCGGCCATCTACCAATCAATCATTTGATTTCACTCGATTTCAATTAATTTAGGATAAATTCCTAAAATATCACAATTAATTTAATTCCATGCAACATAGAGCTCAAACAAGTAAACAGACTGCACCACGACAATCGAATGAAATTTTGATCGTCGGCTATCCCTACCTAATTTCCGAAAAATAATTAATTAATTAATTAATTTCGAAAATTAATAAATAAATATAAAAATCAAATTTAGGCCCAAATTGCCTAATTGAAGCCTGATAAGGGTCGGGAAAAATCCCGAAATACATTCATTAAATACTATAGGCAATTCTCTAGCTAAGTACGCTAACCACTTATCTAATATGCAATGCAATTAACTAATAATCACTAATCCATTCTAATCTAACCACCTAATCCTACTTAATTAACACTAAACAACCCTTAAACATAATTAGTCCACTAAGCAAGGATTAGTGAGATTACTCACCAGAATTAAGCGCAAATTGGATGAATTTCACGGGGACGACGCGAGGGTTCTTTCTTCCCAAAGCGAGTCTCGAGTTCGAGGCCCGAAAACGGCCCAAAACAGCCCACGAACCTACTGGAAACCCACTTAGTGGGGTGGCTTGATTGGTTGGAAAAGACCACGAAACAGCGGCAAATAACTTCAGCTAGGGCGGCAAAGCTCGAGGGAACGTAGGTGGTGGTCCGGCGAGGCTAAACAGCAACCAAAGGTGGTCGAACAGAGCTGGATAGGGGCGGCGGCAGCTGGAAGGCGATTGAACCAGCGTGAGGGGAGACGAACGACAGCTTGGTGGTGGTGGTGGACGCGTGAACGGCGGAATGGCGGCGTGCGGTGGAGCAGACGATAGTTCGACGTGGCTGTGGCTCCTTCAAGCGATGCTGGTCACTGCTTCTGCTTTTGTTTCGTTCAAACCAGCAGAGAGAGATAGAGAGAGAGTGAGAGGAAGAGATAAGAGAGAAAGTATGAGAGTTTGAAAAGTGAAAAAGTAAGAGAAAAAGGAGAAGCAAAGTTGGAAACGGCGGGAGGGCGTCGGGGGGGGCTTCGCACGAGGGAAAAAAAGAAAGAGAGAGAGAGAGAGAGAGAGAAGAGAGAGCAAGAGAGAGGAGAAAAGGGGAAAGAGAAACTTGCGGCCGGGGGGAAAGGTGTTTGGACCAAAAAGGGAAAAGAAAATGGGAATAACACAAAAGAAAAGAATTTCCTAGAATAGAAAATTCTCATCCCATTTGCTTTTGAATAAGCTAATAGATTCCCAAAAAAATGAATTCCAAACTAGAGCACTTGGTCCACACTTGTGTTTCTACATGCAATTTCCCTCTTAATTTTCTCTCAATTGACTCTCATCAAATCAATTGATGTCTCATTTATCAAATTGACTATTTTCCTCATCCAAGAATCCCTCATGCTTCTCAATTTCACAACAAGAATTAATCCCCGGATTCAATTGAACGAAAACGACCACGTGACAACTTTTTCCCAAAAAATGTCGAGTGTCAGAAAAATCTTCTGAGACTAAGTCGATACTCCGAGAATTTATTGTGACATAACAGAAATTCCAATTTCTGAAATCGAGCTTGAATTGGCTGTTAATTTCTATTCAACGCCTTTTTAGTGTGACTTAGGCTACCGAGTAACTTTCAGACATTTTTAGTACAAATGACTTGTGGTCGATTTTCTTCGAGCCACTATATAGCCACTCAACTCATTGGCGACTCTCGATTGTCATGAAAATCTCAAGGATCCAAATACGGACATAGGGTACCGAAACAATAAGAAAATCAGTCTAGTGTCAGTCGACGAGAATTTTCCAATTTAGTGGTGTCACCCACGATTAGCCACACATCTCCGTCGAACTAGTTTATCTCTGATTTCAAATTGATTTTTAACTATGCCGTAATGGCCTCTAAAGATGGACACGGTCGAGAAGCCGATTCTTGGTCGAATTCTCAAGTCTATTTGCCTTAAAATTCTTAATGGCTTCCCCAGATAGTTTAGCTATCTTGAGAATGATCAGTTCTAAGAATAGCCCTACAGACGTGTCAATGAAATGCCCGATTCATTTAGAAGAAAACAGAATTGAAATTTTGGGATGTGAAAGCCACGGCTTGGCTTTGAAAAGGGCTCAACTACTGAGCTTCTGGGCTGATCTGGGCTTGATGGAGAGTTGGGCTGAATTTTCTATGAAGATAGGCCCACGTGAAGATGGGTTACGGGCTGAACAGAATGGACCTGTCTTCGATGGATTGGTGGGCTTGTGAGCGTGGAATCTGGGCAGCTGCAAGGCCTCAAGTAACGTGGCTCCTATGGATTGTGGGTTGAAGTCATGGATGGGTCAAGCACAGCCTCGGTGGAAGACGTGGACGAAGGAAGCAGCAGCTGCTTCGCTGGCTTCAAGTTTCGGCAAGGAAATTCATGTGCGAGAGAGAGACAAGGCGGAGGAAGGGAGCAGCTTGCTAAGTCTTCACTTTGGTGGCCATGAGCTAGAGTCAACATAGTGGCAGCTTCAAACGCGTGAGCGATTTGGTGAATCAAGAGTTGGGCAAATGATGGATGATGAAGATGAAGGATGATTGTGGCATCTGGGTTTTCGTAAACCTAGAATAAGTAATGGCTCATCACAGATCGACGAATTTGTTATCGGACCGCATCATTGGCGCCACTTACGGACACCGTTTTGTCGTCCACGCCGAATCGAAACGCTATATTTAGGAATGGTCCGATCATTGAATGAGTTATGGTACCGTCGAAGATCTTCCCTACGTAGCATTACTATCGAGACCGAGGTTCGTTCTAACTAATTTGTCGACAAATGTGAACCCCAAGCCGTCTCGCCAATTAACTGAGTTGAAGACCTCATTTTTTTTTTATGTGCACCATCGCTACCATCCTCCCCTTAGATGGCCACATGAACGGCCCCATGCAGGCCATGCATCCACGTAGAATTTGCCCTCCTCCATGCAGTCACTTTCCTCTCGTCATTCAGCCGGTCAACACATGGAAGAAGTCAATCAGAAATGACTCAATTAATGGGCGTAAGATGGACCATGCAACCATGCAAATGAGATCGTGTTCAGCCCATGCATACGTTTCTCTTGGAAGTCAACCTAAAGGAATTGTTGACCAGGAGAGCAGCCACGTGACTTGCTTTCGGTGACCAGGAGGGAAATAGGACAGCTGCTGTCATCGTGTCTTCGAGTGGCAATGCGGCCACCAAGAGTAGCCACACTCTCCCCATCTGCCTCCTCTTGCCGCCACCGCACACCACGATTGTTGACTAAATTAGTCAACTAAATGAGGGTCTTCTTCAGCGAACACTTCCGCCCACGCGTTTTCCGTTGAAGCCATCCATCCCCTCCGTTGTCCTCGCTGCAAGCTGCCACAAAATAGACAATGGTTGACTAAGAGAGTCAACAAATTGAAGGAACAAAATGTGCACGGAGACAAGAGTAAGAGAGAGACGAACCGAGCGAAGTAGCGAGTGAGAGAGAGAAACCAAGAGAGCTGGTAGTGGGCAGCAATGAGAGAGAGATTCGTTAGAGAGTGAGCAGCGAGAGAAAAAAAGGGACCACTCCCTTTGCCATGCACGTGTAGCCGCCATTCCCGTCACGCCGTAGCCACCGTTCCACTTGAGCCGTAGCTGCCGCACCACCGTTCCGAACCCCTCGCCGTTAGCACCGTAGGACTTGAGGCAAGTTGAAGTCTACTAATCTATGTTGTGTAGTGCTGTTGATGTCTTAGAAAGTGCATTGATAGGTTGGATTGTTGGATTTTGATGCTGAATGATGATTTATTGAGCTACTGAGACTGTTTTGAGGCTAAAGGATTGAGGAAATGTCTGGATTTTTCAAATCTGGTTTTGATTTCTTTGGATTTCATCCAAAACAGAAATTATGACTATGAAATCTTGTAGAATTTGGCCATTAATTTGAGTTGAAAAAGAAAAACCTCATGATCCGTATTTGAAGTTTTACTTACCATGGCACCAGCCTCAATGGTTTTAAGAAAATGTACGGTGCTTTCATTTTTGAAATTCTGTATCAATTCTTTTAAAACCATTAGAGATCGGGTTGGTATTTCGGTTCATCATATGAGTTTTCGAAATTAGTTATCGTCTTTTGAACAAAAAAATCAACCATAAAATGATTTGAAAAACCTCCCGACCTTGCTGAAATTTCTATATACCGAGGCACCATGCATCAATGTTTTAAAAAGAAGAGAAAATATTTTTGGTGCCTTCGAAATTTCAAATCTTTGCACAAATCAGCCTTCGAAAATCTTGAAGCCGGGAGTGTAGCTTCGAATTACCAATGTGCTAAATTCAATCTATTTGTGTTTGATAAATCTTTTGGGATTTGGCCGTGAGGCTCAAGTACAATCCGAGATTTTCACATGGATGCTTGAAATGCTTTGAAGGTGAAACGTGGAAATGGATTTATGAACTGATATCATGTTACTGGAATTTTGTGAATAGATTTCTTTGACATAGAAATGGCATATGATTTCAAAGCCTGCTGTTGTTGCATCAAAAGTGTTTTGGTATTGATAAATTAAGATGTTAATGTTGCCGTTGGACCCTTGGGTCAATGATGCCCCAGGAGTTGGGATGCCCAAAGGTTCAAATGAGTCAATGCCCTTTGGATGCTTGGGGTCCGCAATGCCCTAGAGGTTTTCCTCGGGAGTGTCGGGATACCCGGTGGTATATCGGTAGGTAATTCCGGGGGATGCCCAGTGGTATGTCGGTACGTAATTTCGGAGGGTAGGGGTAACCATTTTCATGGCGAGCCCCAGAGATTCCTCGTGATGCCAGGTGGGATGTGAGATGCCCGGAGGTGTGACATAACACGCTCTGGATGCCCGGTGGCCTAGTGGCGTAATGCTGGAGGCTTTCGCGACGCCAAGTTGGGTACGAAATCCCAGAAGGACGCAAACATTGGTCTTTTGGGGGGATAAACCCTTTTGAATGTTAAAACTTATGATTATACTAAGTGCGCGTGTGGTCTGGTTATAGGACTAAATTGTATGGCATGAAATGGAACGTGTCATAACAGTTTGGCCCTATGATCGAGACTTGTGTAATTGAAATGATACATTTTGGTTTTGAAATTGCATTGCCATTGCTTTGAAAAGTTTTATCGACTTGATGTATACTTCTTCTTTTGATTATTTGTTTTATCTATTTTGCATGGACTTGGATTGTGATGGCTTGCATAGTATAGCTTAGTAGATCTTCAATTGCTGGGTGGTTGTACTCACCCCTTTTGGGGACTAACATTTCAGACTAGACAAGATACCTCTGCTGCCACCGCCACCAGCAGATGGACCGAGTGTTTGGATATGACTGCGAGAAGGAGGACAACAGAGGAAGGAACTTTTGGACGCCAACACTGATCGATGGACTTTAAGTATACGATTGTTGGAAAAGATGTCGGTCATCTTTTGAAATATAGCCGAGTATAGAAGACTACAGCATTTTGGTGTACCGACTACAGATGTCCATCTAGTTTTATGTAAATAAAAGTGTTGAGCTTATTACCTATAAATGTGTTTAGTTGGTGTGCATCGTTTTAAATACATGAAGGGAAGTTGATGGATGTGCTTCTGTTATATAAACTGCGTAGGGACCAATGTAAGAAACATAAACCCCCAGGATTCATGGACTTGTCAAGCTCATATGGTATCGGAGAAATGGATAGTTAGGGCAAGTAAAAGGTAGTGACTGTGGGGACCCTAACGGATCGAGGGTCGTTGAGGGGTGCCACATGATGATGGATGAGATGTTAAGGATGGGCTGTTTCACTTTGGTGGGTTATGCGTGGATGGAGAGAAAATGGGAATGATGGAATGATGATGGCCTAAATAACTTCGTGGAGGGAGATGGTGCGGTCTGTTGCAAATGAGCAAAGCGATGAGGATGACTGCTAATATGGGGCAGTGATTGGCTCGGTGAAGAAGTGAAATTGCAGAGGAAATGAAAACAGAACCGAAGCCAACGAAGAGGACCAATTGCCCGAGTAAGGAGGAAGATGGAGGACCAATTGCCAGGTATGAGGGGGAAGAAAAGTCTCAAACCTTAGCCAATGTCTTAAATGCTTGGTCCCCTTAAAGTCCTCATACTTATCCTACTTGTCCAATAATACTTTCCAAGCTTTATCTTCACAATTAATCCCATTTGATGCCCAAAAATACACTCATTTTCCTAATTCCGAATTTACTCACATAGCTTCAATTTCCATCCAAAAATTTCAATTTGATGTCTAAAATTGATGTAGAAAAAGCCCACATAATTTTTCAAGTCCCCTTCGTCATATAGCTCGGTTTGCAAGTCGAAAACCTCTTCAATTCGGCCAATCCAAATTTCCATTAATTTTCCGCGACGTCCGAATCCATTTTCCGTAAAAATATTGGAATCTTCGAAAAATCTTCGGAGGATGAGTCGACGTTCCTAAAATAGCTCATGACACCATAGAACCTTCAATTTCTGAAATCAGACTCGAATTCACGGTTAATTTCCATTCGACGCGTTTTTAGCGTAACCTAGGCTACTGGGTAACTTTTAGAAAGTTTTAGTACAAATGACCCGTGGTCGATTTTCTTCAAGCCACAATGAACCCACTCGACACATTGACGACTCTTAGTTGTTGTGAAAATCTTGAGAATTCAAATACGAACACAGGGCACCAAAACGATAGAAAAATCAATCTAGTGCCGGTCAACGAGAATTTTCTAATTTAGTGGTGTCACCCACGATTAGCCACACATCTCAGTTGAACCGACCTATCTATGATTTTAAATCGATTTATATATGTGTCATAATGACCTCTAAAGATATACACGATTGAGAAGCCGATTCTGGTCGAATTCTCAAGTTTATTTTCCTTAAAATGCTTAATGGCTTCCCCAGATAGTCTAGTTATCTCGAGAGTGATCAGCTCTGAAAGCAGCCCTATAGGCGCGTCAATGAAATGCCCGATTTATTCAGTAGAAGACACGATCGAAAATCTGGGATGTCACACATGGAGTCGATGGAGGTTCAACTAAGAAGAACAGAGTCGACAAAGTTAGAAGCACAACTCAGAGCTCAATTCAGAGTTGCACATTTTCCAATACAAATGGAGCGTTATTATAAAGAACCGTTATTCTGTTCTACAAGACTAACAGAATAAGCAACAGTTTATTTTTTCTGTTGCTTATGTTTCTTTCTTCTTTGTTTCTTTAGATCATGTAGTATAAAAGTGAGAACAATAGGGAATATGAAAATTCAAGCTCTCAGATGAACATTTTCTTCAACTGTTCATTGAATACATAATACAGAAGATTAGAAACACTTTCAATTCATAGTTGTTCTTCTTCTCTGTTCTTTCCATTTTTCTTCACACCTTGGTTTAACACTATTTGTTCTAGCTTCAGCTAGCTCTTCGACTATTTGTCGACCGGGCTTTGTGAAGTTCAAAATTTGTGACATCTTAATTTTCAAGTTCTGATTTCGATTAGATAAGTTGGGCCTTTCGTCAACGTGACTATAGTTTTTTTCTCTGAGTTGGCCACTCATGAGATAACTGACCTATCAGGTAAAGCCATTAAGGAATTTTAAGGCAATAGACTTGAGAATTCAACTAGAAATCGGCTTCTCGACCATGCTCATCTTTAGAGGCCATTACTACATAATATAAAACTGATTTGAGATCAGAAATAGGTAGGTTTGACTAAGATGTGTGGTCGATCGTGGGTGACTCCACTAAATTGAAAAATTCTCATTGACTGACACTAGTTTGATTTTACTGTCATTTTGGTACCCTGTGTCTGTATTTGAATCCTCGAGATTTTCACAACAACCGAGAGTCGCCAATGTGTCGAAGAGGTACGTATGGCTTGAAGAAAATCGACCATGGGTCAATTGCACCAAAAATTTCTAAAAGCTACCCAATAGGTAAGGTCACACTAAATGCGCGTTTGATTGAAAATAACCGCGAATTATAATTTGATTTCAGAAATTGAAAGTTCTTTCGTGTCATGAGTCATTCTAGGAACGTCGACTCATCTTTTGAAGAATTTTCGAAGAGTTTGGGATTTTTACGGAAAATCGTTGCGGACAATTCGGAAAACGAACGGAAATTCGGATTGGCCAATTGGAAGAGATTTTTGGCATCTAGTGTGAGTGAATAAATAGGCAAATGGAAGTTGTTTGGGCTTTTTCTGAATTCAAATTGGACCTCAACCGGATTTGTTTGTTTAGAAAATCGGATTCCGAAAAGAAAATGAATTAGAATTCGGAATTGAAGGAAATGGCCGTTGTTGTTGCCCAAAATTTGTTGTTTGAGGGAAATTTGATGCAAGAATGCAAGTGAGGATCAAGTGCTCTAACATGGGAATTTTTAGGGATCAAATTGGACTAAACAAAAGCAAGTGGGACAAGAATTTTTAGTTACGGGAAATTCTTTTTAGTTTTCTTTATTTTATCTTCCCCATTTCTTTTTCCCCCTTGCTGCGCACGTTTTCCCCTTTTTGGCCGCACACCCTTCTCTCTCTCTCTCTCTCTCTCTCCCTCTCTCTCCGTCCCCCCAAACCGACAATTCTCTGTTGTGTTCCTCTTTGTTTCCCATTTCATTGACTTTGGTCAATTATCCCTCACCATTTCACATGTTTTCTCCATGGCCCACCACCTGCCGACACCCCCTTCCTTTATCCCTTATCTTATTAATTTTCTTCTTTAATTATTTTCCTTTTGTTCGATCAAAGGACCAGCAGTCCACGACCTCTCTCTCCTCCCTCTTTTGTTTCTTCTTCACGAACTTCTCTCTCTCACCAAGGCTTGCTACTTCGATGGTCTCATTTCATTGCTGCCCCATCGAAGACAGCAACCCAGCCCATGCATCAACCCGTTTATCCATCTTCAACGTTGTGTCTCCATGCTTCGATCAAACTAGCAAAATCGCAGCTGCATCTTCAGCTATTTCGTTGACCTAGCAGACCTCCATTTCTTCCTCCACCGGTGAGTCCAACGAAGCCAACTACTCCCACCTTCGTCCCATCTTCAGCCACAAAGCCAACCTGTATCTCCACCAAGTCCATCGTGGAATAGCCATCGTTTGGCCACCGATCAGCCATGCCGAAGCCATAACTCAGCTCAGCCCCCTTTGAATCAGAACCGGGCAACAAACACGAAGCCTTGTGTGGCTGATTTCAGCCTCGGTTTGGCCCTAGTTGGCGGACTCGCTTTGGAGAGGGTCGAGCTTCATCACGTGCTCGTTAATTTCATCCAAGCAGATCATTAATCAAGTGAGTTTTGCTCACTAATGCTTTCTTAGTTTGCTAATTATGCTTAAGGATTGATTAGTGTTAATTAAGTAGGATTAGGTGGTTAGATTAGAGTATATTAGTGATTATTAATTAATTATTATGTATGTTAGGCATTTGACTAGTGCAATTAGCTAGGGGATAACATATATTATTTATTAAATGCATCTCGAGATTTTTCCCGACCCGTCTCGGGTTCCAATCAGGCAATACGGGCCTAAATTGGATTTTTAGTATTTATTTATTAATTTTCGAAATTAATTTAATTACTTAATTATTTTTTGGAAATTAGGCAGGGATAGCCGACAACCGAAATTTCATTCTGATCGTCGTGGTGTAGTCCGTTTATTTATTTGAGCTCTACGTTGCTTGGAATTGAATTAATTGTGATATTTTAGGAATTTATCCTAAATTGAGTGGAATTGAATGATTGATTGGTAAATGGCCAAGTATGGTTATTTAGCATTAGTAATGCTTTGATGAGTTGTAAAGTGGAGAGAATTGTGAGAGTGAACTAGAAATACTCTTGGCTAAGACCAATTAGATACAATATTATGGGCAAATATGGTTCGGTGATTGGGATATCTCAGGCGAAAACGCCGCCTTAAAGATTGCACGTTGCTGTCTATTACATATACTACGTTGGTGAAAATGGCGCCAGAGAGAAAGAATGTACGTGGCTTATAGACAAACGTGGTTTGGTGATTGAGATATCACTAGCAAAAACGGTGCCTTAAAGAACGCATGTTGCTGTCTATTACATACATCACCTTGACTTATGGACATACGTGGTTCGATGATTAAGGATATCACTAGCGAAAATGGCACTTTAAAGAACGCACGAGTGCTGTCCATTACATACGTCACCTTGGCAAAAATGATGCCCTAGAAAAGACACGTGATTTGGTGATCAAGGATATCATTGGCGAAAATGGCACCTTAAAAAATGCACAGGGTCAGTGATCGGTTTGTCATTTGGCGAAAACGACGCCTGAGAGAATACACGTGGTTTGGTGACTAAGTATACTATTTGGAAATTGTAGTATGGATGGGAATAACCTAGAAGTGGTCTGACTGACATGTAATCGACTAGGTCGATTTGATCGATGCTTCAATCTGTTGAGATTGTTGGGTGCCTATTGAATTGTACTGATTTGCAAGTAGGGACTGAGGCCAAGGTAAGTCCTTTGACTCGTGCTGTGCATAGGCAGCCCTAAGGTGTATTGGTTTACTAATCGAGTCTTAGGGGGCAAAACTTGCTGAGATGTAGTCTCATTGGTTATTGAACAACCATTTCAAGTCCCTAGATGCAGCAGACTTGGATTTTGAAGATCTTGAAAGTCCGGTGTAGTCTGCTAAAGGCTCCAGTTGGAGTGTGGAGGATAATGAAGAGGAGGACGAGGATCCTAGTTCGTAAAACCCCACTCCTGCTTGTAGACCTTGTTTTTAAACTGGCTTAAGTTGAATTTGACTTAATAGTTCACCTTGTATATATATGTTCACTGGTTTGCAATGTATATAAGAGTGAATGTTTTTGAAGGTTTGAAATTTAGTCCTACTGTTCTATCCCAATATTTTATTGTTTAGGGATACTTTTATATGCTTCCGCATGTGCATATGAAATGAATGGGTCAGCAATGTGTCCTGGGACGTTGCTATTAATCGACCAGGTGAGAGATGGGCACACGTTCGAGGATCGGGGCTTGACAGAATTCAACAACGCTAATTCGACCTGTGCTTTAGTTGCTTTTCCCCCCATCTCACTTAACTCGGCCTTCATAATCTGCAACAATCTTGCAAGACCTTTGAGATCGCAAAACTTCTTAAGATGGTGAAAGTATCACAACTTTAGTAGCAATAACTCACATCGTGCTCTCATGAAAGAATCCCTTTCAATCACTCCACAAGACTGAAAAGATAACAATAACGTCGCGGAGCTCTATTTGTCATGACCTTCAAGTGAACAACTAGCGCCCCTTTTAGTGATTGAGCTAGTTAATAGTTCTATTCTCTTTGAACACCTTGATCGGAGAAATGGAAACTATACCTTTCCCATCCTGGCTCATGCCGGCTGCTCTTAAAGCATCAGCATCCATAATGCATCCTAAGGCACCAGCATTGTTCACCTGGAAAAGAAATTTTATCATCACGGCAAAAGCACAAGGCCAATCGCAAGGCAGAGTGCAAAAAAGTGATAGACGAGAACTTTTGCCCTATAATATTCTCATAAGTGAGCATTCAAATCTGGCCATTAATATCAGTCTTAAACTGACTAGATTGAAGGTTAAGAAATGAGGCGAAACATCTTTCATCTGTAGATAAGCTAGGCATCCGTCTCTATAATACAGAACACGTGGATGAATTAATATGATGTTGCTATGTATCCTATACGTCTTATACATGGATCGAAACTATATGTTCTATAAAATACGTCAAGAAAGCACAATTTGTTGGTGATTTTGATTACAGTGCCTAGGATTTCATAAAAATGGGGAATTCTCTTACATGTCAAATTAAACACCAAAAGTTCCCCTAGTCAATCGCATCTCTCTATACTAAAACAAATGCGCCTTGGATAGATCAGGGAAATTTGAAGATATTACTGGTCTACTATGGTGGTGTCCGAATTAGAGCTGTCAACAGGTCTCATAGCCCCCACTAGTCACAGCCATGTGACAGCATCCCAACGCTTAAACCCATATATCCAATCTATACCGCGATCCGAGGAACATCAAGAATTCTCTTCTCAATATTGCACTTTTTTCGCACTTACACTAATGCACTCTTAATATTATGATAAAATAGTCACAGTACCATAGTAAGGTTATCTGCGATACATCGTAAACTCTGCATAGATGTTGGGGATACAACATTCTGTATAATTGTTGGTTCTAAAGAAACACCGAGGCCAGTATTATATTCCTAGGGACGTGCCAGAATATTGAGCATTCCAAATTGGCACTTAACAAAGTCTGCAAGAGATGAAACGCCGGCAGGATTGGAGACATCGAGCTGGTGGAAGAAGACATGGCCAGAGAGGCCAGACTCTAGTTTGAGCTTGTCAACAGCTTCAAGTCCTCTCTTCTGGATCTCTTGCAGTCAATACCACCACAATCCCTTTGGAAGCCAAAAGCTTGCGCATTGCAATGCCTTTGTTTGATCCTGTAACAACTGCATACCTGCAAAAAAGAAAAAAAGAGTGCAAAAAAATTGGAAAAAATTGTCTGAGGAAGCCACAAGCTTCCTCATAACTATTGTAGCTTAGTGGCGTCTGGCAACTCATCGAAAAGCCGTATTCAACGATTGCATAAACACCCAAAAATGACCAACGTTTAGTGATTATTGACAAGTGACAAACTGAGTCAATGACGTTAATTTGGTCATTGCACAATCTGAAGAATTGACAGCCCGCTAGAAGTGAAAGTAATTAGCAAAAGCCTTTTTCAGTCAATGAGGCTATGACAAATTTTACAAAGGGTGCGATGGTCTAGGGGATAACTTCATGATAAAGGAAAATATTTCTCAGGAATCATTTTTCAAGAAAATGGTTAGTTTTCCTATAATTTGTGATATGTGACCGAAAACAGTTTTTGGTGTTTGAATCTCATTCAAAAAATGATTTCAATCTCATGACTTTATCTCATGCCAAAGAATGATTCGAATTTTTCTTGTTATTTTTATTTTCTTTTTCTTTTTCTTTTTCCTTCTCCCTCTGCCGGTTGCAAGGCCTTAGCCGAGCCCAAGCTTGCAAGGATTGATCGAGCTGCGAGATCGTCTAGATTTGGCAAGCCCCTACCTAGCTGGCCTCGATCAAGCCTTGAGTTGTCAACTATCATCGAGGCTGGTGGTTGACAGAGGAAGAAGGATAAAGGAAAAGAAAAAAACATAAAAAGAGAAGAAGAAAAAAATAAAAATAAAATCGATTTGTCTTAAAAAATAAAAAAATAATAATTACAATCTGAATTTAAAAAAAAAAAAAAATTAAAGAGGAAATCATTTTCCTAAATTTTGGGTCCGTGCCCCAACATAGAGCTTCGAATGAAAATGCCAATATCTAGTCGTATTTTAGAAAACATTTTCTGGTTCTTTCAAAGAGGAAATCATTTTCTTGAATTTAAGCTTTGATAGGAAAATTTTTTCCGTTGACTCAATTTCCTAAGGAAATTAAATGCTAGAAAATAAGGAAAGCATTTTTTTCAAAATTTTTGCATGTCTCCTGCTTAGATTTAACGCTTGCGCATCTCGAATCTTAAAATTATTTGAGTAATCAAAACTTTTAGTTATGATTTTCATTTGAAAGTAGAAGTCAATACAAAGAGTTCCGTACCATTATTTATGTGTAAACCTTACATGAATTGTCCATCGAACAACATATTCAAATCCTTTTAAGAGTAGAAAGTGAATTTCTTATTTTTTGCTAAATCTCTCTCTCTCTCTTATCAGTAGCTATTCCACACGTCTATATCTCACACGAAAGCAATATATTGCAAATGTCTACATTCCAAAGACGGAACATCTTCAATTAAAATCAGGAAATATAAATTTTTCGCCACTGGGAAATTCAAAACCATCTTCATACGAGACGAAGGACCATTCCTTCGTCCCTTGAAAGAATCGGCCAGTTGGGCCGTCACGGGCAGCAAGGACAGACTGACGGGACCCTTCGCGCCTTCTTCCGGAGTCAAGAAACCGGTGTTGTGCAATATATCCCTCTTGACGAATCCAGGGCAGACGCAATTTACACGAAACGTGGGGTACTTGGCTGCTAAAATCCTCGTGTAAGCGTTTAACGCCGCTTTAGAAACTATATAAGCAGAATGAGAAGCAGGCCAGCCTTTGTTCCCATGAGAACCTTGCCTAAAATCTTTTAGAAACTCCTTCAATACCTCGTCCACCTTTCCTCCTGTGAGGCATTCGGTATCGCTAAAGACGTTCTTAGCCCAGCCATCCGGGAAAAACTGATCACAAGATTAGAAAGACAATTGTAATGTTATTCATTCTCTAGGAAAACTAGTCTAGCTTTTCTTAAAGTTCCATGTGATTCGATTTCAAGAGAAGACCTCAAAGTGATATCTTTGTACTCACTTGTGAAAATGGGTTTGGCATTCGATGTGATAATCAAGGGTGAATTTCTGTTCTTAAGTTACCAGGAAATAAACTCTGGATTAATGTACTTTGACACTTCTTACCGCTAGCTTCCCGGCGGTGGAGGAAACATTAACAATCCTCGGTGAGTCTGATAGTTGGAGGAGGCCGATGAGTGCATCAACCATCCTTTTGGCACCGTAGTAGTTGATGTTAATGCACTCTTCAGTTAACTCGTAGGTCGTTGTTGAGATTTCACTCCACTTAAGTCGCTCCTATTTCATTCAACAAAGAAATGTTAGGAAGGATGATGAGAGGTCTCAGAATTGGCCGGTACCAGCCACAGTCCAAAGAAAGGAAAAAAAAAAGAAAAAAGAAATTAAAAAAATCAAAAAATTTGTAAAAAATTATGTTAAAATGTCCACGTCAGCGCTGGCGATGCCATGTAGGATTGCTGACATCCACATCACCAATTTCTGGTCTAAATTGGCCCAGATGGACTAAATCGACACAAACGTGAAAGCGCTTAGGACTGAATTGGTACCCATGCAATAGATTTATAACTTTTTTAATACTTTTCCCAGTTTCTATCTAAACACTATGATCAGAGAAATGAAGACCATACTATTGGATGAAATCTCTTAAAGTATTTTGAAGTTGACAAAACATTTTTATCAGTCTAGTCTGAAGACTTACAGACTCTATTGATAAAGTCTGAAGATCAAAGTCTGAAGCTAGCAAGACTCAAGACTTATATTTCAAAGTCTACTCACATGGACAGTTTCCAGGACGACGTTTATTCTAATCTTATATGATCTTTATTCTAACGACTAGTGGATATCTTTCTACTGGATTCAGCAATAAACGATCTTACTTTCATATGGAATATGTTTAGATTCTCTAAAGATTTCGCAACTTATATTTGGAAGGATCTACTTATGGAAACCGAGATCCTGATTGTATGGGCGAGCAGGATTGATGGGCTATCAACACTTACCTTAAAGAGCTCGAGATCTCTCTAATTGATTCTGTCCAACGGGTTGATTGGAAGAACTTCTTTAGAAGGTGCCAACGGTATTGAAGGCATAAAGAAGTATATAAGAGAGATGTTCTAGTTGTTGAAGGGTGTGGATAGAAGAATTCCAAAGTCTGAATCTCCTTTTTCTATTTTGCGATATCATTCTTCGAGCGATATTTGTAATCAAAAGAGAGATCATATTGTAGTGAGACCTTGAGGAAGTGTAGTAGAGTTTTCTACACTTTGTGGACTCAAGAGCGTGAGACTGTAATCACTCTTATTAATTCTTAGTGAAATCCAGCCAGAAGGGCTGTCCGTGCGGGAGAGTGGATGTAGGCTTGATCTAAGCCGAACCACTATAAATCTGGAGTCTTGATTCTCTATCCCTAATCCTTTATATTGTTAACTGTTTTCATTTGCTGCAATTATTGGTTTTAAGTTACTTATATCTCTTTCGGTTTAATTTATTAAAATCGCTTTAAACACCTATTCACCCCCCTCTAGGTGCTAATTCTAGTCCTAACAATTGGTATCAGAGCTTGTGTACTTGCTTATAAGAAGTGTCTTTACTTCTAAGTAAAAGATCTATGGCTAGTATGTTGCATACGGGGTTGGTTGAAGGTCAAAGCAATATCGTACCTCCATACTTTGATGGAAAAGATTACAGCATATGGAAAAATAAGATGAAGGCATTCCTAAGATCAAAAGATCCTTTGGAATGGGAAGTGGTTGATAAGGGAATCATTCCTGCTGCTGCATCAGAATCAAAGAGAGGAAAAGAAACTGATGTTCCTACTCGTCTGACTCAAGAAGAAATCACCAAGAGACAGACTCTTGACGCCAAAGCTATTTACTCTTTATATTGTGCTTTATCCCCTACTGAGTATAACAGAATATCTTCTTGTGATACAGCAAGAAGTATGGGATAGGCTTCACATTACCTATGAAGGAACTGATCGTGTGAAAGAAACGAGGATCAACATTCTCTTGGGAAAATATGAAGTCTTTAAGATGAGATCAGGAGAATCAATAACCGACATGTTTAGTCGCTTTTACTGAAATTGTGAATGGTCTTGAATATCGGGACATCCAATCTCAGGACATATGAAGGTCAACAAACTCCTTCGAGGACTCTCAAAAGACTAGAATTATATAAAAACCTCAATAAGAGAGACACAGAGGATTGCTCCACTTTCTGTAGACGAATTGGTTGGGACTCTTCAATCCTATGACGTAGAACAGACCAACGAAGAGGAAGATTCAAAAGGTAAGAAATCTATTGCCTTAAAGTCTAATGATTATTCTGATGTTACAGACTCTGAAGAAGATCTAGATGATGAATAACTGGCACTTATGATAAAGAGATTCAGAAAGTTGAACAGAAAAGGAAGGAAATTCAATTGGAAGAAACAAAATTCTCAAAGGTTTCAAAACAGGTCAACAGAGGAAGATGATTCGAACAAAGAAGTGACTTGCTTTGAATGCAAGAAAAAGGGACACATCGACCCAACCGTCCTCTCGTTAAAGAAGAGAAAAGGAAAGACTCGAGAAAAAACGAACGCACTCAAAGCAGAGACTTGGAGTGATACTGAATGTGAAGAAAGTGACGATGATTATGCCAATATCTGTTTGATGGCAAAATCAGACTCAAACTCAGACCTTGATTCAAACACAGACTCAGACAGCGAACGCGAGGTTAGTAACCTGAAAATTCCTTTTAAGGTTTCTAAATATATTGATGAACTTTGTCTTAGTCTGAAAACCTCTCTTAAGAGGATCTCCGAATTAAAAAAGGAAAATTCTACACTGAAACAACAGGATAAACTTTTGAAAGAAAAGTTTGAAAAGCTGGAAAAAGATTTTGATGCTGTGAAAGAAAACTCTATTTCAAATGAAAATAATCTTTTGAAAAATGATATCTCTAACATATCAAAAAGATTTTTAAATGGTTCTGAAAAGTTGGATAAGATTCTTTCGATACAAAGACCATGCTTTGATAAATTAGGTCTTGGTATGACTTCTGAAACTATTCCACTGATTGATTTTCCGAAGGTAAAAGAAAGAATTAAACAAAGACCAGCTAGAATTGTTTACAAGAATCATTTCCGTAAAAGTTTTTGTAAAACCCGTTGGTAGAAATGCTCGAGATGTTCCAAGTGTAAAAGCTTAGAACACTTTGAGAAAGAATGTCCTTTGGTTTGGAGACTGTTAAAAAGAGCTGGGCTAAGACTGTCTATTGTTCTAACACTTCGGACCCAAGATGGTATGGGTACCAAAAAGAGCTTGATTTCTGTTAATTGCAGGTTACTATCAAAAAGAAGATAAAATGGTATCTTGATAGTGGCTGCTCAAGACATATGATAGGAGACTCAAGCTGCTTCATAAAACTTATCCAGATAGACGGAGGAAAAGTTTCCTTTGGTGGTAACAACAAAGGAAGGATTACTTGGTCGAGGAACAAAGTGAAGATTGGAAGTTTGTCTATCAATAATGTTTCCTTAGTTGAAGGATTAAATTACAACCTGCTTAGCATAAGTCGGTTGTGTGATTCGGGTTTCAAGATCAACTTTCGGGAAGAAACGTGCTCGAATCGGTAAAGACTTCTCTCAATCCTTTACGATCGAAGACATGGAAATATCTATCTTCCGGATGTGAATCAAGAAAGATCACAATGCTTAATATCGGTACAAGATAAAGCAAATTTATGGCACAAAAAGCTAGGCCATATCAATATGAAGCAAATCAACAAGATCTCTACAAAGAAACTTGTTCGAGGATTGCCTATTCTGAATTATTCAAAGTCTGATCTATGTACACCATGCGTACTAGGTAAACAGGTGAGAAACTCTTACAAATCAATAAATAAAGTTTCCACTAATCATGTATTGCAGCTTTTGCACATGGATTTGTTTGGACCTACCGAACGAAAAGCATTGGTGGTAAAAGGTTCTGTCTGGTAATAATGGATGACTATTCACGATTCACTTGGGTCTACTTTCTTACAAGTAAGTCAGAGACTTTCTCTCTCTTTTCAAAATTTGCTAAAAAGGTGCAGAATGAGAAAGGTCACACTATCTCAAGCATTCGTACAGACCATGGAGGTGAGTTTGAAAATCAAGACTTTGCTAAATTTTGTGATGAATTTGGTTTTCAACACAAATTCTCCTCTCCATATACACCAGAACAGAATGGGGTTGTGGAAAGGAAGAATAGGTCTTTACAAGAAATGGCAAGAACACTTTTAATTGGAAATCAAATTTCTTCAAGGTTTTGGGCGAAGAGGTCAAGCTTCAACCGCTTGCTATATTATAAACCGAGTGTTTTTAATGCCAATTCTTGAGAAAACTCCTTATGAAATTTTTAAAGGGAAGAAACCAATAGTTTCTTATTTTCAAATATTTGGTTGCAAATGTTTTATTCTAAAGAATGCAAATGATCGTGTTGGTAAATTTGAAGAAAAATCAGATGAAGGATTCTTTCTTGGATACTCTACTACAAGCAAAGCTTTTAGAGTGTTCAACAAAAAGACTCGACTGTGGAAGAATCAATGAATGTCAAATTTCAAGACTCTCCACAAGTTCAGCGAGATACGGGCGAAGATTCAGAATCTGCTCCAGACACTGATAGATCTAACTCCACTGAAGCAGTTACTAAATCGAAATCAGTACAACAAGCTACTGATGAAGAATCTACTCAAGTAGAAGATCAACAATCTATTAGACTGATCAGTAACTGGAAGCACAAGTCTAGTCATCCTGAAGAACTCATTATTGGGAACATTAATGAGGGAATTCGAACAAGATCCAAAAGGCGAGAAGAGTCTAGTGTTGTTGCTCTTATTTCTAAAATAGAACCCAAAAATATTGAAGAAGCTTTAGCTGATGAAAGCTGGATTGAAGCAATGTAAGAAGAGCTCAGACAATTCAGTATTAACGACGTATAGGAATTGACTCCCAAACCAAAAGGTAAATCGATTATTGGAGTTAAATGGGTTTTCGGAACAAAGTTGACGAAAAGGCAAAGTAACAAGAAACAAAGCAAGACTCGTGGCTAAAGGATACACGCAAGAAGAAGGGATGGACTATGATGAGACTTACGCTCCAAAGAGCAAGGTTAGAAGCAATCGATTACTACTTGCTTTTGCTTGCTATAAGAATTTCAGGTTGTTTCAAATGGATGTCAAAAGCGCTTTCTGAATGGATTTATTCAAGAAGAAGTCTACGTGGAACAACCTCCTGGATTTGAAGATTCAAAGAAACCAGACTACGTGTTCGGATCAAGAAAGCTTTATATGGATTGAAACAAGCTCCTCGAGCTTGGTATGAAAGGCTAAGTAATTTCTTAATTCATAGTGGCTTTTCTAAAGGAAAGGTAGACACTACTTTGTTCATTAAAAAGGAAGGTAAAAGCTTTCTACTTGTTCAGATTTATGTTGATGACATCATATTTGGATCATCTAATGAGACTCGTGCAAGAAATTTTCTAAGTCTATGCGGGATGAATTCGAGATGAGCATGATGGGTGAACTATCCTTTTTCCTTGGTCTACAAGTCAAACAACTAAAGGAGGGAATATTCATTCATCAAGAGAAATATGCAAAAGAACTTGTTAAAAAGTTCGGTCTGAAAATTGCAAAAAGACGGACATACCAATGTCAAGTTCCTTGAAGATAGACAAAGATGAAGCGGGGAAGAAAATTGACCAAAAGTTATACAGAGTATCATTGGTTCACTTCTTTATCTTACGCATCCAGCCGACATATTATTTAGTGTTTGCATATGTGGTAGGTTTCAATCGATCCTAGAGAATCTCACTTAAGTGCTGTTAAAAACGTATTATTAAATATGTTGCTACTCTTTTGCTAAGATCGGCCTTTGGTATCCCAAAGAAGGAGACTTTACACTTCTTGGCTATTCGACGCGAGATCTTGCGGGTTGTAGAGTTGAAAGAAAAAGCACTTCGGTACTTGTCAATTGCTTGGAAACGGGCGGTATCTTGGTTTTCAAGGAAACAGTAAGTATCTTGTGGCTCTTTCAACGGCTGAAGTAGAATACGTAGCCCTTGGAAGTTGCTACTCTCAAATATTGTGGATAAAACAGCAACTGCAAGACTTTGACATTGAAGACTCTTGCACAGAAATAAGATGTGACAACACCAGTGCAATCAATCTTACAAAGAATCCTATCCTACATTCAAGAGCAAAACATATTGAGATTCGACATCACTTCATAAGAGATCATGTTCATAACAAAGAAGTCTTGATACAGTTCATAGACTCAAAGAATCAACTGGCAAACATCTTCACAAAGCCACTTGAGAAAAGCTTGTTTGAGTCTATTCGCTCAAGACTCAATATTTTATCTCTTGAAGAATGCTGAAGCTCAGACTCAGTAACTAAAGTCTGACAGAGCATCAGACTCAAAGGTTAAAGTCTGAGAATACGAATCGACACGACTGTAAGTTCATTTACTGAAACTGTCTTATTGATAAGGTAAGATTATCTGTCTATTTTAAGGAGGTTATATTTAAAAAGAGTGGTTATCGATTTATTAAGGCAGTTATTTTTCAAAAAGGAAATTTTAAGATTTCCAAAATATACGACGCTTGGTTTATCCCCCGTACATGTTATCTTTTATACACCTCTTCTCCTTCGTTTTCACTTTAACCAGAAACCCTAGATCAAAAGCTTTTCACTGCTCTGTACTTTTTCTCTCCAAAACTTCTTTGTTTCAAAATTCTCAACTTTCTTGCAACACAAGTGAGTAAGCTTCTCCAAAGAAAGCACAATGTCGTATCAAAGGAAGTCATCCAGAATAGCAAACAGGGGACCACAGGGATCTGGTGAGGGGCCTACGCACTTTGATCTCACTGAAGAAAGCGACATTCCTACTGAGCAAACTCCTCAACGACCTCAACTGCGGTCTTCCCCAACTAGACCTCAAGAACATCGTCCTCAAAATGCAGAAATAGTTTTTGAAGATATTGAACCAGTAAGAACTCTCAAGCCTGCCTTTGTTTATAGGCTCTACTCTGTATTAAAGGAAGGAGGTTCTGCGATGATCTTCATTGATGAATTTCTGAAAGAGAAGGGTTATAGAAATGAGACTCATTTTCTCACCGTCATGGAAAGGTCTGGAGTTGTGCCTGAAGGAACGGCTGCAAAAGCATTTGCAAATTTTCCCAGTGACCCTAGGTTTGGTAGTATGAATCGGCTGAGGGAAAGGATGATGACGAAAAGATGTTCATACACTTTAAACCATGGATGGGTGTGGCTGCAAACCTTCGAGGGAAGAAGGATGAACTGTTCCGCTCAGACGTACATAGAAAGAAGTATGAAAAATTGCTGAAGCGTGGGGTGATGAACCCACGGACTGTAGATTTCGATTTCTGGACCTATTGAGCATAAATCTGCGAGAGAAATTTGAAAAACTGCAACTTTATCAGTTCTGCACAGACTGTGACATGGCACATTCTGAATTAACGGCGTATTTCTACTCCAATCTCAGTTTCATTGATACAAACAGCTTTACTTTCAGCGTGAGGGATAAAGAGTATGTCGTTGATAAGGACATTTTAGCTGATGTACTTGGTGTAGAAAGAGGGGCTTTCCAATCAATCAGTGTGTCTGTAAGCCATGCTACTCTTGAACTAGCAAGGGACAGAATTGCAGAAGGTCGACTCTCCTACTCCAGAATGAATGCAACAAATACTTTGCTGCACAAGATTGTGATCAACTGTCTGAGACCCAAATCGATATCCAAGACAGATGTATCAATCTCTGAAGCTAAGTTGATGTTTGCCATCAAGACTGGTCTAAACTTCTCTTTGCCGCATACCATCATATTTCACATGTACAGATGCATGGCAAAGGACAAAGGAAAACTTCCTTATGCTGCTCTCATTACTCGTCTCTTCGACATCTAAACATTCAACCTCCTCATATTCTCACAAAGTGAAGACTATTGATAAAATGGTCATCGGGTTGAGGATGATTACCAAGATGCGTCTGAAAGAGCTTAGCAAGAAGCTGGAGCAATTCAAGGAAAAGACTCCTATCAAGCTCAGACCAAACTCATCAGCAGCCAAAAGGAAAGGGAAAGAACCTGTGGTTAGTTCTACCAAGAAGAGAAGGGCAATCATCCTGGAAGATGAAGATGATGAGGATGCTATACCCATCTCTACTCTGATTTCTCAATTTGCTGCATCTATTCCAACTATTCCAGAACATCAAGTTGCGAAAGAAAGAAAGAGAAAGAAGAAGAGAAGACGAGAGGAAGAAAGAGAGGAAGAGGAAGAAGGAAAAGAAGAAAAAGCGAGATGAACCGAACGAATAGATTCTCCAGCGAGAAAAGGAGGATCTACAACGGCTTGTCACCGAGGACACTCCTCGAAAAGAAGAGTTCTTTTCTCCTCCGGAAGACATGGAAACAGGGGAGATAAAGAAAGAGAACACACACCTCTTCTGCGACTTTTAGAGAAGAGGATGCACAAACAGGTGTTAGTCGATCACCTCCCGATGCCGAGGATATTCATGCTGCCACGCTTTCTGAAGGAGAGGCATCATCTCCACACACCGAACTTCCCGCCGACATTCATACGGCTTGACTCAACCATCGACCGAGCTGAAACAAGCACTCAGACTGACAACTTTGGAGATTTTCAAAGGCTGCTTGAGCTCATCTTGGAACTTAAAGGTCAAATTTATGCCATGGGATATGAATTTCAGAACTTGCAGAATGAAAATCATGCAATGTTCATCACTTTGCATGATCGGCTTAAAGATGTTCGGCGTCGATTCGGGATACCGCAAAGGGCACTACTCTCACCCAAGTACGGGAAGATTTGAGGAAGTTGGAAGACACTGTCAAGTCTATGGAGGACTTTCAACTTGTTCGCATTCCTCGAGCTCCATGATTTTTTTTATGCTGACAAAAAGGGGGAGAAGACTTTGCAGATTTTCGAAGATTTTCTGTTTTCAAAACAAACCAAATCTTATCTTTTCATATTTTTGCTATCTTGACTTTGACTTGAGTTTTTTTTTTAACGTGTGCAGTTTTTGAATGTGTGCTCACTATGGCAATACTTTAAGCTTCGTAAATTAGATAGTACTTGTCTGTTTATGACTAATGAGGTTTCGGTGAATGTAGATCGTGTACGGGGGAAAGTCTCGTATGCAGGATATCTCGTAACGCAGGATAACTTCTACTATCTTATTTAAATCTTTTATGATGCTTGCTTAAAAGTTGTATTGCGGGCGATAATATTCAAATCTGTAGGAAAGTTTTGTCACCATCAAAAAGGGGGAGATTGTTGGATGAAATCTCTTAAAGTATTTTGAAGTTGACAAAACATTTTTATTAGTCTAATCTGAAGACTTACGTACTCTATTGACAAAGTCGAAGATCAAAGTCTGAAGCTAGCAAGACTCAAGACTTATATTTCAAAGTCTACTCACATGGACAGTTTCCGGGACGACGTTTATTCGATCTTATATGATCTTTATTCTAACGACTAGTGGATATCTTTCTACTGGATTCAGCACTAAACGATCTTACTTTCATATGGAATATGTTTAGATTCTCTAAAGATTTCGCAACTTATATTTGGAAGGACTACTTATGGAAACCGAGATCCTGATTGTATGGGCGAGCAGGATTGATGGGCTATCAACACTTACCTTAAAGAGATCGAGATCTCTCTAATTGATTCTGTCCAACGGGTTGATTGGAAGAACTTCTTTGGAAGGTGCCAACGGTATTGAAGGCATAAAGAAGTATATAAGAGAGATGCTCTAGTTGTTGAAGGGTGCGAGATAGAAGAATTCCAAAGTCTCGAATCTCCTTTTTCTATTTTGCGATATCATTCTTCGAGCGATATTTGTAATCAAAAGAGAGATCATATTGTAGTGAGACCTTGAGGAAGTGTAATAGAGTTTTCTACATTGTGGACTCAAGAGCGTGAGACTGTAATCACTCTTATTGATTCTTAGTGAAATCCAGCGTAAGGGCTGTCCGTGCGGGAGAGTGGACGTAGGCTTGATCTAAGCCGAACCACTATAAATCTGGAGTCTTGATTCTCTATCCCTAATCCTTTATATTGTTAACTATTTTCATTTGCTGCAATTATTGGTTTTAAGTTACTTATATCTCTTTCGGTTTAATTTATTAAAATCGCTTTAAACACCTATTCACCCCCCTCTAGGTGCTAATTCTAGTCCTAACACATACCTTTCCCACGCCGGCTGCTCTTAAACCATCATAATCTATAATGCATCCCAAGACACCAGCATTGTTCACCTGGAAAAGAGATTTTATCATCACGATAATAGCATAAGGCCAATCGCAAAGGAGCGTGCAAAAAGTGCTAGGGAAGACAACTTTTGCCGTATGATAGTCTCATAAGTCAGCCTTGAAATCTAGCCATCAAAATCAATCTTAAACTGACTAGATTGAAAATTAATAGATGAGGTGAAACATTTGTCTTCCGGATATAAGCCTGGCATACATCTATATATTATAGAACATGTGGATGAATATAATATGATGTTGTTATCTATCTTATGCGTCAAATGCACGGATCAAAACTATATGTTCTATAAAATATTTAGAGAAAGCACAAGTTGTGGATGATTTTGAGTACTGCGCCTTGGATTTTATGAAAATGGGGAGTTCTCTTACATGTCAAATAAAACACCAAAATTCCCCCAGTCAATCACATTACTTTTTATTGAAACAAATGCGCCTCGGATAGATAAGGGAAATTCGAAGATATTCCTAGTCTAGTATGGTGGTGGTGTCCAAATTAGAGCTTTTGGCTTGTCTCAGTCCCCACTAGTCACAGCTATCCCAACGCTTAACCTCATATACCAATCTATACCACAATCCGAGGTACATCAAGAATTATCCTCTTGATATTGCACCTCGCAGCTACACCAATGCACTCTTAGTAGCATGGTAAAATGTTCATGGTACTACAATGAGATTATTTGCAATTCTTCATTCACTCTGCATAGATGTTGGGAAAACAACATTCTGTATCTTGGTTGGTTCTACAAGAAACACCGAGGCCAGTATTATGATTTCAAGGGACGTACCAGAATATCTAGCTTTCCAAATTGGCACTTAATGAGGTCTGCAAGCGATGAAACACTGACAGGATTGGAGACATCGAGCTGCTGGAAGAAGACATGGTCAGAGAGGCCAGACTCTAATTTAAGCTTGTCCACGGCTTCGAGTCCTCTCTTCTCATATCTTGCAGTCAATACCACCACAATCCCTTCGGAAGCCAGAAGCTTGCATATGGCAAATCCAATGCCTTTGTTTGATCCCGTAACAACTGCACACCTGCAAAGGAAAAATGGAGTACAGCGAAAGTGGGAAAAAAATACTTGGCAGAACAAAACGAAATTAGAAGGAATTAAAAGAAAAGGAAAAGGTTGGAGGTTGGACGGGTGTATTACCTCTTAGATTTGGAGTCTGTCATTGATGATTTAGTTGAAACGGATATGGAAATGGGTAGAATAAGATGGGAATTTATTTGGGAAAAGGAAGTGATTTTTAGGTGACAGAAAATCGTCATTGAATACGTTTTATGGATGGCTGACCCACATCCTGTACAAAAGCAGAGACACAGCTATATGTGCAACAGAAATAAAGTTGCCATGTGACCTCAGATGAGAGCAGCGACTAGTAATGTCTTTTTCCATGGGCATCGTTACTCCCTAAGTAGCATCGACATGCGACACGACACGACACGATACGTCGACACGTTATTTCTAAAAAATAGAGAATTCCGACACGTTGCGGCACGTTATATATTAAATGATATTTTTATTTTTAATTAATTTGATTCAAATTCAAAATTAATTAATTAATTAAAAAAAAAAGAGCCTATAATGAATTTACACTAATAATATTAATAAATCAATAAATCAATTCATTAGAAATTTGAAAAATATATTCTAGTTAATGCGAAACATGTTTTTACTTAATAAAAGTTATTGATGAAACTAATAATTAATAAGAAATTAGAATCAATTTATTTAAATAAATCCATAATTTTCTACAATAATCAAAATTTATCATTATTCAAAATTCAATACTTTTATTTTTCGAAATTATTTTTTAATCTCATTTATTTGATTTTCCCACTAAAAAAAAAAAAATCCCCAAAATCCACCCCTTCTTTTCTTTGTCCATTTCCCTCCACCCCAAATTTATTTTACATTTTTTCCCTCCCCCACCAATGACAGATAGGGTGTCAGCCTGTCACTTCCCCTCCCCCAAAACTCAAAAGTCACGCCATTTCCTTCGTCCATTTCCCTCCATCGTCCCCCCCTTTTTTTTTTTTTATTACTTTGTATTCCCTCATCAAAAACCCTAGCCATCCCTCCCTTTCCTCCTCCTTCTCGCCGCTCGCCGCACGACCCCCTTCCTCTCCTCTTCTGCTCGATATTTCTCCTCCTCCTCCTCGCCGCATGACCACCTTCCTCTCCGCATGACCCCCTTCCTCTCCTCTTCCTCTTGATTCTTCTCCTCCTCCTCGTCGCTGATCCATCGCAACAGTGGTGGTTGCTCTCTCTTGACGTCTCTCACCATCACGATGGTCCGTTGCGTGGCTTTGTCTCACCAGTGGGAGTTTGCTTTCTCTCTCTTCTTTCTCTCTATTCATCTCTTTCTCTAGCTGTCTCTCGCCATCACTCACAGCCTCCACTCCCTCGCCCTCCCTAGCCTCCACCCTCCATCAATCTTCTGGACACGTGTGTCGAGAAAAGTTGACCACGTGTTCGAAAATCCGACACGCGTTGACCATGTGTCCGACCATGTCGACATGTCTGACACGCTCTGACACGTGTTGGACACGACACGGAAGCAAGGGCAACGTGTCCGTGCTTCATAGGTTACTCCTCAAAGACTATCGTTTCGAGAAGATTTTTTCAAAATGGCAACAAACAAGCAGGTTCTTTTAATTTCAGTTTCAAAGAGAATCCTGCATTACATATACCCAAGAAAACAGAATAATGAAAGGTGGAAACTGTCTTCATTTTCCATTTCGGCGCAAACAAAAACTGGAAACATTTCCAAAAATTAGACAGTCGAGTGAGTCGCCTCTTTCTGTAGGAAAACAACTGTAATCTTGAATTCTTAATCTTGCACTTGCAAAGGCAAGGCCTTTTCTTTTTCTATTCTGTTTTTCCTCTTTCTTTTGATTACTGGGGAATTCTTTATAATGACTACGTAGATAAATACCAAAAAGGAAGGATAAGAAAGTCCTTACATAAGAGGAAAGAGAAAACAAATTGATGGAATTATGGAATTCGTCCATGAATAAAACCCTTTAGGGAATTAGAATACCTCCTTGTTGATTCTGCCATTTGATTGCAAACTGTAGCTACTGGAAAGTGTCCACTGTTTAAAAAGGAAAAGCGACTAAATTATTTAATTTGCTTGTTTACATACGAGGTGCAAGGTCATACACTCAGGTTATCTTTTGCAAGTTACGAATGCTTCTTTTTCTCTTGACCTGAAGCATGAGAGATGCAGGAAGATATCGCGAATGAGGTATGCAATGACGCTAATTCCTGTATAGGCTCAATACAGAGAGAGAGAGGCCATTCCCAGTATGAAAGAAGTCAAGTCAAGATGAGATAATCTAAGATCGAACTTGGGGAAAATATCTAATGACAGTACCATAAGAAATATCAATTTGTTGGGACCACAATTTACAAATTAGACCTGTCAATTTGTTGGGGACCTTTGTTCAGTTCGTCATGCGGTAGAGATAGCTGAGATGGCAATTCGTTTGCAAGGAAGACAAGACTACCATTAGAAGTCTGCCATTGATGATGAACTTGAAATGGACATGGAAATGTGTCGAAAGAAGTGATTTTTATGTCACCTATAATCCTCATCATTGTCGATTAATCAGCATCTTATATGAAAGCAAAGTATGAAAGAAGTCAAGTCAAGATGAGACAATCTAAGATCCAACTTGGGGAAAATATCTAATGACGGTACCTAAGAAATATCAATTTGTTGGGACCACAATTTACAAATTAGACCTGTCAATTTGTTGGGGACCTTTGTTCAGTTTGTCATGCGGCAGAGATAGATGAGATGGCCATCCGTTTGCAAGGAAGACAAGACTACCATTAGAAGTCTGCCATTGATGATGAACTCAAAATGGACATGGAAATGTGTCGAAAGAAGTGATTTTTATGTCACCTATAATCCTCATCGTTGTTGATTAATCAGCATCTTATATGAAAGCAAAGTATGAAAGAAGTCAAGTCAAGATAAGACAATCTAAGATCGAACTTGGGGAAAATATCTAATGACGGTACCATAAGAAATATCAATTTGTTGGGACCACAATTTACAAATTAGACCTGTCAATTTGTTGGGGACTTTTGTTCAGTTCATCATGCCGTATAGATAGCTGAGATGGCCATCCGTTTGCAAGGAAGACAAGACTACTATTAGAAGTCTGTCATTGATGATGAACTTGAAATGGACATGGAAATGGGTCGAAAGAAGTGATTTTTATGTCACCTATGATCCTCATCGTTGTTGATTAATCAACATCTTATATGAAAGCAAACAGAAACATAATTATCATGTAACCTCTTAATAAAGTGACTACTAGTGAAGTAATGATTAGTTTCACTGGTCAAAGATAGGTTAGCAAACCAATTGGAGTCGGAAGTTTCCACACGTATCAAGCCTATTTAATCAAGAATCAAGAATCAAGAATCATTTCAAACCTAATCTTTCAATGCAAATGTTATTAGCATTCATGTAGCTCATGTAGCAAAGTGGTTCTATATGATGTCTTGCTAGTATTAGTCACTGTTTGCTTGGATTTTAAAAATCAAAATAGGTTTATTTTGATCAGCTCATTTTAGAGATGTATCTAAAAAATATTAGTCGTAGGATGGTTTTTTGTCAACATGAAGTTATGTAATTACTTTATGATGACTTTGTTGAACTTAAGAAGCATATCTATGATACAACTTGTTGAGTTGCGGAAGCGTGGCTCTAATATCAATTATTGGAGAAGCCAAACAACATATTGCAAATGTCTACATTCCCTCATCTGAAGACGAAACATGTTCAATTAAAATCAGGAATCGTAAATTTTTCGCCATTTGGAAGTTCAAAACCATCTTCATACAAGACGGAGGACCATTCTTTCGTCCCTTGAAAGAATCCGCCAGTTGGGCCGTCATCGAGCAGCAAGGACAGAGTCATGGGACCCTTCGCGCCTTCTTCCGGGTTCAAGAAACCGGTGTTGTGCAGTATATCCGTCTTGACGAATCCAGGGGAGACGCAATTTATACGAAACCTGGGGCACTTGGCTGCTAAGATCCTCGTGTAAGCGTTTAACACCGCTTTAGAAACTATATAAGCAGAATGAGAAGCAGGCCAGCCTTTGGTCTCGTGAGAACCTTCCCTTTTAGAAACTCCTTCGATACGTCGTCCATCTTTTCTTCCGTGAGGTGTTCGGCATCGCTAAAGACGTTCTTAGCCCAGCCATCCGGGAAAAACTTATCACAAGGTTAGAAAGATGATCAAACTGCTATTCATTCTCAAGGAAAACTAGTCTAGCTTTTCTTAAAGCTCCATGTTATTTGATTTCAAGAGAAGACCTCGAGGTGACATCTTTGTACTCACTTGCAAAAATGGGGTTTGTGTTCAATGTGATAACTCAAGGGTGAATTTCCATTCTTAAGTTACTGGGAATCAACTCTAGAATAATGCGCTTTGACTCTTCTTACCGCTAGTTTCCCGCCACCGGAGGAGATATTAACAATCCTTGGAGAGTGATAGTTGGAGGAGGCCAATGAGTGCATCAACCATCCTTTTGGCACCGTAATAGTTGATGTTAATGCAATCTTCAGTTAACTCATAGGTCTCTGTCGAGATTTCACTCCATTTAAGTCGCTCCTGCATTATTCAATGCAGAATGTTAGGAAGGACAATCAAAGGTCTCAGAATTGGCACAGTCGAACACGGAGTATACATCTTAAATTGCAGGAGCTCATCATCTCATCTTATAGAAGGAGTCGGTCGCAAGAAATCAGATAAAGGTCCAGTGTGTTTGGATCACATTGCTAGTTCACACCCGCTGATTCTTGAATGCTTCTTCTGTTTGCAACTTTTATTCCTGACCAGGTTTAACTTATTCAGACAGTAAAAGTGTCACAATTTCAGTCGCAATATTTCGGATCATGCACTCATGAAATAATCCCTTTCAATCAGTCCACAAGACTAAAAATATAACAATAACGTGACAGAGCTCTATATGCCACGACCTTCAAGTGGATAGCAAGCGACCCTAGAGTGATCGAGCCAATTAATAGTTCAATTAAGTTTCTCTCTGAACACCATGATCAGAGAAACGGAAACCATACCTTTCCCATGCCAGCTGCTCTTAAACCTCCGGCATCCACAATGCATCCCAAGACAGCAGCATTGTTCACCTGGAAAAGAAATTGTATCATCACGATAAAAGCACAAGGCCAATCACAAAGCAGCGTGCAAAAAGTGCTAGAGAAGAAAACTTTTGCCCGATAATATTCTCATAAATCAGCACTCAAATCTGGCCATCAAAATCAATCTTAAACTGACTAGATAGAAGGTTAAGAACTGAGGTGAAACATTTGCCATCCATATATAAGCCATGCATAAATCTTTATATTACAGAACACGGGGATGAATATAATATGATGTTGCTAAGTATCCTAAATGTCTTATGCACGGATTGAATCTATATATTTGATAAAATACATAGAAAAAGCACAAGTTACTGGTGATTTTCAGTATTGTGCTTGGATTTTTTGAAAATAGGGAATTCTCTTACTTGCCTAGTTAAACACCAAAATTCCCCTAGTCCATAACATTACTTTAGTAAAGTAAATGCGCCTCAGATAGATAAGAGAAACTCGAAAATATTGCAAGTCTAATATGGTAGTGGTGTCCAAATTAGAGCTTTTGGCTGGTCTCATGGTCCCCGCTAGTCAAACTGTATGATAGCATCCCAACGCTTAACCTCATATACATATCTATACCACAATCCGAGGTACATCAAAAAATTCTCCTCTTGATATTGCACATTTCTCGCAGCTACACCAATGCACTCTTAATAGTGTTAGGGCTAGTACGAACACCTAGAGGGGGATGAATAGATGTTAAAAGAAATTTTCACAAGACTTAATAAATCAAATCGTCTTTAGAAGATAATAGACTGAAGATGTAAATGACTACAAGCAATTATATAAAGTTACGAATTAGCATAAGGAGTTTAGGGAAAGAGAATAAAAACACAAGGTTTATAATGGTTCGGCTTAGACCAAGCCTACGTCCACTCTCCCGCACTGACAGCCCACTGGTTAGATTTCATCACGAATCAAAAGAGATTTTACAGTCTCACATCCTCGACTTCACAGTGTAAAAACTCTACTACACTCTTTCAAAGTCTCACAAATGTTTATTCTCTCTTTTGAGTACAAGTTAAGCTCAACGATTGAAATAGCAAAGAACTAAGAGCTTCAGACTTTGGAATTTTTCTTTCACGCACACTCTCAAACAACTTGAGAGTCTTCCTTATATACTCCTCCATGCCTCTCCAACCGTTGACACTTTCCAAAAGAGTTCTTCCAATCTACCCGTTGGACAAAATCAATCAAGGAGATCTCGAGTCATTTAAGGAATGTGATGATAGCCCATCAATCCTGCTCACCCATATAATCAGGATCTTGGTTTCCATAAGTAGAACCTTCCAAGTATACTTCGCCTTTCAAAAGATCTGATTATTCGAATTGATTCCAATAAGAATAATTGATCACAAGGTGCTATCTCCAGCTGTAAGATCCTAGAAATCAACGTGCTGATGGGTGATTTGAGCTTAAAATTACTATTATCTCACCTTTAACCCAGCCTTACATTACAAACCGAGAAAAGTCCTATAGATTTTTGGTTGGATAATTAGCTTACATTAGTGGAGAGAGGAATGAAAAGCAAACCTATGAGATTTGGTCATAATTATTGAGAATTTTTTAGAGGTTGCATATTAATGTGAATTTATCTGGATTGCATATAATTCGAAAAAGATGAGGACTCTCACACACACATTTGGATCACATAGTTAGAATTGGTCTTAACTTATAAATCAATTTCAATGTTTAGATGAAATTTGTGTTTTTCTTTGAATTGTGAATTTGAGCAATTATGGAAAGATGTCATGGAGGAGGTTGTTAGCTTGATTATGTGTTATATCTTGATTTTGCTCGAGGACTAGCAAAAGGTTAAGTTTGGGGGTTTGATAACTCTATAAAAATAGAGTTATTTTACCTATTTTAGGCAACAATTAATGTAATATATATGAGAAAATATTTGGATTTCTTTCTGATTACTTGAATTTTCCTTATTTATGTAGAATAACGAGATATGGAAAAGATAAGGTAAAGAATGGCAAAAATCAGGAATTCAAATTAAGCAGCAGTGGAAAATGGATATCAAATAAGGGAATCCTTGATTTTGTTCCCTAATGATATCTGCCAGCGTTGGGAGATTAGATAACTTGGATATATCCTATGAAGAGGAGAACATGGAGAGCTAGAGAGGACATTTAGGTTTTTGTTAGATCATTTTTTCATTCTTTTGGGAGTTTTTCAAGTATTTTGAAGAGAAGACAAAAGTGGTGACAGAATTCTTGTTCTTTGATTCAAGATGCTAGCTTTGATTTTTATTTTTATTTTTGCTTCTACTATGTTCTAATTTTCTTTTGTTAGGGCTACAATGTAGCCTAACCATGATCATGTGAATTTCATGATTTTTATGTTTTACAATTGATTTCATTCATGTGAGTTATATATTATTGTGCATAATGCTTTTGAGTGACTAGCCATCACTTAAATGATCTGATGTGCATGTTTGAGACTGAGAAGTGATAATATGCAATTGCCCATTATAATATATAACCATGAATTAAACGTGGATAGAGATATATCACGTTATTTGTGTAGCTTTCGGTGATAAAGTGATCCAAAAGACTCATTGTAAGCCGGGAATATTCATAGTTTTTAATGCACTTATGTTTATTTTAATTCTCATAGAGATATAGTGGATTAATAAACTGAGTAGGTTTACTATACCTAGAGATTGGATTGTAAATAGGTTAGGAAATTCTGCTATCACGTGTTTGATATCATACTTGTACCCACAACAATCTGAAATTTATATTTAGTGGTTATGGTGAAATTGGATGCTCTAACATATTTATCTGATCGATTTACTGCATTTAGTCTCCAAATTTTGTTTTTAGTTCATTCTCAATTATATTTTGATTTGTTAGATAAATTTTAGAGTTAATCTATTTTAGTATTTAATTCGTTTATTAATCATTGATCTCCGTGGGACAATATTTTTTCTTGTCATTATATTACTTGTTCAACACGTTCACTTGGGTTTAGAATTTTACGAACAGCCACCCAGGAATCGAACCGGACCGGCAGTCTAGTTCCTGGGTGGATCTATGCAACTAGCGGGTGGTTCCCGATTCCAATTTTTCGGAATCGGTTCTTAGTGGGCGATTCCCAATTCTAGGTTGGGAACCACCCACCCGGACCATGCACACCCCTACTTTAAGGAGCCCCACCAGAGACCGTTGCTCTATCTTGTCCTGTTGGCACATAAGACACGTCCGCACATAAGCTTCGATGTCGTCCCACATGTGTGGCCAATAATATTGATCCTCAACGAGTTCCATGGTGCGGTGGATTCCCGAATGACCCGCCCATTTAAAATTGTGGCACTCGTGTAAGACTTCCTTCCAAAGTTTCCCATAGAGCAGCACATAGAGTCGCCGTCCTTTGGTGTAGAGGAGATTGTCCTCGTACCAGAACTGTCTTGTCTTGCCCTCATGTGGGTACCGAAGGAGGGCTCGGGCTGTTTGATCGTGCTTTAGCCCCTCCTTGACACGCTCGATCCATGGACAGTCGGGTCGACTCATCACGTTGGCTAGCTCCATCTTCCTACTTAAGGCATCGGCCACGGAATTAGATTTTTTGGGCTTGTATTCCAGCACGTAATCAAACTCGGCTAGGAAGTCTTGCCACCAAGCTTGTTTCGAGCTGAGCTTCTTTTGGGTTTGGAAGTAGCTCGTAGCCACATTGTCAGTCCTCACGACAAATCGCGATCCCAAGAGGTAGTGCCTCCATGTACGAAGGCAATGCACCACCGTGGTCATCTCCTTCTCTTGGACCATGTATCGTCGCTCGGTATTGTTCAATTTTCAAGACTCGAAGGCAACCGAATGCCATTCCTACATCAAGACACCACTGATAGCAAAATCAGAAGCATCGATTTCTACCTCGTATGGCTTGGTATAATCAGGCAGCGTGAGCACCGGTTCTTTGATCATGGCCTGCTTCAACCGATCGAACGCCTCTTGACACCGATCCGTCCACTCCCATGGTCTTTCTTTCTTCAACATATCTGTGAGTGGCATGGTGAGGCTCGAATGTCCTCGAATGAAACACTGGTAGTAATTTGTGAGTCCGAGAAAGGATCTCAGCTCCGTCACCTTAGTCGGAGGCTTCTATTCAACGATGGCATAGATCTTAGCCACGTCCATCCGCACTCGACCACCCTCAATGATGTGCCCAAGGAAAGAGACTTCCTTCTGAGCGAAAGCTCACTTCTCGCGCTTTACATACAAGTCATTTTCTCGAAGTGTCTGGAAAACTTGACTCAAATGCTCAACATGTTCCTCGAGCATCCAGCTGTACACGATAATGTCGTCAAGGTAAACCACAACGAACTAATCAAGGAACGAATGGAGTACCTTGTTCATGATAGTGCAAAATGTGGTCGGCGCATTTTGTCAAGCCAAAAGGCATGATGAGGAACTCATACGATCTATATCGTGTCATGCATGCGGTTTTCGGCTCATCTCCTTCGGCAATCCGAACTTCATAGTACCCCGATCAAAGATCAAGCTTGGAGAACCATCATGCTTCCCCAAGCTAATCGAACAAGTCAGTGATGAGCGGGATCGGATACTTGTTCTTGATAGTGAGCTTGTTCGAGGCTTGGTGATCTATGCACATACAAAGGGATCCGTCATGTTTCTTTTGGAACAACACAGGAGCACTGAACGGAGCTTTGGACAGCTGAATATATCCCGCGTTGAGCATCTCTTTTAGTTGTTTTCGCAGTTCCTCCAACTCGGGCGGAGCCATATGATAGGGTGCCATGGCCGGCAGTCGAGCATCGAGCACAAGCTCGATTCGATGGTCAACTTCTCTTCAAGGAGGCAGCTTCTTTGGCAACTCGAGCGGCATCACATCTTGGAAGACATTGAGGACTCAGGACACCTCTTCCGATACCTCGCTTTCTTCCATGCCCTCCTCCTTCAATGCTGCCAAGAAGGTCACCTCGCCCTCCTTCAGCCCTTTAGATAGCTGCATGGCCTATATCATCTTCCTATCGCGTCTCAATTCGCTGTAGATCGGGACCATGCAGTGGCACCGATTGTCTAGGATACATATGCAATCCGCGAAGGGCATAATGCCCGCATTGATTTGATTGAGGAATCCTAAACCAAGCATGAAATCATAGTCGTTGAGGGGGATTATCTCGATATCCTCTTGCTGGTCCATGGACCAAGGTGCAGCTCCACATCCCTAGCCATGCCGCTAGTCGAGACTTCCTTGGAGTTCACCGTTTTAAGCTAACCGGCATCACTTGTCTCGACTAGAAGATTCAGCTTCTTTGCGGCCTCTTTGAAGATGAAGAGGTCAGACGCTCCGGTATCCACGAGTGCACTCACCGTGGTACCACCAATCTTCACATCCATGAACATCATTCCCTTGGGTTCCTTGGCCTTCTTGGCCTTGATCGACCCAAGGATCCGCAACGATTCCAACAGCGCCTCCTCTTGCAGTCCATCCTCCTTGCACAAGGCCACTAGCTTCCCTCTTTTCGGACAATCTCGGGCCATGTGTGGCCCGTTGCAAAAGAAGCACTTGTAGGTGTGTACCTTGCGATGATATCCTCCGTTGCTTGACTCAAGTTGAGTCCTATGAGGGACCAAAGGTGGTCTACCTCCATTTGGACGGTTGTACCAGTTCCAATCTCCCCCACTAGTGGCCTTTTCTCTCGATCGAGAGTCTAGCTTGGCCGAGGGCAATGGTTTGTATTCCACAAGGGACTCGGCCACAAAAGTAGCCATTGAGAGATCCATTACGTTGCACCGTTTGAGCTCTTGCTTGACCCATGGTTTGAGTCCGCTCATAAACTAGTGGAACGCCTCCGTCTTGGTCATGGACGTGATTTGGAGCAGCAACTCCGAGAACCGCTTCACATAGTCGCAGACTCTGCCTTTTTACTCTAGGCGCTTGAGTTCCCCACGGGCTTCCTCCTCCGCATAAGCGGGATAGTAGGTTCGCCGAAATTCCTCGACAAACCGAGCCCATGTCGTGATAGGATCGCCATTCCTACCATCCGACCTATAACGCCACCACACCAACACATCATCAGCTAAATACATGGCTGCAGTGTTTACCCGGATTATGTCGTTAGTCATTCCCATGGTCTGGAAGTAGCATTCCATGTACCACAGGAAGTTGTCCACATCCTTTGTCACGTATGAGCCCTTGAACTCTTTCGGCTTGGGTGCATCAGCATGTGGTTGCATGGTGATCACGCGTGTAGCTTCAAGCTCGGCGAGCTTGCTTTTCATCTTGGCCATCTCTGCGTGCATGGCCACCATTGTGGCCTCCCAAGTCTCATCCCGCTGCTGCAGCTCATGTGTGAAGGATCCTAGCACCTCGACATGAAGCTCCCCCATGCCAGCCTAGAGTTCTTACACTTCAACTAAGAACTCCTCCCTACCGGCTTTCGCTCCTTCGACGGTCTAGTACAGATCGTCCATCAACGCTTGAATGTTCGTGATGGTCTCTTCTAAGACTGTTATTCGATTCTCCAAATCCCTCTTCGGATCCTTCGAGCTTAAGACAGCTCGGTTCTTCTTCAACCGGGTGGCCATCTCGGTTAGACACCCACGATCTTCTCGATCATTGCCTTGAATGACCGGAGCATTAGCACGAGGATCAGTCATTATGATTGGAACAACGGCTCTAATAGCACTTTTTATGAGTCGAATGATTTTGATCGATCAAAACCCCGTGCGGCCTTAGGATTATTGATCCCAAGTCAACCTTACGCACACATGCTCGAACACAAGAGTCGAATGAGCAAAGAGAGTGTATATTCACTTGGGAACGAACTGTTACGATGAGGGGGAGGGACCCCTATTTATACAAGTGAGGGTCGCATCTCAACCATTGATCATCCCTCCGATCCAACGGTGCATTTTGAATTTGTATCATCATTACAAGGCTACATAGTAGGCCACTCAATGGCTGTACACGGCAGGCCCTTAGGAAGACCAGGAGCGTGCGTTAGAAGCAAAATTAGGGTTTGCAGGGTCGTTTGACACGCCTGACACGGGAGAAGGTGAATGGCCACTAGTTGCACATGGGCTAGCCGAACATTGCTCACGGGTTGATCATGGGTCATGCATGGGCCTTTGTCCATATCGTTCATGGATTGATTGTGGGTTGGTCTTCGATCAGCCCTTGGACGTGACATGGCCTACCACGGACGGTCTTGGATCATGCTCCGTCCATGGGCCGTGTCACTTGCATATGGCAAATCCAATGCCTTTGTTTGATCATGTAACAACTGCATACCTGCTAAGGGAAAAAAAAAAAAAAAAAAAAAAGGGAGCACAGCGAAAATGGGGAAAAAAAATACTTAGTAGAACAAACGAAATTGGAAGGAACCAAAGAAAAAATAAAGGTTTGAGGCTCGATGGGTGTATTACCTCTTAGATTTGGAGAAGGCGGAAAGGAAGTGACTGTTAGGTGATAGAAAATTGTCATCAAATACGTTTGATGATGATTAACCAACATCTTATACAAAATCAAAGATACAGCTATCTTAGGCAACAAAAGTATGTTGGAGTAGGACAATTGACTTTTAAGTTTTGACCTAGTTATTTAGCATATAGAAATAAAAAGTCTATTCAAGGACGAACTAAACACCGGAATAAACTAGAGGCCCTCCAATGGAGTAAGACAGTCAATGACTTTTAAGCTTCAATCTAGTTATTTGCCCTATACGTATAAGAAGTTTGTTGGAGTAGGAAGCAATCACCAAAACAAACTGGAGGATCACTTATCTACCATTGGCTTTGATATCATTTGTTGGGAGCATGTGGCAAAAAAATTGATACCTTCACCTATGATGATTGTGACCCACATTCACTCAAAAGTTTAAGCTAATAAGTTATAAGCCAACTTTGATATATTAACTATATTAAATCACATCAATTTTTCAATATGGGACTTGTTTAACATAACTCACATGTGTATCCTAACATAATTAATAGCTTTTTGAGTTTTAACTTAGTTATTTACCGTATACATATAAGAAGTTTGTAGGAGTAGGATAGTCAATGACTTTTAAGCTTCAATCCAGTTATTTACCATCACATATAAGAAGTTTGTAGGAGTAGGATAGTCAATGACTTTTAAGCTTCAATCCAGTTATTTACCATTACATATAAGAAGTATGTAGGAGTAGGACCATGCGGGAAGCAGGAAAAAGGATTAGCCCCTTCTCTAGCAACCCTAAACGTGAGTTATTGAGAGAGAGAGAGAGAGAGAGAGAGAGAGAGAGAGAGAGAGAATAAGACTTTATTAACATTATGTGATTGTGGGGAAAAAAAACTTGCTTGAAACTTAATAGAAGGAGAGAGCTAATCAGACTTTATTAACATTACGTGATTGTGAAAAAAAAAAATTGCTTGAAACTCAATAGAAGGAGCAGCTTGGAAGGTTCTCCTGAAGGGTTGACTAATACTGTCGCGTCTCAGAACCCCGAGCGTGCAAACATCCCTCAACGGTCATTTAATTGCGACATCCTAAAATGTGTCACAGCCCATTCTATTTATTTTTTTCATTAAATGTAAGCGGAAGTATTTTATAAACACCTAGTCAAACATAATAACATGATAGTACAAATACGACAAACATTTCCAAAAGTAGTACTTATATATATGTATGTATTTTGTTAACTCTAGGAAGTTTAATAATTACAAGCCGTTTTACGGTCACTTTATCTCAAAAACCTTCAGAGGTTAAGATTAACTTAAATTTCACTAATGGCAAGGCCAATTGAAAAGTGATGCATCTCGCGCCCACCATAACCGCACATGATAGCTTTTCACACTATGGCCCTGAAAAACAATAAACAACAATGATTGACATACAATCTCAATAAGTTAACTACCTTAGCCTTGATTAAGATGCTAATTCATCTCGGAAGCAGCTTAAACATGCGATGTTATATATCTTTACCTCGCCTTGGCACACTCCTGTATAATATCAGTTAACACAAGCGATAGCAATGCAACACATTAACTTATAATATGAACACATGACATAACTTTCCATGCATAATGCATCCACATGTGCTCCAATTATTACGACCCCTCGAGCCATGACCAACACAAGAGTTGATGGTCTTTCGGCATGATCAGGTATTATCCCGCCCCATTAGGCACGACATTGTCTACAACCCCCGCCATAGACAACATTCCTTAAGGAGCATCAGTTTGGTATCAACCATGACTCGATGGCCAGGCCCCTGCCAAGCATTCATATAAAAATCGAGCATCATCCATAAACTCCCGTTGGGTGACGGGTTCAATTAAGTGACCATTCAAGCACGCCATTACTCATGCAAATTTTATTTGTCATTAATTATACCAATGCAAACAGGATTCGTGCTCAAACAACAAACTTTGACTATTTTTCACATGTAAAATTATGGTAAAATAATCACACATGTTCCATACATAAAATTTATTCATCAAACTTTGCACGCTTTCATTTAAAAACCTCATTGCCTCATTTAACACGTAAAACACGGCATCCAAACACGATACCCCATAATCTGCCATTTTTATGCCAATAAAACCTTTCTTTAAAAATAGTACTTAAGGTTCATTTATTGGACAACCATTTTCATGGTATAACAAGCTCAAACAACATGAATTATGCATAAATTCATCCAATAATTCAAGCATAAATTCTACTTATCGACTAATCCACTATTAATTAGTGTTAATCGCCATTAATTATAGCTAATCATCATAAATTAAAGACTAACTATGATTAAATAAACTAACTGCAATTAGTCCTAATCTAAACTACCTTTAAGCACAGTTAATACTAAACCGCCCTTAATTAGTGTTAATCGTCCTTAATTAAAACTAATTACAATTGGCCTCAATCTAATCTGTCCTCAAATGCTATTAACACTAAACCATCATTAACTAATGCTAACCACTATTACCATAATCTAATCCTACCCCTAAATGTAATGTACTCCCTAATCTAGGATTAGGAGGTTAACTCATGGTTACCGACGATGATGAGCTCACGGCAATGATAGCGCAACTATGATGAGGGCGTAGAGTTCATGGCTTGAACGACGGCACTACAACAACATATCAGTGAGCTTAAGTCTCGCGGCCACCTTGGTAGTGATGGCAATCATGGCTTGAGGGATGGTGGCATGGACAGCGGATGACGAGGGCACAAGGCGTAAGGGACGACGGCAAAGGTGGCGGCAAAAAGGCAGTGGACAGTAGTAGTGAATGGTAGCAAGGGGCGACTATGAGTGAGAAGAAGAAGAAGAAGAAAAAGAAGAAGAAGAGAGAAAATTTAGAGAGGATGGAGGGACTAGGTGGTCGGCCGAAGTGAGGGAAGAGGGAGAAGCAAGAGAGAGAGAAAGAGAGAATGACACATTTCCCTCCAAAAATCCTTCCTCATTATGATTTTTCATCTAGTATCCCCTAGAACCCTCTCCTCCATGGTTTATGCCCCCTTTTGTCTTTTTGCTAAGCCTTCTAGAAGGGGCAAAATGGTCTTTTCACAATTTTCAACAAAATTTCCACTTTTTCCCTTGAGCCCAATTTCTTGAAATGGGATTTGGTGAGCTTGGCTTGGGCCCACTTGGCCGCCCCTCCTTGGCGTGAGGCCCATTGAGCCTTTACTTGGCTCGTTTTCTTTTTTCGGCTTCCAATTCTCGACATGCTAATCTTTATCCGAAAAATTTAAACTTACCGATAAATTGATGGATAAATGAGACAACATCTAATAGGTTGTTCTTGAAATCTTCAAAAGGTCAATATTCGAAATCAAATTAAATTCCGTGGTTCAAATTGATCAAATGTGACTTTAGTATGGCCTAAACTATTGGGTAGCTTTTAGGGGTTCTCATGCGTGTGACCCATGGTTGATAATTTTCGATCCACATTTATGCTTCTTCAAATCGTGGATGACCCTCGATTGTCATGTAATCATGAGGAATCAATTACTAATCCTGAGTACAACATTAATAGAAAATTAGTTAATTGTCATTTGTAGTGAGTATCATAATCGTGTAGAATCACCCGCAAATCAACTAGGTACTCCTGTCGAATTGATTTATATCCATTCACTAATTGACTTATAACAACGCAGTATCGTCCCTTATCGATTCTTACGATTGAGCAATCTATCCTTAATTGAATTCTCTGGTCTTCACATTTTAATCCCTTCCGACATCTCTCAATAGATTACATGAGTAATTAGTTCAAAGTAATTTCAACTATCAATGCATTGATAATATAACTATTTTATATATTTTGAAATGGATCAAATTTCAGGATATTACAAATACCTTCACATTTCTAACGTTTTACTTTAGCAAATAATGTGATTGTGATAGAAAGAGAGGGAAAGAGAGCCTATACATGGAATTTTTTTATTTTTTTTTATCAAACCTTGTCAATATTATGTGATTGTGAAAAAGAGCTTGCCTAAAACCCAATAAAGAGAGCCGCCTAGAAGGTTCTATTGGAGGGTTGGCTAATAACTTCACATTTCATGCAATTTAGACGCCAAACTTTCAATTTGTTTGATGTGATCCATGTACTTTAACTCAATGTGGTTCCTAAATTCTTGGTAAATGTTTAAACTAATCCCAAGAATATATAAAAATAATCAATGTTATTATTCCATCAATTTAAGTTTAAAGATGATATTGAACATTTTCATGTAGTCTAGCTACTAGTTTCAATATGTACAAAAAGTTTAGGGATCATATTGAATAAATAAAATATTTAAGGCCATATTGCACATTTAGTTGTAATTTAAGTATCATTTGTGTCATTTCTCAATAAATAATAATCGCTTGATCTAAGTCGTGAATGAAAAATATATTCATTATTGATAAATAATTTATGTATAAACTTTTTTGTAGGCATCTTTACTACTTAGGCAGCGCATAGTAACATTTCTATTTTTTTTGAATTTCTATTCTTTTGTTCCCCAGAACAAAAAAAGAATAGAAACCCGTTTGATAATGCCAAGTTATTGTTCTGTTCCCCGGAATAAAAACTTAGTCTGGGAATGGTTTTGGAATAGAAACGAGAAACAAAAAAAATTGCTTTTGTTCTCAGGAACAACTTCTAGAAATAAGCTAATTTTCTTTTATTCCTCTCTCTTGCCATGGCCAACTCCAACCGCCTGCCAACGCCGCCGGTCGCCACTCGCCAGCCACAGCCACCGCTCGCCGCTCGCCGACTGCCACCCCTCATCGCCACTGCACGTCCGCCGATCGCCGACAGTCATCGCCGATCGCCACCACACAGCCCATCGACCGCCACCTCCCGCAGCCAACGGTCTTTGGTAGTCAATGGGCTGTGCGGCAACGGTCGGCGGACATGCAGTGGCGGTGGGGGGCGGCGGTTGGCGGTCGGCAGTCGGCGATCCGTGAGCAAGAATAAAAAACAAATAAATACAAAAAATAATCGTTGCGTTACCAAATGCATTTTTATTCTTTTTCTATTCCAAGAGTAGAAATTTTGTGTAGTTACCAAACGGGTTCTTTTACTCAGAAATTGTTCCCCGGAATAGATATAGAAAACAAATATTTCTGAAAAAAAAAAAAAAAAAATCTTCCCCAACCAAGAAGCATTGTCATGCATAGCTTTAGGGACTGTTCGTTTTGAGAAGATTTTATAAAATGGCAACAAGCAAGCAGGTTCTTCTGATTTCAGTTTCAAAGAGAACCCTGCATTACATATACCTAAGAAAACAAAATAATGAAAGGTGGAAACAATCTTCATTTTCCTTTTCAGCGAAAACAAAAACTGAAAGCATTTTAAAAAACGCGACGGTTGAGTGAGTCGCCTCTTTTCGTTAGAAAACGACCTTGATCTTATATTTTTAATCCTGCACTTACAAGGGCAAGGCCTTTTCTTTTTCTATTGTGTTTTTCCTCTCTTTCTTTTGATTACTGGAGAATTCTCCGTAACGACTACGTATATTAATACCAAAAAGAAGGATAAGAAAGTCCTTGTATAAGAGGAAGAACAAACAAATCGATGGAATTATGGAACTCGTGCATGCATAAAACCCTTTAAAGAATAAAAATACCTCCTCATTGATTCTGCCATTTGATTGCAAACCGTGGCTACTGGGAAGTGTCACTATTTAAAAAGGAAAAGCGACTGAACTGTTCAATTTGCTTGTTTACATACGAGGTGCAAGGTCATGGACTGAGGTTATCATTTGCAAGTCACAAGTGCTTCTTTTTCTCTCGACCCCGAGTACGAGAGGCGCAGGAAAATATCACGAATGAGGTATGCAATGATGCAAATTCCTGTGTAGACTCAATACACAGAGAGAGACAGAGAGAGGCCATTCACGATACGAAAAAAGTCAAGTCAAGATGAGACAATCTAAGATTGAACTCGGAGAAAATATCTAATGATTAGTACAGTAAGAAATATCAATCTGTTGGGATAAGGATTTATAAATTAGACTCATCAATCTGTTGGGGACCTTTGTTTAGTTCGTCACACAATAGAGATAGCTGAGATGGCCATCCATGCACAAGGAAGATAAGACTACTATAAGAAGTTTGCCATTGACGATGAACTTGAAATGGACATGGAAATGGGTTGAAAGAAATCATTTTTATGTCACGTGAAATCCTCATCAAGTAAGTTTTAATTGATGATTAACCAATATCCTACACGAAAGCAGATAGAAACATAATTGTCATGCAACCTCCCAATAGAGTGACTATTAGTAAAGTAGAGATCAATTTCATTGATTAAAAATATATTAGTGTTGACACCTAAATTTTATGATTTTATTTAGGATTTAATCACATAGAAAATTAGGAATTAATTTTTACACCCTATACAAAAAAATAATTTTCACTAAATTGCATCACGTATTAACATTGAGAATATTTGCATCACTAATTGTAATTTTTAAATTTTTCCAAAAGAAAACTCTCATAAAAAAAAAAGTAAAAAAGAGAATAAGAAAAAATATCATTATTTTCAAGATCGTAAAAAAAGAGAAAAAAAGAAAAAGAAAAATCGAATGGGGCTGGGTAGGAGGTTGGGCTTGCTCGGCCCTCTTTCTCCTTCTCCTCTTCTTTCTTCTTTTCTTTTTCTTTGTGTATGGGCTGGCCCACCTCTCTCTTTTCCCTTTCTCCTTTTAGCGCTTGGGTTGGCCTATCGCCTTTATGTCAGCCCGGCTCGCACGCAGGTCCTCTTCCCCCTTGCGCCGGCCACACTTCTGCAAAAAGAGGGAAGAAAAAGCAAAGTACGAGCCAAAGGAGACAAGGGATCACAAGGGGGCAGATGGTGGTGTGATCCGTGAGTCGGGATCAGTCTGGTCGGCAAGCTGGTGGTGGTAGAGGCATGCGTGCTTGACGATGGCCCTTAAAAGTGAAGGGGTTCCTTTTTGGCCGGGGGAAGAGAGAGACGAGGCTTTGAAAAGAGAGTGGAGGAGATTGCAGAGAATGGTGGAGGGAGAGAGAGAGTTTGTTGGGGAGTTGGGAAAGGAGTTCACCAGAGTTCATCTCAAGCCCCACGTGGTTACCGTCGGTCACCACCCTTGTTCGTGGTCAAGTGACGAGCACCATCAAGTGCTTCAGTTCACCGGAGGAAGGGAGGAGTGCCAGCTGTTTCTTGAGCTTTGCCGACGAACAAGTGGCAATAGCATACCATTTCTAGCTAGGTAGGGATTACGCTTCCTTCAGGCTTTTTTTTTTCCTTCTGATCGTGCTATTGGGGATTCAAGAATATTGAACTCAGTTGATGAACTTAGTGTTTGAGTATGTGAAATTGAAATGGGTTAGTGATGGATGATGACCTTTAGAGCATGATACGTCATGTTTTGGCTGAAAATGGTGTTGGTTCTGAGTTGAAAACTGAAATTTTGCATCTGTATATCACATGTTTGCTAAAATGTCTAAAAGAAGACCGAAAGCTTCCTATGTTCACGCTCTAATCGATTGCTGTTTTTTACGAAATCTCGATGAAACAAAGCCATTTTTCTGCTAGTAATGGTGTTTTAAGTCTGTATGCATCGTTTTTAGGCTGGGATTTGTTTAGAAACTGAAACGGAATGCTACTGTGAAGTATGCATATCACATGTTCGACAAAATGCCTGAGAGAGGGTCGAATCACATTCGTCGTTGAGTCTCGAGAAAGACTTCTTTTTCTCTCGTATTGTTTGAATCTCATTTGATTTTCGGGTTTTTCTGTCTTTTTATGCAATTTCGTGGAAACGATTGGTCGTCGTTGAGTTGGCCATGAGTCCTCCTCTCTGTCGGAAACCTTCCACTTACCGGCACACCCTACTGTTCGAGGCCACCCCAGTTAGGCTATTCCTTCCTTGTTTGATGGATGGCCGGTTTTAGAAATTTAGGATCCGTAGGCATTTATTTCGTTAAACTTTGAGGTTGCTGGAATGAGCGGACGGAGTTGGTGGACGTCGGTCGGGTAGATGACCGACCGCCGGTGGAGGCCTGGTGGCGGCTTGAGCGACGGTGGCGGCATACCTCAATGGTGGTTGCTGGTTCGGGTCGAAGAGTTGCAGGAAGAAAAACACTTCGGGGAAGACGGAAGCTGAAGGAAGAACATGAACTAGAAAATGACGAAATAGGAAAAAGACAAAAGAAAGAAGAAAAAAAATTTCAAAAAAAAAATGATATGAAAATATTAAAAATCTGTTTTAATTCAACGCATGTTGAATCTCAGCTTGGGCCAGGCAATGGGCCAGATCGGGTGAACTCAGTCCAAGCCCGTGCCCCGAATATAATAATTAATTAATTAATTAAAAATGAAAAAAAAAATTAGAAAAATTTACAATGCAAAATTTTGTAAAACTTTAGGAAATAATAATGAAAATTTAGAAAATTTAAAAATCAATGAAAATTTATAATTTTGAGAAAATCATTAGAAAATTAAAAAATTCGGAAAAAATTAAAAATTTGAAAAAAAAAAAAGAAAATCCATAAAAATATTTTTAGAAAATTCAGAAAATATTTAAAATATTTAAAAATTCGTAAAAACTCAAGAAAATTTTCAAAAAAAAATTAATTTCTTGGAAATAGCTTAAACAGTTTTTTTTTGCAAGTCTTCTCATTAAATGTGTGAAAATCCTTAGTGAAAATCATGCTCAAAATTAAATAAGCTTTTACGGTTTTACCGTAGGGTTCCAATTATCCCTAAACATGAATACCCTTGACTATGCACTTTTGTTATGTTGACTGTGGCCTCCCTTTACCTTAGTTAAAGATGACATGCTCCCTACTTGATAATGTTAAATCTTTGCTTTCCTATACAATTTATTTAACGCTTTCATTGGTTGCTAATTCCTTTTTAATGATTGCACACCCATTGATCACTTTAGGTGTTAATGGATTGGTCTAAAATTAATTCAAATTGCGTGACAAAAATCTTTTTTTTAAAATGAACAAGATTAGGTACTGAAATGACACTAATTGCTTAATTAGTGTAATCAAGTCCCCGACTCTAGATTCTTTAGTTGCGTAGGAAGTGGGATACACTCCCGTACTTCACTTAGTTTCCTAGCCAACCCCAATAGGCTAGTGATGACTTCTTATTACAAAGTTCTTATGAACTCCTCAATGTTACGCGAAGTATGGGCTTATGAGAGCTTATGCTTGATCATGGGCCATAAACCTGTCTTTTAGGTAATACCCTAAACTTATTCCCCCTCCCCCCCTCCCGAGGGGTAGGCGCGATAGTTAGCAAACTAATTCGATTCGGAAGTTTCAGCATGTATCGGATCTATTTAATCAAGAATCACAAATCATTTCAAACCTAATCTTTCAGTGCAAATGTTATTAGCATTCATGTAGCTCATGTAGCAAAGTGGTTCTATATAATGTCTTGCTAATATTAATCATAGTTTGCTTCGATTTTAGCAATCAAAATAGGTTTATTTTGATCAGCTCATTTTAAAGATGTATCTAAAAAATATTAGTCGTATGATGATTTTAGAAATTGAAATAGGTCTACGATGACTTTGTTGAACTTCAGAAACATGGCTTTAGTATAACTTGTTGAGTTGCGGAAGCGCAACTCTAGTATCAATTATTGGACAAGACAAGTAAGGCTTACTTAAAAAAAGACACACTTTTATTGATGGAGGCACTCTTTTACAATGTTGATTGGGAGAACTCTTCCACACACCTTGTGCCAAGCATAATCTCTCACTTTAACTTATGGGACCTAAGCTCACTCACATACTCTTAGATGGAAGCCAAGCTCAAGCTCCACAAACGAGGTTGCTTGGGTACTTATTGGTTTAAGGGAGTGGTTATGCCTCCTAAAATATTACATATTTCTAGTAAAATATCTTTCTAGGAGTATCCTAAAAATATTTTAGATGTTTCTAGATAATTTCTCCCTAGATATATCTAGATAACATCTCCCTAGATATTGCTAGAAAACAATATCCTATAAATATTTCTATTTTTCAAAAAAATTGCTAGGCATAAAGACATAAGAAGGGTAAAAAATTTTGTATGGTATTTACTTTAATGCCAAAAAATTTTCAACGAATTACTTAAGTAAGAAATTAAAAAAAAAATATTTAAGTGCCTTCAGTGAGAAATTTTGGTCAAAAATATTACATGGCTTTTATAATAAAAACTTAATATGAGTGGGAAATTTTTTTATTAAAAACCAGTCCACATGAGCATCATAAACAACATGGCATGAGTCAACATGACTAGCCTTCCAAAAAACAATGCGGCAAGACTCCCATTCCCAAAAATGATGTACGCTTAAGGCGCATTTGGTAACCATTCTGTTTCCGGAAACAATTTTTGCTTAGAAATGATTTTTTTTTATTTAATTCTCGGGAACAATTTTTGAGTTTTTGAAGGTGTTTGGTAATTGTTTGAAATTTCTATTTCCGAGATAGAAATGCATTTGGTAGGATTATTAAAATTTTTAAATTTTTTAATATTTTTCTTTTTCTTTTTCTCTTCTTCTTCCTCCTTCTTTGTTGCCAACGACCAATTAGGCAAGGTCCTACGAGCTCATCAGAGTGTCACCTGGCCACTGGCAAGGCTCGACCTCACCCAGGTGGTGCAAGGTCAGCCTCGCCTTGGCTAAGCAAGGTCTAGCCTCATGTCAGCTAGGCAAGGCCAAGGCGAGGTCAACCTCACTCAGCTCACCTTGGCTGGGCAAGGTCAACCTCACTCAGCTCGCCTTGGCTAGGCGAGGTCAACCTTGCTCAGATCTAGCGAGGCCAAGCTCACCCAGCCACGTTGAGGCTCGGGCTGACGAGCCTCGCCATGGCTTGGCATCACCGAGGGCTGGCGATGCTTTAACGAGGTCGCCTGCCTGCGTCTGGCCAATCGCTAGCCATGGCTGAGGCTGGCAACCGGCCAAAAGGAGGAAGAAGAAGAAGAAGGGTAAAGAGAAGAAGAGGAAAGAGAAGAAAAAAGAAAAAAATTGGACTTGGTTTTGGGAATTGTTCTTTAGAATAAGAAACAATTTTTTTCTCTTCTTGATTCTATTTTAAACTACTCCTAGGAACAAAAAAAAACGAATTTTTATTCACGAGAATAAAAAATTTATCAAATGGATTTCTATTCTTTTGTTTTTTTTGTTTCAAGGAACAAAAAAATATAATCAGTTGTTCTCGAGAATGTTACAAAACAGGGCTTCATCTTCTGTTTTTGTTATTGAACCTGTTTATCCTTTGACTCTGCTAAGACGCATAAAGAGGAGGAGGTGTGGCTGGCGATGGAGGAGGTGGAGGAGCTCTAGGATGCCATCACTATGCACATTGCCCGCACGTCGAGAGAGGAACAATTGTTCAGCAACACACACTTACGCTTAACTTGTCCAACCGCCTCCTCTAGGCTGAAGAAAATAAGAGGATTCAAGAAAACAACGATTCAAAGATAAATTTCTCATGAGAAGAATGTTCTTTACTGAAAGCCATAATCCATTATATTATTCTACAATACATAATGCTATTTATATTAAGAAGATAACAAGATTTCCTATTCTATATTCCGAATACCTAATCTGATAGATTGACTGAAATCAAATCATATCTACCACTTTAATCTAATATTTCGATAGTAGAATCAAATCATACTCTAGTCTAATCTTCCGATGGCATAATCAAATCATAATCAAATCATATTCTAATATGATCTTCCGATGATTTACCAATAATATTATCAATCTTATCATAGGCCTCCATTGGTGCTCACATGAGCAGCAGGTTACTGGATTCAAAGCTCGCTGACTTTTAACCCATCTTATACAAAAGGAGATATACAGATATCTTGGGCAACAGAAGTTGCAGTAGGACAATCAATGACTTTTAAACTTTAACCTACTTATTTACCATATACATATGAGAAGTATGTTGGAGTAGGACCATGCGGGAAGGAGGAAAAAGGATTAACCCCTTCACATTTATGACATTTTACTCTAGCAAATAATTAAGGGATAATGACATAAATAATTCATGAATTATGATTTATTGTGCAATTTAGTTTCCGAACTTTCAATTTGTTCAATGTGATTCTTGCACTTTAGCCCAATATAGTTCCTAAATTTCTGGTGATGTTTAAACTAATTCCGAGACTATATAAAAATAACCAATGTATCCTTTAATAAATATAAGTTCAAAGACAAACTTGAACATTTTCAGATAATCCAGTGACTAGTTTCAACATGTACCAAAAGTTTAGGGACCACATCGAATAAATTAAAATTTCAGGGTCACATTGCATATTGTTTCATAATTTAAGGATCATTTGTGTCATTTTCTCAATAAATAATAATCTTTTGAACTAATTAGTGAATGAAAAATATGTTTGTTATCAGTAACAATTTATATCTTCATAAATGTATTAATTATATTTTGTTCATTCAATTTTATAAGTGATACAAACAATCATTTTTAAGAAAATATTTTTCAAATCAAGAAACAAACAGAGCCTTTTGAGTCTACTAATTGTATAAAGAAGCCACGAGCTTTTGCATGGTTATTATAGATTAGCAGCAGAAAGACCTCATCAAAAGACTCCCATTCAAATGTTGTAAACCACGTATTTTGTTAGTAACTTCTTTATTTTAGCTATGTCTGAAATATGGTCAAGCGAAACCACAAAACCAATTTCCACGTTTCTTGCTTAGATTTGGTACTTGCGCGTCTCAAATCTTATTAGTTGCTAGGTAAACCAGAGTTTTGAGGCACGGTTTTTATTTCGGAGGAAATGTCATGGTTTTTACAGTTAGGTAAACTAGTTATAGCTGTATTTTCAAGTTTACTTCATGATTAAGCTAGCCACCATTCTTGATATAGTCGAGGAGAGATTTAGAGAAATTGGAAAATGGATCACACTTTCCAACAACCTTTTTGTTGATTCTGTACTTTGGTTGCAAACCGTAGCTACTGTGAAGTTGTCCATCGTAGAAAAAGGGAGAGCAACTGGACATTTCAATTTTCTTGCTAGTATTTTGCGAGGTCTTAAACTCATAGTTAATCTTTTGCAGTTCACTGGGGCTTGTTTTTCTTTTGACCACAAGTATGGGAAGTGCAGAAAAATATCACAAATGAGGTATTTTGAGGAAGGCATGTTCATTATTGCAGATATCAAATCATATAGCTCACACCAAACAAGAGCTGTGCAGGAATACACCAATGTATCAGAATCTTTCATTAGCTATTCCAATGTTCAAATCTCACACACAGACAATAGATTTCAAATTTCTACATTCCCTCAATTGAAAATGGAGCATGTTCGATCAGAATGCAGCCTCTTTTGTCCCCTGAAAGAATCGACCAGATGGACCGCCCTTCGGCAACAAGGCCAGACTCACGGGACCCTCTGCACCTTCCTCAGGAGTCAAGAAGCCGCTGTTGCAATTTATGTCCGTCTTGACAAACCCAGGGCAGACGCAATTTATACGAAACGTGGGGTAATTGGCTGCTATAATCCTAGTATACGCGTTCAAGGCCACCTTGGAGACCGCATATGCTGATAGTTGAGTCGGCCAGCCTCTGGTCTTTAGAGAACCTTTTTTAAAATCTTCTAGAAACTCCTTTAATACCTCGTCCATTTTTTCTTCTGTGAGGTTTTCAGCATTGCTGAACACTTCTTTAGCCCAGCCCTCCGGTAAACGCTAATCGCAAGGTCCCAGGATGATTGAAATGTTTTTCATCGTCAGCGATATAACCATGGAAGATTATTTCAATAGACTAATGTTCTAGATAGAACATGCCAAAATAATTAACCACTTGGAAGCACAATATAAAGTAATGAATTCGAGGAACATATTTCACTTGTTCACAACAGTATAGAGAAATCTGAGAGAATTCATTCATTGTATAAGAAAGCACTGTCAGGAATCTCTTTTGCTTTTCAAAGGCAATATCCAAACTCTCACAAAACCTACATCATGCAAACAAGTCTAGCTTAAAGCTTGACCAGTCACATTCTAGCGTTCTCTTGCAAAAATGAGGCTTTGAATGAAATGTGATAGCTCAAGTCGAGAGTAAATTTCTGTTCTTATGGTACTAAGAAATAACTTTGAAATCATATACTTCTTACCTCTAGCTTCCCTGCAGATGAGGAAACATTGACAATCGTGGGCAAGTTTGATAGTTGAAGGAGGCCAATGAATGCGTCGACCATCCTTTTGGCACCATAATAGTTAATGTTCAGGCACTCTTCAGTTAACTCATATGTCTCTGTCGTAATATTACTCCAGTCGACTTGTTTCTGCATCATCAATTGAAAATTTTATGAACTAGCATCAGAAACACAATAATGAATATGCATTTTGAATCCTAGAGAGCTCTTTGTACCACCTCATAGAAGGAGTTAGCCACAAGAAATTCGAATAAGTTGTATTGTGTTTGGATCAGAATTCAACTTTGCACTGGTTGATTCCCAAATGGTTCTTCTTTGCGATGTTTTTTTGAATAACCACGTTTAACTTACTAAGCGAAAGATGTTACAACTTCAGCTATCATTTGCATCATACTCGTATTGAAAAGAAACTCCCTTTCAATATCTTCACTGAGAAGACCATAGTAATGCTAGAATTATGTATCAAGTTTGTGCTAATAAAGGAAAGCAAATCTAAGCAGGAATTCAAGTTTGATTACTAGACAGATTTTCTTTGGTCTAAGAGGACGGACTGTTTGGAGCCGAGAAATCTTGTAATAAGAATTGTGAATTCCTTTGCTAGATTGAGAAATTAGTTGGCGAGAAATTACGATGGTCAAATACGGTTAGAATTATCGCATGTAATTGGAGCCGAGAGACACTAAGAGTATCCGAGTCACTTGAGAATGATTTTAATTTATGTTATTTTGTATCATTTGATCTGTAGTGCAATCTTGTGCTACTCTCCTTATGGGATAAGTCACACCAGACAAATCACGTAAATCCGGTGTTCGATTTATTTAATTTGCACAACAGGTTTCTTTGCAATGAACCTCAGGCAGTAACTCCTTCTAATTTCCAATCCAATTAATGTTTAAATCAAATTTCTCCTCGACCAACACCATGATAAGAGAAACCGAGAGCATACCTTTCCAATGCCGGAAACTCTCAAAGCATCAGCATCGAAAATGGATCCGCCGACACCAGCATTGTTCACCTGGGAAAGAGATTTTATAAGTACATTATTCTTCTGCAATAAATGCATAAGGCCAATCACTAAACGAGTATAAAGGTACTCAAGAAATCCCTTTCCCTTGTAATATAATGAAAAGTAAGTAACCAAATACGACCATCCGTCAATTTTGAATTGATTAGATAATGATCGAGCAATGGAGCTGAACAAATCTGCATATGACCCTTGCATCAAACAGTACATTGCACAACAGAAGGTAGATCAATGCAGCAGTGCATACTCTATGTCTTGTACTCGGATTGAAACTACATTTACCAGAAACCATTCAAGAAAAGAAGCAATTACAGTATATTTTAAGCACAATTTTCTGTCGAGTTCATCAAAGTCCTTACTCATTATGAAAATATTGTACCTCAGACAGACAAGGGAAGTTCAAACATATCACGGGTTAAGGGATGGTCGCATTTTCCTCACTAGTCACAGCAATGCAAGAACTTCCAAACACCTCAATCTCACATACAAAATATCTATCTATAGTCGGGGCCTTTTCTTATAGGATGCCGGGTGTGCAAGGTGCCCAACCTATACAAGGGCTTTTTTGCCTTTACATGTAGGAAATGCTCATGGCACTAGACTAGCATATTTTATCACAAACCATCAACTCTGAATAGATGTTCGGGATATGAAACTCTTATCTTTGTCGGTCCCAAAATAAAGACGAATTTCTGAGGTTTACCAGAATATCCAGCTTTCCAAATTTGCGCTTAACAAAGTCGGCAAGAGACGAAACACTGGCAGGATCAGAGACATCAAGCTGGTGGAAAATGACATGATCGGAGAGACCAACTTCTAATTTGAGCTTGTCAATAGCTTCAAGTCCTCTCTTCTCGTCTCTAGCAGTGAATACCACCACAATCCCTTTGGAAGCCAAGAGCTTGCACACTGCAAATCCAATCCCCTTGTTAGCTCCTGTAACAACTGCACACCTGTAAAAAGTACAGAATAAAAGGGATAAACAGATTTGCAGAGCGAAACGAAACTAGAAGGAATAAAAAGAGAAAAATGTATGAGGGTGATGGGTTCATTACCTCTCAGATTTGGAGTCTGCCATGGATGATGAACTGGAAATGAAAACGGGGTCAACTAAATGGAGTTTGGCTTGGAGCTAACGAATCATCGAGAGAATCAAATACGTAATCAAATACGTAAAATTTGCGGAATCACAAGAATCCAGAAGGTCAGCATCGTTAGGTGGGCAGAGTAGACATCATTAACATCGAGGCACTTGTCTTTTTTCGCAGTAAAACAACGTTAATCTTAATCAAGCACTTGCAAAGACAAGACCTGATATAAATTAACTGATATAAATCAAAAGGCCAAGTATTTTGCTTATCTTAAGACGTTCGCTTCTTAATTTAAAATTTACAGAGAGTATAGACGTGACTCAACTGGGAGCTACCTGGTGTTTAATAATGACATCTATTAATGTTAGAATATTTAAATAATAAACAATGTATTTATCTAATAACTTAAAGTTTTAGAATAGTTGGCTGTGGTCCTATAAAATCTCATATGGTATCAAAGCTATAAGTCCCAAGTTTAAATCTCACAATGCCTCATTTGCCTCCCCAATTAAATTCCCATGCTTAGTACTATGCAAAAGACTAGATTAAGTATGAATGTGAGTGTTAGAATATTTAAATAATAAACTATGCCTCCGGCCCCATTTGGTTTAGCTTTCCCAAGGGGCTCTGAGCTCCTAAACCCCTTGGGAAAAATATTAGGTGTTTGGCAAGCATTTTTGGAAGCCCATTGGCCAAATGTCAACATTCCGCAATTCCAAAATAGGTAGGGACTTGCTTTGAGCTTTTGGCATTTTGAAAATGCAAGTGTATTTCTATCGTTCACACATTGACTTTTTTTTTTTTTGGGTTGACCATTCATCTTCCTCTTCCCTAGCAGCTGTCGAAGGCCGATAATCATTTCCCTGGTCGCGTGACCTTAGGCAACCGCCACTTGGCCACTGACAATTGGCCAACGGTTGGGTGGCAGCAAAGCTTCATAGGATTTGATTTTATATACATATACATATACATGTACATATATATATATATATATAAAAGCCCTTTGCAAATGTAGGGTTTACACCAAAGTCACTTTTCAGTGTACTTTAATGTTACAATTTGCTAAATACTAAAGCATTTCGGAAAACCCCTTTACTGCAAAGCTATTTACAATTTTCCCAAAGCCATTTCCCAAAGTCGAACCAAACATGCCCTTCATCTAATGGCTTAAGCTTTTAGAACGGTTAGCAGTAGTCCCACAAAATCCCACAAAATCCCACAATTAATACCTATTAGATTGTAAACTCGGTGTATTAAAACATCATTTCGTTAAATTATTCATCATTGCTTTTGCAATAGACAATAGAAGAACAATGTCCTTTTGTGTCTGTACTCGTTATTTGGTGTTCACGATGATTCATCCATTACATTAAGAGTTTCCAGTTTGACATCTGCGAGATTCCATGTCCAGTAAAGCTTGACTCCTGAAAGTTCCCTGACTCCCTCGTCTTATGAAGCTTAGCATCCTCAGATAGAACCTGCCTGAGTTAGACCCTAAGGCATTCAATAGAATGACTTTTTTCATTTCAGTTTTTCCGACAACACGTAATTAGATATGCTATGCATCTTAAGTTCAGTAATTGTTTGAGAAAGCCAAAACCTTTGGCATGGTCCTCGTTGCTCAGCAGAAACCATACAATGCAACAGAGGAGTCGCATTCTGTCTACATAAAAAATAATCCAGTTGTTGACATGAACAAGTACGTGCTTGACACGGAAGCATGAACAGTCGCATGAGTAACACATCACTATTATCACGCACATGACGTCTTGTTGATGATAGTAGAGATCGATACTTGTTGATCAACATCAATCCACATCAAAAGCACATACTCAATTGTCAGTGCATGAGGACGCACTGCTAGCAACTATGAACCATCGAAGTTCTTTAAAAAGTATGAGAAGCACAAGAACATAGTTACCAGTTCGAGATGATACAATCGGAATAGTGAAGTAACTGGCGGATGTTCACTTAAGGAGCATAGAAGCACGACTACAAAGTTCAAAATGAGCAATGCAGTTGAAATTGAAAAGAAAGAGGTGTGCGTTTTTGGGGGGAACAGTAACCACTTTGGAACAAGATCATGGGATAGTCATTACTGAAAAACTAAATCATGGGACAACAACCGTCCAAAAATAAAGTCGTGGAGCAGTTGACCCACAGTCAGATAAAAACCACCGTTTAGAAGTAGAATCATGACATTGTGAGAGTATGGGCATGCAATTTTCAGAGATGAAGGAATATGGAAGCAATCGATGGAAACCGTTCGGGGAAATGCGGCGGCTAGATCATTATAAATAGAATACCCGTCTGCATAAATCAAATAAATTTATCATTTTTTTTATTACCTTTTATCCTCCTACAACGTACTTTATTTTCCTAGCAATATCTTTCATATTCACATTGTCAATTAAATTTCGACATGCATCTTTCTCCCATGAGTTCAATTAAATTCTAGCATAGAGTCTTTACATTCTCAAGTTGTGTTATCAATAAATTCTAGCATAATTTGTTTATAGTTTGTTGCTTCATCGAGTTTGTATCTTTCAAATGTTATCGTCAATTAAATTTTGACACGGTTTGTATTTGTATAGTCTTGTTCTAATTTAAGCTGTTGGTTCCTTTTGGCCTATGATATCTCCTCTCCTGAATTAGCGCAGAACCCTATTTTCCTTAAATAAAAACCAAAGAACAACTTTCCACAAAGGATATTTCATTGCAGGAGAAATTTTGGCGAAACAAATTCATAAATATGTAAAGCAAGTCTCACTTTTCTTAGTAATTTCAATTGTAGTTATATATTGTTACGGAAATCCCTTATGATATTTTGAAGATGACAAAATAAATCAAATGCTATTACTATGTTTGATGGTTGAGTAATAGATTATACATATGATAGAACATGTAAAGGATATTTTTTGAAGTCAATACTTCGATTCGTATGGTTTATGGATGGCTTTCTGGTTGGATATAGCACCTACATGATTGATTATCCTTAATGGAATCGATTCCGATAATCAAATCTTTTGGAAGGCAAGCAAACTTGGAAAGTTCTACATATGGAAACCAAGATCCTGATTGTATGAGCGAACATGATTGACAAGCTTTCATCTCAATCAATCAATCAACTTGAGATCCCCTTGATTGATTCTATTCAACGGGTAGATTGGAAGAATTCCTTTGGAAAGTGACAACGGTAATGAAGGCATGAAGGAGTATTTAAGGCAGACTCTCTAATTGTTCGAGATAGTGCGTGAAAGAGAAATTTCAATATCTAAAGCTTCCTAATTCCTTGCTATTTTATTTACTGAGCTCAAAGTTGTATACAAAAGAGAGAAACATTTCGTGAAAGACCAATACAGACTCTTCATTGTGAAGTCGAGATCACATTGCTGTAAAATCTCTTTTGATACTTAGTGGAATCCAGCCAGTGAACTGTCAGCGTGGGAGAGTGAACGTAGGCTTGATCTAAGCCGAACCAATATAAGCATTGTGTTCTCATTCTCTTCCCTCAACTCCTTTATTTTGACTCATAGCTCTATTTAACTGTTTAAGTTAAAACTCCTTTATTTTGTTTGAAGTTTTATCTAATTGCTAAAGTCTGAATTCGTCTTTAGTCTATCTTTTTCTAAAAGCAATTATTAGTTCTAAATCTTGCGAGAATTTTTTCATCACACCTATTCAACCCCGCTAGGTGTTATTACTAGCCCTTTCAATTGGTATCAAAGCCAAGTGCTCATTTTATTAAAATACTTTTTACTTTTGAGCTAAAGATCTTCTATGGTTAGTATCTTGGCACCAGGACTTATGGAGGGACAGAGCAACACCAGGCCACCATATTTTGATGGAAAGGAATACAACGTTTGGAAAACACAAAATGAATGCATTCCTAAGATCTAGAGATCCCTTGCAATGGGATGTTGTGGAAAAATGAATCAATCCCATTGCTATGTCTACATTAAATAAGAATAACAAAGACAAAGAAACCAAACCCCCTGCTCCTATGTCTCGGACGGAGATGTCCAAAAGAGAAGCTCTTGATGCAAAAGCTATTTATTCTTTATATTGTGCCTTATCTCCTGCTGAATATAACAGAATCTCTTCATGTGAAACAACTAAAGAAGTTTGGGATAGACTTCATGTTACTTATGAAGGGACTGATCGTGTAAAAGAGACAAAAGTAAACTTCCTGCTTGGCCAATATGAATCCTTCAAGATGAAGCCAGGAGAGTCGATTGGAGATATGTTCAATCGTTTTACAGAAATTGTAAATGAATTGGCATATCAAGGTCAGCCAATTTCTGCTCCAATGAAGATCAACAAACTTCTGCGAGGTCTCTCAAAAGATTGGAACTATGTTATGACCTCACTTCGGGAGATTCAGAGGATTATGCCACTCTCCGTTGATGAATTGATTGGCACTCTTCAATCCTACGAAGTGGAACAAATCAATGATGAAGATCCCGAAGGTAAGAAGTTCATTGCACTTAAGTCTAACGCTGATTCTGATGATACAGATTCAGAAAATGACATGGACGACGAAGAACTTGCTTTTATGATCAAGAAATCCAAAAAGCTGAGTAGAAAATGAAGGAAATTCGGTGGAAGAAGACAATACAAGTAGAATGGGTAGAAAAGAACAATGAAAGAAGATGATGAGCAAGGAAATATATGCTTGATGGCACATTCTAACTCAAACACAGACTTAGAATCTGATGAGGAAATCGAGGTAAGCCATTAAAAAATTCCTATCAAAGTTTCAAAGTTTATAAATGAGCTTTGTTTAAATCTCAAATCTTCTCTTAAAAGGTTCTCTGAACTAAAAAAGGAGAATTCACGGCTTAGGCAACAGGATCTTTCTCGAAAAGAAAAGTTTGAAATTTTACGAAAAGGTTTTCTACAAACAAAAGAAAGTCGAGATTTACTTGTCAAAGAAAATGATTATTTAAAGAAAGAATTTTCAAATATTTCAACAAAATTTTCCAAGGGTTCAAAAACATTAGAGCATATCATTTCCATACAAGTACCATACTATAATAAGTCGGGACTTGGCTTCAATAAGAAAAGTGATTCTTTAATTGATTTTCCTAAAGTAAAAGAGGGACTTAGACAAAAACCTTCAAAGGCATTTCACAAAAATCATTTTCAAAAAGTGTTTATAAAACATGTTGGTCAAAATGTCTTCAAGTGTTCAAATTGTGGAGATTCTAAACACTTTGAGACAGAATGTCCTAAAGTGTGGAGACCTATTAAGAAAGATTATGTAAAAACAACATACTCTACTAAGTCTCATGGACCCAAGAAAAAATTGGTACAGAAAAAAGGATGAGTTGTTTTTGCAGGAAAAAGGAAAAGAAGAAAGAGAATTTGGTAAGGAACGTATTTTTCTCAATTTGGTTTGAGTGCATAATTTAAAAATTCTCATTATACTTATATTCTTTTTGCGCCTCAGTTGATTCAAATTTCATTATGACCGTATTCTATGATTTGTTTTATTAAAGAAAGAATCGTGTGATTATTTTTGTATCTTGCTTAGAGACAATTGAGTCTATTCTGAAGACTGCCAAATTGAAGTGTCAAAATCTGAAGACCACCAGACTTTAAGTTCAAAGTCTGCTCACACTGACAGATTCCAAAGTGAATGCTACTGAAGAATGAAGACTTATCCAGATGCGAGATTATCTTTATTTCTTCAAGGATTCGATTCGTATGGTTTATGGATGGCTTTCTGGTTGTATATAGCACCTACATGATTGATTATCCTTAATGGAATCGATTCCGATAATCAAATCTTTTGGAAGGCAAGCAAACTTGGAAAGTTCTACGTATGGAAATCAAGATCCTGATTGTATGGGCGAACAGGATTGACAAGCTTTCATCTCAATCAATCAATCAACTTGAGATCCCCTTGATTGATTCTGTTCAACGGGTAGATTGGAAGAATTCCTTTGGAAAGTGACAACAGTAGTGAAGGCATGAAGGAGTATTTAAGGCAGACTCTCTAATTGTTCGAGATAGTGCGTGAAAGAGAAATTTCAAAATCTAAAGCTTCCTAATTCCTTGCTATTTTATTTACTGAGCTCAAAGTTGTATACAAAAGAGAGAAACATTTCGTGAAAGACCAATACAGACTCTTCATTGTGAAGTCGAGATCACATTGCTGTAAAATCTCTTTTGATACTTAGTGGAATCCAGCCAGTGAACTGTCAGCGTGGGAGAGTGAATGTAGGCTTGATCTAAGCTGAACCACTATAAGCATTGTGTTCTCATTCTCTTCCCTCAACTCCTTTATTTTGACTCGTAGCTCTGTTTAACTGTTTAAGTTAAAACTCCTTTATTTTGTTTGAAGTTTTATCTAACTGCTAAAGTCTAAATTCGTCTTTAGTCTATCTTTTTCAAAGCAATTATTAGTTCTAAATCTTGCGAGAATTTTTTATCACACCTATTCACCCCCCCTCTAGGTGTTAGTACTAGCCCTTTCATATATATGAGAAATTATCAAGAAAGTACTAAGCCTATTGCATTTGTACTAATTCGGTTTTAAACCTTTCAATTTGGCCAATCGAGTCTTAAATTTTTTGATGATTTGCCAATGTAGTCCACTTGGCTAATTTTGGTTGAAAATGGGGAACATGGAAGATGGTCGTCTAATGTGGCACAGCCGATGCTAACGTTGATAATTTTTTAATAATTTTTTAAATTTCTTATTTTTTGTTTTTCCCTTCTCCTTTTACAAGTAGCTAGTCGTTGGCCACATGTGATGACCGGTAATGTCTAGGTGAGGGTCATCCTCCCTCGCTAGATCTAGGGAGGCCAACCCCTCGCTATGTTAGGGCAACGTTGCTTGGCCAGCCCTCACCCTCGCCCAAGAGAGGCTTGACCAAGATAATCTTTGCCTATGGCGAGTGAGGGCGACCCTTCTCAACCATCATCTATGGCCGGTGATCAACCACTAGCAAAAAAAGAAAACAAAAAGGAAATAAATAAACATTCAAAAAAATTTTAAAAAAATTCTAAAAATTATTTACTTTAGTGTTGGCTATGTACTATAAGACGGCTAATATCCATGTTGACCGTTTCCAACCAAAAATGGCCGAATGAACTACATTAGTAAAATGTCAAAAGGTTTAGGGCTAAACTAGTCAAATTGAAAGGTTTAGAATTAAATTGACACACTGCAATAGGTTTAGGGTTTTCTTGGTAATTTTCCATATATATGGATATATAACAAAGCGAAACCTCAAATCAGATTAGGAAGTTTTTTTTTTTTCTTTTGGCTGGGATCTAGAGAATCGATCCATGATTTCATTGTATCTTGCTTAAGTTCGAGTGCTTGCACATGAGTAAACGTTATATGAATGGTCGAATGAGTTAACCTATGTCGCAATCTTATTCTCTCCCTGATTTGAAAATAAAACATCTTCAATTCAAAGAATGTTCCCCTTGTTCCCAAGAAGAACCGACCAGACCAACCGCCCTCGAGCAACAAGGCCACATTATGACACCGGCATTGCAATTTAAATGTCTTGACAGATTTGGATGGACACAATTCATATTAAATGAAGGGGTACTTCATAGCTATGACCCTTGTGTATGCATTGACGGCTACTTTTGAGACCATATATGTAGGCAAATGGGGAAAAGTACTAAAATAGTATTAAACTTATTACATTGATATCAATTCGATCTTAAACTTTTCAATTGGACCAATTTAGTCCTAGACTGATTTTTTTGTCATTTTGGCGCCCTGTGTCCGTATTTGAAACCTTGAGATTTTCACGATAACCGAGAGCCGCCAATGTGTTGAAGAGGTATGTGTGGCTCAAAGAAAATCGACCACGGGTCAATTGCACCAAAAATTCCTAAAAGCTACTCAGTAGATTAGGTCACGCTAAAATCGCGTCAGATCGAAATTAACCGTGAATTTGAACCCGATTTTAGAAATTGAAAGTTCTGTCATGTCACGATTTATCTTAGGAACATCAACTCACCATTCAAAGAATTTTCAGTGAATTCGGGATTTTTACAGAAAATCGATTCGAACGATTTGGAAAACGAACGGAAATTCGAATTGGCCAATTGAATGGATTTTTGGCCTCAAGGTGAGCTACTTAAGAATGGGAAATCGTGGAAATTGTGTGGGCTTTTTCTTCAACAAAATTGGACATCAATCAAAGAGATTTGTTAAGAAATAGGATTTCGGGAAAAAGGAAATAGAATTCGGAATTGAGGGAAATGGTCATTTTTGCTGTCCAGGACTTGTTATTCGGGGGAATTATGGTGCAAGAAAGCGAGTGAGGATGAAACATTTTAGCATGGGGATTTTTGGGAACCAAATTGGATTGAATGGAAGTCCAAATTGTGAAATTCGTGGGCTGGTATGGTGCCTGCAACAAATGGACCTCAACTTAGTTATTTGTGGTATTTTATGTGCATAATGGCTTAAAGGACCAAAGGGTTTTGTAAGGAAGTTGTGGGACCAAGTTTGGATGAGAATATGATATTTTGGATTTAATTTTCTTCCCCCTCCTTCAGTCCCACACTCTCTCACATGCCCCCCCCATCTGACCGATTCCCTGCCATGTTCTCCTACTGCTTTTTCTTCCTTGACTGTTGACCCTCCTTCCTTATCCATCTATCTCGTACACATCTCTCTCCCTCTCCCTTTTCTTTTAATTTTTCTACACGTTTTTCCCTAGCTGACATCTCTCTTTCTCTCTCTCGTTCCTCCCTCTTTCTTCTTCTTCGCACAGGCTTCTCTTTTACCAAAGTCTGCTGCTTTGCTTGTTTCTTCTCTTTCGTTCCATCTCACGTGCAGCTCATCCACTGCTTCCTCATCAAGCCAACCGAGTCAGCCTTTTTTCCTCCAGCAAAGCCAACGTCAACGCTAGCAACTCCTTCCTAGCTCTTTGTTCGGGCAGCAACCCACATAATAGCTCTATTTTCAACCCACACATCCAGCTTCAGCTTCAAGTTGCAGGCCCAGCAATCACCAACGGAACCACTAGAGCTCAGTAGTCATTCATTCTAGCCCCGCTCAACCCACAATCCAACTTCCAAAGCAAGTAGAACCAACTCGTTGAGCCAAGGCCAGTAGCCTCTCGAAGTCAGTCCAGCAACCGTGAGCCTTGCAGGGCCAATTTTGGCCTGGTCCGGACTCCCGTTGGTGCCGCCGCTTTGGAGTTTATCGGTCGCCGTGAACCAGTTTTCGCGTTAATCCAGTGAATTTACTCACTAAACTCCTCATAGGGAGTTAATTATGCTTAAGTGTTGATTAGTTTAAGTTAATTAGGATTAGGTGGTTAGTTAGAGCGAATTAGCAATTTAATTAATCGGTATTGCATGTTAGGTGGTTAGAATAGTACAATTAGCAAGTAGATAAGCTTTAGTATTTATTTAAACATGTTCAGAAATTTTCCGGGCCCGTTTCAGTAATTAATTAGGCTTTTCCGGCCTAAGTTGCATTTTTGGGTATTTAATAATTAATTTTCTAAATTATTTAATTAATTTTTATTTTTCGAAAATTAGACCGAGATAACCAGTGATCGGAATTTTATGCTGATTGCAGTGATGTGATCTGTCTATTTAATTAAGTGCTAGATGGTGCAAATTGAGTGTGATTTGCAATTTTTGGTATTTATCCCAAAATTTAATAATTTCGGTATTTAGTCAGAAAATACCGGAGCGTTGGTTTTTAACTCCAAAAATGATTTAGGCACTATAATAAATAGTGGGATTTTCAAGTGGGAAAATATTGTATTTTGATTAAGACCGACCGTGTACCCACATATGATTATTTTTATCGAGTATGATAAAAATTGTGGCATTCTTAGATGGTGAGAACAGTATACTATATCAGCCTACGGGTTTTGATATATCAGCTTAACGCAAGTAGTATACTCTATTAGCTTAGAGTGAGCATTATGGGTATACTATATCAGCCTAACAGCTTGATATGTCAACTTAGCGAGAGTAGTATACAAGTATACTATATCAACCTGAGGGCTTTGATATGTCAGCTTAGCGAGAGCTGTATACTATTTATCAACTTAGTGTGAGCTATATTATTTATCAACTTAGTGCGAGCTATATTATCTATCTTTAGCTTAGAGTGAGCAGTTCTTGATGTGATAGAACTTGATAGATAGTATTGAATGAAATGACCGTGAGAGGGTCTTGATGACATAGAATCGACTGAGTCGATTGATCGATGATTCAATCTAATTTGATGCTTTGAGGTGTTGAAATGATTCGTTGAATTTATGAATCGTACTGATTTGTAGGAAGGAATTGAGGTAAAGGTGAGTCCTTTGGCTTATGCTTGTGCTTGTGCTTAGGCAGCTCTTGGGGCGTATTTTCTTCCTAGTCAAATCTTAGGGGGTGAACTTGCTGAGACATCGTCTCACCCTGTTGTGAGATAACATTTTCAAGTTCCTAGGGCGAATAACCCAGAGCTTGAGCCGGAAGGGTCAAGAGCATGGGTGGCCAATAAATTCTTTTTGAAGATAGACTTCCTGTACTTAGACCCTAGAGTTGGCCTCTGTTTGTAAACCAGATTGTGGTTTCTTATAATGTGTTGATTTGAAATTTGTTATCATTCTTTTTTATCCCACGTTTGTTATTGTCAGGGGATTAGTAATTCACTTCCGCATGTGCATTAAAATGAATGGGTCGGCAATGCGTCTTGAGACGTCGCAAATTTTATCGACCAGCGAGGGATGGGCACGCGCTCTAGGATCGGGGCGTGACACTAAACCTATTTAAGGGGAGCCTATATCATCTACTCATATTATGATACCAATGTTAATCTAGCTATTCTAATCGATTATTTAAAAGTGATTCTAAATCTAACTTGGTTTTATTAAACTAGAACCTAAGCTAGTTTACTTATCAAAATTGAAACTAACCTAAGTTCATTAACTAAACTGGCCTAAGCTAAGCTAAGCTAGGCTACATCTAGTTGATTTTGGACCACCATCTTGAGTTCCTCCTTAGCCACTGAACATGGTTGCCTCTTCATGCAACCACCTTCGACGGCCACTCTTGGCCATTGATCATAGCTTCCATTCATTCATTTAATCATAGCACATTATGCACTCATGAGAATCAAACAATTAGAATCAATAATCAGTTTCCTTGGGTTCGGCTTTTGGAATTTGATAGTCCATGCTTTTCTATTTACCTAGCCACCTCCTAATAAAGCTATAGATTTTTTTGGTTGAGATCACCGATAATTAACCTCCACTTGCGTTCGCAAGCAATAGGCTAATATCACCAATCACTAATTAGCTCTAATCATTCCCTCTAATCTGCCCACCAAATGACATGCGTTCCAAGCCTAACATACATCTAATAATCACGTGCATAGCAAATTATGACATGCGATTAGGCCAATTAGCCTTGGGAGACAAGCAATCAATTAGTGAACCAAAAGGGTCACTTATTCCATATTGCCCCATTTCTAATCAATTATGTTTTAATGCAATTAACTAAGTCAACATTTCGAAATTAAACAAAATTAGCGGCAATCAAAACCCTAGGGAGTTTAGTTTAATGTTCATTCAGACCATTTCTCCCAATTCAGACCTAAATTACCCAGAATTTCAATTTTAACCCGACTACCCAGAAATTGACCTTGTTCAGACCCGACTTATGAAAATTGCGGTAAAAATATTAAATCAATTAAAAAATGCTCCAAATTTGATAGATAGCTAGCCCTGCGTGTTCTCTACAGCTTTCGATTTTAATTTTTCGCAAATAAGCCCTTTATCTTAGACAATCGCAGATTTTCCCTAAAGACTCAATCGCAAATAGTTTTAGAGGCCAGTCAGACCTTGTCCGATTTATTGGATGTAAGACCTCCTAAACTTTGCCGAAATGACCTTAAACTTTCTAAATTTGTATTTAAGACCATACTGGACGTTTATTTTTTAATTTTTAATTTTTTGAGTATTTGCAAAAAGAAGCTCTAACTTTGACGACATCGCAAAACAATTTCTGACTTGTCTAGCACCATTTTTCCGATCAATCTCAAAAATCTTTTGCTACTTTACGGCGTCACTTTTTTGGATCGAACGAACTCTGATTTTTACAAAATTTATTTCGTTAGAAAGATCTTGAACTTATATTTCATAAATATTTTTAAATTTGAAACACAAAAATCAAAAAAATCAAAGAGCGGGCGGGCAAAGGTCAAATGAATTTTGAATTTCTGAAGATTGATGAACATCTTCAAAGTAGTGCTTATGAAATTTCAAGAAATCCTAAGCAATCTTCAAGCATATTCAAGCAAATTTCCAGGACTTTATGCTATCTTCAACCTATTCTCAAGTACTTTCGTCATCTCCTTCATAGACTTAACAACAAATAACTCCTATCTCGTTTATCTATTCATAAAATCATCAAGTAAAAATTATCAGATCATTCATGGATGACATAAATCTAACATTCATCTATGTAGAAACAAATGAACATACAAAATAAACATTGACATCTAATATCTTAAGGTTCAGCCACAAGGATCCAGAAGGAAATCAACGTGAAACAATCACTTAATCAACAAATTGAACTAGACTGCAAAGGATATCTTACTAACATGCAAGTTCTAACCAAATTAACATGAAATCAACAAACATTATCACTTAACATCTAAATAGGTTTGGTTAAGCTCATGCCAGAAGGATAATCAAACACTCAAATCAAACAATTAGCTAGACTAAGCTAAATTTCCTAAGAATATCTTAATCATGCAAATCTGGTAAAATAGACATGCTATTTGGCCAAAATCCTTGTTGAAAAACACCTTAATATGCTTGACTAAAAAGAGAATCGAATTCAAAATATCCTAAAACATGCATTCTACTAGTGTTTTTCCAGAAAATAAACTAGTAATCAATCAATTTCATCAAAATCTACAGTGAATTTTGATTATAGATTGAAGTATAGACTTCATTAGACTATAATCTATCAATGATTATTAATTGATCATTTGAAATTGATTGTGAAGACTTCCAATGAACCTACCTTAAATTATTTGAACTGATAAAGCAATCAAAGAAGGTGGCCGGAATTGAATACTTCTAGCGATCAATCAAGGAGTGCCAATCACCACTACCACTACCTCGAGACGACACCAAAGAGGGAGGTTGTGCCAGACGAAGGGAGAAGGTTGCAGGAATGTGGCTGCATTTCGGTTGGAGTGACACCAGGAGAGGGACGACGCCAGGCTTGGTGAAGAGAGAATTTTTTGAAACAAAAATTAGAGAGAAAGTACGGAGAGGGAGACTTGCGGCCAAATTGTGTGTGCGCGCGGTGAGACAGAGAGATGAGAGTTTTGTTCTTACGATTTAGGGGGAAAATTTGAATTCCCTTGTGGTTACAAGCTAAATAAGTTTGTGGTTAGTTAGTCATGGACGACTCTTGAAAGGGGGCACTTCTTCCGAATGGTGGACCTCGTGGTTGTTTATTTGTCAGGAAGATAGCAGTCTAGACTTGTGGACCTTGGGCATTGGACAAATAACATTTAATTCAACATATAGGATAGGTTGGCGGAATATCTCGATTAGTACACAAAGTAGACAGAAAATCTCCGCATGTTATGTACACAATATTTTATCTTCTTCTACGAGGATTTACATACAAAAGAAAATCGTACTATGAATTAATATATTTCTCTTTTTTTTTTCTTTTTCTTTTCCTTCTTTTCATTTTTTTTTCACTGTGGCTAATGAGCTACACCAAGGCTCGCCGACCATTAGGTAAGGGCTGCTAAGCCCTCACTAACTGCTGGTGAGTTGCCTTGCTCAAATCCAAGCATGGTTAAGCAAGGCCAACTTTGCTAGCCGCAGGCAAGGCTTACCAGGTTTGGCTGAGGGCCATGATCCTTGCTAGATTCAACAAGGTCTTCACGGCCCTTGCTAACCATAGTGAAAGGAAACAAGAAGAAGGAAAGAATGAATAGAGAAGAAAGGAAAAAATGATATAAAAAAATTGTCCACATCAGCGTTGGCCATGCCACTAAGACGGTTGGTATTGACGTTAGTAATTTCCTATCAAAATTGATTGGATGTAGTACATAAGTAAATTGTCAAGAGGTTTAGAATTAAATTGACCAAATAAAATGTTTAAGAATTAATTGGCATAAATACAATAAATTTAAGATTTTTTAGTAATTATCCCATAAATTAGTTAAACTCTTACTTTTTTACGGATATCATAATTATTTCATTTTTAGAAATATGTGAACTTCATACGATGTTCATTAATGTTTTTTAGCATTTCTTTTTGCTACCTTATTTCCTTGAGCAAAATATTTTTCCTATAAATAGTAACCTCGTGTCGTTCACTTTTAACCTAGTCATAATAGCAACAATCTATTTGAAGTGGCTCATTTTATACCAAAAAAGCCCATGCACGTATTTTTCACCTTGGAGGAGCCATTTGTAGATTATTTGTTAGAAAACAGGCCCACGATCTAGTAGCAACGAACTAGACAGCGGTCCTCCAACAGGATGGACAGGTCAAGTTGTAAACGATCGTCCCTAACAGATTGATGTGAATTCGCAGGCACCGACAAGAGAAGAACATGATAGAACCAATACGAGCACCTAGAGGGGGGTGAATAGGTGATCAAGATGATTTTTATTTATTGTAACAAAATAGATTGATTTCTGAACGAATGATAGACTAAGAGATTGAAAACAATAATAGACGTATGAAGATGCAATGTAAAGTAAAAGGATTAGGGATAGAGAATCAAGACTCCAAGTTTATAGTGGTTCGGCTTAGACCAAGCCTACATCCACTCTCCCGCACGGACAGCCCACTGGCTGGATTTTGTTAGGACTAGTATTAGCACCTAGAGGGGGGTGAATAGGTGACTAAAGCGATTTTATAAATTTTAACCTGAATGAGAGATTAATGAATTAAAAACAACAATCGCAGCAAATGAAAGTAATGAAAGATAAAAGGATTAGGGATAGAGAATCAAGACTCCAGATTTATAATGGTTCGGCTTAGATCAAGCCTACGTCCACTCTCCCGCACGGACAGCCCTTCTGGCGGGATTTCACTAAGAATCAAAAAGAGTGTTTACAATCTCACGCCGTTGAATTCACAGTGTAGAAACTCTACTACACTTCCTCAAGGTCTCACCACACTTTGGTCTCTCTTTTGATTACAAGAATTGCTCGAAGAATAAGATCACAAGATAACAAGGAGACTCAGACTTTGAAATTTTTCTATTCGGCACACTTAAACAACTTGAGCGTCTCTCTTATAAACTTCTCCATGCCTTCATTACCGTTGGCACCTTCAAAAGAAGTTCTTCCAATCAACCCGTTTGACAGAATCAATTTAGGGAGATCTCGAGCTCTTTAAGGTAAGTGTAGATAGCCCATCAATCATGCTCGCCCATACAATCAGGATCTTGGTTTCCATAAGTAGAACCTTCCAAGTATAAGTTGCGAATCTTAGAGAATCTATATTTATTCGGATACGAATATAAGAACTTGTAGTGCTGATTCCAATCGAAGGATATTTCTTAGCCATTGGAGCCAAAACCATATTAGATAGAATCAGAATAGAAGTTTTTAACTCGACGGTCTGAAAACTGTCCATGAAAGTATACTTTGAAACTTGAGTCTTGATATCATCAGACTTTGATCTTCAGACTTTGCCAGTAGAGTCTACAAGTCTTCAGACTAAACTGATGGAAATGTTTTGTCGACTTCAAAATATCTAAAGATAATTTATCCAACAATCTCCCCCTTTTTTATGGTGACAAAACTTTCCTGCAGATTTGAATACTATTACCCTGCAATACAACATTTAAGCTAGCAATGATATCGCATAAAAGATTAGAGTAAAGTTAGTATAAGTTGTCCTGTATACAGATGTACTGTACACAAACTTATCCTGTACACAGATCTACATCCACAGAAAACACATTAGTCCTGTGCAGATATCAACTATCTTTATCTATTTTAACAACTTAAAGTAATGCAATAATAAGCAAGCATTTCAAAAACTCAAGATAAAGTCAAAATCATAAATGTCAAACAAAATATTGTTTAAAAAGTGAAAGTTTGGAATGAATGAATAGAGTGAAAATCTGCAAAGTCTTCTCCCCATTTTTGTCATAATAAAAAGGTGAGAAAATCAAGGAGCGCGAGGAATGCAAATAAGTTGAAAGTCCTCCATAGACTTGACAGTTCCTTCCAGCTTCCTCAAGTCCTCCTGTAGTTGAGTGAGAGCAGTGCCTCTTACAGTGGCCTGAACCTGATGTTGAACATGTTTAATCTGATCATGCAAGGAGATGAAAATAGCATGATTCTCATTCTACAAAGTCTGAAATTCACACCCTATTGCATATATTTGGCCTTTGAGCTCCAAAATGATTTCAAGCAACCTTTCGAAATCAGTGGAATTGTCAGTTTGTGTGCTTGCATCAACTCGGTCTGATGATGGAGTTAAGCCAGTGGAGTGTATATCAGCAGAAAGATCATCATGTGGAGATGTTGCTTCTTCCTCAGGAAAATGAGCAGCATGAACATCTTCTGTATCAGGAGGTGATCTACTAACACTTGCATTATTAAATGTCAAGAGAAGAGGAGTACTTTTTCTTTGGACATCTCCCCCTGTTTCAATGCCTTCTGGAGGGGATAAGTACTCTTCTTGTTAAGGGGTTTCCTCAGTGGCAAGATGTGTTTGATACTCCTTTTCTGCTGGAGAATCTGCTTGATCTTCTTTGGCTTGTGAGTCTGCTGGTTGTTGCTGGGAGTCTGTCTTTGCTGATTCTTCTCCTTCTTCTTCTTCTTCTTCTTCTTGCAAGGATTCTTTTTCCTGGTTCCTTTTCTCAATTTCCTCTGCAACTTGTTGTTCTGGTTCTGCTGACACAGGAGCAGAATACTGAGAAATAAAGTCAGAGATAGGCATATCATCCTCATCATCTTCATCCTCCAAGATGATTGCCCGCCTCTTCTTGATAGGACCAGTCACAGGTTCCTTTCCTTTCCTCTTAGCGGCGAAAGAGTCTGTCTGGTCTTAATAGGGGTTTTCTCCTTGAACTGCTCCAACTTCTTATTGAGATCTTTCAGACGCATTTTTGTAATCATCCTCAGACTAATGACCATTTGATCAATAGTCTTCACAGAGAGAATGTGGGAAGGCTGAATGTTCAAATGTCTAAAAAGACGAGTGATTAGAGCAGCATAAGGGAGTTTTCCCTTGCTCTTCGCCATAAACCTGTACATGTGAAACATGATAGTACGGGGCAAAGAGAAGTTTAGACCGATCTTGATTACATACATCAGTTTGGCTTCTGAGATGGATACATCTGTCTTCGATGTCGATTTCGGTCTGAGACAGTTGATCACTATCTTGTGCAGCAAAGTGTTTGTAGTATTCATCCTTGAGTAGGAGAGACAACCTTCTGTGTTTCTGTCTCTCGCAAGTTCCAGAGTTGCATGACTCACAAACACAGAGATTGATTGGAAAGCTCCTCTTTCCACACCAATTACGTCCACCAGAGTATCTTTGTCAACCACATACTCTATATCTCTCACACTGAAGGAAAAACTATTGGCATCAAGAAAATTGAGGTTGGAATTAAAATAGGCTGTCAATTCAGAATAAGCAACCTCGCTCTCAGTACAGAATTTATGAAGTTGAAATTTCTCAAACTTCTCCCTCAAATTGATGCTCAACAGATCTAGAAAATCAAAATCCACCATTCGTGGGTTCATCACCCCATGCTTCAACAATTTCCCATACACTTTCTTGTGTTCCTCAGATCAGAACAATCCGTCCTTCTTTCCTCGAAGAGTTGCAGCCACACCCATCCTAGGCTTAAAATGTACAAACATCTTCTCATCATCATCTTTCCCCTCAGGCTGATTTATACTACCAAAGCGAGGGTCACTAGGAAAGTTCGCAAAGGTCTTTGCTGCCATTCCAACAGGAACAATGCCCGATCTCTCCATCACAGTGAGAAAATGTGTCTCATTTTTATAGCATTTCTCTTTCAAAAACTCATCAATGAAAGTCATTGCAAAACCTCCTTCCTTCAATACAGAATAAAGCCTATAAACAAACGCAGGCGTAAGAGACCTTACAGGTGCGATATCTTCAATGATATCCTCTGTATGTTGCGGATGACGAACATGGGATCTAGTTGAAGAGGAGCGCTGTTGAAAGTGTTGGTGCACTTCTTCACTTGGAAAGTCACCTTCATTAGTGAGATCAAAATGCGTAGGCCCCTCACCCGAGCCTTATGGTCCCTTGTTCGCTATTCTTGAAGATTTCCTTTTGTACGACATTGTCACTTTCTTGGAGGGAACTTTCACACTTGTGTCGCAAGAAAGATAAAAACTTGAGGAGAAGAACTTGAGAAGGAGAATCTCAAGGAATGAAAGTTTGTGTTCTAGGGTTTTTGTGTAAAAGAAGAAAGAGGAGAAGAAAGAGTATAAAAGGTAATTGAATTATGATATCTGAAGCATCGCAATAAGGAAAGAATAAAAAATCCTTTTTTTAAAAAAAATCACTGCCAAAAACAAATCGATAACTACCTTCGTTTAAAAAAATAACTGCCTTAATAAACTCAATTAGAGATAAACAGATAATCATACATTTTCGAGATATCAGTTTAAACGAGTAAATGAATTGAAATTTTAACAACTTATAGTCGTGACGATTGACATTCCAAGTCTGAATCTTTGAGTCTGATACTTTGTCAGACTTAGATGCTGAGTCTGAGCTTCAACAGCTTTCAAGAGATAAAATGTTGAGTCTTGAACGAATAGACTCAAATAAACTTTTCTCAAGTGGCTTTGTTAAGATGTCTACCAGTTGATTCTTTGAGTCAATAAATTGTATCAAGACTTCTTTGTTCTGAACATGATCTCTTATAAAATGATGTCGAATCTCAATATGTTTTGCTCTTAAATGTAGAATAGGATTCTTTGTAAGATTGATTGCACTGGTGTTGTCATATTTAATCTCTGTGCAAGAGTCTTCAATACCAAAGTCTCATAGTTGTTGTTTTATCCATAGTATTTGAGAACAGCAACTTCTAAGAGCTACGTATTCTGCTTCAGCTGTTGAAAGAGCCACAATACTTTGCTTTCTTGAAAACCAAGATACTACCCTATTTCCAAGTAATTGACAAGTACCTGAAGTACTTTTTCTTTCAACTCTACAACCTACAAGATCTGCATCTGAATAACCAAGAAGAGTAAAGTCTCCTTCTCTGGGATACCATAGACAAATTTTAGCAGTAGTTGCAACATATTTAATGATACGTTTAGCAGCAATTAAATGAGATTCTTTAGGATCTGATTGAAACCTAGCACATATGCAAACACTAAATAATATGTCAGGTCTAAATGCAGTAAGATAAAGAAGTCGACTAATGATACTCCTGTATAACTTTTGGTCTATTTTCTTCCCTGCTTCATCTTTGTCAATCTTCAAAGAACTTGACATAGGTATGTCAGTCTTTTTGCAATTCTCCAGACCGAATTTTTTAACAAGTTCTTTTGCATATTTTTCTTGATGAATAAATATTCATTCTTTCAGTTGTTTCACTTGTAGACCAAGGAAAAAGGATAGTTCACCCATCATGCTCATCTTGAATTCATCCTGCATAGACTTAGAAAATTTCTTGCATAAAGTCTCATTTGATGATCCAAATATAATATCATCAACATAAATCTGAACAAGTAAAAAGCTTTTGCCTTCCTTTTTATAAACAAAGTAGTGTCTACCTTTCCTTTAGAGAAAGCACTTTGAATTAAAAAGTTACTTAACCTTTCATACCAAGCTCTAGGAGCTTGTTTTAATCCATATAAAGCTTTCTTCAGTCTGAATACTGAGTCTGGTTTCTTTGAGTCTTCAAATTCAGGAGGTTGTTCCACAAAGACTTCTTCTTGAATAAATCCATTCAGGAATGCGCTTTTGACGTCCATTTGAAATAACCTGAAATTCTTATAACATGCAAAAGCAAGTAGTAATCTGATTGCTTCTAACCTTGCTCCTAGAGCGTAAGTCTCATCATAGTCTATCTCTTCTTTTTGCGTGTATCCTTTAGCCACAAGTCTTGCTTTGTTTCTTGTCACTTTGCCTTTTTCATCGACTTTATTCCTGAAAACCCATTTAGCTCCAATAACAGATTTACCTTTTGGTTTAAGAGTCAATTCCCAAACATTGTTAATACTGAATTGTCTGAGCTCTTCTTGCATTGCTTCAATCCAGCTTTCATCAGCTAAGGCTTCTTCAATGTTTTTGGGTTCTATTTCAGAAATAAGTGCAACAGCACTAGACTCTTCTCGCCTTTTGGATCTTGTCCATATTCCCTCATTAATATTTCCAATAATGAGTTCTTCAGGATGACTAGACTTGTGCTTCCAGTTACTGGATAGTCTGATAGGTTGTTGATCTTTTTCCTGAGTCGATTCTTCATCAGTAACTTGTTGTACTGCTTCTGAATTTTGAACTGCTTCAAGAGAGGTAGATCTAGCAGAGTCTGGAACAAATTCAGATTCTTCAGTCTAAATTGGCTGAATTTGTGGAGAGTCTTGAAATTTGACGTTCATTGATTCTTCCACAGTCAAAGTCTTCTTGTTGAATACTCTATAGGCTTTGCTTGTAATTGAGAAACCAAGAAAGAATCATTCATCTGATTTTTTTTCAAACTTACCAACTCAATCATTTGCATTCTTCAGAATAAAGCATTTACAACAAAATACTTGAAAATAAGAAACAATTGGTTTCTTTCTTTTAAAGATTTCATAAGGGGTTTTCTCAAGAATTGGTCTTAAAAACACTTTGTTAATAATATAGCAAGCAGTTGAAACAGTTTCAGCCCAAAACCTTGAAGAAATATTACTTTCAATCAAAAGAGTCCTTGCCATTTCTTGTAAAGACCTATTCTTCCTTTCCACAACCCCATTCTGTTTTGGTGTCTATGGAGAGGAGAATTTATGCTGAAAACCAAACTCATCACAAAATTTAGCAAAGTCTTGATTTTCAAACTCACCTCCATGGTTTGTACGAATGCTTGAGATAGTGTGACATTTTTCATTCTGCACCTTCTTAGCAAACTTTGAAAAGAGAGAGAAAGTCTCAGATTTACTTGAAAGAAAGTAAACCCATGTAAATTATGAATAATTATCCACTATTACTACGCAGAATCTTTTTCCACCAATGCTTTGCGTTATAGTAGGTCCAAATAAGTCCATATGCAAAAGCTGCAGTACACGATTAGTGGAAACTTTACTTATTGGTTTGTAAGAGTTTCTAACCTGTTTACCCGTCGCATGGTGTGCATAGATCAGACTTTAAGTAATTGAGAATAGGCAATCCTCGAACAAGTTTCTTGGAAGAGATCTTGGTGATTTGCTTCATATTGATATGGCCTAGCTTTCTATGCCATAGAATAGCTTCATCTTGTACTGATATTAAGCACTGTGATCTTTCATGATTCACATCCAGAATATAGATATTTCCATGTCTTCGTCTAGTAAAAGATTGAGTAAAGTCTTTACTGATTATATTTACTGATTCTAGAGCACATTCCTTTCTGGAAATTGATCTTGAAACCAGTATCACACAACTGGCTTATGCTAAGCAAGTTGTAATTTAATCCTTCAACTAAGGAAACATTCTTGATTGACAGATTTCCAATCTTTACTATTCCACGACCAGTAATTCTTCCTTTGTTGTTACCACCAAAAGAAACTTTTCCTCCATCTATCTGGACAAATTTTATGAAGCAACTTGAGTCTCTCGTCATATGTCTTGAGCAGCCACTATCTAGATACCATTTAATCTTCCTTTTGATAGTGACCTGCAATTAACAAGAATTCAAGCTTTCTTTGGTACCCACATCATCTTGGGTCCAGAAGAGTTAGAGCAATAAACAGTCTTTGCCCAATTCCCTTTAACAGGTCTCCAAACCAAAGGACATTCTTTCTCAAAATGTTCTGAGCTTTGACACTTAGAACATTTCAAAGCATTTCTGCCAACAGGTTTTACAAAGACTTTCTGGAAATGATTTTTATAAGCAATTTTGGTTGGTCTTTGTTTGATTCTTTCCTTTACCTTTGGGAAATCAATCAGAGGAATAGTTTCAGAAGTCATACCAAGACCCAACTTATCAAAGTAGGGTCTTTGTATCGAAAGAATTTTATCCAACTTTTCAGAACCATTTGAAAATCTTTTTGATATATTAGAAATATCATTTTTCAAAAGATTATTTTCTTTGGAAACAGAGTCTGAGTTTTCTTTCACAATAGTAAAGTTCTTTTCCAACTTTTCAAACTTTTCTTTCCAAAGTTTTTCCTGTTGCTTCAATGTAGAATTTTCCTTTTTTAATTCGGAGATCCTCTTAAGAGAATGTTTTAGACTAAGACAAAGTTCATCAATATACTTAGAAACCTTGACAAGAATTTTTAGATTACTAACCTCGAGTTCACTGTCTGAGTCTGTATATGTATCAAGGTCTGAGTATGAATCAGATTTTGCCATTAAACAGATATTGACAAAATCATCATCACTTTTCTTCACATTCAGTATCACTCCAAGTCTTTGCTTTGAGTGCCTTCCTGTATTTCTCAGTCTTTCCTTTTCTTTTCTTTAACAAAGGACAGTTGGGTCTAATGTGTCCCTTTTTCTTGCATTCAAAGCAAGTCACTTCTTTGTTAGAATCATCTTCCTCTGTTGATTTGTTTTGAAACTTTTGTGAGCTTTGTTTCTTCCAATTGAATTTCCTTCCCTTTCTGTTCATCTTTCTGAATCTCTTTATCATGAGTGACAGTTCTTCATCATCTAGATCTTCTTCAGAGTCTATAACATCAGAATAATCATTAGACTTTAAGGCAATAGATTTCTTACCTTTTGAATCTTCCTCTTCATTTGGTGTGCTCTACTTCGTAAGACTGAAGAGTTCCAACCAATTTGTCTACAGAGAGTGGAGCAATCCTTTGTGTCTTTCTTATTGGGGTTTTTATATAATTCCAGTCTTTAGAGAGTCCACGTAGGAGTTTGTTGACCTTCATATGTCCTGAGATTGGATGTCCCTGATATTCAAAACCATTCACAATTTCAGTAAAACGACTAAACATATCAATTATTGATTCTCCTAATCTCTTCTTAAAGATTTCATATTGTCCCAAAAGAATATTGATCCTTGTTTCATTCACTCGATCAGTCCCTTCATAGGTAATGTGAAACCTATCCCAGACTTCTTTTGCTGTATCACAAGAAGATATTATGTTATACTCAGTAGGAGATAAAGCACAATATAAGGAGTAAATGGCTTTAGCGTCAAGAGTCTGTCTCTTGGTTATTTCTTCTTGAGTCATCTGAATATGACCAGCAACTTCTTTTCCTCTCTCTGATTCTGATGTAGCAGCAGGAATGATTCCTTTATCTACCACTTCCCATTCCAAAGGATCTTTCGATCTTAGGAATGCTTTCATCTTGTTTTTCCATATGCTGTAGTCTTTTCCATCAAAGTATGGAGGTCTGGTATTGCTTTGACCTTCAACCAACCCTGTAGGCAATATACTAACCATAGATCTTTTACTCAGAAGTAAAGACACTTCTTATAAACGAGTAAACCTGCTCTGATACCAATTGTTAGGACTAGTATTAGCACCTAAAGGGGGGTGAATAGGTGACTAAAGTGATTTTATAAATTTTAACCCGAATGAGAGATTAATGAATTAAAAACAACAATCGCAGCAAATGAAAGTAATGAAAGATAAAAGGATTAGGGATAGAGAATCAAGACTCCAGATTTATAGTGGTTCGGCTTAGATTAAGCCTACGTCCACTCTCCCGCACGGACAGCCCTTCTGGCTGGATTTCACTAAGAATCAAAAAGAGTGTTTACAATCTCACGCCGTTGAATTCACAGTGTAGAAACTCTACTACACTTCCTCAAGGTCTCACCACACTTTGGTCTCTCTTTTGATTACAAGAATTGCTTGAAGAATAAGATCACAAGATAACAAGGAGACTCAGACTTTGAAATTTTTCTATCCGGCACACTTAAACAACTTGAGCGTCTCTCTTATATACTTCTCCATGCCTTCATTACCGTTGGCACCTTCAAAAGAAGTTCTTCCAATCAACCCATTTGACAGAATCAATTTAGAGAGATCTCGAGCTCTTTAAGGTAAGTGTAGATAGCCCATCAATCCTGCTCGCCCATACAATCAAGATCTTGGTTTCCATAAGTAGAAACTTCCAAGTATAAGTTGCGAATCTTAGAGAATCTATATTTATTCGGATACTAATATAAGAACTTGTAGTGCTGATTCCAGTCGAAGGATATTTCTTAGCCGTTAGAGCCAAAACCATATTAGATAGAATCAGAATAGAAGTTTTTAACTTGACGGTCTGAAAACTGTCCATGAGAGTAGACTTTGAAACTTGAGTCTTGATATCAGTAGACTTTGATCTTCAGACTTTGCTAGTAGAGTTTGCAAGTCTTCAGACTAGACTGATGGAAATGTTTTGTCGACTTCAAAATATCTGAAGAGAATTTATCCAACAAATTTCACTAAGAATCAAAAGAGAATTTACATCCCATGTCCTTGATTCCACAGCGTAGAGACTCTACTACACTTCCTCAAGGTCTCACCAAAATTCAGTCTCTCTTTTGATTACAAGTATAGCTCGAAGAATAAGATCGCAAAAGAACAAAGAGATTCAGACTTTGAAAATTTTCTATCTGGCACTCTTGAACAACTTGAGCATCTCCCTTATATACTTTTTCATGCCGTCAATACCGTTGGCACCTTCCAAAGAAGTTCTTCCAATCAACCCGTTGGATAGAATCAATTAGAGAGATCTCGAGCTCTTCAAGGAAAATGATGATAGTCCATCAATCTTGCTCGCCCATACAATCAGGATCTTGGTTTCCATAAGTAGAACATTCCAAGTATAATTCGTAGATCTGGAGGATCTAGATTACTCGAATACGAATAAAAGATCATACTTGAATTTATCCGAATAGAACTTAACTTCATCGGTTTGGAAACTGTCCATGAGAATAGACTTTGAATCTTGAGGCTGGAGGTCTTCAGACTTTGTCAAAAGAGTCTGCAAGTCTTCAGACTAGACTGATGGAAACGTTTTGTCGACTTCAAAACACCTTAAGAAGATCTCTAACAATCTCCCCTTTTTTGATGGTAACAAAACTTTCCTACAGATTTGGATACTTTCATCCTGCAATACAACATTTAAGCTAACAAAGATATCTCATAATAAGTTAGGATAAAGATAATGAGGGATCTGCATCCACAGAAAACAAATTAGTCCTATAAAGATAATTATCAGTTAACTTTATCGAAATCAACAGCATAGCTTAAAGTACTGCAATAATAAGCAATCCAAAGTTCAAGTTAGTCCAAAATCCAAACAAAAGATAAAGTCAAACACATCAAAAATTGAAATTTGTCCAATAGTGTTAAAATCTACAACTTCTCCCCCTTTTTGTCAGCATAAAAAAGGTGAGGAAGTTAAAATTAAGATGCGAACGAGTTGAAAATCTCCCATCGACTTGACGGTGTCTTCCAACTTCTTCATATCCTCCTGCAATTGTGCTAGAGCCGTTCCTTTTGCAGTTGCCTGAATCTGAATATGAATATCACGAATTTGATCTTGTAAAGTGACGGAGATGGCACGATTCTCATTCTGCAGAGTCTGAAATTCGCATCCCAATGCATAGACCTGGCCTTTAAGCTCCAAAAGAATTTCAAGCAACCTTCCAAAGTCTCCAGATTTATCAGTCTGTGTGCTTGCTTCAGCATGGTCAGACTGTGGAGTAAAGCCAGATCAATGAACATCAACACGAAAATCCACATTTGGAGATGATGCCTCATGGTCTTCTTCGGGAAATTGTGAGGCATATACATCCTCTGCATCAGCAGGAGAACGATTGACACTAACACTTGTAAAAGTTAGAAGAGGAATACCTTCTCTAGGAACATCACCCCCCATTTCAGTGCTTTCGGGTGGAGAAAAGTATTCTTCTTGCTGAGATGCTTCTTCAGTGTCGTGACGTTCTTGATCCTCCTTTTCTGCTAGAGAATCTCCATGACCTTCTTCTACAGTTTGTTCTTCTGTCTGCTTTTGTGTTTCTACTCTTGCTATGTCTTCTTCTTCCCTCATTGATTCCTTCTCCTTATTCCCTTTCTTAGTCTCTCCTCCGACTTAATGTTCTTGTTCTTCCGACTCAGGTACAAGACGCTGGGAGGCAAAAGTGGAAATAGCAATGTCTTCCTCATCATCTTCATCTTGTAAGATGATTGCTCTCCTTCTTTTGGTAGGAGCAGTCATGGAATCTTTGCCTTTTCTCTTCGCAGCAGCAGAGTCTTGTCTAGATTTGACAGGGGTTTTCTCCTTAAATCGCTCTAACGTCTTGCTTAGTTCCTTCAGACGCAACTTTGTAATCATTTTCAGCCCTATTACCATTTGATCAATGGTTCTCACACACAGAATCTTGGGAGGTTGAATATTAAGGTGTCTGAATAAACGAGAAATAAGAGCAGAGTAAGGAAGTTTGCCCTTGTCCTTTGCCATGGACCTATACATGTGAAACATTATAGTGTGAGGCAAGGAGAACTTGTGACCAATTTTGATGGCGTACATCAATTTTGCTTTAGAGTTTGAGACATCTGTCTTTGATGTTGACTTGGGTCTGAGACAATTAATCACGATCTTATGGAGCAGTATGTTGGATGCACTCATCCTCAGATAAAAGAGTCACCCTTCCACAATTCTATCTTTAGCAAGCTCCAAGGTTACATGACTAATAGACACAGATATAGATTGGAAAGCTCTTCTTTCCACACCAATTGCATCAGCAAGAATATCCACATCAACCACATACTCCTTATCTCTAACACTGAATGAAAAACTATTCGCATAAAAAAAACTAAGATTCAAATAGAAATATGCGGTCAGTTCAGAATGAGCAGAATCTATCTCAGTACAAAATTGATCAAGTTGAAGTTTTTCAAACTTCTCTCTCAGATTGATGTTTAATAGGTCAAGGAAATCGAAGTCCACAATTCTTGGGTTCATAACCCCACGCTTCAGCAACTTGGAATAAACCTGTTTATGTTCCTCAGAATGAAATAATTCTTCCCTCTTTCCTTGAATTTTTGCAGCCACACCCAGTCTTGGCTTAAAGTGCACAAACATTTTTCATCGTCGTCTTTCCCTTCAAGCTGATTCACACTTCCAAAATGTGGATCACTAGGAAAATTAGCGAAAGCCTTTTCCGCTGTTCCAACAGGAACAACTACCGAACGTTCCATCACATTTAAGAAGTGAGTCTGATTCTTATACCCTTTTTCTTCTAGAAACTCATCGATAAACGACATTGAAGAACCACTTTCTTTCAGAGTAGAGTAAAGCCTATAAGTGAATGCGGGCTTAAGAGATCTTACGGGTTCTATATTCTCGATGATGTCTTCTTCTGCTTGTTGAGGGCCACAAACATGTGATCTAGCAGGAGAGGAATTGCGCGGTTGAGAATGTTGACGCACCTGTCGACTTAGAGAGTGTGACATCCCGAATTTTCAGTTCTGTTTCCTCTTGATTGAATCGGGCATTTCATTGACGTGTTTATAGGGCTATTCTCAGAACTGATTATTCTTGAGATAACTAGACTATCTGGGGAAATTATTAGGAATTTTAAGGCAATAGACTAGAGAATTCAATCAGGAATCGGCTTCTCGACCGTGTCCATCTTTAGAGGCCATTACGACACAGTTAAAAATCAATTGGAAATCAGAGATAGACTGGATCGACAGTGATGTGTGGCTAATCGTGGGTGACACCACTAAATTAGAAAATTCATGTCGACCGGCACTAAACTGACTTTCTTATTGTTTTGGTACCCTGTGTCTGTATTTGGATCCTCAGGATTTTCACAAAAATCGAGAGTTGCCAATGAGTCGAGTGGGTTCATAGTGGCTCGAAAAAAATCGACCACGAGTCAATTGCACTTAAAAATATCTGAAAGTTACCTGGTAGCCTAGGTCACGCTAAAAACGCGTCGAATATAAATTAACCGCCAATTCGAGTCCGATTTCAGAAATTGAAATTTCGGTCACGTCACAATAAATTCTAGGAGTGTCAACTCAGTCTCAAAACTTTTTTTCGGAGATTCCGAGATTTTTACGGAATATCGGTTCGGACGCCACGGAAAATCAACAAAAATTCGGATGGGCTCAATTAAAAGAAATTTCGACTTCCAAGTCGAACCTTTGAGTGTTGGGGACTAGCAGAAAATGGTATGGGATTTTCCTTCGACAAAATCGGACCTCAATTTGGGAAATTGAGTAAGAAAATTGAATTAATTTGGGTGAATTTCAAAATTGGAAAGGGGGCAGAAATTTGGGGCTTCAATTAGGTTTATTTGGTGAATTTTTAATGCAAGAAAGTATTGGAGATTTAAGTGATAAGGTTGGAAAGTATTTGAGGGACAAGCAATCAATGGAATAGATAATCTTTGTTAACTAATTGTCATTTCCTTTCAAAAGCTTCTTCGACACGCCAATCCACCGACTCCTCCTGCGCACGTCTTCACTTTGCTTTTCATTTGCCATGGAACTCCTTTGAAGCAAACTAGCAAAACTCCATCTCCATCCACCGAGCTACTCCCCATCATCGTTGGACTTTCTGCCAATTGTTTGACCCCATCCCCATGCCCACAATGCTCCACCGAAACCTCAATTCTTCAACTCCTGCCAGCACGCCCACGCGTCCAAGCTCCAGCAAGCTCGATCTTCACCGATCAACAAATCAGTGTTGAAGACACCGAAGCTGACCGCCTTCTGCACCCACGCGTCCACCGAAGTTCTCCAGCCCATTGAAGACTGAAGCTGCTCTCTTCATCCACGCGGCCAGCTCCACCTTCTCGTGTCTTCAAACCCCACGAAGCAACATCGCCATCCACACCGCAGCTCCCTCCTCGCGGCCAGCAAATCCCGTCGTGGGCCAAGCTCCATCGAAGACTAGGCCCACCGAAGTAGTCCAACAAATTCCAGCACCTGCAATCAGCCCGTTCCAGCTCAATTGAAGTCAACAGTTTTTGGCCCATATTCATTTCTTGGGCCCAACAGAATTCCAACAAATTGAAGCCTATCTTCAGCCCAAGATTTTAACAAATCAGCCTAGAATTTCAACAGGCCCAAGCCCAAGAGTGGGCCCAATCCGAAGCAAGAACAAATCTCAGGTGGGCTGAGATTTGTTGGGCCCAAGTCTAAGGCCCGACCCAAGCTCGCCGGTGTCGCCGAAAATCCGATTTCGGCCGTCGTCGCGTCGCAGTTGTGGTGATTCGGTTCCCGCTTTTACCAAGTGCGTTTTACTCACTAATGCTTTCTTAATTTGCTAATTATACTTAGGGTTGGTTAGATTTAATTAAATGCAATTAGGTGGTTAGATTAATTTAGATAAATTAAATTAGAGACTTAATTATGCATGTTAGGTGGTTAGAAATAGACATTAGCAAGTAGACATGCCATGTTATTTATTGGACGAGTCTCGGTAATTTTCTGGGTTCATCTTGGCTTCCAATCAGGCATTATGGTCCTAAATTGGATTTTTAATAATTATTTATTTAAATTTCGAAATTAATTATTTAATTAATTATTTTTCCGGAAATTCAATCGGGATGGCCAGTGACCGGAATTTCGTGCTTATCGTCATGGTGCAGTCCATTTATTTTTTTGAGCTTTATTTAGTGCTAAAGTAATTTATGAGTGAATTTAAGATTCATTCCTAAACTAGATCTTGAGAGAGTCGGGTGGGACCGTAAAGCCACTAGCTCTTCAGAGGGTTGGGTGGGACCGTAAATCCACTAAATCTTGAGAGGGTCAGGTGGGACCGTAAAGCCACTAGATCTTGAGAAGGTCGGGTGGGACCATAAAGCCATTGAATCTTGAGAGTGGCATTTAAAAGAGACACGTAGGCTCGGTGATTTGATGCATCACTTTGGTGAACTAGTGCCTTAGAGAATGCACTTGTGCTCTGTGACATGTAATCGACTGGTTCGATTTGTAATGAGTAATTGGGTGCCTATTATAAATTGTACTGATTTGCAAGTGGAATCTAAGACCAAGGTAAGTCCTCTGACCTATGCGTGTTTAGGCAGCCCATAGTGTATTGGCTTACTAATGGAGTCTTAGGAGGTAGAACTTGCTGAGACGTAGTCTCATCCTGGTTGTGGGACATCATTTCAGGACCTTGAGGAGGAGCTGAGGAGGAGGAACCTGAGGAGAAGAAAGATCTTGGATGAAGAAGACGATCCAGAGAGGGATCTTGAGTACAACCCGGATGTGGATTGAGATCCCATCCCTTTTGTGAACCCTGTCTTAGTGTAGATAGGTGCGAGACCTATATGCTGGAAATAGTATTGCAAATATACTATGTGTTGTGCTGTTAATATAAGTGTGGTTGTGAATTTAATTATGAAAAATAAGGTCTGTTTTTTTATCCCATTATTTTATTGTCTGGGGATTCTTAACCGCTTCCGCATGTGCATAATAAAATAGAAAGGGTCGGCGATACATAGTCCTGGGATATCGCACTTTAAAATCGACCAAGGTAAGGGATGGGCACGTGCCCAAGGATCGGGGCGTGACAGAGAGTCTTCTTCTTCGGTTAGATCGAAGTGCGTAGGCCCCTCACGCAAAACTTGTGGTCCCCTGCTTGCTATTCTCGATGACTTTCTTTGATGCGACATTGTCACAGTCTTTGAGAGAATTTTCACACTCAAATCGCGAAAAATGTGAGAACTTTAAGGGTAAAACTTCGAAAGAAAATTTCAGAGAGTGAAGATCTATGCTCTACGGTTTTTAGGTAAAAATAAAGAGGAAGAAGAACAATATATAAAACACTCGATACGGGGTATTTGAAATGTCACAAAAAGGAAAAAATAAAAATGCCTTTTCAAAAATAACTGCCATTTTAAAAATTGATAACCATCTTTTTCAAAAAGATAACTGCCTTTTTAATATAAATTAGAGATTAACATGCAGTCTTACCTTTTCGAGATATCATTTTAAGCGATTAAAAGCACTATAACTGAAATAACTTACAGTCGTAACCTTTGGTCTTCTAAGTTTGAACTTTTTAGTCTGATACTTTTCAGATTTAGTTCCTATGTCTGAGCTTCATCAGTCTTCAAGAGATAAGATATTGAGTCTTGAACGAATAGACTCAAATGAACTTTTCTCAAGCGGCTTTATGAATATGTATGCCAGTTGATTTTTTGAGTCGATAAATTGTATCAAGACTTCTCCATTTTGAACATGATCTCCAATAAAATGATGTCAAAATCTCTATATGCTTTGCTCTTGAATGAAGAATTGGGTTCTTTGTGAGATTAATTGCACTGGTGTTGTCACATTTGATCTCGGTGCATGAGTCTTTGATACCAAAGTCTTGTAGTTGTTGTTTTATCCAAAGTATTTGAGAACAACAGCTTCCAAGAGTTACATACTCTGTTTCAGCTGTTGATAGAGCTACGGTACTTTGCTTCCTTGAAAACCAAGATACTGCCCTGTTACCAAGCAATTGACAAGTGTCGAATGTGCTCTTTCTATCAACTCTGCAACCTGCAAGATCTGTGTCTGAATATCCAAGAAGAGTAAAGTCTCCTTCCTTGGAATATCATAGACCAAGCTTAGCAGTTGTTGCAACATATTTGATGATACGTTTTGCAACACTTAGATGAGATTCTTTAGGATCTGATTGAAACCTAGCACGAATGCAAACACTAAACAAAATGTCAAGTCTTAATACAGTAAGATAAAGAAATGAACCAATGATACTCCTATATAGTTTTTGGTCGACTTTCTTTCCTCCTTCATCTTTGTCTAACTTCGAAGAATTTGACATTTGTATGTTAGTCTTTTTGCAATTTTCCAGTCCGAACTTTTTAACAAGTTCTTTTGCATATTTTTCTTGATGAATAAAAATTCCTTCTTTCTGTTGTTTCACTTGTAAACCAAGAAAAAAAGATAGTTCATCCACCATGCTCATCTCGAACTCATCCTGCATAGACTTAGAAAATTTCTTGCACAAAGTCTCATTAGATTATTCAAATATAATATCATCAACATAAATTTGGACGAGTAAAAAGCTTGTACCTTCCCTTTTAATAAATAATGTAGTATCTACTTTTCCTTTAATGAAACCACATTGAATTAAAAAGTCACTTAACCTTTCATACCAAGCTCGAGGAGCTTGTTTTAATCCATATAAAGCCCTTTTCAGTCTGAACACAGAATCTGGTTTCTTTGGATCTTCAAATCCAGGAGGTTGTTCCACATAGACTTCTTCTTGGATAAATCTATTCGGGAATGCGCTTTTGACGTCCATTTGGAATAACCTGAAATTCTTATAGCATGCAAAAGCAAGTAATAATCTAATTGCTTCTAACCTTGCTACCGGAGCATAAGTCTCATCATAGTCTATCCCTTCTTCTTGCGTATATTCCTTAGCCACGAGTCTTGCTTTGTTTCTTGTCACTTTTTCTTCTTTCATCGACTTTGTTCCTGAAAACCTATTTAGTTCCAATAATATATTTACCTTTTGGTTTATGAGTTAATTCCCAAACATCGTTAATGTTGAATTGTCTGAGTTCTTCTTGCATTGCTTCAATCTAGCTTTCGTCAGCTAAGGCTTCTTCTATATTTTTGGGTTCTATTTCAGAAATAAGCGCCACAGCACTAGACTCTTCTCGCCTTTTGGATCTCGTGCGAATCCCCTCATTAATGTTACCAATAATGAGTTCTTCAGGATGATTAGACTTATGCTTTCAGTTACTGGATAATCTGAAAGGTTGTTGATCTTTTTCTTGAGTTGATCCTTCATCAATAATTCGTTGTTCTTCTTCTGGAATTTGAACTGTTTCAGGGGAGGTAGACTTTGTGGAGTCTTGAGCAGGTTCTGATTCTTCAGTCTGAATTGGTTGAGTTTGTGGAAAGTCTTGAAATTTGACGTTCATTGATTCTTCCACAGTCTGAGTCTTCTTGTTGAATACTCTGTAAGCTTTGCTTGAAGTTGAGTACCCAAGAAAGAATCCTTCATCCGATTTTTCTTCAAACTTACCAACTCGATCATTTGCATTTTTCAGGATAAAGCATTTACAACCAAATACTTGAAAATATGAAACAATTGGTTTCTTTCTTTTAAAAATTTCATAAAAAGTTTTCTCAAGAATTAGCCTTAAAAACACTCTATTAATAATATAACAGGCTGTTGAAACAACTTCAGCCCAAAAACGTGAAGAAATATTACTTTCAATTAAAAGAGTCATTGCCATTTCTTATAAAGATCTATTCTTCTTTTCCACAACTCCATTATGTTCTGGTGTATATGGAGAGGAGAATTTATGCTGAAAACCATATTCATCACAAAATTTAGCAAAGTCTTGATTTTCAAACTCACCTCTATGGTCTGTACAAATACTTGAAATAATATAACCTTTTTTATTCTGCACTTTCTTAGAAAATTTTGAAAAATGAGAAAAAGTCTCAGACTTACTTGCAGGAAAGTAGACTCAAGTAAATCGTGAATAATCATCCACTATTATTAGGCAAAACCTTTTTCCACCAATGCTTTGAGTTCTAGTGGGTCCAAAGAGATCCATATGCAGAAGCTACAGTACACGATTAGTGGAAACTTGATTTATTGATTTAAAGGAATTTCTAACCTGTTTTCCCAGTACGCATGGTGTGCATAAGTCATACTTTTGGTAATTGAGATTAGGTAATCCTCGAACAAGTTTCTTATAAGAGATTTTGGCAATTTGCTTCATATTGATTTGGCCAAGCTTTCGATGCCATAGATTAGCTTCATCTTGTACTAATATTAAGTATTGTGATATTTCTTGATTCACATCCAGAAGATAGATATTCCCATGTCTACGTCTAGTAAAAGATTGAGAGAAGTCTTTACTGATTCCTGAACACGTTCCTTCCTGGAAATTGATCTTGAATCCAGTATCGCACAATTGGCTTATACTGAGTAGATTGTAATTCAATCCTTCGACCAAAGGGACATTATTAATTGATAGACTTCTAATTTTTACTGTACCACGACCAATAATCCTTCCTTTGCTGTTACCACCAAAAGAAACTTTCTTTCCATCTATTTGAACAAGTTTTATAAATCAACTTGAATCTCCTGTTATATGTCTTGAGCAGCTACTATCCAAATACCATTTGATCTTCTTTTTAATAGTGACCTGTAATTAAGAGAAAATTCAAGCTTTCTTTGGTACCCATATCATCTTGGGTCCGGTTGAGTTCAAGTAATAAACAGTCTTTGCCCAATCCCTTTTAACAGGTCTCCAAACCATAGGGCATTCTTTCTCAAAATGTTATGTGTTTTGACATTTTGAACATTTGAGAGCATTTCAGCCAACAGGTTTTACAAAGACTTTCTAAAAATGATTTTTATAAATAGCTTTTGTAGGTCTTTGTTTGATTCTTTCCTTCACCTTTGGAAAATCAATTAGTGGAATAGTTTCAGAAGTCATACCAAGACCTAATTTGTCAAAGTAGGGTATTTGTATCGAAAGAATCTTATCCAACTTTTCAGATCCATTTGAAAACCTTTTTGAGATGTTTGAAATATCATTTTTCAAATAGGTATTTTCTTTTGAAAGAGAGTCTAAGTTTTCTTTTAAAATGGTAAAGTTTTTATCTAAATTTTCAAATTTTTCTTTCCAAGGATTTTCATGTTGCTTCAATATAGAATTCTCCCTTTTTAATTCGGAGATCCTCTTAAGAGAGGTTTTGAGGCTTAGACATAGTTCATCAATATATTTCGAGACTTTGGCAGGAATTTTTAGATTACTTACCTCAATCTCACTGTTTAAGTCTTAGTCTGTATCTGTCTCGAGGTCTGTGTCTGAGTCAGATTTTGCCATTAAACAGATGTTGGCATAATCATCATCACTTTCTTCACATTCAGTATCACTCCATGTTTCTTCTTTGAGAGCCTTTCTGTATTTCTCAGCCTTTCCTTTTCTTTACTTTAATAAAGGACAGTTGGGTCTGATGTGTCCATTTTTCTTGCATTCAAAGCAAGTCACTTCTTTGTTGGAATCATCTTCCTCAGTTGATTTGTTTTGAAATATTTGAGAGCTTTGTTTCTTCCAATTAAATTATCTTCCCTTTTTATTAAGCTTTCTGAACCTCTTTAACATGAGTGTCAGTTCTTCATCATCTAGATCTTCTTTGGAGTCTGTAGAATCGGAATAATCGTTAGACTTTAAAGCAATAGACTTCTTACCTTTAGAATCTTCTTCGTCGTTGGTGTGCTCCACTTCGTAAGACTAAAGTATTCCAATCAATTCGTCTACAGAAAGTGGTGCAATTCTTTGTGTTTCCCTTATCGAAGACTTTATATAATTCCAATCCTTAGAGAGTCCATGCAGCAGCTTGTTGACCTTCATTTGTCCTGAGATTGGGTATCCCTGATATTCTAAACCATTCACAATTTTAGTAAAACGACTAAACATATCAGTTATTGATTCTCTTGATCTCATCTTGAAAACTTCATATTGTCCCAAAAGAATATCGATCCTTGTTTTCACTCGATCAATTCCTTCATAGGTAATGTGCAGCCTATCCCAGACTTCTTTTGTTATTTCACAAGAGGATATTCTGTTATACTCAATAGGAGATAAAGCACAATATAAAGAATAAATAGCTTTAGCATCAAGAGCTTGTCTCTTGGTTATTTCTTCTTAAGTCATCTCAATAGAAGCAGCAACTTCTTTTCCTCTCTCTGATATTGATGCAGCAGTAGGAATGATTCATTTTTCTACCACTTCCCATTCCAAGGGATCTTTCGATCTTAGGAATGCTTTCATCTTGTTTTTCCATATGCTGTAGTCTATTCCATCAGAAGGAGGTTTGGTGTTGCTTTGACCTTCAACCAACCCTGTAGGCAACATACTAGCCATAGATCTTTAACTCAGAAGTAAAAACACTTCAAATAAATTAGTACACTTGCTCTGATACCAATCGATAGAACCAATACGAGCACTTAAAGGGGGGTGAATAGGTGATCAAGATGATTTTTATTAATCGTAACAAAATAGATTGATTTTTTAACGAATGATAGACTAAGAGATTGAAAACAATAATAGACGTATGAAAATGCAATGTAAAGTAAAAGGATTAAGGATAGAGAATCAAGACTCCAAGTTTATAGTGGTTCGGCTTAGACCAAGCCTACGTCCACTCTCCCCAACGGACAGCCCACTAGCTAGATTTCACTAAGAATCAAAAGAGAATTTACAATCTCACATCCTTGATTCCACAGTGTAGAGACTCTACTACACTTCCTCAAGGTCTCACCAAAATTCAGTCTCTCTTTTGATTACAAGTATAGCTCGAAGAATAAGATCGCAAAAGAACAAAGAGATTCAGACTTTGAAATTTTTCTATATGACACTCTTGACCAACTTGAGCATCTCCATTATATACTTCTTCATGCCTTCAATACCGTTGGCACCTTCCAAGGAAGTTCTTCCAATCAACCCGTTGGATAGAATCAATTAGAAAGATCTCGAGCTCTTCAAGGAAAATGACGATAGCCTATCAATTCTGCTCGCCCATACAATCAAGATCTTGGTTTCCATAAGTAGAACCTTCCAAGTATAATTCGCGGATCTGGAGGATCTAGATTACTCGGATATGAATAAAAGATCTCGAAGTGCTAATTCCAGTCGTGAAATATTCCTTAACCATTCGAATCAAAACCATACTTGAATTTATCCGAATAGAACTTTAACTTCATCGGTCTAGAAACTGTCCATGAGAATAGACTTTGAATCTTGAGTCTGAAGGTCTTCAAACTTTGTCAAAAAAATCTGCAAATCTTCAGACTAGACTGATGGAAACGTTTTGTCGACTTCAACACACCTTAAGAAGATTTCTCTAACAAATTTATCATATAATGTGTTTGGTGCTTACTCAATACAAGATAAAGTCAAATATAATAATAATATAACCTAGATAAAATTATTTCGAAGAAGGTAGAATAAATGTGGATATGATTTTTACTATTTATAATTGGATAATTATTTATTAGGAAAATTACCGAAAAAGTCTAAATCTATTACAATTGTGCTAATTTAATCCTAAACTTATTATTATTATTAGTTTGGCCAATAAAATTCTAAACCTTTTACTATTATGCTAATACAATCAATCCGGCCAAATTTGGCCGGCTGTAATTGATTTGGACACTAGTCAACAATTTTTTAATGATATTTTATATTTTGTATTTTTTTTTTGTAATTATGCTAATACAATACAACCAGCCAAATTTGGTCTGCTGGCATTGATTTGGACACTAGCCAACAATTTTTTAATGATATTTTATATGTTTTATCTTTTTATTAATTGTTTATCTTTTGGTCTCTCTCTCTCTCTCTCTTTGTTTTTTCTTCCTCCTCCCATCTTCTTTCTTTGGCTTCGACGACCGATTATAGGCGAGGGCCAGAAGTTGGATTGAGACGGTCGACCAATGGTGAGTCGGGCAAGGGCAAGCTCGCCCTCTTCTAGATTTGGCAAGGGCTCCCCTTGGTAGTGGCTAGGTGAGCTCCATCTTGCCATCACTAGGAGAGGTTTAGTCACTGGGGAGCTCACCCTTGCTTATTGACGATGAGGTGAGCTCGCCATTGGCCAATCATTGGAAGAAGGACGAAGGAGAAAAAAAAAAGAGAAAGAAAAAAATTAATAAGAAAATTCGAAAAATATTATTGAAAAATTGGCCCTACACTAGCTAGTGTCCATGTTAATGTTGGCTAGTCAAATTTGGTCGGATAGAATGAATTAACGCAATTGTAAAAGGTTTATGACTCAATTGACTAAAAAAATAAGTTTAGAATTGAATCAGTACAATTACAAAAAGTTTAAGACTTTATTGATAATTTTTCTTGAATAACAAGTTTCTTAAATTAATAAAATTATAAGCATAATTCAATATTAATAATATTTGAATTTTAGTACAAGAAATTCAAAATAACAAAAAATAAAAAATCAATTTTTTAATTTAATCTTATTTTTATTTATATATTTGAATTTAATTCTATCTTATATTTTTAGGAGTATTAATACAGTTTACTACTTTATAAAATTTTATAAGAGGATAATGGAATGGGAAAAAATAAATAAAAGAGAAATAATTAAAAAAAAGAGAGGAAAAAAAAGGCAAATTAAAATAAAGAAGGCAAAAATGTCGAACATGATTTTTACCATCTCCGTCTGTGAACTTTTACATTCATTTATACTAGTATGCCATTTATATTAAATAATATACATGATATGATATGAATACATCTAGCTTTATTACCGTGATTCATCAAATAATGGATATGATATAACAAAAAATTTGGATTTTATACCTTATCTTATCCAATCCTACTTTAACTATAAATTTTGATCACCAAACATAGCCTTAATGTTTGTGTTAGCAACTAAAGACCCAAACAGCCCCACCTTAGCCCAAATAAGTATTGGAGCTTATTACCATGTATTACATTGGCAGGTCTATTCCCCAATCAATCATCGCCATTTCCCTCTCTTGTTTCTCTCTTTCTCGCGTTTCTCTGTTCTCTCTCTCTCCCTTCTTCTATCGTACGAGGCAACTTTTCCAAGCTTAGGAGGGTTGGTTGAGCCTCTAGTTGCTGTCCCGGCTACTACATTCCTTAATTTTCAATTTTGGGGGTCCGTGCATTAAAAGAGGATTCTAAGAAAAAATTAGTTCGTTTGCATTTTGTAGTAGATCTCCAAGGTGTGAAACATTGTCCAAAGCATTTGGCAGATCTCGAAACTTTGTTATCTGGGTACAGATCAGGTGCCATATTGACCGATGACCATATTATAGTACAGAGTCTCTAACTAGATGCATCAGCTCAGCTATGATGAGGTTCTCTGGTAACAATTACTGCTTTTTCCCTTTAGTATGTGTCAAGCGAATGGGCCAAGGAAGTTTTGAGCGACATCGAGAACCTAACGGAGGAGAAAGTGGACGAGGTCGTGAAGATTTACCTTGAAGATTTCAAGAAGGATACATCTGCGGTCACGCCCGCATATAACATGTCAAAAGCAGCCCTCAATGCCTACACTAGGATCCTCGCCAGGAAGTTCCCAGGTTTCTGCATCAACTGCGTATGCCCCGGCAACGTGAGAACAGACATCAATCAGCACAGAGGCGTCTTGTTTGTGTTTTTGTTCCAAAAAAAAGAACATAAACACGTTTGTTTGTGTTTTTGTTCCAAATTTATTTTTTTGTTCCCGGGAACAAATTTGGAATTGAAACAAGAAACAAAAAAAACATGTTTCTCGTTCCCGAAACACTTCCGAGAAACAATTTTTCTCTCTCCTATTTTTTCCTTCTCTTTCTTTTCTTCTTCTTTTTTCTTTGGCCAATCGCAGGCCTCGGCCATGGCTAGCGACTAGCCGTCGAGGGCCGGTGACCTCGTCGGAGCATCGCCGACCCTCGGCGAGGCCGTAACATCTTGATTTTCAAGTTCTGATTTCAATTGAATAAGTTGGGCCTTTCATCGACGCGCCAATAGTGTTTTTCTCTAAGTTGGTCACTCATGAGATAACTGACTTATCTAGTGAAGTCATTAAGAGATTTTAATGCAATAGACTTGAGAAATCGACCAGAAATCGACTACTTGACCGTGCTCATCTTTAGAGATCATTACGGCATAGTTAAAAATTGATTAGAAATTAGAGATGGGTCGGTTCGGCAGAGATGTGTGGCTAATTGTGGGTGACTCCACTAAATTGGAAATTCTCGTCGACCGGCACTAAATTGATTTTTCTATCATTTTGGTACTCTATGTTCGTATTTGAATCCTTGAGATTTTCACAACAACCAAGAGTCACCAATGTGTTGAGTGGGTTCATTATGACTCAAAGAAAATTGACCATGGGTCATTTGCACCAAAAATTCCTAAAAGTTACCCAGTAGGCTAGGTCACGCTAAAACCACGTCTAATTGAAATTAACTGCAAATTTAAATTCGATTTCAGAAATTGAAAGTTTTGTCATGTCATGAGTCATTCTAGGAAAGTTGACTCACCTTTTGAGGAATTTCCGGCGAGTTTGGGATTTTTACGGAAAATCGAATCGGACGATTCAGAAAACAAATGGAAATTCGGATTGGCCAATTTGAAGGGACTTTTGGCATCTGGTGTGAGTGAATAGGTGAGAGGAAACTTCATGGACATTTTCCGCTGTCAAATCGAACCTCAATCGGAGAAGTTTGTTCGAAAAATCAGATTCCGAGAAAAACAAAATGAAATTCGGATTTGAGGGAAATTCATGAGATAAAGGGACTGTCTTATCTGGATCTTCGTTTAGATTTCAAATTGTGCAATTAGTAAAGAAATTAGTCCTAGGATGACCAATTGACAAGTTGTTTTGAAGTTGAACAAATTATAACTTTAGTTTTAATGTTATTTCCTTCTTTTGCTTGGACCCACCCTCTCCACACACACACGCACCCCCTCCTTTGGCCGACTTTATCTCCTATGCCGTCTTCCTTCTGAATTTCTCTGACTTGGTCCATGCGTATCCAACCTTCTCTCTTCTTCTTTTATTAGTTTTTGCATGTTTTTTTTTTTATAACCTGGGAACCCCTGTACAGCCAGTAGCAGGCGAGGTAAACCTGGAGTGACGCTAGCGGAGGACCCACCACCCTGACGTCACACTTAAGACACCAAGCGCCTCCATTGGATTTCGAACCCCTCACCCCTCACCTTTGGAGAAGGATCAAGGGAGTTATTTTTTGCATGTTGGTCTTTCCTCAGCCGACAACTAGCTACTTGGTCTTCCAATGCCTCATCTTCTTTGACTTTGCTTTGCATTATTATCTCTCTTTCTTTCCTTTCTTTAATTCTCGCACGTCTCCCCTTCATGGCTGACAATTCCTGCCCTTTTATCCTTTCCCCTTGCTGCTTTTCCTTTTTTTGTTTTGCTTGTTTGGTCAAAGAACGAGCTGTCTCGGTCTTCTCCTCCTCGTGTGCACTAGTCCACCTCCACCGCCTCTACATTGCTTTCATTTTCCTTGAAGCCTGCAACAGCCCCACCAAAGCCGTCCCCGCCCCCTCTCTTCACGTGCGGCACCATCACCGAATCTCTTCCCAGCCGCTGCCACGTTTGAGTTGACAAAACCAAAAGAAGCCTCCATCTCTCTCTGCCCTCACCAAATTCCACCTCCGTTCCTCCTCTCTCTCGCAACCGTTGCAACTCATGTCCCACCGAAGCAACGTCAGCCCACCACCTCGCCAGGACTCCTTGGTCGCGCCACCAACAACCCGACCAGCAAGCTCAGCCGTACATCACTGAACCAACAGAAACTTTGAGCCTTCTACGCCCGTTTTGGCCCGTTTCTGGACCCCAAAAGCTATCGCCAATTTGGAGTCTCTTGAGCCTCGTTGCATCCCCGTCAAATTGATCCGAACAGATCATTTATCCGATGAGTTTAACTCACGAAACCTCTCTTAGTAGGTTAATAATGCTTAGGGGTTGATTAGATTAAATTAAGCATGGTTTAGGTGGATAGATTAGATAGATTAGTTAATTTAATGATTTACTGATGCATGTTAGGTGGATAGTTAGTGTAATTAAAGCCTAGACAAGCTCTAGTATTTATCTAGAGTGATTCAAAAAATTTCCAGGTCCGTCTCGGCGTTCAATTAGGCTTTTTCGAGCCTAAGTCGCATTTTCAGTATTTAATAATTAATTTTAGAAATTAATTAATTAATTAATTATTTTCCAAAAATTAGACCGTGATAGCCAGTGACCGAAATTTTATGCTGATTGCTGTGGTGTGGTCTATTTATTTAATTGAGCTCTAATTTGTGTTGATTTGGCGTGATTTATGTTTTAAGGATTTATTCCTAAATTAAATTAATTTCAGTAATTAATTGGAAAATAACCGAGCGTCGGTTTACTCGCCAAAATTATTTTGGTGGACCATTTAAATTGATGGGATTTATGGAAATGAAATTATGGTACTTTGGCTAAAGCCGACCGTGTACCCACACACGGGTATTTTCATCGGGTCTAATAAAAATGGAGAATTGGTCAAATGATTAGACCAAGAATTGTGGCAGCTTCTGGTGAGCATAAATAGTATACTATATGAGTATAATTGCAGCAGCTTCTGGTGAGCATATGTAATATACTATATCAGTATTTGAGGCAGCTTCTAGCGAGCATATATATAGTATATTATCTCAGTATTTGAGGCAGCTTCTGGCGAGCTATACTATATATTATTGGCTTAGAGTGAGCAATCCTGGATTATGGTCGGACTCATAGATAGTATTGATTGAGATGACCAGGGAATGGTCATGTTGACATGGAATCGACAGAGTTGATTGATCGATGATTCGATCTGAATTCTTGATTGATGTGATGATGTGATTTAATGATTGCTTATTGAATTAACTTACAGTAAGGAACTGAGGCCAAGGTAAGTCCTCTGATCTGTGGTTGTGCCGAGGCAGCCCTTAGGGCGTATTATCTTCCTAATCGAGTCTTAGGGGGTTGAACTTGTTGAGACATTATCTCACTAGTTATTGTATAACCATTTTCAGGTCCTTAGATGTTGTTGGTGGAGGACCAGAAGCCCTAGAGTCTAGGAAGGTGGAGACCGAAGAATCGGCGATCATATCTGACTAGTTAGTCGTAGGACAATTCTCGTTTGTTGGAAGCCAATTCATTTTTGTAGACTTTTGTGTATAAACATGTGTGTTTATAAAAAGGTATTTTGTGAAAAATGGGGCCCTACTTTCCTATCCCATATTGTTTTATTGTCTGGGGATTATTTATATGCTTCTGCATGCGTATTAAAAATGAAAGGGTCGGCGATACAAACTAGGACGTCGCTATTAAATCGACCAGATGAGGGATGGGCACGTGCTCGGAGGATCGAGGCGTGACAGAGGCCGAACTCGCCCAACCACCAGCGAGGCTTGGCGTCACCGGGCCACTACCAGGTCGGCGTCACTTGGCGGTGGCCTGGTGAGGCCGAGCCTCGTCGGTGGCTGGGCGAGCTCGGCCTCACTGGATCTGGGCGAGCTCAAGCTCACCCAGCCACGGAGAGGCCGAGCCTTGTCGAGGGCCGGCGAGCCTTGTCGTGGCTGGGCAAGGCCGCCGGCCCTCATCGGCCATGGTCGAGGCTCGGCGACGGCCAAAAGGAAGGAAAAAGAAAAAAGAAAAAACAGGGAAAAGAAAAAGGAAAAAGGAAAAATAAAATAAAAATATTAAAAAATTAAAACAAACAAAAAAATCATATAAGTTTACTAAACGTGTTCTTGTTCTTTTTCTATTCTAGGAACAAGTTTACCAAATGCGTCCTTCTATTCAAAAATTATTCCCCGGAACATAAATAGTTTTTTTTATTTCTGTTCCCTGGAACAATTTTTGAAAAGAAATGTTACCAAACGCATTCTAAGCAACCACAAAGTCCACCATTCAGAAGAAGTGCCCCCTTTCAAGAGTCGTCCATGACTAAGGGGTTGTTTTTTAAATCTGTTTCTGTTCCTGGGAACATAAATTTTTGCTCTTTTGTTCTAGGGAAGAAAAAAAGAACAGAAATGCGTTTGTTTACACTTTTGTTCTCGGGAACAAATTTGGAACAGGAACAAGAAACAAGAAAAATTTTCTTGTTCCCGGGAACCATTCTGAGAAACACTATTTATTTCTCCTTTTTCTTCTTTTTTCTTCTTCATTTTTCTTTCCCCGGTCACTAGCCTCGACCATGGCCAACGACCGGCCATCAAGGGCCGGCAACCTCGCTGGAGCATCGCTGGCCCCCGACGAGGCTCGGCCTCACCAAATCTAAGCAAGCTGCTGGTGGCTTAGCGAGGCCACCGGCCAAAAGGAAGAAAAAAAGAAAAAGAAAAACGGAAAAATTAAATTAAAAAATTAAAAGAAACAAATTATACAAGTTTACCAAACGTGTTTTTGTTTTTTTTTTCTATTGCATGAATATAAATTTTGTGCAGTTACTAAACGCGTTCTTCTATTCAAAAATTGTTCCCCAGAACAGAAATAGTTTTTCTATTTCTGTTATGGGGAACAATTTTTGAAAAGAAATGTTACCGAACGCAGCCTAACTAACCACTAACTTATTTAGCCTATAAACACACGGGAATTCAAATTTTCCCCCCAAATCTTTAGAACAAAACTCTCATGTCTCTCTCTCTCTCACCGCGCACACAATTCGGCCACAAGTTTCCCTCTCTCTACTTTCTCTCTAATTTTTGTCAAAAAATTCTCTCTTCGCCAAGCCTAGCGTTGTCCCTCTCGTGGTGTCGCTCCAACCGAAATGCAGCCACATACCTGCAACCTTCTCCCTTCGTCTGGCACAACCTCCCTCCTCTCGAGGTAGTGGTAATGGTGATTGGCACTCCTTGATTGATCGCTAGAAGTATTCAATTCCGGCCACCTTCTTTGATTGCTTTATCAATTCAAATAATTTAAGGTAGGTTCATTGGAAGTCTTCACAATCAATTTCAAATGATCAATTAATAATCATTGATAGATTATAGTCTAATGAAGTCTATACTTCAATCTATAATCAAAATTCACTGTAGATTTTGATGAAATTGATTGATTATTAGTTTATTTTCTTGAAAAACACTAGTAGAATGCATGTTTTAGGATATTTTGAATTCGATTCTCTTTTTAGTCAAGCATATTAAGGTGTTTTTCAACAAGGATTTTGGCCAAATAGCATGTCTATTTTACTAGATTTGCATGATTAAGATATTCTTAGGAAATTTAGCTTAGTCTAGCTAATTGTTTGATTTGAATGTTTGATTCTCCTTCTGGCATGAGCTTAACCAAACCTATTTAGATGTTAAGTGATGATGATTTTTGTTGATTTCTTGTTAATTTGGTTAGAACTTCCATGTTAGTAAGATATCCTTTGCAGTCTAGTTCAATTTGTTGATTAAGTGATTGTTTCACGTTGATTTCCTTCTGGATCCTTGTGGATGAACCTTAAGATATTAGATTTCAATGTTTATTTTGTATGTTCATTTGTTTCTACATAGATGAATGTTAGATTTATGTCATCCATGAATGATCTGATAATGTTTACTTGATGATTCTATGAATAGATAAACGAGATAGGAGTTATTTGTTGTTAAGTCTATGAAGGAGATGACGAAAGTTCTTGAGAATAGGTTGAAGAAAGCATAAAGTCTTGGAAATTTGCTTGAATATGCTTGAAGATTTCTTAGGATTTCTTGAAATTTCATAAACACTACTTTGAAGATGTTCATCAATCTTCAGAAATTCAAAATTCATTTGACCTTTGCCCGCTCTTTGATTTTTATTTTTTTTTGTGTTTCAAATTTAAAAATATTTATGAAATATTACTTCTCACTAAGTTCAAGATATTTCTAAAAATCAGAGTTCGTTTGATCCAAAAAAGTGAATCCGTAAAGTAGCAAAAGATTTTTGAGATTGAGCGGAAAAATGGTGCTAGACAAGTCAGAAATTGTTTTGCATTGTTGTCAAAGTTAGAGCTTCTTTTTGCAAATACTCAATATATATATATATATATATATATATGTTTAACGTCCAGTATGGTCTTAAATACAAATTTATAAAGTTTAAGGTCATTTCAGCAAAGTTTATGTCACGTCCCGATCCTCCGGCACGCATACATCTCTTACCTTGGTCGATTTTAAATATGATATCCCAGGACTACGTATCGCTGACCCTTTCTTTTTAATGCACAAGCGGAAGCATAAAACCTAGACAATAAAACATTTGGATAGAACAGCAGGACTAAATTTCAAACCTTTAAAAACATCCACACTTATATACATTGCAAACCAATGCACATATATACAATGTGAACTATTAACTCAAATTCAACTCAAGCTAGTTTAAAAACAAGGTCTACAAGTAGGGGTGGGGTTCCACAACTACAGATCCTCGTCCTCCTCTTCATCATCCTCCACACTCCAACTAGAACCTTCAGCAGACTGCATCGGACTTTCGAGATCTTCAAAATCCAAGTCTGCTACATATAGGGACTTGAAATGGTTGTTCAATAACCAATGAGACTACGTCTCAGCAAGTTCTACCCCCTAAGACCCGATTAGTAAACTAATACAACTATGGGCTGCCTAAACGCGCACAGGTCAAAGGACTTACCTTTGCCTTAGATTCCACCTGCAGGTCAGTACAATACAAAATAGGCACCCAACTACTCGTAACAAATCAAACCAGTCGTTTACATGTCACCCAAATCACACATTCCCCACGAGGTATATCCAGTCTTTGAGCACACGTGCATTCTCTAAGACACTAGTTCACCAAAGTGATGCATCAAATCACCGAGCCCACGTGTCTCTCCCAAGATGCCTCACTTAATTCCATGGGCCCACGTGCATTCTCTAAGGCACTAGTTCGCCAAAGTGATGCATCAAATCGCCGAGCCCACGTGCCCTTTTTACAATGCCCGGGGCCACGTGCATTCTCTAAGGTACTAGTTCACCAAAGTGATGCATCAAATCACCGAGCCCACGTGCCCTTTTAGATTCTACACTGATTCACCACTCCACCATCGATACTGACAATCGGTACCCAATCATTTCCCCCATCCAATAATTAAAAACAACCATTTAGGAACATATCCTAAAATTCACAATTTAAATCAATTACATATAAATTGAAGCTCAATTAAATAAACTGACTGCACCACGACAATCAGCACGAAATTCCGGTTACCGGCCATCCCGGTTGAATTTCCGGAAAAATAATTAATTTCGAAAATTAAATAAATAAATATTAAAAATCCAATTTAGGCCCATAATGCCTAATTGGAGGCTGAGACGAGCCCGGAAAATTACCGGGACTTGTTCAATAAATAACATGGCATGTCTACTTGCTAATGTCTATTTCTAACCACCTAACATGCATCATTAAGTCTCTAATTTAATTTATCTAAATTAATCTAACCACCTAATTGCATTTAATTAAATCTAACCAACCCTAAGTATAATTAGCAAACTAAGAAAGCATTAGTGAGTAAAACTCACTTAATTAAAGATCCGCTCGGATCAAATCAACGAGCACACGACAAAGCTCAATCCTCTCCAAAGCGAGTTCGCCAACCGAGGTCGGGATGGGCTCGAAATCAGCCCCGCAAACCCACGGTCGAGTTGGGCTTTCTGATCTTGCGTTGCTGGCCCTGCTGGTCGGTCCAAATGAGCTGACCTTGGCTCGGTTCAGGGCTAAGATGTGGCTGAACTGGATACGGGGAGGGCTGCTTGATCACTGCTGAGCTGAGCCGGACTTGAGAAGCACCACAAGAGACAAATTCGAGCTGGCTTCGCTGCTTGGTCCACAAAATAGCTGAAGCAGCAGCTTAATCTTCGTCGGATTTGATTGAGACAGTAGGAACAAAGCAAAAGAAAAGGCATTGGCGTCGCTGGCAGAAGGAAGGGAGCAGGCGTTGCATGCGTGTGGTGGTGGCAGTGTGAGAGTGGGGATGAAGCTTCAGTTGGGATGGAGGCATGCGGACGTTGCAACTGCTGGACTCTGCGGATGAAGATTTCCAGTCAAAGCTGGGAGGAGGCGGCGGCTACAACTGTTTTCACGCGTGAAGGGGAGAGGGAATTTAAGAGAAAGAAAACGTGGGGAAGCTGGCACGGACGAAATTGGCAGCAAGGAGAGAGAGAGATTGCTGGCAGTCGGTTGTTTGACCGAGCTGAAGGAACAACAAAGGAGAAAATAAAAAAATAAAAAAATAAAAAAAGGGAGAAGGGATAAGGAAAGAAAGGGGATGTCGGAAGCATAGGGAAGAGGATAAGTGAGAGAGATAATTGACCAAAGTCAATGAAATGGGAAACAAAGAGGAACACGGCAAAGAATTGTCAGTTTAGGGGGGGGCGCACTTCGTGCGTGAGTCTTCGACGGAGAGAGAGAAAAGGAATTTGTGTGACCGAGAGAGAGGGGATGTGCGTGTGTTGAGAGGGTGGGTCCAAGGAAATAAAATAAAACCTTAGTTAAAAATCTGCTCAACTTCAACATGAAAATAATTGGTCACCCAAGGCCAATCTCGACCTCAGTTTGCACAATTGAACTGCAGGATAAGTCAATCCCTCTAACCCACAAATTTCTCTCAAATCCGAATTCTATTTCACTTTTCTTGGTATCCGATTTTCCGAACAAATAAATTCGGTTAAGGTCCAATTTCAAATTAGAAAAAGCACAAACAACTTCCATTCACCAATTCACTTACACCAGATACCAAAAGTCTCTTCAAATTGGCCAATCCGAATTTTCATTCATTTTTCAAATCGTCCACAACAGTTTTCTTTAAAAATCTCGAACTCGCCAGAAATTCCTCAAAATGTGAGTCGACATTCCTAGAATGACTCATGACACAACAGGACTTTCAATTTCCGAAATCGAATTCAAACTCGCGGTTATTTTCAATCAAACACATTTTTAGTGTGACCTTGCCTACTGGGTAGCTTTTAGGAATTTTTGGTGCAATTGACCCGTGGTCGATCTTCTTCGAGCCACACATACCTCTTCGACACATTGGCGACTCTCGGTGGTCGTGAAAATCTCGAGGTTTCTGTTGCAATAGGACGAGCAATCGAACAATAATATATAGACAAAAGAAGAAAATAAATCGGACACCAGATTTATGTGGTTCAGTCGTAAAGACCTACGTCCACGGGGAGAGCAGTAGCGAATTTCATTATAGATCAAGCGATACAATGAGATTATACACTCAAGTCACTCAAACACTCACTCGGTGTTTCCCAAATCCCAATTTAACCCCAAACCCAAGTGTTTATAAATAAACAACTCACTTGGTATAAACTCACGGCACAAAGTTATCGTGCATTCCTTGGCTCAAAGTATAACGCATGCGGCTCTTCAGAAGCAACGTAGACATGCGGCTCCTTTGATCTCGGTGGCATGCGGCTTCTCGCGACTCATACGTTCAACAGCCCAAAAAGAGAAAGCAAATAACCTATGCTTTTGTCTTTGCTTTTATAAGTGCGTGTGTGCCCAAGGTCAAAGAATTGACCTTGGCCCCACCACTTTCCGTACACGTGCGGAGTCTTCACGCCAAAAAGAATTCAGCAGCGCAAGAAAAGAAACAGGAGACTGGGCCCACTTTTGTTTTATACGCGTGCATCTTCACGCCAGTGAGTCCTTATTCGTTTCGGATTCCGCAAGCTTCCGCGCAACAAAGAGGAAACTTTGCTTCATTCTATTTTATATATTTCCACTTTTGTAAATCTTCAAAAAAATCCAACAAATCGCGTTTTCTCAAACGCTCAAACTCGAGTCATAATTTAACAATTCTCCACCTTGGCTCGATGTTTGAGCCAAGTCGCAATCGCTTCGCAAAAATTCAAACTCTGCCGCTACTTTGCCATAGCCCCCGATTGGCTCATCAGCCATTGATATTATCCAAGTCCAAGCCTTGCTTGAACTTCGCCATAATCGAGGACCTCATCAGAATACCAACTCCATATACACCTTTAACTGCTCCGCAAGGATTTTCCGACACCACCTCCTTAACCGCAGATAAAGTAAAACCATTATTACATCCATATCTGTCAGGAGATCGAATACATACCTTATCAATATCAGCAGTTACAGCAACCATTGGCTCTATAGGCTCCACCTCGCTATGAGCACCATCTATGTTGATTACTTTGCTAGTACCTGTATACACTACCTCAGGAGTTTCTGGTCGCAACTCCACCTCAAGCTAAACACCGTTCAGATCCATTTGAATACTGCTATAATCACTCCTAGCCAAAAGTACTGGAGACTCATCAAGGGTAACTTCTCTACTGTCAATAGGTGAATTTATATCCGAGCACCACAACTGATTGCCCCACTCACCTTGTGCATAGCCATGGAATATGCACCTTGCCCTCCAATCAAGCTTACCATCACTCACTCGAACATAACACGGGCAACCAAACATTCTAAGAATAGAATAATCAACAACGTTACCTGATCACACTTCTTCAGGAGTCTGCCATTCAATAGCAGTTGATGGGGATCTATTCACCAGGCAGCTTATCATACTAAGCACATCAGCTAGAATTCTCCTAACAATACCAGCACTAGAGATAATTTTACGGGCTGTCTCTAGTAATGTTCTCCTCATCAATTTTGTAAATTGTTGTAATTTATTGGCACTAGTGCGGTGTTTCACTATGCTCTCTTTCATGCAAAATTTATTTGCCAGCTCCGAGCAGAACTCCATGCTATTGTCAGTCTGCACATGTTTGATCGACTTACCAATCTCCATCTTGATCAAAGCTCTTGACTGCGTGATCCCGACACCAACATCAAACTTGTGCCTTGGCACAAACTCCCAAGTCTTCCTCAAGCAGTCAAAAGACTCTCGAACATATGCATCCGACGTCTCCGCAGCGAAATTTGTCACTGTCTTACCTTGAAGTTTATACAGGCCTCCGTGCTTGATTCCTTTCATTATCACCAAGGCACCTCATACAACCTTTAGAACTCCACCTTTTGAAGAATACCTGCAACCAGTTGAATCTAGGGCACATAAGGAAATTAAGTTCTTTTTCAACTCTGGAACATGCCTTACTCCAGTCAATGTCCTCACAATACCATCATGCATTCTGATTTTAACATACCAACACTCACAACATTGCACTCAGCGTTGTTCCCTAACTGGACTTTACCACTACCCATGCACTGATAAGTGATAAACCCATTTCTATTTGGTGTAACATGAAAAAAAACAACCAAAAACCATAATCCATCCATCAAACGATGAATAATCAGTGACAGGCAAGACATAATCGGCATTATCTGCTACAACTGCAATATTATCTGCAGAATCAACCATAATTCCCTTACCTTTCTCATTCTTCAGCTTAAGGCAATCCCTTCTAAGATGCCCCATCTTGCCACAGCTCCAACAGATAACATTAGCAGTCCTAGATTGACTACGCCTGTTTATATTAGTACTACTATTACCCACACGTGTTATAGATCTTCCTCTATTTTCACCTACTAAAGCAGCAGATACAGATTCGCCAGATTCTCTTCTATGAATGTCCTCGCTCATAATTAAATCTCGAACCCCATCAAACATTAAACTTGTTGACCCAAAGGAATTACTAACAGTAGTAACAGTAGTATTCCAACTATTAGGCAATGAGGATAGCAGAATCAAAGCACGTACCTCATCTTCAAAATCAATCTCAACTTAACTCAATTGACTAACAATCACATTAAATTCATTGATATGATCTGCAACTGACGCACCTTCGCTCATCTTCAAATTAAACAGACGTCACATCGAACAGACCTTGTTGATCGTAGAGGGCTTCTCATAATATCCGATAGGGCTTGCATCAGATCAACAGTGGTCTTCTCCTTCAAGATGTTAAACACGACGTCACGAGCCAACGTCAGCCAAATAACACCCATAGCTCGTCTATCCAGCAAATCCCAATCAGCTTGCTTCATTGTCTCTGGTTTCTCCCCAAACAAGGGCAAGTGCAGTTTCATTTGGTAAAGATAATCTTCAATCTGCATCTTCCAGAAACTAAAATCATTCTCATCAAATATGTCGATTCTCACTTTTACTTCTTCTGTCACTATCAATTCGCTTCAACTTAGCCAAGCCTAGCTTTGATACCAATTGTTGCGATAGGACGAGCGATCGAACAATAATATATAGACAAAAGAAGAAAATAAATCGGACACCAGATTTATGTGGTTCAGTCATAAAGATCTACGTCCATGGGGAGAGCAGCAGCAAATTTCACTATAGATCAAGCGATACAAGGAGATTACACACTCAAGTCACTCAAACACTCACTCGGTGTTTCTCAAACCCCAATTTAACCCCAAACCCAAGTGTTTATAAATAAACAACTCACTTGGTATAAACTCACAGCACAAAGTTATCGTGCATTCCTTGGCTCAAAGTATAACGCGCGCGGCTCTTTGGAAGCAACGTAGACGTGCGGCTCCTTTCTTCTCGGTGGCGTGCGGCTTCTCGCCACTCATACGTTCAGCAGCCCAAAAAGAGAAAGCAAATAACCTACGCCTTTATCTTTGCTTTTATAAGTGTGTGTGTGCCCAAGGTCAAAGAATTGACCTTGGCCCCACCACTTTCCGTTCACGTGCGGAGTCTTCACGCCAAAAAGAATTTAGTAGCGCAAGAAAAGAAACAGGAGACCTGGGCCCACTTTTGTTTTATACGGGTGCATCTTCACACTAGTGAGTCCTTATTCGTTTCGGATTCTGCAAGCTTCCGCGCGACAAAGAGGAAACTTTGCTTCAATTTATTTTATATATTTCCACTTTTGTAAATCTTCAAAAAAATCCAGCGAATCGCATTTTCGCAAATGCTCAAACTCAAGTCATAATTTAACAGTTTCAAATACGGACATAGGATACCCAAAACGACAGAAAATCAATTTAGTGCCGATCGACGAGAATTTTGCAATCTGGTGGAATTACCCACATTTTGGTCACCATCTCAGTCGAATCGACCTATCTCTGATCTCTGATCGATTTTTAATTATGCCGCAATGACCCTTGCTAGTACGGTCGAACAGTCGATTCCTAGTCGAATTCTCAAGTCTATTGCATTAGAATCCCTTAATGGTTTCACCTAATAGGTCAGTTATCTCATGAGTGGCCATCTCAGAGAAGAACACTATAGTCACGTTGATGAAAGGCCCGACTTATCAATTGAAATCAGAACTTGAAAATCAGGATGTCACAGTTTAGGTGGTCTTACATCCAATAAATCAGACAAGGTCTGACTGGCCTCTAAAACTATTTGCAATTGAGTCTTTAGGGAAAATCTACAATTATCTAAGATAAAGGGCTTATTTGCGAAAAATTTAAATCGAAAGCTGTAGAGAACACGCAGGGCTAGCTATCTATCAAATTTGGAGCATTTTTTTATTGATTTAATATTTTTGCCGCAATTTTCATAAGTCGGGTCTGAACAAGGTCAATTTCTGGGTAGTCGGGTTAAAATTGAAATTCTGGGTAATTCAGGTCTGAATTGGGAGAAATGGTCTGAATGAACATTAAACTAAACTCCCTAGGGTTTTGATTGCCGCTAATTTTGTTTAATTTCGAAATGTTGACTTAGTTAATTGCATTAAAACATAATTGATTAGAAATGGGGAAATATGGAATAAGTTACCCTTTTGGTTCACTAATTGCTTGCTTGTCTCCCAAGGCTAATTGGCCTAATCGCATGTCATAATTTGCTATGCACGTGATTATTAGATGTATGTTAGGCTTGCAACGCATGTCATTTGGTGGGCAGATTAGAGGGAATGATTAGAGCTAATTAGTGATTGGTGATATTAGCCTATTGCTTGTGAACGCAAGTGGAGGTTAATTATCAGTTATCTTAACCAAAAAATCTATAGCTTTATTAGGAGGTGGCTAGGTAAATAGAAAAGCATGGTCTATCAAATTCCAAAAGCCGAACCCGAGGAAACTGATTATTGATTCTAATTGTTTCATTCTCATGGGTGCATGTTGTGCTATGATTAAATGAATGAATGGAAGCTATGATCAATGGCCAAGAGTGGCGGTCGAAGGTGGTTCCATGAAGAGGCAACCATGATCAGCGGCTAAGGAGGAAGTCAGGATGGCGGTCCAAATGCAACTAGATGTAGCTTAGCTTAGCTTAGGCCGGTTTAGTTAATGAACTTAGGTTAGTTTCAATTTTGATAAGTAAACTAGCTTAGGTTCTAGTTTAATAAAACCAAGTTAGATTTAGAATCACTTTTAAATAATCGGTCAGAACAGCTAGATTAACATTGGTATCATAATATGAGTAGATGATATAGGCTCCCCTTAAATAGGTTTAGTCTCTACTTTCAAGCTTATGAGGGTCGATGTCTTAACGCTTAATAACAATGCCATGTCTATTCTTTGCCCAACTTAACATCGGATTCTCATTTGGTATTGTAATCTTCATTCCCTGACTTCTATCAGGTTTTCTTTTTGGTATTTACTTTAAAGTCATTTCAATATTTGAGTGTTACTTTACTGAATTGCATTTATGTATATTGTTTGTTAATTTCCCTTTCTATATTGATTTTGGTTTAGCTTGGGATCATAATAAACCCCTCAAGAACATTTGCATGATTACTTAGCGGCTTTGATACCTTTAAGACAACAATTGGTAATTAAGAGTGAGTGATCTTTTAGAAAAATAACCGTTGCATTAGTGGTACTAGAAGAGCAATGATAGATGTTAATGTAATTAAGTCACCGAATTTTGAACCTATAGTTGCGTGAGAAACAAGATGAATCTCCCGCATCTTATTTGGTGCCTAGCCAACCTCAAATGGCTAGTGCCAACTTCCAATAATCTTCTTACTTTAAAAGAATTTACAATGAAAATCCAATGTCATGCGAGGTATGGATTTGGGAAAACCCGCGCCTAAATGATGCACCATTAGCCCACCTTCTAAGGCAGTACCTCTAAACTCGTTTTCCAATTTTTTAAGACGTTTTGGGAGGGTCATGACAGCAATAAAGCTCAAGCCCTCTAGATCTAGGGGCTAGAGCTATTGAATATTTCGACGGTTTTGAAATATTTGAAAGTAACTACTTTATTATAAGTTATGACCGCCATGAAAACCATCATTTTTTTAACATGGTATAACAACTTTATAATAGCCAAGTAATGATTTTATAACGTTTAATTTATTTCTTCATAAATATTCAATTTATAATGGATTTATAACCATGATCATTTTAATAATTACCAATTAGTTTTAATGGTTTGTTAACTGCTTTCTATTTTGTTTGGATATAAAACTAAATTTCAAACCATAATCCTTTAAGATACATCGAGTTGAAAGAGATTTTTCCTTTCCTTCCAATTTTTTTTTCTTGCTGGGTTATGCACATAACATTAGTTTTCCTCTTTCTATTATTCTGTGTGGAATAAAGAAGAATGTCTTTGGTATTTTGAAGGACAGAATTATCTTTAAAAACGGTGCTTGACACTTCATATAGTTAATCTTTTTTTATAATCTTTTCGAATTGATATCCAACAATTTTTTTCTTTTTTTCATATCACCTAATTATTTTTTCAAAATCTTAATGGTAAAGCCTATGGATTTTCAAGTTGAAACTGCCACTGCTACCACCGCCACTAATGCCTCTACCTTGCACGCTCACACAAGGAGACAAATTGAGGGAATTCAAAGATTGGTGGTCAAAGGGGAAGTTCGTCGATGATGTCCTCTAAATATGAGCATGAGAAGGAAAACTACAGAGTAAGGAGTCCGACTTCAGACCTAGCTTTAATGCGGCGGATGGTAAGGAGAAGAATGCGAAAATTTTTCCCTCGGCTAAAGACTTTGAGCCTCCATTTATTCCACCAGATACAATACCCGACCGGTCACGCCAAGAGGATTATGAAGCTCTATAGAGACAGCAATAAGGTGAACTCGGGAAAAGTTAGTTTTTATCATTTACTATGCGCAACTCTAGGAGAGATGTGCGCAAGTCATGGCTGAGAAAAAGAAGACCGAAAAGCTTGACCAGATAAGAATCGCCATCATGCGACATCCGGACAATGATGAAATTTGTCAACCAAGAGCCACACCTATCGGGCCGTTCCCTCTGTTTTGTTCTGTGGTCAATCATTAGAAACCGGTGAAAGCAAGGAAGCGAGAGAGCAAATAAGGGCATTAAAAAATATTCAGCACAGGCAAAAATGCACGCGTCTTCCCCGGCTCGACACTGCTTCCTCTCCACGTGTCTTTAGCTCGTGAAATCCAGCACTTTCGGCCCGTCAGCAGCCCAGCTCGTTCGTGATTCCAGCAAGCCCCCTTGAAGAACCCTAGTCACATGTCTTCAGCTTGTGAAGCCCAGTGAGCCCAACAGTATACAGCCCAAAGCTGCAGTCCAATAAGCCCGCAGGATTGATCCATTTGAAGCCCAAAAGTTCAACAACTTAACCCATTAGAATTCGGCCATCTGCAGCAGGCCCAATCCAATATGAGTCTAGCCCAAATTCAAGAACAAATCTCAGCTGGGCCCAAGTCAAAGGCCTGGCCCAAGCCCGCCGGTGTTGTCGAAAGCCCGATTTCGGCTGCCGTCGCGTCGCCTTCATGGTGATTCAGTCTCCGCTTTTACCAAGTGAGTTTTACTCACTAATACTGTCTTATTCTGCTAATTATGCTTAGGGGTTGATTAGATTTAATTAAATGCAATTAGGTGGTTAGATTAACTTAGATAAATTAAATTAGAGACTTAATGATGCATGTTAGGTGGTTAGAAATAGACATTAGCAAGTAGGCATGCCATATTATTTATTGAACAGGTCTCGATAATTTTTCGGGCTTGTCTCGGCCTCTAATTGGGCATTATGGGCCTAAATTGGATTTTTAATAATTATTTATTTAATTTTCGAAATTAATTATTTAATTAATTATTTTTCCGGAAATTCAACCGGGATGGCCGGTGACCAGAATTTTGTGCTGATTGTCGTGGTGCAGTCTGTTTATTTAATTGAGCTTTAATTTATATATAATGGATTTAAATTGTGAAATTTGAGAATTTGTCCTAAATTGTTTGTTATTAAATATTTGATTGGTAGATGGCCGAGTATGGGTATATAGCGCCAGTACGTTGATGGGCTATATAGTAGAGAGAATGGTGAGAGTTAATTGAGAATAGCCTTGGCTGAGACCAATTAGGTACGATGTTATTGGACATACGTGGTTCGATGATTGGAAGTATCACTGGCGAAAACAAGGCCTTAAAGAACGCACGTGAATGACTTATAGACAAACGTGGTTCAATGATTACGGAAATATCACTAGTGAAAACAACACCTTAAAGCACTCACGATGTTGTTTATTGCCGATGTCACCTTGGCGAAAACAGCGCCCTAGAAAGGACACGTGGTTCGGTGATCAAGGATATTACTGGTGAAAATGACGCCTTAAAGAACGCACGGTGTCAGTGATCGTTATGTCATTAGCGAAAACGATGCCCGAGAAACACATGTGATTTGGTGAAGGAGTATACCATTAGAGAATTATGGTATGAGTGGAAATAACCTAGAGGTGGTTCAAATGACATGTAATCGACTAAGTCGATTGATCAATGCTTGATCGGATGTTGTGAATTGTTTGAATATCTGTGTTTAACCTTGAATTGCAGGTTGGAAATAAGGCCAAGGTAAGTCCTCTGATTTGTGTTGTGCTTAAGCAACCGATTGGTGTATTAGTTTAGTAATCGGGTCTTAAAGGGTAGAACTCACTGAGACGTTGTCTCATTAGTTATTGAATAACCATTTCAGGACCCTGAGGAGAAGCCGAGGAGGAGGAACCTGAGGAGGAGAAAGATTTTTGAAGAAGAAGATGATCCAAAGAGGGATCTTTAGTACAACCCGGATGTGGATTGAGATCCCATCCCTTTTGTGGACCCTATCTTAGTGTAGATAGGTGTGAGACTAGTATGCTGTGAATAGTATTGTAATTATACTATGAGTTGTGCTATTAATAAAAGTGTGGTTGTGAATTTCAATATGAAAAATATGGCCTGCTTTTCTATCACATTGTTTTATTGTCTGGGGATTTATAACTGCATCCGCATGCATAATAAACAAAAAAAAAGAAAGAAAGAAAGAAAGGGTTGGCGATACTTAGTCCTAGGATATCGCACTTTAAAATCGACCAAGGTGAGGGATGGGCGCGTGCTCAAGGATCGGGGCGTGACAGACTTGCTGGTTGCTTTGGTTCATTTATAGATGAGAGACATTGTATCTTGTTTTATTTGAATTGTGACTTGTGCGTATATATGTGAACATTGATGTGTGTTCATTGCATGTGTATATGTGTAAATTAGAGATTAATATTTAACCCTCAATAAAACTATTATAGTTAAATTGCATAACATATAATTTTTAGGAACATGTATCATACAGATTAATTTATTAATTGCATTTACATCAAATCGGTGGTGATATATGGACCCAAATTAGTTGCGCGGGCTTTGCCCGTACATCAAGCAAATTCAGCAAGCATAGGAGGGGAGGGAGGCAAAAATTTCAAGTCTAAAATTAAGAGTATTTGAGCTCTAATTGAGTTGAGTTTAGTCCATAATGTTTAAAGGTCCTCAGCTTAATTAGAATTAGCCCTAATTGGGTTAAAGACCGTCAAATTAAGCCCATTGAAGGGCCAATAAACGGACACGATGATGGACAATGGAGGCTGAAATTTTAAGGAAAACGAGCTGAAATCAAGCTCAATTCAGCCCATCACCAGCCTAATTGGAGGGTGACCCTAGGTTAATTGAGCCCATTGGTTTGGAAAGGCTGAAATATCAAAGCCCAACCGATTAAACCAACTATTAAATTCTATAGAAATGACGTTATGCCTTAGAATTTATGCCTTAGAATTAGAGATTGGCAAATCATAATTTCATAACACCATGAGTAATACACGTGAGAACCGGAGAAAAAGAAGGGGGGGGGGGTCATAGCGGTGAAGTATATGGTTTGGCCCATTCATTTGCATGAGAAAAAGTACCAAAAAAGTTCTAAATCTATTACATTGGTACCAATTCAATTCTAAACTTTTAAATATGATCAATTTAATCTTAAACTTTTTTATATTGGTACCAATTCAGTCCATCCAGCCAATTCTGACTGGCCGGCATTGACGTGGATGGGCGTTGACGTGGACACTAGCCGATGGGCAGGTGCTGACTTGGACAGATCGGTGGCTAGACGCTAACATAGCAATTTTTAAAATTTTGTATTAATTTCTTTCTTTTCCTTTTTCTTTTTCTTTTTCGTTTTCTTTTTTCCCTTCTTCCTCCTTGGACTTTTAGTGGCTGGCGAGCCTTCGGCGAGGGCCGCAAACCCCTCGCTTGGCCTCTCCCAAGGCTGCGGGCAGAGGTGGCATTGCCCGCGGCTAGCGAGGCCATGGCAGCCATCGCCAGCTAGCCTTGCCTAGATCTGGGCGAAGTTGCCCTACTCGCGGCCCCTTGCGGCCTTAGGCGAGGCCAGGCAAGGGCTGCGACCCTCATCGACGAATGGCAAGGGCTTCACAGCCCTCACCTAGTGGAGGACGAGCCTTGCCGAAGTTTTCCAGCCACTAAAAGTCCAAGGTGGAAGAAGGGAGAAAAGAAAAGGAAAACAAGAAAAAGAATAAAAAAATTCAAAAAAAATTATTAAAAAAATTGCCACGTCAGCGCCGACCGGCCAAAATTGGCTAAATGTATTGAATTGATACCAATGTGAAAATGTTTAGGACTAAATTGGTCCAATTGAAAAGTTTAAGACTGAATTGATATCAATGTAATAAGTTTAAGACTTTTTTAATACTTTTACCCATTTGCCTACGTATACAGTCTCAAAAGTAGCCGTCAATGCATACACAAGGGTCATAGCAGTGAAGTACCCCTTCATTTAATATGAATTGTGTCCATCTAGATCCGTCAAGACATATTTAAATTGCAATGCCGGTGTCGTAACGCCCGAAGAAGGTGCAGAGGGTCCGATGAATGTGGCTTTGTTGCCCGAGGGCAGTTGGTCTGGTCGGTTCTTCTGGGGAATAAAGGGAACATTGTTTGAATTGAAGATGTTTTATTTTCAAATTAGGGAGAGAATAAGATTGTGAAATAGGTTAACTCATTCGACCATTCATATAATGTTTACTCATGTGCAAGCACCCAAACTCGAGATACAATGAAATCATGGATCGATTCTCTAGATCCCAGCCAAAAGAAAAAAAAAAACTTCCTAATCTAGTTTGAGGTTTCGCTTGGTTATATATCCATATATATGGAAAATTACCAAGAAAACCCTAAACATGTTGCGATGTGTCAGTTCAATTCTAAACCTTTCAATTTGACTAGTTTAGCCCTGAACCTTTTGACATTTTACTAATATAGTTCATTCAGCCATTTTTGGTTGGAAACGGTCAACATGGATATTAGCCGTCTTACAGTATATAGCCAACACTAAAGTAAATAATTTTTAGAATTTTTTAAAAAAAATTTGAATGTTTTTTCTTTCATTTTTTTTTTCTTTTTTTGCTAGTGGCCGATCACCGGCCATAGATGATGGTTGAGAAGGGTCACCCTCACTCGCCATAGGCAAAGATTATCTTGGCCAAGTGTGACATCCCAAATTTCATTGACCTTCATTAGTGTAATTGAATCATTAGGAGTTCGGGTTATTTTAAATCGGGCCAAGAAGTAAACCTAATGGATCGTGAGGATCGAATGGGCTTGAGAAATAAGTGGGCCACACGAATTGGACTTGTGAACTCGAATGAGAGATTGTGGGCTTGGACTTGGCTTGAAGCAGACCAAGGTTTGGAATTATTAGATTCGTAAGATTAGCTTAGTGGGCCGGGTTGTTATAGATTAGGCCCATTGGGCCAGAGATAAATAAATTAGGCCCAAGTGATTTTATTTTTAATTAAGTTCATAGATTATAAATAAAATAATTTTATTAATGATTGTAATGTTAACATAAATTCTGACTTTAGCATTTTGTGATGGATTCTTTTTAGACTAACATTAACTAGTTGATACGTTATATATGTTGCGATTTTGTGTAATTGAAACCAAGTGGAAACGAAAGGAATTAATTGAAGAACATTATCAACTAATGTTATAACTAATAACATGAATTAAAAACCTAACAAAAATTTAATGGCAAATGGCAAGGAATTCCTCAATTGAAGGCCACGACAACACCCTTCCCTCCCCTCCGTTTTCTCTTCAACACCCACGGTTTCTTCACAAATCCATAGAACCGAAGATGGCAACTCCAAGGAAGTATAATCATTAACCAAATCCAATCATTACACTAACCTAGGACTAGCTCATAGCTTATTTCCCCACATAAATTTCGAAAATCCCCTCTCTCTCCTCAAGAACCGAGAAAACCCATCACCCTTCGTGTCTTCTTCTTGGTCGAGCTGTGAGAAAAACCAGAAGCAAAGACCAACAAGCTTCTTCTTCTTGCATGCGAGACTTGGTGCTGAATCTTGAAGTGTTTTTGTGTTAGATCGATAGCTGAACAAAGGTAAGGAAAAATAGAACTCTAAATTGAAGTTTATCCACCATTTCATCAAGAAAGCTCGTGGATCTAACCAAGCTATGAAGGATATGACATGTAGTTGTTGTTTCATGGTTAATCAGAGTTGAGTAAGAGATAGATTAAAGATAGATGTCGTTGCATGTCATTTTTGAGCATTGCATGTTATGAAATTCAAGTAAGAGTATGCTGTCTTGTTAAGAAAAGTGATGAGAAGTGTTAGTTTTGTGTTGTTTTGAGCTTGATGAACCTAAGAGTGAAGCTAGAAGTCATTGCATGTTGTCTTTAAGTTTTGCATGTCTCGGAAACTTGATGAAAGTTGGCTGTTTGATGAAGTGAAGTGATGAGGTAGATTCCAAGTGGATAGAGTTGGTACGAATTGAGATGAGTGATCTCGTGGATGCGGCAACACATCAAGCCGAGTTATGGATTGATTAATTGTTAGGATAGACATGCTGAAGTTATTTTAAGTTGCTGTGATTAGGTATTAGAGTATTGTCGAAGGAGTTTATGAAAAGTTAAATAGGTTAGTCGGATAAAAATAAACGAAATTGTGCACATGTTCGGTTCTAATTAAAAACGGTTATGGAATCTTTTCATTTGTTGTTATTTTCTTACGTATGATTACTGGAAATAGGAAAGGAATTATTCTATATGATGGAACATTGATAATATCGAGTTATAGGAGTAGCTAGAACCATACGAATCTGAAAACATAGTAATAAAAGGGAATTTGGTAAAAATCAGTGAACTGTTTTCATGAAAAACGGTATGACCTTTACTGATTATGCGAATTTTCTGTATTTACCTAGTTAGAATTGGACCTTGATGTCTAAATGAAAATTGTAGAACACATCTTAAGGAATAACGTGTCAAAATTTGAGATTAAATGAACAAGAATTGATTAGTAAAACAATTTTCTTAGTAGATAAAGAATCTGGACGTCGTTACAGGATCATGAAGAAGCTGTCTAACTTTTGTTTCTTTTTGTGCGTGGGCTTGTGTGGGAACTTATGAAGTAGATACCCTCACCCTCTTATCCGTGGCTTGTGTTGCACCTTACTTTTGCTATAAATATGTTGTATATAAAGGCGATGAACATGGAAAGAGCCCAGTTTGATAAATTTTTGTAGGCCCTGATGATGGTAAAAGAAATGAAGCTTCTTGTGATCTTATCTATGTGTATTAACACTTTGGACTATATTAATCATTGGTAGAGTAACAGTAGGATAATCTCATAATACAAACTATAGATTTTAAATAATCCATGTTATACATGCTAACCTTCAATGGTAAATACTATAGATACATAAGAAGGAAGTTATAACTAAAGGAAGATAATAATATTAAAAAAAAAAAAAAATTCCGCCTGCGCTTAGTACGTGACGCCCTGGGAGGTCACACCAAGCCCCTCTTGGGCAAGGGTGAGGGCTGGCTAAGCAACGTTGCCCTAACATAGCTGAGGGTTGGCCTCTCTAGATCTAGCGAGGGAGGACGACCCTTGCCCAGACATTGCCGGTCATCACATGTGGCCAACGACTAGTTACTTGTAAAAGGAGAAAGGAAAAACAAAGAAAGAAGAAATTTAAAAAATTATTAAAAAATTATCAACGTTAGCATCAGCCATGCCACATTAGACGGCCATCTTCCATGTTCCCCATTTTCAACCAAAATTAGCCAAGTGGACTACATTGGCAAATCGTCAAAAAAATTTAAGACTCAATTAGCCAAATTAAAAGGCTTAAAACTGAATTAGTACAAATGCAATAAGCTTAGTACTTTCTTGATAATTTCCCATATATAAAACTACAATTCAAATTACTAAGAAAAGTGAGACTTGCTTTACATATATATGAATGTATTTCGCCAAAATTTCTCCCGCAATGAAATATCCTTCATGGAAAGTCGTTCTTTGGTTTTTATCTAAGGAAAATAGGGTTCTACGCCAATTCAGGAGAGGAGATATCATAGGCCAAAAGGAACCAACAGCTTAAATTAGAACAAGACTATACAAATACAAACCGTGTCGAAATTTAATTGACGATAACATTTGAAAGATACAAACTCAATGAAGCAACCAACTATAAACAAATTATGCTAGAATTTATCGATAACACAACTTGAGAATGTAAAAACTCTATGCTAGAATTTAATTGAACTCACGGGAGAAAGATGCACGCCGAAATTTAATTGACAATGTGAATATGAAAGATATAGCTAGGAAAATAAAGTACGTTGTAGGAGGATAAAAAGTAATAAAAAGATGGTAAATTTATTTGATTTATGCAGACGGGTATTCTATTTTTAATGATCTAGCCGCTGCATTTCCCCGAACGGTTTCCATCGATTGCTTCCATATTCCTTCATCTCTGAAAATTGCATGCCCATACTCTCACAATGTCATGATTCTACTTCTAAACGGTGGTTTTTATCTGACTGTGGGTCAACTGCTCCACGACTTTATTTTTGGACGGTTGTTGTCCCATGATTTAGTTTTTCAGTAATGACTATCCCATGATCTTGTTCCAAAGTGGTTACTGTTCCCTCCAAAACGCACACCTCTTTCTTTTCAATTTCAACTGCATTGCTCATTTTGAACTTTGTAGTCGTGCTTCTATGCTTCTTAAGTGAACATCCGCCAGTTACTTCACTATTCCGATTGTATCATCTCGAACTGGTAACTATGTTCTTGTGCTTCTCATACTTTTTAAAGAACTTCGATGGTATTATGTTATTCACCCATCGCCATTATCCATATCCATAGTTGCTAGCAGTTCGTCCTCATGTACTGACAATTGAGTATGTGCTTTTGATGTGGATCGATGTTGATCAACAAGTATCGATCTCTACTATCATCAACAAGACGTCATGTGCGTGATAATATTGACGCGTTACTCATGCGACTGTTCATGCTTCCGTGTCAAGCACATACTTGTTCATGTCAACAACTGGATTTTTTTTTTAGGTAGACAGAATGCGACTCCTCAGTTGCATCGTATGGTTTCTGCTGAGCAACGAGGACCACGTCAAAGGTTTTGGCTTTCTCAAACAATTACTGAACTTAAGATGCATAGCATATCTAATTACGTGTTGTCGGAAAAAATGAAATGAAATAAATCATTCTATTGAATGCCTTAGGGTCTAACTCAGGCAGGTTCTATCTGAGGATGCTAAGCTTCATAAGACGAGAGAGTCAGGGAACTTTCAGGAGTCAAGCTTTTACTGGACATGGAATCTCGCAGATGTCAAACTGGAAACTCTTCATGTAATGGATGAATCATCGTGAACACCAAATAACGAGTACAGACACAAAAGGACATTGTTCTTCTATTGTCTATTGCAAAAGCAATGACGAATAATTTAACAAAATGATGTTTTAATACACCGAGTTTACAATCTAATAGGTATTAATCGTGGGATTTTGTGAGAATACTGCTAACCATTCTAAAAGCTTAAACTGTTAGATAAATGACCTATTTGGTTCGACTTTGGGGAAATGGCTTTAGGAAAATGCAAATACCTTTGCAGTAAAGGGGTTTTCCGAAATGCTTTAGTATTCAGCAAATTGTAACATTAAAGTGCACTGAAAAGTGACTTTGGTGTAAATACCGTTTGGTAAACCCTACATTTGCAAAGGGCTTTTATAAATATAAAAAAAAAAAAAAAATCAAATCCTATGAAGCTTTGCTGTCAACCAACCGCTGGCCAATTGTCGATGGCCAAGCGGCAGCTACCTAAGGTCACGCGACTCGCGCAATGATTATCGGCCTTCGTCAGCTACTACGGAAGAGGAAGATGAATGGTCAACCCAAAAAAAAAGTCAATGGGTGAACAATAGAAATACACTTGCATTTTCAAAATGCCAAAAGCTCAAAGCAAGTCCCTACCTATTTTGGAATTGCGGAATGTTGACATTTGGCCAATGGGCTTCCAAAAATACTTGCCAAACACCTAATATTTTTCCCAAGGGATTTAGGAGCTCAGAGCACCTTGGGAAAGCTAAACCAAACGGGGCTGGAGGCATAGTTTATTATTTAAATATTATAACACTCACATTCATGCTTAATCTAGTCTTTTGCATAGTACTAAGCATATAAATTTAATTGGGGAGGCAAATGAGGCATTGTGAGATTTAAACTTGGGACCTACAGCTTTGATACCATATGAGATTTTATAGGATCATTGCCAACTATTCTAAAACTTTAAGTTATTAGATAAATACATTGTTTATTATTTAATTATTCTAGCATTAATAGATGTCATTATTAAACACCAGGTAGCTCCCAGTTGAGTCACGTCTATACTCTCTGTAAATTTTAAATTAAGAAGCGAACGTCTTAAGATAAGCAAAATAATTGGCCTTTTGATTTATATCAGTTCATTTATATCAGGTCTTGTCTTTGCAAGTGCTAGATTAAGATTAACGTTGTTTTACTGCGAAAAAAGACAAGTGCCTCGATGTTAATGATGTCTACTCTGCCCACCTAACGATGCTGACCTTCTGGATTCTTGTGATTCCGCAAATTTTACGTATTTGATTCTCTCGATGATTCGTTAGCTCCAAGCCAAACTCCATTTCGTTGACCCCGTTTTCATTTCCAGTTCATCATCCATGGCAGACTCCAAATCTGAGAGGTAATGAACCCATCACCCTCATACATTTTTCTCTTTTTATTCCTTCCAGTTTCGTTTTGCTCTGCAAATCTGTTTATCCCTTTTATTCTGTACTTCTTTCTACAGGTGTGCAGTTGTTACAGGAGGCTGGAGCTAACAAGGGGATTGGATTTGCAGTGTGCAAGCTCTTGGCTTCCAAAGGGATTGTGGTGGTATTCACTGCTAGAGACGAGAAGAGAGGACTTGAAGCTATTGACAAGCTCAAATTAGAAGTTGGTCTCTCCGATCATGTCATTTTCCACCAGCTTGACGTCTCTGATCCTGCTAGTGTTTCGTCTCTTGCCGACTTTGTTAAGCGCAAATTTGGAAAGCTGGATATTCTGGTAAACCTCGGAAATTCGTCTTTATTTTGGGACCGACAAAGATAAGAGTGTCATATCCCGAACATGTATTCAGAGTTGATGGTTTGTGATAAAATGTGCTAGTCTAGTGCAATGAGCATTTCCTACATGTAAAGGCAAAAAAGCCCTTGTATAGGTTGGGCAACCTTGCACACCCCGCATCCGGTAAGAAAAGGCCCCTGACTATAGATAGATATATTGTATGTGAGATTGAGGTGTTTGGAAGTTCTTGCATTGTTGTGACTAGTGAGGAAAATGCGACCATCCCTTAACCCGGGATATGTTTGAACTTCCCTTGTCTGTCTGAGGTACAATATTTTCATAATGAGTAAGGACTTTGATGAACTCGACAGAAAATTGTGCTTAAAATATACTGTAATTGCTTCTTTTCTTGAATGGTTTCTGGTATATGTAGTTTCAATCAGAGTACAAGACATAAAGTATGCACTGCTGCATTGATCTACCTTCTGTTGTGCAATGTACTGTTTGATGCAAGGGTCATATGCAGATTTGTTCAGCCCCATTGCTCGGTCATTATCTAATCAGTTCAAAATTGACGGATGGTCGTATTTGATTACTTACTTTTCATTATATTACAAGGGAAAGGGATTTCTTGAGTACCTTTATACTCGTTTAGTGATTGGCCTTATGCATTTATTGCAGAAGAATAATGTGATTATAAAATCTCTTTCTCAGGTGAACAATGCTGGTGTCGGCGGATCCATTTTCTATGCTGATGCTTTGAGAGTTTCCGGCATTGGAAAGGTATGCTCTCGGTTTCTCTTATCATGGTGATGATCGAGTAGAAATTTGATTTAAACATTAATTGGATTGGAAATTAAAAACAGTTACTACCTGAGGTTCATTGCAAAGAGACTTGTTGTGCAAATTAAATAAATCGAACACTGGATTTATGTGACTTGGCTGGTGTGACTTATCCCATAAGGAGAGTAGCACAAGATTGCACTATAGATCAAATGATACAAAATAACATAAATTAAAATCATACTCAAGTGACTCGGATACTCTTAGTGTTTATCGGCTCCAATTACATACGATAATTCTGACGGTATTTGACCATCGTAATTTCTCGCAAACTAATTTCTCAATCTAACAAAGGAATTCACAATTCTTATTACAAGATTTCTCAGCTCTAAACAGTCTGTCCTCTCAAACCAAAGAAAAACTGTCTTGTGACATCCTGAATTTTTGACCCGTCTCGAATATATGAAATAGGCATCTTGTCGACGCGCCGATGGTCCTTTTTCTCTGAGCTGATCACTCACGAGTTAACCAATCTATTGGGTGAAACCATTAAGGGATATAACCGTGGTAAAATCCCTAAAAGTTACCCGGTAGGTCGGATCGGACTAAAATCACATTCGGTTGATTTTAACCACGAAATTGAATTTGGTTTCGGGAATCAAACATTCGAGCATGTCTCATTTATAGGACGCCATCTTGTCTTTTGGAGAAATTCCATCGAGTTTGGGATTTTTACAGAAAATCGATTCGGACATCGCGGAAAATAGCGGAAATTCGAATGGGCTCAATTGAATAAAATTTGGACTTCCAAGTCGAGCTTTTGAGTGTTGGGGACTTGCAGAAAATGGAATGGAATTTTTCTACATCAAAATTGGACTTCAATTTTAGGAATTTGTTGAAGAGATTGAAGACCAAAATTGAAGAAATTCGGACTGGGCATGGGGGTGTGCAACATTGGCATCAATTTGGATAATTGTGGATTTATACTTCAAACAAAAAAAAATAATAATTGGGGAACAATAAAGGATAAATATGAAGACTTTAGAGGCCAAATCATGATGATTTAGATATTTTTATTTGGACTTTCAAGGCCTCTCTTGCAAGCTTGCCATGCACGCCGTCCCTTCCCCCTTCGCTTATGCGATTCTCTCCATCTCTCTTTAGTTCGATCGCCTCACCCAACCGAAGCTGCAGTTTTCTTTTCCTTTCATCTCACGGACGCTGTCCGTGTGCCAAGGCCGTCCAAGTCACCTTCAACGCCACCGAAGCCCTCTCCACGTCTCTCTCTATCAGCCAGCAGCTACTTTCATTTCCCGAGAAGCTCGAGTTTCACCCCTGCAATTCACGCTCGCCCCACCATTTGCAGTCTCCTCTGCCATGAAGATCAGCGCCCAACTCCCCACCGAGTTTTTCTCTTCAAGCTACCACGTCTGAGTCTTCTTTTCTACCCCAACATCACCGAATTCAACGACCCAGCAAACTTCAAGCGGTGGACTTCAATCCAACGCCAGCCCACGCGTCCTCAGCACCGATCTTCCTGCGAAGCTGCTGCCAGCGCCGAGTCAACAAACCAGCGGAAGTTCCCCATCGTTGACTCCGCTTGTCCCACTGCCGGCTTCACGTTCGGCGCCCTCTCTCTCCACCGACCTCTGCCCCCACCGATTCTCCGCTTGAGCCACCACAGCAGCACCGTCCAAGATCCACGCGTCTTGGTAGTCAACCGAACTGCAAATGCTCCAGCAAATTTCGAAGACTCCACCGCCACCTGCTCCCACTCCGCGGAATCCCATCGAGTGCAAAAGCCCAGCAACAAGCACGAAGCCCAACAATCTTTAGTTTCACGGGCCCATCTTCTCCACAGCTACTTTTGGTTCGGCCCAGCAGTTGGGTCCATCCTCAGCTCATCTTCGCTGTGTGCAGTTCGGCCAGCAAATTCCAGCAACATGCAGCCTAAATGAATTTCAGCTTCAGCCCATCAATTTCAGTCAGGCCCAATCCAGCAGTCTTCGAACCATTTGAAGCTCAGCCCAGTCTTGAAGCCCAGCTCAGTTTAGTTTCAAGCTGAGCATCGCTTGTATTTCAGTGGGGCCCAGCAAGTTTAGCCTATCTTGGGCCCGTGAAGTAAGTCGGCCCAAGTTCGGCCGCCATCGCATCACCGTCGCGGTTTTCGATCTTAACATTTATCAAGTGAGTTTTACTCACTAATGCTTTCTTAGTCTGCTAATTATGCTTAGGAGTTGGTTAGATTTAATTAAATGCAATTAGGTGGTTATATTAATTTAGATAAATTAAATTAGAGACTTATTGATGCATGTTAGGTGGTTAGAAGTAGACATTAGCAAGTAGACATATTCTATTATTTATTGAACGGGTCTCGGTAATTTTCTAGGTCCGTCTTAACCTCCAATTAGGCATTATGGGCCTAAATTGGATTTTTAATATTTATTTATTTATTTTTCGAAATTAATTATTTTTCCGGAAATTCAACCGGGATGGCCGGTGATCGAAATTTCGTGCTGATTGTCGTGGTGTAGTTCGTTTATTTAATTGAGCTTCAATTTATATGAAATTGATTTAAATTGTGAAATTTGAGGAATTGTCTGAATTGTTTGTTATTGAATATTTGATTAGTAGATGGCCAAGTATGGGTATATAGCGCCAATTACGTTGATGGACTATATAGTAGAGAGAATGGTGAGAGCTAACTAAGAATATTATTGGCTAAAGCCAATCAGGTATGATACTTCTTGGACATACGTGGTTTGGTGATTAGAAGTATCACTGGCAAAAACGGCGCCTTAAAGAACGCACGTGAATGACTTATAGAGAAAACATGGTTTGGTGATTAAGGAAATGTCACTGGTGAAAACGACGCCTTAAAGAATTACGATGTTGTTTATTGCCGATGTCACCTTGGCGAAAACGGCGCCCTAGAAAGGACACATGATTCAATGATCAAGGGTATCACTGGTGAAAACGGCGCCTTAAAGAATGCACGATGTCGGTGATCAGTATGTCATTAGCGAAACGACGCCCTAGAAATGATACATGATTCAGTGATTGGGATATCACTGGCAAAAACAGCGCCTTAAAGAATGCACGTGATCGGTGATAGTATGGCAGTTGTCGAAAAAGACGCCCGAGAGAGTACATGTGATTGATGTTTGGGAATGACCTAGAGTTGGTCCGATTGGCAAGAAATCGACTAGGTCGATTTGATCATTCTTTTGATCTGATGTTGTGAATTGATTGATTGAATGGAAATGACCGATGAAGGTCCGTTTGACATGTAATCGACGAAGTCGATTCGATCGATGTTTCGATCTTTTGTGATTGCTTAGGTGCCTATTTGATCTGTGCTAATATGCAGGTGAAATTCAAGACCAAGGTAAGTCCTCTGACTTGTGTTGTGCATAAGCAGCCCTAAGGTGTATTAGTTTACTAATCGGGTCTTAAGGGGTAAAACTTGCTGAGACATTGTCTCATTGGTTATTGAATAACCATTTCAAGTCCCTAGATGCAGTAGACTTGGATTTCGAAGATCTCGAAAGTCCGATACAGTCTGCTAAAGGCTCTAGATGGAGTGTGGAGAATGATGAAGAGGAGGACGAGGATCTGTAGTTGTGGAACCACACCCTTACTTGTAGACCTTGTTTTTAAACCGGCTTGACTTGAATTTGAATTAATAGTTCACCTTGTATATACATGCATTGGTTTGCAATGTATATAAGTGTGGATGTTTTTAAAGGTTTGAAATTTAGTCATACTGTTCTATCCCAATGTTTTATTGTTTGGGGATTTTATAATTGCTTCCGCATGTGCATATGAAAATGAAAGGGTCGGCGATACGTAGTCTTGGTATATCGCTTTTATAATCGACCAAGGTAAGGGATGTGCGCGTGCCGGAGAATCGGGGCGTGACATGTGTGGTAATCAAACTTGAATTCCTGCTTAGATTTACTTTCCTTTATTAGCACAAACTTGATACATAATTCTAGCATTACTATGGTCTTCTCAGTGAAGATATTGAAAGGGAGTTTCTTTTCAAGACAAGTATGGTGCAAATGACAGCTGAAGTTGTAACATCATTCTCTTAGTAAGTTAAACGTGGTTATACAAAATAACGTCGCAAAGAAGAACCATTTGGGAATCAACCAATGCAAAGTTGAATTCTGATCCAAACACAATATAACTTGTTCAAATTTCTTGCGGCTAACTCCTTCTATGAGGTGGTACAAAGAGCTCTCTAGCATTCAAAATGCATATTCATTGTTGTGTTTCTGATGCTAGTTCATAAAATTTTCAATTGATGATGCAGAAACAAGTCGACTGGAGTAATATTACGACAGAGACATATGAGTTTACTGAAGAGTGCCTAAACTTTAACTATTATGGTGCCGAAAGGATGGTTGACGCATTCATTGGCCTCCTTCAACTATCAAACTTGCCCATGATTGTCAATGTTGCCTCATCGGCGGGGAAGCTAGAGGTAAGAAGTATACGATTTCAAAGTTATTTCTCAGTATCGTAAGAACAGAAATTTACTCTCGACCTGAGCTATCACATTTGATGCAAAGCCTCATTTTTGCAAGAGAAGGCTAGAATATGACTGGTCAAGCTTTAAGCTAGACTTGTTTGCATGATGTAGGTCTTATGAGAGTTTGGATATTGCCTTCGAAAAGCAAAAGAGATTCCTGACAGTGCTTTGTTATACAATAAATGAATTCTCTCAGAGTTCTCTATACTGTAATGAACAAGTGAAATATGTTCCTCGAATTCATTGCTTTATATTGTGCTTCCAAGTGGTTAATTATTTTGGCATGTTCTATCTAGAACATTAGTCTATTGAAATAATCTTCCATGGTTATATCGCTGACGATGAATAACATTTCAATCATCCTGGGACCTTGCGATTAGCGTTTACCGGAGGGCTGGGCTAAAGAAGTGTTCAGCAATGCTGAAAACCTCACAGAAGAAAAAATGGACGAGGTATTAAAGGAGTTTCTAGAAGCTTTTAAAAAAGGTTCTCTAAAGACCAGAGGCTGGCCGACTCAACTATCAGCATATGCGGTCTCCAAGGGGCCTTGAACGCGTATACTAGGATTGTAGCAGCCAATTACCCCACGTTTCGTATAAATTGCGTCTGCCCTGGGTTTGTCAAGACGGACAGAAATTGCAACAGTGGCTTCTTGACTCCTGAGGAAGGTGCAGAGGGTCCCGTGAGTCTGTCCTTGTTGCCGAAGGGCGGTCCATCTGGTCGATTCTTTCAGGGGACGAAAGAGGCTGCATTCTGATCGAACATGCTCCATTTTCAATTGAGGGAATGTAGAAATTTGAAATCTATCGTCTGTGTGTGAGATTTAAACATTGGAATAGCTAATGAAAGATTCTGATACATTGGTGTATACCTGACAGCTCTTATTTGGTGTGAGCTATATGATTTGATATCTGCAATAATGAACTTCCTCAAAATACCTCATTTGTGATATTTTTCTGCACTTGCCATACTTGTGGTCAAAAGAAAAACAAGCCCCAGTGAACTGCAAAAGATTAACTATGAGTTTAAGACCTCGCAAAATACTAGCAAGAAAATTGAAAAGTCCGGTTGCTCTCCCTTTTTCTACAATGGACAACTTCACAGTAGCTACGGTTTGCAACCAAATTACAGAATCAACAAAAAGATTGTTGGAAAGTGTGATCCATTTTCCAATTTCTCTAAATCTCTCCTCGACTATATCAAGAATGGTGGCTAGCTTAATCATGAAGTAAACTTGAAAATACAGCTATAACTAGTTTACCTAACTGTAAAAACCATGACATTTCCTCCAAAATAAAAACCATGCCCCAAAACTCTGGTTTACCTAGCAACTAATAACATTTGAGACGCGCAAGTACCAAATCTAAGCAAGAAACGTGGAAATTGGTTTTGTGGTTTCGCTTGACCATATTTCAGACATAGCTAAAATAAAGAAGTTACTAACAAAATACGTGGTTTACAACATTTGAATGCGAGTCTTTTGATGAGGTATTTCTGCTGCTAATCTATAATAACCATGCAAAAGCTTGTGGCTTCCTTATACAATTAGTAGACTCAAAAAGGCTTTGTTTGTTTCTTGATTTGAAAAATATTTTCTTAAAAATGATTATTTGTATCACTTATAAAGATATAAATTGTTATCGATAATAAATATATTTTTGCATTCACTAATTAGTTCAAAAGATTATTATTTATTGAGAAAATGGCACAAATGATCCTTAAATTATTAAACAATATGCAATGTGACCCTAAACTTTTAATTTATTCGATGTGGTCCCTAAACTTTTGGTACATGTTGAAACTAGTCACTGGATTATCTGAAAATGTTCAATTTTATCTTTGAATTTATATTTATTAAAGGATAACATTAGTTATTTTTATATAGTCTCGGGATTAGTTTAAACATCACTAGAAATTTAGGAACTATATTGGGCTAAAGTGCAAGGATCACATTGAACAAATTGAAAGTTCGGAAACTAAATTGCACAATGAGTCAAAATTCATGAATTATTTGTGTCATTATCCCTTAATTATTTGCTAGAGTAAAATGTCATAAATGTGAAGGTATTAACAACCCTCCATTAGAACCTTCCAGGCAGCTGCCTCTGTCAGGTTCCAGGCAGGTCTCTCTTTTTTGGGCTCTCTCTCTCTCTCAATAACTCCACTTTAGGTTGCTAGAGAAGGGGGTAATCCTTTTTCCTCCTTCCCGCATGGTCCTACTCCAACATATTTCTCATATGTATATGGTAAATGTTGGGAAAATATGGCTTTGAATTGGGTAGAATAATGAAGACGGATCTTTAGAGTACTCAAGTCGAACTTTGAGACGTGATATCACTTTCTTTAAAGATTTATTTACCCCCACGAAGTTGTTAATGGTCACCGGAACATTTCCTCCAGGATACAACAAAGTCTCAAATGAGAATACTAGATAGCAATTCTAGTATTTATCTAGGATCTCTCTAGAAAGCAATTGAAAAGATGGTTGTAGTTTTTTCAGAGAGAAGTCTCGAAAATGATCACTCTTTTCTTCTGAAAACTGACATGTATATATAAAACATTCTTAAAACGTAGACAACTTTTCGTGAAAGGTTGCAAGCGAACAAATGTATCCTTTCAAAAATTGCCAAGATGAACAAAGGCGTCCATTTGTAAGAAGTTAAAAAAGGAACAAATGCAACCTTTTCGAGAAATGTTGCAAACTAAACGAGTATATTTTTCAAAGGTTGTCTTGAAATGACACAAACAAAAATTCGGAATAAAATAAAAAGATTATTATTATTTAATAAATAAAATTCGAAAAGATTATTATTATTTAATAAATAAAATTTCGAAATTATTATTTATTAATTTTTTAATTTCCAAAAATTCTCAATAAACAAAAACAACATTTAAATTGATTAAAGTTAATAAGATAACCGTATGAAATAAAAAATAAAAATAAAATTACAAAGGGATTAGTGCTAATTAAACTGCGGGCGCGCAAAAGAGTTAAATGTTAAGTGCTAAATGCGCCAAAATCGCGCAATTATTCACGCACCCGCACCTGGGTATGGTGGGGTCTAGCCCATACCCAATCATTCCTTTAGGTACACAAAGAAAACCCCACACTTATTAATTGGCCCACTTCCTCCCATTTTTTCTATGTGGGACAAGGAAAATGCACTTAGTTTGTTTTTACAAACAAACTTCCAACAATCCCCTACTTTGTTTGTAAAATAAAGATTTCAAAAATTAAAATTTTAAAATCGTATAGCCAAAATTTCAGTAAGATTACTATACATATATAAAGGTCTCTTTCGAGTTAAACCTTTACTTAGTACAAGTATATCAAAGCTCTATCAAAGTGACAAATAGCTCGGCTTTAAACTTGTACTTTTATGTAATAGAACCGGACATACCACACATACACTAACCTCTTGTTTCAGCGAGAAGTTCTATATTACACCGCATTATTATGGCCTTGTGCTTGATCTTGTTTCATGAGCTCTCTAGAAAGCAACCCTTATTTTCGTAAGAAGCGGCACCATTTCTAAGCTCATATAGGTGAAGTATCTACCATGTGTTTCTATTACTATCAACATATTACAACTTTGTACTATACTTCATTAAGAATTCAATCCAACCTACAAAACGTAACGGACGAATTGACTTCTCATATCAGGGTTACGTTAGTATCAAATAATCACATTCAATAACTTGTTCTTACCCATTAAACCTTGTAATTAGTGATGTTCTAGAAAAAGGTCGGGTTATCATTATTGGTGATTTCAATTAAAGGGTTTCAGCTCCATTTCTTGTGAGGTCATTATTACCATATGTCTTGGTAAAGCCTTTATCAAAGGATCGGCAAGATTATTACTTGACCTCACATAGACAATTGTTATGGTATCATCTTTAATCAATTGTCTTACATATTCATGTCTTAGACTTACCATTATAGGTGCTACTATAGGCTCTTGCCAAAGTAGCCTGACTATCACAGTGGATAGAAAAAGGAGGCACAGGATTAGGCCATAATTTGATATCCAACAACAAACTCCTAATCCATTAAACATCTTTCCCAATTCTCGCTAAATTAATAAATTCATATTCCATTGTTGAGTGAGTTATACATGTCTGTTTCTTACTTGCCCAAGATACAGCACCTCTAGCTAGTGTGAAAATCCATCTAGAAGTGGAACGCTCATCTCCCACACTTGTAATCCAACTAGCATTGGTGTATTTTTCTAATACAGCCAGATAATTATTATAGAACAATCCTAAATTTTTAGTTCTCTTAAGATAACCAAAAATTCTGGTAATAGCTCTCCAATGTTCTGTACTTGGATTACTAGTATACCTACTCAAATTGCATACAAAATAAGCAATATCAAGTCTAGTATAATGCATTGCATACATTAAAGATCATATAGCACTTGCATATTTTAGTTGTGCCACCACTCTACCAGTATTATAATTTAATTTAATACTGGAATCAAATGGAGTACTTATTTCCTTGAAACCAAGATATTGAAATTTATTTAATAATTTTTCAATATAACTACATTGGCTTAAAAAATAACCCACTATGTTTCTTAACCTTAATACCTAAGATAGTATCTACTTCACCCAAATCTTTCATTTTAAACATGGAAGTTAGATACTTTTTAGTCTCAATAATTCCAGTCATATTCGTTCCAAAGATAAGCATGTCATCAACATACAAGCACCCTAAGACACCATAGTCTTCAGTGAATTTAGAGTATATACACTTATCAGCACTACTATTGATGAAACCATTTGACAATATAACCGAATTAAAATTTTCATGCCACCGCTTAGGAGCTTGCTTAAGTCCATAAAGAGACTTAATCAATTTACATACTTTTCTTTCATTTCCATGAAGAACGAAACCCTCTGGTTGTTCCATGTAAATCTCCTCATTTAAGTCTCCATTTAAGAAAGCAGTCTTAATATCCATTTGATGAACACAAAGATCATAAATGGAAACTAGAGCAAAAAGAACTCAAATAGAAGATATACGTGCAACAGGAGCATATGTATCAAAATAATATATTCCTTCTTTTTGTCTATATCCATTGGCCACAAGTCTAGCCTTAAAAGCTTGAATAGAACCATTAAAATGATATTTTCTTCTAAAAATCCATTTGCACCCAACAAATTTTGATCATTTCGGTAAATCTACTAATACTCAAGTATTATTGGATATAATTGAGTCCATTTCATCATTCACAGCTTCTTTCCAAAAAGAAGCATCTCTAGAAGACATAGCATCATCAAAGCTTCTAGGATCATCTTCTAAATTTAATACTAAAGGGTATTTATTTATCATGTTATTATCAACATCTCCTTCAACAAGAAAAACATGAGTAATAAAATCAAGACCTAAGTCTTTTAATTTCCTAACTCTAGTACTTCTCCTTGGTTCAATCATGTCTTTAGAATCATTCATTTCTTTATCTTAAGAATCTCTTTGAGTTTCCATAGATTTTGAATTATTTTCAATAATTTCAGAACTTGTAAAACATCTGTTCTCAAAAAATTCAACATCTCTCGATTCAACAATGACATTTGACTCTAAATCAAGAAGTCTATAAGCTTTACTATTTTCAGCATACCCAACAAAAACACTTTTGATAGCTCTAGGACCGAGCTTTGTTCTTTTAGGATCTAGTACTCGGTAGTATGCCAAACACCCCCACACTTTAAGATATGACAAATTTGGTTTTCTATCTTTCCATACTTCATAAGGGGTTATGTCATTTTTCTTAGAATGTATTATGTTATGAATATAGCATGTAATAAGTAATGCTTCTCCCCAAAGATTAATTGGTAACTTTGAATTTGAAAGCATACAATTAAATCATTTCTCCAAGAGATCGATTTTCCCTTTCAGCCAAACCATTTTGTTGTGGAGTATATGGAGCCAAAACTTGATTAATAATACCATGTTCTTCACAAAATGAAGAGAATTCATTTAAGAAATATTCTCCACATCTATCTAATCGTAGAACTTTGATTTTTTTTTTCTAATTGATTTTCTACTTCAGCCTTATATTTCTTAAACATGGTAAATGCTTCATCCTTTGATCTCAGAGATAAACATATAAAAACATACTGCAATCATCCACAAAGGTAATAAAATACCTTTTACCTCCACGTGTGTTGACACCTAAAATTTTGGGGTTGATTTTGCTAAATAATAAAAAAATAATAAAAAAAAATCACATGGCATATAGTTTAGGAAAATTTTATTTTTTGTTAAGATTTTTTGTAGATTTAGGTAATATACACTGAGGGATGCATATTTTGCGCAAAAAGGGAATTTTTTTTTATCGAATAAAAAAAATATTGCACGGGGTGAAATGATATATTCAATGGAATTTTACGCGAGCAAAATTGGCAATGAAATATATCACAAGGATACATTTTTTTTGTGTGTATAAAAGAGTCACGTACGGTAGGGTTATAGGGGCTCTCTTTTTCGATTAGGTAAAAAAGCACAAAAAGCAAAAAGTGAAAACTGAGGTAAAAAAAAAAAAAGAGGAAGGGGAAACCCTAATCGGGGGGACTGTTCATCTTCCCCGAGGGTTCTCCGCCGACGCCCGAAGCCCCTGCCGGCGCCCGAAGCACCTCCGCCTCAACGCCTCGCTGCCGCCTCTCCGTCTGCGAACCCTCGGCGCCCCGACGTCTCGCCGCCGCCTCGATGCCTCGCCGTCGCCTCTCCATTTGTAAGCCCCGGCACCTGTCGACCCAGCAAATCGTTGCTCGCCTGCAACTCCCAAATCCGACGGTGATCTGACTGTCCCGCCACCTCAACGCCTCGCCGTGCTCCCTGCTCCGTCCGCGCGCCTCGACGCCCCGTCGCTGCTACGTCTCTACACTCGCAAGCTCGCCTCGACGCCCCGTCGCCACCGCACCTCTGCACCCGCGAGCTCACCCCGACGCTCCGCCTTCGCCCGTACTCGAGGTCTCCCTGCCCACGACCTCGCCTTTGCCGTTTCCTGCCGCCCGGAGCCCCGACGCCACCAGATCCGCCGTCCCGCTCGCCGTTGCGCCGCTCCGGAGCCTCGCCGGAACCCTTGCCGGCGACCCCGCTCTTTCTCATCGACTAGCCACCAGCTTTACTTTTCTTTTTCTTTAAAAAAAAAAAAATAGAAAAAAAAAAAGAAAATAGAAAAAAAAAGGAAAAAGCAAAATTAGGTAATTTTTATTTTTCTTTTCTTTTGTTTATTTATTATTATTGATATTCCATATTATTTGTTTTTTTAAGTGTAATTACCCCTTTAATGTGGAATTGAAATTGCCTTGAAATTTAGTGATTGTCAGTCCGATTTTCGCGCTCGAAATCCAACTCGCAATTACTTAAAAAATTGCCAATCTGATCTCCCGCCCGAGATCCGATTCGTGATTTTTGTGAAATTGGCCAATCCGATCTCATGCGCGAGATATGGTTCGTCAATTTGGGTATCAATTTTGCTTGATTTGCTGTGGTGTTATTTGGATTAATTTTCTTAAAAAAAATAAAAAAAAATGTAGTTTTAGGGTTTGCATGCTCATGATAGAAATTTCATTTTTTTTAAATAATAAAAATGACAAAAAAAATCAATTGACTTAGGTTGTTAGTTTTTTTAATTGCATGTTTATTTATTAGACAATTGTTAATTTCGAAAATTAAAAAGAAGAAAAGGAAAACTAGGGTTAGGTTTGCCTTCGTTATTTTGCATGTTTAGGATAGCGATTTTATTTTGAATCATTAAAAAAAAAAAAAAAAAAAAACATTTTCATTTAGAATGTTAGTTTTTTTGATTTGCATGTTAAATTTTAATTTCGAAATTAATAAAAAAAACAAAAAAAATCATGTATATATCATATAGGATTAGGGCATCTTTTGCACGTTATTTTATATTAGGGTAAGATTGCATGTTTAATTTTACTTCCTAATTAATTTTAAGTTAAGATAGGTTTTTTTTTGGATAGATTGCATTCTAGGATTATTTGGGTTAAGATAATATTTTAGTTTAAATTAGGATTTAGCTTAACCTAATTCCTAATATAAATTGAATAGGATTTTAATTTAGGTAGATAATTTCCACTTTTTTATAATTTCGAATTTAAAAGGAAATACAAAAATACTTTAGGCTAAATTAGTTTTTTTTTAGGATAGGTTGCATTCTTTTTTAGAAAAAAAAAACATAAAAATAAAAATGCCATGAATATGTCATTTAGGATTAGATTAATTGAAATGCACGTCATTTAGTCCTTTCTTAAGCCCATTTAATTAGAAACTGCCTGTCAATAAAATTAGGTCATTTAGATTGCATCTAATTATTGCATTTCTTTAGGATTTACTCTATTCATGTCATATAATTTAGATCATATTACATGTCATTAGAATTAGGTCATTTAGTTAATATTGCATTGCATATTACATGATTTTCATCAATTAAGTGAAAAAAAAATGAAATTGCGTGTTAATTAGGAATCATATCTAGGGTTGTTGATGTGGATTTTAATTTAACATTGCAGATGCTTTCGTTGCTTTGAGGTAAGTTTGTGATTTATTTATTATTTATCTAGGTGTTAAATTGGTGGATTGCGTACCCGCATGATCACTTCACATGTTAGGGAAATAGATTTAAAATCAATTCAAGCTGCTTGCCAAACATTTTTTTAAGAATGGTACCGAAATGGCATTAGAGAAATCTAGTGTAATCAAGTCCCCGTACCCATAATCTCTAGTTCGTAGGAGTAAAGTAAACCTCCCGTTGCTTTACTTGGGTTCCTAATCGACCCACCAAAAATAGATTAGTGGCGACTCCTAATTGAAAATCATTTGCATGTTAAGAACTCAAACCTAAGTCGCGAATTGGTATGGGCTTGGGAGAGCCCGAGTTAAGTTTAGGCTTAACAATCCATTAGCCAAACCCTAGATGGTACACCGAAAAAAAATTGGTCGCGACAGCTTGGCAACTCCGCTGAGGACTAGAGTTGAAATTCTTAGTGGACTTAGGCCAATTTTGTTTTTTTTTAAAAATGTTTTTGTTTGGCAGTGAGGATTCCAGGTACGTCCCTAACATTTAAGATGTTAAATGTTTTTGCAGATTGGGAGGTATAAGGGGAAGTGTTTGCTAACCCTTGTTTTGTAGGGAGGTGTAAGAATGAATGGTTTACTTGCACATATGAAGTGTTGCTTGATATAAACTGTTGTGCATGCTTTGCATTTACACTACACTTTTGCACACACAACCTGCCGTCGGACCTAGGCTGCATAGGATCATTTAGGATGGTGTTGAGATGGATACCACTCTGACCACATGCTCGCGGTACAAGTCGCCCATCTCAATCCCGAAATTTCTTTCATGCTGTCAAAAGTACCCACCTCAGTCCGCATGCCCGCGACCTGGGTCGGCTCTTTGACCAAGCTGGAGTCATGAGGACCTGACATAGTCCACAAGCCCATGGCTAGTCTGATTATCCTTGTGGCTCCACTTTGATAAGCCTTATAGATTAGAAATCGAGCCACTTACCATGCGCATGTCTATGTGATTGCTCACCATTGGTAAAGTAAGTTCTCTAAATTTTTGCTTTTGCAATTTACTTACTTTATCGCATTATTTTTGTCAGTCCATGGCATTAGGATTGTGCTGAGTCTTAATCAATATACAATAGGGACTTCGGACATTCGAATTATTCTCCCTCCAAAGGAAGAGCTTAGCACTTGGTGAGACAAGTTAGATCAAGATGGCCATCAATTCATAGAGTCGCATGTTGGTCGCCTACTTCCACTGCTGCGCATCAACATTCATGGCGGCCTCATCCAAGCACTTGCACATTGTTGGTGCCCCGAGACCTCTACCTTTATCTTCGACGATAAGCATGAGCTCACTCCCACCTTGGAAGAATATAGCATTGTCATAGGAAAATCCTTGAAAGCTGAATTGATTAGTCCGCCTATCGGAATAGATCCTGTTATGGCTTTATCTAATTTTCTGAGAATTAAGGAAGACGACATAAGAAAGGTTTTAAAGGCTCACCGCAATGCATGTCCTTTATCTTTTCTGAAAGAATATTTTGAAAAAGGCACCCCATTTCAAATGCGTAGGGTTTTCCTTTTAGCTTTCTTCGGGTTTATAGTATTTCCTTACTTTGCAAGAATGCTATTAATCCTTTGATTGCTCAATTAGTTAAACAAGTGTTGGAAAGAAAAAATTTTGTAAACACTGTCCTGACTGAAACTTTTCTTTCTCTCACTCGATTCAAAGGAGGCAGTGATAAGACATTCTGTTCCTCTCCCGAGCTTTTGCAAATTTGGTTTCTTTCTCATATAAAGGGATTTGGTGGTTTAATGACTATACATGATATTAGTGATTCTAACCACCCTATTATAAAATTTGAGAACAACCAAAAACACGCACCGGATTACCATTATTCTAGGTGGCTAGCTTTCATGAAAAAACCAACTTCCAAGGGTTTCCTATGGCATGCTAAATGGTTCCAAGTTCGTGTGGCGAGACTTACATGTGGAGGTGTTGGCGCAATCCCTCTACTGGGATTCACTGGAGCATTGGAGTACTATCCAACTAGAGTGACTCGTCAGTATCAAGTTGTGCAAGAGCTTCCCCCAGCATTACAAGCGGATCCGCTCCAAGTTAGCTTCGTTGATAGAAGCCAAGACCATGTAGATTCTATTCTCACTATCAAATCGATGTGGGATATGTGCCATCCATGAAAACTCAAATGGCCCGAAGAAGAGTTGGAGGGCAAAGAAAGAAAGTACTATGCCTCGACTAAGTACATCCGACAACACAAGATTCCTGAGGAGCTACTTTCGAAGATACCGGAGGCGTCGTTAAAGATCACCAACCGTGCTGAGAATAAACGCCTCAAAAGAGTTGCTGAAAAGGCTTAAGAGGAGAATAAACGATTGCGCCGAATGGTGTCCCGAGTGTATATTGATCAAGCCAGATGAAATGCTTGAATCAACATTGCTATTTTCATGTTTAGATTAATGTTTAGGAAGCTGAGTCGTTTACTTTCCTAGTTCATTTGATTAGAACATTCCGAGTTGTTATAGGCTTGTCGAAAACTCCATTAATGAATAAAGGTTCTAGACTGTTGCCATGGGCCGGCGTATTCCATATGAGATACTTATTTTTGTTTATTTCTTCAATTTAGGTGATAACGGATCCTCCACGCTCGCCCATTATTACGCGATTAAGGGCTAGAATGGCCGACCAATCAGAAATGCGTGATCGTATATCCGCCGTGGAAACTCAACTCCAACAAGTGCTCGCCTCTCTACAACTTGTGACGGATCAACTCCAATTCCTCCAAGTAAATCCAACAACTGCACCTGCTCTTCCTAAAATAATTATTCCGAAGCAAACAAGTAAGGTTGACGATGACATGCCCGGGTTAGACGATGACTCAGTCCTTGTTAGAAAGACCAAGCTCGCTAGCATTCCAAAGACTGATCATGAGGAACGCTTCACAAAGCTAGAAGAAAAATTGAAACAACTGCAAGAGTTGCAGAACTCACTCCCGTTCAACCTATCTGTGTATGAGAAGGTCAATATGCCAAAGAAATTCAAAATGCCAGATTTTGAGAAGTACGATGGTACTTCCTGCCCAAAAGCTCATTTGTAGATGTACCACGTGCGTATGGCCCAATATGTCAAGAACGAACCACTCATGATCCAATCATTCCATGCGAGTTTGACTGGACCTGCACTAAACTGGTATGTCATGAAGAATGTGAACCTTCTCGACACTTGGAATGAGGTGGCTGACGCTTTTCTCAAGCAATACAAGTTCAACATGGATATTGCACCTTCTCGAGAGGATCTTGAGAGGATGGAGAAAAAGAGGAACGAGTCGTTTAAAGAGTATGCCGTGAGATGGCGAAATCGCGCTCAAATCACTTCCGAGCCTACAGACAAGGAGTTGATGAAGTTGTTTGTCAAAACCCTCCCGTCTAAGTTCCGTAACCGGATGGCCAGCACGTACGTTGAAAACTTCAATCAGCTTATTCCCGTGGGAGAACAACTCGAAGTGGGGTTAAGGGAAGGATGGTTTACCAAGCCATCTAGTAAAAGATTCACTTCCAAAAAGGAGAAGGAAGCGATTGTGGATGTGAATGTGGCTTATAGTCAAGAAAATGTCAAACGTGCCCCGGCTATCCAAATGAATCCGAGACAGCCCCAAACTGCTGGCCGTCAACCATTTAATAGGAGACAATTCTCTCCTCTTCCTGGGTCTCCATCCCAAGTGCTGACGATCCTCCGAAAGAAAGGTTTGCTTACTAGTGAACCAAAGCGTCCTAACCGTGAAAGTAATCGCAGCTACGACCCGACAAAGAAATGTGACTACCATAGCGGTGAACTGGGGCATTCAACTGATGAGTGTTTCACCTTCAAGCACAAGATCCAAAACCTCTTAGACACGAAAATCTTTTCGTTTCAAACTGCTCAGCCGAATGTCCAGAAGAATCCACTACCTAAGCATGAGGGTACGGTGAATGCTATCCTGGAACCTGAAGTCGGTCGAATCAAGGACTCGAAGGTGCATGTGGCAGATGCTTACAGCAGACTGGTGAGAGCTGGATATTATCCAGGTCAAGAAAATGTTCCCCTATCGCTGATGAAGGAAAGAATTGCCCAAATGGTGGATGACGGCATTATCATATATGCTGACCGTAACTGCGTAGTTTCCACTATTTCACACATCATCATCGATTGGGAGGAGGAGCAAGCTGCGATCAATATTGATAAGGAAGAAGTTGATCCTTCGCTTGCGGATATGCCTCCGCTAGAAAATGCATCTGATGAGGAGATTGTGATCGAGATACCTCAACCATATGAGTATGTCAACAACAAAGCAGTGCATTGGTCTTATGACTTAGATGTCGATCTTGTTACAAGGTTTGGTTGAACCTATGGTCAAGCCAGTGCTCAAACTGCAAAGCCAGTCACCGATGAAAAGGCTAAGGAATTTATGGCTGTGATTAAAGCAAGCGAGTATAATGTGGTCGATCAATTGCGAAAGATGCCTGCCCAGATCTCTTTGCTTGAGCTTCTCCAAACATCATCTGTGCATCAAAAGTTACTAATGAAGGTATTGAGTGAAATTCATGTGCCAGAGACAGTTGAGGCGGACAAGTTGGAAGAATTTGTGGGATCAATCCTTCTTAAGGATTTGATTACCTTTTCTGATGAAGAATTTCCTCTCGAAGGCCGAGGACATAATAAAGCACTCTACATATCCGTTAAGCATAAGTCTTCTTATGTGTCTCGAGTGCTCCTTGATAATGGGTCCGCTCTGAACATATGTCCATTAGCCACTCTGCACCGCCTCAAAGTAGACCCATCAAGGATACATGCGGCAATGACCTCAGTACGAGCTTTTGATAGCACAAAGAAAGAGGTACTCGGAGAAATCCATCTCGATGTACAGATAGGGCCAGTCGTCTTCAACATTCCCTTTCAAGTGTTGGACATCCCTACCGCATTCAATTTCCTGCTGGGTCGTCCATGGATACACACTGCTGGAGCAATGCCTTCAAGTCTACATCAAGCCATGAAATTTGTGATCGAAATGAAGCTGGTTACCGTATACGGTGAGGAAGACCACCGGATCTATCATGAGACGGCTATCCCCTATGTAGAGCCGGATTCTGAGCTCGAATCAAGTTACCACTCGTTTAAGTTGGTATTCACCATACACGCATCTCGAGACTCACCTCCGCCCACTCCTGAAATTTCAGATGCTACCCTTATGGTGGGAAGGATGATGGTTGGAAATGGTTTTAGTCCTGGTAGTGGCCTTGGAAGAAATGGTCAGGAGATCCGAAACCCCATTCAAGCCCCTCAGAGGTTCCGTGCTGCTGGATTAGGGTACCATGGAAGAGGTGGGGAAAGTTCTGAAGGACGAAGGCAGGAAAGGCAGAACCCGCCACCTAACCAAAGGCGAGGAAGGCAAAACCCATTACCCCTGAGCATTCGCGAGACATTCCCTGGTCCACCGATAATGATGCAGGATGAAGCAGAAATAATAGACACCCTAGGGCAGCCAAGTGGAAAATTCGACTATCTGGTGAAATATTCAGCTCCTCCCAGTTTCTACATTGATCCCCGTGACATTGTCCCAGACGGATGGGGTACCATGGATGATCCGATACCCTCGGAGACAGAAAACCCTGAAGATGCATTGGAAGAAATCACTAGTCTCTTCGATGACGCCTTCATAGGGACCATTGATGGAGGACCTCCGGAAGAGATGGGCTCTGGCCCACAAGAGTAACTCATTTACTGCTTTCTCACATTCCCCTGCGCGGGAATTTTTATCGCTTTCTAGGGCTTGTTTTTTATTTCTTCTTTTTCGCTTTCTTTTTAGGGCTTGAAAGTTGCATTTCCATTCAATAAATGTAATTGATTGATGAATATCAATAAAATTACAAGTTTTATTTTGAGAGCATGATGAGGTACACCAAACTAGCCCGGTGATGATATCCAACCGATAAAAGAAAAAAAAAAATCCAAGGAGAATTCTGAGGCCTAGGCTTCATCATGCTTTCTCGTGTCAAAATATTTCAAAAAAATGTTTTTGCCAAAATTCTTTTCAAAAGAAATAATAATTTAGATTACTCTGTTTGTTTTTCTAATTTATTCACTTCATGTTTCAGGAACAGTCTTGTGCCATATAAAGGCATGGAAACGGTCCAATCCAATGCAACAAATGCTGATATGGGTGATCTCAAGGACTTGATTGAAGATTCCATTGAGGGGCAGTGAAACTGGGAACAACATGAAAAAGCCAAGGCTCTCACATCCGAGCAAACTGTCACTATTAATTTAAGTGACGCTCAAGAAGCTAAAGAAGTTAAAATTGGGGCAAATCTCCCTAAAGACGAAGCCGAGCACCTAATTCAACTACTGAAGGAATATCAGGATGTCTTTGCATGGACCTATGCTGACATGCCCGGTTTAGACCCATCGATATCGAGCATTGCTTGCCTACTATTCCGAACGTACCACCTAAGAAGCAAAGACTACGGAGAACTAAGCCCGAACTCTCGAAGAAGATAGAGGAGGAGGTGATGAAGCTTCTAAATGTGGGATTCATTGAAGTCTCATAATACCCTGAATGGGTGGCTAACATTGTGCCGGTAATGAAGAAGGATGGTCGAGTTCGAGTTTGTATTGACTATCGAGATCTGAACAAGGCAAGTCCAAAGGATGATTTCCCACTCCCTCACATTGATATCCTCGTGGATAGTACCACCGGATTCGAACTATTCTCCTTTATGGATGAGTTTTCCGGATACAATCAAATAAGGATGAAAGAGGAAAACAATGAGAAGACTGCGTTTATCACCCCGTTGGGGACCTTTCATTACAAGGTCATGCCCTTCGGACTTAAGAACGCAGGGGCAATTTACCAGCGAGCCATGGTAACACTATCCCATGATATGATGCATCAGGAGATTGAAGTCTATGTTGATGATATGATTGCAAAGACTCGGCCTGGAAGAAGTCATATGGAAACCCTGAAGAAGTTGTTTGACCGACTTCGTGAATTCAAGCTTCGGCTAAATCCCGCTAAATGCGTGTTTGGGGTAACATCTGGTAAATTACTTGGATTTATTGTAAGCAGTAAGGGGATTGAGATCGACCCATCTAAGGCTAAGGCCATATGTGAGCTGCAACCTCCATCAACAGTGAAAGAAGTTCGAAGTCTTTTGGGAAGACTGAATTACATAGCCCGGTTCATTTCTCAACTATCTGCAACGGCAAAGCCATTCTTCAAACTCCTAAAGAAGAATGCACGAATCAACTGGGATGATGAGTGTCGAGAGGCGTTCTTCAAATTAAAGCAGTACTTGATGAATCCACCAGTTCTTGTCCCACCATCACCAGGGCATCCCTTGATTCTCTACCTCACCATCCATAATGAATCATTGGGTGCAATGTTGGCTCTAGAAAGTCCTATTGATAAAAAAGAACGAGCCATTTACTATCTAAGTAAGAAGTTCATTATATCAGAGTTGAAGTATTCTGAGGTTGAGAAGACTTGTGCCGCATTGGTATGGGTATTGCATAGATTGCGACAATACACATTGCATTACCAGACATTTCTTGTGACAGAAAATGGCCCCATCAAGTACTTGATCGGCCAGCTCTGGTGGGTAAGTTGGCCAAATGGCAAATTTTGATTTCTGAATTTGATGTGCAATTCATGCCACAAAAGTCGGTTAAGGGTCGAGTGATCGCTGATCTATTGGCCGAGAATTCAAGCATCTCTAACGACAATGACAATTTCCTTGATGACTGTGTCTTGAGTGTAAATGAAGACTCATGGAAAATGTTCTTCGATGGAGCCGTAAACTTGTCCGGTTCTGGTACAAGGGCAATTATGATATCCCCAGATGGACAACACTATACGGTAGCTGCAAAATTGACATTCCCATGCACCAACAATGTGGCCGAATATGAAGCTTGCATCCTCCGACTTCAAGTCGCAATCAAGATGGGTGTGGCCAAGTTAATGGTATTTGGAGATTCAACATTGATCATACTGCAAACTGTAGGTGAATGGAAGACCAAGGATGCCAAATTACTCCCATACCACCGATATCTAGAAGGTCTCATGAAGCAATTCAAAAAAATTTCATTTGAATACTTACCAAGGTCTCACAATCAGTTTGCTGATGCACTCGCAACTTTGTCACCTATGTTGCAAGTTGCTGACGGATTAGAAGTCGAGCCATTGAAAATAGAAGTTTTGCCGAAGCCGGCTTACTGTATGATCATAACTGAAGAACCTGATGGAAAACCATGGTATTACGATATCATGAACTACATTAAAAGGCAGGAATTTCCAGAAAGAAGCACTCCTGCTGATAGGAAGTACATCACAAAGATGGCCTCAAAATTCTTCGTCAGTGGCGAGAATCTCTACAAGAGATCCTATGATTTAGTCTTGTTGCGATGTGTGGGGGCAACAGAAGCTACTCAAATCATGCAAGAAGTGCACGAAGGGATATGTGGCCCTCACATGAATGGGCACATGATGGTAAAAAAGATTATGAGATTAGGCTATTACTGGCTCACATTAGAAAGTGACTGCATCAAGCATGTACGAAGTTGTCACCGCTGCCAGATTCATGGTGATAAGATAAATGTTCCTCCAACTGAGTTGCACCAGTTTTCTGAACCATGGCCTTTCTCAATGCGGGGGATTGATGTCATTGGCCCAATCAATCCTAAGGCTTCAAATGGGCATCGATTCATTTTGGTGGCGATAGACTATTTCTCCAAATGGATCGAGGCTACATCATTTGTGAATGTCACCGCCCGCAATGTCGTGAAGTTCATCAAACGTGACATAATTGCTCGCTATGGCGTCCCTGAAGCAATTGTCACTGACAATGGGACGAACTTGAACAATAAACTCATTGACGAGTTGTTCAGCGAATTCAAGATCAAGCATTTGAATTCGTCCCCTTACTGCCCTCAAATGAATGGGGCTGTTGAAGCAGCTAATAAGAACATTAAGAAGATCTTGGCTAAGACAACCGAGAATTATCGAGATTGGCATGATCGGTTACCTTTTACACTAATGGCATACCGGACATCGATCCGCACTTCTACCAGGGCAACCCCTTTTGCTTTGGTGTACGGCATGGAAGCAGTTCTACCCGTGGAGGTGGAGATTCCTTCTCTAAGAGTTTTATCCCAAGTGAACTTGTCTGAGGCTGAATGGATGCAGCAAAGATTTGAGCAGTTAAACTTGATAGAGGAGAAGAGACTAAAGGCTCTTTGTCATGGCCAAACTTATCAGCGGAGAGTTGCCAGATCCTTCAACCAAAAGGTACGACCGAGACATTTTGAGATAAATGATCTTGTTTTGAGGAAGCTATTGCCGATTGTCACGACCTCTTTTTTCCGTTCGGGGGAAAAGAAAGAATGGTTTAGGGGTATTTGCCTAAAGAGGCGGACCAATGGCCCTAAATTAGACGCGGGCTCTCCCAAGCCCATACCTCGCGCGACGTTGGATTTTTTTTTTTAGTTCTTAACAACCTAAATATTTCTAGGAGTCGCCACTAGCCTATTGGGGTCGGCTAGAAACCAATCGAGGCACGAGACTGTTGTCTCGATTCCTACACAACTAGAGATTTCTAGGAACGGGGACTTGTTTACGCTAATGTTTCTATTAGCGCCCTTGCGGTACCACTAACTTAAAAGGTTGTTCATCTAAATGGCCACACAATCTTGATTATCAATTATAATCCTTACAAAACCGCTAAGTGTCCATGCAAATGTTTTTGTAGGTTTTTTTTTTTTAATATCTAGACTAATCCTAACATAATCTAGAAAAGAAATTTACACTCAAATTAATGAAAAGCAATACATAAGTAAACATCCAAGAAATTGAAATAACTTGAAAATAAATGCAGAAAAGGAAAACCCGATACAAGTCAGGTAAATAATATTACATGGCCTTATTATCACACCTCGGGACAGGACCCCCGTGAGCAAAATGGGAATTTAAATATGCATAAAATTACTCTAGATGCATGAAATTACTCTAGATAATTTTAATCCATGCAAAATGGATTATTTACAAAAATGATCATAAAATACCAAAATAGCATTAAATTAGGAAAATGACCTTTTAAAATTAAGAAAATTTCATAGATGTCATTTTTGCCTTAATTTGATGCCATCCAACATTTTTTGATATTTTTGAAATTTTCATATTTTTCATATTTTTTATTATTTTTTAAAAATATTAATAATAATTCCTTAAACCGATCTATGCTAACATGGAGTAACACAGCACAAGAATATCACAATAATCAAGCTCAAATCGACGGTTTCAAGATCAAAACTTGGTTTACGCATTTCATCGAACACTTGGCGTGCATTAAATCACCCCAAAACAGTTTTGCGGGCCATGTTTGCGGCCTTCAATCTTCACCCATGAGCAATATTATGTGGAACTAAAGCATCAAGATTATACTACCACATGCAAGGAGCAATATTAGATAGAAATCATAGCCTACAACACACAAGAACCCAACTAAAATCGTCCTCAAATACACGGCTTTGAGCTGATTTTGTAAATCTGGGTTTGAACCCAAGTCAAGCAAACAGGCTGCATGCTCATGTTCAAGCCCCGACACTTATCACATGCAAGATCTAAGGGAAACACTACTTAATCCGAGTGAAAGTAGGTAACATGAGCTTTCAAATGCAACAAACATCATAGAGAATAGCCCACCGAAAGACATCAGAACGACCTCTCCAAGAAGCACACTTGCAAAACTCTTGAAGAGATTTCAAACACTTAGAAAAATTTCAGCCTCAGAAATCAGTTTTCCGGGCTGGTTTTCCTCTTGATTTTCATGATTAAAACATACTCAAACTCGAAAGAAAATACATCTAGGATGCTTACCTTGCTTCTTAGTTTCCCTTTCAAGTGGTTCTTCGCTCAAGAAACCAAGAAATTATCCTCGAGGGCCCGTGGAAGTTGGCTTCTTCAACTGGAAAACAAGATCTGCAAAGAAAGAATTGATAACGAAGGTTTTCATTAACCTCCAAAATCAAGCTTCAGAACCTCTTTTGTTGGCCAAATTAAAACAAACCCAAACTATATGTATTCTAGTTTGGCTTCTAGGTTATAGCTTTCCTCATTTGTCTCTCAATTTTCTCAAAAACACTCACTTTCTCTCACTCGTGACTAACCGGGCTCAACACTTAGAAAAAATTCAGACTTTCTTTGGCCCGCCAGGAGGGTAGTTTTTCGGGGGGCTTTAGGAGACCTTCCCAAACTCCATTTTGGACGTGCAACCTATGGATGGAAAGATCTTTGAGTGGAGTTGAACTCTCTAGTTGAATGTTTTGGCTAATTGTTGCCGCAGGTATGTGAAAATCTCACTTTTCTCTCTCAAGGTCGGTTTGGAATTTCTGGGTTTTGCTTTCTGGAGTTGCTTCTGAAGGTGTCTTTGGGGAACGATCCCGAGCTCTCTCCTCTCTTTCTCATCTCCTCTCTCTCATGCCCTCAAAGAGCATGCTTCGTAGATGTTATCCCCCGAAATCATCAATCTCTTGGTCAGCTTTTTCTCCACCTACCAAGCCTGTCAACAGGGCTACTTCAACAATTTTCTGACTTGGCCAAATTTCCACTCTTGCAGCTGTTGAGTGTCTGGACTTTGCTGCGACTTTCCCGTGCTTTCAGCAGCTTATCCCTGGCCAATTCTTGTCCACTTGCACTACTAATTATGGCCTTCCATCACGTGCAAAGATCGGGCTGGTTGGGCAAGTGAGGAGGATATGATGGGGCCACCAAGTTGCTTACTCAGAAACTCCGAAATCAGACCAACTCGTGGGCTGGGTTTTGGTAGCTCGTTTGGGTGCTTTAATCCATCAATTTGGCTGTGGTTTTTTATCAATTAGCAAGCTCATGTATAGTATTTTAAGATCTCGACCAGATTTTGCAATTATACCCACCCAATTTTGCAAAAAAATCCCTCAAAGTTAGTCATTTTCTTATCCGAAAATACCCATTTCAATGCAAATTTGGTCCTTTTCGCCCGATTAGATTGATTCGAGTTGGCCCATGTTCAATTTCAACTTAATTAGTGACTAAGATGATGATTTAAAGGTTTGGGCAAAATTTTGCAAAATTTGCGAATTGGTCCCTCAACTTTTGGAAATTGCGGTTTGGCCCCAATTTGCCATTTTAATTCCAATCTGACCTCCCGGGCTTGGCTAGTCACATTTAGATCATTGACCCCAATTTTTTTTTTTTTTTTTTTTTTTCTTTTTTTTATATATTTAATTTAATTTTTTATATTTTTTTTTAAGGAAAAACATATTCCATTTAAAACACTATATTAAATGCCTAGATAATCTATATGCAAGAATTTAACATGAAATATTTTTGTGAAAAAACAAGTTTCCATTTTTCGGAAATGATTTTTGGCAAAAAATTTAGGTGTCAACAGCTGCCCCTCTTTCGAAAGAAGCTCAAAGAGATTTCTTTCAAAGATAAGGTGACACCTAACTTTTTTTTTTTTTTACAATAGTAAAATGAAAATGCAAGTGAGCTTAATGTAAAGAGCGTAGTTTAGGGATATACCTATGAATACTTTGAAAGTGTGGTTTAAGGATATACCCACAAACCTTGTGGTTTAAGGCAGTCCCACGAACCTTGTGGTTTAAGGCAGTCCCACTAACCTTGTGGATTAAGGCAGTCCCACAAACCTTTTAGAATTGCAAGGTTTAAGGATAACCAAGAACCTTTTGAAAATGCATGGTTTAAGGCTAACCCATGAACCCTTTGAAATTGTGTGGTTTCACTGGAGGAACCTGTCATCCGAGAATATTATGAAATGGATACTGCACATCAAATAGTATTCATTATAATAAGTATTCTAGTAGCGAAAGCATACTAGATGAGATCGATTTTAACACATGTCATCAAAACAATATCAAAAGTGTGTCAGTAATGGGAAAGCAATGATTGCATAAACAAATCAAGCTAATTCCGATCGCTTGACAAACTCACAAAACTGTCATCACGCGCGGATGATATCATTAATCGTCAAATTCTCTTGGGAGAAAAATCCTTGTTGAAATGACCTTGACTTATGAGAAAGGTCTATTAAGCATGCCAAGCGAGGACACCTAGTCAGAAAGGGCTTCTTGCATATTCTCAAGAAAAGGGCTGTTTGATCCCATCTATTCATGTGGGAAATAAATTGATCACTCAATCTCACTCTTTCAGTGTGCAAGGCTTTGAATCATTCGCAATAAGTACACATTGACCAATCTAAGAGGTCTTTTAGAAGGACCGTAGTGCAAGTTTGGTCATGGTTTTAGCAATGGATAAGCATCATTGGCTATGAAATGAATTAATCACCGATCAACATCTTCGCCGGGTTTACAAGTCAAGAAACCTTAAGATGAGATAAGACAACCTTGCTCTCACTTCTTTAAGTGGCATCTTCTTTGGGAAGTCCTTATTTCCACTCGAATTATCCCAATCTGAAGAGACTTTGGGAATAGGTTGTAATGTTGGTTTGGTGAAAGGCTCAAAAGGCTTAGCTCAAAAGGCTTAGATCTTTTTGTCGATGGGGGATTTGAGAGTTGGTGATTATCATGGCATCATTACCATATCATCCATTTTTTTTTTTTAAAGCACTCGACTTTTAAAATTCAAATTGTCTCAAAAGTCCTTTGACTAATCATCTTAACATAATGGCTTTTGCATTTGCAATGATTTTCTTTTCAATGCAGGCATTTTTTGCCACTTTTGCTTTCATAGAGATATTTCTCTTGATGCAATTGTTTTTCTTCCATTCTCTCTCCTTTTTTTTTTTTTTTTTTTTTTTTTTTTTTTTTTTTTTTTTTTTTTTTCGGGCATTAGCCTTGCTGTTACCAGGCACACTGCTTTTTCATGCCCCTTAATTTTCATTTGACTTTTGCTCTTTTGAACTTTTGAGCTCTTAGGACTTTCGAGATGCTTTCCGCATGTTCATGTAAACATCACTTGCCTTGGCAAATCATATGCCTTGCCCCAAAGGTGGGGAGATAATCACCACTTGGATTTTAGAAATGAATAGTTAGGCTTAATGTCGTTTAAGCAAAGGATATCGGTGTTTGGGTAGAGAACAGAATGCTCTTCTTCACCTTGGGATGCTTCGAGCTTCCACAAGAATTCACCTGAAGTTACCACAAAAAGATTTATGCAAGTGAGAGCAAAGAAACCTTTCTCATCTTTCCTCTCCAAATAATATCAACCCAAACCTCCATAATTGCCCCATCGTGGGGTGGTTCTTGACAGGGGTATTTTGTAGAAAATCTTCACATCAAAAGGCTCAAATGGGCTAACTATTGTCACCTGTGGTGTGTATGATAGATGAAAGAAATGCCTCTCATCATCTTGATCTATGTACCGCTTGCGAATGAATTCATTGACCCTAAACAACACGGGTTTTCTTTTTTTTTTGCTCGAATCCCGAGTGCTTAAAGGACATGTTTGGAAATGGTTGCCTTTCTTCATCCTAAGAGTTTCTCGCTTGGCATGAGTAACATCGCCTTTCATTTTTGTTGAGATCATCTGAGTGGATTAATCTCCATAAGGAATTTTGATTCAAAATGAGTGATCCGTCGAGTGGATGGACAATTTAAAGGTAAAGAAGATTTTTGCAAACTTTATGGAAAACTTGTTTCTTCATTTTCCATTTCTTTTTTTTTTTTTTGTGCTTGTTTCTAGAAAAACACTAAATGTTCTTTTTTCGCGATGGAAATTCTTCATTTGTTTTCCATTTGATTTTGAGAAGAATGGTACTTACCTGTGCCTTAGTAGTCAGGCGACCCTACGAAGAGCAAAAGGGAAGGTGTTAGTACATGAATCCTCAGAGATCGTAAAACTGGAAACGATACAACATTACCCTTGGTTAGTTTCACCATTTGGCGGCAAATAGCAGAATGAACATACTGTTTTAAAGCTTGAAGAGAATCTTAGGTCTTTGGTATCATTGGTTCAGGCATTTTCCTCTTTTTGCAAAAATAAGAGATGCAAATTTTTTTTTTTTAATTATTATTTTGTTTACATGGCAACCTTGTTGCCGTTTCCAGGGATCGAACCCCGGCCGTTCCCGGACCACTTCATTCCCCATACCACCAGGCCGAAGCGCAAGTAGTGTTCATGGGGCGCTTCCTTTTTTATTTAATTGAACCGGCTCTTAAAACGACACATCTTTTAAACCAAGTTAGGTGAATTTGACATGTGTTACCTCCATATGCTTGCTTGGTCGATATGTATTTTGCTTAAATCAATTTCTCGAGTTTGTTCCTCGAATACCGACGCTTCTGTCAAACAAGGGAACTACGTCAAAAATGAAGTTTAGATGAGGCATTTTGGAAACGATACCGAATTACCCTTCTCCTACATCTAACTTTCAATGTCTTGTGTTTCCTCTTCATGCGCCTTTGCTCCTCAGGTGTTAACATTTCCTTGAAGATCTTGCTATCAAAGATGTTATCGAATTTATTCAGAATGGACGTCAAAGATGAAAGGAGAGGGGTACTCATTGTTTCTACATGTGAGGGCATTGCTCCTTGGATGTTTTACTCCATTTATTCCATCAAAATGGATGGTTGGGCCTTAACATGCCTTCTTGGTATAAGGTGTTGCTCCAGTGGTCGATGTGCACCTTTTCCTACAAGAGATAGGGCATGTTACTTATATTTCAAAATTGAATTGGACTAATTTAGAAACGATACTCCCTTTTTGTGCTGAATCAATTGACCGTGTTTCATCTTGCTCATGGGTGAGAGTTACTCTACTTTGAGTGACTTGCCCCATTTAGCAACTGTAAGGAAAAAGAGACGTAATATGTTATTTTCATATTTGACATGATTCATCTTAGGAACGGTATACTCCCTTTTACGGCATATCTGATGACTGCGTTTCATCCTGTTTCCTTGGCTATGGGGACAGATTTGATCTCATGATTGACAACAATTCACTTGACAAATGTCTATTCCATTTGAATCTTTCCCTTTTTAGGAGTCGGGTGACTTAGGCATTGTGTACCCCTGATCCATTTTGTGGCCATCTGCCCCAATTAAAATTTCCTGCACATAAGGAAACAATGTATTATTTCTATTCTTAGGTACATTAGGTTTAGGAACGAAGTACACCCTTTTTTCAAAGTCGGGCAATTCAGCATCTCATCGTATCTTTGTGGAGGAAGGGAAGATATTGTCCTTATGGTCGAATGCATGCCACATTGAGTTGAATAACTTGTCCATATGCAGCTTCATTATGTTGGATTGATGAACCTTCATTTCATTTGAATCCTTCATGCTTTACTCAGTTTCCCGCATACCCCTTTTAGGCTAGGTGATCTTTCGCCCTTTTTGGTGCGTCAATGCATTTCCCACTTCACAATCTGTAAGCATAGGTGGCTATGTTAGTTTATAAAATGAGTTGTTTTGACTTTTGGAACGAACACACCCTTTTCTTTTAGAGATTGTGTGATTCTGGACCAGGCTGTCTTCCCCATGTAATCTTGTTGCTTGCCAGTAATTTGCCTCACTAAAATCTGCACAAAGTGCAAGGACAAGTCATTCCTAAAATAAATCGAATTTAACTTGAAACGATTACCACCTTTTATTTGAAGGCAATATTTGATGACCGATTCTTGTTTGTGTGCATCTACATTTTGAAGTGTTGTCTTGCGAACCACCAATAATCATCTCCATATAGGATTAGATGCTAAGAAACCATTGGAAGTGTAGGGATTGCAGTTGCTTCTTGTTTGCAACCAATGAAGTAGTTTGATGCCAAAGAATGTCAAATATGAGGTCGTCCAGGATGTGGAACTTCTCTGGAAGTCGCTTTTGAAGCAATAAAGATTGCCATTAGGCCAGTAGATTTGTGATCTTCGAGGCTTTAACGGTTCATTTCACACTTAATCGCAATGTTTGAATTTATATGCTGCGAAAATATTCCTGTAGTTCATGGCTCAAACAAATGTGCCCGTAAATGAGCTTGAATTGGTGCATCTCATGACTTGCTCTATTAGGGAAATGCCCGCGCTTTTGTCTTTGCAGAGGAAGTAAATGTCAATCTTGAACAAAACCGTCATTTTGCCTGTTTGACAAAAATGGATGACTGAGTCAGTTGTTGCATAAGAAATATCTATTGGAACGATTACAACCTTACCCCTTCGAAGCATCATCCTATGGATCAACCTACAAAAGCGATTAAGCGAAGAGATAAAATATTATGCAAGTTCTTCTAGCTAAGGCATAAAACTCAGCCCAAATGGTCCATTTGAAACACTTCAAGTGTTTTAAAGAATATGATTTTTACGAACTCTAACTTCATTATTCAAAAATGTGAGTTGTATGATTTACAAAAGTATTCGATTGGGTCCACAATCAAAACCCAAACGCAAAACACAATTCCTAATAGGAATAATGACAATGATAAAGTACAAACAGCTCTTTCATAGAGGAGCATAATAAGCACAATTCTCATCCTGGCTTTAAAGTCCACTTTTGGCATGGTCAAGCAAGAGGAGTTCAAGGAATGGTTGTCATGCATGACCTGCAAAAGGAAGATATTGTCAACACATGAATGAAAAATTGATCTTTCAATAAAGCCGTCTCTTACAATGAAATCAAGGCAACGATACCTTCTCCGTAGTATCCACTTAGAAGAACTTGGTATTTCGTCAAGATTTTATTAGTAAGAGAAGATTTCATTAAAAGATCGATCTGCGGCAATCAGTTGAATGCCCACTCTATTCCAAAAGTTTTATACACAAATGGGGCATTGATTTTGAAAGATTAATTTGTGGTTTCACTCATGGAAATGTGAGGTGATTTTTTTTTTTTTTTGAGAAATCAATACATAAAATGGGATTTGAATTTTAATTTCGAAATGTGACCAATAAAGAATTTTATTGGAAATTTGATTTTAATTCTATGTCCCCAAAATATGATCTTGACTTGGAAGAATTTCTATACAAAATGTGACTTGAGTTCATAATTGAAAATTTAAACAAAAACATATGTTCTGATCTAGGCCAGATCAGATGCATTTGAAATGTTTGTTTATCAAGAGTGAGTGCCAAGCCTATATTTTCAAGGGCATTCCATTGATTTCCGTGAATCTCAAAAAATGAAAATTTCAATCCGAAGTGAGCAAGTAGATGGAGAAATCGTACTTACAGTGGGTGAAGAGACATTTTTTTTAATCACATAGACATGCGGATGTAAACTTGTGAGGTTTGACGCATCAAGGTGGAATTCTAAAGGCTTAAAGTCCCCATTTTGATTAGATCAAAAGAGTTTTCCCCACTCCGCACTTATGTCGGATAGTTCTCTTTATCAATAATCATAATGAGCGGGACCAAAAGTGGATAACCATGGGTCATTTCCTGCACGGGTTCCATCTTTTGGCACCTCCTATGGGCTTCCTGGTGCAATTGGGGTTTTAGATCGCGGGTTGTGTGTGTAAATGTGTAGTGCAAGTATGAAGGCATGCACAACAATTGATATCCAAACAACACTTCAATTTCATCCATATAGACATACATTCCTACACCTCCCTGCAAAAGAAATGAGTCAACAGACACTCCACCCCTTATTACTCCAAACCTACAAAAACATTTAACACATTGTTAGCGGACTAACCTTATTTTCCACTCGATTTTGACACGCGCTATCAAATGAAGACCATGTTAGTGAACAACCAATCAAGTTATTACGGCCTAAGTCCTCTAAGGTTTGCAACCAAGTCCCCAATGGAGTCGCCAAGCTGTCACGACCTCTTTTTTCCGTTCGGGGGAAAAGAAAGAATGGTTTAGGGGTATTTGCCTAAAGAGGCGGACCAATGGCCCTAAATTAGGCGTGGGCTCTCCCAAGCCCATACCTCGCGCGACGTTGGATTTTGTTTTTTAGTTCTTAACAACCTAAATATTTTTAGGAGTCGCCACTAGCCTATTGGGGTCGGCTAGAAACCAATCGAGGCACGGGAGTGTTATCTCGATTCCTACGCAACAAGAGATTTCTAGGAACGGGGACTTGTTTACGCTAATGTTTCTATTAGCGTCCTTGCGGTACCACTAACTTAAAAGGTTGTTCATCTAAATGGCCACACAATCTTGATTATCAATTATAATCCTTACAAAACCGCTAAGCGTTCATGCAAATGTTTTTGTAGGTTTTTTTTTTTAATATCTAGACTAATCCTAACATAATCTAGAAAAGAAATTTACACTCAAATTAATGAAAAGCAATACATAAGTAAACATCCAAGAAATTGAAATAACTTGAAAATAAATGCAGAAAAGGAAAACCCGATACAAGTCACGTAAATAATATTACATGGCCTTGTTATCACACCCCGAGACAGGACCCCCGTGAGTAAAATGGGAATTTAAATATGCATAAAATTACTCTAGATGCATGAAATTACTCTAGATAATTTTAATCCATGCAAAATGGATTATTTACAAAAATGATCATAAAATACCAAAATAGCATCAAATTAGGAAAATGACCTTTTAAAATTAATAAAATTTCATAGATGTCATTTTTGCCTTAATTTGATGCCATCCAACATTTTTTGATATTTTTGAAATTTTCATATTTTTCATATTTTTTATTATTTTTTTAAAAAATATTAATAATAATTCCTTAAACCGATCTATGCTAACATGGAGTAACACAGCACATGAATATCACAATAATCAAGCTCAAATCGACCGTTTCAAAAACGAAACTTGGTTTACGCATTTCATCGAACACTTGGCGTGCATTAAATCACCTCAAAACAGTTTTGCGGGCCATGTTTGCAGCCTTCAATCTTCACCCATGAGCAATATTATGTGGAACTAAAGCATCAAGATTATACTACCACATGCAAGGAGCAATATTAGATAGAAATCATAGCCTACAACACACAAGAACCCAACTAAAATCGTCCTCAAACACACGGGTTTGAGCTGATTTTGTAAATCTGGGTTTGAACCCAAGTCAAGCAAACAGGCTGCATGCTCATGTTCAAGCCTCGACACTTATCACATGCAAGATCTAAGGGAAACACTACTTAATCCGAGTGAAAGTAGGTAACATGAGCTTTCAAATGCAACAAACATCATAGAGAATAGCCCACCGAAAGACATCAGAACGACCTCTCCAAGAAGCACACTTGCAAAACTCTTGAAGAGATTTCAAACACTTAGAAAAATTTCAGCCTCAGAAATCAGTTTTCCGAGCTGGTTTTCCTCTTGATTTTCATGATTAAAACGTACTCAAACTCGAAAGAAAATACATCTAGGATGCTTACCTTGCTTCTTAGTTTCCCTTTCAAGTGGTTCTTCGCTCAAGAAACCAAGAAATTATCCTCGGGGGCCCGTGGAAGTTGGCTTTTTCAACTGGAAAACAAGATCTGCAAAGAAAGAATTGATAACGAAGGTTTTCATTAACCTCCAAAATCAAGCTTCAAAACCTCTTTTGTTGGCCAAATTAAAACAAACCCAAACTATATGTATTCTAGTTTGGCTTGTAGGTTATGGCTTTCGTCATTTGTCTCTCAATTTTCTCAAAAACACTCGCTTTCTCTCACTCGTGTCTAACCGGGCTTAACACTTAGAAAAAATTCAGACTTTCTTTGGCCCGCTAGGAGGGTAGTTTTTCGGGGGGCTTTAGGAGACCTTCCCGAACTCCATTTTGGACGTGCAACCTATGGATAGAAAGATCTTTGAGTGAAGTTTAACTCTCTAGTTGAAGGTTTTGGCTAATTGTTGCCGCAGGTATGTGAAAATCTCACTTTTCTCTCTCAAGGTCGGTCTGGAATTTCTGGGTTTTGCTGTCTGGAGTTGCTTCTGAAGGTGTCTTTGGGGAACGATCCCGAGCTCTCTCCTCTCTCTCTCGTCTCCTCTCTCTCATGCCCTCAAAGAGCATGCTTCGTAGATGTTATCTCCCGAAATCATCAATCTCTTGGTCAGCTTTTTCTCCACCTACCAAGCCTGTCAAAAGGGCTACTTCAACAACTTTCTAACTTGGCCAAATTTCCACTTTTGCAGCTGTTGAGTGTCCGGACTTTGCTGCGACTTTCCCGTGCTTTCAGCAGCTTATCCCTGGCCAATTCTTGTCCACTTGCATTACTAATTATGGCCTTCCATCACGTGCAAAAATCGGGCTGGTTGGGCAGGTGAGGAGGATATGGTGGGGCCACCAAGTTGCTTACTCAGCAACTCCGAAATCAGACCAACTCGTGGGCTGGGTTTTGGTAGCTCGTTTGGGTGCTTTAATCCATCAATTTGGCTGCAGTTTTTTATCAATTAGCAAGCTCATGTATAGTATTTTAAGATCTCGATCAGATTTTGCAATTATACCCACCCAATTTTGCAAAAAAGTCCCTCAAAGTTAGTCATTTTCTTATCCGAAAATACCCATTTCAATGCAAATTTGGTCCTTTTCGCCCGATTAGATTGATTCGAGTTGGCCCAAGTTCAATTTCAACTTAATTAGTGACTAAGATGATGATTTAAGGGTTCGGGCAAAATTTTGCAAAATTTGCGAATTGGTCCCTCAACTTTTGGAAATTGCAGTTTGGCCCCAATTTGCCATTTTAATTCCAATCTGACCTCCCGGGCTTGGCTAGTCACATTTAGATCATTGGCCCCAATTTTTTTTCTTTTTTCTTTTTTTTTCTTTTTTTTATATATTTAATTTAATTTTTTATATTTTTTTTAAGGAAAAACATATTCCATTTAAAACACTATATTAAATGCCTAGATAATCTATATGCAAGAATTTAACTTGAAATATTTTTTTGGAAAAACAAGTTCCCATTTTTTTGGAAATGATTTTTTTGGGCAAAAATTTAGTTGTCAACACCGATTTTTACAGATCCTAAGGAAAGTTTGCCCAAATTATGGCGGCCCATATGTTGTGAAGAAGATACTTCCTAGAGGTGCCCTGATTTTGGCAGAAATGGATGGTCGTGAGTTTTCCACCCCAGTAAATTCAGATGCTGTCAAAATGTCGTGAACTTGCCATGCCATGTCGTGAACTGCAAGTATTTCTATGATCAATAAAATGCCTCAATGAGTTGAATTATTCAAATTTGTCATAAATCTTGCATTTTTCTTCCTTGATAAATTGTGTGAGATAAATTGAATGTGTCAAATGAAATACCTTGGAATGATGAAAGGCAAGCCTTGTTCCATACACTTTTCATACACAAATCCCCAGTGAGCTATGTGAAAAATTCCATGTCTGCAAGGAAAAGGGTGATCTCGCAAAGGGTACGCCATTCAAGGTGATGAGAGGCAATTTTTTCCTCTACCTGAAACACTACAGGTATATCCATCATTTAGCCCTTTGAGCCCATACACATGAAGAGTTCTTTAAATTATCCTTGTCAAGGATCGTCCCACATTGAGACAAAGTTGGAACGAATGATAGGAATTTTCTTACTCACACTTGCATCAATCTTCGAGTATTGCTTTCGCAATGTAACTTATGTGTTAATTTAAGTGCCTTAGGACAACGAAGAGCGTTTCTTTCTCTATCCTATACACTTTATCCATTGCATAGCCCATTTGAGCTTATAAATTCATTTCATATTAAACCCAATTGGTGATCATCCCCCACACCGGGGCAAGACAAAAATATCCAAGTAGCATGAACTAGAATGCTGACAAGTGGAGACTTTGTTTTAAAAAAAAAAAAATGCAAAATGAGGCATGAAAAAGCAATGTGCTTAGTAAAAGCAAGGCCAATGCCCTGAAAAGAAAAAAAAATCAAAATCTTGAGTCGTATCTCCAACAATGTGATACCAAAACTCAAATTCTGTTGCAGTCAATGGAGATTTAATGAGAAGAAAAATCTTCGACAATAAAGAAGGAAAGTGGTGGAAATGTCAAGATGATCATCAATTTTTGACCCTCTAAACACTTTTTGAGCCTAATGATCCTTTCATTTCACGGCCCATCAACCGAACCTACGTTACGTCCCTTGTAAAGTCTCTTCAGATTAAGGCACTTGAATTAACATAGAGTTTACATGCTTGAAAGCATCGCTTCAAGAAGTGTGAGTAAGATAATTTCTACCTCATTTCGTGTGTTTCTTGACTTGTAAGTCTCAAGACAGTTGCGAAATGTCATCTTTCAATAGCTTCAACTCAAAGAGTCCCATTTCTTAAGCCATTGACCAAGTCGACAATATGGTCCCTGTTAAAGACCCCTCAGATTGGTGAGGTCGTACCACTTGCGAGATTGCTCAAACCCTTGTCTGGCATGACGATGGTGAGATAGAATGATTGTCAAGATCCTGCATCAAAGGCCAGGATAAAACAGCCCCTTTAAAAGAGGATGGGTGAAAAGTCCTTTCAGACTGAAGGATCCCTTTTGACACATCCATGACGCTCATGCGTTCAGATTGGAATCATCATTCGAAATTGTTCCTATTAGGATGATGCGTGGTTGATAGAAATTATTACGCATGAACTTTACTTGAATTAATGCATGTTTGTGATTACAAATGCATGTTGTCTCTCCTACGATCATGTTTTGCAGGAGACATGTCCCCAAGAAGCAGAGAGGTCACCAGGTAAGAATATCTCTATTCATACCTTAAATACTTGTCATTGCACAGGTATTCCCTTTTCGAATACACTGACACTCGATTGAGTTGTCCCCAAAGATTTTTCTCCAAGTTGCAACACTGGGTGAACAAAGAATGGTTCGGGTCCTAGCCAAGCAAAATCTCCGTTTAGGCGACCGTAGAATGGTACAGGTCCTAAACAACATTTATTGCTCTAACAGGCGACCGTAGAATGGTACGAGTCCTGGAAAAGCAATTTCCCCATTCAGGCAACCGTAGAATGGTATGGGTCCTGAAAAATCAATTTTCCGTCAAGGCGACCGTAGAATGGTACGGGTCCTCGACAACACCTATTCCTTATTCAGGCGACTGTAAAATGGTACGGGTCCTGGAAAATGAATCCCCGTTTAGGCAACCGTAGAATGGTATGGGTCCTAGACAAAACCTTTCTGCCGTACTGGGCGATCGTAGAATGGTACGGGTCCTAGGAAAGCAGTTCCTTACAAAACCTTTCTACTGTAATGGGCGACCATAGAATGGTATGGGTCCTGAGAAAGCAGCTCCTTTCTGCCATAATGGGCGACCGTAGAATGGTACGGGTCCTGGGAAAACAGCATCGCCACAAAGTCGTGTTACTATTCTAGGCGACCGTAAAATAGTACGGGTCCTGGACAGGTAACACCCACTACCTTGAATTACTCTATCCTTCTCGAAGGTAAGTTATTCCAGGTAGGTTCATCTATCATTTGCATTAGTATTTCCATGCATCATATAAATTACATTGCATGATCATGACCAAAATTTAGGTCTCAATTTGTTTTTAAAGGCAACCTCTGCGAGCTCACCTTCAAAGAGGGGCAGCTGTTGACACCTAAAATTTTGGGGTTGATTTTGCTAAATAATTTTAAAAAATAAAAAAAATCACATGGCATATAGTTTAGGAAAATTTTATTTTTTGTTAAGATTTTTTTGTAGATTTAGGTAATATACACTGAGGGATGCATATTTTACACAAAAAGGGAATTTGTTTTTGATCGAATAAAAAAAATATTGCGCGGGGTGAAATGATATATTCAATGGAATTTTATGCGAGCAAAATTTGCAATGAAATATATCACAAGGATACATTTTTTTTGGTGTATAAAAGAGTCATGTACGGTAGGGTTATAGGGGCTCTCTTTTCCAGTTAGGTAAAAAAGCACAAAAAGCAAAAAGTGAAAAGTGAGGTAAAAAAAAAGAGGAAGGGGAAACCCTAATCGGGGGGATTGTTCATCTTCCCCAAGGGTTCTCTGCCAGCGCCCGAAGCCCCTGCCGGTGCCCTAAGCCCCTCCGCCTCGACGCCTCACTGCCGCCTCTTCGTCTACGAACCCTCGGCGCCCCGACGTCTCGCCGCCGCCTCGACGCCTCGCCGTCGCCTCTCCGTTTGTAAGCCCCGGCGCCTGTCGACCCAGCAAATCGTCGCTCGCCTGCAACTCCCAAATCCGGCGGTGATCTAACTATCCCGCTGCCTCAACGCCTCGCCATGCTCCCTGCTCCGTCCGCGTGCCTCGACGCCCCGTCGCCACTGCGTCTCTGTACTCGCGAGCTCGCCTCGACGCCCCGTCGCCGCCGCGCCTCTGCACCCGCGAGCTCGCCCCAACGCTCCGCCTCCGCCCGTACTCGAGGTCTCCCTGCCCACGATCTCGCCTTCGCTGTTTCCTGCCGCCCGAGCCCCGACGCCACCGGATCCGCCGTCCCGCTCGCCGTCGCACCGCTCCGAGCCTTGCTTTGGAACCCTTGCCGGCGACCCCGCTCTTTCTCATCGACCGGCCACCAGCTTTACTTTTCTTTTTTTTTTTTTTAAAAAAAAAAAAGCAAAATTAGGTCATTTTTATTTTTTCTTTTCTTTTGTTTATTTATCTTCTGTTTTTTTTATTATTATTGATATTCCATATTATTTGTTTTTTTAAGTGTAATTACCCCTTTTAATGTGGAATTGAAATTGCATGATATGAAATTGCCTTGAAATTTAGTGATTGTCGAGTCCGATTTTCGCGCCCGAAATCCGACTCGCAATTACTTAAAATTGCCAATCGATCTCCCGCCCGAGATCCGATTCGTGATTTTTGTGAAATTGGCCAATCCGATCTCATGCGCGAGATATGGTTCGTCAATTTGGGTATCAATTTTTCTTGATTTGCTGTGGTGTTGTTTGGATTAATTTTCTTTAAAAAAAAAAAAATGTAGTTTTAGGGTTTGCATGCTCATGATAGAAATTTCATTTTTTTTAAAATAATAAAAATGACAAAAAAAATCAATTGACTTAGGTTGTTAGTTTTTTTAATTGCATGTTTATTTATTAGACAATTGTTAATTTTGAAAATTAAAAAGAAGAAAAGGAAAACTAGGGTTAGGTTTGCTTTCCTTATTTTGCATGTTTAGGATAGCGATTTTATTTTGAATCATGAAAAAAAAAAATGCATTTTCATTTAGAATGTTAGTTTTTTTATGATTTGCATGTTAAATTTTAATTTCGAAATTAAAAAAAAAACAAAAAAAAATCATGGATATATCATATAGGATTAGGGCATCTTTTGCATGTTATTGCATATTAGGGTAAGATTGCATGTTTAATTTTACTTCCTAATTAATTTTAAGTTTAGATAGGTTTTTTTTAGATAGATTGCATTCTAGGATTATTTGGGTTAAGATAATATTTTAGTTTAAATTAGGATTTAGCTTAACCTAATTCCTAATATAAATTGAATAGGATTTTAATTTAGGTAGATAATTTCCACTTTTTTATAATTTCGAATTTAAAAGGAAATACAAAAATACTTTAGGCTAAATTAGTTTTTTTTAGGATAGGTTGCATTCTTTTTTAAAATAAAAATAAAAATAAAAATGCCATGAATATGTCATTTAGGATTAGATTAATTGAAATGCACGTCATTTAGTCCTTTCTTAAGCCCATTTAATTAGAAACTGCCTGTCAATAAAATTAGGTCATTTAGATTGCATCTAATTATTGCATTTCTTTAGGATTTACTCTATTCATGTCATATAATTTAGATCATATTACATGTCATTAGAATTAGGTCATTTAGTTAATATTGCATTGCATATTACATGATTTTCATCAATTAAGTGAAAAAAAAAATGAAATTGCGTGTTAATTAGAAATCATATCTAGGGTTGTTGATGTGGATTTTAATTTAACATTGCAGATGCTTTCATTGCTTTGAGGTAAGTTTGCGATTTATTTATTGTTTATATGGGTGTTAAATTGGTGGATTGCGTACCCGCATGATCACTTCACATGTTAGGGAAATAGATTAAAATCAATTCAAGCTGCTTGCCAAACATTTTTTTAAGAATGGTACCGAAATGGCATTAGAGAAATCTAGTGTAATCAAGTCCCCGTACCCATAATCTCTAGTTCGTAGGAGTAAAGTAAACCTCCCGTTGCTTTACTTGGGTTCCTAATCGACCCACCAAAAATAGATTAGTGGCGACTCCTAATTGAAAATCATTTGCATGTTAAGAACTCAAACCTAAGTCGCGAATTGGTATGGTCTTGGGAGAGCCCGAGTTAAGTTTAGGCTTAACAATCCATTAGCCAAACCCTAGGTGGTACACCGAAAAAAATTGGTCGCGACAACGTGTTAGCATACTATTGAATTCACATATATCACTATGAACCAAATCCAATAAATTCGAATTTCTTTTAACACTAGGAAATGGTTTCTTAGTAAGTTTGGACTTAGCACATATTTCACATTTATCAAATTCGCCATTGAAATTTATCAAGTCTAACTTCTTCATATTCTTCAAATAATGAATATTTATATATGCCAACCTACTATGCCATAAAAGTGAAGACTCAACAATATAAGCATAACTAGTAATATTATTATTGATACTCAGTTGATAGATGACATTATTGGAATAACCCTTTCCAACAAACAGCTCATTCTTCGACAGGATAACCTTGTCGGATTTAAACAAAACCTGAAACCCCCTCTTACAAAGTAAATCAATTGAAACTAGGTTCTTACACACATGGACTGTTGCTCCAGAATCTAACCACCAACTAGATTGGATAGTGATAAAATTAATTTGAGAAACCATAGCCATCGTATCATTAATTTCAGAAACTTTCATGTTCGAAAACATGGTTGAAATCATGGCCACATAATTTTCTTCAACCAAATTGCATTTGCCTTCACCGTCGGAATGTTCTTGTCCTTTGAAATGCTCTTGCGATGAATGCGTTCCTTGGTGTAGTGCCCATGTTTGCCACAAACAAAATAGCAACCCTTTTTTCTTCTTTTGTGTTCTCTTAAATTTATGCCCGCTTTTTACTTTGAAGTTCTGGCCGATTTTCCGTTTTCTTTCCACAGCATTCACCTTGGAATTGTATAAAACAGAATTACCACGTAAACGTGACTCTTCCTCAATGCAAAGATGTTTCTGTATTTGCTCTAAAGTAAAGTCCTCTGACTTTTGCATTAGCCTTTTTCCATAGTCTTTCCAACTTGGAGGCAATTTCGCAATAATTGCTCCAACTTGAAAAAGCTTATGGAATATCAATCTTGAGGGCATGAATTTTATTCACAAGCACTTGTAATTCATGGACTTGTTCCAGCAAGAGTTTAGTATCAATAAACTTGAAATCAAAATACTTTGCGAATAGATTTTGTTGGTACCTTGCTCCTCCGCTTTGTACTTGAATTCCAATGCATTCCAAATTTCTCTAGCCAACTTCATTTCAGTGAATAAGTCGTACAAGCGATCGGACAAAGTATTCAAAATGCGTCCTTGACAAAGTAATTCGTCCTCCACACGTTTCTTCTTCTCTTTATTAACCCTCCCAATGGCTTCCACACTTTGCTGTCCTCCTTCGATAGTAGGCTTTAGATCTTCTATAGGCGCCAAGTTAGGATCCCGTATGTAGGAAAGCTTCAGAGCAGTGAGTAAGAACATCATCTTGTCCCTCCAGTGAGCAAAGTTGTTCCCATCGAACCGGTCCAGTTTGACCATGTCTTGATTCATGACTTTGATTGTCTCCGACTCCATTGTTAAACAAAATAAATCCTTAAAATTGTTGGGAAAATATAGTTTCGAATTGGGTAGAACAATGAACACGGATCTTTAGAGTACTCAAGTCGAACTTTGAGGCGTGATATCACTTTTAAGGATTTATTTGCCCCACTAAGTTGCTAATGGTCATCGGCAATTTCCTCCAGTATACAATAAAGTCTCAAATGAGAGTACTAGATAGCAATTCTAGTATTTCTCTAGGATCTCTCTAGAAAACAACTGAAAAGATGGCTATAGTTTTTTTAGAGAGAAGTCTCGAAAATGATCACTCTTTTCTTCTGAAAACTGACATGTATATATAAAACATTCTTAAAATGTAGACAACTCTTCGTGAAAGGTTGCAAAGTGAACAAATGTATCATTTCGAAAATTGCCTAGATGAACAAAGACGTCCATTCGTAAGAAGTTAAAAAATGAACAAATGCAACCCTTCAAGAAAGGTTGCAAACTGAACGAGTATTTTTTTCAAAGGTTGTCTTGAAAGACACAAACAAAAATTTGGAATAAAATAAAAAGAATTATTATTATTTAATAAATAAAATTTCGAAATTATTATATATTAATTTTTTAATTTCTGAAAATTCTCATTAAACAAAAACAACTTTTGAATTGATTAGAGTTCCGACCAAAAAAAAATTGATTAGAGTTAATAAGATAACCATACGAAATAAAAAATAAAAATAAAATAACAAAGGGATTAGTGCTAATTAAACCGCAGGCGCGCAAGCATGCAAAGTATTAATCGCGCCAAAATCGCACACTCACACGCGAGAATGGTGGGGTCCAGCCCACACCTAATCATTTTTTTAGGTACACAAAGGAAACCCCACACTTATTAATTGACCCACTTCCTCCTACTTTTCCTATGTGGGACAAGGAAAATGCACTTAGTTTGTTTTTACAAACAAACTTCCAACAGTAAATAAGTAGGTTAAAGTTTAAAAGTCATTGATTGTCCTACTGCAACTTCTGTTGCCCAAGATAGTTGTATATCTCCGTTTGTATAAGATGGGTTAAAAGTCAGCGAGCTTTGAATCCAACAGCCTGCTGCTCACTTGAGCACCAATGGAGGCCTAGAGGCGGCGGATGGATGAGTCAAGCGTAAGTGTGTGTTGCTGTAACAATTGTTCCTCTCAAGACGTGCGGGCAATGTGCATGGTGGTGGCGTCCTAGAGCTCCTCCACCGCCAACCACACCTCCTCCTTTGTACGCCTCTTAGCTTCCTCCACTTCCTTCAGTGGCCTGTGTCTCCTCTATAGAGAGAGAGAGAGAGAGAGAGAGAGAGAGAGAGAGAGAGAGAGAGAGAGAGAGAGAGAGAGAGAGTCGAAGAACAAATGGGTTCAATAACAAAAACGGAAGATGAAGCTCTGTTTTGTAACATTCTCGAGGAAACCTGACTAGATTTTTTTCTTCCTTGAAACAAAAACAAAAAAGAATAGAAATCCATTTGATAAGTTTTTCGTTTTCGGGAATAAAAATCCGTTTTTTTGTTCCCAGGAGTAGTTTGAAATAGTTGCAAGAAGAAGAAAAAAGTTGTTTCTTATTCTTAAGAACAATTCCTAAAATCAAGTCCAATTTTTTTTCTTTTTTCTTCTCTTTCCTCTTCTTCTCTTTACCCTTCTTCTTCTTCTTCCTCCTTTTGGCTAGTTGCTAGCATCAACCATGGCCAGCGATTGGCCAGATGAAGGCTGGCGACCTCGCTAAAGCGTCACCAACCCTTGGTGATGTCAAGCCACGGCAAGGCTCGTTAGCCCAAGCCTCAACATGGCTGGGCGAGCTTGGCCTCGCTAGATTTGGGCGAGGTTGACCTCACCCAGCCAAGGCAAGCTGAGCCTTGCCTAGCCGACATGAGGCTAGACCTTGTCTAGCCAAGGCAAAGCTAACCTTGCACCACCTGGGTGAGGTCGAGCCTCGCCAGTGGCCAGGTGACACTTCGACGAGCTCGTAGGACCTTGCCTAACTGGTCGTCGGCCACGAATAAGGAGGAAAAAGAGGAGAAAATGAAAAATAAAAATATAACAAAAGTATTAAACAAAATTAAAAATTTAAGAATTCTACCAAATGCATTTCTATCTCGAAAATAGAAATTTCAAACAGTTAGCAAACACCTTCAAAAACTCAAAAATTGTTTCCGAGAATAGAATAACAAAATCATTTCTAACCAAAAATTGTTTTCGAAAATAGAATGGTCACCAAATGCATCCTAAGTGTGCAAAATCATTTTTGGGAAGGGAGTCTTGCCACATTGTTTTTTGGAAGGCTAGTCATGTTGACTCATGCCACATTGTTTATGATGCTCATGCGGACTAGTTTTTAATAAAAAAATTCCCACTCATATTAAGTTTCAATTATAAACGCCATGTAATATTTTTGACCAAAATTTCTCACTAGAGGCACTTAAATAGTTTTTTTTTTTTAATTTCTTACTTAAGTAATTTGTTGAAAAAATTTTGGCATTAAAGTAAACACCATACAAAATATTTTACCCTTCTTATGTCTTTATACCTAGCAATTTTGTTGAAAATAGAAATATATATAGGATATTGTTTTCTAGCAATATCTAGGGAGATGTTATCTAGATATATCTAGGGATAAATTATCTAGAAACATCTAGAATATTTTTAGGATACTCCTAGAAAGATATTTTACTAGAAATATGTAAATATTTTTGGAGGCATAATCACTCCCTTAAAGCTATAAGTACCCAAGCAACCTCGTGGAGCTTGAGCTTGGTTTCCATCTAAGAGTATGTGAGTGAGCTTAGGTCCCATAAGTTAGAGTGAGAGTTAGAGTGAGAGATTATGCTTGGCACAAAGTGTGTGGAAGAGTTCCCCCAATCAACATTGTAAAAGAGTGCCTCCATCAATAAAATTGTGTTTTTTTGAAGTAAGCCTTACTTGTCTTGTCCAATAATTGATACTAGAGTTGCGCTTATGCAACTCAACAAGTTGTACTAAAGCCATGTTTTTGAAGTAAGCCGTGACCTATCATGCTTTAAACATCATCATCCATCACTAACCTAATTCAGTTTCACATACTCAAACACAGAGTTCATCAACTGAGTTCAATATTTTTGAATCCCCAATAGCATGAAGAGAAGGAAAAAAAAAGAATGCTCAAAGGAAGCGTAATCCCTACCTAGCCAAAAATGGTATGTTGCTACCACTTGTTTGTCGACAAAGCTCAAGAAACAGCTGGCACTCCTCCCTTCCTTCGGTGAACTGAAGCGCTTGATGGTGCTCGTCACTCGACCACGAACAAGGGTGGTGACCGACGGTAACTAGGTAGGGCTTGAGATGAACTCTGGCGAACTCATTTCCCAACTCTCCAGCAAACTCTCTCTCTCCCTCCACCATTCTCTGCAATCTCCCCTCTTATCTCTTTTCAAAGCCTCGTCTCTCTCTTCCCTCAGCCAAAAAGGAACCCCCTCAAATGAGCAAACCCCCTCACTTTTAAGCGCCATCGGCAGGCACGCATGGCCTCTACCACCACCAACTTGCCGACCAAATTGATCTCGACTCACGGATCACACCACCATCTGCCCCCTTGCAATCCCCTGTCTCTTCTGGCTCGTACTTTGCTTTTTCTTCCCTCTTTTTGCAGAAGTGTGGCTGGCACGTGGGGCAAGAGGACCTGCGTGCGGGCCGAGTTGACATAAAGGGGATGGGGTAGCCCAAGCGCTAAAAGGAGAAAGGGAAAAGAGAGAGGTGGGCCAGCCCACACACAAAGAAAAAAGAAAAGAAGAAAGAAGAGGAGAAGGAGGAGAAGGAGGAGAAGGAGGGCCGAGCAAGCCCAACTAGGGGTGTGCATGGTCTAGGCGGGCGGGTTCCCAACCTAGAACCGGGAACCGCCCGCTAAGGACTGGTTCCGAAAAATTGGAACCGGAATCCACCCGTTAGTTGCATGGATCCACCCGGGAACCAAACCGCCGGTCAGGTCCGGTTCCCAGGTGGATCCATAGAACCGATTTTGACGCGAAACAATTTTGGTTCTCAACATAAAACGACTACATGACTTCCATAACAATAGCTGGAGAGGTTGCAAAAGTATATCATGGTAGGCACTTACGATAATCGTGAGGAAATGATAGCAATTTTGGTTAAACTTGTTTTCTATCATGGCTATCATGGATCAGAATAAAATTTTGCAGGCAAATTCCGTGTCCTAAGCATTTTTTTTTCTCTTAGCTGTGATGCTTTAAAAACCCTCTATGTGATGCTCAGGAACCTTTGTTTGTGATGAAGCCTAAAGATTTATTCCTTGTTGTGGACTCGTTGTCCTATATCAAAATCTCTCAGTCAAACTTTTTTGCTTCGTTTTGGCAAGTCTTATAAGGTATATTACAAAAGCTGCATGATGACATATTTCTTCCTCATTGTCTTTTTAGTTTAACTAAGGCCAAATTGTTTTGGCATTTTTCCAGGCATTTCATTATGGAATGATGATAAAGAAGCGATCTTGACTTAATTTTTTTAGTTATTTGATTTAGGTTTATTAATTAGTAATTTCAATTTTTTAATATTAAAAATTAATATATTATTTTAGTATAATAGGTTCGGTCCGGGTGGGGGGGTGGACGGATCCGCCCATAGAACCGGGAACTGGACCAGTTCCCTTAAGAACCACCGGTTGTAGGCGGTTCCATGCAGTTCTAGGCGGTCCAGGCGGGTCTCGATTCTTTTGCACACCCCTAAGCCCAACCTCCTACCCAGCCCCATTCAATATTTCTTTTTCTTTTTTTTTTCTTTTTTAGGATCTTGAAAATAATTATATTTTTTCTTATTCTCTTTTTTACTTTTCTTTTCTTTTTTATGATAGTTTTATTTTGAAAAAATTTTAAAATTACAACTAGTGATGCAAATATTCCCAATGTTAATACGCGATGCAATTTAGTGAAAAATATTTTTTTGTATAGAGTATAAAAATTAATTCTTAGTTTATTACGCGATTAAATCTTAAATAAAATCATAAAATTTAGGTGTCAACACTAATATATTTTTAACCAGTGAAACCAATCACTACTTTACTAATAGTCACTCTATTGGGAGGTTACATGACGATTATGTTTCTATTTGCTTTCGTGTAGGATACTGGTTAATCATCAATCAAAACTTACTTGATGAGGATTTTATGTGACATAAAAATCATTTCTTTCAACCCATTTCCATGTCCATTTCAAGTTCATCGTCAATTGCAAACTTCTTATAATAGTCTTATCTTCCTTGTGAATGGATGGCCATCTCAGCTATCTTTATTGCGTGACCAACTGAACAAAGGTCCCCAACAGATTGACGAGTCTAATTTGTAAATCCTCATCCCAACAGATTGATAGTTCTTACCATATTATCATTAGATATTTTCCCCGAGTTCAATCTTAGATTGTCTCATCTTGACTTGACTTTTTTCGTATCGTGAATGGCCTCTCTTTGGCCCTCCCTCTGTATTGAGTCTACACAAGAATTTGCGTCATTGCATGCCCCATTCGTGATATTTTCCTACACCCCTCGTACTCAAGGTCACGTTTTTCTGAAGTTGGTGATCACGTTTTTCTGAAAGTGTCACCAATGAGGGGTACTTCGCACTTTGACAAGAAAAAAACTGAGTCCGAGGTACATAGATCCATTTGAGATTCTTGAAAGAATCGGAATCCTAGCGTATCGTCTTGCATTATCGCCAAGATTGGCGCAAGTGCATGACGTCTTTCACATGTCAATATTAAGAAAGTATGAGCTTGACCTGACCCATGTGTTAAATTTTGAGGATTTAGACATGGACGACAGAATGTCGTACGTGGAAAGCCCGGTTCGAATTGTGAATCGGAAAAAACAGGTTCTACACACCAAGACCATCATGTTGGTCAAAGTGGTCTGGCAACACCATGGCACTGAAGGAGCAACCTGGGAAAGTGAAGAGTCAATGAGACGATTGTACCCCCACCTTTTTGTTTAAAGAATTGTAATGGTTTAAATTTCGAGGACGAAATTTTTATAAAAGGAAAAGAGTTGTGACATCCTGAAAATTAAGTTGTATTTTCAATTGAATGAATCGGGTCTTTCATCAATACGCCTATAGTGCTATTCTCTAAGCTGATGACTCATGAGATAACTAGACTATTTGGGGAAGCCATTAAAGGTTTTTAACGCAATAGACTTGAGAATTTGATCAGGAATCAACTACTCGACCGTGCTAATCTACAAAAGTCATTACGACACTGTCAAAATCAATCAAATATCAGAGATAGGTCGATTTGACTAAGATATGTGATCAAAATGTAGGTGATTCCACCTGATTGCAAAATTCTTGTCGATTGGCACTAGACCGATTTCTCTGTCGTTTTGGGTACCTTGTGCTCGTATTTGAAACCTCAAGATTTTCACGACAACCGAGAGTCGCCAATGAGTCGAAGATGTACAATGTGGCTCGAAAATAATCGACCATGGGTCAATTGCACTAAAAATTCCTAAAAGCTACCCGGTAGGTTAGGTCACGCTAAAATCGCGTCAGATTGAAATTATCCACGAATTAGAACCCGATTTTAGAAATTTAAAGTTTTGTAATGTCACGATTTATTTTAAGAACATTGACTTACCCTCCGGAGAATTTTCGGTGAGCTTGAGATTTTTACGGAAAATCAATTCGAACGGATCAAAAAATAACGAAAATTCGAATAGGCCAAATCGAAGGGATTTTTGACCTCTTTATCAACCTATTTAGTGAAAGGAACTTGCAAAAAATTTTATGGGCTTTCTTCTTCACCAAAATTGAACATCGAATTGGGGAATTTCGTTAAGGAATTGAAGTCCAAAATTTGAAATTCGGAGCTTTGAAGAGGGGGCTAGAATCTTGGCATCAAAATTTAGTTACTTGGGGATTTATTTGCTAGAAAGTATTGAGGGATATTAAGGATATACATGAGGACTTTAGGGGGGACCAAGAATTTAATGGAATGGATGAATTTGTTGACTTCTTTCCCCCCTTACTTCTGCCGACCTTCCTCTTCTGGCCATCTTCTTCTGCACGCTCGAACAGCTCTGCCATTTCTTCATTTCGTTCTCCACTGTAGTTGCCCCGAATCATCACTGCACCGTCTCTCTCTCTCTGCGTCCGCTCCCCTCACGCCACCAAAGCCCACTCACCCCACCATCTTTTGTCTTATGCGGTTTTGTTGACCACTTTCTTCAACGCCAGTTGCTCGAAGCCTCCACCGAAATCACTCACGCGACCAACTCATCCCACCGAGTCTACCCTGCGTCTTCGCCATTCCACGTGCAGCCTTCCCCACCAAAGTCAACTCCTTCGCTATTGCTTCTCAATCCATCCTCAGTTGCAAGCCGCACACTACCAACTCGTCTCTCTCTCCCTCTTTCCGAATCAGTTGCTCCACCTTCGACCGACTAGCAGCCCTTTATCCAACAACTCTAGGCCACGATAGTCCAACCCATCTTCAGCCTAGCCCGTGCATCTACCACACGTTCCCTCAAGCCCATAAGCCCAGTCCACAGTTCGGCCAAAATCAGCTCAGCTGCCCGCAAATTTCCAGCCCACTTCAGCCCAACTTCGATACAACCCAACTCAAGAACAAATCTCAATGGGCTGAGATTTGTTAGGCCATTTTTGGCCCAATCCAAGCCCCGTTGGTGTCGTTGCTTCAAAGTTTTTCGACCGCCGTTGCGATGAACCGATTTTTGCACTAAACCAGTGAGTTTATGCATTAAACTCTACTTAGTAGGCTAATGACATTTAAAGGATGTTTAGTTTAAGTTAATTAGGGATTAGGTGGTTAGTTAGATTATATTCATGATTTAATTAGTTAATTATACATGTTAGGTGGTTAGAATGGCTAAATTAAAGACTAGATAGATCGTATTTTTTATCTAGACTGGTTCGGTAATTTTTCAGGCCCATTTCGGTATTTAATTAGGCATTTCCGGCCTAAGTTAGCAATTTTGGTATTTAAATTGATTATTTAATTAATTTTGGTAATTATTTTAATTATTTAATATTTTTCGAAAATTAGATCGGGATAGTCGGTGACCGGAATTTCATGCTGATTGCAATGATGTGCTTGGTTTATTTAATCAAATACTATTTTGTGCAAATTGAGTGGTGTTTGTAATTTTGGGTAATTATCCCAAAATCGAATAATTCGGTATTTTGTCAGAAAATATTAGGGTGTCGGTTTTAACCCCAAAAATGTTTTTAGGCACTATAATAAATAGTTGAATTTTTTAAAAGAAAGTTACTGCATTTTTGGCTCAGATCGATCGTGTACCCACACACGATTATTTTTATCGGGTATTTTTAATACAAAAAAAGTAGGCCAAGACATTATTTTAATCAAGGAAGTTAAGTGCGAAGCACAATGTCCTTGGCCATGAGTGAATAATCATGTGGTGGTTTATAGCCATGGCAAAATGATTATTAAAAGTTGAGGTGACATGTGTTGTGTTGAGGGAACCCAATGGGTTGTGAGCCGGTAAAGAACTAAGTGCTACACAATAATGAGGATTCGTGTGAGCCACCTCTAATACCTTGTACCGTGGCCTATTTGTAGTAAAGGTCTAAGTGCTACATGGTGACTTGAGTCACATGGGAGCCACCTCCAGAAGCATTGCAGTACTATCCTGCATAGTCAAGAACTAAGTGCTACACGATAGAGAGATTTCCTGTGAGTTACCGCTAGAACCTTGTACTAGTGTTTTTTATAGTCAAGAACTAAGTGCTATACGATAGCGTGACTTCGTGGGAGCCACCTCTAGTACCTTGAGCTATTGTTTAGTATAGTTGAGAACTAAGTGCTACACGACAGTGTGAAATCGTGGGAGCCACCTCTAGTACCTCATACTATGACTGTTTATGATCAGGGACTAAGTGCCACGCAATGTCAGAACTTCACGAGGAGAAGGTAGCTCAAGAACCTTGAGCCTAGTATTGAGTATTGAGTCGGAATATTGAGTGGGATGTCGAGTTGAATTGGAAATTTGATTATTGACGGTGAATATCGAGTGTGGATTGAACCACCGATATGAGTTACCCGTGCCTATTTATGGGACGAAATTGTGTGGCACGGTATGGGACGTGTCATAACAATTCGGCCTTATAATCGGGACTCCGGTATTTGGTTGGTTTGAAAGTGAGTTGCTTCAATTGATGCGTGAAATTTCTATATGCATATGGTTGGGATATGAATTGTGCTGACGTGCAGGACGGAACTGAGACAAGGTAAGTCCTCTGTTCTAATTGTGTGGTTATGTGGTTAGGACGCTTCTAGGCGTATTACCCTCCTAATCGGGGTTTAAAGTGTGAACTCACTGAGATTTATATCTCACCCCGTCGTGGGCTCAATTCTTTTCAGGACCGTAGAGTGGAGGATCTGGAGCCGAGCTGAGGTGATTAGAAGGGTAGGTCAAATAGCACAGCTTCTTTTGAGAGTCAATCTTTTGAAGTCTTTTGATTGTAGACTTTTATACATGACTCAGTATGTTTATAAAAGCATATTTTGTTTGTGAATCTATTATCCTGATTTTCTATCTCGAGATGATTACTGTTAGGGGATTTGTTATTCACTTTCGCATGTGCAATAAAATGAAAGGGTTGGCAACTCGTCCTGGGAAGTCACAAATTTTAATCGACCACCGAGGGATGGGCACGCGCTCAAGGATTGGGGCATGACAATGGTCATCCAAGATTTGAAGAAGCATAAATGTGGATAAAAAATTATCAACCATGGGTCACACATGAGAACCTCTAAAAGCCACTTGATAGTTTAGGCCGTACAAAAGTCACATTTGATCAATTGAACCACGGAATTTAATTCGATTTCGAATATAGAACTTTTGAATATTTCAAGACCAACCTATTAGATGTCGTCTCATTTATCCATCAATTTATCAATTTAAATTTTCGGATAAAGATTAGCAAGTTGAGAATTGGAAGCCGAAAAAAAAAAAAGACAGGCCAAGCAAAGGCCTAATAGGCCTCACGCTAGGATGGGCGGCCAAGTGGGCCCAAGCCAAGCCCACCTAAGCCCATTTCAAGAAATCGGGCTCAAGGGCAAATGTGGAAATTCTATTTAAAATTGTGAAAAGACCATTTTACCCCTTCTAGAAGGCTTAACAAAAAGACAAAAGGGGGCATAAAGCATGGAGGAGAGGGTTCTAGGGGATATTAGATGAAAAATCATGATGAGGTAGGATTTTTGGAGGGAAATGTGTCATTCTCTCTCTCTTTCTCTCTATCTTGCTCACCCTCCTCCCTCACTTTGGCTTACCACCTCCTCCCTACATCCTCTCTCAATTTTCTCTCTTCTTTTTTTTCTTCTTCTTTTTCTTCTCACTTATAGCCGCCCTTTGCTACCATTCACTACCGCCGTCCATTGCCTTTTCACCGCCACTTTTGCTGTCGTCCTTCACGCCTCATGCCCCCGTCGTCCGTTGTCCATGCCGCCGTCCCTCAAGCAGTGACTGCCATCACCACCAAGGTGGCCGTGAGCCTCAAGCTCACTGAGTCATCATTGTAGTGCCATCGTTCAAGTCGTGAACTTTATGCCCTCATCACAATTGTGCTGCCATTACCGTGAGCTCGTCATTGCCGGTAACCGTGAGTTAACCTTCTAATCCTTGATTATGGAGTAAATTACATTTAGGGGTAGGATTAGATTATGGTAATAGTGGTTAGAATTAGTTAATGACAATTCAGTGTTAATCGCATTTGAGGACAAATTAGATTAAGGCCAATTGTAGTTAGTTTTAATTAAGGATGATTAACGCTAATTAAGGGCGGTTTAGTATTAACTGTGCTTAAAGGTTTAGATTAGGCCTAATTGTAGTTAGTTTATTTAATCATAGTTAGTCTTTAATCAATGGTTATTAGCTCTAATTAATGACGATTAACACTAATTAACAGTGGATTAGTCGTTAAGTAGAATTTATGCTTGAATTATTGGATGAATTTATGCATAATTCATATTGTTTGAGCTTGTTATACCATGAAAATGATTGTCCAATATATGAACCTTAAGTATTATTTTTAAAGAAAGGTTTTATTGGCATAAAAATGGCAAATTATGGGATTTCGTGATTGGATGTCATGTTTTATGTGTTAAATGAGGCAATGAGGTTTTTAAATGAAAACGTGCAAAGTTTGATGAGAAGATTTTATGTACGTGAACATGTGTGATTATTTTACCATAATTTTACATGTGAAAAATAACTGAAGTTTGTTGTTTGAGCATGAATCTTGTTTGCTTTGGTCTAATTAATGACAAATAAAATTGGCATGAGTAATGGTGTGCTTGAATGGTCACTTACTTGAATCCGTCACCCAACAGAAGTTTATGGATAATGCTCGATTTTTATATGAATGCTTGGTAGGGGCCCAGCCGTCGAGTCGTGGTTGAGACCAAACCAATGCTCCTTAAGGAATGTTGTCTATGATGGGGGTTCTAGATGATGCCATGCCCGATGGGGCGGGACAATGCCCGGTCGTGCCGAAAGATCATCAACTCTTGTGTTGGTCATGACCCGAGGGGTTGTAATAATTGGAACACGAGTGGATGCATTATGCACGGAAAGTTATGTCATGTGTTCAAATTATAAGTTATATGTGTTGCATTGCTATTGGCCTGTGTTAGCTAATATTATACAAGAGTGTGCCAAGGCGAGGTAAAGATATATAACGTCACATGTTTAGGCTGCTTCCGAGATGAATTAGCGTCCTAATCAAGGTTTAAGTAGTTAACTCACTGAGATTTTATCTCAATCGTCGTTGTTTATTGTTTTTCAAGGCCCCTGACTAGGGACCGGCGACCCCAGACGACACTTCCCCCACTGTCACCGGCCCTTCCCAACGACAGCGGGGAGGTGGCGATAGCAAGGGCTCAGCCCTCAGCCACGCCTCCTCTTCCCCCCCACTTTTATTTTGTATTTCAAATAATTATTATTATTTATTTTTATAATTAAATTAAATCAATTTTTATAATAAAATTTGAATCCGTCAAAACGACATCGTTTTTGCCTTTTTTTTTGTTAAGTCAACACTTCGGCGAGCCACGTAGACGAAAAAAATAATAAAAAATTGCCACGTAGGATTTCTAGTGGGGTTCGCCAAAGATGACACTAAAATGTCCCACTTTTCAAAAAAAAAATGGCATTTAAGTGTCATTTTCTTAACTTTTTGGCACTTAAGTGTCCTTTCATGCCAAGTTTTGGCACTTGGAGTGTACGTCTCCTGTTAACAATATATATAAGTACTGCTTTTGGAAATGTTTGTTGTATTTGTACTATCATGTTATTATGTTTGACTAGGTGTTCATAAAATACTTCCGCTTGCATTTAATCAAAAGAATAAATAGAATGGACCAACGACGCATTTTAGGATGTCACAACTAAATGTCTGTTGAGGGATGTTCTCATGCTCAAGATTCCAAGACGTGACAGTATTAGCCAACCCTTCAGCAGAACCTTCCAGGTTGCTCCTTCTATTTAGTTTCTGGCAATTTTTTTTCTTTTTTAACAATCATATAATGTTAATAAAGTTTGATTAGCTCTCTCCTTCAATTGAGTTTCAAGCAAGTTTTTTTTCCCACAATCACATAATGTTAATAAAGTCATATTAGCTCTCTCTCTCTCTCTCTCTCTCTCTCTCTCTCTCTCTCTCTCTCTCTCTCTCTCTCCCCTAAATAACTCACGTTTAGGGTTGCTAGAGAAGGGGCTCATCCTTTCTCCTCCTTCCCGCATGGTCCTACTCCTACATACTTCTTATATGTATATGGTAAATAACTGGATTGAAGCTTAAAAGTAATTGACTATCCTACTCCTACAAACTTCTTATATGTATATGGCAAGTAACTAAGTTAAAACTCAAAAAGCTATTGATTATGTTATGATACACATGTGAGTTATGTTAGACAAGTCCCATATCGAAGAATTAATGTGATGTAATATAGTTAATATATCAAAGTTGGCTTATAACTTATTAGCTTAAACTTTTGAGTGAATGTGGGTCACAAACTCGGACTTTGGCTCCCTCTTGGCAATCATCACAGGTGAAGGTATTGAATTTTTACTGCATGCTCCCGACAAATGATATCAAAGCCAATGGTAGATTAGTGAGCCTCTAGTTTGTTTTGGTGGTTGGTTCCTACTCCAACAAACTTCTTATAAGTACAGGGTAAAGAACTAGATTGGAGCTTAAAAGTCATTGACCGTCTTACTCCATTGGTGGGACTCTAGTCTATTCCGGTGTTTGGTTCGTCCTTGAACAAACTTTTTATTTCTATATGCTAAATAACTAGGTTGAAGCTTAAAAGTCAAGTGTCCTACTCCAACATACTTTTGTTGCCCAAGATAGTTGTATCTCTGCTTTTGTATAAGATGTTGGTTAATCATCATCAAACATATTTGATAACAATTTTCTATCACCTAACAATCATTTCATTTTCCGCCTTCTCCAAATCTAAGAGGTAATACACCCATTAACCCTCAAACCTTTATTTTTTCTTTTAATTCCTTCCAATTTCGTTTTGTTCTGCTAAGTATTTTTTCCCCATTTTTGCTGTGCTCCTTTTTTATTTCCTTAGTAGTTATGCAGTTGTTACACGATCAAACAAAGGCATTGGATTTGCCATATGCAAGCTTCTGGCTTCCGAAGGGATTGTGGTGGTATTGAGTGCAAGAGATGAGAAGAGAGGACTTGAAGCCGTGGAGGATTTTAGATGACATAAAAATCACTTCTTTCGACCCATTTCCATGTTCATTTCAAGTTCATCATCAATGGTAGACTTCTAATAGTAGTCTTGTCTTCCTTGCAATGGATGGCCATCTCAACTATCTCTACCGCATGACGAACTGAACAAAGGTCCCCAACAAATTGATATTTCTTATGGTACCGTCATTAGATATTTTCCCCAAGTTCGATCTTAGATTGTCTCATCTTGACATGACTTCTTTCATACTGGGAATGGCCTCTCTCTCTCTCTCTATTGAGCCTATACAGGAATTAGCATCATTGCATACCTCATTCGTGATATCTTCCTGCATCTCTCATGCTTCAGGTCAAGAGAAAAAGAAGCATCCATAACTTGCAAAAGGTAACCTGAGTGTATGACCTTGCACCTCGTATGTAAACAAGCAAATTAAATAATTTAGTCGCTTTTCCTTTTTAAACAGTGGACACTTTCCAGTAGCTACAATTTGCAATCAAATGGCAGAATCAACAAGGAGGTATTCTAATTCCCTAAAGGGTTTTATGCATGGACGAATTCCACAATTCCATCAATTTGTTTGCTCTTTCCTCTTATGTAAGGACTTTCTTATCCTTCCTTTTTGGTATTTATCTACGTAGTCATTATAAAGAATTCCCCAGTAATCAAAAGAAAGAGAGAAAAACAGAATAGAAAAAGAAAAGGCCTTGCCTTTGCAAGTGCAAGATTAAGAATTCAAGATTACAGTCGTTTTCCTACGGAAAGAGGCGACTCACTCGACTGTCCAATTTTTGGAAATGTTTTCAGTTCTTGTTTGCGCCTGTTGACACCTAAATTTTGGCGATTTAGTTTATTTATTTTATTGCATAGAAAATTAGGGGTTAATTTTATTAATTGCATAGCATATAGATTTAGTTTGCATTTTATTGGACCGGTAGCGGATGAGTTCAAATTAGATGGATCAGGCCCATGAAACGAGCAAGTCGGCCCAAGCCCATATTTTTCATGATCGAAAATTATCTCGTGAAAAAATGGGAATTTGAAATTTTTGAGATGCGATTGGATTTTTTTAGTATATCTTTGGATAAGGCAGATGTGTGAAAAGATATTGCAATATATTTTTGCAAGATTTGGATTTAAGGAAAAATTTTATCGTAATCTTGAGCCCTTATCAATATGTGACAAAATTGGTGAAAAATATTATGGATATGGATTCGAAGAAGAAATTGAGATCCTAATTTTTCACCTATAAAAGAGGATGTGCGTATGTTTTTTTTTTTTTCGTGGGGGGGCCACACATATTGAACATACGGCCACAATTGAGAGAGAGAGAAGCGACTACATCAATTCAGATTTTTTACAATATTTCTCTCCTCCCCTCATCACATTCAAGCCTCTGCCCCCTTTTTCTTCGAGCAAATCACATACTCCACTATATTATTTTTACAATTCCTCTTGATCATGGATGGTCACATGGGTTATCCCATGAGCTGACCATCATTAATTGACGGCCACAATTTCATGAAGAGGAGATACGGCTACAAGACAGAAAGGGAAAAAACAAAGAGAGGGCGAAAAAGCAAAACTTTGTTCTCGATTGCTCACTGGTGGTGTTCTTTCACTTTGCCGATCCAACAGAGTTCGTCAGCAATCGTCTATCGTCGAGGAGTCCGGGTGTTCGATAATTGCAACACCCTTGTGAGCCGTTCGTCACTGTTGCCGCCAACCACATCGCCGTGAAGCATCGCCGCCGTGCACATAACGCTTGCTGCCGTTCGCCGTCGAGAAACCGATCGCGATCCCAGTCCGATTGCACTTGGTCCCAATTTGGAAAAGTTATCTGCGCGATATCAAGAGCTAGGTAAGATTCTTGATTGATTCGAGTTTTTTCATATTTTATTACTTGATCCATGGGATCGTGATTTATTTTGAATATTTGTTCGTTATTGCCATATCCAAAAATATTTTGAATTCTCATGAATTCGGGATTAATCCCTAATTTCACAACGTGCATACGATTGACAATCCGATTTTCGCGCCCGAAATCCGACTCACAATCGCACGGAAAATCGCCAATCCGATCTCACGCTCGGGATTCGATTCGCGATTTATTTAAAATTGACCAACCCGATCTCATGCGCGAGATATGGTTCACCAATTTTTGAATATCAATCTTATCTTGTTTGATTTGATGTCGTGGTGTTTAAGTCAATTTTATTTTTATAAAAGAAAAAATCCAAAAAAGATTAGGTTTGTTTTTTTTTTTTTTTTTTTAATTATCTTGCATGTTTAAGATAGGGATTTTATTTTGAGTCATGAAAAAGAAAAAGAAAAAGTGCACTCATTTATGATGTTAGTTTTTTTTTTTTCTATTATCTGAATTGCATGTTTAATTTTAATTTCAAATTTCATAAAAAATTAGCAATTAAGGCATTATTTGCATGTCATGGCATATTAGAATAAATTGCATGTTTTATTTTAAGTTTAGATTGATTTTTGCATCTTAGGTTAGAGCTTACTAGGTTAAGATAATATCTTAGTTTAAATTAGGATTTACTTTGACCTGATCCTTAATATAAGCTAGATAGAATCTTAATCTAGATAGTTATGTTTGCATTTTCCTTAATTTCGAATTTCATAAAAATTTGTCTTAAGATAAATTAGTTTCAATTTCTAGAATATATTGCATTTTTAGAATAGAAAATTCATGTGCATGTCATATAGAATTAGACCCACTAAATGCACGTCATTTAGGGTTTATTATTAGGTTCATTTAATTAGAAATTGCACGTCATTAGAATTCGGTCATTTTGATTAATTTAGATTGCATATTTAATTATTGCATGTTCATTAAAAATCATTAGTTTTTTTTAATCATTCATATAGTTTAGGACATTTTGTCATGCCATATTATTTCATATCGATTAGAAACATTGCATTGCATATGGACTATATTCTCATTAAAAAGTGAAGGCAAAAATTGAGTGATTGCTTGTTAATTAGAAATCATATCTAAGATTGTTGATGTGAATTCTGGTCTAACAACGCAGATGCTTTCGTTGCTTTGAGGTAATTCCTGCATTATTTTATTTGCTTTCTTGAGTGTTAAATTGGTGGTTTACGCACTCGTATGATTACCTCACATGTTAGGAATGTAAAATTAATTCAAGCTGCTTGCCAAACGTTTTTTTTCAAAAGATAAAAGAAAATGTACCGAAAGGGCGTTAGAGAAATCTAACGTAATCAAGTCCCCGAACTCACAAATCTCTGGTTCGTAGGAGTAAAATGATTCTCCCATTATTTTACTTAGATGTCTAATCGACCTACCATAAACTGATTAGTGGCGACTCCCTTTTTGCATGCTAGATATTTGAATTTAAATCGCGAGTTCGTATGGGCTTGGGAGAGCCCGAGTTTAACAATCCATTAGCCAAACCCTAGGTGGTGCACCCCGAAAAATTGATCGCGACAGCGCCGAAACGGAAAATGAAGACAATTTCCACCTTTCGTTATTCTGTTTTCTTGGGTATATGTAATGCAGGATTCTCTTTGAAACTGAAATTAAAAGAACCTGCTTGTTTGTTGCCATTTTGAAAAAATCTTCTCGAAACGATAGTCTCAGAGGACTAACGATGCCCACGGAAAAAAAGACATTACCAGTCGCTGCTCTCATCCGAGGTCACGTGGCAACTCTATTTCTGTTGCCCATACAGCTGAGTCTCTGCTTTTGTGTAGGATGTGGGTCAGCCATCCATATGACGTATTCAATGACGATTTTCTGTCACCTAATAATCACTTCCTTTCCCCTTATAAATTCCCATCTTATTCTACCCATTTCCATATCCGTTTCAACTAAATCATCGATGGCAGACTCCAAATCTAAGAGGTAATACACCCGTCAAACCTCCAACCTTTTCTTTTTCTTTTAATTCCTTCCAATTTCGTTTTGTTCTGCTAAGTATTTTTTTTTCCCACTTTCGCTGTACTCCATTTTTCCTTTGCAGGTGTGCAGTTGTTACGGGATCAAACAAAGGCATTGGATTTGCCATATGCAAGCTTCTGGCTTCCGAAGGGATTGTGGTGGTATTGACTGCAAGAGATGAGAAGAGAGGACTCGAAGCCGTGGACAAGCTTAAACTAGAGTCTGGCCTCTCTGACCATGTCTTCTTCCACCAGCTCGATGTCTCCAATCCTGCCAGTGTTTCATTGCAGACTTCATTAAGCGCCAATTTGGAAAGCTAGATATTCTTGTACGTCCCTTAAAATCATAATACTGGCATCGGTGTTTCTTTTAGAACCAACGAAGATACAAAATGTTGTTTTCCCAACATCTATGCAGAGTGAATGAAGAATTGCAGATAATCTCACTGTAGTACTATGAACATTTTATCATGCTATTAAGAGTGCATTGGTGTAGCTGCGAGAAACGTGCAATATCGAGAGGAGAATTCTTGATGTACCTCGGATTGTGGTATAGATTGGTATATGAGGTTAAGCGTTGGGTTAGGATAGCTGTGACTAGTGGGGACTGAGACAAGCCAAAAGCTCTAATTTGGACACCACCACCATACTAGACCAGGAATATCTTCGAATTTCCCTTATCTATCCGAGGCGCATTTGTTTCAATAAAAGTGATGTGATTGACTAGGGAAATTTTGGTGTTTTATTTGACATGTAAGAGAACTCCCCATTTTCATAAAATCCGAGGCGCAGTACTCAAAATCATCCACAACTTGTGCTTTCTCTACATATTTTGTAGAACATATAGTTTTGATCCGTGCATATGATGCATAAGATATATAACAACATCATATTATATTCATCCACATGTTCTATAATATATAGATGTATGCCAGGCTTATATCTGAACGACAAATGTTTCACCTCATCTATTAACCTTCAATCTAGTCAGTTTAAGATTGATTTTGATGGCTAGATTTCAAGGCTGACTTATGAGACTATCATAGGGCAAAAGTTGTCTTCCCTAGCGCTTTTTGCCCGCTGCTTTGCGATTGGCCTTGTGCTATTATCGTGATGATAAAATCTCTTTTCCAGGTGAACAACGCTGGCGTCTTGGGATGCATTATGGATTATGATGGTTTAAGAGCAGCGGGCGCGGGAAAGGTATGGTCTTCATTTCTCTGATCATGTTGTTCAGATAGAAACTGGGAAAAGTATTAAAAAAGTTATAAACCTATTGCATGGGTATCAATTCAGTCATAAACCTTTCAATTAGACCAATTTAGTCCTAAACGCTTTCACATTTGTGTCAATTTAGTCCATCTGGGCCAATTTAGACCAGAAATTGATAATGTAGATGTCAGCAATCCTACATGGTATCGCCGGCACTGACGTGGACATTTTAACATAATTTTTTACAAATTTTTCGATTTTCTTTTTTTAATTTCTTTTTTTTTTTCCTTTTTTGGACTATGGCTGGTACCGGCCAATTCTGAGACCTCTCATCATCCTTCCTAACATTTCTTTGTTGAATGATACAGGAGCGATTTAAGTGGAGTGAAATCTCAACAACGACCTACGAGTTAACTGAAGAGTGCATTACTATCAACTACTACGGTGCCAAAAGGATGGTTGATGCACTCATCGGCCTCCTCCAACTATCAGACTCGCCGAGGATTGTTAATGTTTCCTCCACCAACGGGAAGCTAGCGGTAAGAAGTGTCAAAGTACATTAATCCAGAGTTTATTTCCCGGTAACTTAAGAACAGAAATTCACCCTTGAGTTATCACATCGAATGCAAAACCCATTTTCGCAAGTGAGTACAAAGATATCACTTTGAGGTCTTCTCTTGAAATTGAATCATATGGAACTTCGAGAAAAGCTAGACTAGTTTTCCTAGAGAATGAATAACATTACAATCGTCTTTCTAACCTTGTGATCAGTTTTTCCCGGATGGCTGGGCTAAGAACGTCTTTAGCGATGCCGAATGCCTCACAGAAGAAAAGGTGGACGAGGTATTGAAGGAGTTTCTAAAAGATTTTAGGCAAGGTTCTCATGGGACCAAAGGCTGGCCTGCTTCTCATTCTGCCTATATAGTTTCTAAAGCGGCGTTAAACGCTTACACGAGGATTTTAGCAGCCAAGTACCCCACGTTTCGTGTAAATTGCGTCTGCCCTGGATTCGTCAAGACGGATATATTGGACAACACCGGTTTCTTGACTCTGGAAGAAGGCGCGGAGGGTCCCGTCAGTCTGTCCTTGCTGCCCGATGACGGCCCAACTGGCCGATTCTTTCTAAGGAGGAAGGAATCGTCCTTCGTCTCGTATGATGATGGTTTTGAATTTCCCAATGGCGAAAAAATTATATTTCCCGATTTTAATTGAAGATGTTCCGTCTTTGGAATGTAGACATCTGCAATAAATTGCTTTTGTGTGAGATATAGACGTGTGGAATAGCTACTGATAAAAAGAGAGAGAGAGAGAGAGAGAGAGAGAGAGAGAGAGAGAGAGATAGCAAAAAATAAGAAATTCACTTTCTACTCTTAAAAGGATTTGAATATGTTGTTCGATGGACTATTTATGTAAGGTTTACACATAAATAATGGTATGGAACTCTTTGTATTGACTTCTACTTTCAAATGAAAATCATAACTAAAAGTTTTGATTACTCAAATAATTTTAAGATTCGAGATGCGCAAGCGTTAAATCTAAGCAGGAGACATGCAAATCATGGATTCATTCCCTAGGTTGTAACAAAAAAAAACCTCCCTGATTTGGTTTTGAGGTTTTGCTTGGTTTTATTTTTAAGGTAAGTAAAATAATAAAGTTGCTAAGAAAAGCAAAAGTTGCTTTATATTGTGTTGTTGCCAGCAGGATTATTAAGACTCCTGTTGATTTCTGAATCTCACCATCGTAGTATACTCGAATCATCATAATGTGTCCTACCGGGCATACTAAATGGATGTTTCACTACGAACATGATGAAATATCTTTTAAGAATGTAGATGGATATCCACAATGGTTGTGAAAGGTCTTTTTTTTTTTTTTTTTTTTTTTTGGATAGGAAAGCGAATGGTAAGGAATTCAAAAGTACAACAATGAAGACAATTGAAGCCAATGATATAAAGGGTAGAAAAGTAAAGATAGAATATAAATTTACAGAAGAATGTTGAATTCTCTGGGCACTTATAATAGATACACCTGGTTTAGTTATAAACCTCCACCAACACTAACATACAATGGTTACTGAATTTATTAAATAAAAAAATAGCTTTCATGATCTTATCGGTTCATTATAAGAAGTTATATGATCTCTTACTACCTAACAATGATTATTCACAAGAAGTTATAAAAATCATTTTTTGAATGAGATTCAAACACCAAAAACTGTTTTCAGTCACATATCACAAATTATAGGAAAACTAACCATTTTCTTGAAAAATGATTCCTGAGAAATATTTTTCTTTATCATGAAGTTATCCCCCAAACCATCGCACCCTTTGTAAAATTTGTCATAACCTCATTGACTGAAAAAGGCTTTTGCTAATAACTTTCACTTCTAGCGGGCTGTCAATTCTTCAGGTTGTGCAATGACCAAATTATCGTCATCGACTCAATTTGTCACTTGTCAATAATCACTAAACGTTGGTCATTTTTGGGTGTCAATGCAATCGTTGAATACAGCTCTTTCGATGAGTTGCCAGATGCCGCTAAGCTACAATAGTTATGAGGAAGCTTGTGGCTTCCTCAGACAATTTTTTTCCAATTTTTTTGGCTTCCAAAGGGATTGTGGTGGTATTGACTGCAAGAGATCCAGAAGAGAGGACTTGAAGCTGTTGACAAGCTCAAACTAGAGTATGGCCTCTCTGGCCATGTCTTCTTCCACCAGCTCGATGTCTCCAATCCTGCCGGCGTTTCATCTCTTGCAGACTTTGATAAGTGCCAATTTGGAAAGCTCGATATTCTGGCACGTCCCTAGGAATCATAATACTGGCCTCGGTGTTTCTTTAGAACCAACAATTATACAGAATCTTGTATCCCCAACATCTATGCAGAGTTTACGATGTATCGCAGATAACCTTACTGTGGTACTGTGACTATTTAATCATAATATTTAGAGTGCATTAGTGTAAGTGCGAAAAAAGTGCAATATGTGAGAAGAGAATTCTTAATGTTCCTCGGATCGCAGTAGAGATTGGATATATGGGTTTAAGCGTTGGGATGCTGTCACATGGCTGTGACTAGCGGGGGCTATGAGACCTGTCGACAGCTCTAATTCAGACACCACCACCATAGTAGACCAATAATATCTTTGAATTTCCCTGATCTATCCAAGGCGCATTTATTTTAGTATAGAGAGATGCGATTGACTAGGGGAACTTTTGGTGTTTAATTTGACATGTAAGAGAATTCCCCATTTTTATGAAATCCTAGGCACAGTAATCAAAATCACCAACAAATTGTGCTTTCTCGAAGTATTTTATAGAACATATAGTTTCGATCCATGTATAAGACGTATAGGATACATAGCAACATCATATTAATTCGTTCACGTGTTCTGTAATATAGAGGCGGATGCCTAGCTTATCTACAGATGGAAAATGTTTCGCCTCATTTCTTAACCTTCAATCTAGTCAGTTTAAGATTGATATTAATGGCCAGATTTGAATGCTCACTTATGAGAATATTATAGGGCAAAAGTTCTCGTCTATCACTTTTTTGCACTTTGCCTTGCGATTGGCCTTGTGCTTTTGCCGTGATGATAAAATTTCTTTTCCAGGTGAACAATGCTGGTGCCTTGGGATGCATTGTGGATGCTGATGCTTTAAGAGCAGCCGACATGAACCAGGATGGGAAAGGTATAGTTTCCATTTCTCTGATCAAGGTGTTCAGAGAGAAAATAGAACTATTAATTGGCTCAATCACTAAAAGGGGCGCTAGTTGTTCACTTGAAGGTCATGGCAAATAGAGCTCCGCGACGTTATTGTTATCTTTTCAGTCTTGTGGAGTGATTGAAAGGGATTCTTTCATGAGAGCACGATGTGAATTATTGCTACTAAAGTTGTGATACTTTCACCATCTTAAGAAGTTTTGCGATCTCAAAGGTCTTGCAAGAGTGTTGCAGATTATGAAGGCCGAGTTAAGTGAGCGAATTAGCATTGTTGAATTCTATCATGCCCTGATCCTCGAACGTGTGCCCATCCCTCACTTGGTCGATTAATAGTGACATCCCAGGATGCATCGCCGACCCATTCATTTCATATGTGCATGCGGAAGCATATAAAAGTATCCCCAAACAATAAAATATTGGGATAGAACAGTAGGACTAAATTTCAAACTTTCGAAAACATTCACTCTTATATACATGGCAAACCAATGCATGTATATATACAAGGTGAACTATTAAGTCAAATTCAACTTAAGCCAGTTTAAAAACAAGGTCTACAAGTAGGAATGGGGTTCTACAAACTACGGATCCTCGTCCTCCTCTTCATCATCCTCCACACTCCGACTCGAGCCTTTAGCAGACTGCACCGAACTTTCGAGATCTTCAAAATCCAAGTCTACTGCATCTAAGAACATAAAATGGTTATTCAATAACCAATGAGATTACGTCTCAGCAAGTTCTGCCCCCTAAGACTCAATTAGTAAACCAATACACCTTAGGGCTGCCTATACACAACAAGAGTCAGAGGACTTACCTTGGCCTCAGTCCCAACCTGCAAATCAATACAGTTCAATAGGCACCCAACAATCTCAATAGATTGAAGAATCAATCAAATCGACCTAGTCGATTACATGTCAGTTGGACCACTTCTAGGTCATTCCCATCCATACTACAATTTCCAAATAGTATACTTAGTCACCAGACCACATGTATTCTCTTGGGCACCGTTTTCGCCAAATGACATATCGATCATCGACCCCGTGCATTCTTTAAAGCGCTGTTTTCGCCAATGATATCCTTGATCACCGAATCACGTGTCTTTTCTAGGGCGTCATTTTCACCAAGGTGATGTATGTAATGGACAGTACTCGTGCGTTCTTTAAGGCATCATTTTCGCCAGTGATATCCTTAATCACCGAACCACGTATGTCCATAAGTCAAGGTGATGTATGTAATAGACAGCAACGTGTGCTCTTTAAGGCGCCGTTTTCGCCAGTGATATCTCAATCACCGAACCACGTTTGTCTATAAGCCACATACATTCTTTCTCTCTAGCACCGTTTTTGCCAACGTAGTATATGTAATAGACAGCAACGTGCGTTCTTTAAGGCGTCGTTTTCACCAGTGATATCCCAATCACCGAACCACGTTTGTCCATAACATCATATCTAATTGGTCTTAGCCAAGAGTATTTCCAGTTCACTCTCACAATTATCTCCACTTTACAACTCATCACAGCATTACTAATGCTAAATAACCATACTCGGCCATCTACCAATCAATCATTCAATTCCACTCAATTTAGGATAAATTCCTAAAATATCATAATTCATTCAATTCCACGAAACGTAGAGCTCAAATAAATAAACGGACTGCACCACGACCAGCATGAAATTTCGGTCGTCGGCTATCCCCGCCTAATTTCCAAAAAAAAATAATTAATTAATTAAATTAATTTCGAAAATTATAAATAAATACTAAAAATCTAATTTATGCTCGTATTGCTCGATTGGAACCCGAGACGAGTCGGGAAAAATCTCGAGATGCATTCAATAAATAGTATAGGCTATCCCCTAGCTAATTGCACTAGTCAAATGCCTAACATACATCATAATTAATTAATAATCACTAATCTATTCTAATCTAACCACATAATCCTACTTAATTAACACTAATCAACCGTTAAACATAATTAGCAAACTAAGAAAGCATTAGTGAGCAAAACTTACTTGATTAATGATCTACTTGAATCAAATTGACGAGCACGTGACAAAGCTCGACCTCTCCAAAGCGGGTCCGCCAACTGGGGTCAAACCGAGGCCGAAATTGGCCACGCAAGGCTTCGCGTTTGCTGCCTGGTTCTGATTCAAAGGGGGCCGAGCTGAGTTGCGGTTTCGGCGCAGCTGATTGGTGGCCAAATGGTGGCTATTCCACGATGGACTCGGTGGAGATACAAGCTGGCTTTGTGGCTAAAGATGGGAGAGGCTTTGCAATGGACGAAGGTGGGAGTAGCTGGCTTCATTGGACTTGCCGGTGGAGGAAGAAACGAAGGTTTGCTGGGTCAATGAAATAGCTGAAGATGTAGCTGCAGTTTTGCTGGTTTGACCAGAGCATGGAGACGCAACATTGAAGATGGATAGACGAGTTGATGCGTGGGCTGGGTTGCTGTCTTCGATGGGGCAGCAATGAAATGAGACCATTGAAGCAACAAGCCTCGGTGAGAGAGAGAGAAATCCATGAAGAAGAAACAAAAGAGGGAGGAGAGAGAGGTGGTGGACTGTTCATCCTTTGACCAAATAGAAGGAAAATACCAAAGCAGAAAATTAAGAAGAGAAGGGATAAAGGAAGGGGGGTGTCGGCAGGTGGTGGGCCATGGAGAAAATGTGTGAAATGGTGAGGGATAATTGACCAAAGTCAATGAAATGGGAAACAAAGAGGAACATGGCAAAGAATTGTCAGTTTGGGGGGACGGGGAGAGAGAGAGAGAGAGAGAGAGAGAGAGAGAGAGAGAGAAGGGTGTGTGGCCAAAATGGGGAAAACGTGCGCAACAAGGGGGGAAAAGAAATGGGGAAGAAAATTAAAGAAAACTAAAAAGAATTTCCCGTAACTGAAAATTCTTGTCCAACTTGCTTTTGTTTAGTCCAATTTGATCCCCAAAAATTCCCATGCTAGAGCACTTGATCCTCACTTGCATTCTTGCATCAAATTTCCCTCAAACAACAAATTTTGGGCAACAACAACGGCCGTTACCTTCAATTCCGAATTCTAATTCATTTTCTTTGCGGAATCCAATTTTCTGAACAAACAAATCCGATTGAGGTCCAATTTGAATTCAGAAAAAGCCCAAACAACTTCCATTCACCTATTCACTCACACTAGATGCCAAAAATCTCTTCCGATTGGCCAATCTGAATTTCCGTTCGTTTTCCAAATCGTCCGCAACGATTTTTCGTAAAAATCCCAAACTCACCGAAAATTCTTCAAAAGGTGAGTCGACGTTCCTAGAATGACTCATGACATGACAGAACTTCCAATTTCTGAAATCTAATTCAAATTCGCGGTTATTTTCAATCAAACGCGCTTTTAGTATGACCTTGCCTACCGAGTAGCTTTGGTGCAATTGACCCATGGTCTATTTCTTCGAGCCATACGTACCTCTTCGACACATTGGCGACTCTCGGTTGTTGTGAAAATCTCAAGGATTCAAAAACAGACACAGGGTACTAAAACGACAGTAAAATCAAACTAGTGCCGGTCGACGATAATTTTCCAATTTAGTGGAGTCACCCATAATCAGCCACACATCTCAGTCGAACCGACCTATTTCTGATCTCAAATCGGTTTTATACTATGCCGTAATGGCCTCTAAACATGAGCACGATCGAGAAGCCGATTCCTGGTCGAATTCTCAAGTCTATTGCCTTAAAATTCCTTAATGGCTTCACCTAATAGGTTAGTTATCTCATGAGTGGCCAACTCAGAGAAAAACATTATAGTCGCGTTGACGAAAGGCCCAACTTATCTAATCGAAATCAGAACCTGAAAATTAGGATATCACATATTCTAAACTTCACAAAGCCCGGTCGACAGATAGTCGAAGAGCTAGCTGAAGCTAGAACAAATAGTGTTAAACCAAGGTATGAAGAAAAATGGAATGAACAGAGAAGAAGAACAACTATGAATTGAAAGTGTTTCTAATCTTTTGTATTCTATATTCAATGAACAGTTGAAGAAAATGTTCTTCTGAGAGCTCGAATTTTCATATTCCCTCTTCTTCTCACTCTTATACTACATGATCTAATGAAACGAAAAATAAAGAAACAAAAAAAAAACAGAAAAAATAAACTATTGCTTATTATGTTAGTCTTGTAGAACAGAATAATGGTTCTTTATTAATAACACTCCATTTGTATTCGAACATGTGGAGCTCTAAATTGAGCTCCGAGTGTGCTTCTGACTTTGTCGACTCTGTTCTTCTTAGTTGAACCTCCATCGACTCCATGTGCACTTGTAGCTAATACAGCTGTCGACTTACTACTCTTTCTTGTAGCAGCAGCATTTTCCTCCTTTCTCCTTAATAAAACAGCAACATTTGCTGAGTTTGCTTGTGTAGACTTTACTTCCACGAGCTTTTTTTCATAATCTTTAACAGGTATCAGCTAGCACTAAGAAATGGGGAAAGTCACGAAGGAGCACCAAAGGTCAAGAAAAGACGATGCGGCAGCTGAGGGAATTTCAAAAATCAACTTTGCATGGTGACAAAACCCTCATTGAGAGAAGGAGTCGGTGAGGGAGAGCGTTCAACCATAAATCGAAACTCTAATTTGGTTTGCCTCCAAAATTAACAACTCAATCTTTCCTCGAGGCACGGGGGTTAATCAAACCCAGAAAAATCCTTACAAAGCCACCTATGCATCACGGTCACCATCATCCACCAAGACAAACACGTAAACGACAAGGACAAGGAAACCGGTGGCAGAGGAAAGGAAAGAGAACGAGTCAAGTCAAACACGCCTTGAGCTTTCGATGGAAGAAATGACGATGCATCCACTTGACCATGATGCACCTGGCCCTCTACAACTCCTTCTCGAGCCTGTCGGCAAGCTTTGAATCCAACAGCCAGCTGCTTACTTGAGCACCAATGGAGGCCCAAAGGCATGGGATGGACGAGTCAGGCGTGAGCATGCGTTGCCGTAACGATTGCTCCTCGCTCGATGTGCCGACAACGTGCGCTGTGGTGGCGTCCTGTAGCTCCTTTGCCTGCTCCACCACCAACTGCACCTCCTTAGTTCACCTCTGAGCCTCCTCCAAAAACAGAAGATAAGCGTGCGACATCGTTTTTGGGGATGGGAGTCATGCCATGCCCTTTTTTGGAAGACTAGTCACATTGACTCCTGCGACGTCGTTTAAGATGTCTACCTGGGTTGGTTTGTAATAAAAAAAAAATTCCTACTAATATTAAATTTTTATTATAAAATTCACGTAATATGTTTAATCAAAATTTCTCACCGGAGGCACTCAAATGTTTTTTTTTTTTTTTTTTTTGAGTTGGCCTTTGGGATTATTCGGTTCCCAGAAACCCGGATTCGACACTAAATCGAACTCCTAAACTAATGCGGAAGACGAGCCCGGGAAAAACACATGTATCACCGATCCTAAGGCACATCACATAGACGAACGTACCTTGTATCCACAGACTAAACACCGACGCCGATTTGAGGAAGAGAAACTGATCCCGTTCAATCCGATGACGTCAGTTTGCCTTGAAGGGAAGATGGGTGTCGCCTCTTGCGCACTGTTCTTTCCTTTGGAAAGTGTTTGAGGGAGAGAGAGAGGAGGAACGTACGTTATGCCAAAAGGTGCGTTCCTCCCTCTTTATTTCCCTTTATATAAGTTCCCTCCAAGAAGAAACGTGTCCCTTCATCATATTCCTTCATCCATGGGACCCAATTTTGTGGGCCGAGCTTTTAGGCCCATCGTGGGCGGGCCAACTTAAGCCCATATATTAATTAAAACCATCAGGTAAGTCAAAGAGAAATTTATAGTAAGCGTTGTACAAAACTTTTGATATTTCTAATGTCCTTATGCCTAGATATTTTGTTGAAAGTTAGAAATATTTATAGGACATTTTTTCTAAATATATCTAGGGAGATGTTATCTAAATATATCAAGGGAGACATTATCAAGAAACATCTAGAATATTTTTCTAGGATAATTCTAGAAAAATATTTTACCATAAATATCTAGATATTTTAGGAGGCATAACCACTCCCTTAAACCTATAAATACCCAAGCACCATCATTTATAGAGCATGAGCTTGGCTTCCATCTAAGAGTATGCAAGTGAGCGTAGCTCCCGTAACTTAGAATGAGAGGTTGTGCTTAGCACACCAATGTGTGTAAGAGTTCTCCCAATCAACATTGTAAAGGAGTGCCTCCATTAATAAAAGTGCTTTTTGTTTTTAAGTGAGCCTTGGTTGTCTTCTCCAATAATTGATACTAGAGTCACGCTTCCGCAACTCAACCAAATGTATCATAGCTATGCTTCTTAAGTTCAATAAAGTCATCATAGAGTAATTACTGTCGGATGCAAATCGCGCAATCCCAAGATCTCTATAACCAGAACAAGAACACACATAATTGAGTAGAAATATTAACGCACATGTTTTGGAATCCATCGTTCTTGAAGCGGAAGTGGAAAACCGATGTTCCACACGCAAGTCCTTCTCCTCTATTGCCCTCTGTATCACTGGCTCAATGAGACGGCCCCCTCACCCTTTAGCGTTAGGTTAACGCTCCTTATGTGAGGATACATGTGAGAATTAGGGTTAGAGAAAAGAGTTAAGCACTATTTATAGAGTTTCCAACCAGGCCCCCTCATTACAGGCCAGGCTCAACTCGACCCACACTAACCAGCTCCATATTAAACTAATTAAGAAACCTTCTATCTCACCTTAGACCAACCCGTTTTATGATAACTATAAAACGGTAAATTACAATATCAATTAATGTAGTCCACATTAGGAAAACTCTTACATTCTCCCATTTGGACTATATTAATTGAAATTGTACTGTATGTGCGCACATTGGTCTAGAGATAATTCTTAATAGTCAATCCCATCCCATAAAGTTTTAAACACTGAATCATTGCAGTAATTGCTTGTATACACACAGAGCCTTCCATGGTCACGAGTGCTTTCAATTTTATCGATATGGATTCAATATAGTAGTGTGGCAAATGGATAACATCTCTTATAGAGAGATCCCATTTGTCAGTCACCATTCTTTTACCTTAAGCGTCACAAAAAAATTGTGCCACTAAAGAATGTCTTTATGGTTCCAATGAACCCACATATGCCTTATCCTTACGGTTAACATTTCTTTATATATAACAAAACATATGCACAAGGCTAATAACCGGATGCCCCTAGCCTTTACTCAAGGTTTATACAATACCTTGAGACTTTATCAATATGTATTCAACATAATAACAATACATTCAAAAATATTTTATTGAATGCAAAAGTTGATATGTCACGCCCCTATCCTCAGGCACGCGCCCATCCCTTAACTTGGTCGATTATAAAAGCGATATCCCAGAACTACGTATCGCCAACCCCTTTCTTTTTTAATGCACAAGCGGAAGCAATTATAAAATCCCCAGACAATAAAACATTGGGATAGAACAGTAGGATTAAATTTCAAACCTTCACTCTTATATACATTGCCAGACAGTGCACATATATATACAAAGTGAACTATTACGTCCAATTCACATTAAGCCAGTTAAAAACACAAGGTCTACAAACAGAAGCGGGGTTCTACAAGTTACGGGTCCCCATCCTCCTCTTCATCATTCTCCACACTCTAACTGGAGCCTTCAGTAGACTGCACTGGACTTCGAGACCTTCAACATCCAAGTCTGCTACATCTAGGGACCTGAAATGGTTATTCAATAACCAATGAGACCACGTCTCAGCAAGTTCTGCCCCCTAAGACCCGATTAGTAAGCCAATACACTATGGGCTACCTAAACACGCACAGGTCAAAGGACTTACCTTGGCCTCAGATTCCACCTGCAATTCAAGGTTATATACCACGTTTCATAAAACACAACGGACAATCAATCAAATCAATGGTCAATCGAACTAGTCGATTACATGTCAGACGGACCCTTCTAGGTCATTGATTCCACACCACATAACTTCCCATAGTGCACTCGATCACAGAGCCATATCAATGCTCTCAGGCGTCAAGTTCGCCAAGGTGACATAAATAACCGACGGTCTACATGCGTTCTTTAAGGCGCCGTTTTCGCACAGTGATCTTCCCCATCACCGAACCACGCCCGTCATGATTCATAGGCAGTCTACGTGCATTCTTTAAGGCACCGTTTTTGCACAGTGATATTCCTCAATCACCGAACCATGCCTGCCACAAGTCATAGACAGTCTACGTGCGTTCTTTAAGGCGCCATTTTCACACAGTGATGTCCTTCATCACCGAACCACGCCTGTCTCGATTCATAGGCAGTCTACGTGCGTTCTTTAAGCGCCGTTTTCGCACAGTGATGTCCTTCATCACCGAACCACGCCTACTACAAATCATAGACAGTCTACGTGCGTTCTTTAAGGCACCGTTTTCGCACAGTGATCTTCCACATCACCGAACCACGCTTGTCTATGCTTCGTACTTCATCTGTCTCAGCCAAAGCACTCCCGACTCACTCTCACCATTCCACATACTTTACAACTCGACAAAGCATAAGAATGCTAGATAAACAAACTTGGCCAATTTCCAAACAACAATTCAATCTCAATCAATTCCAAACAATTTAGGGTAAATCCCTAAAATATCGTAATTTAATTAATTCCAACCAACATAGAGCTCAAATAAATAAATGGACTGCGCCATGACAATCAGCACGAGATTTCAATCGTCGGCCATCTCAACCTTAATTTCCGAAAAATAATTAATTAAATAATTAATTTCGAAAATTAAATAATAAATATTAGAAATTCAATTTAGCTCAAAATAAAGCCCGATTAAATAAACGGACTTCACCACTGTCATTAGCATAATATTCCGGTCGCTGGCCATCATAGTTGAATTTTCGGAAAATAAATAATTAAATAATTAATTTCGAAAATTAAATAAATAACTACAATAAATTCAATTCAGCACAATGTAAAGCTCAATTAAATAAACGGGCTACACCACGATCATCAGCATAATATTCCGGTAGCTGGCCATCCAAGTTGAATTTTCGGAAAATAAATAATTATTTAATTTAATTTCGAAAAATAATATTTAAATGCCAAAAATTCCACTTAGGCCCGAAATATCAACTCAAAGCCCGATAAAGGGTCGGAAAATTTCCATGCTACCCTCAATAAATAGTAGACCATGTCTACTTGCTAATTACACACTCAATTTGACTAATTTGTATCTCAATTGACTAATAAACATTAATCTAACCACCTAAACATAATTAAATAAACTAAACAACCATTAAATGTAATTAGCAAACTAAGAAGGCATTAGTGAGCAAAACTCACTTGGTAAAAGCGGAGTCCGAAACACCGCGACGGCGGCCAAAAACCGAACTTTCGGTTGCGTCAACGGACACTCGGGTCGAGCCTACTAGCCTCGCAAGCTTGGGCTTCAAAAGAACTTGTTGGACTTCACTGGACTGGGCTTGAATCAAGTGGGCCGAAATGCAACTTCAATGGATTGAGAATGGTCTGAACTGAACCAAACCAATTTGAGCCGAAAGTGCAGGCTTCGCTGGGCTTCAAATGGGCTGAAGCTTGCTGCAAATGGGCTTGAATAAGAAAAGAATCTGCTGGGCCGAAGACTACTGAAATCATGGGCTTCCAATGGTTGGGCTTGAAGAAATCGCTGGCTTCAATCGGTGACAGGAAGCTAGGCTTCGCTGGTCTTGCGTTGAAGACTATGGGCGATGGGCCGTGAAGACACCCGAAGATGGGAGCTGAGGGGAGACGCGCTGACCAGTGAAGCTAAAGGAATCAACCGCGGCGTCTTCAATTGTGGACTTGCGGCTCGTGAAGATGGATGAAGCTTACGAAGATGCTGGACCGTGAGATCCGCTGGCCTCCTGCGGCTTGTCTTCGGATGGCTGGTGTTCTGCTTTGGTTGACTCCACGCAGCGAGATGGAAGTAGAGACGGATCGGTGGACTTGGCTTTGGTGGCCGACAAAACTCGATGGAGAAGGGGGGCGTCCGTTAGCAGCTTCGATCAACCACGCCTCACTGGAGAAGAAGCTTGACCGAAGAGAGGTCCTTCATGGACATGTGGCAGCAACCGTGGAGATTCAGTGGTCTTCAACTGGAGAAATTCTGACCGAAGAAGACATAAGCAGAGAAGATGGGATCGAAGGGGAATTTGGTGGGGTGAATTGTGGCAGTGAAATGGACGAAGGAGATGAGTTTTCAAGAAAGCAAAAGCAAGATTAATCTTCGGTTGAGGCAGGATCCGCGAGGAGATGGAGGCCAGCAATTTGTGCGTGCTCAACAAGCCAAGAGAAAGAGGAGAAGTCAACAAAGCTTAGCCAAACACTTAAATGCTTGGTCCCCCTTTTTGCTTGCAAAAATATCTCAATGTCCCCTATTTCTTTCCAAGCAATTAAACCCATAAATTCATCAAATTGATGCCAAAATGCAGCCCTTAAACCATAGCTCCGAATTCTTCAAAATTGGGACCTCAAATTCTTCGAAATTCTCTCCAATTCGACGTCCGGTTGTTGTTGGAGAAAGGTCCACAAAATTTCTATAAGTTTCTATTAGCACATAGCCCGATTTGCAAGTCGAAAATCTCTTCAATTCGGCCAATCCGAATTTCCGTTAATTTTCCTTAACGTCCGAAATCGATTTTCCGTAAAAATCCCGAACTCGATAGAATTTCTTTGAAAGACAAGACGGCGTCCTATAAATGAACCACGACATGCTCGAACGTCTGATTCCCGAAACCGAATTCAATTTGATGGTTAAAATCGACCGAACACGATTTTAGTCCGATCCGACCTATTGAGTAGCTTTTAGGAATTTTACCGTGGTTATATCCCTTAACGGCTTCACCCAATAGATTGGTTAACTCGTGAGTGATCAGCTCAGAGAAAAAGAACCATTGGCGCGTCGACGAGATGCCCATTTCATATATTCGGAACGGGTCGAAAATTTCGGGATGTCACATGATACATATCAAACCGTTACTAAATGTAACGAACACAAATGTAAACTTTATCAGAATAAAGCCGAAATAGCTCCCACTAAACAATAGCATCTCATGATGCTCTTAAGCTCATATTAATGATATGTCATTCAAGAACAGAAGAGTGAAATCCTTTAGTTAGTGGATCTACAACCATATCATTTATGAAAATATGTTACATTAAAACGTCACCTCTCTATACCGTTTCTTTATGGTCAAAAAAATTGACTGCCAAATATTTAGATCCCTTGAGACCTCTATTGTTAATAATACTGCAAATTTATTATCTCAATACAACTGTATGGGTCTATCCATAAAGTTAAAAACAGTCAACTCCTTAATGAGGTCCCAGAGCCTAATAGCCCAAGTAACAACCTAAAAGAATGTTACACACTCTACTTACATAGTAGGCATAAAACTTTATTTACTGCACTTCCTGCTAACATAAATATATATTCCGTTATTGATTACATGTCATCCTAACAGCCAGCAAAGTTTACATCCGAATACCCTATTAGCTAGAAGTATTGAACATGTCTGTAAATTAACATATAATCTCTTATCCTCTTTAAGTACCTTAAAACCTTCTAGGCAGCAACCTAGTAATCATGTCCTGGATTTGACTGATATCTGCCTAGAAAGCCCGTCGAAAAGACGATATTTAGTCTAGTGCAAATTTAAGCATAAATTATATTTTTAAGTGCACTGACAAAAGGTACGCCATTTAACTAGATTTTCTCAATATCTAAATAAGGACAATGTAATGTATTCGGTCCATCACCCTTAACAACAGGAGCAATTCCCGGCTTGCAATGATGTATATAGAATATTTCCAAAATACGATCAACAAATGTCCTCTGAGATAAATCTAATAAAATATGTGAGAACAATCCTTACGGACCTCGGTGCAAAGAACAAGAGATGCCTCAATGTCACTACTTGTAAACGAAATATCATGTACAAAGAGTATGAGAAAAATAAATTTCCTCCCACTAACCTCACAATATATATCTACTAAATTACTTTGTTCCCAATTAAACGAAATAACAACACTATCAAACTTTAATGATATTATCTGGAAAATTGCTTAAGACCGTGAATAAGACTTTTCAGTCTACACACAAGTTTACTTAAATCATGTGCTGCAAAATCCTCCGGTTGCACTATATAGATTTTGTATCTATTTGGCATAACTCCATATCAAAAGAGCTATTAATGCCATGTTCACTCTGAAAGAATCTTTAAAAGATACTAGAAAGAAATAATTATTTCTTTACTATAAATTATACTTCCCTCTGTCAAAGTGAAAACTTTAAATACCAGTTTGGCCTTAAATTCCACAATCTTTATTTGAAATCCTTTTAGTTTTGTATGCCAATTTGCAACTAATGAACTTGTGATCTTTAGGCAAGTCAGTAAGTTTCCAAACGCTACGATGTTTCATAGATTGCATATCGTCTTTTATGGTATCTAATCACATACTTAATTAAGGATAAGAAACGACGTTTATATAGTGGCTAAATCAACCATATAGTGAATATTGCAGTCATGCTCTCATAAATAGACAATATAGTCTGACGATACAACTGATCGTCTTGCCCTAACAGATCTCCTGATACAACCACTTCATTCAATACTTGAGAGGTTTGAGAAATTTCATCATAAACTATATCGAGAATAGTACCTTGAACCTCAACAAGTTTAGTCTATGATATAGGAGATTCCACAATTATCTGTATAGGCAAAGACAAAGACACAGTAACCTCCATCATACTATTATCTTTAATAGTCTGAGAGCAGCTATCCTCTACAACTATGTGGAACTCTAGAAACTTTACTGACTGTAATTTCATAGTTCTTGTACCTTTATTAAGGCCATAAAATCGATACCCCTTTAAACAATCTATGTAAGATATAAAATAATTCCAAGTGGATCTAAATTCCAACGCACTTAATATTGGATTAGATAACATCACTTTTGCATGACTCCTCTAAATTTAATATGATTCAAGTAATTTATGTCACGCCCCAATCCTCGAGGACGCACCCATCCTTCAGCTTAATCGATTTTAAGTGCGATATCCCAGGATTATGTATCGCCAACCCTTTCATTCTTTTATAAGCACATGCGGAAGCAATTATAAATCTCCAGACAATAAAACAATGGGATAAAAAAGCAGGCTTTATCTTTTATACTAAAATTCACAACCACACTTTTATACATAGCACAACCCATAGTATTTTACAATGTTGCATGATCTCACACCTATCTACAAGAACACAAAGTTCACACAAAACGGGATGGGATCTCAGTCCTCATCCGAGTCGTACTCAGGATCCTTCTCTGGATCATCTTCTTCACTCAGCTCGTTTTCTTCAAGCTCTTCATCTTTTGCTGGCTCATTATCAGGGTCATCTAACAGGTAATCCTCCTCCGATCCTTCTACGGACCTGAAATGGTTATTAAATAACTAACAAGACTACGTCTCAGCGAGTTCTACCCCCTAAGACCCGATTAGTAAACCAATACACTATAGGCTGCCTAAACACGCACAGGTTAAAGGACTTACCTTGGTCTCAGATCCCACCTGCAAGTCAGTACAATACACAATAGGCACCCACTTACTCAACACAAATCGAACTAATGATCAATCGACCTAGTCGATTACATGTCACCCAAATCATTCCCCATGGTGGAATATCTAGAAGTCGGGCCATGTGCATTCTCCAGGACAACATACCAAGTCTCCGAGCCATGTGTAATCTCCAGAGTGACATACTCAAACCTTGGGCCCACGTGCATTCTTTAAGGCGACCTCTTCGCCAAAATGATGCATCAAGTCACCAAGCCATGTGCCCCTTTCCACGATGCCTTACTCAAACACTAGACCCACATGCATTCTATAAGGTACTAGTTCACCAAAGTGATGCATCAGATCACCGAGCCACGTGTCCTTTAGATGCCATACCGAAATGTTGAGCTCATGTGCATTCTCTAAGGCACTAGTTAGCCAAAGTGACGCATCAGATCACCGAGCCACGTGCCTTTTTTTTTATGCCAATACTTAATCACCAAGCCAACGTACCCTTCTCCAGGTGATTTACTTTCTACCATGATTCCACTATGAAATAACTCATTTCTCTATAGTTTGCCAATCTACTATCGATACCCAATTATTTCTCAATCAAATAATCGAAACAACTCAATAGGAATATATCCTAAAAATTCATAATTAAATCAATTCCATACAAATTGAAGCTCAATTAAATAATCGGACTACACCACGACAATCAGCACAAAATTCCAGTCATCGACTATCCCGGTTGAAATTCCGGAAAATTAATTAATTAATTAATTTCAAATTTTAATTATTAAATACTAATAAATCCAATTTAGGCATGTATCGCCTGATTGGAAGCTGAGACAAACCCGGAAAATTACTAAGATCCGTTCAATAAATAATATGGCGTGCCTACTTACTAATGTCTATTTCTAACCACCTAACATGCATCATTAAGTCTATAATTTAATTGATCTAAACTAATCTAACCACTTAATTGCACTTAATTAACACTAATCAACCCTAAGCATAATTAGCAAACTAAGAAAGCATTAGTGAGCAAAACTAACTTGATTAAAAGTGGAGACCGGGGCACCATGACAGCGACACGACGGCAGCCGAAATTGGGCTTTCGACGACATCAGCGGGCTTGGACCAGGCCTTAAAATTGGCCCAACAAATCTTAGCTCAACTGAGATTTGTTCTTGATTTTGGGCTGGACCCAAGTTAGGTTGGGCTTGCTGAAGGTGGGCCTCAAGTTGTGGGCTGGACTTCAATTGATTTGCTGGAATTGGGCCAAAAGCTGGGCTTGTTGGACTTGACAAGCTGACCAAGAAAGCCCAAAGGAGGAGGCTTGGACGCTGGGCTTCGGAGCTAAATTCGTCGGGCCTAGCGACACGAGCAGCAAGGCCCAAGTGACTGAAGACGCTGGTCTTGTGCTCTGCTACAGAGTTGGGCTGAGCAAATTGCAAGCTGGGCCGATGACGCATGCGCAGGAGAAGAAACGGGTGAAGCAGCTGCTGGCGGACGAAGAACCGTGGAGTTGGCCGCTTGAATTTCTTGCCGCATGGAGAGGAGGACACCGTTTGTTGGCTCACAGCCAAATGGCAGCAACGGAATCATCGAGGGAGAGCTTCACTGCTTGCTGACTCCCGCTTGTTGAACTAAAGACGTGCGGCAGCTTCAATCTTCAAGGTTTCGTGGATGCTGCTCAATCAACAATCATGGCCAGTGAGAGAAGCTTTGGGCAAAGGAGCTGGGTGAAGAGAAATGGCAAGGAGGAAGGGAGTCGACGCTGCAGGTGAGTGTGTGGCCGTGAGCGTCCGAAGTAGAGGGTGGCGTACATAGATGGATAAGCTAGCTAAGGGGGGAGTAAAAGTCTTAAACCTTAGCAAAATACTTGAGTGTTTGGTCCCCTTATTGGCTAACAAAAATATCTTAATGTTTCCCCCTAATTCTTTCTTACTTGTAATTCCATGAATTTTCCAATTATAAAACCAAAATTGCTACCCCCTTGTGAAGCTCTGAATTTCACTCCAATTTTCTTAAATTTCTTCACCGATTCTCCAAATCGAGGTCCGATTTCTCTGAAGAAAAATCTCGAACAATTTTCTGTAAGTCACTAACACTCAAAGTCTTAGTTTAGAATTCTCAATTTCCATCGATTTAGCCCATTTGAATTTCCGCTAATTTTCCGCAACGTCCAAAACGGTTTTCCATAAAAATTCTAGAATCTCTGAAAAATCCTCTGAGACTGAGTCAACACTCCTAGAATTTATTATGACATGATAGAAACTCCAATTTCTAAAATCGAACTTGAATTGGCAGTTAATTTCACTTCGACCCGCTTTTAGCGTGACCTAGGCTACTGGGTAACTTCCAGGCATTTTTAGTGCAATTGACCTATGGTCGATTTTCTTCGAACCACTATGAGTCCACTTAACTCATTGGCGACTCTTGTTTATCGTGAAAATCTCGAGGATTCACATATGGACACAAGGTCCCAAAACAATAGGAAAATTAGTCTAGTGCCGGTCGACGAGAATTTTCCAATTTAGTGGTGTCACCCACAATTAGCCACATATCTCAGTTGAACCACTCTATCTTTGATTTCGAATCGATTTTATATTGTACCGTATTGGCCTCTAAAGATGAGCACGGTCGAGAAGCTGATTCCTGGTCGAATTCTCAAGTCTATTTGCCTTAAAATCCTTAATGGCTTCCCTAGGTAGTCTAGTTATCTCGAGAGTGATTAGCTCTGAGAATAGCCCTATAGGCGCGTCAATGAAATGCCCGATTTATTTAGTAGAAGACAAGGTTGAAAATCTGTGATGTCACAATTTATGTCCAGTCCATAACTCAAAAGAAGTTTATGAAACAACTTTGGTAAGAAACACCTTTTATATGTGAAAATGTTCCTTTCAAAATATCAGCCCACAGAAGATCGGATAAATTAGTCTTACTAATCATACTCATTATCATATTCACTATGGTGCAATTATGCCTTTCGGCCAAATCTTTTTGTCAAGATTTTCAAGCATAGTAATTAAGTTACCACCATAGAATTTACCGAATATTTGACAAATGACCCTTTAAGCTATTCCGCATTGTCATACTTGCCAAACTACTCACGACCACTATTGAGCCTAACAACCTTTAAGACAAGACATAATTTCAAGCCACTAAGGCTTCCATCATCTTTTAGCAGTATGGTCAGTTGATAAACCACTTGTCAAGTGTTCCTTGATGGAATGCTTCATGGACAGTAAGCAAATTTTATTGTTATTTTCCCAAGCGGCAAATCATATGTCCACTACTTAAAATTTGAAGCAGTAAAAACCTCAATAATAGTGAAGTTATTATTACAGAAAATGTGACTGAAAAACAAACAATGTATATAAATAGCATCATGTGAGCACTGTGTAACTTCATGTACAAGTACACATCCAAAGAGGCACACACATAATCATATAATCACCTTTGGGCAGAATACATGACATGTAGTTGTGCACTCCCCACATGATAGCGGTTATGAGAATATATTCTAATATTCGTGAATTCATCACTTTTGGGCATATGAACCACTAGGATCAGTCACTCATCCACCACGCCATCATGTATCCCTCCATGAATTAATACACAATCACCTCCTTTGGGAGTATGACTACGCATTAGACTATGAGACATCCCAATCAATATATGAGACCAAAATTTCTCAAACCCAATCAAGTGTGCCACTTTGGCGGTCATAACTCAATTGAATTCTTGAAACTCTCTCATACCGGGGATATAAATTTTATTTCTCACATACACCATATACAGTGGAGCTATTAATTACAGAAAAAATGATTGAAAAACAAGTAGTGTATATAATTAGCATCATGTGAGCACTGTATAACTTGACGTACAAGTATAAATCCAGAGAGTTACACACATAATCATATAATCACCTTTGGGCAGAATACATGACACGCAATTGTACACTCCCCACATAATAGCGGTTATGAGAATAGATTCTAACATTCGTGAATTCATCACATTTGGTTACATGAACCACTAAGATCAGTCACTCCTCCACCACACCATAATGTATCCCTCCATGAACTAATACACAATCACCTCCTTTGGGAGTATGACTACTTATTAGACTAGGAGACATCTCAATCAATATACGAGACCGAAATTTCTCAAACCCAATCAAGTGTGCCACTTTGGCAATTACAACTCAATTGAATTCTTGAAACTCTCTCATACCAAGGATATAAATTTTACTTCTCACATATACCATATACATGTGATTTTAACTTTAGTGACAGAGGCGGCAAATCACCAAAATCACATATCATGCAATTACACTACTTTAATCATTGATAATATCTTTATTTATTAATAAAAAATTAAATTATATATATTATCAATTAATCATGCTTTTATAATATTTATGTGATAACATACCTGTAACCCAACACCTATATTTCTAAAATCACAGAAAAATACAAGAAAAATATGCAAAAATACACTCGAGATTCATGTATTTAGGGTTCCGTGTGTATTTTCACATCCATAAAATCATCAAACGTGTAAAATAAATATACCACAAGATAGAGAATAGTCGTACGAATCCAACGCCGCCAGCCACATGCCGATCCGATGCTCCACGCGCCCACACGCGCCGCTTGAGTGCGTGGCGTATGGAGCGCACGTGCGAGCCGCGCCCCACACGTGGGAGCGCGTGAGGGCGCGTGGGGCGCGTCTCCGACACCCTGGTGGCGTGTGTCCACACGTGGGGGCGCGTGGGGCCTCCCTCGGCGACGCACCGCCGTCCAATCTGCTCGTCTCGATGAGCCCAGTTCGAATTTGTGATTAAATTTTATTTTTATGGAACAAAAAATCACGAAAATCACAAACTATGGCAAAAAATTTTATGCATTCGAGTTCTAGGGTTATGGTTGCCCTGATACCACATGTTGGATGCGAATCGCGCAACCCCAGGATCTCCATTACCAGAACAAGAACACACATAATTGAGTAGAAAGATTAACGCACCTATTTTGGGATCCATCGTTCTTGAAGCGGAAGCGGAAAACCGATGTTCCACGCGCAAGTCCTTCTCATCTATTACCCTCTGTATCATTAGCTCAATGAAACGGCCCCCTCACCCTTTAAGGTTAGGTTAATACCCCTTATGTGAGGATATATGTGAGAATTATAGTTAGAGGAGAGACTTGAGCACTATTTATAGAGTTTCCAACCAGGCCCCCTCATTATGGGACAAGCTCAACTCGGCCCACGCTAGCCAGCCCCATATTAGACTAATTAAGAAACCTTCTATCTCATCTTAGACCAACCCCATTTTATGGTAACCGTAAAATGGTAAATTACAATATCAATTAATGTAGTCCACATTAGGAAAACTCTTACAATTACATAACTTCATATCGACAAAAAACCATCGTACGACTAATATTTTTTAGATACATCTTTAAAATGAGCTTATCAAAATAAACCTATTTTGATTTCTAAAACCCAAGCAAACCGTGATAATATTAGCAAGACATCATATAGAACCACTTTGCTACACAAGCTACATGAATGCTAATAACGTTTGCATTGAAAGACTAAATTTGAAATGATTTACAATTCTTGATTAAATAGACCTGATATGTGCTGAAACCTCCCAATCCAATTGGTTTGCTAAACTATTTCGTATAAGATGTTGGTTAATCATCAATCAAGACACACTTGATAAGGATTTTATCTGACATAAAAATTTCTTCCAACCCATTTCCATGACCATTTTAAGTTCATCATCAATGGTAGACTTCTAATGGTAGTCTTGTCTTCCTTGTGAACGGATGGCCATCTCAGCTGTCTCTACTGCATGACAAAGTGGACAAAGGTCCCCAACAGATTAATAGGTCTAATTTGTAAATCGTGATCCCAACAGATTGATATTTTCCTTGAGTTTCTTACCATGCATGGCCTCTCTCTCTCTCTCTCTCTCTCTCTCTCTCTCTCTCTCTCTCTCTCTCTCTCTCTCTCTCTCTCTCTCTCTCTCTCTCTCTCTCTCTCTCTCTCTCTCTCTCTCTCTCTGTGTGTGTATTGAGTCTACACAGGAATTTGCATCATTGCATACTTCATTCATGATATTTTCTTGCACCTCTCATCCTCGTGGTCAAGAGAAAAAGAAGCACCGGTGACTTGCAAAAGATAACCTGGGCCTATGATCTTGCACCTCGGATTTAAACAAGCAAATTGAACAGTTTATTTGCTTTTTAAGCAATGGACACTTCCCAATAGCTTCAGCTTGCAATCAAATGGCAGAATTAACAAGGAGGTATTCTAATTCCCTAAAGGGTGTTATGCATGCACAAATTCCTAATCAAGGTTTAAGTAGTTAACTCACTGAGATTTTATCTCAATTGTCGTTGTTTATTGTTTTTTAGGGCCATAATGTTGAAAGCTGTCATGTGCCGTTATGGTGGGCGCAAGATGTATCACTTTTCAACTGGCCCTATCATTAGTGAAATTTAGGTTAATCCTAACCTTTGAAGGTTTTTGAGATGGTCGGTAGGAAGTGACCGTAAAATGGCTTGTAATTATTAAACTTCCTAGAGTTAACAATAGAGTGCCGAACACATGGAGTGCCAAAATTTGGCATGGAGGGACATTTAAGTACCAAAAATTAGGAAAGTGACACTTAAATGCCAAAATCGGAGCGAAATTGATCACTTAAGTGCCAATTCGGCCAAAATGCTAACGTGGCGATTTTCCAGCGAGGTAAGTGCAAAACGACATCGTTTTGCATGTTGATGTGGCTAAACAAAAGCAAAAACAACATAGCTTTGTTTTCTGACTTGGTAAACAATTAATATAAAAATTAATTAAATTAAATTTAAAAATAAATAATTATTATTATTTAAAAAAAAAAAACAACGTCGCCGTCCCTAGCGAAAGGCCGGCAACCCCGGACGACACTTCCCCCACCATCACCGGCCCTTCCCGGCAACGACGAGGAGGCGGCGACGGCAAGGGCTCAACCCTCAACCGCTGCCTCCTCTTCCCCCCCCTCCTTTTATTTTGTAATTCAAATAATAATAATAATAATTTATTTTTATAATTAAATTAATTTTTATATTAAAATTCGAATCCGTCAAAAACGACATCGTTTTTGCCTTTTTTTTGTTAAGTCAACACTTCGGCGAGCCACGTAGACGAAAAAAAATAATAAAAAATTGCCACGTAGGATTTCCGGTGGGGTTCGCCAAGATGGGCACTTAAATGTCCCACTTTTCAAAAAAAATGCAATTTGAGCGTCATTTTCTTAACTTTTGGCACTTAAGTGTCCTTTCGTGCCAAGTTTTGGCACTTGGAGTGTACGTCTCCCGTTAACAATATATATAAGTACTGCTTTTGGAAATGTTTGTTGTATTTGTACTATCCTGTTATTATGTTTGATTAGGTGTTCATAAAATACTTCTGCTTGCATTTAATCAAAAGAATAAAAAGAATGGGCCAATGACGCATTTTAGGATGTCGCAACTAAATGTCCGTTGAGGGATGTTTGCACTCTCGGGATTCCGAGACATGACAGTATTAGCCAACCCTTCAGCAGAACCTTCCAGGCTGCTCCTTCTATTGAGTTTCTGGCAATTTTTTTTCTTTTTTAACAATCACATAATGTTAATAAAGTCTTATTATCTCTCTCCTTCAATTGAGTTTCAAGCAAGTTTTTTTTTCCCACAATCACATAATGTTAATAAAGTCTTATTAGCTCTCTCTCTCTCTCTCTCTCTCTCTCTCTCTCTCTCTCTCTCTCTCTCCCCCCTAAATAACTCACATTTAGGGTTGCTAGAGAAGGGGCTCATCCTTTCTCCTCCTTCCCGCATGGTCCTACTCCTACATACTTCTTATATGTATATGGTAAATAACTAGATTGAAGCTTAAAAGTAATTGACTATCCTACTCCTACGAACATCTTATATGTATATGGCAAATAACTAAGTTAAAACTCAAAAAGCTATTGATTATGTTATGATGCACATGTGAGTTATTTTAGACAAGTCCCATATCGAAGAATTAATGTGATGTAATATAGTTAATATATCAAAGTTGGCTTATAAATTATTAGCTTAAACTTTTGAGTGAATGTGGGGCACAAACTCGGACTTTGGCTCCCTCTTGGCAATCATCACAGGTGAAGGTATTGAATTTTTGCCGCATGCTCCCGACAAATGATATCAAAGCCAATGGTAGATTAGTGAGCCTCTAGTTTGTTTTGGTGATTGGTTCCTACTCCAACAAACTTCTTATACGTATAGGGTAAATAACTAGATTGGAGCTTAAAAGTCATTGACCGTCTTACTCCATTGGTGGGACTCCGGTCTATTCCGGTGTTTGGTTCGTCCTTTAACAGACTTTTTATTTCTATATGCTAAATAACTAGGTTGAAGCTTAAAAGTCAATTGTCCTACTCCAACATACTTTTGTTGCCCAAGATAGCTGTATCTCTACTTTTGTATAAGATGTTGGTTAATCATCATCAAACGTATTTGATAACAATTTTCTATCACCTAACAATCATTTCCTTTTCCGCCTTCTCCAAATCTAAGAGGTAATACACCCATTAACCCTCAAACCTTTATTTTTTCTTTTCATTCCTTCCAATTTCGTTTTGTTCTGCGAAGTATTTTTTTTCCCCATTTTCGCTGTGCTCCTTTTTTATTTCCTTAGCAGTTATGCAGTTGTTACACGATCAAACAAAGGCATTAGATTTGCCATATGCAAGCTTCTGGCTTCCGAAAGGATTGTGGTGGTATTGATTGCAAGAGATGAGAAGAGAGGACTTGAAGCCGTGGAGGATTTTAGGTGACATAAAAATCACTTCTTTCGACCCATTTCCATGTCCATTTCAAGTTCATCATCAATGGCAGACTTCTAATAGTAGTCTTGTCTTCCTTGCAAACGGATGGCCATCTCGGCTATCTCTACCGCATGACGAACTGAACAAAGGTCCCCACCAAATTGACAGGTCTAATTTGTAAATTGTGGTCCCAACAAATTGATATTTCTTATGGTACCGTCATTAGATATTTTCCCCAAGTTCGATCTTAGATTGTCTCATCTTGACATGACTTCTTTCATACTGGGAATGGCCTCTCTCTCTCTCTCTCTATTGAGCCTATACGGGAATTAGCGTCATTGCATACCTCATTCACGATATCTTCCTGCATCTCTCGTGCTTCAGGTCAAGAGAAAAAGAAGCATCCGTAACTTGCAAAAGATAACCTGAGTGTATGACCTTGCACCTCGTATGTAAACAAGCAAATTAAATAATTTAGTCGCTTTTCCTTTTTAAACAGTGGACACTTTCCAGTAGCTACAGTTTGCAATCAAATGGCAGAATCAACAAGGAGGTATTCTAATTCCCTAAAGGGTTTTATGCATGGACGAATTCCATAATTGCATCAATTTGTTTGCTCTTTCCTCTTATGTAAGGACTTTCTTATCCTTCCTTTTTGGTATTTATCTACGTAGTCATTATAAAGAATTCCCCAGTAATCAAAAGAAAGAGAGGAAAAACAGAGTAGAAAAAGAAAAGGCCTTGCCTTTGCAAGTGCAAGATTAAGAATTCAAGATTACAGTCGTTTTCCTACGGAAAGAAGCGACTCACTCGACTGTCTAATTTTTGGAAATATTTTCAGTTTTTGTTTGTGCCGAAACGGAAAATGAAGACAGTTTCCACCTTTCGTTATTCTGTTTTCTTGGGTATATGTAATGCAGGATTCTCTTTGAAACTGAAATTAAAAGAACCTGCTTGTTTGTTGCCATTTTGAAAAAATCTTCTCGAAACGATAGTCTCAGAGGACTAACGATGCCCACGGAAAAAAGACATTACCAGTCGCTGCTCTCATCCGAGGTCACGTGGCAACTCTATTTCTGTTGCCCATACAGCTGAGTCTCTGCTTTTGTGTAGGATGTGGGTCAGCTATCCATATAACGTATTCAATGACGATTTTCTGTCACCTAAAAATCACTTCCTTTTCCCTTATAAATTCCCATCTTATTCTACCCATTTCCATATCCGTTTCAACTAAATCATCAAAACTGACCAAAAAAAAAAAAAAAACTAAATCATCAATGGCAGACTACAAATCTAAGAGGTAATACACCCGTCAAACCTCCAACCTTTTCTTTTTCTTTTAATTCCTTCCAATTTCGTTTTGTTCTGCTAAGTATTTTTTCCCCATTTTCGCTGTGCTCCTTTTTTATTTCCTTAGCAGTTATGCAGTTGTTACACGATCAAACAAAGGCATTAGATTTGCCATATGCAAGCTTCTGGCTTCCGAAAGGATTGTGGTGGTATTGATTGCAAGAGATGAGAAGAGAGGACTTGAAGCCGTGGAGGATTTTAGGTGACATAAAAATCACTTCTTTCGACCCATTTCCATGTCCATTTCAAGTTCATCATCAATGGCAGACTTCTAATAGTAGTCTTGTCTTCCTTGCAAACGGATGGCCATCTCGGCTATCTCTACCGCATGACGAACTGAACAAAGGTCCCCACCAAATTGACAGGTCTAATTTGTAAATTGTGGTCCCAACAAATTGATATTTCTTATGGTACCGTCATTAGATATTTTCCCCAAGTTCGATCTTAGATTGTCTCATCTTGACATGACTTCTTTCATACTGGGAATGGCCTCTCTCTCTCTCTCTATTGAGCCTATACAGGAATTAGCGTCATTGCATACCTCATTCACGATATCGTCCTGCATCTCTCGTGCTTCAGGTCAAGAGAAAAAGAAGCATCCGTAACTTGCAAAAGATAACCTGAGTGTATGACCTTGCACCTCGTATGTAAACAAGCAAATTAAATAATTTAGTCGCTTTTCCTTTTTAAACAGTGGACACTTTCCAGTAGCTACAGTTTGCAATCAAATGGCAGAATCAACAAGGAGGTATTCTAATTCCCTAAAGGGTTTTATGCATGGACGAATTCCATAATTGCATCAATTTGTTTGCTCTTTCCTCTTATGTAAGGACTTTCTTATCCTTCCTTTTTGGTATTTATCTACGTAGTCATTATAAAGAATTCCCCAGTAATCAAAAGAAAGAGAGGAAAAACAGAGTAGAAAAAGAAAAGGCCTTGCCTTTGCAAGTGCAAGATTAAGAATTCAAGATTACAGTCGTTTTCCTACGGAAAGAAGCGACTCACTCGACTGTCTAATTTTTGGAAATATTTTCAGTTTTTGTTTGTGCCGAAACGGAAAATGAAGACAGTTTCCACCTTTCGTTATTCTGTTTTCTTGGGTATATGTAATGCAGGATTCTCTTTGAAACTGAAATTAAAAGAACCTGCTTGTTTGTTGCCATTTTGAAAAATCTTCTCGAAACGATAGTCTCAGAGGACTAACGATGCCCACGGAAAAAAGACATTACCAGTCGCTGCTCTCATCCGAGGTCACGTGGCAACTCTATTTCTGTTGCCCATACAGCTGTCTCTCTGCTTTTGTGTAGGATGTGGGTCAGCCATCCATATAACGTATTCAATGACGATTTTCTGTCACCTTAAATATCACTTCCTTTTCCCTTATAAATTCCCATCTTATTCTACCCATTTCCATATCCGTTTCAACTAAATCATCAATGGCAGACTCCAAATCTAAGAGGTAATACACCCGTCAAACCTCCAACCTTTTCTTTTTCTTTTAATTCCTTCCAATTTCGTTTTGTTCTGCTAAGTATTTTTTTTCCCACTTTCGCTGTACTCCATTTTTCCTTTGCAGGTGTGCAGTTGTTACGGGATCAAACAAAGGCATTGGATTTGCCATATGCAAGCTTCTGGCTTCCGAAGGGATTGTGGTGGTATTGACTGCAAGAGATGAGAAGAGGGGACTCGAAGCCGTGGACAAGCTTAAACTAGAGTCTGGCCTCTCTGACCATGTCTTCTTCCACCAGCTCGATGTCTCCAATCCTGCCAGTGTTTCATCGCTTGCAGACTTCATTAAGCGCCAATTTGGAAAGCTAGATATTCTGGTACGTCCCTTGAAATCATAATACTGGCCTCGGTGTTTCTTTTAGAACCAACGAAGATACAGAATGTTGTTTTCCCAACATCTATGCAGAGTGAATGAAGAATTGCAGATAATCTCACTGTAGTACTATGAACATTTTATCATGCTATTAAGAGTGCATTGGTCTAGCTGCAAGAAATGTGCAATATCAAGAGGAGAATTCTGGATGTACCTCGGATTGTGGTATAGATTGGTATATGAGGTTAAGCGTTGGGATAGCAATGACTAGTGGGGACTGAGACAAGCCAAAAGCTCTAATTTGGACACCACCACCATACTAGACCAGGAATATCTTCGAATTTCCCTTATCTATCCGAGGCGCATTTGTTTCAATAAAAAGTGATGTGATTGACTGGGGAAATTTTGGTGTTTTATTTGACATGTAAGAGAACTCCCCATTTTCATAAAATCCGAGGCGCAGTACTCAAAATCATCCACAACTTGTGCTTTCTCTACATATTTTATAGAACATATAGTTTTGATCCGTGCATATCACACATAAGATATATAACAACATCATATTATATTCATCCGCATGTTCTATAATATATAGATGTACGCCAGGCTTATATCCGGACGACAAATGTTTCACCTCATCTATTAACCTTCAATCTAGTCAGTTTAAGATTGATTTTGATGGCCTGATTTGAGTGCTGATTTATGAGAATATTATCGGGCAAAAGTTTTCTTCTCTAGCACTTTTTGCGTGCTGCTTTGTGATTGGCCTTGTGCTTTTATCGCGATGATACAATTTCTTTTCCAGGTGAACAATGCTGCTGTCTTGGGATGCATTGTGGATGCCAGAGGTTTAAGAGCAGCCGGCATGGGAAATGTATGGTTTCCGTTTCTCTTTTTTTTTCCTTTCTTTGGACTGTGGCTGGTACCGGCCAATTCTGAGATCTCTCATCATCCTTCCTAACATTTCTTTGTTGAATGATACAGGAGCAACTTAAGTGGAGTGAAATCTCAACAACGACCTACGAGTTAACTGAAGAGTGCATTAACATCAACTACTACGGTGCCAAAAGGATGGTCGATGCACTCATCGGCCTCCTCCAACTATCAGACTCACCGAGGATTGTTAATGTTTCCTCCGCCGCCGGGAAGCTAGTGGTAAGAAGTGTCAAAGTACATTAATCCAGAGTTTATTTCCCGGTAACTTAAGAACAGAAATTCACCCTTGAGTTATCACATCGAATGCAAAACCCATTTTCGCAAGTGAGTACAAAGATATCACTTTGAGGTCTTCCCTTGAAATCAAATCACATGGAACTTTAAGAAAAGCTAGACTAGTTTTCCTAGAGAATGAATAACATTTCAATCGTCTTTCTAACCTTGTGATCAGTTTTTCCCGGATGGCTGGGCTAAGAACGTCTTTAGCGATGCCGAATGCCTCACAGAAGAAAAGGTGGACGAGGTATTGAAGGAGTTTCTAAAAGATTGTAGGCAAGGTTCTCATGGGACCAAAGGCTGGCCTGCTTCTCATTCTGCTTATATTGTTTCTAAAGCGGCGTTAAACGCTTACACGAGGATTTTAGCAGCCAAGTACCCCACGTTTCGTGTAAATTGCGTCTGCCCTGGATTCGTCAAGACGGATATATTGCACAACACCGGTTTATTGACTCCGGAAGAAGGCGCGAAGGGTCCCGTCAGTCTGTCCTTGCTGCCCGATGACGGCCCAACTGGCCGATTCTTTCAAGAAACGAAGGAATCGTCCTTCGTCTCGTATGAAGATGGTTTTGAACTTCCCAATGGCAAAAATTTTATATGTCCTGATTTTAATTGAAGATGTTCCGTCTTCGGAATGTAGACATTTGCAATATATTGCTTTTGTGTGAGATATAGACGTGTGGAATAGCTACTGATAAAGAGAGAGAGAGAGAGAGAGAGAGAGAGAGCAAAAAATAAGAAATTCACTTTCTACTCTTAAGAGGATTTGAATATGTTGTTCGATGGACCATTCATGTAAGGTTTACACATAAATAATGGTATGGAACTCTTTGTATTGACTTCTACTTTCAAATGAAAATCATAACTAAAAGTTTTGATTACTCAAATAATTTTTAGATTCGAGATGCGCAAGCGTTAAATCTAAGCAGGAGACATGCAAATAATAAAAACCTCCCTGATTTGGTTTTGAGGTTTTGCTTGGTTTTATTTTTAAGGTAACTAAAATAATAAAGTTGCTAAGAAAAGCAAAAGTTGCTTCATATTGTGTTGTTGCCAGCCGGATTATTAAGACTCTTGTTGATTTCTGAATCTCACCATCGTAGTATACTCGAATCATCAAAATGTGTCCTATCGGGCATACTAAATAGATGTTTCACTACGAACATGATGAAATATCTTTTAAGAATGTAGATGGATATCCACAATGATTGTGAATGGTCTTTTTTTTTTTTTTTTGGATAGGAAAGCGAATGATAAGGAATTCAAAAGTACAACAATGAAGACAATTGAAGCCAATGATATAAAGTGTAGAAAAGTAAAGATAGAATATAAATTTACAGAAGAATGTTGAATTCTCTGGGCACTTATAATAGATACACCTGGTTTACTTATAAACCTCCGCCAACACTAACATACAATGGTTTACTGAATTTATTAAATAAAAAAATAGCTTTCATGATCTTATCGGTTCATTATAAGAAGTTATATGATCTCTTACTACCTAACAATGATTATTCACAAGTTATAAAAATCCTATACTGTAACCACCTTGCAGTTATGTTTTTGTGTGTTCATCATCATTGAATTTGAGTTCCAACACTTTGGATCCATTTGTTTCACAAAAAATATTTTTGAAAAAAATGTGTTCCTTATTTTCTAGCGTTTAGTTTGCTTAGGAAATTGAGTCAACAGAAAAAATTTTCCTATCAAAGCTTGAATTCATAAGAATGATTTCCTTTTTGAAAGAACCGGAAAATATTTTCTAAAATATGACTAGATATTGCTGGGGCACGAATCCAAAATTTAGGAAAATGATTTCCTTTTATTTTTTTTTTTTAAATTCAAAATTGTAATTATTTTTTATTTTTTAAAACAAATCAATTTATTTTTATTTTTTCTTCTTTCTCTTTTCTTTCTTTCCCTTTCTCCTTCTTCCTCTGTCAACCACCAGCCTCGATGATAGTCGATAGCTCAACAACCGGCCATTACACAAGCCGGCGAGCTCGAGGCTTGGTCAAGGCCAACTAGCTAGGGGCTTGCCAAATCCAGACGATCTCGCGGCTCGATCAATCCTTGCAAGCTTGGGCTTGGCTAAGGCCTAGCAACTAGTGGAAGGAAAAGGAAAAATAAAAAGAAAAATTTGAATTATTCTTTGGCATGAGATAAAGTCATGAGATTGAAATCATTTTTCGAATGAGATTCAAACACCAAAAAATGTTTTCGGTCACATATCACAAAATATAGAAAAACTAACCATTTTCTTGAAAAATGATTCCCGAGAAATAATTTCCTTTATCATGAAGTTATCCCCCGAACCATCACACCCTTTGTAAAATTTGTCATAGCCTCATTGACCGAAAAAGGCTTTTGCTAATAACTTTCACTTCTAGCGGGTTGTCAATTCTTCAGGTTGTGCAATGACCAAATTATCGTCATTGACTCAGTTTGTCACTTGTCAATAATCACTAAACGTTGGTCATTTTTGGGTGTCAATGCAATCGTTGAATACGATCCTTTCGATGAGTTGCCAATGGCCGCTAAGCTACAATAGTTATGACGAAGTTTGTGGCTTCCTCAGACAAATTTTTCCTTTTTTTTTTTTTTTTTTTTTTTTTGCACTCTTTTTTCTTTTTTGCAGGTATGCTGTTGTTACAGGATCAAATAAAGGCACTGCAAAGCGCAAGCTTTTGGCTTCCAAAGGGATTGTGGTGGTATTGACTGCAACAGATCCAGAAGAGAGGACTTGAAAGCTGTTGACAAAACTAGAGTCTGGCCTCTCTGGCCATGTCTTCTTCCACCAGCTCGATGTCTCCAATCCTGCCAGCGTTTCATCTCTTGCAGACTTCGCTAAGCGCCAATTTGGAAAGCTCGACATTCTGGTACGTCCCTAGGAATCATAATACTGGCCTCGGTGTTTCTTTAGAACCAACAATTATATAGAATGTTGTATCCCCAACATCTATGCAGAGTTTATGATGTATTGCAGATAACCTTACTGTGGTACTGTGAATATTTTATCATACTATTAAGAGTGCATTAGTGTAAGTGCGAGAAAAGTGCAATATTGAGAAGAGAATTCTTGATGTTCCTCGGATCGTGGTATAGATTGGATTTATGGGTTTGAGCATTGGGATGCTGTCACATGGCTATGACTAGTGGGGGCTCTTAGACCTGTCCACAGCTCTAATTTGGATACCACCACCATACTAGACTAGTAATATCTTCGAATTTCCCTGATCTATCCAAGGCGCATTTGTTTTAGTAGAGAGAGATGCGATTGACTAGGGGAACTTTTGGTGTTTAATTTGACATGTAAGAGAATTCCCCATTTTTATGAAATCCTAGGCACAGTAATCAAAATCACCAACAAATTGTGCTTTCTCGACATATTTTATAGAACATATAGTTTCGATCCATGTATAAGACGTATAGGATATATAGCAACATCATATTAATTCATCCACGTGTCACGCCCTGATCCTCGGGCACGCACCGATCCCTCACCTTGGTCGATTTAAAATTTGCGATATCCCAGGACGTATCGCCGACCCTTTCATTTTCATATGCACATGCGAAAGCAATTAAAAATCCCCAGACAATAAAACATTGGGATAGAACAATAGGACTAAATTTCAAACCTTCACTCTTATATATATTGCAAACCAGTGCACATATATATACAAAGTGAACAATTAAGTTCAATTCACATTAAGCTAGTTTAAAACAAGGTCTACAAGTAGAAGTGGGGTTCTACAAGCTACGGGTCCCCGTCCTCATCTTCATCATCCTCCACACTCCAACTAGAGCCTTCAGCAAACTGTACCGTACTTTCGAAATCTTCAAAATCCAAGTCTATTGCATCTAGGGACCTGAAATGGTTATTCAATAACCAATGAGACGATGTCTCGGCAACTTCTACCCCCTAAGATCCAATTAGTAAACCAATATACCTTAGGGCTGCCTATGCACAACACGAATCAAAAGACTTACCTTGGCTTCAGATTCCACCTGCATATTAACACAGTTCAATAGGTACCCTAGCAATCGCATCACAGATCGATATCTCGATTAATCAACCTAGTCAATTACAAGTAAACAAGACCACTCACCGGTCATTCCGATTCAATCAATCAATTCACAACATCATATCAAAGCAATGATCAATCGACCTAGTCGATTACATCTCAACACGACCCATGCTTGGTCGGCACATTCAATACTATCTATAAAGTCCTATCAAATCAGGACTGCTCACCCAAAGCTAACAAATATATAGTATAGCTCGCCCAAAGCTGATAATATAGTATACTATGCATATGCTCGCCCAAAGCTGATAGAGTAGGGCCCCCAGGCCAATTTAGTATACTATATATACTCACCCAAAGCTGATAATAAATTACTCACCCAAAGCTGATAATAAGGTATACTGCTCACCCAAAGCTGACATATCGTCCGTAGGTCGATATAGTATACCAATATGCTGCTCACCCAAAGCTGACATATCGTCCGTAGGCCAATATAGTATACCATCTCCATCATCCAACATTCCTATTAGTTTTATCATACCCGATAAAAATAGCCGTGTGTGAGTACACGGTCGGCCTTAACCAAAATACTATAATTTCCTTTTTCACAATTCTCACCATTCTCTATAGTCCACAAAACATTTCGGCATTATCAACCGATGCCCAGTTATTTTTCAATTGATTTTCCAAAGTTATTTAATTTAGGAATAAATCCTAAAATCACTCATAAATCAATTTAGCACAAAATCAAGCTTAATTAAATAAATGGATTGTACCACGACAATCAGCACGAAATTCTGGTCGCCAACTATCTCAGCCTTAATTTCCGAAAAATAATTAATTAATTAATTAATTTCGAAAATTAATTATTAAATACAATAATTCCAATTTAGCTCAAAATAAAGCTCAATTAAATAAATGGACTACACCATGATCATCAGCATAAAATCCCGGTCACCGACCATCCTGATTGAATTTCCGGAAAAATAAATAATTGAATAATTAATTTCGAAAATTAAATAAATTATTATTAAAAATCCAATTTAGGCCCATAATGCCTAATTGGTAGCCGAGACAAGCCCGGAAAATTACCGAGACTCGTTCAATAAATAATATGGCATTTCTATTCATTAATGACTAAATCTAACCACCTAACATGCATCATTAAGTCTCTAATTTAATTGATCTAAACTAATCTAACAACCTAATTGCATTTATTTAAATCTAACCAACCCTAAGTATAATTAGCAAACTAAGAAAGCATTAGTGAGTAAAACTCACTTGATAAACGCGAAGACCGAGACACAGCGATGTCGACGCGACGACGGCCGAATTCCAAAATTTCGGCGACATCGGCGAATACTTGGGCCGGGCCAAGAAACCTTGCAAGCCCACAGAAATATCTAGGTTCAAACTGAACTTGGGCCGAACTTGGGCTAACTTACTTCGCGGGCTGAACTGCTAAAACTTCTTGGGCTTCAAGTTGTGGGCTCACTTTGGACTGGGCTGCTTCTAACCAACTTGGGCCAAATCAATTGAAGGGCTGCCAACTCAAGAGCTGTTGGACTGGGCTGAGCTGACTTCGAGATGGGCTGCTTTCTCATGGGCTGAAATAATCTAAATTTAACTTGGGCTGCACGGGCTTGGAACTTCAAATGGGCTTCGGTGAGCTGGGCTTCTTCGAGGAGACTTGTTGGAGTCACGAACGAGCTGGGCTGCTGACGGGCCGAAGGTGCTGAAATTCACGGCTGGTTTCGCTGGCGTCACGCGCGGGAGGCACGAGCTGAGGAAGACGCAGGCGAAGAATGGAGTGGCTTCAGGTTTTGCTCGGTTGAAGACACGTGCATGGAGGAGCTTCGCTCGGTGGGTCTGCTGGGTCAGCAAACCGTCTGAAGAGATGCAAGATAGACCGAAGTTTCGATGGATTGGGATTCGGTGGAGTGGCTTCGTGGAGATGGGCGGCCTGCAGGCAGTCAACACTTGGAGCTTCAAGGAGAGTTAGTTGACTGGTGGGGTTCAAAGTGTGGACGTGTTTCAAAGGGAAGAATCCTTGGCGACAAATGATGGTGGAGAGGGGCGATGGCAGCGTGGATTCGAATGAAACAGAACTGAATGAAAGCAAAAGCAAAAAGGGAAAATGAAAGAGAAGCCGTGGAGGGGAAGTCCGCTAGCGAAGGAGTGAGGGAGAAGGAGAAGCGTGTGTGAGAAGCCGGTGAATGGAGAAGAAAAGTCAAGATAATTATCCAAAAATCATCATAGCTTAGCCCCACAAGTCCACATGATTATCTTCTTATGTCCCCCAATTCTTTCTTGCCTTTTAATCCACAATTAATTCAATTCGATACTAAATGTTGCACCCCCTTGCCTAGTCCGAATTTCTTCAAGATGAGCTTTAATTTCAACACAAATTCCCCAATTGATGTCCAAATTTGATGTAGAAAAAATCCCACAATTTCCACAAGTGCCCCTCGTCAAATGGCTCGACTTGCAAGTTCAAATTCCTTTTAATTTGGTCCGTCTGAATTTCCGCTAATTTCTGCGACATCCGAATTGATTTTCCGTAAAAATCCCAAACTCAATAGAATTTCTCCAAAAGACAAGACGACGTCCTACAAATGAACCGTGACATGCTCGAACGTCCGATTCCCGAAACCGAATTCAATTTCGTGGTTAAAATCAACCTAACGCGATTTAGTCCGATCCGACCTATTGAGTAGCTTTTAGGGATTTTACCGCGGTTATATCTCTTAACGGCTTCACTCAATAGATTGGTTAACTCGTGAGTGATCAGCTCAGAGAAAAAGGACCATCGGTGCGTCGACGAAATGCCCATTCATATATTCGGAATGGTGTCGAAATTCAGGATGTCACACCACATGTTCAGTAATATAGAGACGGATGCCTAGCTTATCTACGGATGAAAGATGTTTCGCCTCATTTCTTAACCTTCCGCCCCAGTGGCCACCCTTCTATCTTGGAAAGGGGATGTTGGGGGTTCAAATCCCCACCTTCTCAGGGGGGATTGGGGGTGGGGAAGATTTCATTTCACGAGTGGGTTTCGACTCCGACGCCCTACAAGGAGGCAGGGCAAAAGTCTGAGAGTGAGTGTTAGAATAGGATTAGCGTAGGACTGACCAAAAAAAAAAAAATCTAGTCAATTTAAGATTGATATTAATGGCCAGATTTGAATGCTCACTTATGAAAATATTATAGGGCAAAAGTTCTCGTCTATTACTTTTTTGCACTCTGCGTTGCGATTGGCCTTGTGCTTTTGCCGTGATGATAAAATTTCTTTTCCAGGTGAACAATGCTGGTGCCTTGGGATGCATTGTGGATGCTGATGCTTTAAGAGCAGCCGGCATGAGCCGGCATGGGAAAGGTATAGTTTCCATTTCTCTGATCAAGGTGTTCAGAGAGAAACTTAATCGAACTATCAATTGGCTCGATCACTAAAAGGGGCGCTAGTTGTTCACTTGAAGGTCATGGCAAATAGAGCTCCACGACGTTATTGTTATCTTTTCAATCTTGTGAAGTGATTGAAAGGGATTCTTTCATGAGAACACGATGTGAATTATTGCTACTAAAGTTGTGATACTTTCACCATCTTAATAAGTTTTGCGATCTCAAAGGTCTTACAAGAGTGTTGCAGATTACGAAGGGCGAGTTAAGTGAGATGGGGGAAAAAGCAACTAAAGCACAGGTCGAATTAGCGTCGTTGAATTCTGAACTTCACAAAGCCCGGTCGACAGATAGTCGAAGAGCTAGCTGAAGCTAGAACAAACAGTGTTAAACCAGGGCGGCAGCTAGCACTGAGAAACGGGGAAAGTCACGAAGGAGCACCAAAGGTCAAGAAAAGACGATGAAGCAGCTGAGGAATTTCAAAAATCAACTTTGCATGGTGACAAAACCTTCATTGAGAGGAGTCGGTAAGGGCGTTAATCAAACCCCAAAATTAACGACTTAATCTTTCCTCGAGGCACGGGCGTTAATCAAACCCAGAAACATCCTCACGAAGCCACCTATGCATCACGGTCACCATCATCCACCGAGACAAACACGTAAACGACAAGGACAAGGAAACCGGCGGCAGAGGAAAGCAAAGAGAACGAGTCAAGTCAATCACGCCTGGCGCTTTCGATGGAAGAAATGACGATGCGTCCACGTTGACCAAGATGCACCTGGCCCTCTGCAGCTCCTTCTCGAGCCTGTCGGCAAGCTCTGAATCCAGCAGCCAGCTGCTCACTTGAGCACCAATGGAGGCCCAGAGGCGTGGGATGGACGAGTCAGGCGTGAGCGTGCGTTGCCGTAACGATTGCTCCTCGCTCGACATGCCAGCAACGTGCGCGGTGGTGGCGTCCTGTGGCTCCTTTGCCTGCTCCACCACCAGCTGCACCTCCTCAGTTCACCTCTGAGCCTCCTCCAAAAACAGAAGATAAGCGTGCGACATCGTTTTTGGGGATGGGAGTCATGCCATGCCCTTTTTTGGAAGACTAGTCACGTTGACTCCTGCAACGTCGTTTAAGATGTCTACCTAGGTTGGTTTGTAATAAAAAAAACTTTCCTACTAATATTAATTTTTTATTATAAAAGTCACATATAACATGTTTGATCGGAATTTCTTGCTGGAAGCACTCAAATGTTTTTCTTTTCTTTTTTGAGTTGGCCTTAGGTAAGTCAAAGAAAAATTTATAGTAAGCACCATACAAAACTTTTGATATTTCTAATGTTCTTATGCCTAGATATTTTGTTGAAAGTTAGAAATATTTATAGGACATTTTTTTCTAGATATATCTAGGGTGATGTTATCTAAATATATCAAGGGAGACATTATCAAGAAACATCTAGAATATTTCTAGGATAATTCTAGAAAAATAATTTACTAGAAATATCTAGATATTTTAGGAGGCATAACCACTCCCTTAAACCTATAAATACCCAAGCACCATCATTTATAGAGCATGAACTTGGCTTCCATCTAAGAGTATGCAAGTGAGCGTAGCTCCCATAACTTAGAATGAGAGACTGTGCTTGGCACACCAATGTGTGTAAGAGTTCTCCCAATCAACATCGTAAAGGAGTGCCTCCATTAATAAAAGTGCATTTTTTTTAAGTGAGCCTTGCTTGTCTTCTCCAATAATTGATACTAGAGTCACGCTTCCACAACTCAACCAGATGAATCATAGCTATGCTTCTTAAGTTCAACAAAGTCATCATAGAGTAATTACATAACTTCATATCAACAAAAAACCATCATACGACTAATATTTTTTAGATACATCTTTAAAATGAGCTTATCAAAATAAACCTATTTTGATTTCTAAATCCCAAGCAAACCGTGATAATATTAGCAAGACATCATATAGAACCACTTTGCTACACGAGCTACATGAATGCTAATAACGTTTGCATTGAAAGACTAAGTTTGAAATGATTTACGATTCTGGATTAAATAGGTCTGATACGTGCTGAAACCTCCGAATCCAATTGGTTTGCTAAACTATTTCGTATAAGATGTTGGTTGATCATCCATCAAGACACACTTGATGAGGATTTTATGTGACGTAAAAATTTCTTCCAACCCATTTCCATGTCCATTTTAAGTTCATCATCAATGGTAGACTTCTAATGGTAGTCCTGTCTTCCTTGTGAACGGATGGCTATCTCAGCTGTCTCTACTGCGTGACAAAGTGGATTAAGGTCCCCAACAGATTAACAGGTCTAATTTATAAATCGTTATCCCAACAGATTGATATTTTCCCCGAGTTTCTTACCATGCATGGCTTCTCTCTCTCTCTCTCTCTCTCTCTCTCTCTCTCTCTCTCTCTCTCTCTCTCTCTCTCTCTCTCTCTCTCGTCTACACAGGAATTTGCGTCATTGCATACTTCACTCGTGATATTTTCCTGCACGTCTCGTACTCGTGGTCAAGAGAAAACGAAGTATCAGTGACTTGCAAAAGATAACCTGAGCCTATAACCTTGCACCTCGGATGTAAACAAGCAAATTGAACAGTTTATTCGCTTTTCCTTTTTAAGCAATGGACACTTCCCAATAGCTTCAGTTTGCAATCAAATGGCAGAATTAACTAGGAGGTATTCTAATTCCCTAAAGGGTTTTATGCATGCACGAATTCCATAATTCCATCGATTTGTTTGCTCTTCCTCTTATGTAAGGACTTTCTTATCCTTCCTTTTTGGTATTTATCTACGTAGTTATTACAGAGAATTCCCCAGTAATCAAAAGAAAGAGAGGAAAAACAGAATAGCAAAAGAAAAGGCCTTGCCTTTGCAAGTTCAAGATTAAGAATTTAATATTAAGGTTGTTTGCTTACAGAAAGAGGTGACTCACTCGATCGTCTGGTTTTTGAAAATGTTTTCAGTTTTTGTTTTCACTGAAATGGAAAATGAAGACAGTTTCCACCTTTTATTATTCTGTTTTCTTGGGTATATGCAATGCAGGATTCTCTTTGAAACTGAAATTAAAAGAACCTGCTTGTGTGTTGCCATTTTAGAAAATCTTCTCCAGACGAACAGTCCCCGAGGAGTAAAGATGCCCACGGAAAAAAACATTACTAGTCGCCGCTCTCATCCGAGGTCATGTGGCAACTCTATTTCTGTTGCCCATGTGGCTGTATCTCTGCTTTCGCATAGGAGGTGGGTCAGTCATTCATGAAACGTACTCGATGACGATTTCTGTCACCTAAATATCACTTCCTTTCGCTTATAAAATCCCATCTTATTCTACCCATTTCCATATCTATTTCAACTAAATCATCAATGGCAGACTCCAGATATAAGAGGTAATACACCCATCAACCCTCAAGCCTTTTCTTTTTTCCTTTGATTCCTTCCAATTTCGTTTTGTTCTGCTAAGTATTTATTTTCCCCATTTTCAATGCACTTGTTAAAGGATCAAACAAAGATATTGGATTTGCCATTGTTGACATCTAAATTTTGGTGACTCGTTTAGTCATTTATCGTATTAAAAATTATGGGTTAATTTTACCCTAAAAAAATATTAATTGCATAGCATATAAATTTAGGTGCATTTATTTTTAGTTTGCATGTTTTGCATTTAGTTATTGGACCAATGGTGGATGGGTTCAAATTAGTGGTTCTGAGCTTTAGCTTGGCAGGCCGGACTAAGCCCATGAAGCGAGCAAATTGGCCCAAGCCCGTTTTTTAATGATAAAAAATTATCTCGTGAAAAATAGAGATTTGAAATTTTTCCGGGATATGTTGGGGATTTTTCAATATCTTCGGATAGGGCAAGTGTGACAAAAAATATTGCAAGCTCATCTTTGCAAGATTTGAAATTTGAGAAAACAAATATTGCGTTCGAAAAAATCCTCATGGATGTTGATCTAAAACCCTAGTCCACTCACCTATAAATAGGTCGCTACACTACGGAAGGAGAGGAGGCCACACAATTCCATACACCGCCTGCAAGAGAGGGAGAGAAAGCGAGAGGAGGTATCGAGGTTGTTTGTGCTCTTTCGGTCCCAATCCTCGGATGGCTCTATCACCGCTTCCCGAGATCCATTAGCTATCATTGTTGCTACAATACTTCCACGTTGTTCCTGCGATCACTAGTGTCCAACAACTTCTAGCCATGTGTCCCAGCAAATTCAGCAAAGTCGTTCCTTTAAGCCGATGAGTTTCCAACGTGCATAAGCCACGCTGAGGCCGTTGCCTCACGTCGCAGCTGATCGTCCTTGCTGGTTCTCGGCCCACCCACGTGTCATCATCAACTGAAAGTCTTGCCACCATGCATCGCTTTCGATCACATTAACATCTTTCCCCGCATGACCTATTGCACATTCTTGATTTGATCCTGACGAGTTCCCCGCAAAGTTCGACATGGCACACTGTCCATTGCTCTCAGCTGTGTTGTGTTGCTGCCCCCGACGACAAAGAGTTGCCGCAGTGACTCACCGAGGCTCCCACCATTGCTGCCCTTCATCATCGCCTCTGCTCGTGGCTACCTCCGGTGCCCGTGGTGCAGATCTTTTCCATGATCTGACGAGGTGCTGCTATCTTGTTCCAGTCCTGCAACTATGTTCCTGACGTAAGCCCAACGCCGAATAAAGCTACTCCCTGTCGTTGTGCGGATGAGCAACACTGTCCTTTGACCCGGCATCGAGACGGGTTGTTATTTCATCGATCTCTGTCCCGGCATTCTCGCATGACCAGACCGGTTTTGCCATAGAGCTATCTTCCCCGACGTGGGTTATAATAAGTCATATTTTTTCTTTGAACGATTCGCTCGAGTTTTATTGTAGCTATTCTACTTGATATTCACTGACCGTAAGGGTAGACAAGTCAAAAATTTGACTGTGGAGCTATGAAAAATCAAAGTTGAATATTCAAAGAATATTGTCACCAGAGTGACCAAAATTCGATTAAAAAGCTGAGGGATTTCTATAGCTACTGTGTGCATTTAGCAGGTCTGACGTCCACCAAGTCAAATCGTAACGCCAAGCACCAGTCCGTATCTTGATTGCGCGCTTCAAATTAGGTAGTTTTTTTTTATCTTATTTTTTAATATTTTGTTTCTTTATCCGAAGTATTCCTTGATGCATGATTGAAATCCCCGACATACCACCTAACTCGCAATCACATATGAATTTTTATTCTATCTATAAGGGCTTTAGATGGAATAATTATTCACTCGGGAGTAAAATTGATGTTTTGATCTTTAAGGCTTAAGATCAATTTATCGATTTTATTAGCGAAATAATCGAGTTTATATTTCAATTCAAATGATGGATGATAACCATGGATGATTTAGTGTTTATCTTTTAATTGTTCTATTTATCCCGAAAATACAAAAAAAAAAAATTGCATTTGCATTCCATGTAGATTAGAATTGATTGCATGATAGGTTAGTTAGATTTTTTTTTTCAAAAATGCATATTTAGAAGGTATCTAGAATAGATAGTATCTCGCTTTAATTAGGTTTTTATTTTTAGCGATTCTAATTACAAATTTTCATAAAAAATACAAAAAAACCATATGCATGTCATATAAAATTAGGTTCATGAAATGCACGTCATTTAGTGATTGTTGCTAGATTCATTTAATTAGAAATTGCATGTCATTCGAATTAGGTCATTTGGTTAATTTAGATTGCATATTTAGTTATTGGACAATTTTCATTTCGAATTTCATGAAAAAGAAAAAAAGAAAACTTAGAGTTAGGGCATTCTTTGCACGTCATTGCATACTAGGGTAAGATTGTATATTTAATTTTATTTTCTACTTAGTTATAGTTTTAGATAATTTTCTTTAGCATAGACTGCGTACTTTTAATTTATTTATGTCATATAGCTTAGGTCATATTGCCATACCATATCACTTCATGTTAGGTTAGTAACATGCATTGCATAAAGTATGATTCTCATTAAATAAGTGAACAAAAATTGAGTGGTTGCATGTTAATTAGAAATCATATCTAGAACTATTGATGTGAATTATGATCTAACAACGCAGATGCTTTTGTTGCTATGAGATAAGTTCTGCATTTTTTTATTTGTTTTTTTGAGTGTTAATTTGATGGTTTGTGCACCTGCATGATCACCTCACATGTTAGGGAAAGGGAAGTGAATTAAAATTAACTCAAGCTACCTACAAAACATTTTTAAAAAAAAAAAGAGAGAGAGAGAAAAATACCGAAAAGGTATTAGAGAAATCTAGTATAACCAAATCCCCGTACCCAAAGTCTCTGATTCGTAGAAGTAAAATAATTCTTCCATTATTTTACTTAAGTGTCTAATCGACCTACCGTAAATTGATTAGTAGCGACTCCCTTTTGCATGCTAGATATTTGAACCTAAGTCGCGAATTGGTATGGACTTGGGAGAGCCCGAGCTAAGTTAGACTTAGTAGTCCATTAGCCTAATTTTAAATGGTGCACCCGAAATTTAGGTCGCGACGGCCATATACAAGCTTCTAGCTTCCAAAGGGACTGTGATGGTATTGACTGCAAGAGATGAGACGAGAGGACTTGAAGCCGTGGACAAGCTGAAACTAGAGTCTGGCCTCTATGACCATGTCTTCTTCCACCAGCTCGATGTCTCCAATCATGCCAGTGTTTCATCGCTTGCAGACTTCATTAAGCGCCAATTTGGAAAGCTAGATATTCTGGTACATCCCTTGAAATCATAATACTAGCCTCGGTGTTTCTTTTAGAACCAACGAAGATACAGAATGTTGTTTCCCCAACATCCATGCAGAGTGAATGAAGAATTGCAGATAATCTCACTATAGTACTATAAACATTTTATCATGCTATTAAGAGTCAATTGGTGTAGCTGCGAGAAACGTGCAATATCAAGAGGAGAATTCTGGATGTACCCCGGATTATGGTATAGATATGTATATGAGGTTAAGTGTTGGGATGCTATCATATGGCTGTGACTAGCGGGGACCATGAGACCAGCCAAAAGCTCTAATTTAGGCACCACCGCCATACTCGACTAGTAATATCTTCGAGTTTCCATTATCTATCTGAGGCGCATTTACTTTCTAAAGTAATGTTATGGACTAGGGGAATTTTGGTGTTTAAAGTAAGAGAATTCCCCATTTTCAAAAAATCCCAGCACAGTGTTGACACCTAAATGTTGGCAACTCGTTTAGTCATTTATCGCATTAAAAAATTAGGGATTAATTTTAACCCCTAAAAAATATTTATTAATTAATTGCATAGCATATAGTTTTAGGTGCATTTATTTTAATTTGCATTTACATTGGGTTGGTGACAGATGGGTTTGATTTGGTGGTTCTGAGCTTTAAGTTGACAAGTCGGACTAAGCCCATGAAGAGAGCAATTTGGTCCGAGCCAGTATTTGAAAAAATCCTATTGCAATTTTTGAAAAATTAATAGAGAATATTCATTTTTGTAAAGGAAATCTAGAAGATGTGTGGAAAATAAAAAGTGATATTGCGTGGGAAAAAATCTTCGCAGATGTTGATCTAAAAAGAAAATTAAAACCCTAATCTTTGGCCTATAAAAAAGTTATTCGTGTAGGGTTTCGAGGAGGGCCACACATATTATATACGGCCACATAAGGGGGCCTTCTCTTCGTTCGAAAGAAAACTTTTTTCATGGGGGCTTCTCTTAGTTTTTGAGGTGAAGGAAAATTCAACACGAAAAAAGAAGAAGAATAAAAGCTTTGGGGTTTCTCCGGTTGTTCCATTAAAAAAAAGGAGAAAGGCTTTTTGGGGGAAGAGAAGAAAAGTCAACAGAGGCTTTTGCTTCTGCAGAAAAGGCACAGAGAGATGTGAGAGAGAGAGAAAGAAGGAGACAGGTGAGAGTAATGGAGAGAGAGAGAGAGAACAAAAAGAGAGGAAAAAGAAAGAAAAAAGCATAGGAAGAAGGAGTCAGTCGAGCCCCCTCACCAACCCCCCTGCATAGCGCTGCCGCGTCCCTTACCGCTCACCACTGTGACACCTGCAGCCCGTTCGCCGTCGCTACTCCCGATCTCGTTGTCGCCACCTCCGCCTTCCGTCCGCGCCGACCCTGGTGTCGACACCGACCGTCGCCCAGACACAACAACTCCGCCCCGCCTTTGCCGGTGATCCACTTCAGCCAGCCCTCCACTCGAGCTGCTTCCACCGCGCCAGATCCATACGCCGAGTAGCACTTGACGCCCGAGATCTGGACGCCCCAGCTCGCCACTCTACCACTCCACCTCTCCCTGTTATGTCCAAAGTTCAGCCCCCACGTCGCCGTCACACCAACGCTGCTACCGTGCTAAATCCGAACGCCCCAGCTCACCAGCCTCCTGTTATTTATTTTTGTGTGATCCCATGCTTTTGGACCCACACTTTCTCTAAAGATTGCGACTATTCAACATGAAGTGTTTCCACGCTTCGTACCCTTTCGTGACAACCGCCCATTTAGTAATCGTCTTGATGGGAGACGGTGTATAAATAGGAACGTACGTTCATTTCGACGGTGATGACAAAGTCTAACACAAACTCTCTCATTTAGAATACACCATCAGTACGAGAGTGAATTGCGTTAGTAGTGTATGCCCAATATTTGTTGATTTCAGGTTTTCAGACGAACGTGATTACAAGAACAATGGCTGGAGGTTTGTCTATAATCGATCTGGCTTCCACAATTTGATTTTTATTTCTAACATTTGGTATCAGAGCGTGTTTATGCTTCTGCCTTGTTTTTTTTTTCGATTTTTTGCGTGTATTTTCGAGCTTTGAGAACATGAACAGTAACTTCGGATTTTGAGGCCAAGAGAGAAAATCGCCGATTCCGGGCAAATTCCGGCGACCCACCCCTTGATTTCGAACCAGTACGGTCGCACCACTATAAGGGATATTAGCCATGAGTTATTTCAGTATATTGGTGTTCGCCGGAGGCTAATCGGGCGGTGGAACTCACGGTGGTTGAAGATTTGCGTTTTTGGAGTTTTTCGTTTGATTTGGGGCTAATTTGTTCATCATTTTCGCCGAAATTTGAACCCATGTGGTCGTGCCAGCATGCTCTTCAAAACCCATTATTTATTTGTGTCTGGGATGGGCTACCAGAGAAGAAACGGCCGGCGAAACCGCGGTGGAACGGCGAAAAAGGACGAAGAAATTCGTTCTGGGCGCGAGGAAGAAGGCGCGTGGAGCCCACGCGCGCGCTGCGGTTGCAGGCGCGTGGAGCCCACGCGCCACGCACTCTGACGCGCGCGGTAACTGCTACGCGCGTGGGATCCACACGCGCGCCAACCGCTAGCGCATGGGGCCCACACGCGCGGACAGCCCGCGGCACTTGCAGGCGCGTGCAACGCGCGCGCCTACGCGGTGAACCGCGCGCGTGCAAGGCACACGCCCGCGCAAATTCTGGCGCGTGCCGAGCACGCGCCTGTCGTCCCCTCTTCCGCAGCTTCTTTTTCCGATTTTGCCTAAAATTTTCGTGTTTTTGCATTTTTGCCCTTGGCCGATTTATTTATTTACTGTTCTGCCCTTGATGTATTTATTTATTATGTCATTTCATGCATTTTTATGAGTATTTTATGCATGAAATTAAATGTCCAATGATTCATATATTTAATTAATTAGAGAGTAGCCACAGCATCTTTAATTAATTAAATTATATATTAAGAGCTTCCGAATCATATTTAGAAGTGGACATTAATTGTAATTAATTATATTAATATGATGAATTTTATCCCACATGAACTTTCATTGTATTAATATGATTAATTAGGATGAAATATCATATTATTTTTCTTAATTTACCCACAGGGATTAAGAAAAGGTATATAATATGGTAGTTTCTTCATGATGTAATTATGAATTTATTTAAATTAAAAAACTTAGCCCACAGGTAGTTTTTATGTTATGGGATTCATATTGTGACATGTTTACATTGGTTAAACATGATTTATGTATATTTGCCTCAAATTTTGTGACATAAGCATGATTATTTGATATGCAGTTTCGCAACCCGTGAATTTCTCTCGAATTTAAGTTTGATGTTCCCATACCGAATGGTGATAACTATAAAGTTTGGAAGGAGTCAGTTCTTCTTCAATTGGGGTGGATGGACATTGACTATGCTATAAGGAAAGACGAACGACCTGCTCCTACCGATTCGAGCACTTCACCGAGATAGCTCTTTATAACCAATGGGAGCGGTCCAACCGCATTTGTGCAATGTTTATAAGAGCTAAAATATCTCCTAGTATTCGTGGTTCGGTTGCTCAAAGATAGCAATGCTAAGGCTTTATTGGAGGCCATAGATGCGCAGTTTGAGAGTTCTGAGAAGGCGCATGCCATGACCCTGATTATGAAGTTTTCATCATTGAAGCTCACTAGTGTTAAAGGTGTGCGTGAGCACATCATGCAAATGAGGGACATTGCAGCTCAACTTAAGAAATTTGAGGTTGAGATATCTGAATATTTTCTTGTGTATTATATTCTGAACACTCTCCCACAACAGTATGCACCTTTCAAGATCTCTTACAACACACATAAGAATAAATGGTCAATTAATGAACTCATGACCATGTGTGTTCAAGAGGAAGAAAGACTGATTATGGAATTGGGAGAAAGTGCTCATTTGGCAACACAAGGAAAGAATAAGGGCCATGGCAAGCATAAGGGAAAGGGTAAAATACCTCCCCAAGCTGACATTAAGAAAGAATCCAAATGTTTCTTCTGTAAACAGAAGGGGCATATAAAGAAGGATTGTGTCAAATTTAAGGCCTGGCTCGAGAAGAAAGGTAATCCAATCTCTTGTGTTTGTTATGAATCTAATATGACTTATGTAAGTCACAACACTTGGTGGATTGATTCTGGATCTACAATCCATATTTCGAATTCCTTGTAGGGTTTTCAAAACCACAGGAAGCCAGTAGGAAGTGAACAAAGCATCTATTCAGGAAACAAGATGCGTTCGCATGTGGAAGCTATTGGGACATGTAGACTAGTTCTCAATAGTGGCTTTGTTTTGAATTTGGAAAAGACCTTTTATGTTCCTAGTTTTTCTAGAAATTTAATTTCAGTTTCAAGACTTGTACCTTTGGGATACTCTTTTAACTTTTCATATTCAAACTTTTGTTTATCATTTAAATCTGAAATTGTTGGGAGTGGTACTTTGTTTGATGGTCTTTTTCGAATTAATTTACAAGACAATGCCTATTATGATGCAATGCATGTTCATGATAAAGCTGGTATGAAACGATGTGTTGTGAAAGAACATTCTTCTATGTTATGGCATCGGAGATTGGGACATATCTCCATAGAAAGAATTAAGCGATTAGTAAATGATGGAGTACTCAATACTTTAGATTTACTGATTGTGATACTTGTGTGGATTGCATAAAGGGAAAGCGAACCAACAAGTCTAAGAAAGGTGCCAAGAGGAGTACAAAAATATTAGAAATCATACATACGGATATTTGTAGTCCAGATATGGACTCATGTGGTCAAAAATACTTCATCTCCTTCATAGATGATTACTCACGTTACATGTATCTCTATTTGATTCATAATAAGTATGAAGCATTAGATGCCTTTAAGGTATTTAAGGCAGAAGTAGAGAAACAATGCGGTAAGCAAATTAAGATCGTGAGATCAATAGAGGTGGAGAATTCTATGGTAGATACACTGAAGATGGACAAGCACCTGGTCCATTTGCAAGGTTTCTTCAAGAGCATGGGATAGTTGCCAAATATACTATGCCTGGTTATCCAAACCAAAACGGCATAGCGGAAAGAAGAAATCGGACCTTATTGGACATGGTGCGAAGTATGCTTAGCAGCTCCAAACTCCTTAAATCCTTGTGGACTGAAGCACTTAAGACGGCAGTGTACATATTAAACCGAGTTCCGACCAAGGCTGTCCCAAAGACACCTTTTGAGTTATTTAAGGGTTGGAAACCGAGTTTGCATCATGTGCGCGTTTGGGGATCCCCGTCTGAAGTGAGAGTTTACAATCCGCAAGAAAAGAAGTTGGACCCAAGGACCATAAGTGGGTATTTCATTGGATATGCCGAAAGGTCTAAGGGATATAGGTTTTATTGTCCATCTCATACCATTAGGATTGTGGAATCAAGAAACGCCAAATTTCTTGAAAATGACTTGATTAGTGGGAGTGATCAATTAAAGGACCTTGATCCTAAGAAAGATCATATAGATACTCAACCTTCCACCTCAAGTTTAAGGTTGGTCGTTGCTCAAAATGCCCCTTCAGTTCAACCGGCTATTGAACAACCAATCGTTGAAGTTCCACAACCTGTCGATACTGATCTAGTAGATCCAGTTGTTCAGCAATTACCAGAAACTGTTGAACAACCAGTTGAGCAACACGCTCCTCAAGAGAATGTTGATGCAACATTGAGAAGATCTGCTAGAATAAAGAAATCGGCTATTCCTAGTGATTATATTGTGTATTTACAAGAGTCTGACTACAATATTGGAGCTGAGAATGATCCTGAAACGTTTTCGCAAGCCATGGACAGTGATAAATCCAATTTGTGGTATAATGCCATGAAGGAAGAAATGAGTTCTATGGTATCTAACGAAGTCTGGGATTTGGTTGAGTTACCTGATGGTGTGAAGGCCATTGGTTGTAAATGGGTCTTCAAAACTAAGAAGGATTCATTAGGTAACATTGAAAGATATAAAGCTAGACTCGTTGCCAAAGGATTCACTCAAAAGGAAGGAATCGATTACACGGAGACTTTTTCTCTTGTATCTAAGAAAGATTCTCTTCGTATTGTTTTGGCATTAGTTGCCCATTTTGATATGAAATTACATCAGATGGATGTGAAAACGGCGTTCCTCAATGGAGAACTAGAGGAGGAGGTTTACATGAAACAACCTGAAGGGTTCCCCTCTAGTAAAGGTGAGCATTTGGTGTGCAAGCTTAAGAAATCTATATATGGCTTGAAACAAGCCTCCCGCCAATGGTACTTAAGGTTCCATGATGTCATTTCTTCATTCGGTTTTGTAGAGAATGTCATGGATCAATGTATTTACCAAAAGGTCAGTGGGAGCAAAATTTGTTTCCTTGTGCTATATGTGGATGATATTCTACTTGCAACCAATGATAAGGGGTTGTTACATGAGATGAAACAATTTCTCTCTAAGAGTTTTGATATGAAGGATATGGGTGAGGCATCTTATGTCATTGGCATTAAGATCCATAGAGATAGACCTCGAGGTATTTTAGGACTATCTCAAGAAACCTATATCAATAAGGTCCTAGAGAAATTCCAGATGAAAGATTGTTCACCAAGTATAGCACCCATTGTGAAGGGTGACAGGTTCAATTTGAACCAATGCCCGAAGAACGATTTAGAAAGGGAACAAATGTACAACATCCCATATGCTTCTGCTATCGGAAGTTTGATGTATGCTCAGGTTTGCACTCGACTTGACATCGCTTTTCCTGTGGGAATGTTGGGAAGATATCAGAGTAATCCAGGTTTAGACCACTGGAGAGCTGCAAAGAAAGTCATGAGATACCTTCAAGGTACCAAAGACTACATGCTTATATATAGACGGACTGACAAACTGGAAGTGGTCGGTTATTCGGATGCGGACTTCGCGGGCTGCGTTGATTCACGAAAATCAACATCTGGATACATTTTTATGTTAGCTGGCGGAGCCGTGTCATGGAGAAGTGCCAAGCAGACTTTGACTGCTACTTCCACTATGGAGGCTGAGTTCGTTTCTTGTTTTGAGGCTACCTCGCATGGTGTATGGTTGAAGAGTTTCATTGCTGGGCTTAGAATTGTTGATTCTATTTCTAGGCCATTAAGAATATATTATGACAATTCAGCTGCAGTTTTTATGGCTAAAAATGCCAAAAGTGGCAGTCGAAGTAAGCATATCGACATTAAGTATTTAGCCATAAGGGAACGTGTTAAGGAGAATAAAGTGGTCATTGAACACGTTAGCACTGAATTGATGATAGTTGATCCTTTAACTAAAGGCATGCCACCAATGAAGTATAAGGATCATGTGACTAGTATGGGAGTAGGTCCCATAATGTAATTTGTCGTCATATGGACGATTTCTGTTGTATGAAACTCTTATTCAATTGTAATGTTGATTCTCAATTTTAGTGTACACATTTTGTTGTTTATGAGAATAACATTTATCCTTGGTTTTGGAATAAACATTGGGTTTATTCATTAAGATATGTTGTCACATATAGGCTGACATTAAAGAAATAAGATGCATTGTGATACATGGAAGATATTACTCATCCTTAGAGGACATGTCACCATGATCCATGTGTTTTGTTTCTTTTCTTTAAGCATAAAGTTTTCGTGGAATTAGTTGGATAATTCGTATGATGAAAATGATGGGATCAAGTGGGAGAATGTTATTTATTTTTGTGTGATCCCATGCTTTTGGACCCACACTTTCTCTAAAGGTTGCGACTATTCAACATGAAGTGTTTCCACGCTTCGTACCCTTTCGTGACAACCGCCCATTTAGTAATCGTCTTGATGGGAGACGGTGTATAAATAGGAACGTACGTTCATTTCTTACGGGTGATGACAAGGTCTAACACAAACTCTCTCATTTAGAATACACCATCAGTACAAGAGTGAATTGCGTTAGTAGTGTATGCCCAATATTTGTTGATTTCAGGTTTTCAGATGAACGTGATTACAAGAACAATGGCTGGAGGTTTGTCTATAATCGATCTGGCTTCCGCAATTTGATTTTTATTTCTAACACCTCCGCCTTTGATCAACGCTTATGCTCGTCCCCCGTGCCATTCGTCGCCCTATAGTCGAAGCCGAGTACCCGCTTGCCGCGTCGACACCTCCTGCAACCGAGGCCCATGACGCCTCTATCCATGTCGCTCCACCAGCACCAGCGCCTACTAAAGCCACGACCCAGTGCCCCTGCCTACACCTTCGACTCGCCGATCACCACCAACCCACCTACTGCAACGACCCCGACGCCTCTACCACTGCCAACATCTCCCTCTGCCCTGCTACTCCAACCAGCATCCCTATTCACCGTTGGTCTGCTTGCCGCTAGTCTGCCTGCCGCCGCCTCACCGAAGCTCCGACGCCCGCCACCGCCCCTCATCGGAGCGCCGGTGACCACCACGTTGCTGCTTTGCTTGGAAGGGAAAAAAAGAAAAACAAAAAGGAAAAAAAAATCAATTTAGGTAGTTTTTTTTTTTATTTATTTATTTATTTTTATTATTTTACTTTATTTGTTCTTTTTTAGTATAATTATTCCTTAGTGTAAGGATGAGATGTTTGACATGAAATAGTCTCTGAAATTTGTGATTGACAGTCCGATTTTCACACCCGAAATCCGACTCACGATCGCTTGAAGAATCGCCAATCCGATCTCACGCTCGAGATTCGATTCGCGATTTATTTAAAATTGGCCAACTCAATCTCATGCGCGAGATATGGTTCATCAATTTGGATATCAATCTTGTCTTGCTCGATCTACTACCATGTCGCTTGAATCAATTTTGTTTTCGTAAAAAAAATCCAAAAAATATGAGTTAGATTAGGTTTATTTCTTGCTTTAGGGTTTGCATATTTAGAATAGGAATTTTATTCCGAATTTCAAAAATAAAAATTAAAAATTAAAAAATCAAAAATCAAATCAATCAATTTAGGTTGCTAGTTTTTTTTTTAACTTAGGTTGCATGTTTAATTATTTGGCAATTTTAATTTTGAATTTCATAAAAGAAAAAATTAGAATTAGGGCATTTTTTGCACGTCATTGCATATTTATAAAGTAAATAAAAATCATGTGCACGTCATATAGCATTGGGTTCATGAAATGCATGTCATTTAGTGATTGTTGCTAGGTTCATTTAATTAAAAATTGCCCGTCATTAGGATTAAGTCATTTTGGTTAATTTAGATTGCATATTTAATTATTGCATGTTCATTAAGAAAACACAAAAAAAATTACTTTACTCATTCATATAGTTTAGGCTATACTACTATGTCCTATCATTTCATGTTATATTAGTAATATTGCATTGCATATAGATTATATTATCATTAAATAAGTGAAAATAAAAATTAAGTGATTGCTTGTTAATTAGAAATCATATCTAGGACCGTCAATATGAATTCTGATTTGACATTGCAGATGCTTTCGTTACTTTGAGGTAAGTTGTGCAATTTATTCACTGTTTTATCTGGGTGTTAAATTGGTGGTTTACGCACCCGCATGGTCACCTCAAATGTTAGGGAAGTGAATTGAAATCAATTCAAGCTGCTTGCCAAATATTTTTCAAAATAAAAGAGAAAGGTACCAAAAGGGCATTAGAGAAATCTAACGTAATCAAGTCCCCATACCCAAAGTCTATGGTTCGTAGAAGTAAAATAATTCTCCCATTATTTTACTTAAGTGTCTAATCGACCTACCGTAAAATGATTAATGGCGACTCCCTTTTGCATGCTAAATATTTGAACCTAAGTCGCGAATTGGTATGGGCTTGGGAGAGCCCGAGCTAGGTCTAGGCTTAGCAATCCATTAGCCTAATTTTAGGTGGTGCACCCGAAAATTTGGTCGCGATACACAGTACTCAAGATCACCAGCAACTTGTGCTTTTTCTCCGTATTTTATAAAATATATAGATTCAATTCGTGCATAAGACATTTAGGATACTTAGCAAAATCATATTACATTCATCCACGTGCTTTGTAATAGAAAGATGTATGCATGGCTTATTTTTAGATGACAAATGTTTGACCTCATTTCTTAACCTTCAATCCAGTCAGTTTAATATTGATTTTGATGGCCAGCTTTGAATGCTGACTTATGAGAATATTATAGGGCAAAAGTTGTCTTCTCTAGCACTTTCTGCACGCTGCTTTGCGATTGGCCTTGTGCTATTATCGTGATGATGTAATCTCTTTTCCAGGTGAACGATGCTGGCGTCTTGGGATGCATTGTGGATTACGATGGTTTAAGAGCAACTGGCATTGGAAAGGTATGGTCTTCATTTCTCTATTTAGAGAGAAACTTAATTGAACTATTAATTGGCTTGATCACTATAGGGGCGCTAGTTATCCACTTGAAGGTCGTGGCAACTAGAGCTCTGTGACGTTATTGTCATCTTCTCAGTCTTGTGGAGTGATTGAAAAGGGATTCCTTCATAAGAGCATCATACGAATTATTGCGACTGAAGTTGCCACACTTTCCCTGTCTTAATAAGTTCTACCGGGTTAGGAATAAATGTCCCGAAACAAAGAAGCATTCAAGAATCAGCGGGTGTGAACTAGCATTGTGATCCAAACACAATGTACCTTGATCTGATTTCTTGTGGCTAACTCCTATAAGATGACATGATGAGCTCCTGCAATTTAAGATGTATATTCCGTGTTGCACCGTGCCAATTATGAGACCTTTGATTGTCCTTCGTTACTTTCTGTGTTGAATGATGCAGGAGCGACTTAAATGGAGTGAATTCTCAACAACAACATACGAGTTAATTGAAGAGTGCATTGACATCTATAGGAAGAATGTCGGCGGAAGACAACTTACCTATATCTGATGCACAATGAACAATTTATCCGAGAACGAACGTTGAATTGCGGATGAATGACGAACAGTATTACTTCACGTTGATCTGAATGCAGTCATGAGGAAAACATCAAATTTCCACAGCGTAAATGCCAATTGTTTTCATAAAGGAGTAATGGGACGCCTTTTTTTTCTTTAATGGAAAGGGGACAATGAAAGGAGAACAATTTCTTTCTAAACGTACGTTTTGCCAATAGTCCCAAAGATTATCTTCAGAAGTTTTTTATATAACTCCCTCATACCCTTTCAAATGTTATCTTTCCATTATTACATATCAAGACGAAACAGTACGTTCTAATTGAACCACATCATGGATGTATTAATAAAGTACAACATCATCAACAACTACGGTGCCAAAAGGATGGTTGCTGCACTCATTGGCCTCCTCCAACTATCAGACTCACCGAAGATTGTTAATGTTTCCTCCCCCGTCAGCAAGCTAGCGGTAAGAAGTGTCAAAGTACATTAATCCAGAGATTTTTTCCCGGTAACTTAAGAACGGAAATTCACCCTTGAGTTATCAAATCAAATGCAAAACCCATTTTTGCAAGTGAGTATGAAGATATCACGTCGAGGTCTTCTCTTGAAATCGAAACACGTGGAACTTTAAGAAAAGCTAGACTAGTTTTCCTAGGGAACGAATAACATTTCAATTGTCTTTCTAACCTTGTGATCAGTTTTTCCCGGATGGCTGGGCTAAGAACGTCTTTGCCGATGCCGAATGCCTCACAGAAGAGAAGGTGGACGAGGTATTGAAGGAGTTTCTAAAAGATTTTAGGCAAGGTTCTCATGGGACCAAAGGCTGGCCTGCTTCTCATTCTGCTTATATAGTTTCTAAAGCGGCGTTAAACGCTTACACAAGGATTTTAGCAGCCAAGTACCCCAGGTTTCGTGCAAATTATGTCTACCCTGGATTCGTCAAGACGAATATATTTCACGACATCGGTTTCTTGACTCCGGAAGAAGGCGCGGGGGGCCTGTGAGTCTGTCCTTGCTGCCCGACGATGGCCCAACTGGCCGATTCTTTCAAGGGACGAAAGAATGGTCCTTCATTTCGTATGAAGACATTATCTATTCAAATGGCAAAAAATTTACGGTTCCGAATTTTAGTTGAAGATGTTTCGTTTTCAAATGAGGGAATTTAGACATTTGCAATATATTGACTTTGTGTGAGATGTAGACGAGTGGAATAGCTACTGATGCAAAAAAAAAGAGAATAATCAGGGGACAACAGAAAATAAGAATTTCAATCTCCACTTTAATAAGGATTTGAAATATGTTGTTTGACGGATCATACATGTAAGGTGTACTCATTTATAATTGTATGAATCTCTTTGTTTTGATTTTCTACTTTCAAATAAATACCATGCCTAAAAGTTGTGACTACTCATATAACTATAAAATTTAAGATGCGCAAGCGTCGAATCTAAGCAACAGACATGCAAATCATGGATTCATTCCCTAGATTGGAACCAAAAAAACTCCCTGGTTCGGTTTTGAAGTTTTGATTGGTTTTATTTTCAACGTATGATAGCAGCATTATTGAAATTCTATTGGTTCCTAAACCTTGCCACCGTAGTATTCTCGAATCATCAAGACGTGTAAGTAAATGACAATGAACTCAAAAGTATTGATTGGTCTGCATCTTTGTGAGCTTAGCTAACAGAAATAATAAAAAAACAAAACAAAACAAAAGGAAGTTAGAAAGTCAAAGAAAAATAAGCGGGAGAACAGAAAAGCTATGGAGAAGAGAGGGAGAGTATCCTTGAAAAGGGCACAGAGGAAGGAGAAGAGGGCAGATTTTTCAGTCCAGTTTCGAGGTCCAAACGTTGTCGTAATTAGCTGAAATTTCAATATATTATTTGTGTGACGAGGTCTATAAGTTAATTAGTTTCGTTTATAAAAATTCCTACTACAAATCATCGCTCGTAATCTTCAACTATCGCTTGATTTTCATGCTCCATTTGTGTTAATACACCGTGATGAAATATTGTTGTATTGTTGAAGTCAAGCCACTAGTGTGTGACTAGATAATAACCTTTGTATATTCTACTATTCTTGATGATTAGTGCAGCTTTTGTGATTTGTGATTTTTCCATATTGAGTTTTCAACTCCTCCTCGGCCTTGATTTCGACCTTCCTCTTGACTTACTTGTTATCATTACTTTAAAATTTTCTTGATTGACTTCTGACCCTACTTAACAAGAGCCTCTAACTTAGAAGTACAACTCAAGCATTTTCTCCTTGTTTCTAAATTGAACAATTCTCCCTTCCTTGTATCTCAAATTCACAAGCCTTTTAACTAGAAAAGCTTTTTTCATAAGGTTCATAGAGATCTTGTAATCCTTCCACAAAGTGTCGACTTTTGTTTCTTAAACATTGTACCGCTAGTTTCCTTCGTTTGACACAAGAATCTCAATGCTAGCTCCACTATCATTTTGTTGGGGAGAGCTGGACAACAGTTCACCAAGAACTAATCTAATCTAGGATCAATATCCCTCCCTAAACTAAATCAGTCATAATCGACTTAAACTGAACAACAACAACCAAACAATACAAGCTAGCAATAATTAAATATGACGCCAAAACAATAAGGAGACCAAAGTAACAACAACACTAAGATTTTACGTGGAAACCCAATTAGGGAAAAGTTATGGATAATCCAAAAACTTCCACTAATAATAAAGACACACTAGAGGCTCAACATCACAAACATAGATTACCACAAATTGAATTTGAAAACCTAAACCGCGATTGGAGAATTCTAAGAAGGCTCTCAACAAACAAAATCGATCAACTCGCAACCCTTAGTTTCACGAACGATATACTGAAATATGAGCCAATTTCGATAACGTTCTGCCTTCACGGAACCACAAAATTGCAGCCCTTTTTTCTTCTCCTCCGTGTGCTCTCTGGAGGGAGCTCTTTCTCACTTTTCTCTCTCATCTTTGTTTTTTTCCCTCACCCGTGAAGCAGCAGCTCCTTCTTTTCTTCTTTGACTTTTGGCTTTTCCTTTCTTTTCTTTTATTTATGAGTTAGCTGGGCCCCACATAGGCGGACCCAGCCAACCATTATCGCAGTCCCGAGGACATTTCATGATTCTAGCAAAGGGTGCAGTAGATGTAAGTGCGAGAAAAGTGCGATGTCAAGAAGAGAACTCGTGATGTACCTCTGATTGCGGTGTAGATCGATATATGTGGTCGAAGCGCTGGGATGCTCTCACGTGGCTACAAGTGACGAGGATTAGGGCGGGTATGATAGCCATCATGTTCCTCTATTTTTCTATTTTTTCTATACTCTGACAACGGATTTAGAACAGAAATTAATTTGTTAATGCATTTTCATTTTTCTATTTCTAAAACAAATTTTTAATCTAAAATTATGTTTTCAATTGAAATGAGAAGTAAAATTTTTATACATTTTTATTTCTAGAACAAAAAAGAAAAATCAAAACTCTTCTCATCGCTTTCTTATTATTAGCCGCCCACCATCAATCTAAAAGAGAGAAATTTTGTGTTGTTATCAAATGAATTTTTGTTCCAGAAACAAAAAATTTGTATCGTTATCAAATACATATTTTTACTTGAAAACTCATTTAGGGAATAAAAGTAGAAAAACCTATCTTTGGTCAAAAATTAATTTCTGAAACAGATTGGTCATCACTCTCACCCCAGGAGACCACCCCACAGCTCTAATTTGGACACCACCACCAAGCTAGATGGAAAATCATGGCACTTCCCTTGTCTATCTGGGGCGCATTTGTTTCGCAGAGGAGCAATGGCTTTGGTTGAGAAGGGTAATTCTGGTGTTCAATTAGACATGCAAAATAATTCCAAAATTTCATAAAATCTTAAAATCACCGATGGATTGTTCTTTCTCTGAATTCTTTGCAGTGAATATCGTTTCAATACGGACATAAGACGTATAGGATGCATATCACCGTTATTTTATATTCATCCACCTACGCCGTAATATGAAGCTGTACGCATGGCTTATATCCAGATGACATGTTTGAGCTCATTTCTCGATCTCGAATCTAGTCAGTTTAAGATTGATTTCGATGGCTATACATATTTAAACGCTGACTTTTACGAATAATATGCAGCGAAAGTTGTCTCCACTTGTGCCAGAATAAGCTTCCCAAATTGGCACTTGAGCAGCAAGAGATGAAACGCTGGCAGGATCAGAGACGTCGAGCGGTGGAAGACAGACATGGTCGGACAGGGCACCCCTAGTTTGAGCTTGTCACCAGCTTCAAGTCCTCTCTTCTCATCTCTAGAACTGACTAGATTCAAGCTCAAGAATGGAAATTTACGGTTGAGCTATCGAATCCGACGCAAGCTCCATTTTTGCATGAGAATACTAGGATATCACTTCGAGGTCTCTGCTCATAATTGAATCAGATGGAGCTTTAAGAAAAGCTAGACTTGTTTCTCTTGAGAGAATAACATTTGAATCATCTCTCTGACCTTGCGATCGGCATTTACCCGATGGCTGGGCCAAGAACATGTTTAGCAGTGCCGAATGCCTCGCGGAAGAAAAGGTGGACGAGGTATTGAAGGAGTTTCTAAAGATTTTAGGCAAGGTTCTCTGAAGACCAAAGGCTGGCCTGCTCATAATGCTGCTTATATAGTTTCTGAAGCGGCCTTGAATGCTAATGCGAGGATTACAGTGGCAAAGTACCCCACGTTTCGTGTAAATTGCGCCTCCCCTGGATCTGTCGAGATGGATATATGTCACGATGCCGGTTTCTTGACTGCAGAAGAAGGCGCAGAGTGTCTCAGGAGTCTTGCCTTGTTGCCCGATGGCGGCCTATCTGGCCGACTCTTTCAAGGCACAGAAGTATCGTCTTCCTTTTAATTGAAAATAGTGTCCTTCCAAGTGGCGAAAGAATCGTCCTTCCTAATTTTAATTGAAGATGTTCCGTTTTTACTCGAGCCATTGTAGTTATATGTAATAGAAATACATTGTTCGATGGACCATTCATATGATTTTTATAGATTGTTTAACTGAATAAATCTTTCACTTCGTTACATGGATTTATATTCTCAAGTAAAAATCATGCCTAAAAATTGTAGTTTACTCAACTAATTATAAGACTTGAGATGAGCGAGCATTAAATCTAAGCAACAGACATGAAAATCATGGATTCATTCTAAAAACTCCCTAGTTTAGTTTTGAGGTTTCTTTGAGACGAGCAAGCATTAAATCTAAGCAAGAGACGTGAAAATCATGGATTCATTCTTAAAACTCCCTAGTTTAGTTTTGAGGTTTTTGCTGGGTTATACTTTAGACATAGCTAAAACAATAAAGTTCCTAAGAAAAGCGAGCCTTGGTTTTCCACATTCGAATGCGAGGTCCTCGATGAGTGGTATGATTTCTGCGGGACAGTAGCAACCATGTCAAAGCTTGTGGCTTCCTCAGACAATCATTAGACTTAAGATGCATAGAGTACCGAATTGCGTTATGTGACAATGAGAAGAAGAATATCACATGCGTTATTCTGCAAGTGAGAAGCTTGGAGATTTGAAATCTATTGTCTATGTGTGAGTATGAGATTTAGAACAATGGAATGGCTAATGCATGATACTGAGACCCTGGTGTTTTATATGGATGACTCTTTTGGTGTGAGCTGTATGATATGAGTCCGGCCATAATGACCATGCCTATCTCAAACTGCTACTAAGATGTGCACAAATACCAACCTGCATGTGTATCATCTATTCACAGCTTATTACAACAGCAATCTTTCACTTCATTAGACAAGGTAGAAGTAAATTTCTGGAACCAATCATTGCCTAATTTCTATGGGATACTACCCTTTTCTAGATTCTACTCTTTTCTAGATTCAAAAACACCCGGTTGAAAACTTCCATTAAATATTATAGCTCAAAATAACCTGCGCGCAGTTGTTGATCATTTTCATATTGCGAGTCGCCTGTGAGTCTTGTTTCGCATTTCCACAATCTGCATCAGAAATATGTATGCAACCATGGGCAAGTTAAAAACAAAAGCTTTTAAAGTAATACACAGATTTATTTCTCCCTTTACAAGGAGGATGGAAAAAGGGGGAGGTCCAACGTTGGACCATTTCCACCAGCATAGGCCAAGCAGGAAGTGAGCTGCTTCGCTGTTGCTGAGCTGACCAACCTGGTTCCAAGATCACAGGCACAGAGTGATGGACCTATTCAATCTGTGGTAGGTATTTAGACACGTTCGGATTCTCTCCCCAACAAAAGATTCTGGAGAAAATGAACCATGAAAACGATGGGCCCACGGTCTTGTTCTTCACCTTAGAGGCCTGAAAAAACAAAAATGAAATCTTGGAGCTGATATTGGGGATCTGCAAGAGTTCTTCCACCTCTTGGGTCTTTGATTGTACAGTTCTTTTACAGCAAAATCTTCATTTTCTTGGGTTCCCTGTTCCTCCTTCTGCAGAAAAGTAGGGTCATCATAAAAGCTGCAGAATTTCAGCTTCACTCATCCAAATGGGCACGTGAAAGAAGAGAAAGGGCATGTGAATTTGGCGTTTTTAATAATGGGGGAAATGAAGAGTGCTTGGAAGAAAAGGAGCATTGTTAATTAAATGAAAGATTATCAACATGAAAAGGAAAACAACTGGGGCATACCAGAAAATAAGAATTTCACTTTTTCAATGCAACGAATTCTTCAATAATGGTGAAGAAATTATTCGATGAGTTCGTTTGAAGAGAAATTCATTATTTTCCTTATCTTGATGCTACGACAGTGGATTCTCGCCGACTGTTGGTCAGAGCCCCAACGAATTGATATAAAAGGTGCTGTTGCCGATTCGCCATTATAAAACTTACATCTTCTACTATATTAGCAAGTAATTCTAGAATTGTACTTTGTTTCCTGGGAAAGGAGAAATATTTTCCCAGTTGACAAAACTTGGATTAATGGCAAGAACAGAGCCGTCTGCATGACAGAGAGGGCTGATGACACGGCTCTGCACCCAAGTCACATCCAAGCCTACGTACTTGGAGGTCAATGCTTCCATGTCGGAATAATTCAAGGACTCGTGGCACAACCTCGCATCTTCCCCATTTCATCAGATAATCTACAATTTTTGACCAATTTGTCCATGTGACTGCCGAGCAACACATGGCTCATCTCTTTCGTTTGACAATTAGAACACCGGACCTACTCTTGATGTAGAAAAAGAAAAGAAAAGAAAAAGAAAGTATATACTGAACTTATCTTTTAGCAAAACGGAGCTACGGAAGCATTGCATGAGACATCGTCACTTATTACCTTTAAAGGGTTTTAGTCTTTATTTTTCATCTTTTGTAGCTCTTTCGCGTGCGGAAAAAAGAAGAATATGCACATTTTTGTGATGGCTTGCGACTGACAGTTTATTATAGTACTCAGGAAACAGAATCATAGAACACAGTTTAGGCAAGTTCCAGTTTGGGATAAGACTGAAAACTCCATTTTCATTGCCCATTGCTGCAATACAACCTCTCACCATCAATGGAAGAAGCAGCAAGAAGGTACTTAGAGTCACTCACGTAGTCCTTCCGCTGGCTTAGTTAGTCACCGAGTATGAGTCGCGACTCAGCTTCAAACTCAACCCCACATGTTCATCACTTGTTTTTCTCCTGCTGTTACAGGTTAGCAGTTGTGACAGGGGCAAACAAGGGGATTGGATTGGAGACTGTGAAGCAGTTAGCTTCTAATGGGATCAGAGTGATTCTAACAGCCAGAGATGAGAAAAGGGGTCTTGAGGCGTTGGATAAGCTGAAGGAATCCGATTGCTTGCTCTCTGAGCTGGTGGTTTTTCATCAGCTTGATGTCACAGACCTGGCTAGTATAACTTCTTTGGCCAATTTCATCAGGACAAATTTCGGTAAACTCGACATCCTGGTACGCCCCAAAGTCGGCCTTAACACTAATCTGTGTGAGTTTACTCTCTGGGGTTTTTATTAAGTAGTGGAGATTCTTCAGAATTTAGACAGTTGGACGTATTTTTTTCTGCTGTTTTTATGTGTTTGCTTTATTTGTGATTTGGAAACCGGGTGAATAATACACAAAACTGAATTGTCAGTGCAGGTGAATAATGCTGGGATTGTTGGAGTCAGGGTAGACACAGATGCTTTATATGCAGTAAGTAATCTTAATGAGCCTGAGCAAAGCATCTCCTAGGATGAGCAAAGAAAAGCACTAAACATGCATAGAAGTAAATAGTACGCACCGGTAGCAATATTGAGTTAAACTTTTGTCTCCTTTGGACTATTTTGTCCTAGAAACTGTTCATATTTTGGTTTTGGCATTGAAGTAAAAAACACTTTATTTATTGTCTCAGAAAATCGGCTGATTTATGAGAGATCCTTTCTTCCTGATGCAGAATGGAGTGAGAACCCACTGGACAAAACTGAGGAGCGAAACGTATGATTTAGCTGTAGATTGTATAACGACAAACTACTATGGTGCTAGAAGAACTGCTGAAGCACTCATGTCTCTCCTGCAGTTATCCGACTCACCGAAAATTGTCAATGTTTCCTCCTTCATGGGAAAGCTAGAGGTATGAACTGTTGGATTTCTTTTAAGAACGTTTTCTACATCACGTACTGTCCAAGAAAATTGTCTACAGAGCAATGAATTTGTCAGTGGTGTCACGTTTATGAGTATAAACCATCAGTAAGTTGCCTTATACTAGCAGGTTTTGATAAGAATGAAAGCGCAACTGCTCGATTCATAGCCTTTGATAAGTAACATTTTACAGAAAAAAATTCTGTTTGATGTTATATTTGATGCAGAACATTCAAAATGAATGGGCCAATGCCATATTAAGTGATGCCGAAAGCCTAACAGAAGAGCGAATAGATGAGGTCCTGAACCAATTCTTGAGAGACTTCAAGGAAGGGTCATTACAAACGAAAGGTTGGCCAACTTTTCTCTCGGCCAACACCATGTCAAAAGCAGCCATGAACGCCTTCACGAGGATCCTTGCAAGGAAATATCCGAGGTTCTGCATCAATTCCGTGTGCCCTGGCTTCGTGCAAACCGATATAAACTACAACGGTGGCATTTTAACCGTGGAAGAAGGTGCCGAAAGTGCAGTGAGGTTGGCACTCCTGCCCAACGGCGGTCCTTCCGGTCTCTTCTACATGAGGAGCAAATTGTCAACGTTCTGAGAAAGAGATTCTCCAATTCCTTGCAGATTTCACAATCCGGAAACTTTGGATGTCTTGTTTTTGTTTCTTTCGGCTGTCTGCAAGTCTAGTTTTCTCAACTAAAGGAGACAGAACGATCAAGTTATGGTTTTCAGATCACAATGTTGATCTTCAGTTGTGCAACTAAGGGTTGTGTTCAATGGATGCTTAGTTTAAAAGCGCAAAGTTTCCATTTGTGCTTAACAATTCTTCGGTTTCAAGAAAGCTTTGATTTCAGTACAACCAAGCCTGGCTGAGGAAGTGTTACCGAGCGTTAAACAAAACAACAAATGCCGGGGCCTTTCACTTGGTAAGTGAAGCCTCTTCATGAGTCATGACATGCTCTTCATGTGATTAGGCTGCCGATGACCTCGTCAAAAAAAGTCCCAAGAACCCATAGAAATGGCTAACAAAGACTAAAAAGTGACCAATCTACTCGGCCCCACGAGAAACTCAAGCGACAATTCCTTCAAGCAACTCGAAACTGGAAAGCCTCTTGCCATATGGAGACAAAGTGCAGTGGTTGAGTGAACTCTTTCGGAAGTGTACTTTTGTCTGGATGTGTGACACGCGTCTTTCACTGTTGAAACATCAATTATGTTGGCCCACGGGCCACAGGGAGTACACCCATCTTGGATGCCCCAACCAAAAACATCCGAGTCTCTGTTTATCTTCTACCATTGGTTCGCATACCCCGTGGGCGATTCCTTTCGCTGGCGATATAGGGGGTCACCTTCTTGATCCTAGCTCCTAATATGCTATGCAAAGAGGCACAATCATGTCAAACCGTCACTCATTCGAAGCCCTATGTTAAGAATGTAACAAACGATAGTAGGGCGACTTCAAAGTAATTGCGCTGTAGGATCCATCAAGATTCAAGAATGAGTACAATAGAACAACAATGAGCAACAATGACATCACAAAATCTGATCTAATGTACTATGAATGCCATCCTATCTGTCTACAAGAACCACTACGATGATCAAGGCGTCGCCATAAATGGCCTAGCGAATATCCCATATTCGATGACCAAGTTCTACCAGTGCATCACCTGCTTATCCATAGAACTAACACTCAGGTTTTGACCTTTTCTGAACTTTTTCCTCAACAAAAGCATCACTGAGTCGATGTTGATGCGTAACAACAGTCCAATCCTTGTGCTCACCTGGCAGAGCAACTGCTTCTACATCCAAAACCACGAGAGATGCGAGAAAAGAACAGAAACAATTAGAATCCTGCTTGTGAACTTACCACGATGACATCAAGATTGGATCATGCATGCAAATTCTCACTTCAGATTCATTTCGAGGAGTAGAAAATACAAGAAAAGAAAGGATTACACCAAAACGATCACAGCAATCCACTTGGCTTTGCGCCTGCTCTTCTCGGTGTCACCAGGTCGATTCCAGAGGAAACTTACCAACCACCTTCTACTACAATTAATCCAGAACATACATATGTAGCGAGTCATTCACTTCACTTGTAGATGACATGATCAAAAAAATGTGTAGTTGATGCTAGGCAAATGAAAGTCAGATACCTTCATTTCCGCTTTGTCATTGCTTTCCAAAGGGGAAAAGTACCAAAAACATATTGCATTGACACCAATTCAATCCTTAACTTTTCAATTGGACCAATTCAGTTATAAATCTTTTAATATTTGGTACCAATTCAATCCTAAACTTTTCAATTAGACTAATTTAGTCATAAACCTTTTAATATTTGTACCAATTTAATCCATCTAGCCAATTTTGGCCAGTCGACGTTGACATGGACTTCGGCCGGTGGCTGGATGCTAACATGGCAATTTTTATGATTTTTTTATTATTTTTTTGAATTTTTTATTAACATTCCTAGATTGAATTGTACCAAAAAAGTCCTAAACCTTTCTAGAGTGAAGAACACTAGATCAATATTCCTAGATCGAATTGATTGGGCTGTTTTCTACCATGGGAGGACCAAGACAGTGTAATCAATTATTATAACATGATAAGAGACTTGTAGCTTCGATCAAAATGGTGTTCTTATTTTGGAATAATTGCACAAATTATCCTTGAACTTTAGCTCTATATACACTGTCGTCCCTAAATTTTTAATTTGTTTAATATAGTTCATGAATTTCTAGTGCATGTTCAATCTAGTCTAATGCTATCTTTCTATTAACTCAAGTTCAATGATAATCTTGAATATTTCATATAATTTAATAATTAAATTAAACAAATACCAAAAATTCAAGGACTTCATTGAACAAATTAAAAATTCACAAATGACATTGCACATTAAATTAAATTTCATGGACCCATTGAATAAATTTAAAGTTCATGAATCACATTATATAGTGAGCTAAAGTTTAGGAACAGTTTATGCCATTACAAGGGAACGAACGCTGTCGTCTCGAGCTTAAAGCACGTATGTCATGGGCCGTTCTATGGGCCGCAAGTGGTTGGGCTTTTTGCATTGTACGAGGTTTTTCTTGTTCCGGCCTTCTTCAAGAAGAGAGTCTCTTGACTGCAGGGGCAGCACGAGCGGCTGCCAGCAGTCCATCCATGGCGACCGACGGCGGCGGCGGCGGCGGCGGCGCGGCGGCTGAGAGGCGCAGGTTCTTCGTCGCAGTCCACGTCGGCGCTGGATACCACTCGCCTTCCAACGAGAAGCCCCTCCGGCTCGCCATGAAGCGCGCCTGCCTCGCTGCCGCTTCTCTTCTCCGCAAGGTCCGTCTTCTCTTATCGATTAAGCTATTTGAACTTCCTCGGTTAGCAGTTTTCGCGAATGCTGCATCGCTTGGCGCTTGGAGATGAGGCGATGGTGTATTGACGGTTTCGTTTCTTATGGTGGCGGCACGGGTGTAGGGTTCCGGTGGATGTCCGGACGCTGTTTCAGCTGCCATTCAAGTGCTTGAGGTAGGAAACATGTTTAGTCCTCATGTAAAAAAAATTTCATTTTTACACAAGGTTTCATCTTTTTATTCCCTGTCGAGTCATTGAATTCTGTGGCGTGGGGAATTTCTTTGGATGCAAGAGATGAAAGCTGAGTTGATAAAAGAGTTTATTGGTTCCCAAGCCAAAGACGGGTGAAGAACAGATAGAGGGTAATTTTTAAGCTGAAAGTAGCTCCTTTTGAGGAGTTAAGCATCTCTTTCAAACACAATAGTCGTGGAAAGAAAGAATCGGATGCTTGGTTACTCATCATTCCGTGAATTTTTTGTTAGAGTTGCACTGTAATGGAGTTGACACTCCAATATGCACCCACAATATTGGCTTTAAGCCAATGATGTACTATGTTTTCAAGAGGTAGTCGATGGAACAGTCCCATCTTTGTCTATGTGGGAATGATGACATAGGTTACAGAAGACTGTCTCCTATAATCCGAATTCTTGTCATGGACATACTCATCTGTTGAGACCATCTCATATGTAAACTTTGCAAAATAAGCTTATGATTCTTTTCATTTGAAGGATGATCCTATCACAAATGCGGGACGTGGGTCCAGCTTGACAGAGGATGGTCATGTCGAATGTGATGCCAGCATAATGGATGGCACTTCTGGGGCATTTGGAGCTGTAGGAGCAGTGCCTGGTACTCACTGTCTTATTGCTCTTACTTATCAGATTTCTCATTGAGTTGGTCCTTTTCAAGTTTCATTTGGTCTCTTTAAAATATTCACGATGCTTCTGAGGATTCAGTCTTTGCTATAGACCAGGTGTCAGAAGTGCTATTCAGATTGCTACTTTACTAGCCAAGGAGCAGATGCTGGAGTCCTCCTTATTGGGTCGGCTGCATCCCATGTAAGATTAAGTTCCCTTAATTTGATTTTGGCTTCCAATGGTTGTGGACGACACACACTACTTAATTCAAGCACTCACCCATGGAAGGAGGAAAGCAATTATCTTGAGGCATTTCTGGATGCAGACACTTTAATATTACCCTTGAAACAACAGTAGTAACTCTATTTTCTCATGTTGCCGAGTCTTTTCAGCTTCCTTATCATGATAACTAGTCATTCTAGTTGTTAAATATGGATCTTGGTAGGAACTGGAGAAACTGCCAGACATCTATTGCATTTTAAATCTATCGTTCTTGTTATAAGCTGCATAGCAATGCAATATTTATGAGTCTGGCAAACTTGTGCCGTCTTTGCTGTAGATTAGCCAAATGACTATGAGGCCTTTCTAATAGTATCCCAGGTCATACGGCACCTGTGTTGATCCAGTCCCTTTATATTCAAAATGCTCGTGTTGATGTTTTCTTTTTGGCATAATGAGCAAATTGCTGTACGAATTCAAAATCTATCTTGTAGATTGAGTTTACCATAGCAAACGCCATCAACAACAAGAGAAAAGTTGCTGAAAATTTCCATGTCTCAGTAGGGCTTTCTGGTACTTGTATGTTGGTCTGCTGTGGCTATGCTGTTGCATAGCTCAATGTCCTCTGAGGTCCCTTCTTTCATAACACTGTTGAGTTATGTTTCATTCTCACAGGTTTTTGGTTGGTGAAGGTGCTCGCAAATGGGCAAAGGCCAAGGGTGTTGCTCTGCCTGTGACTATAGCTGAAGCTGAGGAGGTCCCAGTGCTTGATTTCTTCCTTTTTATGTCAATTGATTGCATATTTGACTGTAATTATACTTTTCGAGTGTGCCAACTAAAACTGTGCACATTGCACATTTTATACCAACAGTGGCTGGTGACAGAAAGGGCAAAAACACAATGGGAGAAATACAAAGAAATGGTTAGGGATGCTAGAGCTGAGAAAAAGACCACTATCGAGCAACCTATGCTCCGAGAACCAGTTGAAGTGTTAGGTATGTGTCCCTAAGAGGCTGAAAAGTATGCATATCTAGAGGGAGTAGACTAACTATCGCACTATATCTTCTTGTTGACAAAGACAATAACATCATGGACACCGTTGGAGTTATTTGCATTGACAATGAAGGACACATAGCATCTGGTGCTTCAAGTGGTGGTATTGCATTGAAGGTAATTGGTCTATTTTGAAACACTTTATGTTAGCATAATTGTCATCATGATACTAATTCCTGTAAGAATGACAGATTAGTGGCCGTGTCGGATTGGCTGCAATGTATGGCGCGGGTTGTTGGGCATCTTCAAAGGGTCCATTTGGGGCTCCTTTTATTACAGGCAGTTGTGTCTCTGGTGCAGGGGAGTACCTAATGAAGGGTTTTGCAGCTCGCGAGTGCTGCGTCTCATCATCGATGTATGATCTATCCTATCTAATATCTATCAATGAGGCTGTTTCTTTAAGAGACATGAAGGAATTTAAGAAACATGATGCTGCTTTGTTAATCTGAGTAACTCTTTCAAAGCAGTGGCTGGGGCTGTATAATTTGACTTAGTAAATACATGGCTATGCACATTCTGTTGCCATGCTGATAGATGGAAATTGAACTGAAGAAAGCATGCCCTTTGAGAATTATGATAAATTCCTAGTGATGATTTCTCTCGTGATTATCACATTCCTTGGTAGGTTTAGCTTTTGCTCATGCTTGATGGTGGAGGCTTATTATTAATATAGACCAGCTAACATAAATAACTACTTTTATGGTATAGTTCACAGGCAGGTCCTGCCTCTGCTTGCATGAAAGTTTTACGTTCCATACTCCAGGAGAGCAGTCAACATGGTATTGATGGAACCGCCGGCATTTTATCAGTACAAGCTGACACTTCTGTGCCAGTACGGATGAGTTAAACTTTGTGGTAGTTCCATTGTGGAGATAATCTTAGCATCAATTTCTAATTTTTTGTTATTGTAATTATTCTAGGTGCCAGGATCTTCACCAAAGCTGAAGGCTGTAGAGATTGCCGCTGCTTACTCTTCGTCATCGTTTGGTATTGGATACTTTGGAAGCTCAATGGAACGGCCAAAGGTATTACAAGATTCAATTCTGGATCTTCAATTTTTATCTTTAATAATCTTTCAGTTCTTTCGTTACTCCCCAGAAAATGAAGACAACACGAAACTTGTTTCAAGTGAATGAAGCCTGCAAAATTCAATTTGAGTGAACTTGCACTGTCTGAGATCACAATGTTGACATGCAGTTTAGTCTCTTAGCAATGTCAAAAGGTTGCGGTATGACCTGTGGCTAGAATTTAATGGTATAGTCTTATGGGTTTGAGATAATGCATCCTGAAGCCCGGAGTGATTAGGGTTGTTGGTGCTCCATAATTCATGTGCTAGTCTCTGCTTTGCTTTCCTGAATCAGAGAGGCCTGTTCTGATATGCTTCATCTAGCTTTAGTGTTATGGGATTTGGCCAATGCACGTTTTTCAAACAGCCTGATACTGTGGCTATTAGTAAAGTTCATAGTATTTTTTCTCCCCTTGGATGATATTTTTGTTATTGATTATCGTTGTTCTAACATTTGCTATCTGTATCTTTCAGGTTTCAATCCTTAGGAGCACAAAACAGCAAAAGACAACTAAAATTGATCATTTTGAAGCTCGGATTGATCTTTCTACGCATGGAGTGCTGTGATTGCTCATGCTTACTTAACCAGCACTTGCCATCCAAGTAACTTAAAGCACCCGAGAGATAAAAGATATGTATACTATGGTATTGATTTATCTACCTATCCAAGTGTGAATACCTAGCATGTCTTAGAGTCTATGCCTAGCTACAATGGGGTTTCTGGAATAAACAAAAGAATAGAGTGAAGCCTTAGGGATTTCTGGAGTTTTGATGTGGCAAGAAAGGATCTGGAAGATCTTATCAGTTAATTTTCAAGGAGGATTAACTCCACTGTATCAAAGCAATGAAATATTGCAATACGAAGAATGATAGCTGTTAAGTTTTTTAATTTGTAGGAAGCGTGAAGCCTTTGAATTGCTTGTCATTTAACTACCCTTATGCAAGTAAGTTCTTCTCTCGACTGGGTGAATCTTACAAGAAATTTTCTTTTATCTAACCTCTATGAAAAAAAAAATGTCGCATTTCAAATGCCCTCCACAAGAGTAATAGAGGTGTCAATGCGACCTCTATAATCTGTTTTGAATTTATCACTATTGTTCAAGCTCACCTTTCCTATGATCCATTAAATTACAAGAAGGGTGCTATTGATCCTGATATTCATGTAGTCGCCAATGGAAAACGTGTTGTACTAATACCCGATTCAGGAACAGCATGAGGAGCTGTTCAGTCCATTAATCATCTATGCTAGTCCTCAGGGGAAAACGATGAGAAAAGGGAAGAGGACATGGATAGTAAATGATCGGGTTAAGGATGAGGAAATCGGCTTATGAGATTATAATTTGAGCATAATACAATCAAGCAAACACAGGAAGAATCAAATTTTGGAACAATCAAACAAGAATTTCAATCATTGACCCCCCACAAAATCGAAAATAGATGATGAGCTAACCAAGTTGCAGAAAACTATCAAGGAGCGCTAAGCAGATGGCGAGACTTCTTGCATCATCTCAGTGTTGGTTTCTGTCACCATCTCAGCAGGCTCGGGTGGTGGGGTACCAGAGGAGGCGTTTCTCCTGTGCGTGGCTGAGTCAAGCACGTGCTTGTAGTCGCCCTTCTCCATGAACAGCCGCGCGAAATGGTGTCTGCAGTAGAGAACTCCATCGAGGGCAGCATAAGAGGAGTGCGTCAGAGGGCATCCTCCATGCGCGCATCTGAAGCATGTCTTGTGGTAACACTCTCCCTCCATTGTCACCTGTTTACAGGAAAAACCATCAGGATGTAACTGAAAGCTCTAACCTGGTGTCCTCACCTATAAATGCATCAAACCATTTGGTGCACGGCAACACTTCTCGTATCAACATGGACACGAGTTAATAAATCAGATGCAATCACTCCAACGACATGAAACACGCAAAACCTCTGACTGATAATTTTGATTGCCGAAAGGAGTAAAACGCTACGAACCTTTTCCAAGGGGTAAACGGTTTTGTTGCAAGTGGAACACTTGTCTAGGGTTCCACTGAACAAGGAAGAGAGCTTGCTGGGGGTTCTTGTCTGTAAAAGGTCGTTGGGATTGTTAGCCCCCGTCAATCAGGTAAAAGACAATAACATGGAAATGGCACCATGGATGATGCTTTTGATTGCCAGATTTAGACATAACCATCCCAAGGATTCAAAACATTGGACTTTGTCCAGGATTAAATCTAGAAGGATGATGCGTTTGAGGATATCGATAATTTTATCAAAACAAAAAAGAAATTCTCAAAAGGGCATCCTAACATCGGTGATGAAGTTTACCAGCTCATTCGGCTTGTCGGACTTGGCTGCCAGGGCATATCATAGGCAAGATATTGTCAAGACAAGAATAGTTAGTGCAAGATCTGGTGAAACCACTAAAGAACAAAACAAGGCACGGAAAATGTACCTGAATGGAAATTCTTCCTGAAATCACCGGATTCCTTGAAGAGTTGCTCGAAATGCGTCTTACAGTAGAGAACACCATCCATCGAGGAATAGTTGCTCATCTACCAAGCAATTTACATCAGTACAGGTTTCGACATGCGAATGACAGGAAAATTATTGCTTTATCACGTAAAACCAATTCCGAATCTCTCCCTCACATTGAGAACCCAATAACATTAACATCCAGAAAAAAATGCAGAAACATAACATACCACAAGTGTCCCATTGCAATGGCTGCATCTGAAGCAGGTTTTGTGATAGGGAATGCCTTCAAGAGTCATCATGTCGACGACATGAACGGTCTTGTCACAAACCTTACATTTATCCACGGTTCCAGTGAAAGCCATCTTTTGTGTTTCCTTGGGCAGATTAAATCTATGCTGTGTCTGATTGTCCGAGGGTCAAAGAAGATTCAGCAAGAAAAATTTTCAGACCCTTTTCTTGCTATCCCACCCCTGACAAGTCAGATTGAGCAGAATGTCTCGGATTTGTGTGAAAAACTTCAATGGCTCACACGTTATAATGGGTCTTCGCCTTTCCTTGGGATGGTGGGAAATGGCATTCCAGTTTTCTTGGACAGTTGAATGGATGTCCATGTTGTGAGCTAAAAATGGACAATCCTCCATCAATTGCATATACATCGCCAGGGTAGGGGAATGACAAGAGGGCATGTGTGTTTGACCTTTTCAAAAGTAGATTTTGGGCTGAGGCCAGCCAAATTCACTTGGCAACATAGCTTTTTTGTCTTTGTCAAATGGGTAATTCACAAGTCAATGACCTCATATGTGAATCAATCCAGAGTGTCAGGGTAAGCGAATTGCAATTGTAGGTTTCATTTCTTGAAATAGATAAGGTTACTCATATAACAGTTTGAGATCACTACATGAATCGATCGTGTAGTAAAAAAGCCAGCTCCTCCTTCACTGCCTCACCCTCTCTCCCCGTCATGAACAGGCTATTCACCACCTCCGGCGATGGTGACGACACCAAAGATGTCCCTCAGCCCTCTCCCCACCGCCTATATGCCATTATCAGGCCACCCTCTGCTCTTCTCCTCGATTAAATCCCTCAACGATTGGGAAATGTCCAGCATGCCAATTAAAAATCAAGCTATTGAGAGTTTCTCAATAGTTTTGGAGTATATCCCGACCTAATCCTATCAATAATATATGCATACCTTTCATATCTGTTTCAAATCTATCATAAACCATTTAGCACCATTTCTGAGGGAAGATATTTCATGAGGTTTCATCCTGATCTTATTTCGACTTTTAATTTTTTTGTGATTTTTTCACATTCCTTTTCTTTCATTTTTAGCTTTTAAGTTGGAAGATATTTTTATGACTTAACATCAGCAATTTTTATTTAATGTCATATTTTGTATTACTTTTGAAAATGAACAATTAAAAGATTAGGTTCTTTTAAAGATATTATGACCTTAATAGGGAAAAAAAAAAGAATAATTAAGCATTGGTTTTTGGAGGGAATATATTCTTGGGATAGACTTGCTAAGACTTTAAAATGTGGAGGACTTATTTTGAGAACCTAATAAGGTGGGGATAAGATTGAAAATGGTGAAAAGGTGAGGATTTTTATTGCAATTTTGCCTTACGAAATTGTTAGGAAAAGCCATATGCCCGCATTCGAGATAAACACTATGAACAATTATAAATGGATAAAGTTGTATCTTATGACAATAAATACAATGGTCGAGAGTTATCCATGAACTCCAACGTTTTGAATTTGAACTCAAGATAATTATGAAGTATTTCAAGAATTCTAACCTCTAATACGTATATGTCTCCGAACTTCCAACTGTTGTACGATCGCCTAAACTTTATTTACAAATGTTACCCCTCCACTACTTTTTCCATCGACGTGTGCAATTCACGTGATCTTGAGTGAGTAAAAGTTTATCTTCATTTCACTTTTTAAAAGAAAACCCTCATTTACCCTATGTAAAATGGTAAAATAATATATATGAGATTGGTATTAAAAAAAAAAAAAGAGATAACTAAATTAAATTGGTATTAAAAAAAGATAACTAAATTAAATTGGTATTAAAAAAAAAAAGGAGATAACTAGATTAAATAGAAAATTAATAACCAAATAGAAATGAAAAAATAAATCAATAAGTACATTAACTAATAAAATCTTGTTATTTGATGAACGTAGCCGTTTTAATAGAACTAAATAAGATATATTTACAAAAAATAAAAATAAAAAGGGGATTTCCATTGGGGGTGAGCATGGTTCTAGGATAGAATCTGAAACCTAGAACTTGGAACCCGAGTACGGATCGGTGGAAACCTCGTAGATTCTAGGTTCTAGGTTCCAAAATATGAAGGGTAAATTCTAGATTTCAAAAAATGAGAAACCTATTTTGACAGGTAAGTTCCAAGTTCTTAGTTGAAAGAACTTAAACCCGCAACTTAGAATTTGAAACAAATTTTAATGTTTTTCTTTATTTATATCTTTTGCACAATCTTAAGATATAATTTGAGCTTCTATTTTACGATTGAGACTTTTACTTTATTAATATGTATATTTTTCAAGGGTATTTATGGCCAGTGAATTGTGCAGCAAGTGGTGGTCATTAAAGATTTTAATTTATTACAATCGTTTAATTAATAATATAAGTATAACCCAATAGACCCTGGAATCGATCCTGAAATCTGTAACAGGGTAGGTTTCAAATTCTAAGATATGTAGGATAGGTTTTAGATTCCAAAAAATGATGAACCCATTCCAATGATACGTTCCAAGTTTGAGGTGGAACATGTGAGAACCCGAAACCGTTCACCCTTAATTCTTAAAACAAAAAGGTCAAACAAAAAAGAATTATGGGTTTTACATGGTTCTTTTCGGGCCACCTAAGCGCCACACGCACGTCAGCATTTATGTTAAGCTTTTCGACAGAAGGATGTAGATGATCAAATGAATGTATGTACGGTTATAGTACCCGATTACACCCGAAGAAAGAAAAAGAGAAAACACAACAAGTTTAACGACATCCTTTGACTCGAGAAGAAGTTCAGATACTTGCGATCGCCATTGTCCCTGCATGCACCTGCCTTATAAAATGATCGTGTGCTGTCGATGTGGGGAAACGAGAATTGGGTTTTGCACCGATAGAAACCGTAGATTTTCGGATCGAAAATGGATAAAATGCGAGAGTGAGGCCAGATTGATGTGGAGCAAGACCGTACTCGGCACGTGCATGCGGGGCCCCAGTTTCGTCGGGAGTTTATCTGTTGTTGGTTGGGCGGCGTTATCCGTTTCCCGGTGACGTGTCCGTCTGCCCGCATAGATACGAGCGAAGCAGCGGTTCTCGCCGTCGCGCTCGTCCCAAGCGCGTGCGCGAGACACTCCGCCATTCGTTCTTGAGACTGTCGGTTATTATCTGTCTGAACGATGTCCACTGGGCCTCTCCAAGTTAACAGGATCGAAATCATGCAATGCAATGCATAGCCCAAAAGAAGCAGTAAAGAGCAAAGAGGCAGACACCCCCTCGATTGACTGCGGGATCCTAATGGCTTGTTGCTCCTCCTGCATGTTGGGTTCACTATAGTTCTTTGCAGTCCTGGAGCTCCCAAGGTAAGCAATCTGTCAAATTCAAGTTCCCTTTTGTTAACAGCAACAAAGAAAGGGGGGGCCGGCGCGGGAAGGAAGGGAGTAAAAGGTTAAAGGTGTGGGGATACATCAGTTCAATCATTAGTGCTGTGAAGTACCGCAGGAAAGGAGATTTACCTGTCGAGAATCCCAGGTTATGCTTGTTTTCGGATCACAAGTTTCGGAGTCTTATCCGCCGTAGCGTTCTTTTAAGATGTCCAGAAAAGGGTGTTACCTTGTTTTTGTGAGCGCCTTATTCACGTCATTTCATGTACTTGGAAAGTTAGTGGACATTGGTATTGGTGCTTCTTTTTTTTATGAGTTTCTGCCATGAGATCTACGTTTCTGGATTCTTTTGATGTCGTGAGAGCATTTTTTTGCAGTCCCCTTATTCTGTTTTTCCATTTGAGAAGTTTGCGATTGATCATGGGATCGAGTCCATCTATTTCTGATCGTGATCAATGCGTCGCAAGCATTAAACAGTGCCGATTCGATGTGAGGCAGCTCTATCCTTCTGGGAAGCTGAATTCAAGTGTGTTTGGCTAAGAGCCACATTCAGGACATTCCTGCTTTTATTCTTTTCCTTTTTCACTTGCTCGCTACAACATGGATTTTGATTCGTTGAAAGCCCAGTTTTTCAGTTGTTTGAAATTGGTTGATTAGCATTTGATCCATGTTCCTGCGGGGCGAGCTAATGAAAGCTTCTCCTTTCTCTTTTTCTTTTTCAGTATCAGCCTTGCGTTTCTACTAAGATGCTTCCAAACTGTGAAGCCTAATTGACAAAAGCAGAAAATAATGTTCATCTAGAATAGGCTTCAATTCAAACTATTTCGGGTCTAGTTTTCAATTTTAACTGGAGCTGGTTACAGCATAAGGACTAAGGAGCTTTTCCTTTATGTGCCAAGTAATTTATGACAATGTAAATGCAGGGACGTACTCTTGGTGAATCGGCATCCATTGTTCTTTAAATAGGTCAGACAGGCCACGGGTACCCACTCTTGAGATGAACTCCTTGTCTTTACTTGGAAGAAATGGCGGAGGACAACAGCGAGGCAACTTTCAGGGCTTTGAAATTGGTTCATGTTCGAATGCTACCAAGGAGCTCTCTGCTAGTGATCTGCTTAGAAGTTCATCGAGAGGTTTTTATAAATATTGGTCTAAAGTTTCTATAGGTGCTAGGAAACGATACCAGTTCTGCGTCTTTGCAAAAGTAAACAAGGGTAGGAAGCATGAGTACCCCTGGCCTGATAACCTTGATCCGAATATCCCCAGCGAACAACAGTTGACCTATCTCTCTCACTTCAAGCCCCTGGCTGAGAAACCGAAGCCAGTGACACTTCCTTTCGAAAAGCCCCTTATGGACCTAGAGCAAAAGATAGTCGAGGTGAGTTTCCTATCAAATGTGTTTGATGTCATACATCAGGGATCTAAACTATGCAGTTCTGTTTTCGTTACTTGTTAGGAAAATTAGAACAACCCAGTGAGAAAGTTAAGCCTGCATGTTTCCCTCTCATGATTGTGGTGTTAGAGTCAATGCACTCACTAAAATTGCTCAATTGACCTGTATAATCAAGCGTGATAACTTAGAAGAAGTGTAAAGGCATTTAGCTCTTCACAATTGTAATCTATACAACTAACAAACCTTAACCTTGAGATTCTTTGTGCTTCCTGCAGGTTCAAAGAATGGCAGACGAAACTGGTTTAGACTTCAGTGACCAAATTGGGGCACTAGAAAACAAGTATCAACAGGTACAATTCCAAAATTATTGTGGGAAAGGTCCCCGATGAGGTTAGCATAGGCATTGCTCCAGCGTTACATTTTATCTACATTAAGTTCTTAAGTTGTTTGAAGGAGCTTATTCTCCTGTTGCCCTCAAATTCTGGATGGATTGTCCATGAGATATGTAAAGGTGAACGTCAAGAAAATCTGCAACTGAAGCATGTGCTTTTCTTATGGCATCTGGACTGGATGTGAGATTGAACCTCTTAAAAGGTCCATTTTATGGACAATTTTTCATATTGGCTTGTGTGTGGTCTATGAAGCGTGGAAGAAACATTTACTGGGGTAAACCGTATTATGAAGAGTAGCATGATTATTGCTGTTCCTATGGTTATTTCTCAAGAGATTGAGAGATTGGTTTTTTTCCTCCTGCTTGCCTACTTACAAAGCATATAATAAGAACGCAACTTTTTACTTCAACTGCAGGCCCTGAAGGATCTGTACACGCACTTGACTCCCATCCAACGCCTGACTATAGCTCGACATCCCAACAGACCAACGGTCCTTGATCACATCTTGAACATAACAGATAAGGTACCTTCCTTTTTCTACTTGACACGAGTTCTGCTACAAGATCAAGATCTTACGCTCCATTTTGTAACTCCGTTTATCTTGAAGTGGGTGGAACTCCATGGCGATCGTGCAGGATATAATGATCCAGCCATTGTGACTGGGCTTGGGACCATTGACGGTAAGAGCTATATGTTTATAGGCCATCAGAAAGGGAGGAATACAAAGGAAAACATAGCTCGCAACTTTGCGATGCCAACTCCTCATGGGTAAGTACCAGTATCATAGTCTTTAAACCCAATTTATTAAAAATAACAGAAATAGAAAAGCAAAACCAAATAAAAAAAGCTGCAGAATATGTACTATTTTGCAATAACATCTTGTGAAGATTGATGGAAAGTTTTGCTGAATGGAAAGCTACCGCAAGGCCTTGCGCTTGATGAAGTATGCAGATCACCATGGATTCCCAATTATTACTTTTGTTGATACTCCTGGGGCCTTCGCTGATTTAAAATCAGAGGAACTTGGTCAGGTGAGTTTTCACTTCTCTTATTCCTGAACTCTTTCTGTATAGCAGACAATCCATTTCCTTTTGCGAGTGAATTTTCTTATGTACTTCGGTGCAGGGAGAAGCAATAGCCCGTAACCTTAGGACAATGTTTGGATTTAAAGTACCCATTGTCACAGTTGTGACTGGCGAAGGTGGTTCTGGTGGAGCTCTTGCCATCGCGTGCGCCAATAAGCTGTTTATGCTGGAGAACTCGGCATTCTATGTGGCAAGGTAAGTGCGGTTCTTTCTTGATCTTTCTGGTGGCGAAAACCAAACTTTTGAGCTGAAACAATCAACAATAAATCAAGCCTTATCCTACTAAGTGGAATCGGTTCCGTGAAACAATCATGATTTTGGATTTTCAACTCTGGAGAAAATTGATAAGACCCTTGTTCTAATCTGTGTTCAATATGAGAGCTTCTTAATTCACATATCACGGGTTCATCTCTGTGCATAGAACTATTGGCCACAAATTCATTGCCACCTTCATTGAAGATCCATGTAGTGCTGGTTTGCTATCAGTGTTTTATTCAATCACATAGTTTGGGCTCCTAGAATATGGCGCCCTTGGGGCTTTCTATTTGATTGTATCGAAAGGCCCAATTCATTGGGATTTCCCTACTGGGCCAGGTCATTACCATTGATAAACTCTCCTTTGTTTTTCTGGTGGTTAGCCCTGAAGCTTGTGCTGCAATACTGTGGAAAACTTCCCAAGCAGCTCCTAAGGTACATAATCATTCTTAATCTGACAACTTTATCATCACGCAATGCAGCGAGGGCACTGGATGATAATGAAAGTATTTTTGCGGACTTGTACAGGCAGCTGAAAAGCTGAGGATCACAGCTCAGGAAAACTACAGGCTCAAGATTGCCGATGGCATAATACCTGTAAGGACTAGCAACTTTCTATATCTATTGCTTTCTGGCTATACGGTAGCCAGATATCGAGGTCAAGAGTGAGAGCAAAAGTTTCTCATGGAAGGAGTAAAATCATTTTCAGTTTTCTCTGCCTGTTGGATGGGCCAGAAATTGCAGTTGGAACTTCTATCTTACTGTCGTCGCTAAAATTCGTAGGAACCTCTCGGTGGTGCACATGCAGACCCTGTGTGGACGTCTCAGCAAATAAAGTTTACAATCATTCAGGCCATGCAGGTAATAGATGCTCGCTCAATATATTGCCAATAGGAATGATCTTTTCCAAGGAACTCAGACATCTTTCAATATCCTCGACAAATTCCACAGTTCTCTCTCGGGTATTAAAAACTTTCTGGTCATCCCTATCTTATAGAAAATGTTCAATAATGCAGGAGCTCACAGCAATGGATACCGAAGAGTTACTTCGCCACCGTAGGAACAAGTTCCGGCTAATCGGAGGCTTCCAGGAAGGCATTCCGGTGGAACCCGAGAGGAAAAGAAGCATGAAACGAGCTGATGTCAACACTCTGGCCACCGACTTAGAGTCAGAGATCGAGAACCTCAAGAAGAAAATCCTAGAAAAGACAGGGCCGCCCGATCTGCTCACTAGCCAAGCTATCGAGAAGCTCAGGCAAGAGGTCGACAAGGAAATGACGGAAGCATTCATAGCAATGGGACTGCAAGGGAAACTCGAATCAGTAAAGATGGAATTATCCAAATTGCCGGATTCGCCTAACCAGCCTCTCAACCGTGGTCTGCAAGAGAGAGTCGACAACATGGTGCGAGAGTTCAATAGTAAATTATCAAGGCCAGGGGCCTATCTTGGACTAAAGACCAAGCTCGAGAAGCTGAACATGGTGAACAGGCTGGTGGAGCTGAAAGAGAAACGCGACCGGTTAAAAGCAGAAATAAACGAGAAGATCCCGGCTGAAGTGAAGGCGAAGATGCAGCTTCTTAAAGATGCTCAGGAGAAGCTACGTGAGGGCGACGAACTGGATGAGCATTTGGTGGATGAAGCAAAGAGAGCTAAGGAAGAGCTGGAGGCAGCTCTTAAGTCGGCTAACCTGGAGATTGTCGGCACGACGAACCGGAACTCAATCCACGTTGCAGCCGAACTACAGCACGGGATGGAGAAGATGAAGGAAGAGATCGACCGGGACATCGCAAGAGCAGTAAACGCAGCCGGAGTTGGCCCCGAAATCGAGCAGCTGAAGGCGGAGGTGGCAAAGGGCTCGAGCCCGGAACATGTTAGGAAGATGGCGGCGGAGATCAAGGAGAAGATTCTTGCTGCGTTGGACGCAGAAGCACTGAAGGAGAAGGCGGAGAATCTTCAGAGGTCGGCGAGGGAGAACGGAAGATGTTAAATTACTGAAGAATTTTAGATTAGCAAGGAAATAGTAATGAGTAAATATTTGGATCTATCTTGAGATAAACAATATTATTATTGTTAAATAATGAGTGATCAGAATTTGTGAAATATTTGACAAATCATCCTAAATTCAAATTGAGAAAACGAGAAACTCGTGAGTGACTCAATAATTATTTTTTTTCTTTGGCCGTAACTCGATAATTATATTTGGTTATTGCAAATTGCAATTTCGTCCTTCTAAAATTATGTATCAAGTTCATATTAAATATAGAAATATGGAGTTTTTTGGTAGGTTTAGCCTTGAAGGTTAAGTGCACTTTGATTTGTTCAATTTGTTCTCTATATGAAATCAAGTTAACGAACATCATGTCAGCATATTAACCATGTTAATTAATGGAATGGATTGATTATTTAAATCATACAAGTTAAATGACTTGAGTGTACAAAACAAAACTAAAAGGATCAAATCGAATAAAGGAATATGTGCATTACAAGTCCTCAAACTTATCGTGAAAGTGCAATTAAATCCTAAAACTTTTAAAAAACGTAATCAAATCCTAAAACTTGTCAAATTTGCGCAATTAAGTCCTTCCGTTGACAGTGGCAATTTATTTAACAAAAAATACTGATGTTGCAACTTTAAATAGATTTATCTCTCGTACATGACATTTTTTTAATCAAAAACTAAAGAAAGCTAAAATAATTATAAAAAAAAAATAGAAAAAAAATGTTTAAAAAAAGTGTAGGGACTCATCGATGGCTGCCACCATTGCCACCCATTGCTGGAGGGGCCAACGAATCTCACCCGGGCCCAGCAAGGTTTGCCAGCCCTAGGAGGCTCATCCAAATCTAGGTGATGCTCTCTCTCGCTCAGGCCTAACTTGGGCCTAGCGATGGTCATTGGTCACCAGCCCTCACCTAGGGCCGACAAGAGCCGACAAGGCATTATCCAGATCTGGGCAAGTCTCACTACCCTCAGGCAAGGGTTGACTAAGTCTCACCCAAGCCTAGCAACAATTGCCAGTGAAGCCTCACCCAAGGTGGGCGATGGTCACCAGCCCCAGGGGAGGGTCGATTTCACCTAGATCTAGGCACCCTCAACCCAATTTGGCAAAGCCTTGTCAACCTAGGCAAGGGCCAACCTCACTACCCCACCGCCGCCACCTAGGGCCAATGGGTCACCAACCCCTCAAGTGATGGGCAGTAGCAACAACGGTCGCCAATCATTGGTGTGTTTTATCCTTTTTTTCTCTTTTTGTCTAGTTTTATATTTAAAATATTTTAGCATTTTTTTTGTTTTTTAATATTATTTAAATAAGATATAAAGGAAAAAATAATTAAAAAATGCCAAGTAAGAGAGAGAAATCCATTTAAAATTGTCATGTCAATATTTTCTATTAGATAAATTAATGGTGTTAACAGAAAGATTTAATTGCACCAATTTAGTAAATTTTAAAACTTGATCATACATTTTAAAAATTCTAGAACTCAATTGTACTTTCTCGATAAGTTTTAGAGCTGGCGTGTGTATCCCTTGAATAAAAAATAATAATTACAGGACTCAGAGTGTGCTTTATGACCATTAAAATTGTACTCATTCTTAATTGGAAATAAGTTTCTCCGATTGAATATTTCTTATATTTAAAATTAGAACACTATGTTATATTAAAATTGCTCGGGAAAGCGAAGTAGTCGAAGTTTGCGGAAAAGCAGCATGAACACCGCCCGACTGTTAAACAAAAGAAAAAAAAAATTGGTATGTTACCGCAAAAAGAAAAGCCAAGACATCAAAAGCTGCAAAATAAAACCAATTCTGAACCCTGTTTCTCAAAAGGTAAATATCGATTACAAAAATCAAATCATGAATTCTAATTCAATATAGAAGCCTATTCTAAATAGGAAATTCGCGGATTGCTTCACCTAACTTGGGTCCTAACTTGTGTCCTCTCAACATGTAACGAAACATCATGCGTCAATTCAAATATCCACATACCGCTATATGAAATTCCTATTTAATAGTCATCTCTCACCTCTCATTATAAATACGCCTATGACTAACTGAAAATGGGTTCAAACGTTAAAGCTCAATCAGATTGGATCTTATATGGGTTTCTAGAAAACCCATTAAAGTCCAAAGAAAGGTGCAAGATTTCTTCATCCACCACCAAGGCCACCACCGAGCAAGGTTGCCATCCAATCTCACCCCCATCATGTCTCGCCCGATGTCGAGTTTGGCCCATCGTCGTCCGTAACCTATGAAGCGTCGACCCTCGACTGTGCCGACAATCTCCGTCGTGCCCTCTGTCAAGGAAGACAGAGGGGCTCCAAGTTGTCGTGAGGCCGCAACCCCAGCAACGGGCGACGTCTAATCTAGGCTAGCAACCTCACATCCGACGTCGTGAGATGGAGATAGAGGGCGGGGGCGTGTCGCGATTAGTATTGGAGGCCCGATGGCGGCATCGTCCAGGGGCTCGGACGGAGGTGAGACTGCGGCGACCGAGTCGGACATGCGACAAAGTGGGTTCAAGAACTTGTCTTCCATTGTGGAGCACAAAGGCTGATTGATGGGGGGCACTCCCGAAAGAACGAGAGAGAGAGAGGGGAGAGCGAGCCTTGAAGTATTAAGCCCAAAAGAGGGAGCAAGTCAGCTGAGGACCCATTTGTCCCAAGCCTGTTTCTAAGCCGAAAAAGAGCCACTTGCGGGCTGTCTAGTTTTGTCAGTGTGGCCAGAATTACCCAAATGAAAAAGAAAACCAATGTGGCCCAACTAGGTTGGGTTGGGAATATGGGTCATGTCAGGTATGGCCCATATATCTCCACGTTGCTCATGTGCCATGCGAAATCCTAACCCATGACTCGACCCGAGCACCCGAAGTCTCTCGCCGACTTAGCGAGCTGATCCGTAGAGACGTCCATTCTTCAGATGCAACAAGTTAAGATGAGAATTTGTTAATAATTGAAATTTGGGTCGGGTCAAGTATGAATTAGGTGCAGGCAGGGTCAAGACTAGATCGCTATGATGTATTGTTTAAATAAGTAAATTCAGATCGGGCGATTTTCGACCCGATCTATCCATTTGACAGGTTTTAGTTTTCTTAGATTTGGTTGAATATGGTAGTGTTTTAGCGGATTGGGTATTAGTCACTAGAATTGTATTTGCATAAAAATTAGTCAAAACTGATTAACCAAGTCAATATGAGTCGATTGATTTTTTACTCAATCTGATTCACCAATTTGACAAATCTAGTCACAAGGTCAATTCTCAACTTAGAATCACCCAACTCGAGAACCAATCGCCCGTAATTACAAGTACAAATGGTGCATTTGGTTCAACATTTGTAAAGCCCTTTGAGGAAGTCCCTTGGGCATATGGAAATGCTGTTTGGCAATTTTTTTGGAGAACTTTAGGGAAATGTAATTGCATTTTTAGGTCTTTGGCCCAAACTAGGTCTAGACGTGCTTTAGAATGTTGCATCTCAGATATGCAAATAGGCTTTTTTTTTCCAACTTTGTTCTCACTCAACTTTCATAATTCCAAAAATGTCATTGAAAACTCCAACTTTGCCTTAGCCAACAACGTCGACTAAGTTCTACCAACAAATAGTTTGAGATCAAAAAAAAAAAAAAAATAGCAAAACTCAATGCGTTTTTAAAATATACTTTTGAACACTACTAGCATTTCAAAAAATCTTTTTAGCCTAAAGGCCTTTCCATTTTTAGCATACACTGCCGGTGATTGACACGAACTAAATTGCATATTGACTAATCGATTGTGCCATTATAATTTAGGCACTTCAGATTTCCCAAAGTTAGATTGTTACATCGAACTGTTGCTTCCTATCAAGGAGAAGATTGTTGCTGCTTTGGATGCAAAAGCACCGAAAGAAAAGGCAATCTAGATAGGCATTTGAAGTCCTCGAGACCAAGAATGGCAGATGTGAAATTGACATTGTTTGGCTTTGAAGCTTGAATCATGGATTGAATTTGACTTTACTCATTCTTAACCGAGACTTCCAACGTAATTAAAAAGAAAAAGAAAAAAACTGTCAAGCATTTGTTCTTCACGTTCGACACTTTAGGTGTTCTGACAGAAAGTCATTCTTGAACCGAAACCGATGGTTGCTCGACAGACTCTCCTGCATACCGCAACGGAACGGAATATTGCACTGTCGGATCATGTCAGGCACAGAATCACAGATGATGCGGACCCGAGTCAACGTGCTAATGAGAACTTGCATCGGGGGTTACTTCTTTATGAAGCATTGGATCGGGAGGAAAGTGCGCCATTCCCTGAGGATTGAACTAGGAAAGCAAAAGAAAGTGGCCTTTCTTTCTCGAGTATAATTGCATTGCTTTATTCTGTGTTATGGCTGTCTTCTTCCCTGTCTTCTTGGTAAAGACTTGTAATGTGTTGTCGCCCTGAAAGAGATTGATGTTGCCCCGCCTTTTCCTTTCCACCTTTTGCCCATGGCCTCCTACTGGAAGCTTTTCCCAATAATGCACCATTGATCCTGATTATTATATATATTAAAATATAATTATCCTGGTGCCGACTTTTTCTACTTTGTCTATACCCCAACTCACAAGTCTTAAACATCATAATGCCCCAATTTTTGGAAATTCCCTAGAACACGTATGCATTATTTATATTAGAATTATGATTAATACCACGAAAAATTCTAAATAGATACATTTGTAACAAATTAAATTAATGTCACGAAAAATCACAAACTGGTATACCCAAATGACAAATAGAAGGTAAAACCCCAAATTGATATATCTATTAACTGTCATGTGTTATCTAACTCGACAATTTGATGGTAAAATTGAATGGAAAATAATGGAGGGTACATTCATCACAGATGTAATAGTTTAGGATTAAATTAATTTGGTGGATGTACTAATTTTTTATTTTTCGTGGCATTAACCCTTAGAATTATTGTGACCCCACTAAAATAAGAAAGAAACTTTAAAAAAAAAAAAATTACAGTACTATAGCCTCTCTTATCCAACATGAAGTTGAAAATTAATTTTCTATTTCAGATTATATTCAGTCTTCTTAGGTTCCATTAGTTTTGTGGAAAGCGAATAATTTGGAAAATATTTTCCTAAAAATGATTACTTATATCACCTACGAATATGAATGAACAAAAAATATTTTCATCATCCACCAAAATATTTAGACTTAAATTGCTATCAATAATAAAAATATTTTTTATTGACTAATTATGTTTAAGCGATCAATTTTATGAAATTTTTTTCTAAATCATTCATTTTTTACGAAACAAAATGAGCCTCAATAATTTAAGCGGCTTCAAGAGGATCGAGCATGCAAATTTCCAACATGTATTGAGCGTGTTTGAGCAAGGTTTGATCCGCCCATTTGGTTTACGACCAATAAATGTGCTACATGTGGATGAATTCTACTAATCTTTTTTTTTTGGCATGCTTTAGACGCGTGTAATTAAAACATGTCAACACATTATATCTATAATGCGTTTTAGATGTACTTAGACATATTTGTGCACGAAAGGTCGAATTTTTTTTTAAAAACGTCGAGCATATTATATCTCGACCTATTACATAATCGTGTCACGGTCAATTTCAAGTTCACGATTGGAGCAGTGAAGATATTGCGTTCAGCTTGAATCCGACGCAAAGCAATTGTGACGCGACATGATCACTACTTCTAACGACAACTCTACATTGCTTGATATTATTAATTTAGTTTTCATTCTATTTTTTTTTCTGATTTTACATGCAATTATAGGAAAACGCTCGTTAATATAACGCTGGCGAAAGTGTTTTATCCCCTTATATCGTTGGCCCCACCGGTGCAATCAACACGCTCTGGCCCTGCAAACCGGTCGACTGAAGTAAATGCATGGAGAAGATGAGCACCAAAGAGACAAACTTCAAAGAAGAAAATGTACTCGAGAGAGAGGGAGAGAGGGTAAAATAAAAAATTTGAACCTTTCAATGCTGTAAAATTTCATGGCAATTTAGCTCCGATTATTTGACCAAAAAGGAAAAAATAAATTCCAAATAAGAGTAGAGCTCGTTTTTTTAAAAGATGACTCAGAATGAACATTGTCTCAAATAAGAGCTATGTATGTTTAACATTCCAATTTCCAAACCACAATGAAATCATATGAGTTCAAGAACTGAAGGCAGATAAATTGTAAGTTCAACAACCAATGATCCACATGAGTTCAAGAAGTGAATATTCCCAACACTAGGACATCACGCAGAGTTGCAGAATCCTCGTTGCATTGTTTCTCGAATCAGTGTCCTAAAATTTTCAGAGAACCCAACTTCTCGGTTACATAGTGATAACGCTGTTTGCTTGTTTCAGTGCTTTATGTAAATCATATGAGTTCAAGAACTGAAGGCAGATATATTAAGAACCGGATTAGGAATTGAGTACTTCTAATTTGGGCAAGATTAGAGCATTTATCGAGAAAGGCCGGCTCGGTCCAACTATTTCTATATAAGTATTTTATGACAAGCAAGCTTGTGTAATGCTTAAGAGGTGTTTTTTTTTAAGGCCCGGCCAATTTCGAGACCATGTTCCCTCTCGCGTTTAAATTTTCCTAAGTGGAAATAATAATATCATGTAAATGGATTTAGACAAAGAGCTCTAGTTACTCAATATCCCAAAATCCGCTTGAGTGACTTCTATTGTTTATTCTTAGTCTTATTATCTATTAAGGAACATACTAAGTTTGACCACACATCATTTTTATTTCTTATTATAACTAAACACCACCTCTAATTTGGACAAATGATATAAATGATCTATAAAATTTAATCCAACATATAATATTATCTCTGAACTTTTAATTTGACTAATATGCTCACTGAACTATTAATAAATGTCCAAACTAGTTTCTAAATTATATGAAAATATTCACTAATATAACTACTAATCCATTAAGTTTGAATGGTGAACAAAAAGAGAAAACTCACAAGGATTTTGAATGAAATAACAATCTCAAATAAGAATATAACAATCTATGTTATTAAATAACGATGGACATGTTAATGTCCTAACATGTTTTTTCCTTTAAAGTAGATGTATAGAAGAGTAAATAGAAGGATAATATTAAACATTTATTGAAAATTTAGGATTATATTTAATTGTTTTACGGTGCGCATGACAAAATTTTTGGAACGGAAATTGATTTCTGACAATCAATTTCTATTTCAGAAGTTGAGAAGCTAAAAATTTTAGCTTTTGATTTCTTCTTAAAATCTATTTATGGAATAGAAATTTGTTCCAGAAATAGAAAAATCAAATTGCATTATCAAACGGATTTCTATTCCAAACCTGTTTTTGGAAATAGAGAAATAGAGAAAATATATAGTCCTATCAACTTATTTGGTTATTAGGTAAGAGGGGCAACCACCAACTTATCTGGTTATTAGATGAGCGGGCCCACTTCAACTTTGGAGCTAAAAATGTATTTTCCATTCGGTGACTTTGGCTGCGTTTGGTTCAAAGATTTAATGCCGGCTTTCAAGTTTGAAAGCTTCGGCGAATCGCCGATCGTTGGTTGGCTCAACTTTAAAGTCGGTTTTCAAATTTCAACTGCGCTTCAAAATGCCGAAAACCCAAAGCCTAAGTAGAGATTAGGCTTTTAGGCTTTCAAAGATTCCGCCGAACGCTAAAATTATTTTTTCCTTTCCAAAACCACCATCACTAATTCTTTATATTTTTGATTTTGTCCATGATTATTATTTTTTTAATTGAAAAAGGAAGCAGCCCTTCGCCGGACACCAAGGAACCAATTTTAATAACAAGGTTTGTGAAGAATTGCGCGATTTTTAAATGATTGTATTCTTTCTGTTTTCCAGTTTGTGGGGTGGGAGCTGCACTAGCGGCAGCACCGCCCTTCATATCCAGCTCTAATAAAAGATTAGCCAAGAGCCAATCGTTTATCGAACAAATAGAAAAAAGGCTTTCCAGTCCATAAGAAAATGTATTCTGTGCAGCGGCTGCTCATCCTCGCTTCCACGGTCTTGGCGACCATCTCCGGCTCCGGGGCCGTCGCCGACGTCGGCACAGCTGCTTATTACAGCTCTCCGTACACTCGTAAGTCGTCCACCCAAAAATGAAAGGAAGAAGGATCAGAAAGAAAGAAGAGCTTGCTAAATCCCCTTCTTTTTCTTGCTGTTGGTTTAGCGACGGAATGCTATAGAGATGACCCGTCCCAGCTTCCTCCGGGCAACCTGTTCGCGGCGGGCGGGCGGCGATCTGTGGGATAACGGGGCGGCCTGCGGCCGGGTGCACGCGGTGCGGTCCGTCGGTGGGTCGCAGTCCGTCCCTTCCAACTGCGCGAGCGACCTCCCAATCCAGGTCAAGATCATCGACAACGCCCTCTCGGCGGATTCCTCGGCGGCGGCGTACAAGCAGTCCGTGACCGGCGCCGCGTTGGTCCTGTCCGAGGACGTGTTCGATGCGATTGCTAAGCCATTCGCGGATTCAGCGCCTCGGAGGAACTTTATCATATAACCCGAACGGAAGATTTCCAATGAGTATCGGAGACGCGAAGATGTTTACACGTTCAAGAACAACGAGATGAACTGAAGAGCCGACCGGACGAGGAAGGAAGAAGGAGATGATAATCTGAGAAAAAGAAGAGAGTAGACAAGAAATAAAAAAAAAATTAGAAGCCAAAGTCTCTGGACGAAAATGCCCCCAATCATAGATTGGAAAATGGCATGTGATAAGCATGTGCTTCGTTAGGCCCTTATTTAAAATAGAGTTAATTACTTTAGTCCCTTATTTGAGACGATATTTATTTTGACCCATTTTTGAGAAATTGAGCTCACTTTAGGTCTTTATTTGAAATTTTCCCTATTAAAAATGGATTTAGTAAATATTTCTCTAAAAATGATAACTTAAAATAATTAATCGATGGAAAACGTTTTCGTCACCGACAACAATTTACTTCTATACATTTTTGCAGATGGTGAAAATCTATTTCGTCCATTCGTATTTGTAAGCTATTCAAGCGATTGTTTCAAATTATTCATTTCCTTGCAAAACTAACGAAGCATTTATTTTGTACAGATTTCACGTAAGATTTCGTTTGCGTGGTTAAGGGGCCCGATTGAAATATCTTCGGCCGTTTTTTTAACAGGGCTTTCGATATCAACACAAAGCTCATTTATGGTATGTTTAATTCAGCATTCCCAAAAGTATTTAAGGTCTCTAAAAGTTATTTATGTCGAAATTGAAGTGTTTGGTTTAGCATTCTCATAAGCTTTTGACAGCCATGCCCTTTTTTTTCTCTTTTTTTTTTAAAAATTTCTAAACTATTTTGCAAAAAATTACACTAAAAATCCGTTTAATCAAACAATATTTATTTTAAGCAAATGCACCTCGAGTCAATTTGCATTTCCCCAAATTTCTCTCAAGTACTCTGTATTTTAGTTCCATAGCTCAAATTCGAAATCTAAATAATGAGAACCGATTGCTCAATCATGCTACCGTTATTCCATGAGAAAATCCGGGCTGGAGCTCTACTAATTTCGCGACACTCTAAAATTGACTGGACATCAATTCAATCTAGAAAAAAAGAAAAAAAGAAAAGAAAAGAAAGCCGCTTCTCGCCCACAAAAGTCAAGATTCTCTCCCACATCCTGCACGGTCTATAAATACTCACCCAGCCAGGGACCATTTCACAAATACACAAAAATCGAGGGACCTCTCCGCAAATATAACTCTCAAATCGCTCTCGACGCCCTACGCCGGAGAAGGAAAGTAAGCCAGAAGAAAACCCACTGTTCCCCCATCCTGATCCATCGTCATCTCCACCATCGTCGTCACCGCCATCATTTCGAGCTCTCCCGCAGGCAGAAGCCCCTCCCCCGTGAAGATCATGAGCAATCGTTCCCCCACGCTCTGATACGCGCCGCTCTCTTCCTCTTCCTCCGCCGCTCCGCCGCCGCGTCGCCGCCGCAGTCGCCGCTCCGATCCTCGGGCATTTGCCCTAGATCTGTAAAAATACTCTAGTTTTTCTCTCGCTCTCGCGGACCGCGATTCTCTTCATCCTGCTCCTCCGTCGCAGGCGGATCGTCCCCTAGGGTTTCTTAATCGCCCGCGTGTTCGTTGGAAGTCGGTAACCTCTTTTTGTACCCACGGTTTCCGCCTCCCAATCGACCCCGCGCGCTGCCCCGTTCGTCCCCCTCAAACCCTAGGAGCTTAACTGGGGTTCCGTTTCGTGTCTGTATAGGGCGCGGTCGTTCGGTTTTGCAGATTTTTCTTCGGTTTTTTTTTTGTTGCTCGTCTTCTCGCAAACAGAGGAGCGTTAGGTTGTAGTCTTGGTTCGTTCGCAGTTTGTGTATACAAGAAAGGTTGTAGTTGTTACTTTTTAGGTTTTCTGTTTTAGTGGATTCGTGGTTAGCGATGATGAACAATAGAGCTAGGTATCCGCCGGGGATTGGCGCTGGCAGGGGCGTGAACGCGGGCCCCGCCTTCCAGTCGAGGGTGCCTCAGCCGCAGTATGTGCAGAGAGGCCAGTTAGGACAGCTACCGCAGTATCAGCAGAATCACCACCAACAGCAGCCGCAGCAGCATCAGCAGCATCAGCAGCATCATCAGCAGCAGCACCAGCAGCACCAGCAGCATCAGCACCAGCAGCACCAGCAGTGGCTTAGGAGAACTCAATTAGGAGGGGCCGACTCAACAGTCGATGAGGTCGAGAAGACGGTGCAGTCGGAGGCCGTTGATTCAAGGTGCCATTATGCTTGTTGCAATGCACATTTGCTCGTTGCAATGCACATTTGCTCGTGTGTATTAGTTATGAGTGTCCAGTGTGTTAGTAGAGATTAGATTATGAGTGGAATACGTCGATTAGTTGTGTTGGTGATGATTTTGCAGTCGAAAGTGAATGTCTTGCAACTCGTGTTTGCCTTTATTGACCTTGCCATTACATTGTTATAGGCATTGATGCTTGCGTATTGCCACCGGTTGCTTATCTTAGGTTGCATGAAATGATATTGTAGTGATATGAAGTTGCTACCTTACGCATTTTGAGTTCCCATGTGTGGAAACTTCGGGAACTTTGATTCAAGAATTCAAGTGTTGTATACGTCATTACTCCTATCTTTTGTAGGAACTTACCTTAATAACGAACTTGCAAAATCGCAATGGTTATAGAAAAAAATTTAAGACTTAATCAATTGAATATTGTGTCTAGGCACCTCAGTTTCTTCATATGTTGACTTCTGTGAAGTGCCTTTCTTTGCACAGCTGATAATCATAGAACAACCTGGAGTAATTTATTGACGATACTTATTTTTCCGCCTTTGTGTTAAGCTTCTCAATTTTTCTTAATATTCCGAACAAAAACTTCATTCCTTAAAAGGATTTAATTCTTTACCTCTCAATGAAGGATTCCATTAGCATCTATTGCAAAAAGTCAATATATTTGTATGATAGAGTGAAGTGGAGTTTTGGGAAGTTCACGAATTACCTATTTTGGTAGAGAGATCGTTTTCTCATTGCTTACCTAACTTATGTTACAATGTGAAAATGGGTCTTTCAACAGGAAATTTATGATGATTTAACCTTATTTCTCGGAAGTTTCTTTTTGATCGACTAGTTGAAGTTTATTTAGCCGATCTTTGGAATTTTGCCGATATGCTTAATATTTATACCATTTGTGAAACTTTTCCCCACCAATAGCAGGAATGCTTTTTGTGTACGCATGCTTGTTCTTCTTGCATTGTTGATATTTTCATCTCACTAGCTCATTGTTTTATACTGACATTTAATGCTTTTCCCTCTAGTTCACAAGATTGGAAGGCAAGACTAAAGATACCACCACCCGATACGCGCTACAGGACAGAGGTAGGAGGCACATATCAGCCTGGGAATGGCAATTGTTAAAGTTACTTATAAATTTAAATATGTTTGATTATTCTTAGAAGTTGAAAATGACTAGTTATGAGAACTTCAAATGTTCATGTGTTCAAGGCATGGCGAGAGGAGAGCTCATTGTTGTAATTGTGCTTGACAGATACTGGTGTTTGGCTTGTGCTATCAGCTAAGATGTGACTTTTTTTTGTCCTAAAATTTGGTCGCCCCATGTCTCTCTCTCTCTCATGCGCACACACAGTGCCCACACACACATCCACCCATTTTGCCGTAGCGGCAGCTTGAATTTTCCAGGCTGCGGTTTACAGTAAAGATCGATATTGATGACAAATAGACTTTTGGAAATTTTTGGGGATTGGAGGGAGCATAGTTACTCTATTGGGGCGAACAATATGATCCTCTCATTTGGTAATTTTTAGTAGCTGTTATTGTCAAACAATTTAAGGAGATGCCATTTATTGTCTAAAGCTGATAGCAATACACCCTTCTTGCTTATTCTTTTCAGTTCATGCAGTGTGTCCTCATTTTTCTATTTAACTTTAACAAATTCGGTGCTAGTAATGGACCCTGAATACTCGGTTTTGATGTTCCTCTGACTAATTCATGTGAGATTAAATGAACGGATGGTTAGGAAATCTGTGACAGAAGATATTTTAATTAGTAATTTGGATATTTTAGATCCCATGTTGAAAGGCTTTATCTCTTAACTTCTGAATTTGACTCCAGGATGTGACAGCAACTAAGGGAAACGAATTTGAGGACTACTTTTTGAAGCGCGAGCTCCTTATGGGTATTTATGAGAAAGGATTTGAAAGACCTTCTCCTATCCAGGAAGAAAGCATTCCAATTGCTCTAACTGGTAGTGACATTCTTGCTCGAGCTAAAAATGGAACTGGAAAAACTGCTGCATTCTGCATTCCTGCCTTGGAAAAGATTGATCAAGATAACAATGTTATTCAAGGTTTGTGTTGTATCTTGTTCTACATTATTTTGGATAGTATGTGAAACTTGTAATGTTATTCAGTTGTATTGCTGCTCTAAGTGCTTGTCAGTAAGTCATCTAGTTACTTGCGTTATTTGATGCAGTTGCTTGTGACATATGTGATACTCTTTAATTTGATGTAGTTGTCATACTCGTTCCTACTCGAGAATTGGCTCTTCAGACGTCACAAGTATGTAAGGAGCTTGGGAAGCACTTGAAAATTCAAGTGATGGTGACCACTGGTGGAACCAGCTTAAAGGATGATATTATGCGTTTGTATCAACCTGTTCATTTACTTGTTGGAACACCCGGGAGAATCTTGGATCTTGCAAAGAAGGGAGTGTGCATAATGAAAGATTGTTCAATGCTTGTTATGGATGAGGTAATAATCTACCGATCTATCTAGCTTGGTGATTTGTGTTGCCATTAAAGTTCAGATTTCAGTTATATTTTATGAAAGTTCCATTCGTGGGATACTATATTCTTTTCCATAACTCTTTTTCTAATGCCAATTGTGCTGCTCAAGCTGCTAAGCTATGTGTGCTCTTGTTCAAAAATAATTTGTTTGTGTTGGGGAGGATATAAACCTCAGGGTTGTTCTCCTTGTTCATTTCATTCATTTGATTCCTTGTTAAATTAAAATTGAATCCTTCGTTGTTGCTAAGCTATTCAAATTTTCACCTATAGAAATTGAATTCCAAAGATCTAATGTATGTGCATCTATGTATTTCAGGCTGATAAGCTTTTGTCACCAGAATTTCAACCATCAGTGGAGCAGCTGATTCGGTTTTTGCCAGGCAATCGTCAAATCTTGATGTATTCGGCCACATTTCCTGTTACTGTGAAGGATTTCAAGGATAGATATTTGCAGAAACCTTATGTTATTAACCTTATGGATGAGCTCACACTGAAAGGTATTACTCAATTTTATGCTTTTGTTGAAGAACGGCAGAAGGTGCATTGTCTCAACACACTATTCTCAAAGGTTTGTTTTAATAGCTGATGATTCATTAAATTTTCCCTCTTATGATTTGGACCATTTGTGACAAAGACATTGTTCTATCTCTAGCTTCAAATCAACCAATCAATCATTTTTTGCAACTCGGTCAATCGGGTGGAGCTTTTAGCCAAGAAAATAACCGAACTTGGCTACTCTTGCTTCTATATTCATGCCAAGATGCTGCAAGACCATCGGAACAGAGTTTTTCATGACTTCCGTAATGGTGCCTGCAGGAATCTTGTTTGTACTGGTATGTATTGGTGTCCTGTTGGTTACTTTGTGCTACTTTTTACCATGGATGTGCAAGCCGGTCTGTTCGTACTCATCATGCAAATTGTTACAAATTGAATCTCTACATTTTTTCTTCAATTTATCGCATTAAAGTAGCATAAGTATCTTCAGCTTCATCTGGGTTTGTGTTTTTTCTCTCTTCCTTGTTTTGAGCGGGGTATTGGGTGCAAACTGTTATTTTCTTACTGTAGGTTTTAGGATTTAGTTGGCTGTTTGTGATTTGATGTTTATACTTGAGTAGCAGTAGGCTGCTAGGAATTTGATTACAGCATAGTTTCTGTACATCCAAGGTATTACACACTTTTAGAGGCAAAAAATTAAAGTTATTTGAGAGATGTGGCTTTTGATGGTTAATTTACGCTGCTCTTCTTTGGTGGTTCTTGGGGTGTTGTGATTGTATGGTGGCATCGATATGTTTCTTCATTGAAATAATTACATGCATATTCTTTTACTTGTCTAGTCAGATCTGATGAACTTTTTCCTTTGTATTTGGTAACATTGCAGATCTATTCACTAGGGGTATTGACATTCAAGCTGTGAATGTCGTTATTAACTTTGATTTCCCCAAGAACTCTGAAACTTACTTGCACAGGGTAATGTTGGGAGACTCTCTGTCTCTCTGTCTCTCTCTGTCTCTCTCTGTCTCTCTCTCTCTGTGCTAATGTGAAGCATCATGAGTTCTCTTGGTTTCATGTGCAGGTTGGTCGTTCAGGAAGATTTGGCCACCTAGGTTTGGCTGTCAATCTTATCACATATGAGGATCGCTTCAACTTGTACGCATTTCATTCCCTCATCTGTCTGGAATTGCTAGCCAAATGGTTACTGATAATTTGCCTAAATTGTTCCTGCAGGTATAGGATTGAGCAAGAACTTGGAACTGAGATAAAACAGATTCCTCCACATATTGATCAGGCAATTTATTGTCGGTGATATATGGGGAAATCTTGGTGCAGTACCGACGTGGAAATGGTGAGTGATGGTCGAGATTTATTGCCTTCTCTTTTTGATGTTTTATTTAAGAAGAGCATTTATTGATAGAAGAATCATCAAGATTCATGCTTCTTACCTGTTACCGAGGCCATGATACCTACTCTTCTTTTAGTGGGTATTATCATGTGAACTATTTTGGCGGTGATGTTGATGTGAAATTTCGACACATTGCTTGAATTGTTCTCATGTAGGTAATCTTTATTTTGCTCTAACTTTGGTCTGAGGGTGCCTTCATTCATCACTTATAAGAATAAGGTTCTGTGTCTTCGTACAAAGAGAAAGAGTTTTCATTAATCATTGGTTGGTAGTCAGTGGAATGAGCTTGAATGACTACATTTTCTTCTTACAGCACAGTGCATGGTTTTCTGTCCATTATGTTTTTTCCTTTTTAATGTTATTACGAGATTTGTAAAGTATCAATTGGTAACCTCAATTTTTACAAGTTGACAGATGTACATGTGCTTACGTATGTATAGCATGAATTGGACTAATCCAAATAAGATTTTGTCGTATGCTCGTTTCAATTACTATTAACACGTTGCTGATGTCAGTTCTCTTGGTTTCAGGGTCACTGAAGCTGCCTGATTCAATAAGTGGGCGCGGGCTGCTTTCGGAGGGTAAATTGTGAGGGATTTAATATGAGGAGAGACATTTTGGTGGACGCCCAAATATGAGTGTTAAGAATGGTTTTAATGGTGTCTGGATTGTGTAACCCGGATTTTATCAGGAGATTTCCTGAGAGTTGGTAGATGATCTCTACACAAGTCTCCGGAAGACGTATGGGTTCAATTTACCTTTGAATTTCCTCGAGACGTTTCCCTCTTGTTATCACCAGCATCGTCTCGAATGCTTTTGCTCCCTTTGTTTTAGAAAGATTGAGCACTGTTGACAGATGTACCTTGGGTTTTATCTCTTGCTTTTCTCCTCCTCCTTTTTTCATTTTTCGTTTTTTCGTTTTTTCGTTTTTGTTTCGACTTCTTTAACTACCAGCCTCTCCCTCTGTTCTTTCTGTTTTAGATTGACCAGGGTAGGGTTTGTTTCTATGCTGCTTCTGTCTTCTATCCTCTTCCCAAAATATCGTATTTCATGAAATGATGTGCATAACTTTACCAAATTGATCTGGTTTCGTGATGTCTAATGGAACTACTAGTATTGGTGGTATTTGGAAAACTGTGAATCAGAATTCTCTCGTGTTTGGATCAAGATTTCTTGCAAAGGAGATTGTAGATGTTGTATGCTGACATGCATACAGCACGCATGACCTATTGTTCCTTGCTTCAAATTTGTCTCTGACACTGGCTAAGCTGGACTAGGATTTAGCAGAGTCCACTTGAATAGGACACGTTGTATTCGAAGCGATTGATCGACGGAGTTCGTGTATGTAGTGGCTGTTTTGCAAGTAGAGTTCACCTCATGCCTGTGGCCGGGGGAAATGATGATCTAAATAAATGGCTTAGTGACCAAATTTTATAAGTAGGTGGATGAGAATGTAATGACATAATCGAAATCCAGAACATATATCGCACTGACGGTTTTAGCCGTGGGCGAGTCTACGGTTTCTCGTGGGTACTGTGCCTTCTCTGATTACGTCATTGGACAGGAGAACAGAATCCGTCCGTGGTGAAATATGTCGAGCTCGTATTAAGACTGTAGACTAACCCGTATAGTAAACGAGCGATTGTTTGTTTGAGAACCCTTTTTAAATCTCTCCGAGTAAGATCAGAATGCTATATCATTGAAAACGGGAAGTGCCAGAGACTCCGAGGTGACTCAACAGGGCACGCAAACTCAGCTCAGTCAAACAGACATGGGTGCGGGAGGTGCTTTCCCGTTCTGAGCTTCGCTAGTTTTGACCGCATTTATTGCCTCCTTTTCCCCTGTTTCTTGACATCTCTTTTCACCATTGATTCGTCTGTCGCTCTTGCGAACAAATTTTTGTTTATTAACTCATAAAAAGCTATCCATTCGAATTATCCCTAACCTTGTCAATCAACTTTATTGTTTTCTTTGGCAAATCCGACCACTTCCAGTATGCTAAGGAAGGCCAAGACGTTCCCGACATGGATCGAAGAATGTATCCTCAATATCCAGCAGTCACATTCTTTTGAGAAGAGAACTCCGGATCCATCGAAGCTCACCCCGCGGGCTGAAGCAATGCAGAAACAGGTTCATAGTGCTCACCACAGATTCACGTCCAACCCCAGACGAAGCTTCTCCCCACAGCATATAAATCATCCTTTTAGAACAGACATGTTTCACATGAAGTAATTCGATCATAATCAGTGCAAGATAATGGAAAAAAACTCAAAAAACTGTAGAACCATAACTAGCAGTCATCAATGAACGAATGCATAGCAGAAGCGAGAGAGAGAGAGAGAGAGAGAGAGAGGGAGATTGTCACCTCAGACTGTGTCCGTACCCAAAAAATTCATGTCGTGTCATAGAGTCGTAGCTCATTAAATGGCAGGACGCACTCAACCTCTCTCCTGAGATCTCATTCCTCCATCTCTCTCTCTCTCTCTCTTCAATGCCACCCGCCATTAATGCAACCCTTCTTGATTGTCACTTCACGGGGTTTCTCTCTCTTCCCACCCAGTTGAAAAACCTCCAAAAAATGGAAAGCCCGCCTTAAATGGTGTTCATTTTTCTGCACAAGAGCTACAGCGAAGCTACGACCCGTTTGAGTGATGATGGTTTCAAAATATTCAATCCTTCCTCCTTCCCGAATCTCCTTCGTTTGCTCTGGGGTACGAAGGAGCACTTCTTGGTAGGACCAATACGATGCATTTACTTTCATACGTGATGCGTTCACCATTAATATCTCTCGCCCAGCAAGAATACTGGGACATTTAATGCAATCCACAGCTTAAAGCTCCCCGACCGTCCTTCCCCTCCCGCTAGTTGTAGTCAGTTCGATCTCGATCCCTCCCCGAGACGCAGTAAATCGATATGGGCATTTAGAAAACTCCTCACGAGTTACATGATCCTCTAGTCGCTCCTCTCTCTCTCTCTCCAAGATACTCTTTTTACTACTACCCTGTACTTCTTTTGCTCTGCTTCACTCGCCGACTGATGATGAGCTTCGAAGGCGTTTCTTGATTCTCTCAGGATCTTCTATTCTCGGGTACTGCTGTGGTAACTTTGTGAGAGAGAGAGAGAGAGAGAGAGAGAGGGAGGGAGGGAGAATGGGAAGGACGCCATGCTGTGACAAGAAGGATTTGAAGAAAGGGCCATGGACGCCCGAGGAAGATGAGATTCTTGTTGAGTATATCAGACAGAATGGCCATGGAAGCTGGCGTTCTCTCCCCAAGCTTGCAGGTTGGGTTAACACTTCTCTCCTCCTTCTCCTCTTCTTCTTCTTCTAACTTTGTTCCTTTTTGTTCTTTTTTCGGTTTACTGTATGTCTGATCACCATAAGGGCCTCTTTGAAACTTGTCTTATGAGAGGAATTGGCGTGGTTCTATAGGCAAAGTTGCAGACTTTTAGCTTCAGAGAGTTTGAGAATGGGCAAAGTAGTGTTCTTTTAGGTGGTGCTGTGTAGCTTTACGACAACATAGTCAGTATTCAAACATAGTTCTGCACTTGATGGCTTGTAGCATATGCTGATGTTGTGAGTTCATACACTGGTGATGGTTGTGCCGTTGCTGCTTGATAGGTCTTCTTCGTTGCGGCAAGAGTTGCCGGCTAAGGTGGACGAACTATCTCAGGCCAGACATAAAACGTGGCCCTTTTACTTCCGAGGAGGAGAAGCTGGTCATTCAGCTCCATGGAATACTCGGTAACAGGTGTCTATCTTATACTTGCCAAGACTCATGCCTAGTGCTTAGGCTGAATAACCATCTCCTTGGATATGGCTGGCTTAGTTGAGTAGAGATACGAAACTTCTGTTTGCATTTGGATCGTGAATAGTTAACAAGATGAAAGATACCCTTTTGGAGTTGTATCACATACTGTTGTCCTATGGCACTTGACCTTGTAAGTCTCGGAAGATCGATGGTGGTTGACTCTCAGACGTTTTGTTCTAAGCAAGTTGATGAGCAGTACGTATTATCTTACTAACATGCAAATTTTGGTCAAGAAATGGCCCAGAATATTGACGCTATCCAGATAGCATCATGAAGATGCATTTTTCAATTCTTACTTACGTTAGGCCCTTTATTTTGTAGATATACAATGTCCCGTACTTGCATCAACTGTCGGCAACTTGGTTTTCACTTGGTTTGGATCTACTAATTTAAATTTAACATGTGATTAAACGTGACTTTAGAACTGCTCCTTTTATTGTAGATGATTAGGACTTCAACACATTGCAATTGAAAACATAAGTGTAGACCTTTGACATGTTCCATTTGTGATGCCAGGTGGGCTGCTATTGCTGCTCAACTTCCTGGAAGAACGGACAATGAGATCAAGAACCTGTGGAACACCCATCTAAAGAAGCGTCTTCTTTGCATGGGCCTCGACCCCCTGACTCATGAACCCTTCCTGACCCGAGGCCCTATGACAAACTCACCTGCATCTACAGTCACGCGTCACATGGCACAGTGGGAAAGTGCTCGGCTCGAAGCTGAAGCTCGGCTTTCTAGGGAATCCAGCCTGTTTAATCCACTTCCTCTTCAAAAAGCTGATGCCGACCATTTCCTCCGGCTATGGAACTCGGAAGTTGGAGAATCATTCAGAAAGATGAACATGGAAATGGGAAGAAGCCCTGTTTCTCCGGCATCTTCATCTGTGAAGTGTGAATCTAATTCAGCCATCAGCGCCGAAATGGGTCCCTCCTTGGGTGGTTCTTCTGCTGTCGCAAATGATGGAGACGAAGATAAGGAATGCAAGACGTACAAATCCTACTTCCAACAAATGGCTGCAGGGACAGAGTCCTCTGGTTCTAGTGCTTTAGAAGATTCATCAGACACTGCATTGCAGCTGCTGCTGGATTTTCCTATCAACAATGACATTAGCTTCTTAGGAGGAGATATCGATCAATATGCTTCATCTTCTGGTTTAGTTTAGAAAGTTCCGAAATATTTGCAGTTAGGAAACCCGGCTAAGCCTTTGCCTTTTATAAGGCCTCTCCTGCTAAAGTTTTGAGCTTTTCTCCATTGGCAAGAGGGGATGTGAACATGACATTCATCTCTATCGTAATGTCTGACTTGCTTAGTCTCTTTGGTTCTGCTGTATCTAGAAATTTTCTTGTTCTGGACCCTATTAATGCATTAAACAAATGGGTCCCATGTTCCTGGCAACTTCTGCAATTGGAAGTCTCTACTGATACTATTGCTTTTCTCTGTCTTATCCTTCTGTTAGGCAGCAATTGTCCTTGTAAACTTAAAAATTCCACAGGGTGGTTGTTCAGGCAGAAGTTTGCAGATAGGCCATGAAACCTGCTTATCTGTGTAGAGCTACCGAATGGGCATGAAATAACTACCCAAGAAAAAGTATGAAGTTCATAAGCCCCTTCTTGCTTAGCTTAGCAAAATTACTGACCCTAGGGAGGGATTTTAAATTTGTTCAGCAGTTGTTTTTAAGTGTTTGGAGTTGGAATATGGTTCAAAAAAACCACAAGCCACCTACATCCGAATCAGTAGCCAGAGACTAGACATATCATTCCCTTCATATGAATTACAGGAAAAGATCAGTTACAACCATTTATGGACTTCAGATATCACATGGCAAACAAGTCGTCTGTCATGAAAGCACAAACAGACAGGCGGTAATCTTCCATTTTCAGCGATGTTCACATACCGACAGCATGAAATGACAAAAACAATTTCGATGGTCCATTGGGAGAGTGATTATAATTGCCTTATTGTCAGTCCAAGATCAACAATTTTCAGAAACACCCAAGGAACTTCTTCGGCATGTACCCAATAGCGCGGTATTTTGCAGCCACTTCCTCTGCTTTGAGAACTTCTTCACCACGTTTTGCTTGGATTACTGCCCTCTTTTCTTCTGCTTGCTTGTGAATCAATGCTACCTTGTTTTTCATTTTTTCCCCGTGTTCTGCCTTCTTCTTCTCCAGTCGTTCCTGCGTACCATGAATATGAAACTGAGAATAACCAAGAAAGAAGCACATGACACAAGATACTGGTAAAATAATGCTCAAAGCTGGAGAAAGAACAAAATGACAGGGAAAAAGAAAAAAAAAAAAAGAGGAAGTTTGCGAATGTTACCTCTGTTTTTCGCAAATCGGCTTCTTTAGTAGCCTTCTTGCTGTTTTCCCAAGAAGTAACTATAGACATCTTTTTCTCTGCCCTGTTCATGGAAAAATCTTACTTTGGTTGGACACACTAGTAAGAGCTAGCACTATAAACTTCTTTGCAAGTAGCTCAATGGTGTTTCAGACTCAGGAGGGCAAACATATTAGGCCTAGCTCACATCATGGGTCGGCAGCCGACGTAGAAGAGGGAGTTGCTACTGACAATATGCGCTAAGTTGTGAACACAACCCCTTTGGTCAAGCAACTGATGAAGCAGAGTATCCACCGCTGGGGGTTGAGCACTCTTTCATGAAGAATGTGCTAACGAACTATCTTTCCTAATGGTCGGAACACAAATGAAGAGTTTGGCACTTCAGTAGAACACATTACTACATTAGGATGTCTGACGTAAAAAAGGTTGGGAAGATGGGAATAAGTATAACCATTTGGTATGTGTGATTACAGGAATGTCGAGAGATTAGTTTAGAACGCACACTGGCAATCCAATTGCAAATAAGCAGGAGGTTAGAAAACACTCCTCAAAGAAAACAAAGAACTCTTTCCCTCATGATCATAATTTCAGACTTTAACTTGTTCAAGGAAATTCATGCATTAAGCTAAGGCAACCCAATTCAAAACTCCAAGAAGATGTGTCATGTGTATGGCTTACTTGTTGTCTGCCTTTGTCTTTTCACTTTCTTCCCATGCCTTTATGAATGTCAATTTCTTTTCCTTCTCAACTTTCGCTAGCGCCAGGTCTGCAAAAAGCACAGCACAGAGAATCTGGGTCATTATAGTTGGGAGGAAACTTCATCATGAATCTAGGATCTTTAAAGATAGAAACTCGACGATACAACACAAAGTAGATCTCGAATCATGTTAGAAGTAAGATGATTACAATGGAAATTGAGAAACTCATTCTGTCACTATACAATCATTATGGCGTCCTTATTAGGAACGATATAAAAGAAGTCTGGGTAAGATCAATTCTTTCGGGATGTGCAAGCACTTAGTACTCACTCCTGTCGGCTGATCCACCTGAACCTTTATTCTGCGCTGTACCCAGTGCCTCTGTTAATATGTACAAATTACATTGAAGTGAAGACAGAATAACTACTGGATGTATATCCTGAAATAAATGTTCTCGGGCAAGTATTGACGATTGAAGTGCATTACAATGAAGTGAAAAGCCACAGCATTTCTCCAGCTGCTAACACATTCTCGACATAATATTTGTACTTCTAAATCCATCCCCTAATGCTAGTATTAATTTCTGGAGGATGAGAGGAGATTGAGTGATTGGTGTCTTATGCTAAGTTGCAGCTAACGTCATCACTTCAGTAAATGAGAAGTGCTTTACTTATGCTTCATTCGTTTTGTGTTGTGGTCTCCACGTTTTGTGCAAAGCCAATTAACAGAAGAAGGTGTCAATCATTAGCATAACTAGTGTGGTCCAGTTCCCTGCACCTAGGACAGACAATAGTCGCTGCAAAAAAAACTAATTATTCTTGAGGTCTCAGGTCAAGCAACATATTTGCGTGAAATGATGAGCATGACTAATCATTACGGACAGCATCTTTTTGAAGTCTTCGCCAAATTCACGTGAAGGCAATAAGCGAACTCGGTTGAGATCCATCCACGTTATATGTCGAACAATGTCTAGAGCTCAAATGTCAACGCCGAGTCCACACGACTGGGTTTAACTTGGTTCTGAACTAAGGGATTCTCTTAGACCGTGTTTTTTCAGACCTCATCATAAAGCAATCTGAAGCAATAGAAGATAAGAACGGGTCATATACACTTCCTATCACTTCCCATCACCTCAGGAAAGTACCTTATTTTCCTTAGTTATTTGAAACTTCCTAAGGGAAATGGGAAAAAAGAAAAAGAGAGTGGCTATTTTTCCGTTCGATTAAACAGACAAGAATTGGCAGGGACGTATGGTTTTTTTGAAATCTTAAGAATAAAGAAAGCAAAGTGGAGAACCCAATATTGGAATTGTTAAGACAGAGACCAAGCATAGTGTAACGAAAGTGACCATTTTTAATACGCCAATCACCGAATTCAGCTTTGGGAAAGAATGAACTTGGGATCCAATTCCATCTCTTTACAGATGTGATGACAAAGTACTTTAATCGGCCTCATTTGTGCACTAATGGAGTTCGTGTTTCAAAGTAAGTCCATTAAAAATATCACGAGTTTTATATATCATGCCCCTGCTTTAAAGGGGTTTCATGAAAATAATTCTCGTGCAAAGTTTTGCAAGCAAGCGAGATTCATAATGCAGCCCCCAAAAAGAAAAATACAAAGAAGACAGAGAATATGAATAGTGGTTAGATCAGGACAAATAAATTAAAAATTCAGGGACCTAAATCAAGAACGAACGTAGAGGTGACCCTTGAGCTTGTGACAGCTTCCTAAGACTAGAAAAGACAGTATAATTCACTTCAAGTGCGAAGATCAGATGATTCATAGCCTTTTCTCCGTGATCAGAACCAGAACTAAAAAAGAATGACCAATAAATTTTTATCATTCCATTTGCTGCGAGCGTATACATGTTGTGCCATCTTACTTACTCATAGTGACAAAGAGGACTATTAATTTTTGGTGACAGTAAGATCATTATTCTCTCCTGCCAAAGAAACAGAAAAGAAAAGAAAGGACTGAAACATAAAGGAGGCTGAAGAAGAGAGGTCGATTTACTTGGAGCAGCAACGAGCGCTGTGGACTCATTGCTTTTCTCTTCTGGTGGTGTGACTGTGATCTCTCCCTTCATGCCTTAAACTATCAACTTCTCAGAGCTTTGACTCCAAGCCGTTTTTGATGATTCGCATGTGAATTGGGCCTAAACCCCTCTTTTTATAAGTGTAATGGCTTTGTATAGATGGGGTCCATATCTCAGCTTTAGGCTTTTGCCAAAGAAAATAGAAAGCAAGCGAAAACTAGCTCGTTGGTCGGCCGACATTTTGCTTGACTGTGTTTCTTGACCCATCTCATATCGAACGAAATGCGTTGGGAATAAAGTTGATGAACAGAAAGGTAAGGTCGTTGTTTCGGCATAAAGAATAAATGCAGTGCAAGGCTGTCCCAAATAAAGAGCTAAGCCCAGAGAAAAGGAAACACAGCGATGCACTCCGATCTGTATTAGAATCACCATCTTCAGTTTGGATATACATACATACATACATACATACATACATACATACATACATACATACATACATACATACATACATACATACATACATACATACATACATACATACATACATACATATATTTATATATATTTGCTGTATTACCACTATAGAAACCTCCGAATCACTAATAGGATGAGAATATATAAAGGAGACATCTTTAATGGGCTATATTGTATGCAGATTTGGCCGGACCTACTAAAACTTTCAAGGCATCGTGGCGCGTTCGTGGCGAGATCCCTGAGTCGAGAGTATAAAAATTTCCAGACTTCTCTAAATCGAGATTAAGTCTCGTGGCTCTTCAATTAACAAAGATGTCGTCACATGTATAATGTTAGACCCTACCCTAAATCAAAACCTAAAGCGCTGTCCTTGAGACATGACCTGCGCGATTCAAGTCGGATCGTTACAATCACCGTACTAATTATCTAAAAGAGCTGTGGCGTTGTTGTGGTCCGTCACGTTCCCCTTGAATTCGATGGTAGTTGCCCGTGCATGCATGTTTTATACGTCTCAACGCTCTCGAAGCACCCATATCATGTGTAGAACTCAATGACTTGCTTCGTTTTTCCCCGCTTATTTTGCCCGTAATCGACGAGTTAAATGAGCTGACTTTACAATTCGAAGTCGCCTTTTCCGTTTCATATGCGATGGACGATGGAATTTGCGTACGTAGGCATTTAAACGTGAAGAGAACAGATGGTTTTCGTGAAGAAAACGACGCTGCCCTATAATATTCTCTGCCGTGCTCGTCCGTTTACACTTGCAAAGCCCGCGAGAAGAGCGCCAGATTCCTGCATGCGTTGCGGCCTGTGCAATGCCTCGTAAACATGAGACTTCAATTATCACGTGTAGGTGAGAAGTCTTCCTACGCTATATGTTACATCAGTGTTGCTATGTGATCCTAATGTTTGACTGCTAGAGAGAGAATCAAGGACCAGATGAAGATGATTATCAATGAGAAGTCTTTGGCCATGTCTGGTCATGGAATTCATAAGCAAACCCTGACCGGAGCACGGTTTAGGCAGCTAAAGAAGGAAAGCGCGACCACAACTCTGGTTCTAGTCTTCTTCTTCTTCCTTTTGGTCGGCGCTCTGGTCTTTGCCGTTTGGATCAAAGTAGTAAGTAGACATGACAGACCTGTGCTTGATGTAACCCATCGTCACATACCGATTTTCGTTGCAATTGAGAGATGATTATTATTCTTTAGCGCAGTTTTCCTAGAACTGATGGAAGCCACATTAATTACATTTCGTTTTGCATTTCCAGTTTCAATCACTCTTTTCAGGTGCTTATCCAATACCAATCTTCTCAACTTCAAAAGTACCAAAGAAACCAGAATTCCCACTCCAATGCACAAACCATAAACTCGCTCAAACATGTCCAAGAAACTACCCCATCACTCAAAACCTCACCAAGCAACATCAAAACCATGCATCAACAAGCCAATGCCCATCATACTTCAAATGGATCCATGAAGATCTGCGGCCATGGAAGGAGACGGGGATCACGAGGGACATGGTCGAGAGAGCACGCAAGACAGCACATTTCAGGCTCGTGGTCCTCAACGGGAGGGCCTACGTTGAGAAGTACAGGTCGGCGGTACAAACAAGGGATGTGTTCACCTTGTGGGGCATATTGCAACTCCTTAGGCGATACCCTGGAAGATTGCCTGATTTGGAGCTGATGTTCGACTGCGACGATCGGCCACTTATCCAAATGAAGGACTATCGACGCCCCAAATCGGGACCGCCGCCGCTATTCCGATATTGCGGGGACGGAAAGACGTTGGACATAGTGTTTCCAGATTGGTCTTTTTGGGGATGGTAATTAAATTCAAGTTTCGCTCGCTGTATAAGAACATAGCTACTGACTCTTTACTTCCAAATGAAATCCCTATTAGGAGAATGATGTGGCTTGATACAAATATGTAGGGTGGAGACAAATATTAAACCATGGACACATGTGTTGAAGGACATAGGAGAAGGCAATAAGAGGATTAAGTGGGAAGATAGAGTGCCCTATGCTTATTGGAAAGGGAACCCTGATGTGGCCTCCACCCGAAGAGACCTTCTCAAATGCAATGTCACGGATAAATATGACTGGAATGCCCGCTTATTTAAACAGGTAATACCTTTTGATTTGCTTGCGAAAGCATAAGAAAAAAAAATCATATATTTCGTGTCAATTTAGATAAATATCGCATATGAAATTCATTAATTGTATATGAACTTACATGTACTCGGTGCACTTATGGTCAATTAGAACTCTCTAACACATGTCATGAGGATCAAACTCTTATGGCAGGATTGGGAGAACCAATCTAAACGAGGGTACACGCAATCCAACCTGGAGGACCAGTGCACCCATCGGTATACAGCACAGAGTTGATTAACTACTTGCACCTGTTTTCCTTGGTAAACAGCGTTCACGAGTAACTGTTCCTGTTGGATTTTGACAGCTATAAGATATACATTGACGGGTGGGCGTGGTCTGTAAGCAAGAAGTACATCCTGGCATGCGATTCTATGACTCTGTTCGTACGTCCAAGTTACTATGATTTCTTCACCAGAGGAATGGTCCCCTTGCAACACTACTGGCCAATTAGGGACAACTCCAAATGCACCTCCCTCAAGTTCGCCGTGGAATGGGGCAACAACCACACCAACGAGGTTTCTCTCTCTTAATTGTTGAGTCCTGTTCATGTGCCAAATTTAGACTGTCGACTCACGCCTATTCTTGTCACCTACAAAACAATCGATAATCGAAATTTGTTCAACGTGCCAACTGTTTTGTCTAATTCAAATCCATGTCAGACCGACTCATCTTCAAAACTTCTTTATCAACAAACGCATTCGACTGATCTTTTTGTGCCAGGCAAAGACCATCGCAAATGGTGGGAGCCACTTCATATTCAATGAGCTGAAGATGGAGTATGTGTATGACTACATGTACCATGTGCTGAGTGAGTATGCAAGGCTATTGACATACAAGCCAAGCATACCACCAAAGGCAGTAGAGGTATGCGCAGAGACAATGGCGTGCCCATCAGAAGGGACATACAGGAGGTTCATGGAGGAGTCCATGGTGATGTCCCCAAGAGGAGGAGCCCCATGCACTCTCCCTCCTCCATTTGACCCTCCTTCGCTCCAAGCCTTCAATGAGAAGGCGGCTCGTTCCACTTGGCAAGTTGAGATGATGGAGAATGACTATTGGCGAGAAGTTAACAGCAAGGACAAAGACAAGAACAAGGACATGAAGAAGCCCCTCTAGGGGAAGAAGAATCCCTTTTAATAGTTTAGCTTTGTTTTGACATTTTCTAGCAGTTGTTTGGCCAGGGGCAGAAAGAAAATGAGGGGCACTTGTTTGAGATTATATAATTAGCCTTTGAGGGTCAGTCATGGTTGGGCTTCTAGTGAAAACTTACAATGTCTAGATCGTTGGCATAATCTCTCTCTCTCTCTCTCTCTCTCTCTAGCCAAGTGCTATGACGTATACACTCTCCTTGAGATTGAGAAAGAATGACGCCATTATTCTTTAAATCCAAATAGCCCACAAAGAACATACAGAAGAAGCAAAATTTGCTGCTCACTGGGATACATAGAAAGATATAAATTCATAAATTAAGGGATCCATTCATTTAGAGAGCTCGCCCTTTGATGATGTCGATGCTCATCTCGCTGGGATCAGTTGCTTGCAACTCCACTTGAATGCCGTCTAATTCTCTCTTGAATCTGTCTTTAGAGCTCGCATATAGCATCTTACTCCTCACTCTTGATGTATCTGGCGACCTGTTCCCCCAACCAAAAGAGCGCAAGACAATTGTTAAAAGTCACATTTCACAGATATACACTAGTCGATCACTAAGGATAACGTACAAAATAATGGACAAAGGAGACGTGCTGTGGTCATATTCGACATGTACAATATGCCTATGTCAATGTCAAGGTTGTCATGACCCTTCATACTATTTGTTATTCCGAATGTCATAATCAGAAAAGTTATGTCTTCATAGTCAAGACTGTACTAAATTTGTACATAATTGGTCATGACAATATCTTAAAGGTATAGCAAGTGGGAACACGAGCACAAGCTTGGAATTGGAAAGCTTCCCGTTACCAGGCGATGAAGAAGATCTTGCTCTTTTGACAGTTCTCGTCAGTGATGAAGTCGAAGTCGAAAACAGCGTATCGGCACTCATCGGCGGGGATACATGCGGTGAAATCGTCATAGGTTTCTTCAGGACTCCCGACCTTCTCCACGGTGACTTGTTGGATCTTCTCATCAATCTTGAACACGATGAACCGGTGGTTCCTCTTTGCTTTTAGCTCCAAGAACTTCAGTTTGCACTCGTCATTCACCGCCATTCCGGACGCCGAATTCGCCTGCAAATTTTCGTCTCACTTACTTGCGAAAATCAAAGGTTTATACAAATCTCTTCTCTGTTTGTAGAATGATGACATAGATGGGCCAAACGAATAGAAGTTTCTGCATGCATGTGAACCAATTGTTCTTCACCAATGAACATTTTGACAGACTCTATCTGCGCAATAACTTTCACATGACGACAAATTGTTATCTTCATGCGCTGGCGTACTCGGGTACGCTGATGAATCAAATGAAACAAACCGTGTTTCTTGCAAAGCGCAGCTAAAAATCTCGTCCATACGATGTCCTAGTTTTTCCACCTATCGATATCCGCTGAACCATGCTCTCAGGTGAAACCACGAGCATCTACACCAACCAAATTTCAAATTCGATCCTCCATTGTCTCCCCATATATGGAATAATGAACACATTGATACCAATCACGGGATTTCCGGCCTCTATATCACATGAAGAAGCAACTCCTTGAAACCAAGAAAACAAAAAAAAGGGTGGGCGTCGTGAGGGACATACCATTTTGTGCACCAAACAAGAGAGAGAAGTCCTCAGCTAGGAAGACGAAAGCAATAGAGGGTAAAATATATCAAGAACGAGATCAGATCCAACCCTAGTAGGAGGAGGAGAAAGAGAGACCCTGATTTTGAAGATGGAATTGAGCAAGGCCCTGAGTTTTGAGGAAGGAAGAAAGAGATTCTAGAGGAGAGATTTTCTTGAGACAAAGCAAGGGTTGCTATTCATTTCGGCCTCCATAACCAACCATTGGCCTCGGTTTGCCACGTTGTTTATTTAATTATTTTTTAAATTTTTGCAATTGGGTTAATTTATTTTTGGCCAATAAAATTATTCAGGGGATTTTTGGCTTTTCTTAAATTTGGAGTATGATTGGTCACGCCTCTGCCTCTTCCTTTTAGGCTGTGTCCATGCTTATTAAGATTTCCCGGTTCTAATTCTTTCTCCACAAACTTCGGTAGTTCGTTAGATTTAAGCATCATGATTATCCAATCTCCATCTCCGCATTAATGAACATGTGCGGGTTAAATAAAGAAAGGTTTTTATTTGCCTAAATCAAGAGTGGAATTTCTATTATGTAACATAATTTTAATCATTACAGTAACATGAAAAGTATTAGAAGTGAGTGGTTCCATATTCCTTATAGATTATATCTAGAACTTGGAACCTACCCGTTAGCACATGTTAATCATTTTTTGGAGCTTGAAAGCTACCTTCCATACTCTCGAACCTAGAATTTATCATATCACAAGTTTCATAGTCGATTCCAAGTTTCATCTGTATTATTAATTGAACGATTGTAATGAATTAAAACATTTAATAATTACCACTTGCTACTATAATTCACTTACCATAACTTATATTTAGACACATAAAAATGATTAACATTAATAAAGTAAAAGTCTCGGTCATAAAATGAAAGTTTAGACTAATGTTTCCAGATTATACACTCATAATCGAATAAAGATCACACAAAGACATAAATCAAGAAAACCATTAAAACTTGTTATAGGTTCTAGGTTATAAGTTCAAGTTTCATCCAATTAAGAATCTAGAATCTACCGATCAGAATAGATTCCTCATTTTTTATAACCTGAAACCTACCTTACATACCTTGGAACTCAGAACCTACAAATTCCCACTAGTCTGATTTTCAAATTCCAGGTTCTACCCTCAAACCATGCTCACCCCTAAAAAGCACAGTGGATTTTCTTTTTCCATAAGTACAAAGACATGCATAATCTGAGTTGCAATGGATGATGATTACTAATCCATCCACCATAATTAATCTCTAATACAAGGAATTCGATGTCAAGCTGCAAGCTTCTTTAAGCTCTATAGGATATATAAACATGGTGAGTTTTTGGATTAGTTAGCAAATCATAAAAAATTTCGTGTGCTATCACAGCAAAAGGTGAGGAAAAAGTTTCTCGAGTGCTTCTGGCTAGATCTTAGCCTATGAAAGAGTTGACATGATCACAGGGTTTGCCACCTTGCTTAGCCCACCTGGGCTTGCTAGATTCAACAAGGCTCTGGGCTCCGCTCAAGCCGAGCACGAATTGGATAGATCTACACAAGCAATCTTCCTCTTGAGCCCAATTCTATCTAATCCACTACCTTCAGTAAATAAAAAACATTTTTCAAGTCACGGAAAAGCCCGGACAAGGACTTTGAAGCTCGGTATCTAGCTCGGGTCGCCCAAACTCGATCACTTGTCAAAGTCCCTGCACGAGAAAGAGTGTTTAAGCATTGGAATATCAAATGACCGGTGGACTTGGCGGATTCCCATTAGTGGTGAGCAGGAGTTTGCATTCAAGATATGTCTAGTCTTCGACGACCCAACTTTTAATACCGGACAAAACAATGTTAGGTTGCATAGCTTGGCATTAGTTAATCAATTCCCACCGCAACCAGCTCACTGTGGTCCTAACCATCAGGTTCCTTTTATATACAAGCATTTGTTTGAAGAAAAAGACTCCCCCGAGAGAAATTATTTTTACCCAGTTGCATTTGACTTCGTCAGCATCACTTGACAGCTTTCTTGATAAGTGACGTCCAACGCAATTTTAGTAATTGGTCGCAGTCGCCATTACAAAATAGGAGGGGGAGACCCAAAACCTCAGCTCAAACCTAACCGGAATACTTAAAAGGCAATTTAAACCCGGAGTCAAGTTCAGCAGGCAATCGGTTGCTTGATAGGCACTTTGCAACCTCTGATCTTAATAAAACAAACCTAATCATTATAAAATAAGATAAAAATAAAGTTCTTGATATACCCATTTATTGTTTTACCGTGTTTATAGTAATTCATTAAAAAAAAAAATCCGGTAGTATATTCAGGGTAGAGAAGGGAAGTAAGAGCCTAACAGGAGCATGGAGTTTAGGAGAATATCCTATGCTATAAAACTGCATATTCTTGAGTAACTGAGCTTTCCACCAGTCATGTCATGCTTAAAGACTGGTGGGCGTCTTTTCGCGTCTTTTCTCACAGCTCATACTTTTTCTCTATAGATAACATAAACAAATCGATTCCATGGCTGACGGTTTAAGCTCGTGGCGTGAGCTCCACTGTAGGGGGGGCGATTTTTTTAAGCTGACGGGACGACTCTACTGTTCTCTTCTGAGAAAGAGACCTTATTTTTTTCGTGTGGGTAGATTCCCGAAGAATGGGTTTTGGTTAGGTGCAGAAGAAAAAGAATGAATTTGAGTAGAGTAGAGAACGTAGGGATTATGAGATTTGTTTCACTTTTGATTCTTTTTTTTTTTTTTTATTGAATATAACTAGACTCAGAATTAGGGAGGCCAAAATCAATTTTCTACAGGTATGCCTTCCCACATTAGGCAAATGACTCCCGTTCAAGTCCTTCAAGGACAGCCTTTTAGCAGGAAATTACTTGGACCTTTAGTTCAGAGTCTAAAAACACCCAAATAGAACCAGGATGGTAATATTTCTAATTATCTGAACTGCATTTCTCAGAGGATCCTACCAGACTGAAGAAGAAGAGGGAGTTTAGAAAGCCATGAGAGAAATACACAAAGCACACACTTTTTTTCAAGAATCAACTTTTTTTTACTTCTCGATTTTACTCCAAATCCATTCCTAAGAACAAATTTGTTCCTGAAAATAAAATTTTTACCAAATGTCTGTTCTAAATCTACTTCTGAAAACAAAAGAATAGAAATTATCACTTGTCAAACAGTGCCTTAATGATTGTCAAAAAAAAAGTTGCTCCTGCAAAAGATTATCAATCACTTGATTTCTAGTAATTTATTGGTATCTTACGATACTTTAAAAAAAATTATCAACTCTTTGTTACTGTTTGCACATAACCAACTTTTCTTCTTTTGTTTTTACTGGTATTTATTTATATTTCTTACGAATAGTTTAAATTTATCAATTTTTACTGGCATTTATTTATATTTCTTACGAATAGTTTAAATTTATCAACTTTTATGTGAAGTTACCGGCCTTTGCTCGAGTGATTTACAAACTTTTTGTTATTGAAGTACCCACTGGATTTTCAATTTTCATTTGAGTTACTTATTAAAGTTTTTTTCACTTTTTCATTCATTAACAACTCTCAGTTGAGTTGCTTACTGATTTTTCTATTGGGTTACGAATTTTTATTTTGTCTAACATACCAACTCGTTACATTTACCAACCATTCTTTGAAAACTACCTACCTTAATTTGAGTGATTATCAATTTTATTTTTTTAACACTTACCAACGCTTATTAACATACGATAGAAGATCCATATTTTTAATAGCAAAACAATAAAATTCTGCATTCCGGATTATTTCTCTCTTTCAGACAAACCCTGACCACCCAAGGAGGTCGCTTTAATATAATATCTCATTGTATGGGGAAAAATATTGGATCTTTAGACTTTGGGGTGCCACGCTAAAGTATCCTTTGAATATCAATATTTTTATAAGCGCGTTTTAACCATGGCAAATAAAGATAGAAGGTGTCCCACGACAATACAAGCGTCAAGAGAGACAACTTTATGGTCTTTGATTATAATATTCTCTTTGAATCGTTCGGTTGGTACCGTCAGGAAATGAACATAGTTGTGCCCTTAATTTGAGGTTTTCATCTGAACAATAAGTGAAATAACCGGGATAATTATCAAAAAACTCATCAACCTATTTATATGCATATAAATTTAACTCTGAATTTTTCAATTTGGATGATTTAGTTTAAAATCTTTTGACAATTCGTCAATGGAGCAATTCCGGTCAATTTTGGCCAATAATTACTAACCTGGATGCTAGCTATGTCACTTAACCATTTTATGTAATACGATTGACGTTAACGTTGATTATTTTTTCCATTTTTATGAATTTTATTTTAAATTATTTTATTATTTTCTTTCTTTTTTCTTCAACTGTGGCAAAAATTATTTACCAACAAACGATTTTTTTTGTTAAAATGAAGATAAACTCCTCTAAAATCTCTTGTAAAACGATTAAATAAAAATTTAATATCAAGTCAATGTGAGATTGAAATAATATCATGCTTGCCAGTAAACTATTCTTTAAAAATTTATACAAGATGAGCTGTGCCCGCAGTGTAAGTATTCTTCCCTGCATTAGTAAAGATATTTATATTATTTAACGAAGAAATCCTATTAGCTATCGTAACCTGTGCAAATAGAATAGAATCTATGTTCTTCTCGGGTTCGGAGGACCGTCGCAATAGTTTCCATCTGAAAAACACGTCTCGCCTTTTGTGAATTATAAAATATATAACACGAGTGAACGTGTATACCAATCTGTGGGCAAGTTTTTACACGTCTCGCCTTTTGTGAATTATAGAATATATAACATGAGTGAACGTGTGTACCAATATGTGGGCAAGTGTTTTTCTTTTTTATCAATTTTATCTTTCCAGCTCCTCGACAATATATAAAGCGAAAGATGACGATGCCGACGTATGTTTTTTTGTTCGTTTTGGCCAGATCCCACAGGAACATGCTTAGAAACCCTAATGGCATTATTGAGAGATGAACATTTTTTTTTTCTTTTTTTGGGGTAGAAGATAAGCACCGTTTGAATAAAAATATTGCCACGAGGTTCACGCCAGCCAATGACGACCATCCTCTACAAGAGCCAAAGTCGGCACGTTTGCTTAGGAACATAATTGTTCTCAAGTTATATCATTCTCCTAATTAGAGAAGTTATTGCTTTTTGACGTCACAAATCTTGCTTCTTGAAATATTAACGTTAACCGGATTAGACTGTTCATATCTCGCGAGCATCGGTCTGTGGGCTCGGAAAATCCTGGACACTTCATTATCAGTGAAAACAAAGGGGATCAAATTCTAATTAAATCTCACTGTATCTTTCGTCATGTGCTTCCCTCTCACTTGTGAAGGTGATATATTAGCAGTTTTTTTAACACGCGGTTCGCGATGTAATGCGGATCACATCATATCAACATTCTTTATTGAGACAAGTGCTTTGGAAGCCCTAAAATCTATTACGAAAGTGTAATTGAATTCTAAAATTTACAAAAAGTGTAATCAAATTTTAAAACTTACTAAATTAATCTAATCAAGTCTTTCCGTTAATTCCGTCCAACTTGGCCTGACTTTCTTCTTTCTATTTATGTGATGATGGTGTGATTAAAACGACATCATTGGTCCAAATCTTATATTTAATGCAAATTTTATTTAAAATAAAGAAAAAAAGCTAAATTAAAGTCACATCATCGCCATGTAAAATAGAGAAAAAAATGTATGTCGGCATTTTTCGTTAACCAAGTTTGATAGAATTAACAAAATGACTCGATTGTACTAATTTGATAAGTTTTAGGATTTTATCACTTTTTGTATATTTTCTATCTCAATTGTACTTTTTCAAGAGGTTTTAGTGCGATAGTTTTTCAAGAGGTTTTAGTGCACTTATCCCGTCTTTATTCAGACTAGACAGTGGCAATGGGGATATTCTTTACAGTTAGTGAACATGTCCCGTGGCATTAAAGCTTTGGTAACTAGGGTTTAATAAAGGCAAACTTCTTTCTGTGTTCTGCGACTTTATGTATAGTGGTGGAGGATGGACGAGTACAGAACGATAGGCGTGCGACAAATGATTGGAGTGTAAATAAATACAATTTATCGAACGTTTTAGGACCACAGAACGATCCGTGGAAGGGGCACCACACGTTCATTCACTTGATGCCTCGCTTGGGGTCAATGCCCAAATGCAATTTATCTGAGTCGAAAGTTACAAGGTCCCACGTGCCGTTATGATTTCAACGTGTTGCTTTCTTGCTAATCAAATAAAAGTTTATGTTAACAATATGAATTTTATTAATAATTTTTTTTTCTTGAAGAAAAGTTGAACCCTAATGAGACTCACCACCAACTCATCCACCCCAATTATTATTTGTCTTTTGTATGGTTATATATGTTTGCACTCTTATCTTTCGTGATTTAAATTCCAGTGGAGGAAGTTCTTCTATTTGAATTATCATAAAGGTGTGTTGAGATAAATTTGAAGAGAATAGGTGTATTAATTTAATCTAATGTGCAATAGCATCCATGAATTTATAATTTATTGGATATAGTCCGTGAACTATTTAAAACATTCGATCAGTATTTAGATTATATGAAAATGTTTAATGTTATCTTTCTATGAATTCAAGTTAACGGATTCTGCTAATATGATTTTTAATTCATTAAGTTTAAACGGTAGACAGAAAAAAAATTACTCATGAATTATTCAAGTAAATATTCATCTCAAATTATGATATATAATCCACGTCATCAAATACTTATGGACATATAAACACCCAAATTCTCTATTTCCCTTTCTAAAGTAGATAGATAAAAGGATAGACATGCTAACTTACCATTTTTTCTACTCCAACTCAGCATAGATTATCAAATAATGTCTGATTTGTCATTTGAATAAATGGAATGATTATTTTGAACATCTACTAATAGTTCAAGGGCCACTTATTACATTTCCTGTCATTAAGAATACAACAATACAACAATTGAAAGTTTTTCGACCCTATAATGTCTAGACCATCCGTGGAATGGGGACAATGCATTCATTGATGGACCCTCGCCTACGGTCAACGCCAAGTACAATTTATAATTTGGGCTGTCATTCTATGTTTGATTTGGCTTTTAATGCTTGACTTTTTCTTCAAAATTTTAGAGCTGAAATCAAATTAAAATTTAGTCCAATTTTTCAACACTTAAAATTTTAAAAATTAGTGCATTTAAACAATCAAGTAGATGTACATATTATTTACCAGTAAACTATATATTTACATACATAGACATATTTTAAAATGAAGATAAATTGAGCTGTACCCACAACATCGGTATTCTTCCTGCATAAATGAAGAGATCAATGCCAATTAAGAAAGCAATCTTATTAGCCGCCGTAACTTGTGCAATTAGAGGATAGAATCTACCTTCTTCTTCGGTTTTGAAGAGCGTCGCAATAGCTTCTGTTTGATAAACACGTCTTTTCCTAAATAATTTTTTAGAACATATAAGATTTTTTTTGGTCGGTAGAACATATAAGATGAGCAAACGTGTTTAGCAATCTGATATGACCGAAAGATGACAATGCTGACCTATGTTTTTGGTTCTCCGGGGTCAACCCCAGATGAACATGCTTAGAAACCCTAATGGCCTTACTAAGAGCTAAGCATTCTTCGATTGAAAATATGCAGTGAGGCTCGCGCCAATGACGATCCTCCCCTTCGAGATTCAAAGTCGGCACGTTTGCTTCGAAATATAATTAGGGTTTTGAGAGGAAAACAAAATTACTGATTTTTGGGTAGTAGAAATCTCGCTTTGGAGATCCCAACAGTAGATGTATTACATTCCACAATTAAGCAGGTCTATACTTAAAATATACTATCCAAATTTCGCGAGAATTAGACATGTGCTCGAAAAGTTCGGGACATCTCATTATAAGTGGAAATAAAGAGTAATGGGATTATAATAATCCTGTCGTGTCTTTCCACATATGCCCGCCTTTTAACACGCGGCTCACGCTTTCACGCGGATCCCCGTGATATTCTACAATCCGTCTGCAGATTAAACAAAAAGCAATGGAGACATGCTTTGCGACCATGTCTTCTGGTGCTCAAGCTCTGATAAATAGGATTTAATTAAGAAAAATGTCTCTGTCCCTGTCCTTCTTGGACTTCTATGCAAGTGTTGGCGGAGGACCATACGGAGCGATAGACACGCGAAACGTGCAAAACGGGGGAGCAACGGTCCAGTTTCTGAACGTGTTCTTCTTTTTTTTACCCGACCAGAGAACGATCGGACCGTCCGTGGAATGGGCTTCACGCGGGCATTGACCCGTCGCCTCGCCTGGGGTCGATGCCAAAATGCAATTTGGTTTGAGGGGATAAGTTTTGAAGTCCTGCGTGTCATTATGATTTCGACATGATGCTTTCTTGCTAAGCAAATAAAAGGTTATGTCAACGATGTGACTTTCACCAGTGTCTATTTGCTTCGAGAGAAAAGTTGAATCCTAATGAGACCCACCACCCACCACCCACCACCCAACTCATCCATCCCAATTATTATCTATTTCTCGTATAGAAATATATGTTTTTTATTTTTTGTCAGTCCTATGCTAATTCTACTCTAACATTCACTCTCAGACTTTTACCATGCCTCCTTGTAAGGCGTGGGAGTCGAAACCCACTCCTGAAATGAAATCGTCCTCACCCCAATCCCTCCCTGAGAAAGTGGGGATTTGAACCTCTAACCTCCCTCTTCCAAAATGGAAGAGTGGCCACAGGCGAACCCCAGTGGTTTTATAGAAATATATGTTTGCATTGCTGTCTTTTGTGATTAAATTCTAGTGGAGGAAGTTTCTTTTATTTGAATTATTATATAAATAAGTTGAGATAAATTTGGAGAGAAGAGGCATTACTTTGGTTGAATGTGTAATGTCGTCTATAAATTTTTAATTTTTCGATATAATTCCTGAATTTTGACAAGTATTCAATCTACTCCCAGATTAGCGGAGTACTTCAAATTCATTAAGATATCATTTCAATTCCAATTCGTTGAGATATAATTCCATGTCATCAAATATCCGAGGACATGTTAACGCGCTAATTTTATGTTTCTTTTTTTTTAAATAGATGGATAAAAAGATAGACATATTAAATCATAATTCTAATACTCCAAACTCAAAATCTAACAATCCATGTTATCAAATAACATTTAATTTATTATTTAATTGAATAAAATGATTGTATCAAACATTTATCAATAAATTAGAGAATCATTTACGTCATTTTTTCGAAGTAAAAGCACAATAATCTAAAGTTTTTCAGGCCCTGAATGTACGAACCATCCGTGGAATGGAGTCCCATGCATTCATCGATTGACCCTCACTTATGGTCAATGCCAAATGCAATTTATCTGAGAAAAATAATAAAGTCACATCGACTGTTGAGGAAAAAAGAATACAATATTAGGATTAAAAAACGATATTAGCAATATTTTTTTCAAGAAAGGTCGAATCCTTATGAGACACGTCACCCCAACCCATCCATTCTAAATACTATTGCTTTTCTTGCATGCTAATAAATCTATCCATTCTTGTCTTTCGTGATTTAAATTCCAGTGGTGGAAGTTCTTTTATTTGAATTGATATAAATTTGAAGAGAAGAGACATTACTTTGGTCAAATATTTAGATATCATCTGTGAACTTCTAATTTATTCGATAAAATCCTTGAATTATTGGTAATTATTCAATTAAGTTATTAAATTATATGAAAATATTTAATTTTGTTATTCCATGAATTCAAGTTAAGGGACTCTACTGACGTGGCTTCCAACTCGTTAAGTTTAAACTATAGACCACAAAAAATAAAAAGTAACACGTGGATTATTCAAATAAAATATTTATCCCAAATAGAATATATAGTCCACATCATCAAATACCAATGGACATTTTTCAAAAATAAATGAATAAAAGATGGAAATGTTGACTCATCATTTTTAATGCTTTAACTCAGCATATAATATATGTCCTTAAATAACGTCTAATTAGTTGTTCGAATAAATGGAATGATTTTATTGAACAAATACCAATAATTGAAGGGTCATTTGTGTAAATTTCCCTAAGTAATAGTGCAAATAATTGAAAAAATTTCGACTCCACGATGAGCAAACCATCCGTGGATTCCATGTGGGTCCACGCGATCGTTGATTGACCCTCCTTTATGGTAAATGCCAAAGGGCAGTTTACCCGAGAAGAGTTAGAAACTGGACCCCATCGTACGTTTGATATGGCTGTCTTTTAGTGCACGGCTTTCCTTTTCGAACTTTTAGAGCTGTTTCTCGCCACATAAATTTAGAAATATATATTAAAAAAAGTACTTAAGATCGACATAATGTTCCTTGTTCCGGAATTTTTTTATTAAAAAAAGCCTCTCGATTTTCACATAATAGTCTTTTTGATTGTGCATACGCCTTATAAATTATAGAACAAAAAGCCATGAAGTAATTTACTATAATTTTCTTTGGTAGAAATGATAAAAGTGAGAAAATAATTAAAAAAACAGGGGGGAAGAAAAATCCCCCAAATAATTGGTGGCTTGGGCGCGTTTCGTGAAGAAACTACGGTCGAATACGTAAACGGGATGGTCGCATTAGAAAAACAAGACACAGAAGAAAAGCCAGAGAAGCGACAAAAGACGACTTCCAACCTTCTTCTTCTTCCTCCTCCTCCTCCTCCTCCTCCTCTACCTCCATTCAAAGACTCGTTTTCGACGACTCTGCTGCCTCTCTCTCTCTCTCTCTCTCTCTCTCTCTACCCTCCTTCTGCGAACCATCGCGGAAGCGTTTTCGAGTTACGACGCTGGTATAAGTATACGGAGGAGCCGGTCACGCTTTGCAAACATCGCGGGCTTTGCTTGTTTCCGCTCTCCAGAGCTCGAGTTTTCTCCACTTGTCAAGCTCCTAAACCTCGAGAAAAGGTCAGTTTCCGTTTGTTCAATGGAGATTTTCATTTGGGTCCTCTTTGGTTGCTCGGTGTGTGCCGAAAGTCGGCTTATGTCCATCTGGGTCTTCCCCTGATGATCGTTTTATGGCGTGCGAGATCGACTTCTTTCGAAAAGTTGGAGCTCTTGTTCTTTCTTCTTGCTTTGTTCGGAGTAATTCGCCGGATTCGTGATCGTTTCCGCGGATAAAGATCTCTCGTTTTCTCTGGCTTTTCGGGTGCTTAGCTCATGCTTGTCTGGATTTTAAAAAGGAAGAGACTTTGTAGATCGTAAGCATCGTTGACCTCATCTTTTCCGAGGCAATTTGTTGGTGGAAGCAATCTTTTGTCGGATACAAGGAAGCGGTGTCTTTGCTCTGTTTGAGTTATAGCTGAAATTCTGGTGAATATACGGTGATAAAGTTCATGCTCTGTTTTTTTCTTTTCTTCAGAGCAAACTGAGGGCAGAATTTGTAAAACTAATTCGTGGCTGATTGAAGATACCGAATATTCTTATTGCCTTTCCTTTTCGGTTTCCCAGAAAGATTATGGGAGGAACTTGGATGCCTGATGAGTTTCGGAATCTGAATTGAATATGCTCTTCTTCCCCTCGTTCAAATAATTATCATATGCTTTTTCGATCTTTGGCTTTATCTTTCCCCTTTTTTTGATTTTTCATGGTGGCGTCTCGTTCATGGCTGTTTAGATTCTAGATGTTTTAGTTTGAATTCGACAAGTATAAACCAAGTTTGAAAGGAGAATCAAGCCATAACCATATGGAGCAAATTCATATTGCACTTTCTTTCTGATAGGATATTTATGACTTTTCCTGTACTTTGCTCTATATGTTCGATTGAAAACTTTGGCTTTCTGTGCATCACATGCCTGCCTATTAAGTTACTGTACTCTTCTTTCTGTTACATTTTTTATTCACTGATAGAGAAGATATTCTGTTTATCTCACCAATTGACGGAATCTTTTTGTATTAAGCTGCTTTGATGAGAGGCATAACAAGGTTTGTGAGGCATCTGGAGTGAACGTCATGATCTTTGTTGGCTGATTGATTTACCGCTTGTTTATGAACAATGCTTCTTTCAACTCTTTCCTTTGACGTTCATCTGGAGTGAACGTCATGATCTTCCGCAATTTTATTCTCATTTTTATGGCCATCATTTTTGACTGGTTTTTTAATCCCTCACAGGTATAGGTTGCATTTGAAATTTTCTGCTAGCTGCAGTAAGTGGTTCTTGCTTCAATCGAGTTGTCAGTTTGCTAGGTCCCATGAGTAATCTCAAGCTTGGCGTGGAGGTAGTGAGTGCGCATGATCTTGTTCCCAAGGATGCGCAAGATTCTTCCGGTGTTTATGTGGAGCTCCAATTCGAGGGTCAAAAATTTCGCACCTCTTTGAAAGAGAGAGATCTCAGTCCGGTCTGGAATGAAAACTTCTACTTCAACGTCACCAACCCTAGCAACTTCGGCGACCTTACCCTTGATGCCTATGTCTACAGCCACAATAAAGCCACCGAAAAGAAGTCCTTCCTTGGAAAAGTTTCCCTTACTGGGTCATCATTCGTGCCACACTCGGATGCTGTCATCCTCCATTACCCCCTCGAAAAACAAAGAATTTGGTCACGGGTGAAGGGAGAGCTTGGCTTGAAAGTTTTCGTAACAGATGATCTTTACATGAGCTCCTCAAATCCACGGCATACAACGCAGTCCACCATGAATGTCGACCCACTTTCAGCTGAATCAATTCCAAATACCTTCTCCAATGAAAGAGCCGAGCCAAGGCGTACTTTCCGTCACCTTCCAAACTCAGACCGCCGAAAACAAAATGACAATACATTTGCAGCAGGTCCCCCACCAAAATCAAATGTGGGGTCTCATGAGATGAGATCCGGACCACGGCCTCCAAATATTTATGCTGGCCCATTGCCTACGCAACCAGGGGAGTATTCTGTGAAAGAAACAAGCCCCTATCTTGGCGGTGGCCGAGTTGTTGGAGGGCGAGTAATACCTTCTGACAGGCCGAACAGTACCTATGATCTTGTTGAAAAGATGCAATACCTGTTTGTTCGAGTCGTAAAAGCCCGTGATCTTCCTGCTAAGGACGTAACAGGAAGCCTTGATCCGTATGTGGAAGTTAGAGTGGGGAACTATAAAGGAACTACAAAGTATTTTGAAAGGAAGCAAAACCCAGAGTGGAATGAGGTGTTTGCGTTTGCGAAGGACCAGTTACAGACATCTGTGCTCGAGGTTGTGGTCATGGACAAAGATCTTGTAATGGATGACTTTGTGGGTTTGGTTCGCTTGGATACTTACGAGATTCCCACTAGAGTTCCACCTGACAGCCCGTTAGCTCCTGAATGGTATAGGCTTGAAGATCAGAATGGGGAGAAGATAAAAAAAGGGGAACTGATGCTCGCTGTTTGGTATGGCACACAGGCAGATGAAGCTTTTCCTGAAGCTTGGCACTCAGATGCTTCTGCTGCAACTGATCCAACTCCAGGTATCTATGGCCATACTCGTGGCAAGGTCTACCACTCGCCTAAATTGTGGTATGTACGTGTTATCATAATTGAGGCACAAGATCTGCTAGTGTCGGACAAGGGCCGCTTCCCTGATGCATATGTTAAGGTGCAGATAGGTAATCAGGTGTTCAGGACAAAACCAGTTCAGGCTCGGACTATGAATCCCATGTGGAGAGAGGAATTCCTGTTTGTTGCTGCCGAGCCCTTTGAAGAGCCTTTGGTTCTTACAGTTGAAGACCGTTTAGCTTCCAATAAGGAGGAAACTATTGGGAACGTTATTGTACCACTGAGCCAAGTTCACAGGCGTGCCGATGACAAACTTGTGCGCTCCCGCTGGTTAAACCTTGAAAAGTCAACATCGGCTGCCATGGATGCCGACGCAGGAAAGAAGGACAAGTTCTACACCAGATTGCATGTGCAACTCTGCCTTGAAGGAGGGTATCATGTGCTTGATGAGTCCGCGTACTACAGCACTGACCTCAGACCGACCGCAAAGCCACTGTGGAAGAATTCCATAGGGGTCTTGGAACTTGGGATTCTCAATGCTGACGGACTTCACCCAATGAAGACGAGAGATGGTAAGGGTACGTCAGACACTTATTGTGTAGCAAAGTATGGCCAAAAGTGGGTGCGAACTAGGACCATAATCAACAGCCTGAGTCCCAAATACAATGAGCAGTACACATGGGAAGTTTATGATCCAGCAACTGTTCTAGTTGTGGGAGTTTTCGACAATAGTCAGATAAATGGCAGTAACAAAGATGCTAAGGTCGGGAAGGTTCGGATTCGGCTATCTACTCTCGAGACTGGTCGTGTGTATACACACTCCTATCCACTTCTAGCACTTCACTCGTCTGGGGTAAAAAAGATGGGTGATTTACATTTGGCGATAAGATTTTCATGCACGTCACTCGTGAATATGATGTATATCTACTCTCGGCCACTTCTACCGAAGATGCACTACATAAGGCCGTTGACCCCAATGCAACAGGACATGTTGCGTCACCAAGCGGTCAACTTGGTGGCGGCTCGTCTCAGTCGGGCCGAGCCTCCCCTAAGGAGGGAAGTAGTTGAATACATGTCTGATGCACACTCCCATTTGTGGAGCATGAGGCGGAGCAAGGCGAACTTTTTTAGGCTGATGTCAGTTTTCTCAGGATTACTTGCTTTTGGGAGATGGTTTGGGGAGGTGTGCAAATGGAAAAACCCTGTGACGACCGTCCTTGTGCATGTTCTCTTTGGGATGCTCGTGCTGTTTCCAGAGTTGATCTTGCCAACTGCTTTCTTGTACATGTTCATAATAGGTCTTTGGAATTACCGGTATCGGCCAAGACATCCCCCTCATATGAACACAAGAATATCTTATGCGGATGGTGTTCCTCCAGATGAGCTTGACGAAGAATTTGACACGTTTCCAACCACTCGAAGCCCGGATGTAGTTCGATACCGCTATGATCGTTTGAGGAGTGTCGCAGGAAAGGTTCAGTCTGTGGTAGGTGATATCGCAAGCCAAGGCGAGCGATTCCAAGCACTAATCAGCTGGCGAGACCCTCGTGCCACAGTCATCTTCTTGCTATTTTCTCTCGTGGCAGCAACCGTGTTGTATGCAACACCTTTCCAGGTTGTGGCTCTCGTTTTCGGGACTTATGTCATGAGGCACCCTAGGTTACGGCACAAGGTGCCCTCTGCGCCTATCAATTTCTTCAAGCGACTGCCTGCTCACACGGACAGTATGTTGTAGATATATGTTTGGTTTTGGACTCTGAGATCTTTTCCTTCATTGGAACAACTGTTCTGCTCAGTTTTTTCCTCCCAAATTATGCAGTGTGTCTCTTGTGTTTCTGTGAATTCTTGTTTGATTGCCTTAGCTCTGTAATTATACTGGCAATGTTGCAAACAAGTATAATGTGTTCATATGACATCCCTTGAGGAAGTCTTCCGCTCTCTCTGATCCCCTACGGTTGGTTCTGTTGATCTAATTTTTAGTCGAAAATGGCAGAACTTATATTTACTTTCTGCATACAAGGGCTCGCCCCTGGAAGTAGGTTCATCCTTCTCTACTTGACCAAGGAAGCAGAGGAGCTCGATTGGCGAATGAAGCGCGATAATTTGATTCCTAATGATCTATCTGGCGTTATACTTTAATTAACTGAATGCCAGAATGTCATGGAAATTGAAATAGCATCATCCTATCTTTGTTTTCTAGGATCAACTCACTTTCTATGAGAGGGTATATTGACATTCACTTCCAACTTCCTAATTCATTCTCAGTTACAGCATCCCATAGTCTTCATAGCCAGTAGATGAGCCAAGGCGTGGATAAGATTATGAAAAGTACACTTCTGTTTAGCGGTCGAAAACCATTAAGTTTGTGGTAAATTATTCTGAGCATAGCACCATCTCGTGGTTCTCTTTATCGTTTCCTTTTGTGTCTACCTCTCATTGACACAGCAACCCAGAAACCAGATGGAAATGAACGCACGGACTAATCAAACCCATACCACCAACCACCTTACAGAGCACATCCTAATCCTTTACATCTCATTCTTCAGTATCTTCATCGACCGCACTTGATGCGTTAGAACAGTAAACATCCAGTACAGCCCTGTCACTAAGCGGTGCCTCCATAGCCATCTGAACCGCTTTAGAGGCTGCGACAATGTCGTCACGACACAGAGGCTGGTGAATGATCAGCTTCGCAACCACCTCCGATCCACTGCCTTGGCCTTGACGCTTCTCCCATTTGGATAGATGGTAATACTCTTCGAGCACCTGCTCCGGTGTTAGGTGCTCAAACCACCCTGTTGATAGTCAGTCTTACGAACTCCTTATCACGCCCGGATGGCCCGCCACCATGACCGCCTTTTCAAAGCCGTTGAGAGTTAAGTGTAGCTTTGGTGGGATGGAAAACGGGAGGCAAGCACTCGTGGCTTCGTTGACACCTGAATTTTTTGGTGACCCAATTGGTCGTTTATTGCATGAAAAGTTAGGGAACCCGAAAACGAAAAAATCAGTTAAATTACATGTAAATATTATGAGCATTTGTATTCAAATTGAACCAACCACATATGGAGTTGTAAGGCAGAGGGACCTGAGCTCGATTACACTTAAAGACCCATGCGTAAACTAAAAATGTGGCCCAAAGCCCATTTTATGGCCCCAATCCCTTAAGGTGAGAAAATTATCAATTTGAGCAAACTTGGAGCGCAATTTACTTCGGGACAAAGGCAATAATATTTATTGAAATTTTTTAAATATCTTCATGTGTCCGTGAGACGCAAGGAAACGTGGACATGAAATTATATAAATATATATTATAATATAAAATATATATGCATTCAAAATAGGAAAGCAGATCACGTCCTTTGCTTGGGCCGCCTTTGCTTATATAAGGAACCTAGGACCGACAATGCACACGCGCGTTCTCTTTCCTCGTACCACAAAACGCCGGCCGCGACCGCCGCGGATTCGCCGGAAGACCGTTCCTCTCCGGCGAATTCTGCCCAAGCTTCCTCCGTCCCGTTCGGATTCACCTGAGCAGTTTCCAGCCGGAGCTCTCCTCGGCGACCGTTCGAGCCAAAGCCCGATCCGATCCTCCGTATCGCGCCGACGTGCCCGGCCCGAGCCGCACCTCTCTCTCCCCGGCGAGCACCTGAACCGACACCCGGTCACGGCGACGCCCCTCCAAGCTCGGCCCGTCGCCGCCTCGGCAAACGACCCCTGGACCGTCTCCGATCACGGTCACTTCGGAGAAAGGCCCGGCCCTCGAACCGCCACGAGCCCATTGTCTACTAAGCTCGGTTTCACCAGAAGCACGACCCCATCGTTGCTGCTTGGTTTTGCTCGCCGCTGCTCTTCCCGCCGGACGTCGCGGCACCCACCGTGGGCATCCACTTGTCGTTGGCTAACCTGCTAGCGGGATGGGGGCGCATTCGCATGGAAGCAAGAGAGAGACGTCCTCTTCTTCGGTGAGGAACGGGAAGCGAAGCCGAAGCAGAAGAAGGGAAAGATCGGATGATTCAGAATCAGAGTCCGTAAGCGGACGAGGACGGGTTATTACAGAGGAAGAGATCGAGGCGTACAAAGTGGAGAGGGCACTGAAGAAGGCCACGCGCGTTGCCGAGAAGTTGAAGCCGCAGTCTGTTGTTGCTGGTTACTCCAATGCTTCGAATCCTTTCCGTGATTCAAACGTCGGTGAGATGTTTGTATGGAAAAAGAAGATTGAGCGGGATGTCGCCCTCGGTGCAGATCTCGACATGTTCTCTGTCAAAGCAGTGAAGAAGAGGCTTGGAGAAAGCATGGCGGAGATTGAGAAGGGGAAGAAGAGAAGGGATGAAAGAGCGCTTGGAAAGGCTCAGCATGAGGAGAATTTGGCCATGCTAGACAGAGAGCGTGCTCAAGCAGAGTTTCAAGATCGGGAGAAGAAAGAAAAGGAGTTTCATTATCATCAAAGCAAAGTCAGGTCCGAGATCAGACTGCGCGAAGGGCGTGCGAAAGCAATCGATATTCTATCCAAGCAACTCAATGGTTCAGATGATCTGGATATCGAATTGAAAGAACCTTGGGTCGTCTTCGATGGGTTAACAATGAAAGAAATGGAAGAGCTTCGCGGCGACATCGAAATGCATCTCGATTTCGACATGGAGACGCCGACCCATGTGGAGTACTGGAAGTCACTCCTAGTGGTTTGCGATTGGGAGCTGGCGGAAGCCAGGAAGAAGGACGCATTCGATCGAGCTAGAGCGCGTGGGGAGGAGCCTCCTGCCGAGTTGCTTGCAGAAGAAAGGGGCGTGCATCCCAGCACCGAAGCAGATGTGAGGGATTATCTGCATGATAAGACCTGGCGAGAATTGGAGCATATGCATGCTGGTGTTGAGACTCGGCTGCATTCCGGCACGGCTAAGGTGGTGGAGTTCTGGGAGGTCATGCTCAGACGTATCCCCATATACAAGGCGAAGGCTTTCTTGAAAGAATTTCATGCGAACATGCGGCTCAGGCATCTTCGACATCTGGAGCCGCCTGCTGATGTCGTTGAAAAAACAGAAACTGCTGATGTCCTTGGTCTTACACAAGAAGAAGTTGTGCCTGGTGATGAAGGATCAATGTCCCCAGAACCCTTGCCTAGAGTAGAGATGATGGAGCCGGAAGAGGAGGCCGGATCATTTTCTCCGCGACTGCTGCAAGGTGACGAAACTGAAGGGGCCGTCGACCCTGAAGAGGACAGGGTTGCATTGGAACGGAAAAGGATGGAGGTACAAATGGGAGCCATGAAGGAAGGTGATGAAGTTTTCAGCAATGGTGCGGAGGTGAATCTGGGTTCACTGGTTTATGGCTGGCAAGACAAGTATCGACCGAGAAAACCGAAATATTTCAACCGCGTACACACCGGAGATGAGTGGAATAAGTACAATCGAACACATTACGATAACGACAATCCACCTCCGAAGACGGTGCAAGGGTATAAGTTCAACATCTTTTACCCAGACCTTGTCGACAAAACTAAGGCCCCGAGATACTTTATCGAAAAGGATGGGAATAGCACAGAGACTTGCATCATCCGGTTCCACGCTGGGCCCCCATATGAGGACATTGCTTTTAGGATTGTGCTCAAGGACTGGGAATATTCAAAGAAGAAGGGATTCGGATGCACTTTTGAAAGAAAGATTTTGCAAGTCTATTTCAACTTCAAACGGTATAACTATTGTCGATGAACAGATTTTTCTTTTTTTATGGAAACTGTGGGCAAGAACACTTACTACTTGTTTTGAATCATCTCTGGCAACATTGGGAATTGCCGGTGGGATGTGGATTTTAATTCCTGCCGCCATTCTTATGGTACTTCTGTTGCAGCATATTAGGATTTAATTATGTGCAGATAGGTGATACGAACTAAATATTCTAATGATGAACGATGTTAGTGTTTTGCTCTGGGACTTTGCCATGTATCTTCTACCTTTTTAAACCCTGCTTCCTGGCCAATTTGGCTTAATTCCTGCCAGCATTCTTAATTCTTGTCTTGTTATATTTCGGCGGAGGTGGATATGCAATCTTGAATCTGTTTGCTGTAAAAGACTCATTTCCTGTTTCCAAGTCTACACCATCAAATGAGTCGGCCTCATGAAAATATCACGAGGTTGGCTTTTTGTAGAGCAAGGATTGGAACTTCTTACGTATTCCTTTCCTTCTAAGTTGATTAGAACGATGTACCCCGGAAAGGGCCATTCCAGGTACAACTACAGAGCCAGAACTAAAGGTGAACTCTCATCATTTCAAGTGATATGGTGATGGAGAAGAGTGAATCCTATTTTACATTTTCTTCTGTTAGAAGACTCATTTCTTCCCCTCCGCCTTTCAGTTCCTCTAGAATTTTAAGTTGCTGTAAATTCAATGAGACGAGCTTTTGATTTTTAACCCTTTAATTTATAACTTTGTAAATCATTTTAATTCAGCAATCAGTAGGCCATTTTTGTTCGTTTGGTCCATAAGAATCCATCAACAGCATGATCATAAATTTGATATTTTAATGAAAAAAAGCATTAGCCATAGTAACTGAGAGTGAAACCAAGACAAGAACACGAGATTGAAATGTATCCAACGCACACTATCCTCTTCTGGGAAACCGTGGATGTGAAGAACCCCAAAAGGGCCAGTGGTTCTTTCAATGGCCCTCCTTCATCAGACCAGTCCAGTCATGCCTTGGCACTCCTAATGCCTTCCAGATAGCTTCGGAGGCATTGACAATGTTGTTGGGGCACGGAGGTTGGTAATCGTGAGCAGGATCGCATCCCTTAGTAGAGTCGCACCCATCCACGACCATGGCCTTAATATTTTCAAAGCACCTGTGCCTGCGGTTCAACCACCCACTCGACAGCACCACCAGTGGAGTATTATCCGAATGGTAGTTCTTATCACACTCGGATGGCCCACAACCATCACCGCCTTTTTCAAAGCTGTTGAGAGTTAGTTTAGCTTTTGTTCGATGGGAAACGGGAGTCGAGCACTTGTAGGTTGTGTAGAGACGGCCTTCTATGCAGCATTCGGAATCATTTTCAGGGTTGTATTTTTTTTGGAGGAGGCTTTCTTCCCCTTAACCACCCGATTGGTTTGCAAGGTTGAGCTTCAACACCCAAGTGATTTGAAGTTTTGAACCGAGAAACAAAACGATGAGAATGAAAATATTTGAGCAAACTTGTTTCTTCATCTTCAGTTTTTGTATCTCCACTCTCTCTGGAAATGTACTAGGCAATGGTTTGGTGAAGGTGCTTTTCATTCTGGTAGGCCTTATAAACAGATTGGATCTGTAAGTTGGCTGCCATTTTCTGCGGAATCATCGAATATGTGTTCTTGTCCTTTGTTATTTTAACATTGTCAACGATGAATGAGGTAGGGAAACAAAGGCAAAGGAGTCAATAATTTAGAAGAAAAAACTAGAGACGAGATATAGCCTTGATTTTTTCACCGTGTGCTGGCCATGCCATTGTTTTTGTTCGTGGCTGAACTTGTCCATTTTCGTCTTTGTCGGATAGGTCATCTCCATCTGATGAACTCGATCCTTATGGAATTTTACAGCGGCAAATTTGGGTTTCAAAAGATGTCTTCATATTCTCATAAGTAAGGCCAACTTCAACATGGTACTGGACACGTGCTTAATTTTTTTGGATCTGAACCTTTATCTGATGTTACTAATTGATATTCGGGTTTTCTGTCTGTGTATTAAGTCTTTCAAGATGCAACTATATAGGATTGGTATGATGAATGCGATGACCAAATCTGCGAATTCAATTTTCAAAAAAGATAAAGAGAAGCTGTTCTCAATTTCAAGATTCAGCCTTTAGCGTTCAACTTATCCAGGGTTATATACAAGGCAATGAGAAAAGGACCAAATGAACCAGTCCTTACATCTGTGGGCGGAAATCATCAAGAAACATCAGCAAGGCAACGTCATGGTAGCGTGCTGGTGTCATTTCTCACAAAGATGACAAGAAGACTAACAGTCATCTAATTTGGACTTCGATCTCTCCAAGGGTCATTTGCAAGAGCACCAGAGCTTAAAGCCAGAACTGAAGCTGCAATTTTTGTTAGATGTTATTCATCAATTCCATATATAAGAGAACACCAAGAGCTAAACCGTGAGATGCTTTTCACCCAGCGACTTGATGCAATATTTCATCCTCTTACTTGAATGACTAGCTAGAAATAAGACCTTCTCAAGGTCTTTTCTACTCGGCAGGGTTCATCGGCACATGTTTTATTAATGTTTTGTACATTGAATATGTTTGGATCATCAAAAGCAAGTTTTTTCAGGTATATGATAGCTAAAGGACCAAAATTCTGTTTTACAGCAGAAGAGTCGTCGCACGAAGATTTTGCACCTACGTTGATATTCTTCTATCTTACCTGATAATACAAAGTAAAAGGCTAAAACAGCAGAGGAAGCAGAAACCACTTGGGGAAGCGAACAGTTCATCAATTCCAACTGAAGAAATGCATTCGTAGAATGATGGTCGCCATTTTGTCGCTGCTGTGACTGCTGATTTCATGTCCTAGAAAACTGGAGATATGCTAAAACGACGGGCTTTTAACCCAGTGCCCCGTTATCTGAGGAAGTGAAGACTCCTGATCTGGAGAGGAAGGATTGCATTGAAATTGTATTGAAGAAAGTATGACCAGCCCACAACTTATGTGAAGTTTACTCTTTCCTCTAAACATTTCTAATTGAATGGCTAGGTGAACTTTTAATTGGTATCGATTTGGAAACTCACTAGAATCTCATTTCACTTTTAATATCAAAGGCAACTACAAATAGTTTGTAGTAGTTATTGTTGTAAATATGTCTCGAGTTTAAGCCTGTGAATGAAACTTGATCCAAGTAAAAGTTCAAAATCCACATAGGCTTTACGGCTGGACCTGAACAAACAAGAAATTAACGACGTAGGGGCTGGATTCCCCAAGTTTCAATAGGTTACCCAATTTGAGTCCGCTAAAGGAGGTTTCCTAGTGTTGATCCAAATGTTACAGGTGGGTTTTGGTTTTTTCCCATTAGTGAGCAGAGGAATTTTCGGCCATAACAATCAATTGTGCAGCTTTGTTCATGAATATTATGAAGAAATTACAAGTGCATTGAAGCCAATAGTTAAGAACTACTCATTGTATCATTTGATTATAGTAGAATCCTCTACTGCTCTCTTCATAAAATAAGTCATACCGATCAAATCACGTATGTTGGATGTCCAATTTATTTCCTTATTTTGTTTACTTTATTATTCAATCGCTTCGCCACGGATATGCTCCCATGCTTTCTTCTTTCTTTCTGCAGAATATTAAGTTCTTTCAAAAGTAGCCTGTTTTCTGCTTGTTTAGACAAGCTAATTCAAAGAGTTAAGGGATTCCAAGGCCTATAAATAGTAATTAAAAAAATGCTTGTTTTCTTCGGATTATTGAATCATCACTTTGAGTTTTGAGCGAAACCCAGAAAGGGGAAATATGGTAGGAAAGAAAATGGATGGCATCATTTCGCTATCTCCCAGATGGATAGGTCACACAGCCTTTGCATGGCATATATTCAATGCCCTTTCAAGTGGAAATCAGGCATCTGACCAGAGAATGTCAAGCTCGCCCACATGGGTTGGCACTCCTAGAGCCTGCCAAACAGCTTTAGGGGCATCCACAACGTGATTGGGACATGGAGATTGGGAATCATGGTCAGAATCACAGCCCATGGTGGAGTCACACTCATCCACAACCATGGCGTTGACCTTCCTCCCATTAGCATAGATAGTAATATTCTTCAAGCACCTGCTCCGGTGGTCGAACCACCCGGTCGATAGCGCCACCACCGGGGTGTTGTCTGAGTGATACTGGTTGTTGCATTCGGACGGCACACCCCCATCCCCGCCCTTCTCGAAGCTGTTGATGGTTAGAGTAGCTTTTGTTCAATGTGAAACGGGTGGTGAACACTTGAAGGTCTTGTAAAAGACGCCTTCTTTGCAACAATCGGATTGATTCTCGGGGTTGCATTTTTTTGGAGGCGGCTTTCTCCCCTTGATTCTCCCACTGGGTTTGCAAGATTGAGCTTCAACACCAGGACAAGTTGAACCAATAAAAAGAATGAGTACGAGAACGAGAAAGCTCGAAAGAGCTTGTTTCTTCATCTTCGACATGTTATACTTCCTCTATACTGAATCGTTTGGCAATTGATTCAAGTGAAGGTGATGTTACGTTGATGGACTTTATACAGAGATTAAATCACTTACATAGCTGTCTTTAGCTGCGACATGACAAAATAACGAGATATTGTCATTTAATAAAGCATAAATTGACAGCATAATGTACAGAAACAAGGCAGACGGGTTAGAATCTATAACGTGGACGAAGTAGAGACAAGACCGCATGAACAAAAGATTCTTGGTGATTTCCCATGCTCCTTATTGGCCTGTTTAGTCTTTGCCGGATGCCCTTGGTTAACTCGGTTTAAAGATTCTTGATTCTTAATTGGAATTTATGGCAGCATTGTTGGAATGCAAGACAAAGTCTTGACGCGCATGTAAGAGAAGCGAGCTCAATATAACTGTGGACAACATATGTTTGTCTCAATTCGCTTTGTATTGGATTGGCTTCAAAAGGGTAAATTTTCTGTTAAGACAATATGTCTTGGTTCTTCATCAAATGGTTTTTGTTACAGGAGACTAAGTGTGAATTTTCTGAATATGAAGTAAAGACCTTTTATCTTTGATTCTGAAGCTTACAGCATCAAGGTTACTGTGAATATGAAGATTCCGCCTCCTTTCCTCGCTTATCTTATTCGAAAGCATCTTCGAACCAATGAGAAACAACGATGACATCGAACCACTAATCTGCTGCAGCATCAATCGCGAAGATACAATGCCAGAGCATGACAGGTCTTGATACTGTGACATTGTTATTTCTTGAAAAATGGCAACAAGAAACGAATTGTTCGGTTTCTATATCACTCCAAAGATCATCTAGACGAAGAATACAGCCAAAACAAAAACCAAAGATGCATCTTCGTTCGATATGATTCATGAAGTTAGTTGACTTTTAGTTATGTGTAGTTTAGGATCCTATGACGGCAAACTCTGTCCCGTCTTACGAATTTGTGAACTAAACTATGGAAGACACACCAATGGTTCTTCATCAAGGCACAAGCTATTCATTTAGCGCACTGAAGGATATGGAGGCATGTGTCCAGACGTTCTACGCTCGGTTTCTTCTCTCCAAGGTTACACGTTAACGGTTCTTCCCTGCCTTTCGGTGAAACTTTAAAATCCCAATGCATTGCTAAAATCGTCGAAGTCGCGTCAATTTAAAGTATAGAACAATTAACCATTGGAGTTTACTCCAGTGGCCACCCTTCAACTTAGAAGAGGGAGGTGGAGGGTTCGAATCCTCACCTTCTCAGGGGGTTGGGGTGGGGACATTGTAGTTTTAGGAGTGGGTTTCGACTCTCACGCCCTGCAAAGAAGTAAGGCAAAAGTCTGAGATTGAGTGTTAGAATAGGAATAGAGTAGGATCGACCAAAAAAAAAAAAAAAAAAAAAAGCACAGAACAATTAAATTCGTAAAATTTTAAGAGGTCTGCGACCTTAACTATACTTTAGCAAATGAAAGGTCACGGGGGAATTTTTTGAGGTACATCATTCAGTGAGACTTTAATTATATTACTCTATTGTTGTATCTAGTGGATGCCAAGAGTCTTACATCGAAAGGGTACATAAAGAATGTGAGAGGATTTGTGCATAAAACCTCCGAGCCTTGCTCCAACCAAAGCATTCATCTTTTGGCTTTTTATCTAAATGTTTGCATCTCCACAACATTTAGAAAACTCTTAATAATTAAGAGTTAAAATTATTTCTTTAATAATTTTAAAGAAATAAAATTAAAATTTTAAAAAATAATCGATCTAGTCCGGGCGGTTCCAAGGATGGAACTGAGAATCGGACTAATTTCATCAATTCCAATTTTAGGGAATCGAGAACCACATTGGCGCCCCTTGGGATCGGACCGCACCGCTCGGTCTGGTCCGAGCAGTTCCCTTTGCTCAACCCTACTTGTGTCCTTTAACTCCATTTTTATACCTATAGAAAGCCCATGACTCGATACCTAAATTTTTTCCAATTTAATGACTTAAAAGTATTTTCGTAAGTGCAAATATCACATTAATGGAATATGTTTGAATTTCATACGTAATTCAATGATTTTTCTTCCCCTCATCAAATTATATTTTTATATTTTTGTACGACATTCAATTTATTTAGAAATTCAAAAAAGTCCCAAAGTACCTCTATGGCATTAGTCACTATTGATGCCATATCATATTAATCTCTTTAAAAGTTTCATGCAAGAAAAATACTATAATTGTCACTTCCGACCTATTAAAAGGACTTCAATCTCCTCACGCCCTAGTATTGTATGTCTTGAGCTAGCCTTAGCAAAGTGCTTAAAAGCATGTATTCAACATAATAATTTGGATTTTGGAATTAATGCCGACACAATGTACCACATTATGTACATACTCCAATAGAATGAAGTGATATGTTCTCGCTAAGTGGCATTGAAGAAGCACATAAAGTACATTGAGTCAGACCTAGGATGAAAAAATTCATATCACTTCATTCTTTCTATTGACTCCATTTTTGTACTTTTGCAAAATTCGTGACTCGATACCTAAAATCACACCTCCATATATTAAAATAATTATATCTACAATTGACTCGACTTTTGATTCTACAAACTTTTTCATAGGTCATGAGTTCGAAAATCAAGTTATTCATGCCCAGGAGGATATGGCCCGTGAAGAGCCTAATTGGATCATCAATTATGCACGCACTAAAAAAAATCAAATTTCCGAAAAAAAGTGCCGCAAGATCGTAGGAATTGTTACCTTGCATCAGCTTTGCTTGCGCGGTGGAGACAGCCACGCTAGATTCTTAAGTGGTTAGGCTGGCGATGGTTGGATGGAGGAGCAGGCGATGGCTAGGAGAGTGGGTGGTACAGATTAGCGATTGACGTGACACTTTTCAACCATCGAATTTTTTTCCCCTGCTTAGATCATCAATCATGCATCCTTAAGGAAGTGCTGAGAAGATCCATAGGAATTGTTGCCTTTGCGTCATCTTTTGTAAAATGCTCCTGTGCAAAAGTGAATAGTCATGGAGAATGAGTAAGAAGTTTAAGTGCAAGTAAGACAAAATTTTTATGTGTATCATATGGAAAACTTTTGTCCAATTGAAGTTTGGTCAAATTTATGTAAAAACAAATGAATATGAATCTTCAAAAATTTTCCTAATTTGATAAATTCAAAAAATCAAGTCGTGGATTTGTAGGTGCAAAAATGGAGTGGACATCAGACGAAAGAATTCTTAAAAAGAATAATTTTATGTCCTTTCCATTGACTCCAGTTTTATATCTGTGAAAAGCTTATGACTCGATGCCTAAATTTTGGGAGTAAGTATATTATCAGTGTCAAAAGTTGTATACGATGCTCACTTTGTACCAAAAGTTTCTGTCAGATCACTTAAGAGCCAAATCAGAGGAAAAATGATCACTTTGGTGCCATCGACGAGAAATTCCGGCCAAAATGATTACGTGACTTTTATATTTAAAAAAAAAAAATTCGATATGGCTTTTAAACGATGTCGTTTTCCATCCTCCTTAAGAAAATGACGTCGTTTTACCATCCTAAGTGGATGGCATGACAAAAACGACGCCGTACAACTCATCTGGGTATATATATATATATATTTATTTATTAATTTGGGAATTGAAATTAGAGTTTTTTTGTCCGATCCTCGCCCAACGCCGACTTAGCTCGCTCGGCTGCCGTCGTCATTGATGCTCAACGACTTGCGGTCACACTTGAGCGTGAGCTTCGTGACCGAGTCAAACCATGGAACAGCGCCAGGACCGCATCCAACAGCTCTGAGTGGGCGTGGAGGGTGAGCTTTTGGCGGCTTTGGCCTTCAATCATGAGCCAGCGGTGGCACACGAGGCATGCGAGGGAGCACCGGCCCCGGTCGCCGAAGCCTAGGTACTGGAAGATGCAAGCCAGGCACTCGTCGGGGAGATTGAAGATGGAGAGGGAGAGATCGAGGGCGGCACGCTCGTCAGCAACCTCCCCGAGCACCGACCAGATCACGGCCTTCAACTTGGCCGCTGAGTGGTCGTCGTCGGGGTTAGGGTCGGAGCCGTGGCCGCCGAGCGTGAGGGCCGTCAAGGACGGCAACTAGCCTATCGCTGGCTTATCTTCTCTCTCTCTCTCTCTCTCAATTTGGGGATTTAGGTTTTGAATTGGGGAAGAGACACCAAACGGTGTCGTTTTGTTATTTAAATGCGAACCGTACTCTCCGGCAAGCCACATCAGCTTCAAAAATTAATAAAAAAGTGTCACGTCGGATTTCCAGCCAACTAAATCGGAGTTGACACTAAAATGATTATTTTTCAAATTTTTTGGCACTTAAGTGATCCAAAATAAACTTTTAGCACCAAAGTGAGCGCTATACATAACTTTTGACACTGATGGTGTACTTACCCCCTAAATTTTGTAGGTATGAAATAGGAATGAGAACAAGAGAGCACGCAGTAACCTATTTCTTCTTTTCGTATTTCCTCTCTAACATGGATGGCAATAACAATGGCTGGGTACGAATGTGTATTGATGGGGGCGGACTTCATTTAAAAGTTAAATGGTCAATAGCTGTCTTTTACTGTGGATATACAGAATTACATGATCTTGTCTCTTATTAAGTTCGGCAATAAACAAAATAGAATTGACCGGGTAAGAATTGAATACAAAATAAATTACAGCAAAGCTAATGACAGAGGAGTAAAGAGAACTCTTGGTGGTTTCACAGTGCATCAACCTATTGTCTGGCTTTACTTGATGAACATTGGACATAATTGTTCAACTCGACTCAAATTAACCATGATTCTTATGGAACTTCATGCCAGCGACTTAGCAGCGCAAAACCTATCTTTACATCGCATGCGTGTGTAACCTATGGAAAAATCAGTATCACTTTACGTTTATTTGAAATTATATTATGCTCTCACTTAAACTTGATTATGAAGTTATTTAGATTAATTTAGAGCAAATTTTGAAGCAAATGCAACCACAGATTAGCCATGAGGAGATGGACTAAAATTGCTTCCAACAATAATACATTTTTGTTAATATCACGAAAAATATCAAATTGGTACATATGCAAACAATTTACCTACTATTAGTTTCAGTTAAATTTTACTATCAAATTACTGAATTAGATGACACATAGCACTTGAGAAATTTATCAATTTGGGGTTTTACTCTTCGTTTGTCACCGGTGTACCAATTTTATGATTTTTCGTTGTACTTATCCAATTTAATGGAAACTAACAAAGGTATAATTGTACCCACTCACACATGGCTGTTGGTTGAGACTTGGCCTCTTCACCCCCAAGTCAGGGGTTCGACTCCTGGAGTCTGCCACAACTCCTAGAACAGTTCCTTGATTTAAGCAGGGGGCCCCGATCGTGGGTTCTTTGGGCGCGTCTCCCGAGGTATAGTCGATCTTGTCTCCCGTAAAGTAAGGTGGTAGGCCGGATCCGGCATAAAAAAAAAAAAAAAAAAAAAAAAAAAAAAAGGTATAACTGTTTTGCAAATATACCGATTTAAGATTTTTTATAATAAAAAGATAGTTTATGATCAATTTATTGGAGGTATACCAATTTTGGGTTTTTAATAGTCAAAAAGTTAGTTTTGTATAAATTTATCATAAATCTACTAGTTTATGATTTTTCGTGATATTAACCTTTTCTTTTCTTTTTTTGCAAGCAATGCCGGCAAACTCAATTTTTAATAGACTCAGGTGAATAGAATGGTTAATCGTACAGCAACCACTAAGAAGAAAAGTACAAAAAAAGTTTTAAACTTATTACATTTATATCAATTTAATCATAAACTTTTCAATTATAACAATATAGTCCTAAAAGTTTACATTTTGTCAATTGAGCTCTTTCGGCCAATTAAGACCTAATATTGCTAATATGGATGCTAGATGTCACACGTGGAACGACTAACTTATTGTTTTTTTTGTTTTTTTATAGATTTTTCCTTTCTTCCACACCCCCCCCCCACTTCCCGCCCTTTTTGTTTTTTTTTTTTTCGCTAGTAGCCAGTGAGGGTAACCCTCGTCTACCACAGCCAAGGGTCAATCTTGCTGACAACCAGCCACTAGCAAAAAGAGAAGGGAAAGAGAGGGAAAAAAAATCAAGAATTATATTAAAAAATCATTTTAAAGATATCAACGTGCCCATGTCATACAAAATTTCCTACTTTCACATTAGCGATTTCCAATCTAAATTAGTCAAATGGACTCAACTGATAAAATGTGAGATTTTTTATCACTAAATTAGCATAATTAAAAATTTTAGTATTTAATTGACATAAGAACCAAGAGGTTTATAACTTTTTTTTTACTTTTTCCAACCACTTAGTGATTGTCTACCCTTGTTTGAATGGAGAATTGACAATTCATTAAGCAAATCAGTCCTGGTCAGGAAAGATAATTATGATGGGACTGTGACAATTACATATCATCCTCATAACGTGGGGAAGAACATCTGAAAACCAATTTGGTTTAAGGTATTCTCTCGTTTGCATTTCCGAATTTGTGACTTGTCAAGGTCGAATCATGCGTTTAGCGTAGCTTCCTGAAAGCCTACGATTTTTCGAGGGTGAAGACGATCCCACCCCGAGTACCCAATAAACCCGACGGCTATCAATCTTATCTTCCCGCTAAAAACTTCTATACTGCTGTAAAGATACTACAGCCAAGTCTATAACTTCCCCACCACTGAGGATGTTTTCCTTGAAACAGTGGAAAAAAAATGGTCACTTGTAGGAAGAGAGAGATGCTGACTGCTCACTACTTTGCCTGTATTATTTTAACTGCCATTTCAAGCAACAGAATAGAGACCACATCTTGTAGATCTACAACCAATGTCTAGCCACGAAGGGGCCAACCTCGAATCAATTGCGCAGGCTCAAGCCGAGCCTCAGGATGCTCTGTTCAGTCATTTTTCCCTAGCGGACAGCTCAGAAGAAGAAAGTGAAATGTTTCAAATTCCCTGCTCTTAGGAGGTTAACATCATGTTAGGCAACAAGCATCGGTCATTCATAGGATCCGGCTATATAAAACACAGAAGCAGAAACTTTCTTTGGATCCAATCATAGATTGTAAACAAAACAGCAGCCAGAAAAAGAAAACCCGAAAGAATACGGAAAAATTTTCAAGTTAAGGCTACAAAAAAGTATCGGTATCTTACCGATTCACAAAATCAATGTATCGCGACACAGGCATGAAGACTAGGTCAGCTGCTATACCATCATACTCGAAGAGGTCAAATCTTTGCGACACCAGAAGAGCAAGATATATACACGATCGATCAATGTGCCTATGCCACTTAAAACTGTCATCCCCGCATCAGATCAATGTCCACATGATCATGGATGCCCAGTGGCTGGGAATCAGGCCAAATGCCCATAGAAACTGGAGTAAGGTTTTGAGTCGGTGGGGGAGCTGATGTTGTTTGCATGGTGCGAGCTTTTGAACCTTCCCCTTTCCGGTGCTTGGTTTTCGAACTTCCCCAAGAAAAGCTCCCCACTATTACCTGCAGCTAACAGCTATTAGTCAAGTAGAGGATATTAATTCTGAGTCGGGCACAACCAGACAGACAAAATCTAGTACATTCAAAGTTCTGATGACCCTTTTTGAAGATCTCACGTGATTTGATTGCTAAGATAGTCGCCTTAGTTCCCATTCTAGAAGTATTGCTTTGAGAAAACATTGCCAACACCGTTGAGAGAAGCGTTTGGCTTTCATATCAACCTCGTAAATCAAAAGCTAAGAACTGCAGTATATGAAAAGATCAACAAAGCACATGGGCAATCCATGAAGCAAGCAGGAGTTTTACCTGAACAGGACTTGCAGCTATGAGCATTCCCCCAACTCCTCCACCAATGACACGACCATCCGGACTGGCAAGAGAGATGCTGAGACCACCCATTCTATTTCGAGAACTGCTATCCTCTGTAAGCAAGAAAGAGCCAGAAAGACACAAAATTTCTAAGCGCCCCTGCAGATGTCAAAGACGGCATATATTAGCTGCATTTTTATAAATGATCAAACTGAAACTTCATGTTCTGGATCCTTCCATCAGAAAGAAAGAAAGAAAGAAGGAAGGAATATGAATAGCTGCTCAAACCTCATATGTGATGGTGACACCAGAACTAGAAGGCTGACGTAGAGTGACGGTATTTACAGCACCATTGGCAGACAAGACACATACAGCTTTTGACCCTTGCTGTGAAAAAGATGTTATTTTGGCGGCAACGTCCTACCACAGAATGAAAGGAACTTACTAAAAAGAACGTCTCATTAAAAGAAATGGCAATCTTCAGTGGTCAATACGAATGGCAAAAATCATATACTAATAGAATCCAATGCTATGGATGCAAAGAAGATGACCACGATCTAAAGTTTCGAGCACAACATGGATGCTCATTGCCCTTGACTTCGTATTCAATTTGAGAAAAACTTCTTTATGAAGCAAAGGAAAACTGAAAATATGAATGTTCATTTTCATGCTCACGAAGGAAAAGCTGTTCATGAAATGCGGAACGCATTTAACATATGGCAATTTCTTCAATATTTGGAAAGATTTGATATTTTCCCAGTGCATGTTTAAATTCTCCAGTCATGATTTTTACAATCTAGAAGAACATTGTGCATAAAGCGCAAAGTGATAAAAAGCAAATCAGGAAGTTAAGGACTCAACATTGTACCATTTTCCAGTAATTCTATCAGAAATTTTAAAAAGCATTAGCATGGTAGTTACAAGCTGCAGTCCTTTGGAGTTTCTTTTTAATGCAAACTGCAGTTCGTTCATACAAAAAAATGCCTCATATTCCAAGTAACTACATACCAGATCTTGCCAGCAAAAAATGCCCAAAAAAAAAAAAAATTGCATCTAAATTTTCAACCTGAGATACATCGTTTGGCTCCAATTTACATGTTAATGAGAAAGAATACAGATTGGTTAAAGCAGATCACATACTTCTCCCACTGCGACATTGATTATATGGGGAGTAAAACCCATTCCAGCTGAACCAGACAATAGATCACCTGGCAAATATATCATTACAAAGTAAATCACTGAAAGAATTCTAAATTGACAGGAGCAAAATTAACATGAAACAGTGAGCCTAACTTTGCTTTTCCTTTTATAAAAGAAAACGAGATATCCTTATGTTGGAAGGAAAAATTGAACAAAATAAACTGGCTAAGCAATTGAACTAGAGAAAACACTCAAGCTCTGATCTAAGGCTCAACAGCTATTGGCTTCTCTCTCGTCCTCTCCTCTCACTTAACAGATCAAAACACTAAGATTCCGAACTAAGGCTTTAAACAAATTGGCTTTTCTCATCCTCTCCCTCTCACTAAACAGATCAGGCATCTCAAACACCCACCTTAGTCCAAAATATAACAATAACAAAATAAGGCTGGCATTAGACCTTAATCGGGTTTGACAACTAAAATAGTGGGATGAAATGAACACTTAGAAGACCAGTAAAGTACATTAGGGAAACGTCATTGCCAAGATAGACTAGAAATGGCCTAAGTCTCAAAGTAAATATGAAAACCAAATCGATTACATGATCCGACATCAACCAGTGTCCCACTTCATTGTCTAAGACCCTTGTTAAGTTAAACGTTCGCCCTCCAGTACAGATTACTCCTATTCCGTGCTAGCTTTATTAAACTTGTCAAAGCTTCCTTTTCAATCTCTTATCTTTAGTAAGGAAGTCTGCTATCGAAATTGAGCTGGATGCAGAAAAACGGGTCACCCACGCTCAAAATCAACTAACAAAATTGACCTAATTAATTCCCCAAAGCAATTAGACCCAGAAAACTCACCTGCGGAAGCTAACTGTTGCTTCCTGCCAGAACCCGGAGGCCGCCCTCTGCCACGCCTCGGCGGCGTGGATGTTGGTCCTGGAGGAGAGACCGACGTGGACGATAATGCCAAAGACACAGTCCCTTCAGGACCATACTTCCTTGGCCGGCCACGCTTCCTTTTCACCGGCTCACCTGGTGGAGCTGCCACAAGTGCCTGCGCCCCAGCACTAACTTCATGAGTCGGTATTGTCGACGAAGTCTCCGCTGACAATGGTGATCCCAAAGAACCGCCTCCAAAATTGCTCGGAAAAGGCATACTTGCACTTGTTAACGGGTGAATTCCATGTGAACCATGGAATAATGATTGTGCTCCGGAACCAGTTCCAGATGCACCTCCTTGAGTGTAATAAGAGGCTGATATTGCATCTCTCCGATCCATGCATCTACTTTGGTAATGTACAATTAAGGGCACTCAGGAAAGCAGTATCACTCCTTTTCTTCCTCCGATAAAACACTAGAGACTTTCTTTTTAGCTCCAATAACACTTGAAGGCACACTAGGCCAAAAACATGAAGAATTCTTGAAACCAAGCTTCAAATCTTAGAAGTTACTGGCAATGCAAAAACGGAAGCAGCATTAGGCATGAGATTATGAACTTCGCATATCTTCAAAACAAGCACAAGCTCTTGCAAGACTCTGAATTTCCACTACAGAGAAGAATTGAAAAAGTGAACAGAAGAATAGCAGATCAAGATCACAGGAAAAAATAAACAAGCAGCCGAAAGTACAAAAGAAGGGAAGGAAAGCGAGCACAATTGGACGAGAGGGGTAAAAAGCTTGAAGCTCAAAAAGGCTCAGAACAGAAAGACAAAAAGGTGTGGATGTGTTAACTGCTCACCAAACAAAAAGAAACCACAAAAAGTCTTCACGAACAAGATAACGAAATAGGAAAGGGAAGAGAGACTCAAACAAGGTCCACAACTCTCACCAACCCATTCTACAATCTTTAACAACAAGCATCCTCAAAGGCCACCTAAGAAAACCCAGAAACCTTCAAGACATAAGGAATGCAAATTCAACAGCAGACCCGACCCAAAAAAAATAAAAAAATTTAACAGCAAACCCAGGCCGAGGCCACTGACAATCTTGAAATCCCCACTAAAAAAAGACGCAACTTTCAAGATTAGACAGAGAGAGAGGCAAATGCAGCTTAAGAGTGAAGCTTAAGGACCTGCTAAGGGGAGCGCAGAAGGAGCCTGCTGTTGAAACGACAGCCACCCTGCAGCTAAAGCCAGGTCCTTATCTCACAATGCAAATTTCTAGGACGCCAGAGCTCGATCTCTCCCTATCCCTATCTCCACCTCTGCTCTCGGCAAAGGCAGATTTTATCACGTTCTCTCTCTCATCCGGGGCGAGTGATGTTGCTTTGCTCAAATCAAGACACGGGCTTTCACACACACACACACACACAGAAAGAGAGAGAGAGAGAGAAACAAACAAGAAAACTTGAACAGAAGAAAGCGCTGCTTTGCTGCTGCTCTGTGGCGTACTACTAATAGATATGCATCGTCTTTTCTCAAGCTTGACAACACGTATGAATGTGTGACTCTGTTTTCAAGCTGATCCAATGACGTGCGTGGGGAGGCCACCCCCACCACCCCCCCGGCCAATCCCCCACGCGCCTCGCGAGGCGCGTGGAGAGCAAGGGGCGGACACCGGTCAACGCTGCGATCGAGGACGTTATCGAAACGGCATTTCGGGTCAGTCGACGATTAACAGATTTAATATTTTTTTTTGTCCCTGGGTCAACGGGGGTGTCGGAACGAATTCATCTAGACATCCTATACATTCACCTGAATCGCTATGCATCATTTACACAGTAAATATTCTATTTTTCGCTGACTATTTTTTCCGCTTCCATGAAATCTGTTAGTCTAACCAACAGCGATAGAAAAAGGAAAAATCAAAACTCTCGATTCTATAATTAATTGTTCCTGATCGGGATTTCGAATTTAACTTGCGCGGGCATCAATTTTCTCCTCTTTTTTTTTCGAATCTCATATCTAATTATCATTCAATTTCATGACTTTGCGTGGAATCTTTTGATTATAATGGTGGCAAAGCTAGGAATTCTTCGACCACAAAGCACAAAAGATCAGGAAGGTGCTTCCTCTATATCACGGGTCAATTCTCTATATCATTAGTTGACTTGTCGTTGGCAAAGAGCAATTCCATGAAAGGAAGCGAATAGAATGGATTCATATGAGGAAATTTAAGAAAACAACAGTATAGCTTTGCGCGACCAATAAATTCTAAAGAAAAAAGGAGATTATTAATGCGTAACCCCTTAAAAAGTGTACCAACTTTAGGTCATTTTCAATTTGAACTCACATTTTTTTTTATCTCATAAAAAATTTCGATTTTGGTTGGATCTAAATTCGAACCATAACCTTTTTTCCTCTCATAAAAAAACACAATATATAATAAATATCCAATTCTAATCTCCATCAAGTTTATATCCAATGGTACTATTAAAGATGCCACGCGTCATATCTCTCTATCTCTTCCTCTCTCTCTCTCTCTCTTCAAGTGGAATGGTACTTCGGGACTTTGATAGCATTATTGGATTGAAACTTGCCAGGAGTCAAATTCGGATGTCTACTTCGGATGTCTACTGAAAAAATGGTAACGTTTATGAAACACAAAAAAAGTTCAAGGGCATAAAATTAGTGCTTTTTCATGATACCAAAAAGAAAAAGTCCGGACCAAAATTAAGACCGATCTAAAGTAGATGCTTCTTAATAGGAACAGAAAACTCCATGTCCGAATTAATATCCGACCTAAAGCTCGTGTCGTTTTTTTAAGGGAACTCGCCGAGGAGTTCGTACGTTTCGTTGCTTTGAATGATCAGCAGAGGAGGGTGGACTCACGCAGCCTCGGCAACGCGTGGGGGGAGAGCGAAAGCCCGTCCGAAACGTGACCACGCTTTGATTTGGAGCCCCAGTCCGGAATGGAGCGAGAGAAGTTTTCAAATTTTTTTGTCTTCCTCTTTCTTGATTTTTGCATGTGACTGCGTTGATATCGGCGTCTTCTTTTTACATGTTAAACCATATATCATGTCCGAAAGCCTTCCGCTCCGTGCGGGAAAGATGCGTCAAGGAGGAGACCGTCCCCATTTGCACGTGGGGAGGAAAAATCTCTGATCCAGAGAATATGTTCTCGTCAACTTGCTAAAGCAGCTTCCACATTCGCCATCCCCACATCACTAGTGGAAGGGATGGCCACCACACCACGCCCTACCATGAAAGGACAGCTTCCGGCTTCTTTCGCGTCAATCTTCATTTTCTGGGGGTTGGGAAGGAGCCATAGCTTTCGGTTTGAACATTTAATTACATTGCCGAACCGATAACGTGGAGATCGACAGAATAATCTTCTTCTCTCGATAGATAACAGAGTCGCAGATGGTTTCTGCGTGCTTCGTCAGTGCCCGGTATTTCAAGGAAAAATGGCTTCCCAAAATCAATTTTCTTAACCATTTATCACGAGAGACTTTCTTAGTTAATCCAATATGGGGTTTTGCCTCTCCAACTCAGAAACTCCACTTGATATATTCAACAATCTGTTTGGTGATAATGTTCAAAACCAGCAAGAGGCGCATTGTATAATCTTATATCTAAGAATATGCCAGGAGGTAAATGAAGCCAGTACAACAGATTCTAGGATAAACTACAAAACAAAGCTCTATGATGATGACAAAGGGTTTGATCATATCCTATGGACTATGATTTGAAAGTTCGGAAGTACGCAAATCTCAGGCCGCTTCTTTTCATACCCAAACATGCTCGAGTAAATCCTACTCTTGGTTCCTATAGCATAAACCCAACAGCAAGAATCTTTTTTCGTAGATCGTCCGTGACCGTTCTGCATAATATGATGGCGGCACATCTTGCATCTAGGAATCGCTGAGAACCCACTGGTCTATCAATTGTAATTTGTCCAAGCCGAGGAACTAGAAGCTGTAGAATTCCTTCGATCATTGAGCTTCAAACTGATCGGCACCTAATTCACCAGAGTTTTTGGGCATAAGGTGATAAGGTGAAAGTCCTAACAAGCATGCCCACAACAGTATTTTACCGAATTAAACTTGATGGCATGTGAGCATGAGCTCATCCAAAGGTTGGATTTGGACTTCCGATAGAAGAGAATAGGCCATCAATTAATGGACAAAGACACCAAGTCCACAATTCAGATGGCAAATGCAAGAAGTGTTTTTAGCCATTAAACCAACTAAGGGACAACATTGAACCTCCATTCAGATAACCATATCCAGAGTATGCCACACCTTAAACTGACCAAACTAGGTTCTCACTCCAACCATGACACAAACATTCTGTTGAAGCACATAACGTGCACGGCAGATTCTCAATCTAAAAAGGTTGCTCTCGAGTGTTCAGGCTCCCTTCGCTAATATCTACTTGTTAACCACTAAGAACCAGTATCACGACAATCATGAACACGGACCAAAAGAAGCTACCTTTCACTATAAATTAAACAGTGAAGTTAAGAATTACATTCAGCCACTGAAGTGTCAGGTTTCCCAAGAAAATAAAAAAAAAATAAAAAAAACTCACACTACAATGAAATTTATCGTCCTCAACATACAAGAGCAAACCTCATTTGTCCAGCTCCATTGCCTGTGCCGCCTTAGCTTTCGCCAGAGCAGTTAACTTCGTCTTCAACTTTCTCTTCCCCACTTGGAATCCACCCGCACCCTTCTTCTTCTTGCCACTACCATCGACCTGCAGGCACAAGTACTTTAGCCCAACTCTCCTTATATTTCCAGCTAAATCCTTCAACCACAAACACAATTGATCTCCTTTTTCCCCATTTCTCCCCCGATAAATAGCATAACAAATTACCGGCGATCGACCCATTTGAGTTCGAATCAATCACCCACTACCAATACAGAAAGAACAGCGACCAGGGCAGCAGAATGATGACCAAAAAAATCGAACTTTCGAATCCAAGATAACCAGTAAGCACCCAAAAAGCATACAAATACAGGAACCCATCACCCCTTTGCTCTCCAGGAAGCACTCACACCGACAGCAAACAGAGAGGCAATGCAAGACATAAGCCCAACCATCGAAGCCGCAATCCGAAAAAATCACGATCAAAAGGGTCGACAAAAGTGGGCAGGGAGCAACTTACCTTCATCTTGTTCTTCTTAGTTTGAAGCTTCTTCGTCTTCTTCTCTTTCTCCGCTTTCTCTCCTGCTCAACAGCCATAAAAATCAACACTTTCCGACATACGAGACGGGGGTGGACCAAAAACAGACGAAGAGAACAAAAGATTGCGCCGCAGAGATTCAAAGAATCATAGAAACAGACAGAAAGACACGAATTTGAACGGAGAGAGAGGGAGAGAACATACTTCGAAGATCAAACTCGTACTGCTTCTTCCTACGAGACAAGCTGTTCTTCTTCGACATCGTTCCCGATGCTCGCGACTGGAATTGGATTTCTTGCCCTCTTCTCGAAGTCGCAGCGGCGATCCAAAGAGCCGAGCTAGGGTTTTCTTCTCTCTCTATCTTTCTTGAACGGTTCTCCGGTCGGTCTTATTTTGTTATTTCCTTTTTCTACTATTTCTAGGAATTTGTTTATCTGTATCTAATTGAATATTCATCCTTAGCTGCCTTTATTTTCTTTTCCAGTGTTCATATGCTAAGCGATATCAACACACGCACCAACACGTTATTATTTTATTATCTTTTTGCATATTTACATTTTAACATTTCATTTATTGAAAAATTTTGAAATTGACTCAATGAGTGTCGAAATTCCGAACTCACATATTGGAGTATGTTGGGAGAGTTGACCACATATTGGATTTTTCTAACACGTGTTAATCGCGTGTCAGAATATGTTGGAGCGTGTCAAAATGTGTCGGACATATGTTAAGTATTTGACACGACATAAAGACTCCTAAAGAATATTGATACTTCCTAATGCATATGTGATTTTAATTTGACCAAAAGAAAAATATGTCATTTTAACTTTTCTCCTTATGTATTTACTAATGGGATTAAGAAAATAAATCTGCAAAGTTGATTATCTCAATCTGGGCCAATTCCATAAAAAAAAAAAAAAAAAAAAAAAAAAAAAAAAAAAACATGAATTTTAGGTGTTGTCCCAAATCTGACCCGAATTTTAGGTATTGTCCCAAATCCGGCTTAAACTTTATTTAAGACAAAATCAAGTGAGTCTATTACAATTAGGCTTCACATCTCTTTTTAACTACAAGATACGCACACTTTTAATATCTCGCTTTAAGGCAATATAGTATTCTACTTCCAACTCAGCTTCTGACATTGCAAACAGTTTGACAATTGTTAATTGATCTAATGGCTCTAGTTATGTGCCTCGTCCCTCGAACTGAAGCTGCTGAATTATTTTTCCCATGAGAATCATCTGTAGAGTTCACCTCATTGGAGGGCAGACTTAAATTTAACACTTCCTCCAAACACTCAGAATGTAGCATCGTTATGCTGTGTTGAATATTATTACTGACATGGAAATGCCACGTCGGACGACTGTAAAATGAGGGTTAACAGAGGGCCAGATTTAGGACACAGGTGAAAGTTTGTGTTTTTTTTTTTAGACAAAATAAAGTTCGGGCCAGATTTGGGACAACACTTAAAGTTCGTACTTTTTTTTTTAGACAAAATAGAATTTGGGCTAGATTTGAGACAAAACCTAAAGTTTGTGTGTTTTTATGGAATTGGCCCTCTCAATCTCGACGGTTTAAATAAAGCTCAACTGAACCAAAATAATATGGCTCAAGACTAACATTCTGAGATGGGTATGACCTTTTTTAATTTTTCGGTTAAGAATGCATATCAAGCTAAAAAAACAATATGGTTCGCTCTAAGTTTGTTGGTTTGGTTTTGGTTTTGGTTGAATTCCTAGTATAGATCATCGTTGCTTTTAATTATTTCTCTAGAAGTGTGATAATTTAGTTTTATGTACAATTTTTTCCAAAGAACTATATACTAAGGGCCTATTTGTATATGTTTTTCTAAAATGAAAAATAATAACATTCTGCTTTGTCATGCAAAATACAAATTGTCGTCCAGATTTGAAAAATTATTAGAAATATTTCATGTGAATAAATTTATAAATTGTGAAAGTTTTGAGTGTCTTAAGTTAAAAAAAAAACTCAAAAGTGCATCTGGTCCTTGCCTGGATGGTACTGATCGACGGGTCAGATCTAAGGTCATCTTGCGGCTGTGCAACTCTGATGTCACCTCACCCGAGATTGTACGACCTGAACGACGGATCTTCGTCCCTCTTTTAGATTCGCCTGAGCCATCTTTTCATCGATCCGTGCTTTCATTTTTTCTATTTTTTTATGCTAAAAGTCCTTCACAAGTTCGTGGTAAATAATGTTTACCCAAATACTATATGCAAATCAGTGAAATAGGTAGCAGGAATGCATGATTTGCTAATTCATCTCATGTAAAACATCTCGCATGGATAGTGTTAATCCTCTCTTTCGAAAAATTTCAAATCCTAAGGAACCTCAATTTCCACCTCAAGCATTAAGCAGGAAGAACTCGTCAACTCGTTCCAGAAGATGAAACTGGAAGAATTAGCTCATACATACCAAAAACATAAAGTCAGATTCTGGATGATTTTTATGAAGATAAATCAGCTACAAAATGTACAGAGTGATCCGCCATATAAAAATCTCCTCGGCAATTATACTTCGAGGCATCAAGCGATTGCTTTCGATCTCCGAACACGGGAAAGAGAGAGTCCCGCTTACGATGCTTGCACGTTCGCTTGGGCAGCTCGGAATGATTCCTTCGTCATGCCGTAGTAAACTGGTTCGTTGCCCGGGAAGGTGACGAAGTTCCAGCCAAAAGCAGATGCCCCGACGAGTTTACCGTCGTCATCAGGTCGCTGCTTCTCAGATGCGAACCCTGGTTGAAAAGGCTTGCTGTCAGATGGTTTCGAGGGTTTCTGCTCTTGGTGCTCCTTGGACTTGGAATCTGGAGCCTTTTGACCATTCCGGTTTTCTGCTGTGGAAGGCTGGACTTCGGGAGCACTATTTCCAGTTATCTGAGTATATAGATCCATCAGAAGCTTAACCTCTGCGAGAAAGAATGCCAAAAATTAATATGTGCAAACAAAATGTTAACCTTTTATAAAGGCGAGATAAACTTAGGCAGTTTGGCAAGTTAAAAGTATTGCTTGGGAGTGTCTGAGATAATGGTCTTTTTCATGCTGCTCTTGCTTTGGATAACATCAGACCAATGTGCTCGTTATTTCTCGTTTGAGGTATACATTCTCGAAAAGTTCGGGAATTACCATCCAGAATGTGCAGCTACTGTAGCATGCAACTAGAATAGTAAACTAGAAATGACTCAACCAAAGCTATTCTACGTAGTGAAGATGGTTATGATATCACAATTCACCAAGCATTCTTTTGCTCTAAAATAAGTTAATCTAGTTTTTCTCATTGTACCAAAAATAAAGCTCTGAGCACAAGTTTCAGAGTACCCTTCCAAAAGACTCAACCAAGTATTCACTTCAGCATGTTAAAGCCCCGGACGACTCAAGACAGTAGTGAGCAAACGCATCCATTACCAAATGTGAACTGGGCATTGTTTTATGTGAAACAACAGCAAAAGTTGAAACAGGATATTCTGTCTTCCTTTGACAAGTAAAGAGAGATCCCTTCCCCCAAACATCAGAAGTCAAAAATCTCTGCTTACTAAGTCAAGTTTATAATTTGATAAAACAACTAGATCACAAACCCATAATAAGAGGCTTTCCTAACTAAACTGATCTGGCAAATTGATCGTCTAGTATGGTGATGAACACTGAAAACTACTCTTGCAACACATCTACCTCATGAAACCAGGACAAGGAAACAGTGATGAGACACTTACGTTTTCTGATTTCTTCAGCTGCGTTGCTGTTCCGAAAATCTGGGGTCCGAAGCACCTTCAAAGGGTATGGAAAAGGGAAAGTGTTAGGTCCAAGTTCACACAAGGTCTTCTTGCCCCCTCCTTTGATAAGCCAGCATTCAACATAAATCCAAAAGCATGCCCGGATAATCCTTCGCAAGTTGGAGGGAGGAAAAACAACATGCTCGATAATTATTTCAGTTGCTAAACAAGAACAGAGTCCTAGCAACAAGTTTCAGTTCGCAAGATTCCTGAAACTGGCCATAAAATGACCAAGAGTCGGAACTACCGCAGCCCAATGGGCAAGTGCAATAGCATGATTTAGTGAAAGCTAAGGATTAACCAATTGACAATGGAACCATCAAAGTTTCGCCAAAAAAGAACAATGAATTAGCTAGACAGGACGGCCTCGGATAGATACAGGCATCTGATCTCGAGTCCTTCCGTTCCCATCAACAGCAGACAACACATAACCAGCTCACGACGCGCTATCACTCTGGACTTCACATAAAAAAAGAGACAAACTTTCGACCAGGGTATGTCCAAGAACACATCAAGCAAGAAGATCCAGAACAGAGACTTTAAAAAAAAAAGAGAAAATTCAAAAAAGTTCAAGCTCCCAAAACTTCAAAACAAACGGGTCTGCTGACAGAGTCGCGATTTCTCAAGGGCAACCCGTGATTCCATCTAAAACGAATCTGTACCTCGATGAAATGGGGACGTAGGTCGCCCAGCACGGCGCGCATCCTGAAGTACTTGGAGTTCTGGACGGAGGCGTCGGCGTCCAGCGGCCGCTTCTTGCTCTGCGGCGGGAGCGGCGGTTGACCGGGAGGCGTTTGGGCTGCCGGGTCCGGAGCCGGAGCCGGAACCGGAGCCGGCTTCGGGTCTTCCATGGATCGCTCGTGGCTGGCTGGCGCCGAAATGGGTTTCGCCTTCTTCGCCGGAGGAGAGCGGCGGAGATGGGGCGGGCGAGCTTTTGCTCTTATGGGAAGAGCCGAGATGGAAAGTCGGAAAATGGAGGAGGAGACATTCTTGCTGCAAATTCTTTTTTCTTTTTTTGCTTCTTTTTCTCCTCGTTTGGCAAGCACGTATAAGGTAAGTTCCATTTGGATTTACTCAAATTTATTGGTCGATTTTCAGATCGACACAGGGAATTTGATTTCTTTTTTTATTCCATTCATTTAATTTTCAATTTCGTGCAATCAACACGGCTGAGGAAGAATTTATGCAATTTCTGACGAATTATCGGTCGCGACAGACATATTACTAATTTTTAGAAAATTAAGTCATAATCACGTGGGTGAAATAAATCTCGTCCTAATATAAAATTCCTAACCTTTTTCTTAATAATAAACTCAAGTCCCAAGATTGGTTACTTGCTCTTATTGGAGATGAGGGATCGTATATTAATTTACTCAAGGCATCGTTTGATTATTAAAAACAACAATCATAAGGATGAATTTTACCCAACGAGCAAATAAAGGGCCCGTTTGGTTCGGGCTTTTGGGAATGCACTTTGCGAAAATGCAAATACCTTTGGGTGAAGGGGTTTTCCGAACGCAAATATCGTTTGGTAAAATTTGCATTGAGATACAACTTTTGCCAAAATACCGTTTGGTGAAATTTGCATGTGTAAATGACTTTTATTAAATTAAAAAACAAAAATATTTGTAATTTTTTTTTTGAAGTCTCGGCCGGATCCGGTGGCGGACCAGCCGGATCCGGCGGCGGAGGGCAGATCCGGCGGCGGATGGCGGATCGCCCCGAACCGTCGCCGGGGTCGGGCAACCCCGCGACGGCCGCTGAGGTCGCGCGACCCCGGGCGACGGCCGCCCGAGGTCGCGCGACCCGAGCGGCGACGGCCGCTGGGTCGCGCGACCTCAGCGGCCGTCCGCCCGGGTCGCGCGACCTCGGGCGGCCGTCGCCCGGGGTCGCGCGGCCTCGGCGGCCGTCGCCCGGTCGCCTAGGGTCGCGCGACCCGGCGACGGTCGCCCGGGTTCGCGCGGCCTCGGCGCGGCCGTCGCGGTCGCCTAGGGTCGCGCGACCCGGCGACGGCCGCCCGGGTTCGCGCGGCCTCAGGGCGGCCGTCGCTGTCGCTGGGGTCGCGCGACCCGGGCGACGGTCGCCCGGGTTCGCGCGACCCAGCGGCCGTCGCCCGGGTCGCGCGAACCCGGGCGACGGCCGCCCGAGGTCGCGCGACCTCGGGCGGCCGCCGGGTCGCGCGATTCGGGCCACTAATGGCCCGAATCGCCCGACCCAGCGTCGCCCGAGGTCCGGCGACGGTCGCCGGACTCGGGCGACCCTCGGGCGGCGGTCGCCGCGTGCGACCCCTTGGCGGCGATCGTCGGCCTCCGATCGGCCTCTCCAGAGAAGATGAACAAGTAATTTCGAACTTGCATTCCCGAAATGCAACTTGCCAAAGGCCCCGTTTGTTTGGATTCGGCATTCTGAGCTTTCGGCCAGAAGCTCTAAAATTTTACCTGTTTGGTTCAAAGATTCCAAGGCATCCTTGGCCAAATGCTAAGATTTGGAATGCTTTCTGGAATCTTTGAAAGCCCAAAGCAGGCCCGACTGCCAGCTTTTAGATTTCGAAATGCAGTTCACATTTACTATTCATTCGTTGACCTTTTTTTTATTTTTTATTTTTTATTTTTTATTTTTAAACCGATCATTTTCCCCATACCCCAACCGCCGTTGATCGGCGGTGGAGTTTCATCGTATTTTATTTTTATTTTTTAAAAAATAATAAAAATCCTTTGCAAATGTTGGGTTCACCTTTTTTTTTTTTTTGTCATTTTTATCTTTTGACAATCAATAGCCAACTTTTTATCAATATACTAGAATGATCATTAATTAACAAAGATGATTAATACTACAATAATTAAAAAAAAATTATTCAAAGTTGAAAACAAACCTAAAAGAATCATAGGCCAAAAGTTGAGTTTTGCATCTAATCTATAATCAAATTCTTTTAATATAATTTTTAAATAAATTTACTAATATATCTTTTATATTACTTTCAACATGAAAATGTAAAAGGTTATATAGTCATTGTTTTTTTTTTTTACAATTTTAAAAATACTAAAACTAAAAAACTTAATTTGGTTACACTAAAGAGCTTTTCAAATATATGTTTACCAAACAGATCTAAAGATTTCCCTAAAGACTTTTCGGTTATAGTTTCAAACAAACAATCTAAGATTTCTAAAAACCCCTTTATCTCAAAGATATTTCATTCTCCCAAGCGTTTTCCCAAAGCTCGAACCAAACGCCCAAAGTACCTCCGGACTGCTTTGCTGCGCCCTAAATGCCCACTGGAGATGCACCGCATCTCGCAAAGTCACCCAAAACCGAACCAAACGCGTTTGCGTTTAGTGAGAACTGAAACCGGCGTTTGGTGCCGAACCAAACAGGGCCAAAATATACGTTCTACGCTTTTGACTTAATAAGCATTTCGCCGAACCCCTTAGGTTAAATGCTTTTGCATTTTCTCAAATACATTTCCCCAAAATTGAACGAAATCGAAATTGGTGTAAATCTATAATCACAAAATCAGAGGGTGATAAGAAGAAAAAGTGTAGTGGCAATTTGAAATCAGTCTTATTTCTTGTGACATAAGTAAATCACTAAAAAAGGGTCACTCCATCCAATCTTCCAACACCTTCTTCTGCTTGTCCACTCCACTCCGATCGCCGTTATTTCTCCTCCTCTTCTCGACGGTTCACGAGAGCAGGCGGTTTCTCTCCGGCACGAAGATGATGAACCCCAGGACGGACAAGCTCGTGAGGAGGACGACCGTGGTGGCCACCATCACCGCCGCCTACTTTCTCTTGACTGCTGACTACGGCCCCGACCCCAACGCCCTCGATCCCGTCAGTCCCTTCTTCTTCTCCTCTTCTTCTTAATCTCTCTCTCTCTCTCTCTTCTCTTCTTCTTTTTTGGGTTTTGTTTCTTTTTTTCCGTGAATTTCGTTTGTTGTTGGGTGCCGGAGGAGAGTGGGATACGAAAATTGCTGACTTTGCGAAGAACTTTATGAAATTTCTGAAATTGCGGTGGGAGGCGGATGGGTTTGGGGGAATTTCTGGTGGGCAAGGTTGAATTACGGGCTGGGATCGGAGACCGTGACTGTTTGATCCATTAGGCTCGTTGATTGGTTTCTGCGCGCGTAATGTTATTATGGGCTGCTGTTTCTTGTGTTTGAGGTGGTGATGGGGATGAATGTCTTTGAGAGTTCAGATGTTTTCTCTCGGTCGAATGTGTGGGGCACTGTCCGTTTGTAACGCAGCATAGATTCCGATTCGTGCTTCGTCTGAAGCAGAAGCTAATTGCTGGGAACTTCTGATGCATATCAAGGTTCTGACTTTGTAATTTGTCTATCTCAAGCAAATCTTTCTTCTTGCTTTTGCTGCTGTGCTGCAATCGGATAAAAATGCGTAGTATGTATCCTCCGGCGAATGCTGTAAATGGGTACGAGGCGGTGTTGTGATATCCTCTTTCTGCTTGTTGTGATTTGACATAGAAATTGTTGTTTTCTACCTGTCCCCTGTCCTTTGTACCTTACTCTTGAATAGATTACATGGTGATCATTGATCCGAGATGTCTTCATTCTCAGATTAAGAAGGCGATACTATCGGCCGAGAATCGTGCGAAAGGTTTTGTTTTTGGATCGAGCGAGAAACCTCGAGAGAGCCACTAGGGGAACTTGGCGGGCTCCAGGGACTCACCAAAAGAACAACCACGATCCTGTTGCTGTGTTCACTTCATACAGAATAATTTTGTCTTGACTCTTAGAGCTGCCCAGCCTTTGCCATGTTTTAAGCATGATATCACAGTTTTTGTATGTTCTGTGATTAATCTGATGTATATACCATGGGATACTAGTTCAGTTATGCGAATTTGACACAGAAGTTTTTATTTTATTTTATTTTATTTTATTTTATTGTGTGGTAAGCGCTTTTGTGCTATTGCTAATGTCTCTCAAGCGTTCACTCAAGTAGTCGCAGCGCAGGAATTGAGCATTTTGATTTTACATGCATTGAATATTAAAGTAGGAAAAGTGAGCAGGATGGCAGTGGTTTGAGCTCCACACGGACCTTGCTGCTGTATGTGGTGGAGCCTTCCCGTGTCATTCTTCTTTTTTGATCCACGGTTCGTTGTTAGAGAAGTTTATGAGCGAATAACTGTAATCTTGTAAACGTATGGTTGAAGATTGGGAAAAATTCAAAGCATTTCAAGGTCATGAAAGATCTCCCTGGTATTTATTAAAGTCAGATACATGTCTCCTCATCTATCTTATCCAATAAAAAACTGTCATAAAAATCCATTTATGAATTTCAAATATCAGGTACATAGAAAGAGCCAGCTACATAATATCTCTCAGGAATGAAGCAAATGTCACTGTTTATTTCAATGCACAGCATCTCGCACAGAGTTACATAGTCAATTGCCTTGATCGAGTTGCTTCTGCTAAAGATGACCCTCCAATATGATGCTCTTATTGTAGATCTTGGGTTGCAAGTTCTTTATTTTGTGTACTTCCGCCATGTTCAACGGGAAACGTGCATTTCTGTCATTTCTTTCGCACCATAGAGGCAACACTTCGACCAAAATCTTCTGCAGCAGATTCTGCTCAACACTCTCCTTGACAAGCTCTTCGAAGTCATATGCATTCCCTGTGAAGTCTAACAAAACACTGCACATACCTTGACGTTTACAGTAGTCCAAGATGGCATCCATATTTATCTTATCTAAAATAACTGTCTCGACTCCTTCGAGAGACCCTTTTGATTCCACACCACTCTCTTTGTCTGTAAATATTATAAGCTTGGAATTTACTCCTGCAGCGAGACCTGGGACATCGAGTGTGGCATTGGAACTTCTTGTTACTACTATCCTAAGAGGTTGATTGGCACCAGGTTCTTGGGAAGTGGGAAGTGACAATTTATCAGATAATGAGGTTGACGAGAGGATGACTGCATCATATTCCTGCAGTAACTTGGAGTAGTACCCACCAGAGTCAGTGGCTCCTTCACCAAGATGATCTGAGACTTGGCCGTTAAGGGAGATGGAGTACCTAGAAGTTATAAAAAGGGCATTTAGTCAAATTAACCTGTGAACTCGAAACTACTTCAGCTGCTCGATTCAAACGGTTCAATTCCTGTATAGATTAAAGACACATTCTCCCTTGCGCATGTGAATTGGTGCATCTTAAATTCTGATGACATGCATGAACAAAGATCAATATTTACTGAATTGACCACCTGAGAGCAAGAAGAGGCTTCTTAGTGAGCATCAGATGTATAAAGGCCTCGTTAAGACTCTTGCATAGCGCTTCCTCCACCCCAACAGTCACCTCAATCCCCGCAGCTCTTAATCTATCAATACCTTTTGAAGCCACAAGTGGATTAGGATCTACCATCCCAACTACCACCTTTCTTACTTTGGCTTTGATCAGTGCTTCTGTACATGGTGGAGTCCTTCCAAAATGGTTACATGGTTCCAAGCTCACATAAGCAGTTGCACTCTCCGCCAAATCACCAGCATCTCTCAAAGCAAACACCTGCACAAGGGCATTGTGATGCAACTAGTTTATAAGATAAGAAGATAGACTTTAAAATTTCATAAACTAAATCATGGATTCACAATTTTATTCATTCTATAGAATACTGGGAAAAGATACAAAATTATATTGTTCTGCAGAGAACTTATTTAAGTTTCTTCTCAATACTAGCTGGCAAGCCGGAACCATGTCACTGTTCAACTTTACAACAGCAACCGAGAAATGCCCATCGTCAACTAAAATGTGAACAAGCAGCATCAGTATCTTAAGGTCCTCAAGCTGTGACCTAGGTGAAGTCACGGGAGAGCTAAACTCCAGCCCAAGGGGAACTGCCCTGTATTACCGTCATCTAGTTGGAAGGTTGGGGGTTGAAGCTCCGAGCCTAGTGGTCACAGTGGCACTGCCCCCGCACCATCTTCTCCAGCCAGCTAAAGAAACCAACCAAAACACAATGCAATGTCCTCCAGAAGGAGGAAAAGTGAAGTTTTATTCCACCTAGTTATTAAGCAACTAAAGATGGAGGGTGAAAACATGAGCTAATGTAACTGACCTCAGCATGAGGCTGACCAGCTTTGGGATGGAATCCTTCACCAACAATCTTCCCATCCTTGACAATTACGCATCCCACCAAAGGATTGGGACTTGTACAGCCAATCGCTGTCCTTGCAAGCTCCACACACCTCCTCATGTAAAAACTGTCATCATGTTCTGCCATTCCACAACAGACTCTAACTGAACAGCTGCGTTTTCCCAAACTAATGAGTGGCCTAGAGAACTTTCCAGATGATGTGTACAAACTAGGAACTGAACCTGAGTTGTATCCAGGTTTGATGGGTTGATGCCACGGTAAAATAGAAGTCGAGAAATGTGCAGAAGGTGGCGAATTGGATGGAGTGAGGGGATTAGGAAAAGAAAGTTTTAAGAACTGCATATTATATTCTTCCTCTGAATATGACGAGATGAGAACAAAATTTAGAGGCATTCTAGGGGAATAAAGTTACCATAGTGTCATAAAGGAGGGGAATAAAGTTAACATAGGGTCATAAAGCAGTGTCTTCTTTGTTGGACTCGTCTAAAGAAAGCTGTATACAAATATGGGATCTTTGATCAGAAGCAAATATAGTCGGGTAAATTAGGCTCAGATATGGACCAACTCAGAAAAACCACCACCCATGGTATAACCTGGTATAACCTGATTTAAGCCCAAACAGACCTGTATAAGAAAACATGACACTGCTGAAGTGCTAGATCATGTTGTTATGATATTAGTGCAGTATTAAGGAGAATCACCGATCCAAACAATTGAAAGAGTAGCTGCGAATGTGTTGTTTCCAAAAATTTGACAATGATAAAAACAAGTAGAACTGAAAGAGCTAATCCACGAGGGCGCTTGGTTAGATGTGGGATTATTAAGTAACCAAAACATTCGCTAGCTTTCACTAAGCAAATTATCCTTTATGATCGAAGGAAACTATGTGAGAATGCAAGCAAAAAGCTATGCATTGTAATGTGCAATACCTAAGTTTCCTTTTTCATTTTTCCAATTCGTATGATAGGCAAATTTGCAAATGAGTGCATCTACTAGACACGTGCCAAGGTAATTTGTTTCAGAAATCATCCAAAAGCATGGTTATCCTGCCTGGAGACATTATTTTGGTTTTCAAATTGCCAAAAAGGCAGCCCCACATAGTTGAGCAATTCAACCGCCGGTCCTTATTAAAGATGGAGGCCGTGTTAGCGACATTAACTTGGCATTTAAACTCATTATCAATGGGTTACCATTTGTCAAATACAAAAGCCTCATCCACAAACTACACATGGATCTTTCTCCAAATCTGTCCAAACATCATATCCAAAAATCATGAAAGATGGCTGTCCTCGAGCTCAGTCGCAGCTCCTCTTTCACCTTGCGCAACTTTTGAGCTCAGGCGCTTTTAACTTTGAAAAAATGTTCAGCTAAGCCGCTTTGGCAAACCATCACATGGTTAACATAATTGTCCGTGAATGTTTGCCGGTCAAATCATCAAACAGCATACGTGCGTAAGTACACTAACGTCTCCACCACAGAAGTGGCAAACCATCACACGGGTAACATAATTGTTCAAGATTCTTTGCCGGGCATTCCATCAAACAGCACGCGTGCGTAAGTACACTCACCTCTCTAGCACAGAAGTAGCAAACCATCACATGGCCAACACAATTGTTCAAGATTCTTTGCCGGGCATTCCATCAAACAGTATGCGTGCGTAAGTACACTCACCTCTCTACCACAGAAGTAGCAAACCATCACATGGGCAACACAATTGTTCAAGATTCTTTGCCGGGCATTCCATCAAACAGTATGCGTGCGTAAGTACACTCACCTCTCTACCACAGAAGTGGCAAACCATCACATGGCCAACATAATCGTTCAAGATTCTTTGCCGGGCATTCCATCAAACAGCATGCGTGCGTAAGTACACTCCAAACTGTCTACCACAGAAGTGGCAAACCATCACATCGCCAGCATAACTGTTCAAGATTCTTTGCCGGGCATTCCGTCAAACAGTATGCGTGCGTAAGTACACTAACCTCTCTACCACAGAAGAAGAACATCAAAAGCAACCCATCCTCTGTGTACTACGCATCGCCGCATCGTCAAAGAGAGGAGAAATGCACGCCGCGAAAAGCAGAAGCTCAGCGGATAAGAAAAGGGTACGAAAGGGGAAAAGGCAAGCACCTTGCGAAACGAACGAACCGATTTCTTCAAATTTCTTTACCACGATGAAGAACGAAGAGGAGAGAGAGAGAGAGAGAGAGAGAGAGAGAGGCATAAGGGAAAAAAGACAAACCAATTTTTGGAATGGTTTTGCTTTAAATTTTGGGAAAAAACCACCAAAAACCCCAAACTTTGCCTCGAGTGACAGATTTACCCCAAACTTTATTTTGTGACGTGAAAACCCCGAACTTTCTAATCAATGACACATTTACCCCAAACTTTTATTTGTGACACCAAAACCCCGAACTTTCATTTGTGTGACACATTTACCCTAAATCATATGGGCATTTTGGTCTTTTTACTTTTAAAAACTTTTTTTTTTTTTTTTTCTTCTACGCTCCGCCATGGCGGCGGAGGGAAGCCTCGCCGGCGTCCGGCGGCCCTTGCCGGCGTCGAGCGAGGGCCTCCTCGCCCGGATCCGGCGAGGGCACCCGCCCGACGCCGCGAGGCACCCCTCGCCCGACGCAGCGGGGCGACCCTCGTCGGCGTCGGGCGAGGGCCGCCCTCGCCAGATCCGGCGAGGGCACCCTTCGCCCGCACACGGGCGAGGGCGGTCCTCGTCGGCGTCGGGCGAGGGCCTCCTCGCCCGGATCGGCGAGGGCACCCTCGCCGACGCCGGCGAGGCCACCCTCGCCGACGCCGCGAGGCCACCCGCCCGAGCCCTCCCCGACGCAGCGGGCGGGCGGCCCTCGTCGGCGTCGGACGAGGGCCTCCCTCGCCCGGATCCGGCGAGGGCACCCTCGCCCGACGCCGGCGAGGGCACCCCGCCCGACGCAGCGAGGGCGGCCCTCGTCGGCGTCGGGCGAGGGCCTCCCTCGCGACCCTCGCCCAACGCCGGTGAGGGCACCCCTCGCCCGGGCGCCGCGAGGGCACCCTCGCCCGACCCGCCCGAGGGTCGCCCGACGCCGGCGAGGGCGGCCCTCGCCGGACGCGGCTTCCCTCTGCCGGCCATGGGGGAAGAGAGAGAAAGAAAAAAATTTTTAAAAAAAAAAGAATAAAATAAAGAATAAGACGAAAATACCCTTAATGGGGTAAATGTGTCACGCTTTGCAAAGTTCGGGGTTTTTCACGTCACAAAATAAAATTTGGGGTAAATCTGTCACTCGAAGCAAAGTTTTGGGTTTTTGGTAGTTTTTTCCCTTAAATTTTTGTCATTTTATATCAAAATCTGAAGTTTTTAAAGTCTTGCAAAAAATATTTTTTCATGTATTTCAATATGTAAATTTTTCTCATTTTAGTGGGAAAATTCATAAGCAATAACAAAAGCCCACCAATTCTACAATTTTTTGGCATTTTTTATTTTATAATTCTATCGACGTGCTTTGTTATGTTGTCTATCTAGAAAAGAAAATCGTTACCCAACCTCATTGACGGTACACCTAAATTTAGATCCTCATTCATAAACTAATAAATATTTTGAGAGATTGAAAATAAATTGAACAGCCATGTGACTTTGGACAAGTGAACTAAATTTTGAACTACTGTGTGGTGGCAGGTAAGGTTAAAATGTATAATAAGAAGTTGGTAAATCGAGGTAGAGTGGGGACCATATAGACTTCATGCATTTCAAGTATGACCTTCTAAAAAGTAATAAATGTGGGTCGAAAGGTTCGTGAGCTTAATCGAGTTTTAATTTTGTATACTAAAGAAGATATAGGAATCTTTTAACATTACATAATGTACCTTGGGTATATGATGTATATAAATATTAAGGAAAATATTCTAATTTATTAAGCACGAACTAAAACTTGAGTACATAGTCTAAAATTAAATTGGAGCACAAAATTTGAATATTTAATCCTTACGGCGTGTTTGTTTGATAAAAATTCTATTATAAATAAAGTAAAGAATTTTTTGATGGTTGCTCATGTTAGGAAAAATTGATTTTATGATATTTGATTATAATAAATCCACTAAAAGTAGGTTGTATCTTTGAAAATGGTTTAGTAACAATTATGTTCTCGGAAATAATTTTCATTCAAAAATAGTTTTTTTTTTTCTGTTCTAATTCCCTATACGAGTTTCTGAGCAAAAGAAAGAGTTTGGTAATTACACAAAATTTCTATTATTAAAATAGGAAAATAACAAAAATGCATTTAATATGACACTAAAAATTTATATTCTCATTTTTTTTATTTAATTATAAAGAGACTTAACATTTCATGTTTAGATAAAATTGGACTTTTGTAATGAGAAAATTACCTGAGAAAATCCAACATGATAGTAAGTCAAAAATGGATGGCTGGAAATAGTAATAGAGAGTCTTATTTGTTTATAACTCACAATATGAGGGGATTGATAATGAATCTTTGGACATTACAATAAATAGATGTATAGACCTTTTGAGAAGAAGAGCAAGTCACTAACTTTCGCGACTTGGTATTGTCTTTAAAAGAAAACAACATCCAAAAATCCATATAGTGAATAAGGGTGTGCATGGTTCAAATGGGCGGTTCTTAGAGCCTAGAATGACTCGTTAATGACCGGTTCCAAAAAAATTGAAAATGGGAACCGCCAATTAGTTGCATGAGTCTACTCAAGAATTGGACTGCGTAGTTCGATCCGATTCCCAGGTGGATTCATGGAATTGGCCAATAAGTTTTTTCCTCCCTTTTTTTTATCTTATTTTATTTCTTTCTTGAATTCTTCATCCCACTACCCAAAAAAAGGACATTAAACCCAAAACGCCACAGCTCTTATAACACCGTACACTCAAACAAAAGACCCATCATCGGACCTCCATCTTCGGTTGCCTCCAACCACCATATGTGAATTTACCGTCATCATCCATTCAAGACTTGCGATCATGGCCATATCACAAATACAAAGGACATTCACAAAGATATGGCCAAAGCATAAAGCAAATGTAACCAAAGATTGTAGAGATTCAAACTCAGTAGAGATGAAATCTGACTGAAAATATACCCAATAATCAGCAAAAAGCCTATACTGCATACCATATATTCACATACTCCTTTTGACAATTCGGAATCAGAGATTAATCCTAACAAATTTTTTTAGGCATTTCTTCAAACATGTGGCAGGCATGGATCGAGAGGGAGATATTGCACATCTTTTGCACTAAAAAATTAGAGATTAATCATAACATTTTTTTAATATTAAAAATTAATATATTATTATAGTATAACCGGTTCGATTCAAGTGGGCGTGTGGGCGAATCTGTCAATGGAACTGGGAACTAAACCGATACCCATTGGTTCCCATAGATTGGAACTAGGAATCGAACCAGTTCTCTTAAGAACCACCGGCACCGATTTCAGGCGATCCAGGTGGGTCTCGATTCCTTTACACATCCTTAGTAGTAAAGCCCTAAAAACTTATTCAATTTTGAATCCAATTTTCACCAACAATGATTATATATATATATATATATATATATATATATATTATGTTAAACTAATTCTAAACTAGAGTTAACCTTAAAATCTAGTAAAACTATTCAAAATATAATTTCTAAATTTTTCCTAAATTTTTTAATTTGTATTTATTTATTCCAAAAAATGATGAGCCAGATCAGGTCAGGAGACCAAACCTTGTGTCGATTGTGTAAAGACTAGCATTAAATCTATTCCATGATCACCGATTTATTTCAAAGAATAGAAAAATTAGCTAATATTATTAAAATGATTTCTATTCGTTTTCTGTTTCGAGATAACAACAGAACAAAAAAATAGAAAAACAAAAATGTTACCACACGGGGTCTTAATGACTCAAAATATTTTTTATTTATCGGGTTAATATCATAAAAAATCATAAACCGGTATATTTATGACAAATTTATTCAAAACTAATTTTTTGATTGCGAAAATCCTCCAAACCGGTACATCTATGACAAATTTATCTTAAATAATAACAAAAAAAAAATCCAAATTGGTACACTTGTGACAAATTTACGTTAAATTAATTTTTTTTTACTGCCAAAAATCTTAAATTGGTACATTTTGTGATAAATTGAATTAATACCGTAGAAAACTACAAAACTGGTATAATTGTGATAAATTGAGAGTAAAATCCTAAACTGGTATACTGGTCAATTATCACGTGTTATCCAAAATAAAATCTAATGGAAAATAATAGAGGGTAAAACGAGTGTACCGGTTTTGGATTTTTTGTGGTCAAAAAATTAATTTCGAATAAACTTGTCAAATATATACTAGTTTGGAGTTTTTTGTGATATTAATCCTTATTTATTGTACAAGTCATTGAAATAATAGGAAAATTCCAAATAAGGACCCGAAGTTGACCAAATTTCTCAAATAAAGACCCGAAATGAACTTTGTGTTAGATAGAAACCTAAAGTGGATCCATTGTCTCAAATAAGGACCCGGAGTGGTTGAATCAATTCCAAATAAAAACTTGAGCTTGTTGGTCAACCAAATATTCGCTAGCTATCAAGCATGTGATATTTTCGACGATCGAAGTTTGGGCAATTTTGTCCAAAAAAAATATAGGGAAAATTAACAAATCCTAAAACGGAAACAAAAAAACCCTAGGTTTTCTACAATCTCCTCATTCCTTGTGTTCTCCCATTTCTTGTACCCATCCTCTGCAAAGTCGAAGACCCAAATTCTCTATTGGTTGAGGCATGAATTCAAAAATGAGAAGAAAACCATATACTTTCTTTGTTTGCGGAGACCCAAATTCTCCACCGGTCGAGCAAGGCGAGGAGCGACGAGAATCGAGTCACAATGATGACCGGGCAACGATTTGGTTGAGGAGTAGCGAGGGAAAAAAAAGAAGAAACCGTAAACATCTAAATGATAACCCAAACTTAATTAATTTAGAATTTTCCCTTTTTTTCCAATCACAAATTTCTGACAAAATTGCTCCTATTTTAATCGTTGAAAAATGTTTGCCGGCGAACTAAGGTCCTCAATAGAGATTAACTTGATCACTTCGGGTCCTTCTTTGACACAAAATTCACTTCGTGTCTTTATTTGAAACAATGGGTCCACTTCGGGTTTTTATATGACATAAAGTTTACTTTGGGTCATTATTTGAGAAAATAAATTCACTTCGAATTCTTATTTGGAATTTTCCCTTGAAATAACATGAATTACAATGAAATGATAAAATCATATTTGTAAAACATTATACGTGAGCGTGTCTATTTTTTCTTTTTAGAATGTAGAAGAACAACCATGAGCTAAATTTATTATAGATATGGTAGAAAGGATTTATGGGAAAAACATGTGAGAACCATCTAGAGGCAAAAGGAAAGAAAATATATGATGAGAGAGAGAGAGAGAGAGAGAGAGAGGGAGGAAATAAACGTATAAAGATATATTCTTCTCCCTCAGTCATGACAAAAGAATGGATCATATTTAACAAATTAAAAGTTTAAGGACCACACCGTATAATGGGCCAAAATTAACAAACTATTTGTATAATTATTCTAAACAATAACTGAGGATAATGATTTGGGAAGATGAAATAAATGATCCTTGAACTTTTACTCAATTCGCAATATCATCTTTAATTTATTTGATATGGCCGGTAAATTTTGTATACATGTTCAAATTCACTTATTTGAATATTAACAAATTAAAAGGTCACGAACCATATTAAATAAATTAAAAATTAATGAATCATATTGTATATTTAGCCAAAATTCAATGATTATTTATGTCATAATCCCTGCTGATTTCCTTATTGAAAGTCAGTTTCTTCAATTTGAACGTGTTTTAAATTTGTGAGATTAAGTAATCTTCCATTGTTCGGACGCAAAGAAGTCCAAAAATAATTTCCCAAAAATGGTTCCACTCGATTAGGGCATGTTTGGTAATTGGCCAAATATTTTCTAATTCCATTCTTTTATTCTTCGAAATAAAAAAAGAATAGAAATGTGCCTCGTAACTTTTTTGTTTAATAGAATAAAAATGTAGAAAAAAGTTACTTATTTGTTTTCGAGGACAACTCGAGAATCAAGTCCATTTTATTAATATTTTCTCTTTTCTTTTCTTCTTCTCCTTCTTCCTTTGGCCAACTTGGCCAAAGGAAGAAGGAGAAGAAGAAAAGGAAAACACAAAAAGAGAATAAGAAGAAGAGAAAAATATAATAAAATTATTTACAAAATTAAAAGAAATTCTAAATCATAAAAAGAATTTGCAATTCTACCAAACGCATTTTTATAACAAGAATAGAAATTTTGAATAGTTATCAAATTTTTTTAAATATTTAGAAATTTATCTATGGAATAGAAAAAAAAAGTCATTTTTAAACATAAATTGTTGTAACTTGTATGAGTATCAAATAGATTTTTATGCCCTTGTAATCCGGGCTCCAAAAAGGTCCGACCCGACCCGATTCAGCCCATCCACCCTGCACCGGTTCTTCTGGCATTCTCAGCACCGACCAGCGAGAGTGCCGCCATGTCCGTCCTCAAAATTTTCAAAATTTCCAACCTTCGATCCAAGATCCAGAAGCTCAAGATCAACCCACAAATCTAGCCCTCCTCCCCACGCCACTTCCTTCGATCCCATGGCGACGAACAGCGTTCGAGCCCTGGAAGCTCCGGCGTCCGCCGAAACCCCCGGAGACGCCGCCGCCGCCGCCGCCGACGCCGACGCAGGGGACGAGTCGGAGGAGGAAATCGAGAGGCTGGATTCCGACGTGTCGGAGATGGCCGAGAAGATCCTCCATTACCGCGCGAGTCTCCCCGACCAGCTCAAGCAGGCCCTCGATCTGCTCAAATCTGCCGAGCGATTCGACTTCGCGGGTCCCCCGCCCGGAACTTCGGGGGATTCCGACCGAGGTACGTAACCGACCGCGCTTCGATTTCGGATGTCTCTGTCTTTTTCCTCGGGACCACCACGCGACTTTGATCTGCGCTGAGGTGAGGAGGCTGTGATTGTGGCGGTCCAAAGGAAATGCGCAAGAAGCAGAAGGTGTACGCGGTGGGGGAGACTTCGGATTTGAACTTAGCGTCTCAACTGCGTGCCTTTTATCAGTGCCTGTCGGGATTCTTCTGCTATGGTTTTTCCCCCTATACTGCTTGATTCTATTGTGTCAAAACTTGAAAATTGCTGTTCAAACGAAGATGCCTTAAGGTTTATGTGATGCCGGGCAAGGTTTCTTTTTGTGGTGTTTGAGTAGGATTTGCTGATCGTCGTCGTCGTTGTTGTTAGGTTTTGCTCATTGTTGTGCTGTTAATTCACCAGGTCTAAAGCATATAGAGGAGACCAAACGTTGTGTGCGATGCGGATCTGTTTTATGTCATATGCTAGTTGTAGCTGTAGAATGTGTAGGAGGAAGAGGATCTCCTGGTGTCAAACGTTAGGATGTGACAGTTATTTATGGTTTTTGGAGGGGCAATTGAAATCCTTTTTTCCTTACCTCTCATGATGCTGAAGCCTCGGGTGAGATGTGATTCCTCATCAGTAGAATCATGGCTTAGCCCTGGTGTTTGTTCATCTGCCTCGTTTAGTCCAACTTTGCTCAGGGTAGCAATGGCAGCGATCGAGTCTAGTAAGAGCTATTTGGTGGTATGAAGGGGTAAAAAGGTGGAACAGCGACCTGAATTTTCTTCGTTGGTCAGTGTAGATTCAGTGTTAGTGTCGTCTCATTTTGTAATTTAGAGAATGGGGAATGTGATGGAGTGAGTCACGAAAGAGAACCCGCAGGCATGTTCAAAAGATCAACTTACTGGCTGTTAGGCAGAAGTTCTCCATGGAGATATTCGGTTTTGGAGTGATACTTCTTTACTTGTTCATAATCGGGAATTGACCATGAACTGACTAAAATTCTACGCCTGACTCGGTGCTTGTCTCACAAAGACTGTCACAGAATTTTGTTATTGTCAGTGCAATGCTTGAGCATGCTCACTGCGCAAACTGTTTTTAAATGCTCTGCTCAATGTTTTGGCATGTTCCAGGCCTGCATCACGTCCTATTGTACCAGTATCTTCCTTGCATTACTTCAGCTGAAGTTAGCATTGATTCCGAGGATTTTACAGGTGCAGGAGGAATGATGGCAGTGGTTGAAAGAGATGCAGAGATGTTGAAGAAGGTCCAGTTGCTTAGAGAGAAAACAGCGGCGAATGCCTCCATGGTGCCTATTCTCTTGAAGAGAATGAAAGACTGTATTTCGTTGATTGACAATTTGAGCACGCAAGAGCACGGTGCCATTCGCATCCCCTCCTCATTTAACAGAAAAGGATCGACCAGCTGAAGTTGTAGCTAGCTCATTGATTTTGCAGCGCCGCTGTTTTGTACAGCTAGAGTCGATGTGTCGGGATTCTTTTCTGGGTTGTGATTATGCCCTAATGGTCTGCTTTTCTACAAACGGTTACCAGCGAGTAGGAGCTCGTCTTTTCTGTTTCGAAAAGTTTTCGCCTTGTCACCCTTTGCTGGACTCCCGGTCGGGGTTATAACTTGTACAGCAAATTTAATTTGACGTGTCGAGTGGTTCAAATTGGAAGATAGCTTCTAGGCAAAGTGCATTACATGTTTCCTCTCTGCGTGTAGTTCTTCAGATCTCATAACATCTCTCTGCTGCAACTCTCGTTGGCTCCTCTCTTTAACCAGTAACACAGCGACCTCCTCGTCTCTTGGCCTGAAAAGAACCATCCCGCATCTGGCCTACTTACGCCATGAATGCTCGGCGAGAAAGAATTCACGCAAAGGATGACCAACACACGTCGGAATTCATCTGATTCAACGGAGGATGGTACACGACATGGAAGGAGAGGGAGGGAGAATTGTCTGTCTGGGTCGGACGCTTATTTGGTCTGCTGGTGGGCCTTCGGTTGGATCTGCAAGGCCAGTTTCCAACACGCATGAGCTGAGTTGGGCCCTTAATCCGAGCTCTATCCAGACCTTATAGATCCGAATATGCTCATCTGGGATTCTCCAGCAGACCCACGTATGTCAGACTGCTTTTATCGTATTACTCGACAGTAATCTCGTCTTCTGTTCCTAATTGAACGCTGCCCTGCAGATGAAACGATCACGCCGACCGACTCTGTGCTATAGAGCCACCTTAAGACGCGCATTAAGGGTTTTTTCTAATTACGCTTAAACACGTTTCTCTGTCGGCTTCTCATAAAGTGTCTCGGATAATACTTTCACCGTTTCTCTTCATGTGAGAATCATGCCATTACTGGTACTTTCCTCTATAATTTATATGAATAAGAAAGGAACTTAGTCAAGACTAATGACCCGGGCACGTGCATACCGGTAGCGAAATCGTCCCGAGGTCGATGAACGAGGGATTCCGACTGAAAGCGACGTCGTATCGATCCCCGGCCGAGCGAGCGGAACCTCTCACGTTCGTCAATTATTATCCATCTTCAGAGGGCACGGGGCTTGTCTTCATCCCCATAAAGAGAGCACTTATTCCAACCCTCCGCGCACGATTAATATACGATTTCGTCTGCGTGCATGCAGAGAGAACAACGATGAAAATGGGGGGTGGTGGGGGTGGGGTGTGGTGGGGTGGGTGGGGTCCCCGTACTCGAATGTCTCGGAAGACGGATGGTGTCTTTTATAACGTTCACGTTGTTTTCATGATCATTCCCGGCAGGTTCCTTGGTAATGACAAAAACCAAATATTTTCTTTTCTCTTCTGTGCATATCCTTGATTTAAGAGATAATTTAAATAATTCTGGACCTACCCAAACTGTGGCATCTTATAAAAGTGGAGTATTTTTTTATCGTATGAAAACCACAGAGTACCAGGGTTATCGAGAATAAAACCACGCGAGTAAGATAGTTTTATACGGCGCCTGCTCAAGTATTATAATATTTCTTTCGATCAATTGAGTACCGTAATTTTTCTTTTGTTATGGTCATTTGAGTACTATATAACTTTTTAATTAATCACGCGAGTGCCACAAGTGCCATATCACATTGAATTTATGATCTTTGGATAATTTTTTTTTTCAAAAATTGTAGCATTTAAGTAATCGATTGAAAAGCTTGACACTCAAGTAAACGCTTTTCTAAACATTCGTATTATTGATTCAATCTCCAAAAAGTATTGCTCATAAGTATAGCACGAGAGAAAGTCGGTACATGGGAATTGCATAAGTTTTTTCTACCGACTGCTTAATAAGTATCTCCGGGATGCTAGTTCATTGTGAGGCGACGCAGATGTAGTTTTGCTCCGGCTCGTTCACCTCGGTAAACCGGCGAAACGTGCTCATCGTAGTTGCACTCTCGATAAAACCCTAATATTTTTTGTAACTTGCTTGCTCTGTAAATCGCCGACTCGTGCATGTCTCGACGAGGGAATGCCATTCAAAGCTATATTCAAATTCAATCAGTGTGCTGCAACCCAACATCATATAATACAAAATCTTCCGTGTAACTCATGCTGTTTCCTCGTTATTAAAAGGAGGAAATGGGAAACGTGAACCAATCATTTCTAACCTTGTGGGGGTGGTCACGGACTCCATCGGGACAGAACGTGTGTTCTTCGGGGTAGGGGGAGGGAGACAAACGAATGGATTCCAAATTTCGACCAATCGCTTCTTGGCCACGCCATGTGATTTGTTGGCTGATCTCCTGTTGCCCTTGGAGCTTTCCCTCGTTTGATTCTGTCTGGCAGAGGGGAAACTACAACGAGCAAAACAACTCTATAGACTACCCAACAAAAGTTTTGCAAGTGCGCACCATTTCTTATCAGCAAGAAAACTCACTGTCCGTACGTATATGAGAGTATATTTTGTGCATGTTCGATGTTCCATGATGGACGTGGATCGGAAATTCACCAAATACAGGGAGCATGAATTGTTTTAGTAGCCAGAGTCATCCCGTCACGTTGGTCGTGATACTATGATGCTTCATCGTGTTGGTATTTAATTTCCGAAAGAGTTCCGATAGTAAGATGGTGATGGCTCTCACCATTTCTTTCTTGGATGGATGCCGATCCATATATTAGATTGCAAAAGCACACCGTGCCGTTTTTTAACGGTTTTGAAGACTTCTAAAGTTGTCATATGATTTATCAAGGTATTTATATATATAGAATATTCGAGAGAAATGATGTTAAACGAACGTGCTTGTCGTAAGAATGATTCAACACAGTCATGGAGCTCTCCAAACCCGAGAAATTCTTATCATAGATATGGAAGTCTACAGCATACAACATGCCTCGGCTACCCTAGTTTACACATATATTAGCAAGACTCTCTTTCAACCTTGGTCCTCCACCCTTTGTAGGTAGATAGATCCAATTCAACCAGTAGGGACCGTCGCAATACTGTAGACTGAGCAGGTCGAATTAAGTATTTGGAATCAACACTCCTATCTCGATACAATACACATCTGGAAATTCGATGTACAACACGTATACATTTGGATATGAAATTTGGGTTCAACTCGTTCTCGTAATAGCGTCGATCGTCCATTTTCTATTCTCCATACGATCAGTCTTCCAGCCGACATGCTATGATCACTGTGAAAGGCAGGATTCGAGGCCTCAGGCCTCTGTCTAATTCTTAGCATTGCAGAGAAAACGAGACAAGACCACTCGCGACTTCTTCACATGATTCTCCACGATGAACACAATGAGGACCGCCTAATAATTGGAGCAACGCATCGAGAACTCAACCAAATATTATTGATTTGTACGCAGATTTACGGTCACGTGACATGTGACTAAATTGATGGATGAGGGGACAATTTAGCAATAGTTGAAATCAGTGTCAATGATGCATTCGAGGGATGGAAATCGCCCGCGTCCAAACAAGGTAAAGACAAGACCAGCCCCAGTTTTGTGCTGACACAAAGCTGCGCGTACCATGAACAACTCATCACGTTCGTCATCTTGCCCCCGGGCTTTTCACTCCCCTCATGATGTTATTAGTAGCATCTGTGGTGGAGTTAAGCCTCCAGCTCGAAGCGGAAATGGAGCAGAGAACCCTAGGAGCAGAGGCAAGATTCAAGAACCTAATAATAAAACCTAGTTCAAGATGCGAGGCGAAAGATTTCTGCACGAAATTTCATAATGTATAGTATATACTCTACAATAAAGATCACGTCGAACACCGAGCGGTTAGAGTGACATGGCCCGGGTAAGTTCTTGGTCGGTCCGTCACCAACTTCTTCTCTATGCTAGAGATGGGTTCTTCGACGATTTCTAAGCGCCCAACTCTTTTGCGCCAGACGTTAATCCCACGTTCATCCGGGGTCATCGAAATTGAAATGTCGAGTGCCAGGCATCCAAATATGGTCCTCTGAACTGGATTCAGATTGTTCAATCCACCCAGAACAAGTTTGAGAGCTTCAGCTTTTTACTTCTTGATGCTTCCTTGCCTTTTGGGTGGTGTGAATGGGACTGGGAGATGGGCGAAGACCACATGCCTACTTGTTCGTGCAGAAACACCAGCTTTTAAGAGGACCCAAACAAGAAAAGTTATTACAATAATGTTTGTCAATGTTGGTACCTTTCAAAAATGGGCCCTCCTCTTTTATTTTTTTGTTCTTCTTTTTTATCCTTTAGCCATGGCATAATTCTCTCTCTCTCTCTCTCTCTCTCTCTCTTAACTCAAAACCCGCCTTCTTGTCTTGGTTTCCTCAACGGGATCTACTTGCAAGATTGGTGCTTTTAAGAAGATGCATGCAGCAAATAAAGAAGAAAAAGTAGAAGGAGAAAAGGCACAAAATACATTGCATATTATGCGTCACCTTATACGTAATATGTATGTATGTGTCACGTAGATTTGGTCTCCTGAATTTGGGATTTTTTATTTTAATTTTATATTTTGGTTACCTGAAAAAGTGATCCCCACCTCTTCAAATGATTAAAGTCTCTTTTGATCAGGACACACAAATCCGGATAATGAAAAGGGCAGTACAAACAGTAAATTTGACTACTGTAGAAGTTTGTTAATCGCTGGTCTGACTATAATAACTCACTATCGAGTAAATCCTATCAGCTTCTTAATGATACAATAAAATACAGAAAAGGAAAAAAAGAGATCATCGCTTTTAACTATCAGGAAATTATGGAAAGCAACAGTTCTGTCCTTTATATTCTTGTCAAATCCTCAGTTCAGTTGGGGTCTCTTCAGCATTCATTGTTTATGTTTCCTTTCCTTTTCTCTTGTCCATGGAATCCAATTTAATAGAGTCCAACCGAATCTGGCTCAAAAGAATTACAAGTGACAGCAAACAGTAGCTATCTCTTCTGGGTCCTGTCTGGAGGTCTTCTGAGCTGAGAGAGTTAAAAGGTCTGTAAAAGATTCGAGGTTTCTACCCAGAGGAAAGAACCCACTTCTTCCTTTATCACCCATGGGTTCTTAAACCTTGTGACAGTGCAATTTAAACATTAGAGCAAAACGTAAAAAAAGAAGAAAGCTGTTCAAATGGCTACTGGCGTAGAAGGCAATGAAGGTGTCCCAGCAAACCTGAGAAAGCAGCTTGCTGTGGCTGTGAGGAGTATCCAATGGAGCTACGCTGTTTTCTGGTCACTATCAGCTACAAAACAAGGGTGTGTGATATCTTTCTCGCAGTCAATCTGTGTTACTTACTAGATCTCCCAAGTTCTCCTCTTTCAGAGTTGCTTTTGATTTTGTGGTTCTTCTTAAAGGGGGTTAAGTTTTCTTGAATTAGGAAAATGTCCTGGTCAAAGTCAGGTTTCTTAATGCAGTTGATCGATCCATACTCAGTATGGGGCTTTAAATGTCTGGTGTTGATATTTGAAGCTGCCATTTTCAGGGATGATTGATTGTTTTTCTGGTTCAATATGGCTTTTTCTGCACTCTACAAACGCAGCTTTACACTTGCTCAAAAGCTCAGTTTCTTAATCATGTATACTGGTTCGCATTTGGCTTTAAGGTCATGAGTGTTAGGATTCTTGATTCTGCTAAAATTGTTTAGTAATGGAGAGAGAGTGAACATTGAATGGCGTCCTCATTCTTCAGATGCACTTGAATTTGGCTCTCATCGAAACCAAAGTTGTCCTTCCAGAGGAATCCTCGTCTCTGAAGAAAACTAGACCTGCAGTTGAAATTTGTGTTTGTGAAAGTAATCAAAAGTAGCTTTTTAAGCTAAGAAAGAAAATGCGCTCTTTTTTAAGTATGCCTTAAATGTATTCTACTTTTGAAAACAGTTTCCTATGGAATGTCGACTATCTCCTTTCTGTTAAGTATGAGAGGTCAACGGTTGTTTCAAATCCATGTTCTATCTTCTCTTCCCAAATTAGAAGATGTCCTAAGGTGAAAAAAAAGATACCTTTATACTGAAACTCTTGCAACATATATATTTTTCAAAGTTGCTGTCAAAGAAAAATTCTCATCTTGGAATAATATTCATTTTGCTTTGTCATTCTCAGATGAAACATTGCTTATCCAGGACTCCTAAGAGTTTCATACATGTTACGCCTTCTTTGTTACTTGTACATTACGGCAGAATCGCTTTTGAACTTGGTTGATAGTTCATTCCTCTCAGTTGTTTTCTTGTCTTTAATGAAGTGTACTGCAATGGGGTGATGGCTACTACAATGGTGACATCAAGACCAGGAAGACGGTCCAAGCCGTGGAGCTTAAACCTGATAAGATTGGCTTACAGAGGAGTGAGCAATTAAGAGATCTTTACGAGTCGCTGCTTGAAGGGGAAACTGATGCACAAAACAAGCGGCCCTCTGCTGCATTATCTCCAGAGGATCTCACAGACGAAGAGTGGTATTACTTGGTTTGCATGTCCTTTGTATTCAATCCTGGCGAAGGGTAATTTCTCTCCTGTATACTTTCTTTTAGTGATTTTTTGCTTCATTTCGTGCCATATTGACATGATAGTTTTAACGTATGTAGTCTTCCGGGAAGAGCGCTAGCGGATGGCCAAACTATCTGGTTATGCAATGCTCAATATGCAGATAGCAAAGTGTTTTCTCGCTCACTACTTGCAAAGGTTGGGATTTAGGGGCTGAAAAGCCTTCAACTTCTTTTGTAATTGCCTTGGTATCAGCTGATGCTCTAGCAACATTACACAATTTGTCTAGCCAGAACTAATTTTGTGTTTTCTGTGTGAATTTTCTTTGGACTGGGTTCAACAATGCACAGAGTGCATCTATTCAGGTACCTCTCTCTCTCTCTCTCACATGCACAATGGCAAGCCTTACTTTCACAGGCTTCATGGGCTTTGTCTATGGTGTGTGCACTTCGTGTGCATGTGCATCACATGTAAATGATTAGACTGTGAAATGCTTGCACCTGAATTACTTCCATTTACTTGAAGAAACAAACTAGTTTGATGTTCTTTGAATGCTTGCACTCCAACTTGTTCCTTTTTCCTTTTGGCCAAAAAAAACTGGTTCTTTTGCCGGAAATAGTAAGTTTAAAATTCCTGGGAAAAAAAAGAGAGAGATTCACTTATTTAACCCTTTGCCCTTGTTGTACCATTTAAAAGCTTAGGAAAGATAATGTGTAGCCGGATGTTACATTATACTCTGTAACACTGTCATGATTCTACTAAACAGCGAAAAAAACATAATTCTGCCTACAGTTAAAGTGACACACAAATAGAAAGAAACGTCCCATTATTTCTTTCAACGAAATTTTTTTAGGATGTTCAAGTACAAGACGTCCGGCAGAAAGGACATCACAGGCTTGAATTGTCTGGTCTATCTAGTTAATTTCACTATCTCTGTAGACATTAGCAGCGAGAATGATTACATTGCTTCTGACATCATGACATGGTTCTGTGGCTGTGATTTTCAGACTGTGGTATGTTTTCCCTATCTCGGAGGCGTGATTGAACTTGGCGTGACCGAGCTGGTGAGTTGTGCTGCTGGAGTGGATTACCTTATATTCTAGACCTATATGTGCACCACTGACATAAATTCTATCTCATTCTTCGTTCTATGGAATGTCTCACACTTAGGTCCCAGAGGACCCCAGTCTCCTGCAACATATCAAAGTTTCTTTACTAGATTTCTCCAAGCCGATTTGTTCTGAGAAATCTTCCTCTATACCACAAAATGGAGATGCTGATAAAGAGCCTATGTGTGCCAAGGTCGACTGTGGCATGGTGGATGAGTTGGTTTTGGAGAACCTATATTCACCAGCTCAAGAAATCAAATTTGACCCAGAGAAAATAAGTGAATTATGTGAAAGTATCCCGAAAGAACTGGATATGGACTCTCCTGATGAGTGTTCTAATGGGTGTGAACACAATTACCAAACAGAAGATTCATTTATGGTTGACGGTATGAATGGAGGGGCATCACAAGTACAAAGTTGGCATTTTGTTGATGATGACTTCAGTAATGGTGTTCAAGGTTCATTAAACTCTAGTGATTGTATATCCGAAGCTATTGTGAACCAAGACAAGTATATTTCATCTCCAAGGCGAGAAAATGCCAAGAATTCCCACTTGAAAGAACTTCAAGAATGCAACCACTCAAAATTAAGCTCCCTGGATCTTGGACCTGACGACATCTCGCATTACAGAAGAACAATTTCTGCTGTTCTAAGGAACCCTGATCAATTGCCTGAGACACGGTGTATCTGCAGCTGTGGATGCAAATCCAGCTTTGTGAGGTGGAGGATGGTTGAGGTTCATAAACCGCGAGCACACCAGGAAACTCTGAAGAAGATTTTGTTCAAAGTTCCACTGATGCACCGTGGTCAAGCTCTTAAATCTGAACTACAGAATGGTGTGGAATCATTGCTGGGAGATGTTGATTTTTGTGCTGGCCACATATTGTCTACCAAGAAAAAAGAACATGAAAAGTTTCTGGTCCTGAGGTCCATGATTCCTTCCATCGAGGAGGTAATTTTCTCATAATCTTTTTTCAGTTTTTCCCTATTAGCATATATTTGCCATGAATGATTATCATATTGATGGCGTCTTCATTTGAAAATATCAGCATTATGTCTTTCCCGATTCCAGGACATGGCTTTAGGATTTTTCACACCTTATTATGCTTTTATGCTTGTGCAGATAGATAAAGCATCCATCCTTGATGACACAATTATGTACCTAAGAGAGCTTGAAGCAAGAGTGGAAGAACTAGAATCTTGCATGGACTCAACAGACGTTGAGGGGAAAGTTACCAGGAAAAAGTTTCCAGACATGATAGAGCAGACATCCGATAACTGCAAAAAACGTTGGATAAACAAGAGGAAGGCCTCCGACATTGATGAAACCGATGCAGAACTTGATAGAAATGCTCAAGGAGATGGGCTTCAGACAGATGTCAAAGTCAACATAAAGGAGCAGGAAGTATCGATCGACATGAAATGTCCCTATCGAGAGTACTTGTTGCTTGATATTCTGGAGGCAGTAAACAACCTGCACTTGGATGCTCATTCAATTCAGTCATCCACACTTGATGGTGTTCTCAAATTAACCCTCAAGTCTAAGGTTAGTGCCCCAGGCTCGACAAAATGAGCACGTTGAATATGAGTTTGTTCTCAACAGTTCATCCTAATAATGACCCTTTATTGAATTAAATCTCAGTTTCGAGGCGCAGCAGTATCTCCAGCTGGGATGATCAGACAAGTCCTCTGGAAGATTACTGGGAAGTACTGAGAAGTGTAGTTATAATAGATTGTGTGCTCGGTCATTCAAGTGGGTAGGGGATCTCTTTATGTTTCTGTAAGTGTATGGTTCGGTTACTTTCAAAACCAGTTCTTGCTAAATGTTCATCTCTTAGGATTTATAAGAATTTTCTTGTCCTAGTAATGAAGAACCTTGCTGTTGTATTGAAGTAATTCTGCCAGTGGCTCCTGATTCAAATTTCATTGCCAATTACACATGACCTTAGAAACTAAAACCACTGTTCATCTACCTCTTTCCTTGTAGTTTCAGAAATGAAAATCAAGAAACCTATTGATTCGCTGTTTGCAGAATCGATCTGCATAAACGGGTGATGGAGAATTTAATCTTTTAGAATGATTCCCAGATGCAGTCCAATTGGGGAGCGCCATAGTTGTATAGTGCTATTCTTTTAATACTGGAAGTGTCACAATCTAATCTCAGTTTTGCCACTTTAAAATAAAGGCAATCTTATGTGATCCAAGCAGTCTGTGCTTTTCTTCTACTTGTTTTGCTGGACACAAACAAAAGGAGATTGCCATCCTAAAAAAATAAAGAAAGAAACAAGTAAATCACAATATTTGAGAAAGGAGAGGTGTGACCTTAAAGATAGAATGGATGCTTCCGAAGTTGGAACATATGCGATTATGGAATGGATGCTTCCGAAGTTGGAACATATGCGATTATGGGATATATGCTGCAATCTGCAGGTCCATTCAGGGGTGTTTCTATTAGTTAGCTCAAAAACTCTTAATATACTATTGCATCCATCTCTCTCTCTCTCTCTAGCACACCTGCCCACGTATACGCACACAATACACATTAATTGTTCATAGTTTTGCACAAACTTGGGCACTTTCCCCCAAGGGAGCAAAACTTCCAGCTGGGTCATAATGTCAAGAACAACGATTTGGGAATTCACTCATGCAGCTATAAAGTTCTTGCAAAAATTGGGGATCTCCCAGAATGTGTGTTTTGACTTTATGCATATTTCACATGGCGGGAACCATTATTTTATACAAAGCCGACTCTTGTATTCTTGCACATGAAGTGAGATGACCAGTTGCAGTCCTCCTATTTCCATTGCCTCTGTCTCTGCAGATCAATTAATTAGTCAACAGCATGGCAAACTGGTGAGATTATTCAATTGCAAAATGCAGCAGCAGAACGCACAAGTTGCGCTGTGCCAACTTCACGCATTAATTGTTAAAGAGAGTCCCGGTGAACTTTCATCAGAGAAGAGGGAAATATGAACATGGACCCAGACAAAAGCAAAGTGTACTTTCAATACATTAGAACTCCATTTCTTTATGCGCAAAATTTGGTAAAACCCCGAGCTAAGAAAACCACATGTGCCTGCGTGTTATTGGATCCACCTATGAATCAAACATAAATTAATGCTTACACCATATATGATCATGTCCGAGTATTGTATAATCGAGGGAAAGTGAAAAGGCAGAAATGCAACATTATTACTTAAGGACTTCAATTCCAGAAGGATTTCTGACTCCTTCAACAAATTTATGTAGAAAGGTACACATCAAAAGATTTTAACAAGCCCGAAATGTACACAATGGAATTGCAACTCATTTTATTGAACAGCTCATATCGGAGGCATTCTGATATGAGTTCACATTTAACAGCTCCACTGGATTAGGGAAAAAAAAACTGTAGGCTACGAGGTGATTCGTTATCAACATAAGCTAGGACTAGAACTCGGATTCTTTTCAGCCACCCCCTTCAATCCCTCCCGGCGAATCCTTTAACCGTGAAGCCAACTTTCTCGAACTTCCCGCGCTCTGTGCTTTCCCTGAATTTGACATAATCCGAGCTCACAAAAGGCTTGTACATCCTCACATTTCCTTCTCCTACCACATCATCAGGTGCCAAGATCTCTTTCTCATCCTCAAAGGACCAAAAGAAAGCTAGAGAAAAGCGCTGCGCCGGCTGCTTCAGGACTACTCTGTGCTCCGATGAAATTAACTTGTCATTACTCCAAGCTTGCAGCATATCTCCTATGTTCACCACAAGAATACCCTCTCGAGGGCTTATGTCCAGCCATTTTCCGTCTTTCGATCTCACTTGAAGTCCCCCTATGTCGTCTTGATACACAATGGTTATACAGCTCATATCAGCGTGCATCCCAAGACCTTCGACCTCATTTTGGAGACTCTCAGGAGGAGAGTAGTTATTTATTCTCAAGTACCCGTGACAATTCTTGAAATCGGATTTATAATATTTCTTGTTGAAACCTTCTCCCAAGATCATCAACATGACTGCTATGATTTTGTTCGACAAATCTGACATCTTCCTTCCATATTCTTCCAATACCTCACTGCAGGGAAGGAAAAACAGAACATTAGAAATTGTAGGGGACAAAAAATAAGTGCTTAGACAAAGAAACGACTGTAATAAGAGAATCACGATGTTACCAGAATTCTTGTTTTTGTTGATCTAGAATAATATCTGCAGAGCTATTCGCAGAGGCTAGAAAATCCGGTCCGGACACTCGGAGGCTTTCGAAGAAAGGAGAGGCTATGAAATGAGGAGTGTAGGTCTTGGCGGAAGAGAATGGACCGAGCTTGAGTTTCTCGTCAGGAGGGAGGCTAAAGAATTGTTTGCAGAGAGCATGGAGTTTGTCGTAGAAATCTCTAGCGATCCCGTGGTTGGCAATGAGGAAAAAACCCCATTCTTTACAGGCATCGGCTATTGGCGACAGAGAGGATGGCTGAATCGGCTGAGAAATGTCTAGAACTGGAAGCTCCAAGGAAGTCTCTGAATCAGACATCTTTTTCGAGGACATAAAACATTAAGGTTTGGTATTACCTTTCCATTAGACCCAAACAAACATAAGCATGAAAGGGTTCACCAGTCTGACAGGAACAACTGAAGCAACAGGATGGAGTTCAGAGAAGCAGCATGGAACACCGCCTGACAAACATCTACACCTTAGATTTTGGTGGAGGACAAAGCCTACAATTTTTGCCCCTGTTGTTACATTCTGTTATGTAAGTATATATACATGGGAAATGGCAACTGAACTGAGGCATGAACAATTAAAATAAGAGCTCTCAATTGGGCCGAAAGGGGTTGAATAAAGAAATGCAACCCTCCTAGTTTGACCTCTGACATTGGCTGTTCATGTGAAGCAAGTCATTCATGAAGTTTTCTTTTCTTTTCTCACCCAAATTAAGTTAAAAAAGGGAAAAAGAAAAATGGCAGTTATGTGGATCGAAGGACAGGCTGGTTTGAAGGTATTTAAGTCCTCGTGGGACTTAGTTAATTTCGGTTGAGTGGATCCTCGAGCCTTGGACTCTTCTGGAGAAAGTTTTCACCAAAAGCCAAAAATGCTTATTTGCCAAGCATGCATTCAATGGCTCTCATTGAAGTGTGCGTGAATCGGGAAAAAAATGTACCTTTTCGCATTCTTTCTGGATTAGTCAAATGTCAATTACTGCATGTTTTTATATTTCAAAGTTGTATCAACGAAAAGTTCAGAGTCTCATAATTCCTTCTTTACAATGAATCTATACTTGAAAAGGTAGGTCTTTACTACCTGCGAATTGTTTGAGCTTCATCAACATGCATACTGAGAAACTACTTGAGTTCTGCATTAATTTAGACTTACAACCCGTTTACTCTCATTTGGAGCTGCTTGTTTTCAAGAACTTCAATTGTTAAGTTTTTGAATATATGAAAAGCCAGCTACTCCTCTAGACTTAAAAGTTCATGATTAGCTGGACACTTTGACTAGTTGCAATCTAGAAGAATTTGCATCATGGGGGTCGTGGGGCTAACTCTCAGTTGCGCCATAACCCAACTAACTTTTTTAATAGCAGTTTAGAGTTAAATCTGACATACTGGGACTTCGAAATATGTGGAGAGTATTTTATTAATCTTTGGAAAGTATGATGGAAATGATCTATTTACCTGAATTAACGAAGATATATTTTAGTTGCTGCAATCTGTTATTACCTTTTGTGCTGATCCAGAGAAAGTGAATTACAGAAAGATGAGGGAGACTTCACCTCTAAAGTTTGACGATTAGTGTATAAAAAACATTTCTTTCTTTCTATTGAATAAAATGATCTTAGTGTGACCATTGTGATGGAGATTGGACTTTCAGTCTCTCAATAGCAAAAGGCTTTGGACCGAGGGTCCAATTCCATAGAAGTACTGTTGGGCCCTCAGGCTACAAGAAATTAGTTTCAGCAAATATGATGAATGTCCAAGAGCTTTCTTCCTTAGGGTGCTTATGGTGACATGGTCTCATTGGGAAAGTTAGGGTGCGTTTGTTTGTGTTTCTGTTCTTTTTGTATTCCAGGGAACAGAAATAGAAAAAATTATTTCTGTTCCGGGGAACAGTTTTTGAACAAAAATACGCGTTTGGTAAACTTGTTCCTGAAATAAAAAAAGAACAAAAACATGCTTGGTAAATTTATGTTCTTTTTTTTATTTCTTTTAATTTTTTAATGTTTATTTTTTATTTTTCATTTTATTTTTCTTTTTCTTTTTCTTTTTTTTTCTTGCTTTGGCCGCCGCCGGCGACGGGCCGACGAGGGCCGGCGGCCTCGCCCAACCATGGCGAGGCTCGCCGGCCCCGGCGAGGCGAGCTTGGCCTCGCCGGATCCGGGCGAGCCCGAGCTTGCCCGGCCAAGGCGCGATCGCGGCCGGGCGGGCGAGCTCGGGCTCGCCAGATCCGGCGAGGCCGAGCTCGCCCACCACCTGGGAGGGTCGGCCTCGCCGGTGGCCGGGCGAGCTCGGCCTCGCGGATCCGGGCGAGCCCGAGCTCGCCCGGCCAAGGTGAGGCCGAGCCTCGCCCAACCACGGCGAGCCTCGCCGTGGCCGGGTGAGGCCGCCGCCCTCGTCGGCCCTCGTCGGCGGTCGCCGGCCATGGCCGAGGCCGGCGACCGGCCAAAGCAAGAATAAGAAGAGAAGAAGAAGAAGAAGAAGAAAAGAAGAAAACAAAAGAAAAGAGAAGAGAAGAGAGAGAAAAAATGTTTCTCGTTTTTGTTCCAGAAACAAGAAACAACTTTTTTTGTTTCTTGTTTGTTCTTTTTTTTGTTCCCGAGAACAAAAAACAGATTTGGAACAAAAACGCAAACAAACGCGTTTCTGTTCTTTTTTTGTTCCCGGGAACAAAAAAACAAAAAAACTGTTTTTGAACAGAAAAAAAGAACATAAACAAACACACCCTTAGTATAATTAGAGAAAGAGGAATGAAAAACGATTAGCTTCTGCTTAGTTATGTGACTTCCAATGAAAGTTATGCAACAGCTATCTTCCTTTTGGCCACTCAACAATTTTTTCCCCTTTCATTCACTAGCACAAGCTGTAATATTTGGGGACTAAAACTATAGCAAAATCCATGTGCCGTTAGTGAAAAGTGAGAGGCAAGTGATACATGTTTCTTATTCTTTCAATTTCTGAAATATATAGATCATGAGTCATGAATAGGTAGATAACTCAGACTAAAAAGGGTTAAAGAAATACCATTTCCTAATCACTGATTAAAAGTCATCACTTGACCTGGATGGCCAGCACCAAAATGGGATAGATATTCAACCCCTGAGAAAATAGTCATTTATTATCTTTATCATGAAACCTTAAACTGATGTCTGTTACCAAAAGAAAGAGATTAATGCATAATAATGCAGTGTATGTGTAACTTACACTCGATTTTCATTTACAGAGAAAAGGGATCGTTGATTGAGTTGTTACTAATTTAAAATGATCTCTTTCAGAATAATCGGATGCTCTCTTCTCTCACACACTCATGACAGGAGGAGGAATTCTTGAAGTGCTTCTTGTAAATGCTGAAGGCATTCAGCACCCACATCTCACTTGTATACCTCTCTCTCTCTCTCTCTCTCTCTCTCTCTCCGTTCCAATACAATTTGCATCACAAGTTTATGTCTCCTTTTGCCTCAGCCTCACTAGTATTGGAAAATTCACGTCTACATGAATTTACAAATATTGTTGTAGGGAAGCCGACGTACTACCTAATCGCGGAATGTGGTGCTCAAGTGCATAGAACCAAAATTTCATTAGGTTTAATTCCAGCAGACTTTTTTTTCCCTTACTAAATGAAATCCTAATGCTACTTTGTTCACTGAATTCTTCTTTCTTGTTCTGCATTTGAAGGTAAAGATGATAAGGCTTGGTGGAATGAAAAATTCGCATTCGAACTCCAACCATCTGATTTTAGAAATTCCACCCATTTGAAGATCAGAATCAAGAAGTCAAGATTCTTCAGTCAGGGCACATTTGCTGGAGAAACCACGTATATAATCTAAATCTCGTAACCTTATCGTGTTTTAGGCTTTCCGGGCATGCACAAACCAGCGCATTAGTAACTGTAATTGATGTTGGTTATGACTAAGCTTAAATTTCTTTAGCTTTATCTAGTTTTCGCCCCCTTTTGCAACTCAGAATTTACCTCGGAGGAATTATAAGTGAGGGACTTGACAGAGGATTATTGGAGGTGGAACAAGCTCCGTACAATGTAGTTCTTGAAGACGCCACCTACAGAGGGCAAATAACACTTGGTCTCAAATTCATTGCCAATGTATGCATGAATCTGAAATACTTTGAACTCAAATATGTCTTTAACTATACTCTAGTCGATGTATATTATTTGTCGTAACACAAATCTTGTCTTATTTATACAGAAAGAATCGCAAAGAGAGACAAGAGAATGCTTCCTCCAGGATCAGGAGAGAGAGCCAAAGACCTCAATTTCCTGGTCTATTATGGGTCTCTGGAAGTTTTCCTGGCGGATTTTTTTTTCCAAGCGCAACCGCAGAAGTTCCAAAATAAAGAATAATTAGGATCGAAAAGTAATCATCGCAGCCACATACATGAATCTTTAATCGGGTTTCCTTGTGAACAACTGATTCTTACTATTTTTTTCGTCAAATTATTCCTCTGCTTCACAGATTTCTCTGCATTATGCTGATATACTAACCCTTCCAGAGGACGATTTCGGAGAAAAACCAAAGCAATGTTTGGAATCCCGACTAGTTCACCATAAACATCGACTGAAGCTGACAATGAAGTCGGTACTTCCTATGAAATTTATGAGTCTGCAATAGAATCTGCTGAGAAAATCTTAGTAGCCATAGTGCCATCTTGACACAAATTCATCTAGACTCGAGTGAATGACTGTCTGTGCAAATACAAGATGGGCCAAGCCCTCAAGCATCAAGCATTGGATCTGCACATAAAAATGAAAAATCCCAAGATGGGTATGCAGTTAAACTTCCTTTGAAATTTATGAGTCTGCAATAGAATCTACTGAGAAAATCTTAGTAGCCATAGTGCCATCTTGGCACAAATTCATCTAGACTCGAGTGAATGATTGTCTGTGCAAATACAAGATGGGCCAAGCCCTCAAGCATCAAGCATTGGATCTGCACATAAAAATGAAAAATCCCAAGATGGGTATGCAGTTAAACTTCCTTTGAAATTTATGAGTCTGCAATAGAATCTGCTGAGAAAATCTTAGTAGTCATAGTGCCATCTTGACACAAATTCATCTAGACTCGAGTGAATGACTTTCTGTGCAAATACAAGATGGGCCAAGCCCTCAAGCATCAAGCATTGGATCTGCACATAAAAATGAAAAATCTCAAGATGGGTATGCAGTTAAACTTCCTTTGAAATTTATGAGTCTGCAATAGAATCTGCTGAGAAAATCTTAGTAGCCATAGTGCCATCTTGACACAAATTCATCTAGACTCGAGTGAATGACTGTCTATGCAAATACAAGATGGGCCAAGCCCTCAAGCATCAAGCATTGGATCTGCACATAAAAATGAAAAATCCCAAGATGGGTATGCAGTTAAACTTCCTATGAAATTTATGAGTCTGCAATAGAATCTGCTGAGAAAATCTTAGTAGCCATACTGCTATCTTGACACAAATTCATCTAGACTCGAGTGAATGACTATCTGTGCAAATACAAGATGGGCCAAGCCCTCAAGCATTAAGCATTGGATCTGCGTATAAAAATGAAAAATCCCGAGATGGGTATACAGTTAATATAACTGTTTGATCCCATTGGGAAATTTTATGGGCAACAAGACCTAGCAATTTTTTCCCGTTCTTTACTTGCTCTCTCTGTCCTAGACTCCTAATCATTCTATGGTGCCAGAGAACTACAGTCAGACCTGATGTCCTTTCTAAACATACCTGTGAAAATCGTGCATGGCCTGCAAAGGAACATTTAAAATACCGACCACCTCGTAGTCAGGTTCACGCATGTGGTGGGAGACAAAACGCTTAATAAGCTTTTGACTTTAATTGAATATACATCTTTCTTTTGAACCATGACACGTCTATAGCACAGTGGCATGAAGTGGAGTCTTAAAAGCTGAGAAATGGGCAGCACGTCTTTGAGGCCTATCTCGAAACAACAACACCGTCTCATACTTCGAACAGCGACTCGTCTTTCCTTATTTTAAGCCTAATTGTTCAATAATTTCGAGGATCACATGCATTATAAGCCAACCCCCCGACCAAGCTGATTACTTAATTCATATTTAAGTCCCATTATACAACTCAAGTCTCCAACTTTCTTTTAGCCCTTTGAAGTCTAAACTATAATTTTTCATCCAAAGAAAACTTGAGAATCTCAATTTCTCTTAGCCATCCGAAGTTGTTCTTCTATATTTGTCAATATTCTAAGAATCGAAATGATCTTCGTCCGCTACCTTTTTTTCTAGTCATAGATGTTTGATGCACTTCATTTGATATGTCATTTTCCCTAGTAGTAGTCTTGGCATGAATTCTCTCTCTTCTTTGATGCTCGAACAATATGATACAACTTTTCTTGAAAAAGTAAAAGAATTCGTTCCTATTTGGAATGCTCAATTAATTTATCTTGACTGATGGATTTAATAATTTAGGTTTAAAATGTAATGCGACTTGATAGGAATGAGAAATTAGGAGCTATATAATGCCTACTTTAGCACCAAGACAAGTTGCTGATGACAAGACCGCCAAAAAAACCTAGATGTCGGGTGCCAATAACGCTAACCAAGACAAGACTCAATCTGCATGACATTTTGTATGGAATGTTCGAAGTTTCTATAGTCCGACACCCATTCCATCAAATCATGCCAAAAAGCAAGGCGAGCAATTTGAGACACTTTCCTGTGCCGAAACATACACTCACGGGTCAGCTTCCCATGCAAAAACCAGAAAATAATATGGTCGAAAATCTAAAATAGCGGGGGGCAACATATCAGGGTTTCCGAACAAAATCAGTTTTGCTGTCTTATATTAACTGGCAATGGGCAATATATTTTGCCGACAATTATCAGGTACGATATGTTGAAGCCGATGGTGGCTAGCTCTGGATGAGGGATGGCCATGAAAGATGCGAGATTATTGTTCGCCAGCTGCAGCAGTATGAGGGATGGCCATGAAAGATACGAGATTATTCTTCGCCAGCTACAGCAGTACTAGTAATTTATGCATCGCTTATTGATTGGTCAACTCATTGCACGTCCGAGGGACGCTTGAGTTGTAGAATTTTTCTTGGAATAACTCTCTCGAACTGTTCTCCACACCACCATGTAATGAGGTGCTCCTATATAACACAGACCCATCTCCCACCTTCTGTTATCCTCGTTCAACACACACTAAAAATCGCTGCTTTTCGAGTTCTGCCAGTCACTTTCCGGAAATCTTCTCCGAGAAGTGCAATATTCGATGATGGGCATCTGTTTTTCGATCATATAAAGAGACGGGTTGGATCATGCAATTCAAAACCATGTGATTGTATTTCGAAAGATTCTACACAGAGAGAGAGAGAGAGAGAGAGAGAGAGAGTGCTTAGGAGGGAACTGTTTCAAAAACGGTTCTGAATTAGCTTGTTGCGAGTTGAGACACCCAGCAGGTTCAAATTCGAATGCAGAAGCAACTAAAGGTAACGTAAAGAATAAGTGAGACCGTTGCTTTTTTTAGGTTGGGTTAGCCCTTTGCTTTAGTTTTTCAAACTTCATGTTTTTTCGGCTCTACAATATTGGTTCAAACATTGCTTTATTTGCAATGCTCTTTGCTGCTGTAAATTTTTTCAGTGAATAATTCAGATTCCTGCTAACAAAAACGACCCGTGAAAGAGCCCTTTTGCTTTTTGTAGCTCAAAAGAAAAGCATTGATGTTTCTTTTCCTTTCTTTTTCAATGTTTCTTGATCTTTCTCGCCTTAAGGAATTGCATGAATTTCTCCGCTTATATAAGACAAATTAATGTGCTGCCATTGTGATCCTGAAGTTCTGAGTTGAGTTCAAGTTCAAGACCCCGCCGAACTCCCACTAAATGAGGCTTTTCATGATGATGTGCAGCGCTGAGGAGCACTCCACAAGCTCGACAATTTCAGCAATGGAAAAATTGTCAATTTTGGATGAAAATTCTCAGCCGGCTTACCGAGCTTCACCTTCTTCGGCCGATCGACATGACCAATCCACCACTGATACCGAGACCCCGATGAGCGCAGACTCTTTCATATTTTGCCGCACTAACTCAGAGGCCTCGACATATTCGGAGCAGACAGACGATAACTGTTCCTCTAGTGAGCCTTCCCCTTTGTGCTGGCCGAGTGTCAAGTCCGGACGCCATAACCATATCACATTTGACAGACTCGATGTGAAGCAGCAAAAGCAGTGTCTAGAAGAGAAGCTATACAATCTTGAATCATCGGATTCAGGTAAGCAATTTTCATGGCTTTATGTCTTTTGCCGCTTCAACTTCCATAGGATATCTTTCGGTACTTGGCCTAAAAAAAAAGAAAAAAAACAATATTGATTAGTCCGAGTGTGTGTTGATGTTTGTAGCTGGTGTAGAGCTTGAGATTATAAAGGAGAAATTTGCAAAGCTTTTGTTAGGAGAGGACATGTCCGGGAGTGGGAAAGGAGTCTGCACAGCCGTGACAATCTCTAATGCCATAACCAATCTTTACGGTAATCTTTTAGTGATTTCGACATTGAACAGAATCAAATATATCAGTGAATTATGAATGTTATATGGTTGGATTTATGTCTATCCACGTCGTTACCATATGCAGCTACTGTATTTGGGCAAAATTTAAGGTTGGAGCCTCTGAATCCCGAGAAGAAGGCGATGTGGAAGAGAGAAATGAACTGCCTTTTATCTGTCTGCAACTACATCGTGGAATTTGCCCCCACCTTGCAGACTTTACAGGACGGCACGACTGTCGAGGTGAAGTCTCGAGCTTGTGCCATCCTCTAGAACACCTTTTTGAATGGCGCATGCTGTTTTTTTGTCTGCCTTTAACATGACGTTGTCTGGCCTTCCAGGTGATGACAAGCAGACCGAGATCGGACATATTCCTCAACCTCCCCGCATTGAGAAAGCTCGACGCGATGCTTCTGGTGAGCACCCGCATGTTCCATCCATAGATGTAATCGGCATGTCTGATCCCTCTTCTTCGCATTATGAGAAGTTGGATTTTGGTTTGTTCAGGAAATATTGGACAGCTTCCAGGAGACAGAATTCTGGTATGCTGAGCACGGGACCGTGTCGCCGAACTCGACTTGTAGGGGATCATTCAGGAGAGTTATTGCGCAGCGCAAAGAAGAGAAATGGTGGTTGCCTGTTCCATGCGTAAGTCCTGGAGGCCTATCGGAGAAGGCGAGGAAGCATTTGCAGCAGAAACGCGACTGCGCAACTCAAATCCACAAAGCGGCAATGGCAATCAACAGCAGTCTCCTAGACGAGATGGATATCCCAGATTCTTACATGACATCTCTTCCAAAGGTTGGGTTCAATCCTTATATTTATTTTTTCTTTGTCTAGTATTACGCTCCTCTAGCACCGTTTAAGTTGTGCCAAGGTTGATAAAAAGGGGAAAAATTGAATCATCTTGGCTATTGCTCGAATGACTTAACCTCCCTCAACTGAATTGAATGAATGTCTTTGTTCAATTGTTTAAGAAAATGAATAGTTACTTCAGTTATAGTAGTGACAGCAATATCTTCACTACACAAGTATGCAGTCACTTGGACTCTCTGCTAAACCCATCCTATTCTTGCTTGTGATAATCTCACAGAAATAAATTGTTTATTTTCTTTCTTTTAGAGTGGAAGAGCGAGTGTCGGAGACACAATATACAGATATATACACGCAGCCGACAAATTCTCTCCAGATCGTCTACTGGACTGCCTCAACATATCGACAGAGCATGAAGCACTCGATCTAGCGGACAGAGTCGAAGCTTCAATGTATACATGGAGAAGGAAGGCATGTATTAGTCATTCGAAACCATCATGGACCATGGTAAAGGATTTCATGCTGGAGACCGGCCGAAACGACAAAAACTATATGTTAGCAGAGAGAGCAGAAAGCTTGCTGCTTTCCCTGAAGCAGAGGTATCCGGAGCTCTCTCAGACAAGCTTGGACATATGCAAGATCCAATACAACAGGGTGAGCGAAACTTCCTGCCAATTTTTTTTCGTAGCTAATCATTTAAATTCGCTGATATCTCGCTCAAAAGCACATCACCTCGCGTCTTTGGGATCCATGTTCTTGCTTTTCTATGATAGTAGTTCATGAATGTGCTGAACTAGAAACGCATCTTGCAGGATGTGGGACAAGCAGTACTAGAGAGCTACTCAAGGGTCCTGGAAGGTCTGGCGTTCAATGTCGTTGCGTGGATCGAAGACGTGCTCTTTGTAGATACATCCATGAGGAACCAAGACCAGTAGGAAACAATTGGCGCGGTCTGCATGATAGCTCACGTATTCTTAAGTTTCAAAGTTTCAAGCATAAAGCTGAGCGCAAATCTGTAAACAAGCTTTCTTCGTAGTGGATAGCCCAATTAGTTAAGCAGTTCGCTTTTCTTCGGCTGTATATCAGACAGTTCATCATGACGGCGTACCATTCCGTAGCGAATATAGCTACTTTGCATTGAGTTACTTCCTACTCCTCCCCTAGTCTGTTTTTTCTATTATCCACCGTCTTGAGTAAAAGATGATAGACAATTGCTTCACCCAAACAGGATGGGGAGAAGAAAAAGGAAAAATAACAAAGTCACACCATCCCGTTTTTGTCGCAGAGGAATTTACACGTCTAAATCCTGATGCAACTTAAGTATCCCCTTTTTTGTCCAGCTGCAGAAGTATATACAAGCAGAAATTTCCCTATCAAGAGCATGAGTTAAATTTCATTGCCTTGAGGAGAAATGTAGTAGCAAAGTACTTTAACGTATGCAATTTGTACAATAAAACCCGCTTAATTTCAAGATTAGTCGCGCATGCGCTCCCACAGCGGGCTTTCTTGAAACCACACGCTTTTAATATGTTGGTGAATGGTCGCATCGCCTAAACGAACAAAAAGAGAATGAAGAAGAATAACTTCGATAATCTGAAGCACATTAATCCCAACTTTTTTTTTTTTTGGTTGGAAAATTAATCCCAACTTGTACAGTACTTACAGCATTCTTTTTGTGTAATCCTAGTTTTCCTTCTATACAAACACATCTAAGAAAGAAAATTCACAACCATCATCACCACTCCAAACTCGGGAATTGCAATAGCAACGCCAGGTACACGAAGAACAAGAAAGCAAAGGAAAAAATGAACAAAAAGATCAAACCTCAAACAGTGCAGGAAAAAGTCTGGAAAGGGAAAACAATGAAAAATGACACACACAGACACACACAAAAACAAGAGGCTATAAGAACCCTAAACTTTACAGTATGGCAAGAAAAATGCATATGGCCGCAGGAAATGGATGGACCAGCATTGACTTGAGAACCATCATCAGCATGGGAACAACGTGGAGAAATGTTCCGTGCAAAAACCGGTCATCGTCTGTACAACACAGACACCATGGAAGACCAGCCTCAGACGCTTCTTGCATTGGTTGAAAAAGCTCAAGTTAAAACGTGAGAAAAAGTTAGAAAGTCGTGTCATTTGTGCTTAAGAAGACTGATCCAATCCCTCCACACCCCTCTCCCCCCCGTCAGGCAAAGCTGATAATGACTCGATCAGAGTGTTCCTGGAACTCACCAGGTCAATCACTTGTCATGCTATACATTGATTTAGGTCAAAGAAGCCGATGCTGCGGTCATTTTCAAAACCTCATCCAACCCAAAACAATATACAATTCCTCAACTATCCTCCATGCAGCAGTCGATTACCTCGTCAATTAGTTCATCAAAAATAGCATCACCCATCTCAAACCCAATGCTTTCAGAATCAAAACGTAGGTCCATCCACTTCCCAGATTTCACCATGTCTTTTCTAGCAATCTGTTCCAAGGTAGGTGGAGAGAGTGGGAGGAGGTGCCAGTGAACTCCTTCCCACACCTCGTGGATAGTACTTCTTATATCATGGACTGGCTTAATGCTTGGCCTCACATATGAAACCCAAGGAGAACAACCGAAGTAATGCTGACAGACCTCCAGAAGGACCTCATTTATGCAATCAAACACAAGTTTTTGGTCCAAATGCAGTTGGTCATAGAAGAAATCCACTTCATCAAACACAGATGGCTCAATAAGCTGGTCTGAAGGTTCTGATCTAAAATAAAATTCCTGCCCACCCAAGCCAGAGGCATGCAGAACAGCTTCTACATACGCCAACAATGATTCCTTGCCCTCCATAGACGTTTTAATATGAATATCATGCTTGAGAGTATGGGGCATTTCGTCTTCAAACTTGATCTTCAGTGGTTGTATTGATGGTTCTACAGAAAAATTATCGAACAACAAAAGTCAGCCCATAATCATGACCATTCCATTATTAGATACATACATACATATATTTTCTTTTCATAAATCCCCAGACCTACCAGATCGAGATGCGGTTCTTGCAGGACTTATGTCATCCTCCATGAACAGTGGCTCAAGAACAGATACAGGACTTTGCCTCTCTGGTTTGTCGACAGCAATTTCCAATTCCGCAATCTTCTGAATTGTTGAAGAGCTTGATGGGGATGCAAATGGAGACGCATGTAGTTCGTCATTGGAGTGAGGCTCCTGCTCATGGAAAAATGTGATTTTAAACTGGAACAAACACCATAAAATGAAGCAGATAGCAACAGATAGGAGAGATGATGAATACAAGGCAAATTTTTCTGCCGTTGCTAATGCACTTATAAGATATAGGCCAGTGCTATTTCCACAGTAGTAACTGCTGCAGACAAAGCCAAGTAAATGAAAATTCCATACTACCCTCACAGGATAGGTAAGTTTGACCATAAATTTATTGTATCCTGTTGTTTCATTCATTAATCAAGCCAATCTGCAACCTTTCCTCTCTAATTACGTCTGTTTTTCTTCTCTATTCCTTTCCAGTTCAAAGATATTCACTTCGAAAAGAATTCTCTATACCACTCATATGTCTGAATGATATCTCCCCTTTTAAGATCACACTTAATTTAATCGATATACCAACCATACAAACTCATTGCCCGAGGAAAGCCTAACAAAAATAGCCCCATATCCTCACCAATTACTCCAATTGGTTTTGTGTATTAGCCACTGAAAATGGGACAGCAATTGAAATGAGTGTTATGAGTGACATAACCTTTTGATTTTAAAGTTATTACTTTGTAAATGATAGAAACTTATTTGCTTCAGCAGGCAAGGGGTGTCCATAAACACAGCTTTCTTTTCCCGAGAAAAAAAAGGAAAAGCATATGTCATTGCAACTTTTGTTTCTGCCTTCAACCTCGACCGATTAGGGCTGAAGTTTGAAGCCTCCAGTAAGCCACCTCTAGGTTTTATTGAAAATGATCTATAAGGGCAGAGCACACAACACCAATAACGAAGTGTCAATGACACAAATATTCAAGAGCGTAGAGTATTGATCAAATATCTAATGATCTTAGATTATCTCTCTTTCTTTTTTTCCTTTTTATTTGAGGGATAAACCTCTTCTTCTTCTTAGTGGAGCTCCCCCAGACGCAGTAGGATGGTCAATTTGGCTCATGACTCTTAGAGAGGCAATGAACATGAGAAACGAAATCACCCTTAGACTGGTTTTCCTCAGAGATGGAGAAGAGTCCCATGCACACGAAGGCAGAAGCATCATCCATAGAGGGTTCAGTGACAAGGAATCTTGGATAGAGGGAGGGGGATTGAAATTGTCAAAGAAGAGAAATCCACTCTTAAAAACACAATGCAGTTTCCTTTTGTGTGATGGCACTTCAGTCAAATCGACTCTTATTTATTAATAATACCATGTTTGGAAGATTTAACTTGATAAAAGACAGCGGTACTTTGATTTGTTGTCAAAACAAAATGGTAATCAACCCGTGCACTATCATATGCTCCAGTAGTAATGATCCAAGCTATGCATGGGATTTATATTATCTTATTTCTAACTGACAAAATAAATTCGACTTAGAGATACAAATTTTCTTTGTATATAGATGATGTGTGCATCTTTTGAGGAGTTATTTCTTCTTTTCCTTTATCATTGAGTATTAATTATCCACAATTTTTTTTCTGTAGAAAGACTATATCAAGTCTATAAGTAAAATTAAATAAGTAGACCTTATTCACCAATATGACTCGACTACATATTACATACGGATTTGGATACACTTTTCCTGGAGAGATTCAATTTTACATCATGATATTTATTTTCACTTCATCAATTTATCATTTGGCATCTAGAAGGTATGACTTGGTCTCAAAATGAGGGAATATGCATCATTGAAGTTCTCTTACCTCTTTCTTATGATCAGAATCAGTATAATCTTCATCAATATCGTCAGCCAAATGATCCTCTGCGCCACATTGGAGGCTGGCTGGACTAGCACTGCCAGTCGAAGTATCCTTGGAGACATGCTCTTCAGTGATTGTTCCATCAACTGCTATAAGAATTCAGTGTTACCCGAAAAATAATGCACGTGAGCAACTGTGATTTGATTTGGATAAAAGCAATTGACTTCCAGTTCCTGCAACAATCAAAGGTAGAGAGAAGGGGAGGGGGTGGGGGGGAGGAATTACCTTTGTGACTCAGGTACAGACCACAGGTCTCTTCCACCTCACTACCGGAAAGAGGCTCAACCGATAGAGTTGGATTTTTGCCAGATGTTTGGATTTTATCATCACAACTTGCCAGAACACACAACTCACTTTCTGTACTTGGAGCTGAAGGACCTTGATGGCCATCATTTGCTTCTTCTATTTGCCTCTCCTTATTTTCATCAACCCTCGGAGACCTGAGATGGGCGGAATATCTCATCTGTGCAGTTACCAAGCTGCTTTCTGGTATCTTTCCTGGACTAGCAAGAGGGGAGTTGTATTCAGGAAGAGAGAGGATTCTCCCAAGAGATTTTGGGAGCTGCCCACTGGAAAAGTCTGTCACTTCATCTGCAGTGCTCAGCATTTCCGAAAGGTGCTTCTTGGCCTCAATGTAGATGTTAGACACTCTTCTCTTGGACACATTAACATTTTCATATTCTTTGTTTGCTTCAGAGTCTCTTGGCTTAACAGTCTTTTCTTCTCTTTTTTTCGCAACAGGTCTAGCAATTTTCTCTATGTAAAAGTGCTCTTTGCCTGGAGAATTCATCCCATTATTTTCTCCCATGTTCGCTTTACCACCATCAGGAAGTCTTTTCATAATACCACCAGGAGATCTGCCATTGTGCTCCTTTCCCATCACATTTTTCCATCTTTTCCTAATCTCCGAAATTAAGAAGTGCCTACTTGCTTTCTCAGCCTGCCCTTTATAGACAATGTTCGGCGAATGTCCTAGAAGCATGTCAGTGCTGTCCAAAGATGTAGAGTTTTTCGATTCTGCTGGCCCAGGCTTCAAAATAACAATTCTATTAGAAGTTTGAGGATTCTCAATCTCCCCGAGTGTCTTTGTTTCATGAGACTTGACATTTCTTCTAAAGAACTTGTAAGACTTATGATTAACAACCTGTTGTGATTCGCAGTGTTTGTCATGCTTCTCTTTTGATGAATTACATTCTGCAAATGACTCTGACAAAGTGTCTCTCTGCAAATGAGCATCCTGCAAGTTTTGCATGTATTTAAACAAGATTGAGTCTGGATCTTCCAGGAGTTTCGAAAATGATTCCTCATTTAAGTTTGGAATCTGAAGCGCATCAACCAGTTCTTTAGAGAAGGGAGTCCCTCCATGCTCTGTGAGATGCTTCCCACTTTTGAGTTGTTGATTTATCAACTCCTTGATTGCTTCGCACAATTTTTCTTTGAGATCAGCACGCTTTGAATTTACCTGTATCTGTACTTCGGCATCATTGTGGTTTTTTCCAGTAGCTATAGTTTCCTGACAGATCTCACCACAAATGTTCTCCGCTTTAGAACTTTCATTATGGCTATTTGTGCAGTCCTGGTTTGCATCGAGATCAACACGTCCGGATGCCAAGCTTTCAGTGGCACTAAAAATATCAGCATCCATGTCATAGCTTCCCCCAGAAGACTTCTTACTTCTTCTCCGGTTTTTCCTTCTGCGATTGTCATCTCCCAAATCAGATTGTTTGGACACTAGCTTGGAATCTTTCACTCTAATATCTGTATCAGGCTCGCCTACCATTTCTTCTTCCATGAGTATCTTCACACTAGGTTTTCCCCCCTCAGCTGCAAATATTGAGTTCTCTTCACCATCCTGAAAAATCTTTTTCAGTCAGTCGCAGCTAAGAAAATGGATATCCTTCTCAATCAATGCCTTGCAATCACTGAATGGGGAAACTTAACTACCCAACTGTTTACACATTACAATCATCCGATGGGCAAACTCGAGAACCCTACTGTCTATGCTATTGAATCTTACCGGGGTGACTTCAAGTTTCTCATCCAGATTGGTCAACACTTCAAACTTATTCCCTGAATGTTGTGCATCTGCAGGATAGAAGAGAACTCAATAAAATGACCACCAACTTTACTAATCCACAAATCTTAATGACCTAAAAAATCATGTTGATCTAGAATATATAACACCTATACAAAATCATAAGAGGACAGACAAAGTAAAACACAAATGCACCACTTTATGTACAAAAATTGTACTAATAGGTAGCAGGAAAACCACCATGTGTTACGAGCAGTAATTATTCAATCTCGAAGAGACTTGAGTATATGTCAATCTTGCTAATCAATTAGGGGGCCTCACCACCAGCATGGCTGCTTCCTCGCCTTCTATCAGATAGTAGCCTCCGAGTGGATCTGCCATGGCGAAAATCCAAAATACTAATGAAACTCCACATGCAGCCTAACTGATCCCTTTCATGCCTCACCACACGCCTTTTTGACCTCTTTGTCATGTTGAAGGTATATCCAGTTCAATTTCTGCAAGTTGATTGAAAATTTTTGACACCTGGTGCAAAAGGTTTAGGAAATAATGTCAAAGAGGCCTAGTAAAGAATAATCAAATATGCTGACTGAATCAGACAAGAAGATCCTGAAATCACATAATAATCTCACGTTTTTTGTCTTAATTAAAGCAACCTCAACACTTAAAACACCATAGTTCTGCTATCACATACTTCAAAGTTCCAAAGATCAGTCCACTGCCAAATCAATTAACAGGAAACTCGTCATCTTTTTCCACGCACCATGAGAACAACTCATTATGTGGTTTTGCAGAGAGCTGCTCTCTCTCTCTCTCTCTCTCTCTCTCTCTCTCTCACACACACACACACACAAACACACACACATCCCCAGTTGAACCAAAAAATAATCCGAAAGATATGAGACATATAGATGAAATCAAAATCATCATCCGATAATCAAGGACTATACCCGATCTAATAACTTTGAAGATGGACAAAAACATGGCATGCATCAGAAAATACCTCAAAATTGAAAATTGTGGAGTTGGGTTCTGCTCAGAGGAAACTGAAATATAGCTCCCTCGGAATATCTATGATTTCCTATTTGAGCTCCACAGGTTTCTATTCTACAGAAGTAAAGCCCAAGATGGTATCCTCAGCAGGAGGGTATCGAAGGCTTCTTCTTTCCTTTTTCATCCCAAACGAAATAAAGCCTTGATGTATGCCCACATGCAATCTTCCACAAACTTTTGAGTTATGATGGCGGCACATCATCCTTTGAGACAGAAATCACAGAGTGAGGCAAACATGCTGAGACTGACTCTCTAATTATGAACGGGCCATAACTCAAACTCAACTTCATCAAACCGAGCAACAAAATTTGCATTTGATGATCCAAACACTTGGCTATCGAACTCAACCTTCCAATGAAGCAATCCAATGTCCCGCTTGAGAATCAAAGTAAATGCAATCCAAAGTCACCCTCCAACTTCCAGCTCACAAAGAACAAAAACAATGCTCCGAACCCTCTTCCAAAACCAAGAACTTTCGACGGCCTCACTCTTCCGATACTAAAACCACGACACACCAAAGGGAATCTGCCCTTTCTCACCAATGACGAAACCAAAGAAAAAAAAGAAAAAGAATTCTTATAGACTTCCCGAGAAAAAACACAAATCAGATTCTTCAGGCGTATTCTGACAAACACCACGAGAGCATCAAAGGGCCTCCGCCTCCTTTTCTCCCCATTAGAATCACCTACGGTGGCATCTTTTGACAGCAAAAAAGAAGGGCCCCGATGCTCACCCAGCACCGACCCTTTACTTTCCGCGGAGGGATGACATACGGGCAGCCATTAAAGACTGAAGAAAGTGGAGGCCGGGTGGGTTAGAGAGAGAAGGGGGAGGGGAGAGAGAGGAGGAGAGAGAAAGCGAAAGGCGAGAGCTTTTTCGCAATGCAGTCGTTGATGGGGGAGAGAAAAAACAAGTGACAGTTGTGGGAGTGGAGCTGGGACCCATTTCGAAGAGAGAGAGAGAGAGAGAGAGAGAGGGAGATACGTATGGAAATGGGGTGCCTCCATTTTTTCTCAACTTCCGCGTTCCGCCATCATCTCTCTCTGTCTCTGTCTCTCTCGTCTGCGTCAGAGGTATTGAGAACGACGAAGAAAGATGCACGGGGGGTCGGTGGCGCCTTGTATTGTATCTTTCCCCAGCTTCGGACACTGGAATTATAGAAAAAACCAACGCTTGACATCGACGACGACGAAATGTCCTCGGTCGTTTTTCTCTCCTCTGCAATACATAGCTTAATTATCACAAAGCAGCAATTTTTTTGGAAAGGTAAGTACAGATCCATCCCATCTCCAGTCCCAAATTAAATTAAACCCATTATATGCTGCATTAATTAAAACTGATTATTTAAAAAAAAAATCATCGTTTTTCTAACAAATATTTGGCCGAGTTTGTAAAACTTCTTAGATGGATGGGAATGAAAATAGATAGAATTCGAAGTTGGAAATATTTAAAGAATATTGGTTTTCATTATGGTTTTATTAAATAGAATAAGAATTTAAAAATTTCTTTTTTATTTTTGTGGAGAAAGAATTGGACTTATAAAAAATTGAAATTTTAGAAAAGTACGAAATTATGAAAAGTCGTACACCCTCTTGATTTTGTAACAAAACCCAACACACCCTGGATTTTAATAAGGGTCGGCCATTATCAAATCATATCTTTGATTCAATAGGTTGGGCGCGTGAAAAGAATATCACTATAATAGTATACAAGATAGTATTTATTTTACAAGGGAAATATGGACTTGGCACATAGATAAAATTTGGTATTTTGTTTCATTAGCTTGAAGAAAATAATAATCTAAGGAACTTGGCCACAGATTTTGCCCCCTGAACTTTTGTTTTTCCTCCTTTTCTTTTCTCGTGTACTCCCTGCAGCTGATTAAATGTACAGGGAACTATGCCAATTCACGTAGACATGAATGCCATTTATTCTCGGTACTATTTTTCCAATTTTTCGCTTGGCGAAGATTTCTCAATCAACATAAAAAATGGCTGTCGGTGTGAAATTTACGGCGGCGGGCAGGCTCGGTAAGAAAACATCAATGCATTTCAAGGTTGTCAACGAAAGAACCTAGCATGCTTGTGGAGATGAAATTTTGACCACCTGATTAATGTACTAAAAAAAAGGCCTTCAGAATTAGTCATAAATGTATATTGTATGTGGGTTAATGTAGGATATCTGAAGGAAAGGCCAATGGGTTTACAGATGGATGATCTCATGATTTTTTTTTTTTTTAAAGAAAAAAGTGTTATTAACATTTCAAATGATATCTTTTCTTATGTTGAATTCAAATGGATTGACGTGGCAACATTTCGCCTATGGAAACATCAAGTACAATTTTCTACATTACCTGGTATGTCATTTCGATTAGTAATTAGTAAACATAATTAGATCTAGGAGAGGCCATTTTTCCACTCCTCCTTTCACTCAATGGAACAACCTTTAGGAAAAGCCACAATGATGGTAATGATGATTGTCGAGCTTTGAATTTAAATGTGGCCTCTTCCTTGAAAGAGGCTCTGAAGCAAGAATCATTGAACGAGATTTAAAGGTTTGGCCAAAAATTGAAAAACTGGCTTCCCGCTATCAAATTGGTGTTTTGGGATATTGGAGTATCATCAATGCACCGGCAAAGCTCAGAGGGTACTGCTCATCATTGTCCTTCATGATGAAAATGATTACAGGCCGTGTCGAACAAGCCAAGAAAGACATTTTATTTTTAATGTGGGTACGTGGATATTCCGCTTGATCGGTCCTCACCCCATGCACACGAACCGTACTGGTCAAGTGCACGATGTAATGCTCCATCGATAGAGTGATGGGTCTAAATCTGAATTAAGTTCGAGCGAATGATTCACGTGTTAGAATCGTCGTCAATTGAGAAAAATATTTACAAAGGATCCTTCATATTACGACATATTGTAGAACTAATTAAGAATAAACATAAACCCACGTTATATATCAAACCTAACCTTTTGGGTTGTTGGGTCGGTCAAGATTTGATATCGAATCCCACATTGAAAGGTTTGGATCTTAAGTTCGAGCCTCTAAAGAAAGACGACTCCTTCAAGGCAATCCCATGAGCTTCATTTTTCAATGATTACTCGGTTGCCATGGGAAGACAGAATTCTCATAATACAGGTGGAGTTGATTAGAAATTATAAGAGGTTCGTATGACCTCCATCTCAAGAAATGGATGTACGACCCACCAAAGTACTTATATCGGAAGATATTCCTTATTAGACTTAACGTGTTGAACATTGGCTCTAGGCTCTGTATAATTTAAGTATGAAATTAGAGCTAATCCTCTTGCTTCGAGTGTAAGTGTGGTTCGGTGGTTATGTATGAAAATAAAGTAGAAAGGTAGAGGAGCATATGGTCATGGAAGAGTTGTTTTTGAGGAATTAGCTATCCGTTAACGGAAAAAAAAAAAAAAAAAAACTGATCAAATGTATTATATTACCATTTTAGATTCCATCATTGTAGAAGCCACGAGAGCCTTAAGGCCTTGTTTGGTTAATTGGAATGAAACAATCGAAATCATTAAGAGGGATGAGAAGGTAAAATAAATTTTGAATTACCATGTGTGGTAATGCCTTTAAATTGAAATGTCGAGTTTTTATGATTTGGAACATTCTCATATATCCGCCATAGGAATTAACTCATTGATGCAAAATTCATTTCAATTAAAAATTCGCCATAGAGATGAGTTCACATGCTCCTTTCACTCCTCTCGTTCTCAAAAAACAAGCATGGACCTCATGGATGTTTGACTTTTCTACGGTGCTGACCACATATATCATAGGGAAACTCAGTGCATTGGCATTCGTCAAGTTCCCCCATGTGATTACTTATCAAGCAGTTATGGCACTCTTCAACCGAATCCACATTTACCAAAAAAAAAAAGGTACTTCGAAAGTGAATCGGGTAAATCTTTTTTGAAGTTCCGTACCCACAAGACCTTGAATTTATCCGTTTTAGGCAACGAGTGCCTTTCATCTATTTCCCCATTAAAACCGCTCGCATCTGCACAAAATTCCATAGCACGGATGCAGAGCAAGAGAGCATCCGAGGTTAGCCAGTTTGCAGGGCACGGGATCGTCTTGGGAAGAAGAAAGAAGGCACGGCGTAACTCACAACCACCGACGATCAGACATGACATGGTGCAAACCATGCAAATAGAGCTAAAGAAATTTTTAACTTTCATTATAGTTCCAAATTTATTCACGCGTCCTAAAAATCGTTACTTGTTTCTTCTAAAGTATCAACGTCATAAAGCTATTGTTATTTCATATAAAGGCGACGGAATTTATGAAGGCTTAAATTCTGATGATGAATCTCTAATCGGCCTTGATATTGATAATTTGAAGAATAAAAAAGTAGGGGACTTCTCTTTAGAATAAAAAAGAAAAAAGAGTTTACGATAGAATCGAAATTTGACCTAAAATCATGAGTTCTTTTAATTATTTTTTTTAAAGGAAACTAGGCCCTATGCATATACGAAAACCACGTGTGCTTTACTTTAATTTCTTTCGCTTGCGGTTGTCCGCCATTGATGTGACGTGGGGCTGAGTTGGGCCTGAACGGAGAGCCCCCTCTTGGGCCCATCAGAGGACCCCCCACGTGCGGGCCCGCCGCAATGATCACCGGACTCCAAATGGCGATTAATTGCCTAATGACGAGGCCCATGTGAGACAACATCGCCAACTCTGCTTTCTTCGTGAAGGCCAAAAAAAAAAGAAAAAGAAAAAGGAAAGATCCGAACGGAGCTGGAGCTGGTGGGAGGACCACCCGACCGGTTTGGCTTGTTCTAGGCTAACGTAAGACGTGGCAACGGTGCCGGTCGAAACGGGGCGGTGATGAAAAGAGACGGGGACGGAGACATATAATGTGCTCTTTTGTCTTTGAGCTGTTTCGCCGTTTTAGATATTGGTGAAAAGAAAGAGGGAGGGAGGGGGTGGGGGTTGGAAGGTGCTTTCGCACGCCCGAGTTTGTTAGCCATTGCCTGAGTTGCTTGACCTTGAAGATTATATAACCCAACGATCAATGATTGCGAAAGTACCGCGGCCTTCCTTTTAATTTTTGTTGTATATATGGTCGTTGATTTTTATGGAAGCAAGACCTTAGTAAATTATCATTTCCCCCTCCCTAGATATCGAAATAATATAATACGATGTTTGATAACCACATATGCGGAATCGAAATTATTCCCATCGAGTTGTCACCATATGAACATCCAATATCAATATATGATTTTTATAAACACTATTACGGGATCCCCATGAAGTTTCGCAGCTGAGGCTATGCTTCTCGCGTGACATGAATATCTCTTTATATAGATCGTTTCGGTGATGGGTAGGTGGATTTTCATTGCGGTGATGGATCCGGTTTTTTTGTTTTCCCTAGATGTGCAAAAAAATGAGCGATTCAGCTCACCCAATCGCCAACCGGAACATTTCCTGCCTAACCTGAAGCCGAAACTTGCCCCGTTTTCCTACGATTAGTAGGGAATCAGATCGTGGAATCAGCTCGCGAGCAGGACCAATTGCAATTGCGAGCGCAAGCGCTGGCTTTTGCGACGATAGTGGTCCGTGTTTGCTGGCCCGTTGTCACGTAAAGATCGTACCAAACGTTCCTCCTCCTTCCCTCTCCCCCCCCACGCAACGTGGCAATCACGACCGAAGTCTCGATCATCAACGCCGCACTTGCCGTCTTGCCGTCTTGCGTTGGCGAGTTAGGTGGAATGAAATGCTGACTACAAACGAAGCTTGTGAGGGACTCAAAGCCAACCCCCCCGTTTCAGCTTTATCATCCAGCGATGCTCCTCGGACAGTGTGGACTTTTCCCGTTTCGATTGTTTTTTCCCGGTTGGATTGTATTGTATTTTTTTTGTTAGGTGTCGAATCCGGTCCTCGATAGCGGTAATGATGGTGTGGGCGTGGATGATTTCACTTTCGTTTCACCTCCAAGGAAGATGTGTGGCGTTTTCTTCTTTTGTTCCCCTCCACTAAGAATCAGATACGGCGAGGGGTGGGTGAAATCTCGCTTTTTTATCGTGCCCATGCAGTGGAGAATCATGATGTCTTATGGGGGGAATGGCATCGTGACTCGGTCCATGGAAGACGTACCTTAGGACCACCCGTTAAAGCCTGATGCTCCCTTTCTCTTTCTTGTCTGAGCAATAGCAAGAAGCCGCAGTTGAGCTTTTAATTAACTTCTCAGGGAGAGTCTAACGTAATATTGAAGACTTCAGTAGATGAGAATTTACACTTACGGTATACTTTATGACGAGACTTTATATTAATCTTTAAGTGGGGTCATTCATAAGAAAACCAAGTTTCACCGATGTTGCTCGCACGAGATGACTTATTACTTGTATGTTTGCACTTTAAGAGAGTGGTGGTTGTATGGATAGATGCATATATGAAGACCGCAGATAATATGCAATTAGGACATCACTAAGTTGTGGAATTCTGTGACGTCATTGAAGCGACGCGGATCACTAATCGATTGAATGACTAATTGGAGAAAAAGTACGGTCCAATGAGCAACATTCCATGAACGGATTTGATTATGTCAGATGGCAAGTGACCCTTTGGACTATCGAAAAGGATAGGGTCCATTCCCTCCCAACTTCCCTTCCCACTACCGAGACATCATCTTCTTCGTTGACTATTAGATGAAAAAAATCAACCTCTATTCCACTTATATCTAACACTGATGTTCCTAACAAAAATTTGAGATGGAATCGTGTGATGTATGAAGAGGTCATGAGGAAAAATACCAACTAGTGGTGAAATATAATTATGTGTTTGATTATTGAGTAAATAATGCAGAAAAAAAATCGGAAAAAAGTGATTAGTCAGTCCATTAATAGAAGTAAAACAGACGCAAAACCATTTTAAAATGGATTCATGTAATATATAAAGAGGTTATTAGGGTAAAAAGTACAAATTAACGGAAAAAAATTCTTACATGATTTTAATTAATTATTCAATGAATTACTTGGTCATCTAATAAAATAAGCGGTCATAAAATTAATTTAATAGGGATTCATGTAATATGTAAAGAGGTCAGTTAGTGAAAACTACAAAAATAATGGCAAAAGATACAGCCGTTTTAAAGGTTGGAGCGAAGGGGTTGGCCCAAAAGGGAGAAAATCTCAAGCGGAGGAGGGATCATGGATCTTATTTTGGGCTAGACATGGTGCTACTGGCATGCGTCGTCTAGAGATCATATTCCACTATCAATTGCCAGAAATTCATCTCATAATTCAGCTGATCACTCCGCTGCTTTGTTATCTTGAGCGACAGTCTAATAGACAGCTCCATTCTCCAGAATATCAATCATGAAAAGCTACAGATATATTCAGCGTGTACATCTTAGTGGATTTTTTTATTTTTTTATTTTTATGAGGTAAATGGAAAAAAGAAGAAGAAGCAAACAACTAGATAAATGTCCGTGACCTGGTTACACCAGATTTACATGTATGATTAACGATTACAGCAGTTTACGATGCTCGGTCAGGTGAGAAGATACCTTATGGTGGTTATTCGGCAGAATTGGATCTGCTTTTCCAAGAAGCTTGTCTCCTCTCCGCCAGGAATTGAGCCTTATTTCCAACACCAAGCTACGGAGAACTATGGAAGAAGCATTGGCCTATCCAGTAACCCCCCAGTGGGAATGAATTAGGCATTACAAACAAATGCCACTTTGTCTACTGCAGTATCATTGGCCAATAAACAACAAACGAATCTTCGATAATGCTTTGATTAGATACGATGATAGGGGTACTACAAGATGTAATTGTATCTGCCATGACTTATAATTCTTCCTGACTTGAAGCACAAGGCTGGAGAGAATATAATTTGCAGACATCTACTAGTCTACAGTCAGGAACTACTAAATGTACGGCAAACTCATATAGAAAAGGAGTTACTGACCTTCAATCAATGACTATAGTTTTGGAAGACCTCCACTTTCGTTTCCTCGCTTTCTTTAGAATACGCGCAGTCTCTACCTTGACTTCATCTGTTATGGAGCTACCCTTATCTGCCCAAGGAATTTTGATGAGGGATAGTGCTTTTTCTATAAACATCTATATAGCTGCACAAAGCTGGAGATATCTTTAAAATTAATCTGTTTACTAGCTTTCATGAATGGTATCAGGTTTGTGGAAAATAATAACATTCTACATGTCAATCTTAAGTGGAGCTGATGGACTTAATCTTGCTTCCGAATGCCTTTGTAAATCTGGTGATACTTCCATTTACTTCCCAACTAGTAGCAGCTGACGGGTACTTAATATTCCATAAGGAATAGAAATTAGTTTTACCTGTCTCCCTGTCATCAAGCAAGCAAGGAAATCCACTGTCAATCTCCTCATCCGACTCAATGGCAAGTCGACGGTCTCTTTCGTCCACCCTGACCTGCCGAGAATGCCACGAGTAAGATGAACTTGCCCTTTGACCAGGTGATACGACCATATGTGCAACAAAATCACTGAGATGATTTCAAGCAACTCGAGACAACTTGTACCAATCCTTCATTGGAAGAATTGACAAGCATGTCTTATTATCGATTGCCACATGGTGAGCAAAATGGAACTTGAAAAAGCAGAAACACCTTTCTGTTTGATAACACATCTTTTTGCCCGTGCTTCATAATTGGCATATTAGAAGCAAAAGTTGCTTTTTCTGACTTCACTGATGTCCACCCTCCTAGTTCTGTCTTTGGTACCGAATTGGTTTGCAAATGCACTTTCGAATTTGCAGCTGAACTGAAACCAACGATTTGATATTTCAAAATGCTCGGGGACACAGGACAGAAGAAAATCGGGACAAGCAAAACATAAGTAGGCAAGCAAGCAGGAAGCACATTTACTAATCAAAACATGCATGCCATCCCAGATCAGACACAGGCAGCAAGTGAAAGATCCATCCTAGGCCCAGCTAATTACAATTCATGTTGAGTTAGATTGTGTTCTTTTGTTATGTGTGTTTATTAAAAAAGGGCGCACGCGCATGCGCGCGCACAGAGACAATTAGAGTAATTTGACCAGTGAATAAATTCCATCCTACATATTTCGATAATTTTACGAACACCATTTGAAGGGGAAATTAGATTCTCCACATGAAATGTCTTGATTTTAACAAAAGATAACATCAGTGCGTCTCAGCTTTGACTGCAGAGAAGAAAAAAGCATACATACAGTTGTTAAAAGTGTCAGTACGCTGGCTACCCAAATAGGCTTTTAAAACTCACGAGTGCAGATTTTGATGCGTACGATTTCAGTTGTATCAATTTCTCACGAAACATTCACTTCCGATATTCTAAGCAGCCAAAACGATGAGTCCAGGCTTGACACCTCTGAGCTACAAACTACTTAACCTTGCTAACAGGGCTGCGATGATCTATTTCTCTTATTCAGAAACGAAATCAACAAAGACAAGATCACACACCTTTGTAATTGTTGTGCATTCCTTTGTGGGAGAGCACAAATGACGGTACTCTGCAAGCTTGCGTGCTCAATTGCTTAATTTCCTATAGAGCAATTGATAAGTCCATCTGATCTTAGAGTATTAAATTACCTTCACTGGAAGAACAGCAGGTGCTGCTGATTTTTGGTCCCGCAGGATATCTCGTGCTGCCTGGAATAAGTCAAGGCATCGAGAGATATTTATCTCACAAAAGTACAAAAACAATGGGAAAAGAAAAATTCAAAGTAAATGATCTATCTGAACACAAGAAAATTCTCTTGGCTAGGGCTACAAGCATGCCCTGAGTACCATTTGCTTTCACCTTTAAGGAGGTTACCAGAAACTAAGGAAACATGAAATAAGCCTTTAAATTGTATAACCATATACCTGCATTTCTTTGGTGAAGGTGTTTTGAAGCTGATTTTGTAGTTTCAGCATTAGTCCTTCTACCTTAACTGGTAAAGCTGAAAGTGCTGAGAAGACTTCCTGCAATCTGTCCTCGTTTTTGTGCTTATTGAGTTGTTCGGATATTGATTTGAAACAACCATCCAGGCTAGCTTTGATATCTTCTTGTCCTTTGCTCTAGTTCACCATGTCATGAGAGTGATAAATGGTCGTGCATGACAATCATGTGAGGGAATTCTTGAGCAGGACCACAAAATTAAAGATTAGATATGATGTGTTACCATCTGCTGCAATGAGTTATCCTGGTTCATCAACTTCTGCTGTATGCTTTCCACTGCATCAACAATCAGAAGAACACAAATGCTGACTAGTCAATTTGGAGCACTCTGTTAAAGATGTATCATACATGACATCATGAAAGATGACTGCAATCAATTTCACACAGAGTGAAAATGCATGTAATTCCACATGGTATGTATGATGAATTTGTCATAATTTGAGGCTATTGACATTTTACTGGCATTCGATTGGCAGTTATTGCCAAGCACATTAAGAAAAATACATTGATAGAATTAGTTCTTTAATTTTGAATTGGTGATGGCCATATGCCCGAAGGTACTTGGTGGTTGTAATATGTATTGCAGTAACAATGTTAAAAAAAAAAAAATCTCATATTGTGCATTCGTCAGGCATACATATGATAGACAATTTACCGTCTAGGGATAATTCTTTTGTTCTTTTGTTTACTTGCATGACATCACTCTGGACAGAATCCACTACTATCCCAAACCTGCTCAATGAAGCTTCCATCAATCCAATTTTGCGCTCAAGTTCTTCTGTTACCTGACCTGCAAAAGTAACAATAATGCTCCTCAAAGCTTTGGGAAATTATTATATTGCAAATATGGATTGAATAGTCATAAATCTACCCTTAAGATAGGTGAACAGATGAACTTCAGGAAACCCCATCATATTTAACATCATAAACAAGGATTAGTGAAAAAAATTAACATGAAATTCAGGATCGTCTGTGTCAAGGACCATTATGAATAGCTAGTACTCAAGTAATTTTCATCTGGCCGTTGATGGTTTCTGTAGCTTACTTCCACTATCTAATGAGGAACCAGCGCTCCACTTCCGGATAAGTTTGGTGGAATTTCTTGCGATTGGCATTTGACTCTCTTCTCGCGTATGATTGACCCGAGCTAAGGAAGCTATGTTCTTTTTAGAGTTCTCTCGTTCTCCAGCACTATATCTCTGCATGTAAATTGTGTAAAACTGATGTTAAAATCAATGTATTAAAATACTTGTCATATAGAAGGATAAAATCACAATCACCTAAATGTTGAAGAAGAAAGATTGCGTGAATATGAATTTCTTCACCATTAATTATCCAAAAGTCAAATGAAAATATGATACTTGAACAGCATGATAAAATGCAACTAGAGTTTGCAGGATCCCATTCTCGTCACTGCAAATAATTTCATCCATTAAGAAATATGTTCCTATCTATAGAAAGAAAAGTTGAGTTTAATAGGAAATCGGCAAAAAGAAAATTCAGAAGTGGCAAGCAATTGTCAATTGTGATTGTTCTCTCTATTGGTAGATACAATCATGGTGCAGCGAATTTATCCAAAGATGCATCAAAATGTTCCATAAGTTCGATGTATATTCCATCTCAAACTTGTCCAGAGCAACCATGATGGTCCATCTCAACTGAACTTCTGACAAGTTTCGTTGTACTTATAACTAAAGAATCTCCTGAGACATTAAAGAAGAAGAATAGCTAAGGTATTATGTTGGCATCTCATTAAGCAATTATACCATGTCAGTGTCACAAACCAATTACAGTTGAGATGCTTCAGATTTATGAGAAAAACGTTGGTTTTTTCTAGTCAAAATACAACTCCATTTTTAAAAATCAATTAACTTGTTTTAACACGTGAGTGCATTTAATCTAAATACTCTATATGATACTTTCTCGTCTGACCAGAAAATAGGTGAAATTTCTAACCTATGAACCATAGTTCCTGACTTGCACACCACAGGTGACATGTGGAATCCAATTTAAACCTCATTTCCTAGTGAAAGCATTCTGTGTGAATAGACAATCCTGAGTGCTGACTGCAAAATTTTTTGTTCGTATGTTGATAGTCAAAGTAAAAAAGGCTAGACCAGATCGTTTGCTAAAACGTCGTCCAGAGAATTCTGAGAGAACTGAGAAAATAGCCCATGCTGTGATGAAAGTCCCTGAGAAAATGACTGCTGTGACTGTTGCTGAGTCCGAGAATGTGACGCTTGTCCTCCAGCTTGCAGAGCAGTTGGTCTCCTGTACGTCAATACCAAACAGCATTTAGCTTTGATCTTCATTTCACAGCATATGCTAGCAGCTAAGCTCCGATTTCATAAGAAGGCGAAACAATTTTGGTGTTTGTTCCTTCTACAAGAAGAGCAGATGACTATGCAGATGATAGCATGAAACGTTGCAACATGGAGGACCAAAAAATGTCATAGGAAATCGGATGTATATTGCTCGTCACTTGGTGTAACAGTACAACCTCTATTGGCGCGAGTTGTGAGATTTCTCTAGAACTGATAGATAAACGAGGACACAAATACAGGCAGCCAAATTCCTATTTGCACATCATCTCAGAGGCACAATCTCTTCCAAGCCACATGATGATGCCGCATATAATTGCAGATTTTCCGAAATTCAAAGCCTCCACATCTCTGCCAATACTTCACGGAAGAGTTAAAATCTATCTCAGATTCAATCCTTCAACAGAACTAGCAACGTGCAATTTTTTACAAGCTCCAAATTCAGCTGATGAAGTCATTCATAATCTAACTGCAATCATCCCGCATCTAATTGCAGATTTTCCTAAAATTCAACGCCTCCTCATCTCTGTCACCACTTCACATCAAAGTTAAAATCGATCTTAGATTCAATCCTTCAATAGAACTAGCAACGCGCAATTTTTCACAAGCTCCAAATTCAGTCTATGGAGTCATTCATAATCTAATCGCAATCATCTCGCGCGGTTTTTGCCAAAATAGACAGTTCGGAAGCGGCAGATTCCGCAAAACCGGAAGAGATTCACGCCGTCATCCGCTCGTCACTCAGATGAACGCAGAACGGTAGCTCCTTAAAGCTACGGAATCAAGGATTTCGCAAGACGAAGCAAGTGGACGATCACATGACAGGAAGAGAGAGGAACCTGGCGTGAGGAGGGAGGACGGAGATGGAGCTGAGGTCGCAGGCTCGGTTGATCTTCATCTTCATCGCTCGATCCACTTCGTTCGATAGATGAAGTTCGCTCTGACAGAGAAAATTCCGGAGATGGAAGTTAACGGATTATCACTGCATGCATCGAGATAGAGAGAGAGAGATTTAGACGTTGGCGGGATATGGGAAGGCTATTTATAGGAGGGAAACTGAAAGGCTTCGATCCGAGCTGGAGTGTCGGGTCGGGTCGAATCACAAGACAAGTCGGGCCCAGCCCCTCGGGCCGGGTCAATCTATCCTCGCTTTTGTGCTCATTCGTAATTTTAATTTTTATTCACATTTTTTAAATATTAAATTTTTTTGAGGGAAAATCTCAAATAATGACTCAAAATGAGCCTATTTTCTCAAATAAGGGACCCGAAAGTAGCGTTTTTAAATAAGGGCCCAAAGTGATTAACAATGTCCGAATAAGGGCGCAACTTTGCCTTGTGTGCCAAAAATGTTCTGCACGGCTCACGGCGTGTGACATTTCCGATGGCGGAATATGGACAATTTTGTCCAAAAAAAATATAGATAAAAATTAACAAACCCTAAAAACAAACCCTCCAAACTCTTCATGTTTTTTTGACCTAAAAAAAAAAATTCATGTTCTCACGTTTTTCTTCTTCTACTCTGCATCTTCTCCATTCTCTGTCCTCTCTCGCTTGGAGCACGAAAATTTTCTGTTAATGGAACACGAATTGAAACACAACAAAAAACGCCTAACTTCGTTTCTTCACGTCTTCTTCTTTTGTTTTTTATCTTCGTTTCTTTCCAACGAATGCACTTTGAATCCACTTCCTCAGAACTCAGGGAGCTAGGGATCTTGCTCCATCAACAGAGAATTTAGGTTCTTCAAATGAGAGGGGACCAAAAACGTAAAAGATGAAAAGCAGAAGAAGAAGAACGTGAAGAGTTTGGGGGTTTTGTTTTCAGGGTTTGTTAATTTATATCTATAATTTTTGGGACAATTCATCGGAAATGTCACACGCTCGCTGGCCGATGAACATTTTGGCCGGTCGGTGGGTTCAGGTCCTTATTTGAGACTTGTTAGCCACTTTGAGTTCTTATTTGGAATAACGATTACTTCGGGTCCTTATTTGAGAAAGTAGGCTCACTTTGGGTTCTTATTTGAAATTTTCCTTTTTTTTGAAGTTTTCTATCTTTTAACAACTTTCTTAGAAAGATTTCAAGTACGGAGTTCTCTTTCCATGATATTTCTACAATTTCTGTATATTAGTAATTTCTTTTCATAATTTAATGGTCTAAATGTTTTGCATCAGAGTGATTTTGCTTTATATTTCACATGCGAATGTTTTGCACACATGCTAGTATTATTATTGTCAACACAATGTGAAAATTATTAAATTATCCTCGTTCAGCACCATTCCAACAGCATTCTTTTCTATAACCTAACACAAAAATCCCTATCCCATTTCATCTCCACATTTTACCAAACAAAAAATACCGGGATCGCCGTGCCATGTCATTCCCTGACTCCCTTCTGCTCCGCCATATCAAACATGACATTTTATCTGTTGTACTTTAGCTAGTACGTCCATGATGGGGTGTAATTGGAACGCACCGTTTGGCCTATAATGGGGTGCAATTGAAACACACCGTTTGGACTTGATAAGCTACGATGGAAAGGCACCTCTTTGAAAGGGTATGAAGGGTGTCGTATATAAGTCTTTTGTAGACAACTATTAGTATCGGTTGACAGATCACTTGCACCAAAATTTCTCTCATTTTCCATCAAAGAAGAAGAATGCATTCCATTTTATCCTTTACAAGAACAGTTTGCATTTACGCCGTGGAAATCGGGTGCTTTTCTTGTGATTGCATTCAGACCAGAGTGAAGTAATTTTGTTCGTGATTCATCCGTAATTCAACGTTCGTTCCGGAGTTAATTGTTGCTTGCGCATCGGATAAAGGTAAGTCGTCTTCCACCGACTTGAATTCCTATAATATCCAACAACACATTAGTCAAGTACTATTACTTTTTCAAAGGACGATCGCCAAAATATCATGAATAAATTTCATCTGAGTCTCTCGATCATTGAAAAGAAAAAGAAATATTTCAAAATTGCATAGCGAACAAAAGTCAGCCCTAATAAGATTTTTATTTGTCAATAGGTGGAGATAATGCAGGAGTTAAGTAATCCGACGTGGAGTGGAGTGGTATTTATTTAAAAGATACCTCGTCCCGAAAAGCGAAGATACACGCATCCATCCAAGAACTACAAATTATTCCGGCCATGAAAGAGACGGCAGTGAATGCTGTGGATCCCCACGCTTCTAAAGTACGATGGGGGCAGTTTCCACTCCGTTTCCTCGAAAGCTCCCGCTTTCATGGTGGCCTGTTTTGGCCATTGACTTCGCAAAGACTTCGGAACCGGAAAAGAGAGGCCGTAACGAGACAGACGCCTTCCTTTGCAAGTTAAACCCATCTCAATTCTCAACTGTTTCCACAGAGAGAGAGAGAGAGAGAGAGAGAATTGCCGTCTTGAAGCTGATGGGACTTTTCCCTCCTGCCTATTTCTAAGCGAACGAATTCTTGAAAAAACTCATCTGGGTCGTCACGGGTCGGTGCCTCCCGCAAGGTAAAGTTGCTCTGTTCGCTCGCTTCTGCTTCCCCCGTTTCGAGTTGGGCGGCGGCTGTGATGGAGTTCGGCAACGGTGGTTCGCCGGCGAGGGGGGTCAACGAGAGAATCTACGTGGCGGTGGGGAGGGACGTGCGGGAAAGCAAGTCGACCCTTTCGTGGGCATTGGAGAATTTTGGAGGCGACTTTCGCATCATCCACGTTCATCAGCCTCATCAGCTGAATCCGTCCCGTGAGTGACCGTGCTCAAAAGCGACGGCTTTGCCAATTTAATCCGTCTTATAAGTTGTTTCTTGTTCCAATCGTTGATCGTCAGAACTGCGGAGTTGAACAGTGTCACGGCATGTCTTTCCAGTAGATTATAACCCACAATGCTCTCCTTTTTTACCTTTTCAGTTTGCCAATTTTATCCGTCTTATAAGCAGACACAGGACCATGATGTACTTGGAATGTTGTGAATATTCGCATGGTTCATCTCATGGCGGCTTGAGTTTGCTTTTATGATATTTAGGGTCTCCTTGTAGGCTTGGTTTTGTTCCCACAATATCTGATACTTTGCTCAATAGAAGATTTCAAGCACACATGATAATCTGCTCGAGATTTTACTGCTCTCTTATTGTCGAAGGGATGACTGTGTTTAGCGATTATTAAGCTAATGGTTAAATGAGATTGCTTTGTCAATCTCATTAGTATCATCTCTTGGTCAGCTGAATCCATGTGGCATATGCTGAAAGAGATTGCTCTGTCATTTGTCAATTCCCTCAAAGGCAAGAATACATCTGTGTTGATGTGAAAATCCCATTGAGTGAACTAAGAAGTGAAGACTTGGTAGTTTTCGGTTAGCTTCATGGCCATTTTTTCCTTTTTTAAAATTTGGGTGCACTCTATCAGCAAGGAGATATCCAATGATTTCACATGATAGTTTTTTGGGACTGCATTGAAGGAAGTTCATCTCTACCCAAGCACATTATTGGACTTTATAGATAAGTCATTTGTTGATTTTGGTTGTAATAATTGCTCACCACGGATCTTCTATTTCCACGAATATGTGTTACGATAGCGGGTTTGAATCTTGATTTATTTTACTACTTAGTATGATTGTCTGAGGGATGATGCATCTGTGAAATGGTTTGGAAGATTAGTTTTCTCTGGCTGCTTAGAATGACCCACTCTAGAGAATTAGTATTTGAATGCAATTGAATTGCTAGGATTTCTTTCCAGTTCTAGTTAAAGTAATTTTCCTCTGCTATAGTTCTGTAACAATTGTTTCCATTATGTGGTTGAACTCCGCTCTGCAGCACGCCCGTTTCATGGTAGTGGATCCAGGAATCCTCAAGAACTCGCAAGGCAACAGATGGACAGCATTCTGGATGAGTACATTCACATGTGTAGCCAGGCGGAGGTTATACCTTCTTTCAATAATACACGTCTGTTGCTTCTAAAAATGACTACTGATTTCTTTGTAAATAATTTGACCTACATGGCGGGTGAATCTCTCATATCCCGTTTATTTATTTTTACCTGAAACAAAATTGCTAGAAGACTAGAGTTACCACAGCCAAATAAAAATATCCAGGATGTATTTATATGGGCAAACTACTCTTTCTGTCTTCAGGTTCGTGCTGGGAAAAGATTCATTGAGATGCAAGATATAGGAGAAGGGATTGTGGAACTCATCGAGCAGCATGCCATTACGAAGCTTGTCATGGGAGCAGCTGCAGACAGACGCTATTTTGAGTACAATCAATCATGATTCATAATTGAATCTTATTTAATTTTCAGTACTTGGGCAGTAAAAGCTTGGCTGATATTTCTAGTACAATCTAATCTGATCTTTACCCCATCCTGGTCCTAGATTAAGGACCCGCCAGTACTTCGGCTTTCCTTCATGAGTTAGCATAGTTACGTATCTGAGTGAGCTACTAGGATTATCTCAACAGACAAAACTTAGAGTCCTGTATGTAATGAAGTTGCCAATTGTAATGATCACAGTTCAGTTGAGCTGTTTGCTTGGTATTGTATCCAAAGTTGACAAGTACATGTCTAAAAATCTGCTTTTTTCTTTCTCTTTTCATTCCTATTCTCGAAATTGCTTGATCATCTCCCTTTCATGTTGCAGGGGGATGACACTCACATCCACGAAAGCGAAATTTGTAAACCAGCATGCACATCGATCTTGTTCCATTTGGTTTGTCTGCCATGGGCACCGGATATACTTAAGGTACGTGTGATCATTTTATTGAGGTGTAATTACGGCAACCGGGAAGATGATAAATCTCAGGGAACAAATTTTTCAATGATTTCAAATGACTTTATATGTATTGATTCTCAAAGACTTTGGGTATTCATTGTTAAATTAAAGTCAAATCCAAATGCTGAAAATTAAAAAAGTAAAATGAAAAGAAAATCACTCCAAAGCGACCTTAAGTTTCCAAGGTCTTCATCTCCATTTGCTGATAGCACGCCCATTCACATCTTGAGGTTTTGGTTGAGGCTCTGTATGTACAGGAGTATATTGGAGATTGCTGATCAAGCTGTTTCTAGAACTCCCCTCAAGCTTTCCTTGAACACAACCTTATCTCAGTTGATGTGACATACCAAATCTTTACAGGGAAGGTGATTCAAACACTTCCGACGTGGGCATCACACCATCAGTATCGCAAGGGAGTTCTGTTGTTGAATCTGGACTACAAAATGTAAGGAGTCCTCTTGGTTCAGTTCATTCAAGATCCAACTCTAGTGAAGTTGAGGATGATCTAGCCTCGGTGCGGTATGAAAGCAGTGAGGGGAGTGATTATATTTCTGAAGCAAATTCAGCGCGTGCATATGAAGGCTCCAGTCAAAACCAAAGTTATACTGGAATGGTGAGAGCCCTCCTTTCTTTTTAGACTGTTTTCATTCATAATTTCAAGTTCTGGTGTATATGCGATAGCTGGTGTTTGGATAAATTACTGGGAAAGCTGAGAAAACTGCAGATGGGGCTACCCAAAAGTAAAGTCCATGTTATGAGGCCCTATTTGGCTTTCAGTACTAAATTTTTGTTTTGATGTAGCAGGAACTGTTTTGATAAAATTATTCTGTAGGAATTTTCAAACAACGTTGTGCAATCTGCTGATATTTTTGCCCTTTTGCAGCTTCAAGCACTTGAAAATATACACAATGAGGAGCTAAGAGTGAGGAAAGATCTCGAGGAATCACTAGCACTAGAAAAAGAAAAATTCGAAGCTCTGAAGAATCAACATGAGGAGCTGGAGATGCTGTATGAAGATGCTCTGAAAGCTAACTCCGAACTCCTGGCTAACCAAACAAGCGAACCCTCCGGTGCACATGGACAGGACTTCATTTCTGAGTTTTCTTGGGACGAATTAGAGGCAGCTTTACAGATTCAGGAAGGGGAGTATGGGACCACCTATAGAGGTTCACTTCATCACACGCAGGTGGTCATCAAAACGATGCAACCCCACAATTACCATCAGGCGGTAAGGTGGTTTTGCATTGTTGGAATTTCCTGGAAGGCACACAAAACAATTTAAATGAAATATTATTAGGGCAATGGCATTATGAAGTTGTCAGTGGAACCAGGAAAGGGTCAAGTGACTGCAAAAACTTAAGAAGCACGCCGGTGACTCTAATTTGCTTAAAGATTGATAATGTAGTCTAAATCTTAAAACTTACTGGAGATCTGTTTATTGTTTTATTTAGGGACAAGTCTTATAATCAAGATATCATGTCTTTATTATGGTAATCTAGTAATCTTTGTCTTGTTCGCCGGGGTTGTGTTGGGTTCTCTCTCCCATAATTGTCGGTTCTGTTTCAGGTTCGACATGTGACTAAGTTGAGGCATCCTAATTTGGTAACACTCATTGGAGTCTCCCCCGACACTCTGGCTCTCATTTATGAGTACCCCCCGAATGGCAGCCTTGAAGACCAACTCGGCGCCAGGGACAGCAGCAACCATCTGTCTTGGCAAACTCGAATCTGTATTTGTGCAGATACATGCGCTGCTCTTATGTTTCTTCACTATTGCCACGGGATGGTGCACGGCAATCTGAAACCGGGAAATATTCTTCTTGATTCCAACTTCACGGCCAAAATAGCCACGGCCAAAATAGCCAACTTCGGATTGCATTCTGCACCATCTCATCCTCCTTTGACGGGAGAGTTGTCTTTTGCCTCTGATGTTTATTCATTTGGTCATGTGTTGCTGCGGTTACTCACCGGGAGATCGGGCCTGAATCTAGATGAAGTGATGCAAACCGCGTTGGATGGAGAAAACCTAAGTGGCGTGTTGGATCCTGCAGCAGGGCACTGGCCATTCGAGCTAGCCGCCGAGCTGGCTCACCTGGCATTAAGTTGCTGCGACATCGACAGCGATAATCGACCAGATCTTGCATCACAGGTGTGGCCGGTACTTGAACAGATGCGAACCGAAGCCTCTCTATCCAGTCGGTCTGGTCCAGAAGAGCCCAGCGAGCCTCCGGAGGATTTCCTTTGTCCAATCTCCCACGTGAGTCGGCTTACCATTTTCATCTCGGCATATAGTATTCACTGCTTGAACAGGGATCCATACGTTCGCCTCAATAATGCGTCGATCCTTGATTAATGTACTCGATTCGATCGTGCCTGTAGGAAATCATGCGAGATCCTCATGTGGCGGCAGATGGTTCTACTTACGAAGCATCGGAAATAAGACGCTGGCTTAGCGACGGCCACGATACTTCGCCCACGATGAATATTCAGCTTTCGACCCTCGATCTTTTCCCGAACCGGGCTCTCCGTTCAATGATTCAAGAGTGGCGGCAGCGCCATTGAACCTTTAATTTTGGCATTCGAGTGTACGTATGCTGAGAGAATGCTGTGGAAAGCTGCATGGAATCCATTTCAGCCGCATCTCCATGTCCTGGAAATGAGATAACATTGTGGAAACTTACAAGGACACCGAAGAGGTGAGATGGCTTAAAAGTGAAACGGAAGTCCAGTGGGATGTTTTCTTTGGACCATCAATTTGTACAATTTTGTTAATGAACTTTAACTAATGTGCAATATTATTATTAGACTTTTAGTCTCATTTTCCAATATTAATAATATCTTTTCTACCCCAAAATGACATTCCTAAAATTATCAAATTTAGATATTTTTCCCTTCCCACACATATTTACACAGTTTCCTCATATTGTAAATTTTCATCTATTATGTCTTTCCATAATTTAATGATTTAGATATTTCATATAATAAGGTGATTTTGTTAAAAATCTCGAATGTCAATTTCTTGCATGCACACAATTGTGTGTTCTCATTTACTAGTATTTGAATATTTAAAACTAGTGAAAAAAAAAACTGTACATAATTATTAACTTACATATTTTTCTCTGGATTTATATTTGTACAATAAATAGTCGAGGACATAAGTAAACAATTTTTTTATTTTATTGAAATCTCTTAAAAGTGGGATGTCGGCTTTTCTTCATTGAATATTACATATGGGATACAGTATTCCGAATTGGTATTTGATGGAGTTTTCAAAAATAAACTCCATCCTGTTAGAGCTTGCCTGTTTAGACTTTGCTTTTTACGTTCCCACCAAATTTTAGAATTTCATTCAAATTTTAAAAATGCATGGAATATTACGTGCGAATATATATGTGGCAAAAATTTGTGCACTCTAAAGATTTTGAGTGTTGTGTTGTTAAAATGCGGCTGCCACAATCGTGACGATTTTCTTTTGAAAAAGTGGAAATGCTGTCTCTCATCCATAGTTGAAGGATCCAATTTTTGCATTTTCTAGTGGAATTTTCATAACTTGGTGATAGCTCTAGGCCCAGGAACAAGTTTTTTTTTTTTTTTTTTTACGACCCAGGAACCCCGTAGAGCTGGTAGCCGGCAAGATAAACCCGGGGTGACGCTAGCAAATGACCCACCACTCCGACGTCACACTTAAGATACCAAGCGCCTTCACTGGATTTCGAACCCTTCACATTTGAGGAAGGATCAATGAAGGCTTTATTATCCGGCGGAGCCATCACGGCCGGTGGTGGCCCGGGAACAAGTTCATATCGTGAGTGCAAGAGAAAAACGAGAAAGTGAAAAGAGAGAGGAGAAGTGGGGGAAGGTCGAAAAGACCCGCTCGCATGCATAGGACGTTCATGATGGAATTGGCATATTCATTCCACCAATGATTTTTTTATTCAGAGAGTGTTCACTGTTAATATATTAATTAGTATATATAAAATATAATCAACCACCTACATGAAATTATGTAGCAAAACACAATTAGATTTTTTTTTTTTTAAGGAGCAAGTGATGTTTCCACTATAAATTCATAAATTATCGTAAATATTATTTAAGAGATATCATTATTACTTTCTCGAACGTTTTCAAAACTCGAAATATAATTCTCTTTTAATAAACATTTATACAATTTCTCATATTGTGCATTTTCATTTGTAGCTTTTCACTATCCAATTGTTCAAATGTTTCCGAACAAAGTAAATTTGCTTAATCTTTCAAATGACAAGTTCTTGCTCGTACTTACTAAAAGGCACGTGCATTTGCCGGTACTATTAATGCAAAGTGCAATGTAAATGAAATTTATTAAAAATATCATTTCCTATTATTATGTCTTATAACCGAACACAAGAATCTCCATTCCATTCCACTCCCACATTTTACTAAACAAAGTCATTGGGGTCATCATTCCATGTCCCTCATTCAATTCTATTTAGCCACACCGAACACTACAATAGAAATAGTGGCACGTCCGTAAAGTATCCTCAATGCCAACTATTTTTCCATAGGACAATTATCGAAATTGTCGTGATTAAATTTTACATGAAATATCTTGATAAGCGGAAGAAAGATATAGGGTTAATACCACGAAAACGAGTAATAAATTTATTAAAACTAATTCTGGGTCACTAAAAACTCCAAATTCGTACATATATAATAATTTTCAAAAAAATCTAAAATTGATACACATTTGATAAATTTATCTTAAATTGATATATATATCCGCGTAGACTTATCAAGTCAATTGAGGTATTGATACGTGTGATCAAACTCGGTAATTTTACGATAAAACCGACCGATTTGGGGTTTCTGGTGAATTAATTAGTCTAGGGACCGGTGTTCAGTGATTAAAAAAAAAAGTGTGGGGAAAAAAAGTGAAAAAGCAAAAGATAAACACGGAAAGGAGGATGGAAATGAACGTCGATTCCCGCATTTGTCGAGCACGACGTCGGCGATGGCCGTTTCCCCTCCGTGTATACACGGAAAGCTCCTGGCTTTTCCACTCCGCTGCTGCTGGCTTTTGGCCATCGACTCCGCAGAGACTTTCTTGGGAACGGTAAAAGGAGAGGAAGACGAAAGGAGACAAGCGCCTTCCTCCGGAAGCTAACCCCCACCATCCTCGATTCTCAACTGTGTCCGTACGGAGAGGAGAGGGAGAGAGAGAGAGAGAGAGAGAGAGAGAGAGAGACGAAAGAGACCAGCGATTCTTTGACGGCTTTGGCTCTGGTTGGGGCCTCCGCCATGATTGCGGCCCTCGAAGCTGATTGGTCATTTCCCTTCCTGTGCACTTGCATAAGCAAAGGGAGGGAAAAAGCCCATCTGGGTCGTCGCCGATCGGCGTCTCTGGCCCGGTGAAGTCGCTCTTCTCCCCTCCCCTGTTTCGAGCCGAGCGGCGGCTGCGATGGAGGTCGGGGACGGTCGCTCGCCGGCGAGGGTGGTCAACGACAGGGTCTACGTCGCGGTGGGGAGGGACGTGCGGGAGAGCCGGTCGACCCTCTCGTGGGCGTTGAACAATTTCGACGGCGACTTCCGGATCATTCACGTCCACCAGCCTCACCAGCTGAATCCATCTCGTAAGTGAGCGGGTTCAAAGGCGATGGCTTTTGCCGAGTTTATCCCATCTTGTATATTGTTTCTTTTTTGCAATCCTTGATTGTCAGGACTTGGAGTTGAACGGTGTCGTGGCATGACTTTTCGATGGATTTTGACCCGCAAAGTTTTCTTCTTCTTTTTTCCCCCCTGCTTTCCTTTTCAGTTTGTCGTGTATTGGCAAGGAGACGCAGGACCATGTGCTTGGAATGTCGTGAATTTCCAATGGTTCATTTTGTGTCGGCTTGAATCTGCTTTTATGAGTTTTAGGTTCTCCTTGTAGGCTCAATCATGTTCCCGCAATGTTTGATACTTTGCTCAGTAGAAGCTTTCAAGCACACACGATAGTTTGCTCAAGATTTTACTGCTCTTTTATTGTCAAAAGGATGGCCAAAGGGATGACTAGAATTATGGTAATATCATCGCTTGATCAGTTAGACTTCATATGGTGTATGTTGAAAGAGATTGCTTTTTTGTTTGTCAATCCCCTCAAAAGCGATACATTTTTTTTTCTTTTTTCTTTTCTCATTGGGGTGCACCTGTGCTCTATCAGCAAGAAGATCCCCAATGATTTCAGATGATAGTTTTGTGGGACTGCATTGAAGGAAGTTCATCTCTACCCAGGCACATTATTGGACTTTAACGATAGATGGGTCGTTCGTCAATTTTGGGTGTAAAAATAGCTCACCGCAAATATTATATTTCCACTAATAAGTGTTATGACTGCACGGTTGAATCTTGATTAGTTTACTACTTAGTATCACTGTATGAAGCATGATGCATCTGCAAAATGGTTCTGAGAATGACCCACTCTAGAATTATAATATTTGAATGCGAACGAATTGCTAGTATTCTTTTCAAGGTCTAGTCAATGCAATTTTCCTCTGCTATAGTCCTGTAATAATAGTTTCCATTATGTGGTGGAACTGCTCCACAGCACGCCCGTTTTATGGTAGTGGATCCGGGAATCCTCAAGAACTCGCAAGGCAAGAGATGGAAAGCATTCTGGATGAGTACATACACATGTGTAGCCAAGCAGGGGTTAGTACCTTCCTTTTACAGTACACATTGGTTGCTTCTACAAATTGCTATTGATCACACAAAACTCTCTATCCTTTGTAAATAATTCAGCCTACATGGCGGGTGAATCACTCATATCATGATTATTTATCTTTACCTGAAGCAAAATTGCTAGAAGACTAGGACTACTGCCACCGAAGAAAAAGTTTCAGAGTGTATTTACGGGTACAAACTGCCGTTTCTTTCTTCAGGTTCCTGCTCAGAAAAGACACGTTGAGATGCAAGATATAGGAAAAGGGATTGTGGAACTCATCGAGCAGCATGCCATTACGAAGCTTGTCATGGGAGCAGCTGCAGACAGACGCTATTTTGAGTACATCCTAATTATAATTCATGATTGTATATTTAATTAAATTACAGTTGGGCATTACAAGCTAATCTGATATTTATCCCCTCCTGGTCCTAGATTAAGTGTCCAACAGTACTCGGGCTTTGCTTAATGAGCTGGCATAGTGACTTTTCTGAGCGACCTACTAGGATTATCTTGACAGAATAAACCTAGAATCCTGTATGTAATGAAATGGCCAATTGTAATGATCACAGTTAGGTTGAGCCGTTTGCTTGGAAGTGTATTTTAAGTTGACAAGTGTGTGTCTAAAAATCTGTGCCCTTTTTCTTTTTCACTAGTATTCTCAAAATTGCTTGGTCTTCTGCTTTTCACGTTGCAGGGGGATGACACAACTCACATCTGCAAAGGCCAAGTTTGTAAACCAGCATGCGCATCCATCTTGTCGTATTTGGTTTGTCTGCAATGGGCACGTAATCTACTCAAGGTACATGTGGCTTTTTTTATTGAGGTGTAATTATGGAGAGCATGAAGATGATAAATCTCGGGGAACAAATTTTTAACTATTGTAAATGACTATAGAAGTATAGATGGATTGATTTTCAAAGACTTTGGGTTTTCATTGTTAAATGAAAGTCAAAGTCACTCCAAAGAGATCCCATCTCCATTTGCTGATGAAGCCATGCTCATCCACTTCTTGAGGTTTCGGTTCAGGCTCTTTATTTACTGGAGTATATTGGAGATTGCTGCTTAAGCTTTTTCTAAAATTCATGTCTAGCTATAGTTGAACACAACCTTAGCTCAGTAGATGTTACCTACCAAATCTTTACAGGGAAGGTGATTTAAGCACTTTTGATATGGACATCACATCATCAGTATTACCAGGTAGATCTGTTGTTGAATCTGGACTACAAAATACGAGGAGTCCTTCTCTTGATTCGGTTCATTCAAGATCCGACTCTAGTGAAGTTGAAGATGATCTAGCTTTGGTTCAGTATGAAAGGGGTGAGGGGAGCAACCATGTTACTGAATCAAATTCAGTACGCGCATATGAAGGCTACAGTCAAAATCAAAGTTATACTGGAATAGTGAGAATTTTCTTTTCCTTTTTAGACTGTGCATGTTCATACTTTATATACTACAGCTGGTGTTAGATAAATGACTGGGAGGAAACATCTTTCTTATGAATGTGACGATGATTATCTCCTCTCAGGAAGGAAGTTATAGTGAGGATCTCTATGAGCAACTGGACCAAGCAATGAAAGAAGTTGCACGTGCAAAACAGGAGGCACTAGAAGAGTTGATCCGGCGTCAGAAAGCTGAGAAAACAGCAAATGAGGCTACCCGCAAAGTAAAGTCCTTGTTATGAGGCCTTACTCGGTTGTCAGTTGTATTGTTTTGAGGCAGCATGAATTGGTTGGATAAATTCCAAAAGCAGTTTCAAGCATTGATATGCAACCTGCTGATTTCCTTGCTTTGCAGCTTAAAGCACTTGAAAATGTATACAATGAGGAGCTAAGATTGAGGAAAAATCTTGAGGAATTGCTAGCACGAGAAAAGGAAGCATCGGAAGTGCTGAAGAAGCATCGTGAGGAACTACAGCTGCTGAACGAGGAACTCTTGGCTAACCAAACAAGTGAACCCTCCAGTGCACATGGACAGGAGTTCATTTCTGAGTTTTCATTATCCGATGTACATGAAGCTACTGAGAGTTTTAATCAAGAGTTAGTGATTGATAATGGGGCGTATGGGACCACTTACAAAGGTTTGCTTTATCACATGCGAGTGGCCATAAAGATGCTGCTCACCTCCGACTACCATCATGAGGTAAGGTGGTTGTGCACTACTGGAATTTCCTGGAAGGCACGCAAAACAATTTAAAGAAAGGATTATTACGGCAATGGCATTATGAAGTTGTCTAGGGAACCAGGAAAACTTCAAGTGCTGCAAAAACTTCAGAAGCATGCTGGTGACTCTAACTTGCTTAAAGATTAATAAAGCAATCTAAATCTTTAAACTTACTGGAGATCTGTTTATTGTTTTATTTAGGGACCAGTCTAATGAATGAATGATCAAGATTTTTCTTTAATATGGTAATCTAGATCTTTGTCTTGTTAGCTGGGGTCGTGTTGGGGTCACTCTCCCATATTTGTTGGTTCTGTTTCAGATTCAAGTTGCAACTAAGTTGAGGCATCCTAATTTGGTAAGCCTCATTGGAGTCTGCCCTGATGCCACGGCTGCTATTTATGAGTATCTCCCAAATGGCAGCCTTGAAGACCAACTCAGCGCCAGAGACAGCAGCAACCATCTATCTTGGCAAACTCGAATACATATTTGTACAGATACATGTGCTGCGCTTATTTTTCTTCATTCTTGCTACGGTTTGGTACATAACGATCTGAAACCAGAAAATATTCTTCTTGACTCCAACTTCGTGGCCAAAATTAAGAACTTTGGATTGTGTTCTGCCCCATCTCGTTCCCCCACGACAGGAGAATTATCTTTTGCCTCTGATGTTTATTCATTTGGTCATGTGTTATTGCGTTTACTGACTGGGAGATCATGTCTAAATTTACATGAAGTGATGGAAAGGGCCTTAGATGTAGGGAATTTAAGTGCTGTGTTGGATCCTACAGCGGGTCACTGGCCACTCGAGTTAGCCAAGGAGCTGGCTCACCTGGCATTAAGGTGTTGTGACAGTGATAGCAATAATCGACCATGTCTTAGCTCAGAGGTGTGGCCGATACTGGAAAGGATGCAAACCCATTGTGAAGCCTCATTATCCAGTCAGCCTGGTCCAGAAGAGCCTGCGCAGCCTCCTCAATATTTCATTTGTCCAATCTCCCATGTGAGTCGGCTTATCAGTTCGTCCCAGCATATGCTATTCACCTTTTAAATCAAATTTCCATATGTTGGCTTGAATATGTTGGTCATGATTAATGTACTTAATTTGACTTTGCGTTTAGGAAATTATGCAAGATCCTCATGTGGCGGCAGATGGTTTTACTTACGAAGCAGAGGCAATAAGGATCTGGCTTAGCGGCCATGATACTTCGCCAATGACGAATCTGCAGCTTTCAAACCGCGAGCTTTTCCCGAATCAGACTGTCCGTTCAGTGATTCAAGAATGGCTGCAAAATCATGAATCCTAATTTTGGCATTGAATTGTATCATAGGCATCTTAGTTTCTAGGTCTTGGGGTATCGGGTTATCCACCTCGCGTTTACCGTCTGTAGATACCATGAGTGGATTTCTAATTGTGCACATGCTACGAAATGTGTTTAGCGTTGCATGAAATCTAATTGAACTGCGTCTTTCTATCATGTAATCTAACCACAGTCTAGTCTTTGCACTCTTGATCAGCAACTCTGCGGTGACTAGTTTTGTACAGTTTCAGACAGCTCGATTTTCTTTGTGATGGTTCAATGGTATTGCACCTTACTGCTGATAGAATTCAAGTGCACTGTGACTATTCATTCAATTATACCTGCAAACGTGGACTCATAATTTCTTGTTGTTTCTTTCTTCGTGCGTGCACCTTACTGTCAATGGTTTATTCCCTCTGAGCAGTAAATTATCTGCTATCGAACTCTCTGGACTGGCTTTAGTCTCCGGGCAGCAGAGGCTGCTTGAAATCACTTGATTAGTTTGAGTAACTCAACTTATGCTGTCCCTCGAACTCGTTTCTACACTTTTCGAAGCGTATTGAAGTTGTTGTATGTTGATGTGAGAGGACTTTTCTTCTGAATATCTCATTTGTGGAGCAAAATGCACATAATACACCACACCCTCTTTCTGACTGAACCCAGTTCCTGGTTGAACTTGGTTGGTTCTGTTAATGGCCTTGTCATAAGAGCTTCAAAACTTCAATTGTCCTTACATTCCAGAACGCATGTAGTCTCTCCTCCTTCTTCTTTCCACATGATGTTTTTAGACTCTTCTTATTCCTCTTTTTTGTTTAACAAAAATGGATCCTTCATAAGATTCATTGTCGAGTGGAAAATTATCTCTGAGCTCTTTGCATTTGGCAACACTTTACCGAGGGACTTTTGAGGTCATAGAGGCCTTTGAGGAAACGCAATGGTTCTTGGCGAAGAAGTTTAGAGGGCCATTTGGAAAATGCAATTACATTTCCAAAGGGGTGTAGCCTAAGGAGAAGCATTGACCTCTCCCGGTATGCTCAGTTTTGAATTAATGAATTTTTTTGAATGTCTAATCTTATATTTCTCTCATTAGTTATAATTTCAAATTTATCCTTTTGTAGAAATGAAATGACATTTATTTTCTGTTTGTTTCATGAAAAATGAATAATTTGAAAAATATTTTTAAAAAATTGATCATCTTTATCACTTAGAAAAGTGAATGAACGAAAAATATTTACACCGTTCACAAAAATATTTAAATATAAATTATTATTAATAATGGAAACATCTTTCATTAATTAACTATTTTCAGCTATAGAAACTATATGTTTTAGAAATATATTTTTTAAATCATTTATTTTCTGCAAAATAAATGGAACTTCAGTTTGGCGAGTTCTTGATTTTATTTGGAAGAAGTAGGGAAGAAAAAATAGGCATTTGGTGGGTTTTAGGTGAGAAGTTTGCTTTTGGGCTCAATTTCATCTTCCTTGACTTGGGTTTGGCTTCTGATCCTGAAAGAAATGAGCTGTTTTGGACATTGTAGCTTTTGATCTACTGGGTGGTAAAGACTGATCGTATGGTTCTGGTTTGTGTTTTGGCTCACTTGCGGGGAAAAGCAAAGCTTCATGTTTCTCAAACTTTCTACTTTGGTAAAAATTATTGCTTGATGTTGGGATTAAACTCCTGCTGCATCATGGAGCATTCTGGATTTATTCTCTCATTGATCTATGCCCAGAAACTTTAGAACTTTGGTATGATAGGCAGAAAATGTTCTGTTTGGGACAGATGGATTCATTCACCAATTCTTTTACATACTGCTTTATTTACTTAAGCTTTTTATTTTCTGCATTTGTGCTGGCTGCTTTAGGAACATTTCATCATTAGGAATTTGAGCATATAATGCTTCATTCTCCAGATCAAGCAACACCCAGATTTGGAGGCATCGCCAATTTCTCCTTCCTCTTCTTTCTGTAGTTGCTTTGATTTCTCTAGCGGTACGAAGGAGTCTGCAGGGACGAGTTTTATCAGAAATCCTCAGGGTTTTCCTTCTGGTTGACAGTCAGAGCTTGTTTGTTGATATTAACGGTTTGTTGTGTCCGCTTGTTTTAGTGGTTTGTTGTTCTCTCTTGCTACATTTTTCCTTTTTCTGTTTATTCATGCTGTGGAATTGGGTCATTATTAATTTCATTCTTTACTGCCTCTCTTATTTGTTCAAGTTCATTTTACCAGGAGATGACGAGTTCATCAAAAGAAGAGAAGCACTTGAGCCCCGAAGATGAAGCAAACAAGTTGTGCAATAAACAAATTAAAATAGACAATCATCACGCAATAAAGAAAAGGGATGGATGTACAAATATAATTTGACAAGTTTGAGGAGCTAAGGGACAAAAAACACGATTGAACTCAAATGAAAGGTAAGTGGAATAGTCTTGAGAATGATAAGAAAAATTGGAAGCAATTGCTTCACAAAGAAACGGGTCTAAGAGGGGATCCAAGGTAGAAAATCATCTATGCGAGTGATAAATAGTGGAAGCGATTTACATTATATTTTTATAGGTAATTATTATTTAGCAGATGTTGAATATTCAAATATTACAATTTGTTTGGAGCCATACAAAAAAGTAAGATGTTATTTGCCAGAATTTTGACGAGGTCATATACTTAGTTGTTAAAAAGTGTTCAATCATGCCCATTTCTCGTTATAATTGGAAATTGAGGAAGTCTTTGATGCATTGAAAGGAAGTGGAAATAAAAAAAAAATGCAAAGTTATTCGTCTAAAAAGCAATTAAAAATAATAATAGTGGTAATGACCCTGCAAGAAAAGCATAAATGATGCCTATTTTGTAAAGAACAAATTTGTATCTCAATTATGGATATACTTGTTTACCTTTATGATTTAAATGAGAGACTAGTGCTTTAAATGATCATGGCACGTTTTCTTGATCGAATAGCCATAAGTTTATAAAATATTTAAGTATGTTTGAAATTTTTTAGAATAATCACCATGAAAGGCTAGAAAAAAAAAAAGATACTTGAAAAGTGTATTTCTTTGCTTGGGACATTTGCAATCATGTTTATTATGATAAAAATCACTTTATTTTTAATTGAGGAAATAGCCCACTCTGATGTGATTTTTTTTTCATTTGATTTTTGTAGTCAAGAAAAGAAATGTGAATTTTTTTATTTATATATTTATTACTATGTTTACGTTATATTCTTTTCAATATTCACACGACAAAAGTTGTTAATCATTGGTTTTTTTCAATTCTAAACAAATTACAAAATTAAAGACTTAAATTGATCGCATCAAATGACTTTTCAAAACATGTTTTCACGGTAAGGTCTCTCTCTCTCTCTCTCTCTCAAACTTCTTTCCCAGTATACTTTTCAATCACAATTTATCCAAAAACTTTAACTTTCCATGAAGACCTTTAGGTAAAAATCCTTGGTATTTATTCAAAGTCTTTTTCTCATAGGCTCTTTCAGACGCGGCCCAAGGAAAAAAAAAATCATGAAAATAACAAAAGGGAATAAAAATGGGACCCATTTTCCAACTTTTTTGTGATCCTTTTTTTTTTTTTGGTCAGTTAACTTTTTTGTGATCCAATGAAAGGAGAAAGACCACCTTATAGTCTAGATATTCCCACCAATCGAATCAATCATCTTTTATGCATGTGACCCATCTTTGTACTATATTTTCAAGGAATGGTCTATCGTAAAAATTGTCCATATTATATAACTCTTCCCGGCTTCTCTAAATTTACAAAAATCACGTCATTTCCTTAATTTTCAATTTTACCAATTCTCAGTTCATTGTATGAAGACATAATTTTACGAGAATATTACCAACCAAAGACGCGCTTCAACCGTGTGACGGAGAACTACCCCTATCTTTGTACTATATACTTAAGGAATGAACCAATTGTTAAGAATAGTAAATTATCATATCACACAACTCTTCATGACTTTTCTAAAGTTACAAAAATCACAATTTCTTTTTGTGATTATCGATTTTACCAACATTCAATCCATCATACAAATATATAATTTCACGGAAACACTACCAATCAAATATGCGCCTCACCTGTACGGTGGTGAACGTCCCATATCTTTATCCTAACTCCTTTATGACTTCTCCAAGTTACAAAAAATCACATTTTTTTGTCATGATTTTCGATTCTACTAACGTTCGACGCACAAAAATATAATCCTGCGAAAACACGGCCAATCAAATACGAGGACCTAACCACTGGGGGTTTGCCCAGTGGCCACCCTTCCAACATAAAAGGGGGAGGCGAGGGGTTCAAATCCCCACCTTCTTAGGGGGATGGGGTGGGGACGCGTAAGTTTCAAGAGTGGGTTTCGACTCTCACGTCCTGTAAGAGGCAGGATAAAAGTCTGAGAGAGTGTGTAGAATAGAAATAGAGTAGGACTGACTAAAAAAAAAAAAAATACGAGGACCTTCCGACACGTCTAAACTCGAGAAAGAACAGGAAAAATATTCGCGAGTGGCCGCCCATTGACTACGCCAAGACTCCTTTATCCCAAGTTCTCCCCTTTTCCTTCGGACCTTCCTTCGCAAGTTACCAACGTCAGAGAGAGAGAGAGAGAGAGAGGCAGAGCGATCGTCATAAGAAGGCCAAGGCGTCTTTTTCGTTTGCTGGGCACTTCCCATTTCCGCTCGGTACACTCACCGACGCACCCTCGACCGGCGGGCGGGCGGGCGGGCGGGCGGGGGGACCGGCGGTGGCGACCGATCGCCGTCCGAGCTAGAAGTGCTTTTGCCGGCGGCGATGACGAGCGGGGACGATGGGTCGTCGTCTCGAGTGGGGCAGGGTAGCGTGTGCGTCGCGGTGGGGAGCGACGGCGCGGAGGGCGGGATGACTCTCCTGTGGGCGCTGGAGAACTACGGGGGCGAGTTCAAGTACTGCATCCTGCACGTCCGGGAGCCCGGCGGTGAGTGTCCAGAGAGCTTGGAAAAAGATGCTTCTTTTCGGAATTTTTTTTTTTTTTTCATTTTTTAGCTTCGTCTCTGTTTCTGCTGATGGGTCTCTTCTGGGTCGGTCGAAATCGCGGGATACGGAGTTCGGGTGTGATGGACGAAGTAAATTTACGATGCGGGCAGTAGCTGTTGACCTTGACCCCCGAGCCTCTTGTTCAGTTCTATATACGTTATTGACGAGACGAAACCGTAGAGCGAATTTCATTTTCCGAATGTTGTATCGTTTGAAGAAGTGCTCGCTACGCGTAACGGCATTTGGAGATGTGCAGGAGTTGGAGACTGCTGTAAAATGGGCTCTCTTGTAGCAGACTTGGGTTGCATTTGATCATTTTGGCGAATAAAACTTTCTTGCTTACTTGGCAATAAAAAAAGAAAGTGAAAGTAATGGGATAGTAGATATATACGTGGCAGTTTGTAGGTTGATCTCTCTGCAGTTTCTTGTGGCAGATGTCTGCTGGTGGTGGGGATGATCTTGAATTGGCGAAAAACTCTGTTCGATTTTCTTGCATGTGAAAGTGATCGCGGGTATTTTGTTATGTGCGCAAACTATTAGGCCTCCTTTAAAGATGGGTGGTCCTGCAATTTTGAATGCGATGATAATGAATGGCATCATGTTAATCTTCATCTCAAATGCGGTTCTTTGGGTGCGCTTCCAAACTGATTCATGAGATAAATATGCTTTGCTGTATGTCTAGACTGACCACCTATCGCTCTCTTTAAGAAAATGAGAACACCATTTTCATTTGTAATTTGCATTGCTAGTAGTCTTTCTGGTTAGTACTTTTTTCCTTCTGCAGAAATTTTTCAACAGAATTTTTTCTTTATTTGCAATTGGTGAAATCTCCTCTAGAAGCTGCAAGGCAGACTGTGGACGAGATTCTGGATGCGTACATTCTAATGTGTAACCAAGCAAAGGTTCGTTCCTGAAACCGGTTTATTTTTTTGTCAACAGATTTATAGAAATAGATTGATTTTTCGCCACGTTTAAAAAAAGATTAGGCTTTTGGAATGCAGTTTTGCATTGGGATTTTCTTTCGTTCGCAAGAAAGTAGAAAAGGAGGGATGAGTGCCCTAAAAATCTAAAAGCTTGCCATAAAAATGCAATCAAGTCCTAAAACTTGTCAAATTTGTGCGTTTAAGTCCCTCCGTTAAATCCATCCAATTAAATTTAGTTAATGGAAAATGTTGACGTTCTGTGGTGCCGATCTGGCACCCATCAAGCGCCACATCAGAAAATTCTTGAAAATTTGAAAAGATAAAAGATAAAAAAGATTATGAAAGAAAGAAAGAAAAGGAGGTAAAAGATAAAAGACACAGATTGCAAAGATCTTTCATCTCTTGTACACTAGAGCAGATGAAAGCTAAGGTTTCAACCATAGCAGCTATAGAACCCCTTGTTGTCATCGTGAACTCATCACGAGAATGTCAGGATTATCTCTACAAACAACTCCAAGGGCACCAAGGAAGATTCCCTCAAACAAACCCCAATTATATACACCTTCAAAGTATTAATCGAAGGAGCTATCTATATGTGGTGTTCGATTCCCTCATCGAGTGCTAGACGGAGACGCCATTGTTGTAGTTACTTGAAGGAGTTGTAGATTAAGAGAGCTTTAGCTGTAATCCATGGATCTGATTTGTCATGCCAAAAAACCAGATTGACTGACATTGAGTCATCTTTGTTTTTCTGATCGCCACCACCGTGTGACATGGAGAGTGCCTGCAAGACGTTGCCCTGCCAGTTGATGGGTGACCCTCACTGGTGAAGCTGGGAATGGCGAAACTGGGGGCTAAAACTTTAGGCCATAGAAATGTGATAGATTTTTCCCACTTTCTTGAAGATTGTTTCTCTACTTGTGTTATCAGATTGTTGTATGGTTTCTGTTTCTCAGGGAAAGAGTTTAAAATGGTTTCAGATTGAACTTGCATTGCATTCAGTATTCTTTACTTTTTTATTTTCACCTTTATTTTCACTTAACTAAGGTTCAATAAAGGTTTGAGAAAAAAAAAGGAGTAAAATTTGGAGACAATTAACAGCCATGTAGGAATGAAAAAATAATAAAATAAGCCACATTAGTCTTTTTCCGTTAGCGAAATCAAATAGAGTTAACAGAGGGACTTCATTGGGCCAATTTGATAAGGTTGAGGATTTTATCGCACTATTGAAAGTTTTAAGACTCGATTGTACTCTCATAACAAGTTTTCGGACTTCTGAAACACTTATCCTTAGGAAAGAAAATTGTAAACTCTCATTTTATTGTGCTTATATAAAAGATGAGACGTTTTCTTTTGATCTCGAATTGAATGTCTTGACTTCTCGGCAGACTCCATTACCATTGGCTCCTTTTGGATTAAATGGTTTAGAATATTCAAACTAGTGAGGTAGAATGATTTCTGTCAGCATTCTTTTTAGATGAGAGCATTATGATATTGAGAAGGTTCACAATCGTATCTAAGTGGAAATTGTGGGCAATTATACATTGACAAATCCTGATGAGAGTCCATCATTGGGAAGTTTCTGAAAGCAAATCCTTTGCTAGAATATTTTCCTTCCAGATTGTCATCATTTATTATGCCACCATGGAAGGAATCTTCCAGTGGAAACATTATTTTTGTTACTTATTCCTGATTTTTACTACTTGTGCTTCCCAAATGCTGCTTCCTTTTCCAGGTTTCTTCGATGAAATTATATGCTGAGATGGAGGATGTAGGACAAGGGATTGTGGAACTTGTCGAGCAGCATCACATCAGGACGCTTGTTATGGGAGCAGCAGCAAATAGTCACTACATTGAGTAATGACTTATGGTTTATCTTTATTTGCAACAGTGGACTTATTAATGCTTATTAAATTATGGACTTAATGGAGGGTTTTGTTTTGGGATGCAATGTTTTCTTCACTTGACTGGTGTCATTGATGCTTTAACGCATGCAAAATCTTGGACAAATGCTGCATAGGTTCTCATATTCTGCTAAATAAGTTGGTGAATGCGCAGAAACCATTGCATTGAAAATATATGCTACCCGTAGATTCTATGAATAATATGTCTAACAAAGTGGCCACAAAGAGATCAATTTATGAGTTCTTTTATCCATTGAGTGGATGGTTTGGCTAGTTGTTTGTTGTTTGATCTTTTTTCTTACTACTGCTTATGGAAAAAGTCTGCCCATTTTAGATGATGGCTACTTAGCTCGAGCTCTTGTGTTACTTGATGTAATTATGGAGTTGACTACAGACTGTTTTACTAAGATGAATGCTATATTTTCATTCCTTAATTGAAATAAATATTGAACCTGTAGGGGCATGGCACAGCTTAAATCTACAAAAGCAATGCTTGTGAACCAGCATGCTCATCCATCCTGTGAAATTTGGTTTATCTGCAGAGGCAATCCAGTTTACTTAAGGTATGCATAACCATGCTGAACTTTCACTGCCAGACATTTAGATATCTTGTAGAGTTGAGCAGTCAAGCTGTTCCAGTTTACTTGAGGTATGCATAACCATGCTGAACTTTCATCGCATTTGATTGTGGTGCTTTATTATTAATTTTTTGGTGTAACGTCCAACATGGTATTGGAAATTGGGTTTTCGAGCCCCATTTCCTGTCCCATTGGCTTATGGGGATGAATCAAGGGCTTATAATTCATCTCTGTGTTTCTTGGAAGTACTAAGATCGATTTCATATTATTGACCAAACTTGAGTTATAAAATTTTCCCAGAGGAAATTTATGAGTCTGACTTGGTATATAAATTTAGCACCTGGCTCTAAGTAAGGCCTCCCCATGTTGGATTATATCAGAGATAGCTGCTTAACTTTATTTACAACTTCTGACTGACTTAAAGTGAATATGTCATGAAACTAATGCAAATTGCTAAACCTGCATTTCAGGGAAGGTAGGTCAAGTACCTCATATCCGTATATTGCGACATCGTCACAACCAATGAGCTCCCATGTTCAATCTGGACAGAGTACTGCAGGTTCAGATAACTCTGGATCCGACTCTAGCGAAGTTGCAGATAATCTAGCCTTGGTTCAGATTGAAGGTCCTGAAAGGAGCGATGAAAGCTCAGCAAGAAGTCGGGTGCCTGCTGTTCATCAACCTCCATCTAGTGTAGCAGTAAGGAAGAGAACCTCTCCACTCTTTTATTTAGCTATTCTTCTATACAAGTTAATTAGCTGGTTTCATAGGTAGCATAACCCAAATATATTGATATCCCAACAGGAAGGAATTAACAGTGAGGAACTCTGTGAACAACTTGACAGAGCAATGTCAGAGGTTACAAAGGCAAAAAGGGAGGCACTCCAAGAGTTGATTCGCCGTCAGAAAGCTGAAAAGGCTGCAATTGAGGCTAAGCGCAAAGTAAATTTCTTGATATGAAATCTTAGGATGATTTCTATGTTTAAACATGTTAACACAACTAGGCATCATGCGTTATTTTAATTTTTTTTTTTGTTTTTTCAATATTTCTAATCTGGTGCTTGGCAAGACTAGGTTTTAAATACAGAGCAGTATATATGCGTGAAAATCTGGGAGTTTTGCCTAGTGCAGTGGATGGTGAAGATACTGCATAATCATTTTAGTTTCTAAATTGTTACTGTCAGTCCAAGTGTGGATTGGGAAACCTAGAATATAGATAACAGAGTCCGGAATGTACAGACAATGAATTAAACTTATTCGGAAGATTAATTAACCTTTCGATTCCTTCTCAGTTGGAACTTAAAAAGCAGCATTGACATTAATTTTACCATTTGAGCAGAGTTTGTCCTTTATGCTGACGTAATCCTTTTTTTGTCAAGGGTTAATTTAGATGATTTAGAGCTATTAAGCATCCTTCACTCTGAACAATCTTATGACTTGCACAAAATTTTTGGATACAGTATGGGAAGTGTTACTTATTTTCTTGGATTTTTCCGATTTCACTGCCTATTTACAGGTTGTTGCACTTGAGAACTCACACACTGAGGAGTCAATTCGGAGGACTAATCTCGAGGAGATGCTAGAGAAAGAAAGGGAGAGATGCAAAATGATCGAGAATGAGAGAGATGACTTGCAAATGCTGTTCGAAAATGCACTTAAAGCTAATGACGAGCTCTCAGCAAACCAAGCTAGTGAACCTTCAAGTTTGAACTCGCAGGATCAGGAAGTCATTACCAAGTTTTCTTTCTCAGAAATTCTGGAAGCTACAGAAAATTTCAATCCTTCCTCAAAAATAGAGGAAGGGGATTATGGAAGCACTTACAAAGGTTTTCTTCGTCATACCCAAGTGATTGTGAAGATGATGTGTTCTGATAGCTCACAGGGCCCATCACATTACCATCAGGAGGTGAGGCACTCATAGTTTGATTGTATTTCCTCAGAAATTGCATACATGCCAATTTGAATGAGATTATCTCTGGATGATGGTGCTGAAAATATTGCGTAAGAAATCGTTGATGGCCACCTCATAATAAGGACTTTGCACATATCCATGCCTATGGATTGCTTGAAACTTTTAAAATTGTAAATTTGCTAGGACATTTGTCTTTTGTTGTTTTATTCGTGCAGAAGTCAAAGAGATTAAAGATCAGGTGAATATGAATATATTTATTAGAGAAATGTAATTACACAGGCTTTACTCAATTTTCCATTTTATTTACTGAGATATTGAAGTAGGCACTCATGTCATTCCGGGCTGCTGTTTCAGCTTCACATTGCAAGCATGTTGAGGCATCCAAATTTGGTCACCCTCATTGGGGTTTGCCCAGAAGCTTGGGCTCTCATCTACGAGTATCTACCAAATGGTAACCTTGAAGACCGGCTAAACTGTAAAGATAACGCTGCCCCACTATCATGGCAAACAAGGATACAGATATGTAGAGATACATGTGCTGCACTTATTTTTTTGCACTCCTTCATACCTCATGGGATAGCTCATGGTGATCTGAACCCCCAGAATATTCTTCTTGATGCCAACTTCGTGGCTAAACTGAGCAACTTTGGATTGCATGATGCACCTTTTAGTTCCCATACAACAGGAGAGTTTTCTGCTGAGTCAGATGTTTATTCATTTGGGGTCGTACTATTGCGGTTGCTTGTTGGTCAAGCAGCATTGGATTTGGACTACATTGTGCAAAATGCGTTGGATGCTGAAGAGTTAGATACTGTGTTGGATCAAATGGCAGGGCCATGGCCACTTGAGCAGGTCACGGAGCTGGCACGCGTAGCTTCGAGTTGCTGTGAGATAGATATTAGCAACCGACCAGATCTTCAGTCAGAGGTGTGGCCGCTGCTTGAACAAATCCAAACACTATGTGAGCAAGCGCCATCATCTGATCGTTCTTCAGGAGTTACTCGGCAATCCTGGTCATCTGATCATTCTCCTGGTGAAGAGCATACCCAGCCTCCTTCGTATTTCCTCTGTCCAATAAAACATGTAAGTTGCTACTTCTGTCGTTCTGCGGTAGTCATTGACTATGCTCGTTTTCACAAGCTGAACAGAGCTGGAAAGCACGTGCTCCCCTTAATTATCTTACAGGAGAAAAGGCAACGGAACTTGTCATATCGGTTTAGTTTGATACATCAGTAACAGAACTTGTCCTGGCACCTTGTGATCCAATTCATGTATAGCAGCACAGGTTCAACGTAACCTAGCTGTTTTGAATTCTTAAAAAGAGTATTGAGTCGGCAATGCTTTTTGGCAGGAGATTATGGAAGACCCTCTAGTGGCGGCAGATGGCCATACATATGAGGCGGAGGCGATAAGGGAGTGGCTGGACGGCCACAACACCTCACCCATGACGAATCTTCCGCTCGATAACCTACATCTCGTGCCGAATAGGATTGTTCGGTCGGCAATTCAAGAATGGCTTCAGATCAATGAAACCTAGTGTGGCTATCAAACAGCAAAATCTATGTACAGTTAGTGCTGCTCCGGTGGGTTTTCTTGTACATATACACAGCAGCAGGAGTGATATACGTAAAAGCATACGCCCGTGAGTAAAACACGAGGTTATGATAGTAATTTCGTGTGAGCAGGCCTGTTTTTGTTTATGCTTAGGCAAAAGCAAAAAGTAATTTTTCACTTCGCAGTCGAAATTTAAAATGTCATCTAAATTTCAGAAAATCATGAGATAAATTATGTGCTGCTTGACATGTCGATATTTGCATTAGGAGAGTGCAACCAAACTGGTTCTACCCAGGAATTGGACTGAAGTGACCAAAAAATAGGTCTCGGTTCCTATTGGAAGTAGTCTAGAAACAAGTTTCAAGTGAATACCCATCCAAGATTCAGATTGGACCACCTTATTTTGGAACCGGTTTCAGAATTAATTTTATAAGCTAAAAGGGCAAATCCTAATTTCTTTTTCCCCTAAATTCTAATCGGAGCACTCGTTCGTCTCTTATCCTTTAGTGGAACTCCTTGCTAGTCTTTCTTCTTCTCCTAAATTTTTTATAAATTAATGGAGAATGGAGTTTGTTGCGACCAATTTTTTGGGTGAACCACCTAAAAGCAATTTACTGCGAAGAGCACCGAGGCGCGTTCGTTGTGACTCAACACCAACAGCGTCGTCGAGAGTGGGATGGCGATGAGCTCGAAGTCGCTGGTGTGGTTGAGTCGAGCGGCCGGGTGTCGTTGACGGCGGAACGGCAATCGCGTCGCCGTTGGCGATCGAGCAACTGCAGGCGGAAGCTTTGGGCTGCAAGATTCACGACTTGTAAAGGGAGCTGAGGCACGTGTCTGGGACAACGAGATTCACAAGGAGTTGCAAGGTGCAGCTGCAGAGAAGGCCCGTCGCTCACTAGAATAGGCAGCACGATCGTTGGGTGTGAACTGGAAATTGTCGCAGAAGAGGTTGGACTTTTTGATCTCTGAATGTGAAGACTCTCTCTCTCATGTAATAGCTGTGTGTTCAATTCCGTAGCCCCCCTCAAATTTCTCCATACGCGGTCCCTTTTATACAAGCGAAGGACTTAATTTTTTAGCAAATGTTCCTTATTTTTCCTTTCCTTTTCAGCTCAAGCACGAAATCCCTTTTGATTATGTAATATTTCTTATTTTGAGTCAAAGAATATATTACTCAATATATGCCCCCAAGTGCAATATTCTCTTTATGTTTTTTTTTCTAATTTCCACTTGAAACTTTCTTTTCTGCCAAAAAAATATATCCTTCAGTGTATATTGCCTGAATATGTGAAAAATCTCCTGTCGTATCATTGAATTAACGCTCATCTATTGCCGGTCGGTCCAATGCAAATGCGAATAAAAAAAATGCTCCTATATATATATTTTAGGGGTAAAAATTAATCCCTAATTTTTTAATGTGAAAAATGACTAAATGGGTCGCCAAAATTTAGGTGTCAATAGGGTTTTATAATTTATGTTTGGGAAATTCTAAATAAGGACCCGAAGTGAATCTATTTTCTCAAATAAGGACCCAATGTGAACTTTGTGTCATATAAGGACCTGAAGTGGACCCATTGTTTCAAATAAGGACTTGAAGTAAATTTTGTGTCATATAAGGACCCGAAGTGATCAAGTTAATCTATATTGAGGATCTTAGTTCGCCAGCAAACATTTTTCGGCGATTAAAATAAGGGCAATTTTGTCAGAAATTTGTGATTGGAAAAAAAAAAGAAAATTCTAAATTAATTAAGTTTAGGTTATTCATTTAGATGTTTACGTTTTCTTCTTTCTTCTCCCTCGCTGCTCCTCAACCAAATCAATGTTCGGTCATCATCGCGACTCGATTCTCGTCGCTCCTCACCTTGCTCGACCAGTGGAGAATTTGGTCTCCGCAAACAAAGAAAGCATATGGTTTTCTTCTCGTTTTTGAATTCGTGCCTCAACCAATAGAGAATTTGGGTCTTCGACTTTGCGAAGGATGGGTATAAGGAATGGGAGAACTTCAGTCTTTGACTTTGTAGAGGATGGGTACAAGGAACAAGGAGATTGTAGAAAACCTAGGGTTTTTTTTATTCTGTTTTAGGATTTGTTAATTTTCCCTATATTTTTTTTGGACAAAATTGCCCAAACTCCGATCGTCGAAAATGTCACATGCTTGATAGTCAGCGAATATTTGGCTAACCAGCAAGCTTAGGTTTTTATTTGGAATTGATTCAATCACTCCGGGTCCTTATTTGAGACAATTGATCCACTTTAGGTCTTTATCTGACACAAAGTTCATTTCAGGTCTTTATTTGAGAAATTTGGTCAACTTTGGGTCCTTATTTGGAATTTTCCCTTTATGTTTTATGTTAGGTGTTTGAACATTTTATCATTCGAAACTGCATATTCTTCTTATGAAGTGTTGTTTTTTACGGATTCTATTGTTCATCTTTTATTTTGAATTTTTTTTTTTGGTGACCTAGGAAAACCCGTAAGCCGATAGCCGGCGGACAAACCCTGGGGCTGACGCAAGCTAGCCACCACACTCACGCCAGCAGGTAAGTCACCCTGCAACGCCCAGGAATCGAACTCCTCCCCTTGCGTTAGGGGGAGAAGCACACCGCCAACAGCGCCACCCAGGTGGGTGGTTTATTTTGAATTATTTCGTTACTCATAGCCTCATATAATTTGCTGTAAAAAATGGACCGAGAAAAGGAACAAAAAAATAAAATAAATTCTCAAGTAGACCCAAACCAGAAAAACATGATAGGTTCTAAAATCAGTTCTAAGTAAACAAAGTAGGTTTCAAGGTCAAAAAATTGGGAACTGGTTATAATCTTGAATCCACTCATTTTGAAACCCATCACCCTTAATTTACATACTATCGATTCAAGAGTTTCGGATTTTGACAAATCGGATATATGCAATGTAACCGCCCAAGGCCTGACAAATCAACTTGTTGATTAGGTAGCACTAATATTGACAAGCGACACGCAACACAATACTATACAACACGCTAACACGTCATTTCTCAAAAAATAAAAAATTCCGATACGTTGGGACACATTGTGTGTGTTATATATTTTTATGATTATTTCAATCAAATTAATTTGATTCAAATTCATAAATAAATAAACAAATAAATAATAAAAGCCTAGAATGAATTTACACTAAAAATATTAATCCACCATTTATTAATATTATTCATTATTTCAAGAGTTAATATTCTGAAAAACCCCAAATTGATACACCTATGACAAATTTACCAAAAACTAATTATTTTACCATGAAAAATCTTAAACTGATACACCCATGACAAATTTACCCCGACTAATCATCAAAAATTTTAAACTAGTACATTTGTGACATTTTTACCCCAAAACTAATTTATTCGACAACCAAAAATCATAAACTGATACATTTGTGATAAATATATCATTCGTTAAATTAGGTTAATACCATAAAAAAAATCACAAAAATTATATAGCTATAACAAATGAATAATAAAATCTTAAATTGGTATACCAGTCAACTATCACGTATTATTCAACTTAGTAGTTTGATAGTAAAATTTAACGGAAACTAACAGAGAGTAAATTTGTCACAAATATACTAGTTTTTGGTAAATTTGTCAAATGTGTACCAGTTTAGGGTTTTTAGTCGTCAAAAAATTAGTTTATGGTAAATTTGTCACAAGTGTACAAGTTTATGATTTTTCAGGGTATTAACCATTATTTCAATTTGACAAATTCAACTTCATTCCAAAAATACATAAAACTTAGAAATAAAAAGCAAACAATTCACATTCTCGATTCGCATGTCAAACATGTCGGAAAAGAAGAGAAAAAAACTTTGAGAGTGAATTGTGTATCACGGAAAATGAGAATCAGAAGAGGAGGGAAAATTATGTTTTTTCTTATTTTCCCATTTATTATTATTATTATTAATTATTATTTTGTTTTTTCACACACACACACACACACACACACACATATATATATATATATATATATATATATATATATATATATTGATCCCTCATTTATTGAAAAATTTTAAAATTGACTTCATGTGTCGGAAATTCACATGTTGGAATTAAGAGTATCGGGAAAGTTGATCAGGTTATCGGATTTTCCAACACGTGTTAATCGAGTATCGAAAAGTGTCTCCAACACAACATGAAGGCTTCTATAGAGTGTTGGTGCTTCCTAACTTATTGATGACTTGACGCGACATGAGGCCGACAATTTGGCTCATTGATGGCTTTTGAGCTTCTCTCAACGACATTATTCTATTTTTCCCCCTTTCATGAACCTTTTGTGAGTAAATAATTCTAACCTATTAAAAAGAATACATCGGTTGCTTTGGACACACTTGAGCCCAAATTGGATAACACCCCAATGTACTTAAAAAGAAAAGAACTAAAGGATATTGAAAGTATCATAAATTGTATACGACGTTTATTTTAGTATCAAAAGTTTTTGACGAATTACTTAAATGCAACTTTCTAAAAAGAACAATCTTTTAAGCGCCAACTCCGATATAGGTCTCCAAAAATTCGACGTGGCCATATATTATGAATTTCTTAGATTGACATGGCTTGCTAGTGTGCCTGGTCAGTATTTAATCTTTAAACAGTGTCATATACTAGATTTTCCCCAAATTAAAGCATTAAATCGCCAAATTGAACCAAATTTCCAAATTTGAAACCATATATGCTAATGAATTGAAAATTAACACCCTAATTTGGTTTGCCCTTAAAATTAATCGCTCAATTTTGCTAATGGAGAGCAAGAGCTTCATGAGTAGCTCAAATTTGTTTCAACAAAGCGAAGAAGAAGGTGAGTTTTATATTATTGTGGGCTACCGAGTTCAAGAAGAACATCTTGCACTCAGTAAAATTTTGAGAGAAGAGATGTGCTACGTATAAAGAATGTTTGAAATGCAAATATTTCAAATGAGTAGATGCGAAATTCTTGGATTTAGAACACAAGTGATGTTAGAGTTACTTGAAGGACGACATCAACTTCCATTTACATAGACGGATGAGTTAGAGGATGTCAATTCAATGCAAGCAGAAAATGAAGGCTTGAGCATCTCTGACCAACCATTTGAAATAAGAAGTTTTAAGAATAAAAAGTGAAAGGAAGTGTTCGCAAGCGTTGATTATGCTTAAATATAAAGTAGGTAATGAGAAAGATCAATGGAATATGTAATTGTATTGGGGTAATTTGTAAATTTAATTGTGTTGTTGGTTTGCTAATGTTGGTTTGCTGCACTTTTGGTGGAAATGTGACTGGAATTTAGTTAAGCAAGGGTTGTTTGTCGTGTGTAATATGTAAATTTAACACGAGCTTATGGTAGTAATTTTGTTTGAGCAAGAATGCTTGTTTACAATTAAGACAAGATAACAAAAGGTCATTTTTCATTTTTCCATCAAAATTTAAAATAATGCTAATATTACAAAAACTTGAAACTATACTTACCGTGCAACCTTTTCCACCGCGATGCAAATATCCTTAAATTTTTTTTCGTATCACAAAAAAATCCAAGATTTTTGGTAAAAAAAAATTGAATATTTGTGTTACAGTGAACATTGTTTGAGGTTTTTTTTTTTTTTTTTTTTTTTTGTATGATATCTGCCCTTTAAAAATACTATCTAAATTTCAGAAAAAAATAGGACATATATTATGTGCTGCTCTACGTGGGAGTTTGAATCTCGACAAATAACATCCGCGCAATGCAACCACACGGACCAACAAATGGACTTGTCGATGACTTGCCACGTGGCAGCACAACACGAGGCCTGACGATCTGGCTAGCCGATAGCTCGCCGCGTGGCATTCTAGCCAGCGTGGACAACGTTATTCCTTTTTTATTTCCTTTTCCCCCGTTTCATTAACCTTTTGTGATTAAATAATTCAGGCCTATTAAAAAAAATACGCCAGTTCCTTTGGACGCACTTGAACCCAAACTGGATGAGAGCCCAACGTACTTACAAAAGAAAAATAAAATAAAAAAATACAAAAAGGAGGGAGGCAACGAACCATCTCATCAACGAAGTAGGCCCATCAAGTCAATCTATCTTTACGCTAAACCCGTCAAATGAGTGGATGATGTCGGGTTTCACTCGGGTTGAAAATAGTCTAATATATATTTGACTCATTTAATCAATTTTGACTCATATATTCATGTAGTATAAATCTAATGACTTATATCCGATCCATGTTCGACTTAATTTGTATTGCTAAAACCCATTAATATTTTAGGAAAACCTATGTCCACTTTGAACTATATGCTAATCGGAAAAATTAAAATTAAAAAATTAAAAAATAATAAACAAAAAAAAAAAACTATAGATTGAAATATTTATAAAGAATTTTACCGATTAAATATATATTTATAAAACCTGCTTAGATTTGCCTCACATCTTCTTGATTCAGTTTAGTGAGATAGGCTTAGGGTTTACTTGCCCAAGGAAGGCACTCTTTAGAACATTAAATGTCAGTTATGAACAATAATTCCCTTCTCTCAAATGCACACGGTCACGCACCATCTCATATCACATCTCGGCAAATAACAATCACCATAAAATGATTCAAAACACATTGAGCAATAACTTAAAAATATAAGAATTATACTATTCACAGGACCTCACGAATGGATCCAATGAGCCTGACATCTACAAAGCAAACTCTTGCAACTACGTTATAAAATATAATGCGGAATCTCAAACCTGAAAAAAGGCAGAAATTAAGATGAGAGTAAATTTCCAACTTTCAATATTATATGTCATAAGCATAAGCATCCATCATTTTCCATCTTCAATTCCATTCAAAAGATATAACAAATTATATGTCGCAAGCAAGCACATTATCTTTCATGCTTCTACTCAAATTAGCTTCAAATTTCAGCTCATAGCTTAAAATCTCTCACCGTACGCCAATTTAGAACACTCCTGTAAACACCAATTCAGCAACAGGCAAAACCCAGATGAGATAAAAACGTGAAATTTTAATGCGAAGGCGAAATCTGCAATCGGAACAAGAAATCACACTAGGGTCGCTAATCGCGCTGAAGAAGAATCCGACGAATGGGATATTGAAGGAGCGACGGTAGAGACAGTGTTAACAATCAGCAGCCCCTCTTCCTATCTTTACTATGAAATGAGAAGAGAACGACTCACCGACAAAAGATGGAAGGCTCCGAGCTCGGACTCGAAGCAGCACCGCCGACTCCAAGTGTCGATACTTTAAACCCACTCTTTCACAATCCGTTCCATGCTTTAGCCTTCGGGCCACCTCGATCTATTCATCCCGGCCTCTGGTCCAAATTTAGATTAACTCGCTCCATGTTTCAGGAATCAAATCCGAATTTATACAACGGTTCCATCCGATTTTTATTTTTGGTCGGCCCAACCCCTCCTAAGAAGGTAAAGATTCGAACCCTCCACCTCCTCTTCCATGTTGGAAGAATGGTCACTGCAGTAAATCTTAATGATTTTTTTTTTTTTGGGTTTTAATGTACAGCTTTTGACATAAGACGTTCGGGTTGTTTGAAAATGGCAATCTTCTAATTAAGGGAAGACCAAGGGGCACGGGATTTGCTCTCCCGTCCGAGGCAGCAGATCTTGAAAACCGGGGCACTAGGCGCGTCAGTTTACGATTCGATTAGAGGAGGAGTGGAGGGAGTTGCAGGCGTAAAGTTTACCCTTCTACACTTGTAGTTGTACCCATGTCCCTGTCCTATACGGTCAAGTAGTGGTCTATCATAAAAAATTGTCCTCACTACTCTAAGCCATAAAATCACATCTTTTCCTTAATTTTCGATTTTACTAACATTCAATTTAACATATAAAACTATGATTTTACGAGAATACTACCAACTAAATACACGCTAACGAGTGGCGAAGAACCAACATTCTGACATGTTTAAATTAGAGAAAGAACGGAGAAATTCCGCCGGCTGCCCTCCCATTGACAACGCGGCTAAGAGGGTCCCGAGTTTTTCTTCATTTGTTGGACCTCGGTTAACGAGTCGCCATTGAGAGGGAGTGATTGAAAGCAGCTGAATCGAGCTCGACCGGCGGGGACGAGGGGTCATCGTCTCGAGCGATGTTGGGCAATGCGTACGTCGCGGTGGGAAGCGACGGCGCGGAGGGCGAGACGACTTTGCCGTGGGTGCTGCAGAACTTCAGGGGCGAGTTCAAGTACTGCATCCTACGTGTCATCGCCACATAGAATAAATATAATATTTAAAAAAAATCACATTAGCATTTTCTATTAGCTAAATTGAACGAAATCAACGGAATGACTTGATTGAATTAATTTGACACGTTTTATGATTTGATTGCACTTTTTAGAAATTTTAAGACTTGATTGCACTTTCGTGACAAGTTTTAAGAATCATAATAAATATATTCTTTTATTATATACTTACATACTACCCGCTATTCGATATTTCTAAAAAGTTTGAAAAATAACCACTGGGGTTTGCTCCAGTGGCTATCTTTCCACCTTGGAAGGGAAATGTGGGGGGTTCGAATCCCCACCTTCTTAGGGGGGGTTGGGGTGGGGATGTTGTAGTTTCATAATGGGTTTTCGACTTCCACGCCCTGCAAGGCGGCATGGCAAAAGTCTGAGAGTGAGTCTTAAAATAGGATTAGAATAAGACCGACAAAAAAAAAAGTTTGAAAAATATATTCGGTAACTCAAAATTAGAATGCTCCGTTACTATCTATTCAAAATAATTCGATTGGAGTGATTTAAGATTTTATTCGCGTGCGGATACGTTACTTCCTATAGGCTACTCTTGGTGACGCGATGATTCATAATTTTAGTTTTTAGAGAGTGGTTTTCTGTTGATGCGGAAGACGAATTAACAAATTAACACGCAACTGTTATTTGATCGACGATAATCGACTTAATAAAACGAAAAGATCAATGCGATAGGGAAATGACGAAGAAAGGGTAGGGATGATTTTCTTTGGTGATGTCTTCTTTTGGTAACTCTAGATCTGACTCGTAGCGAAGTTGCTGATAATCTAGTCTCGGTTCAGTTTGAAGGTCCTGAAAGGATCGACGACAAGCTCAGAAACGAATCCAGTGCCACCGGCAAGGCAATGTTGCCCTCGTGGTAGCTCGGCGAGGTTGAGCATCGTCTTGGCTGGGTGAGCTCGGCCTTGCGCATCCGCTAGGGAGGCTCGGTGACGGGTCTTCGACTTTGAAGGAAAAAGGGAAGAAGAAAAGAAAAGAAATATAATAAATTTATGAAATAATTAAAATAAATTATTTGAATTAGAAATTTTGATGGTAGTACCAAACGTATTTTTATTAGAAATATAAATTTTGTAAAATTAAAAAAATGCATTTGAATGCTTAAGAATTTATTCGGGGAACAAAATCAAAAAAATCATTTCTATACTCGAAGAGTTGAAAGCTGAGAAGGCTGCAATTGAGACTAAGCGCAAAGTAAACTTCTTGATATGAAATCTTAGGATAATTTCTATGTTTAAACATGTTAACACAACTAGGCACCATGCCTTATTTTAATTTTAATTTTTTTTTTTAATTTCTAGTCTGGTGCTTGGCATGGCTATGTTTTAAATACAGAGCAGTATATATGCGTGAAAATCTGGGAGTTTTGCCTAGGGCACAGGATGGTGAAGATACTGCATAATCATTTTAGTTTCCGTCGGTCCAAGTGTGGATTGGGAAACCTAAAATATAGATAACAGAGTCCAGAATGTACGGACAATGAATTAAACTCGTTCGAAAGATTAATTAACGTTTCGATTCCTTCTCAGTTGGAACTTAAAAAGCAGCATTGACATTTTTTTTACCATTTGAGCAGAGTTTGTCCTTTGTGCTAACGTAATCCTTTTTAGTCAATGATTAATTTAGATGATTTAGAGCTATTAAAGTACGTGCTCGCCTTAATTATCTTACAGGAGAAAATTCGACGGAACTTGTCATGACCGATTCAGTTTGGTACATCAGTAGCAGAACTTGTCCTGGCACCTTATGATCCAATTCATTTATAGCGGCACGGGTTCAACGTGACCTCGCTGTTTCGAACTCTTCAAAAGAGTATTGAGTCGACGATGCTTTTTGCAGGAAATAATGGAAGACCCTGTCGTGGCAGCGGACGGCTACACGTATGAAGCGGAGGGAGGCGATAAGGGAGTGGCTGAACGGGCACGACACCTCACCCATGACGAACCTTCGGCTCCAGAACTTGGATCTCGTGCCGAACAGGAATGTTCGGTTGGCTATTAAACAATGGCTTCAGAAATGAAAGCTTGTGTGGTCTGTCAAACAGAAAAATCTATGTACGGTTAGTGCTGCTCCGGTTGGCTATGCACATTCCTTGAGCAGGAGTGATATCCTAAGGACAAGCGCCCGTGAGCAAAACACGAGGTTATGACTTAAGATAGTAATTTCGTGTGAACAGGCCTGTTTTTCTTTATGCTTAGACAAAATCACTTCTCCATCGAAATTTATATTGTCATCTAATTTCAGAAAACCATTATATAAATTATGCGCCACTTGACATGTTGATATTTGCATTGGAGGTGTGCAACCAAACTGATTCTATATGAGAATTGGACCTGACATTTAAAAAAAAGAAAAAGGTCCTAGAATCGATTCCTGTTGGAATAATTCCAAGTGAATATTCACCCGGGATCCAGATTGGACCATCCAACTAACCTCAGCATTCCTTCGTACTTCATCCTTCCTTGGACTCAGTGCCAATATTTCCTCTTCCCCTTAATTTTTATGAATTAATAGGGAATAGAGTTTTATAATTTATATTTTATGTTATGTGTTTGAATATTTTATCATTTATAATTGTACGTGACTACATATTCATAATATGGATTAATATTTTGGGCGGATTTTGTTATTCATTTTTTTTACTTTGAATCATTTCATTATTTATAGCCTCATATAATTTTGTTGTAAAATATAAACCAAAAAATGAACAAAAAAATAAAATAGGTTACCTCGGAACCAGATCCAAAAAGCAAGGTAGGTTCCAGAATCAATTCCAGTGTCCAAAAACTAAGAACATATTATAACAGGATAAGTTACAGTTTTAGAATCTACTCACCTTAAAGCTGATCATCTCTAATTTGCATACTATCGATTTAGGAGTTTCGGATTGTGACAAATCGGATATGTGCGATGTAACCGCCCGAGGCCCGACGAATGGACTTGTTGATGTTGCCACAACATGCAGCCTGACAAATTGGCTCGTTGATGGCTTGCCGCATGGCATTCAAGCTTCTTTCGACGACTTTATTCCTTTTTCCCCCTTTCATTAACCTTTTGTGAGTAAATAATTCTGACCTATTAGAAAGAATACATCAGTTGCTTGGGACACACTTGAGCCTAAACTGGATAAGACCCCAATGTACTTAAAAAGAAAAGAAGTAAAGGACACTGAAAGTGTTGAAAATTATGTATGATATTTATTTCGGTACCAAAATTTTTTCACATATTACTCAAATATTGTTATGAAATACATGAATAAATGAAATACATGAATGAATATTCATTATATTCATCTTATCTAATGTACTTATTATGGTACATTTGTATCATACATTCTAAGTACGTCTCCCTATATAATGAACATTCATCTCCCCTATCTAGTACACGTATCATTCGATACATTGATATTAATGATAAGTATATTCTTGTTCTTCTATAAATAAGAGTTTAATTTTGATATACAATCACAACTATCAGAATAAACAGTCACTGGAAATAAAACTCTCTCCTCTGACTTTTTCTACGATCTCTGGTGTCCCATTTTCTCTACTCGATCTCTCTATTCTCTCTATTATATATTTGCAACGCAGTTTCCAAAAATCCAGCGTGGTAATATTTTATTAAGGGTTAATACCCTGAAAAACCCCAAACTGGTACATCTGTGATAAATTTATCCCAAACTATTTTTTTGACCACCAAAAACCTCAAACTAACAAATTTATCATAAACTGATACACTTGTGATAAATTTACCCTATATTAGTTTTCGTTAAATTTTATTGTTAAATTATTAAATTAAATAACACGTGACAATTGACTAGTATACCAATTTGAGATTTTACGTCCCGTTTGTCACAGTTTACAATTTTTGTGATTTTTTTGTGATATTAATTCAATTTAGCGGAGAGTATATTTGTCACAAATTTATCAGTTTGGGATTTTTTACAGTCGAATAAATTAGTTTGGGGTAAATTTGTCACAAATATACTAGTTTATGATTTTTTATGGTCAATCGGGGTAAATTTGTCACAAGTGTACCCGTTTTGGGTTTTTCATGGTCAAAAAAATAATTTTTGATAAATTTATCATATATGTACCGATTTGGAATTTTTCAGGATATTAACCATTTTATTAATTTCTTAAATTGACGTGGCTTGCTAGCATACCCAGTTAATATTTAATTCCTAAACAATGTTGTACGCTAGATTTCCCCCAAATTTAAGCCTTAAATTGCCAAATTGAACCAAATTTCCAAATTTGAAACCATACTTGCCAGTGTATCAAAAATCGACACCCTAATTCAGTTTGCCCTTAAAATTAACCACTCAATTTCGCTAATGGAGAGTAGGAGTTTCACAAGTAGCTCAAATTCGTTTCAATAAAACCAAGAAGAAGGTGAGTTTTATATTATTATGGGCTACCAAGTCCAAGAAGAACATTTTGCACTCAGTTAAATCTCGAGAGAAGAGATGCGTTGCGTATAGAGAATGCTCAAAGTACAAATATTTCAAATGGGTGATTTTAGAGCTACTTAAAGAACGACATCAACTTCCACCTACATAAAAGGATGAGTTAGATGATGTCAATTCAATGCAAGTAGAAAATGAAGGCTTTAGCATCTCTGGCCAATCATTTGAAATAAGAAGTTTCAAGGATGAAAAGTAAAAGAAAGTGTTATTGAGCATTGATTTATGCTCAAATATAAAATAAGCAATGAGAAAGATCAATGGAATATGCAATTGTATTGGGTTAATTTGTAAATTTAATCGTGTTGTTGGTTTGCCACAATTTTTGGTGAAAATGTTGGTTTGCTGCACTCTTGGTGGAAATGTGACTGGAATTTAGTTAGGCAAGGGCTATTTGCCATGTGTGATTTGTAAATCTAACACAAGGTTATGGTAATAATTTCGTGTGAGCAAGAATGCTTGTTTACACTTAAGACAAGATTACAAAAAGTAATTTTTCATTTTTCTATCAAAATTTAAAATAAAGTTAATACCACAAAAAAATTTAAATAATATTCACCGTGACATAAATATCTCGAACTTTTTGTATCACTAAAAGTCCTAAACTTTTCCACCGTGATACAAATATCCCAAACTTTTTTCTATGTCACAAAAAAACTCAAGGTTTTTGGTAAAAAAAAGTTTGGAATATTTGTTGTTACGATGGATATAGTTTGAGGTTTTTTTTCTTTTTTATATAGTATTTCCGCTTTAAAAGTAGGGTTAATATCCTGAAAAAACCCAAAACCGGTACACCTATAATAAATTTATCACAATCGACTATAAAAAACCCCAAATCGGTATACTTGTGACAAATTTACTTTAAACTAATTTATTTGACCGCCAAAAACCCCAAACTGATACATTTGTGACAAATAGATTCTCCGTTAAATTAGATTAATACCACAGAAAATCACAAAAAAAATATATAATTATAACAAACGGAGAATAAAACCCCAAACTAGTACATCAGCCAACTGTTACGTGTTATTCAATTTAATAATTTGACAATAAAATTTAACGAAAATCAACAGAGGCACAGTGTATCACTTTTGGGTAAATTTGTCAAAGGTGTACCAATTTATGATTTTTTATGGTAAAAAATTAATTTTGGGTAAATTTATCACGAGTATTTCAGTTTGAGGTTTTTCAAGGTATCAACCCTTAAAAGTATTATCTAAATTTCAGAAAAATAACGACATAATTATGTGCTCTCTTCGTGTCAATATATAAATAGTATCAAATTGAGTTTCAAATTTCGGCAAATAACATCCGCGTGATGCAACCGCGCCCAAGCATCGATAAATGGATTTGCCGACCACTTGCCATGTAGCAGCACAGCACGAGGCTTGACGATGCCGCGTGGCACTTGAGCCAGCGTGGACGACGTTTTTCCTTTTTTATTTCCTTCTACCCCTTTTCATTAACCTTTTGTGATTAAATAATTCAAGCCTATTAAAAAAATAGGGAAAAGTGCCAAAAAAATCCTAAACCTTTTGTTTTTGTGCCGATTTAGTCTTAAACCTTTTCACGTTGTGTCAATTCAATCCTTTCCGGCCAAAATTGGCTGGATTTTGCTTATTGGATCCTGATCGGCTGACGTGGACACCTTTTAATAATATTTTAATATTTTTGAATTTTTTTTTAAAAAAAATTTAATCCTTTTCTTTTTCTTTTTTTCTTCTCCTCTTCTTCCTCCAGCCGGTCGCCGGACCTCGGCCACCGGCCAGAGGCAATGGCCGGCGAGGGCGAGGCCGCCCTCGCCGACCACCTCGCGGGCGAGGGTTAAGCCTTGCGTTGGGTGGCAAGGCTCGCCCTCGCCAAATCTAGCGAGGTCGAGCCTTGCCGACCATGGACGAGGCTTAACCATCGCCGGATCTAGCGAGGTGGGAGGCTCGAGAGTGAGATCCGAACTGTGAGAGAGAAAAAAAAACCCTAGGGGAGGGCAAATCCGAAGAGAGAGGGAGACCCTAGTAGCTTGAGGCCTCCGCCGCCCGACACCGCCTGTCGCTACCGCGGCCTCACTTGTTGCCTCCTCGTCGACCAGCCGCGAGCCCTGCCATGCTGAGCTCGCTGCTGCCGTTACCCCAATGCAGATCTACCGCCGTTCTTACGCCTGGAGCCCGACACAAGCTGCCATTGTTCCTCCCCAACGTCAAGTCCGCTGTCCTACCTGCCGCCCAACGCAAGGCTCGCCAAATCCAGCAAGGGCGAGCCTTGCCGCCCAACGCGAGGCTCGACCCTTGCCCGCGAGGTGGCTGGCGAGGGCGGCCTTGCCCTCACCGGCATCGCCTCTGGCCGATTGCCGCGGTCCGGTGACCAGCTGGAGGAAGAAGAGGAGAAGAAAAAAAGAAAAAGAAAAAATTAAATAATTTTTTTTAAAAAAAATTATTAAAATATTATTAAAATGTGTCCATGTCAGCGCCGATCAGGCTACGTCAGCCGGTCGATGTCTAGTCAGCAAAATCTTGCCAATTTCGGCCGGAAATGACTGAATTGGCACAATGTAAAAAGGTTTAGGACTAAATCGGCACAAAGACAAAAGGTTTAAGACTTTTTTGGCACTTTTCCCTAAAAAAAAATAGGCAAGTTCTTTTGGATGCACTTGAGCCCAAACTGGATAAGAGCCCAACGTACTCGTGATTAAAAAAAAAAAAAAAAAGAGGCAACGAACCATCTCATCAACGAAGTAGGCCCACACGTACGAGCCCCCTCTCCCCTCCCGCACGTGCAACGTCCCCAAGCCCCACCACCTTGCATGTGTGAGCAGCTGATCCGTGCCCTCCACGTGGGGCCCTCCCCGCCCCGGTCCCGCCTTCCAATTCCGGCTCCCTGCCGTTTGGCAATGGAGACAGACCTTGAGGTCGGTCACCAACACCTTTTGAGAAATCCAGTGAAGACTTCTGGAGGGCTGTTTGGAAAATACATTGCACCTCCAAAGAGATTTAACTCAGGAGGAGCTTTCAGCTTTCTTAGCATGCTTAGCCGTCCTCTCGCCCTCCGCAACATAGCTCCCCACCGTAACGTACACGTCCCCTAAGACCACTCGAGATGAGCCCCCGTCTCTGCTCGTTGCCGTCGCCAGCATGTGCTTCAAGCTCAGATGCTACCGCTACTTATAGAATGGTCCTTTTTTCTCAAGGATACATGCTCTACAAGTTCTAAAACTCTTCACAAAAGTATAATTGAGTTCTAAAATTTTTAAAAAGTACAATTAAATTTTAAAATTTATCAAATTGATGCAATTGAGTACTTCTATTAACACCATCAATTTGTCTAACGGAATATGCTGACATGGCTTTTTAAATCAATTTATCTTTCCTACGTGGCATTTTTTTTTAACACCACTCTTATTTATATAATATTAAAAAATTAAAAAAAAGTTAAAATAACTAAAATGGAAAAAAAAACTGGAAAAAAGGGGGAAAAAGAGGACAAGGACTGATGTTGGGTGCTGCCAATGCCGCCCCCTTGCCGAGGAGGCTAACTAGGGTTGCTGGCCCTAGGTGGTGACGGCGGCGAGGAGGAAGGGGGTTGAGCGAGGCTCGCCCATATCTGTGCACCCTCAACCTAGTTTGGGCGCCCATATTTAGGCGATGCCAACCCTCCCCAAGGGCCTACAACCATCGCTTGCCTTGGGCAAGGCCTCACCGGCCCTAGGCAAGGGCCGACAGCTATTGCTAGGCCAGGGTGAGGCCTGGCCAACCCTTAGTTGAGGCCACCGAGGTTCGTCCAGATTTGGGCGACGCCTTGCTGACCCTTGCCCGAAGCAACACGGCTCACCTAGATCTAGGCAAGGCCTCACCAACCCCCGACAAGGGCTAGCATCACCCAAATCTAAGAGAGCCTCGCCCAAGCTTAGTGATGTTTGTCGGCCCTCACCTAGGGCCGCCAACCACCCTCAATTATGGGGGCGACCTTCGCTGGCCACTCCAACAATGGCAATGGTGGAAGCGGCCATCAGTGAGTCTTGACCTTTTTTCCCCCCTTTTTTTAGTTTTGTTTTTTAAATTATTTTAGCTTTTTGTAGTTTTTTAATATTATTTAAATGAGATTTAAACGAAAAATTAATTAAAAAAAATGCCACATATGGGAGATAAATGAATTTTAAAATGCCACGTCAACATTTTCCATTAAACGAATTGACAGTATTAACCGAGGACTCGATTGAACCAATTTGACAAATTTTAAGACTTAATTATATTTTTTGAAAGTTTTATGACTCAGTTGTACTTTTACAATAAGTTTTAGGACTTATAGTGCACATATCCCTAAAAAATATGTAAAGTTGTTTGTATGAAAAGCAAGTAAAACTAATAAAAATAGCAATGACTTTGCAAGAAAAGCATGAACGATACCCATTTTGCAAGAGCAAATTTTTATCTCATTTATTGATGTATGGTTGACTTTGATGATGTAAATGATAGATGATGTTTTTTAAATGATCATGGATCTTTTTGACATGGCACTTTACGTGATTAAATAGCCATAAGTTTAGGAAATATTTAAGAATGCTACTAATTTTTTAGGATAATGTATTTGTTTTCTTTAGATTTTTTTTTTATTAGTCCTTCTTAAACTCTCAACTCACTTTTAGACTTTTACCCTCCCTCTTTATAAGACATAAGAATCGAAACTCATACATGAAGCTAATAGTTCTTACACCAACTCTCTCTAAAAAAGTAGAGATTCGAATACCATCAGCTCCCCCTTTCCATATGAGAAGGGATATGCGACCTTGTTTATTATGACAGAATTACTTTCTTTTTAATTAAGGAAATAGTCCACTTTAATGTGATTTTTTCTATATTTGATTATTGTAGTGAAAAAAGAAATTTGAATCTTTTATTTATAAATTTGTTACTATGTTTACGTTACATTATTCTCGACGTTCAGACGGTAAAAGTTATTGATCATTGTTTTTTCCAATTCTAAACAAATTAAAAGCAAAAAAGCTTTAAGACCTTTGGAAACATGTTTTCACTACATGGTCTCTCACTCTCTCTCAAACTTATTTCCAATCATGATCTATCCAAAAACTTTTACATTCCTTGAAGACCTTTAGGTAAAAATCCGCCGTAATTTATGCAGAGTTCTTTTTCTCATAGGCTTTTCCAGATGCGGCCAAATACCACCCCACACACACACACACACACACACAAAAAAAAAGCCGATCATGCAAGTAGCAAAAGGGAATGAATCCGGACTCATTTTCCAACTTTTTGTGATCCACTAAAAGGAAAAAGACCACGTTAGAATTTATACATACCCATCGATCAAATCGATCTATCTTTACGCTTGTAGTTGTCCCGATATCCTTGTCCTGTACAGTCAAGTAGTGGCCGATCATAAAAATTGTCCGTATTATATAATTCTTCGCGACTACTCTAAGCTACAAAATCATATATTTTTCTTAATTTTCAATTTAACATTCAATTAATGGTTTTATGGGGATATTACCAACCATACACGTTGACGCGCGTAGTGGAGAACCGACATTCCGACACGTTCAAACTCGAGAAAGGACACTGAAATTCTGCCAGCAGCTGCCCCATTGACAACGCGACCAAGACTCTTTGCCGAGAAGGAACTCAAGTTCTTCTTCGCTTGCTGGACCTCGCTTGACAAGTCAGCACTGAGAGAGAGAGAGAGAGAGAGAGAGACTGAGAGAGAGATGAGAAGCAGCTGAAGCTGAGGCCTTTTTTCGTTGCTGGGCTCTTCCCATTCCGCTCGGTACGCACGCCGACGCGCCCGCCCCGGGGGGTGGGTGGGTGAACCGGCGGTGATCCGATCGTCGTCCGAGCTCGAAGCGCTTTGACTCGCGGCGATGACGAGGGGGAGGAGGGGTCGTCGTCTGGAGCGGTGCCGGGCAACGTGTACGTCGCGGTGGGGAGCGACGGCGCGGAGGGCGAGACGATTCTCCAGTGGGCGCTGCAGAACTTCGGGGGCGACTTCAAGTACTGCATCCTGCACGTCGGGCAGCCCGATGGTGAGTTCCACCCGCCTAGTAAATTTCCTGTGTGTCCTGTGAACTGGAAAAGATGCTTCGTTTTGGAAAAAAATTTTTAGCTTCGTGTCTGTTTCTGCCGTTGGGTCTCTTCTGGGTTGGTCGAAATTAGGGATGAGCATACAGTAGTGCCTCGACCATATCGGACTAGCCGGTCTGGTTCGGTCCCTGAGGATGTCGATGTGGTTCTCACTTTCATAAAAAGGGAACCAATAATTTTCGGTCAGGTTCCTAGTTTCAATCGGACCGGATTTACTCTTTTTAAAAATATATATTTTTAATTTCTAAAAAATAGTAATAAATCTTAAAATTATAATAACTCTGGTTTTCTTTAATTTTTAAAATTTTATTTTTTTGCTAAGTGGCCGGTTTCATTGGACCGGCTGGTTCTTGATCTTGGGACCGTCCAATCCGGTTCTTGGTCCCAAAAAGTGGAACCAGTCCTCTGGTTCGGATCTCGGTTCCTAAGTGGAACAAGATCGGACCGAAAACCGATTATCCCTAATCGAAATTGGAGGGTATGGAGTTCAGGTATGAATGCGGGCATTAGCTGTTGACCTTGAACCCAGAGCTCCTTGTTCATTTCTAAATACATTATTGACGGGACGAAACCGTCAAGCGAATTTCATTGCTTGAAGACGTGCTCGCTACGCATAACGGCATTTGGACATGCGTAGGAGTTGGAGACTGCTGTAAAATGGACTCTCTTGTGGCATATTTGGGTTGCATTTGATCATTTTTGTGAACAAAACTTTCCTGCTTACTTAGCAAAAAATAAAAATTAAATAAAAGTAATGGGATGGTAGATATCGATATGGCAGTTTGGAGAATGATCTCTCTGCAGTTTCTCAGGGCAGATGTCTGCTGGTAGTGAGGATAATCTCGATAGTGATCTGGGTTTTTTATTACGTGCACAAACTATTAGGCCTCATTTAAAGAATATGATGATAACAAATGGCATCACGTTAGTCTTCATCTCAAATGCGGTCTTTTTGGGGCGCTTCCAAAATGATTCATGAGATAAATATGCTTTGCTTTATGTCTAGACTGACCACCAATCGTTCTGTTTAAAGAAAATGAGAACAGCATTTTCATTTTTTGATTTGCGTTGCTAGTAGTCTTTGTAGTTAGTACTTTTTCCTTCTGCAGTAATTTTCAACAGAATTTTCTCTTTGTTGGCAATTGGTGAAATCTACTCCAGAATTTGCAAGGGAGAATACAAACGAGATTCTGGATGCGTACATTCAAATGTGTAACCACGAAAAGGTTCGTTTCTGAAACCAGTTTATTTCTTTGTCAACAGATTTATAGGAGTGGATTGATCTTGCGCTACATTTTAAAAAAGATTAGGCTTTCAGGATGCAGTTATGCATTAAGATTTCTTTGCGTTTGCAATAAAGTAGAAAAGGAGAGATAAGTGCCCTAGAAATCTAAAAACTTGTCATGAAAATGCAATTGAATCCTAAAGCAGATGAAAGCTAAGGTTTCAACCATAGCAGCTATAGAATTCGTTGTTGTCATCGCGAACTCATCACAAGAATGTCATGATTATCTCTACAAATAACGCCAATGGCACCTAGGAAGATTCCCTCAAAACAAACCTCATCTATATTCACCTTTAAAGTGTTAATCGAAGGAGCTATCTATATGCGGTGCTCGATTCCCGCGCTGAATGCTAGACGGAGACTTCATTGTTGTAGCTATTTGAAGGAGTAGTAGTAGATTAAAAGAGCTCTAATTGTAATCCAGGGATCCGATTTGTCATGCCAAAAAACAAGATCAACCAACTTCAAGTCATCTTTGTTTTCCTGATCGCCACCACCATGTGACATGGAGAGTGACTGCAAGCTGAAAAGAAAAAATGATACAATAAGCCACATCAGTTTTTTCCTTTTACCAAATCAGATAGAGTTAACAGAGGGACTTCATTGCACCAAGTTGACAAGGTTTAGATTTTGTTGCACTATCGAAAGTTTTAAGACCCAATTGTACTTTCTTGATAAGTTTTTGGACTTCGGATGCAATTATCCCTAAGAAAGAATATAGTAAACTCTCATTTTATTGAGCTTATATGAAAGACGAGATGTTTTCTTTTGATCTCGAACTGATTGTCTTGACTTCTCACCGGACTCCATTACAATTGGTTCCTTTTGGATTGAATGGTTTAGAAAATTTAAACCGAGTTAGGATGATTTCTGTCAGCACTTTTTTGGTAGATGAGAACATTTTGATATTGAGAAGGTTTGCGATCATATCTAAGCAGAAATTGTGGTCAATTATACATTGACAAATCCTGATGAGAGTCCACCATTGGGAAGTTTCTGAAAGCAAATCCTTTGCGAGAATATTTTCCTTCCAGATTGTCATTACTTATTATGCCGCCATGAAAGGAATCTTGAGAATGAATACAATCAAATTGGCGGAAGCATTATTATTGTTACTTCGTCCTAATTTTTGTTACTTGTGCTTCCTAAATGCTGCTTAATTTTCCAGGTTTCTTCGATGAAATTATATGCTGAGATGCAGGATGTAGGAGAAGGGATTGTGGAACTTGTCGAGCAGCATTGCATCAGGAAGCTCGTTATGGGAGCAGCAGCAGATAGACACTACATTGAGTAATAACCTATGGCTTATCTGTATTCGCAACAGTGGACTGATTAAGGCTCTTTGAATTATGGACTTAATGGAGGGTTTTGTTTTGAGATGCAATGTTTTCTTCACTTGACTGGTGTCACTGATGCTTTAACGCATGAAAAATCTTGGAGAAATGCTGCATAGGTTCTCATATTCTGATAAATGAGTCAGTAAATGCGCAGAAACCATTGCCTTGCAAATTTTTTCTGCCCCTAGATTCTAAATAACTAATATGTCTAACAAAGTGACCAGAAAGAGATCAATTTGTGAGTTCTTTTATCCATTGAGTGGATGGTTTGGCTAGTTGTTTGTTTTTTATCCTCTTTCTTACCACTGCTTATGGTAAAAGTCCGCCTGTTTTAGAGGATGGCTACCTAGCTCAAGCTCTCGTGTTACTTGATGTAATTATGGAGTTGACTACAAAATGTTTTGCTGAGATGAATGCTATATTTTCATTCCTTTATTGAAATAAATATCGAACCTGCAGGGGCATGGCACAGCTTAAATCTACAAAAGCAATGTTTGTGAACCAGCATGCTCATCCTTCCTGTGAAATTTGGTTTATCTGCGGAGGCAATCCAGTTTACTTGAGGTATGCATAACCATGCTGAACTTTCACTGCCAGACATTTAGGTATTATGTAGAGTTGAGCAGTCGAGCTGTTCACATTTTCTTTCAACGCATCTGATTGTAGTGCTTTATTATTAATTTTTTGGCATAATGTCCAACATGGAATCGGAAATCAGTTTTATGAGCCCCATTTCCTGTCCCATTGGCTTATGGGGATGAATCGACGGCCTAGAATCCATCTCTATGTTTCTTGGAAGTACTAAGATCGATTTCATATTATTGACCAAACTTCATGAGTTTTAAAGTTTTTTCCAGAAGAAACTTATAAGTCAACTTTGTGTATAAATTTAACACCTGACTCTAAGTAAGGCCTCCCCATGTTGGATTATGTCAGAGATAGTTGCTTAAGTTTATTCTACAACTTCGGACCAACTCAAAGTGAATATGTCATGAAGCTAATGCAAATTGCTAAACCTGAATGTCAGGGAAAGCAGGTCAAGTACCTCTTATCCAATGAGGTCCGATGTTCAATCTGGACAGAGTACTCCAGGATCAGATAACTCTGGATCTGACTCTAGCGAAGCTGCAGATGATCGAGCCTTGGTTCAGTTTGAAAGTCCTGAAAAGAGCGAGGAAAGCTCGGAAACAGATCCGGTGCCTGCTGTTCATCATCACTACTCTTTTACTTGGCTATTCTTGTATACAAGTTAATTAACTGGTTTCATAGGTAGCATAATGCAAATATATTCATTTCCCAACAGGAAGGAATTAACAGTGAGGAACTCCGTAAACTACTTGAGAGAGCAATGTCAGAGGTTACAAAGGCAGAAAGGAAGGCATGTGAAGAGTTGATTCGCTGTCAGAAAGCTGAAACGGCTGCAATAGAGGCTAAGCACAAAGTAAACTTCTTGATATGAAATCTTAAGATGATTCCTATGTTTAAACATGTTGACACAACTAGGCACCATGAGTTTTGTAATTTTTTTTTTTGCTTTTCAATTTCTAGTCTCGTTCTTGTCATGGCTATGTTATAAAGAGAAAGCAGTATACATGCATGAAAATGTGGGAGTTTTGCCTAGTGCAGTGGATGGTGAAGATGCTACATATTCATTTTAGTTTCTAAATTCTTTCTGTCAGTCCAAGTGTGGATTGGGAAACCTAGAATATAGATTACAGAGTGCAAAATGTACAGAAAATGAATCAAACTCGTTTGGAAGATTAACTAACCTTTTGAATCCTTTTCAGTTGGAACTTTCAAAGTAGCATCGACAATATTTCTACCATTAGAGCAGAGTCTGTCCTTTGTGCTGACGTACTCCTTTTATTTTTCTCAAGGATTAATTTAGATGATTTGAAGCTATTAGAGCATCAACTTCATTCTCAACAATCTTTTGACTTGCACAAACATTTTGGATACAGTATCGGAAGTGTTTCTTATTTTCTTGGATTTTTCTGATGTCACTGCCTATTTACAGGTTGGTGCACTCGAGAACTCATATGCCGAGGAATTAATTCGGAGGATGGATCTTGAGGAGATGCTAAAGAATGAAAGGGAGAGATGCAAAACAATCGAGAATGAGAGAAATGGCTTACAAATGCAGCTTGAAAGTGCCAAGTTTTCTTTGTCGGAAATTCAGGAAGCTACTGACCATCCTCACTCAAAAATAGACGAAGGGGATTGTGGAAGCACTTACAAAGGTGTTCTTCGTCATACCCAAGTGGTCATAAAGATGATGTATTCTGTATCGAAGTACGATCAGGAGGTGAGGTACTCGGTCTAATTGTATTTCCTTAAAAATTCATACCCGCCAATTTGAATGAGATTATCTCTGGATGATGGTGCTGAAAAAGTAGCATACAGCCACCTCATAGTAAGGACTTTGTGCATATCCATGCCTATGTGATTGCTTGAAACTTTTGATATCATGAAACCTAAATTGTAAATTTGCTAGGACATTTAATGCCTTTTGTTGTTTTATTTAAGCAGAAGTCGAAGACATTTATCAGGTGAATATGAATATATTTCTTAGAGTAATGTGATTACACAGGCTTTACTCAATTTTCTGTTTTATTTATAGAGATACTGAAGTAGACACTCATGTCATTCTGGGCTGTTGTTTCAGGTTCGCATTGCGAGCGTGTTGAGGCATCCAAATTTGGTCACCCTGATTGGGGTTTGCCCAGAAGCTGCGGCTCTCATCTACGAGTATCTCCCAAATGGTAACCTTGAAGACCGGCTAAACTGTAAAGATAACGCTGCCCCACTATCATGGCAAACAAGGATACAGATATGTAGAGATACATGTGCTGCACTTATTTTTTTGCACTCCTTCAAACCTCATGGGATGGCTCATGGTGATCTGACACCCAAAAATATTCTTCTTGATGCCAACTTCGTGGCTAAACTGAGCAACTTCGGATCGCATGATGCACCTTTCAGTTCCCATGCAACAGGAGACTTTTCTGCTGAGTCAGATGTTTATTCATTTGGGGTCGTACTATTGCGATTACTTGTTGGTCAAGCAGCATTGGATTTGGACGACGTTGTGCAAAATGCGTTGAATAATAATGAGTTAGATGCTGTATTGGATCAAACGGCAGGGCAATGGCCACTTGAGCAGGTCACAGAGCTGGCACGCGTAGCTTTGAGTTGCTGTGGGATAGATAATAGCAACCGACCGGATCTTCGGTTGGAGGTGTGGCCACTGCTCGAACAAATCCAAACACCGTGTGAGCAAGCGTCATCATCTGATCGTTCTTCAGGAGGTACTCAGCGGTCCTCATCATCTGATCATTCTCCCGGTGAAGAGCATGCCCAGCCTCCTTCATACTTCCTGTGTCCAATAGAACACGTAAGTTGCTACTTTCTTTCATCGTGCTGTAGTCATTGACTATGCTCGTTTTCACTAGCCGAACACAGCTAGAAAGTGCGTGCTTGCCTTAATTATCTTGCAGGAGAAAATGCGACGGAACTTGTCATACCGGTTCAGTTCGATACATCAGTAACAGAACTTGTCCTGGCACATCGTGATCTGATTCATTTACAGCGGCACAGGTTCAACGTGACCTCGCCGTTTTGAATTCTTCAAAAGAGTGTTGAGTCGACGATGCTTTTTGCAGGAAATAATGGAAGACCCTGTCATGGCAGCGGACGGCCACACGTATGAAGCGGAGGCGATAAGGGAGTGGCTGAACGGGCACGACACCTCACCCATGACGAACCTTCGGCTCCAGAACTTGGATCTCATACCGAACAGGATTGTTCGGTCGGCTATTCAAGATTGGCGTCGGACCAATGGAAGATAGCGTGGTCTGTCAAACAGAAAAATCTATGGACATTCCAGGAGGAGGAGTGATACACGTAAGAACATACGCCCGGGAGTAAAACACGAGGTTATGACTTATGATGTTAATTTCGTGGGAGCAGGGCTGTTTTTGTTTATGCTTTGACAAAATCAAAGAGCAATTTTGACACTTACCCGTCGAAATTTAAAATGTTTCGGAAAATAATGAGATAAATTATGCGCTGCTTGACATGTTGATATTTGCATTAGGGGTGTGCAACCAAACAGGTTCTATGCAGGAACTGGACCGGACCGTCGGAAAAACAAGTCCGGAAATCGGTTCCTGTTGGAACATTTCCGAGCAAATACCCGCCCATGGTCCAGATTGAACCAACCTATTTTGGAACCAGTTTTGAAATTGGTTTTATAAATTAAAAAGCGAAAATCCTAATTTCTCGCTTCCTTAAATTCTAATCTCAGCACTCTTTCATCCTTTGTCCTTTCTCTAACTCATAGCCAATATTTCCTCTTCCCTTGATTTTTATGAATTAATGGGGAATAGAGTTTTATAATTTATGTTTTATGTTATGTGGATGAACATTTTATCATTTATAATTATACATGACTATGTATTCATCGTATGGGCGAATTGTGTTATTCATTTTTTTACTTTAAATCATTTGTTACTTATAGCCTCATATAATTTTACGGTAAAAAATGAAAATGAACCAAAAAAGGAAAAAAAAAATACAAAATAGGTTCTCTGGTAGACTTTAGAACTGGATTGGAAAAACATGATAGGTTTTAGAACCGATTCCAAGGTCCAAAAACTGAAAACCGGTTATAACGGGATTGGTTCTAGTTCTGGAATCCACTCACTTTGAAACTGATGACCACTAATTTGTATACTATCAATTTAGGAGTCTTCGATTTTGACAAATCGGATATGTGCGATGTAACTGCCCGAGGGCCGACAAATCGACTTACATTGGGCCTGACTAATTGGCTCGTTGATGCCTTGCCGCGTGGCATTCGAGCTTCTGTCAACGACATTATTCTTTTTTTTTCCCTTTCATTAACCTTTTGTGGGTAAATTATTCTGACCTAAAAAGAATACATCCTTTGCTTTGGACAAACTTGAGCCCAAACTGGATAAGACCCCAATGTTCTAAAACAGAAAAAGAAGTAAAAGGACATCAAAGTGTCAAAAGTTATGTCGGTGCCAAAAAAATTTCGCGGATTACTTAAATGTAACTTTTTTAAAAGAATGATTTTTGAAGTGCCAACTCAATATAAGTTTCCAAAAATCCAACGTGGCCATATTTTATTAACTTCTTAGATTAAGGTAGCTTACTAGCTTGCCCAGTTAGTATTTAATTCCTAAACAATGCTGTATACTAGATTTCCCCCAAATTAAAGCCTTAAATTGCCAAATTGAACCAAAATTCCAAATTGGAAACCATACTCGCTATTGAATCAAGAATTGACGCCCTAATTCAATTTGCCCTTAAAATTAACCGCTCAATTTTGCTAATGGAGAGTAGGAGCTTCACAAGCAGCTCAAATTCGTTTCGACAAAATGAAAAAGAAGGTGAGTTTCATATTATTGTAGGCTACTGAGTCTAAGAAGAACATATTGCACTCGGTTAAATCTTGGAAGAAGAGATGCATTGCATATAGATAATGCTTGAAATGCAAATATTTCAAATGGATAAATACGAAATTCTTAGGTCGAGAGACACGAGTGGTATTAGAACTATTTGAAGGACAACATCAACTTCCACCGATATAAACAGATGAGTTAGACAATGTCGATTCAATGCGAGTAGAAAATGAAGGTTTTAACATCTCTGACCAATCATTTGAAGTAAAAGGAAGTATTATTGAGCATTGATTTGTGCTAAAATGTAAAGTAAGCAATGAGAAAGATCAATGAAATATGCAATTGTATTGGGATAATTTGTAAATTTAATCGTGTTGTTGGTTTGTTGGACTATTAGTGGAAATATAACTAGAATTTAGTTAAGAAAGGGCTGTTTGCCATATGTAATTTGTAAACTTAACATGAGGTTATGGTAAAAATTTAATGTGAGCAAGAATGCTTGTTTACACTTGAGACAAGATAACAAAAAGAAAATTTTCATTTTTCCATAAAAATTTAAAATAAAATTAATACAAAAAAAAATTATATTCACTATAACATAAATATCTCAAATTTTTTCGTGTTATTGAAAGTCCTAAACCTTTCCACCGTTATACAAATATCCCAAATTTTTTTCTATGTCACGAGAAAAACTCAAGATTTTTGGCTAAAAAAAAGTCTAGAGTATTTATTGTTACGGTGAATATAATTTGAGGTTTTTTTCTTTTTTGGTGGTATTTACCCTTTAAAAGTACTACCTAAATTTCAGAAAAATCACGACATACCTGGCAATCTGGCTAGCCGATGGCTCGCCACGTGGCGTTCGAGCTCAGGTGGACCACCGACGTTATTCCTTTTTATTTCCCTTTTCCCCGCGTTTCGTTAACCTTTCGTGATTAAATAATTCTGGCCTATTAAAAAAAATTACACCACTTCTTTTGGACGCACCTGAGCCCAGACTGGATAAGAAGAGCCCGACGTACTCGCGAATGAAAAAAAATAAAAAAATAAATAAAAAATAAGGAAGGAGGCAACGAAGCATCTCATCGACGAAGCAGGTCCCCACACGTACGAGCCCCCCTTCCCCGCTCCCGCACGTGCGGCCCCACCGGGCCCCACCACCATGCATGTGTGAACAGCTCACCCGCGCCCTCCGCGTGGGGCCCTCCCCCCCCAGCCCCCTGTCCCGCTTTCCAATTCCGTATGCTTCTCGAGGACTGCCCGGATTTTCTCCCCTGCTGCCGAGTCCACGGCCGCGCCCGGGTGACGTGTCCCGACGCGACTAGCCCGACCGAGGGAGTAAGTCAAACCGAAAGAGAGAGAGAGATAGAGAGAGGACCGGGGGGGGAGAGATCGGTTGACTTTGACGCGTCGGGCGCACGCTACGGCGGTGGGCGTGGGGCGCAGCGGATCGGAGCCTGGCGGGCGCCATCATTTATTCCCTCCCGCTCCACGACGGCTTATCTGTACGGCCCCCTATACGGGCGCTTTTGACCTGCTGAGGGAGTAGCCGGTCAGCCGCTGGGGGGTGGGGGGGACCACGGCGGGGTTCCCCGCCTCACGCGCTGCTGGCGGGGCCCGTACGGACGGGAGACTCGGGCGTCCTGCTTTTGGCAAGTGGGAAGTCGAAGTGAGATTTCACGTGGCTTTTTAATTAAGTTCATGTCCTTTTCATTAAGTTGCGTGCTTTTGAATTTTCTCTTCAGATATACCTACGTACCAATTATTCCATATTTTTGTAAAAGTTTTTTTTTTTTTTGGAACAAGAACTAAAATTACCGATCATCTCTACCACCAAAAATAGCCCGCACAAAGCAACGTATTCATAATTTTAGTTATTAGAGATTTATTTTTTGTTGATGCGGAAGACAAATTAATGAATCAACACGCAACTATTATTTGATTGATGATACTCTGCTTGATAAAACGAATGAATCAAAATCAATGCAATAGGGAAAATATGAAGAACGAGTCCAAATGATTTTCTTGGTTGATGTCTTCTTTTGGTCGTATGGTGACGTTGGGTATGTTGAGATTAACATGCAAAATCAATGTAATCGATTAATGCGTGAGCCTTTAAATAATTATTGAATAAAACACATTCGGTGAATACTACGAATTGATCGTACCATTTTCTAAATCGCTTTTGTAGATTTGTTCTATTATTTTTATCATTATCGTTAATTTCTTTGCCTTATTCTCATATCATCATTGATTACGACATTCTCAATTTATTTATTTGATGATGTGATTTATTTAAATAACTCACTTAAGAAACAGCTTTTGTTCCCACCGTGTTCCGAAGAGGCAAAAGTAAAGGTCCGGTCTTTCGTCCTTTTTCAATGGACTTCCGAATTTGTAAAAATAAAAGAGAATCCCCTATTTTATTTCGCTGAACGATAAACATTTATCGAAATTTAATTAGTGGTTCCCCGCCGGAAAAAATAAGATTAAAAAAATGAATAAATAAAAAGTACCATGCGATTCCCGTTTTCTATCTTCACCACCTTTTCGCCATGGGACGGGAAAAACGTGCGAACCACGACGGCCCGTGCGGCGCACGCGCCACGCGCGGGGCGCGTGGGGGTGGGAAAGCGCGGTGTGAAAAAGCGAGGGAAACCGGTTGAACGATAGCGGGCAACGGTTACCGCCCGGCGCCCCTCTCTCCCGCGTGTCCTCGTTAAAACGACACGTCGGGAAAAAGAAAGGAAGTAAAAAAAGGCGACGAGGAAAAAAACAAAAAAGAATTATTTAATAATTAAAAGAAAAGGTACAGAGTTTCAAGTACACGATATTTCATCCCTCCCCCCCCCTCTCTCTCTCTAGAAACTCAGTGCCTCTCTCTCTGTCTCTGTCTCTGTCTCTCTCTACAGCGGTCGAGCCTTCTAATCGAGCGACCGGAGCTTTCGTTACCTTCGCCGCGCCTCTTGATGCTCTGCGGTTCCCGGCGATGAAGGGGAGGGAGCTCGCCATCCGCCGCGCGGCGTGGCTTCTGGTCGCGTGCGTGATCCTCCGGCCGGTCTTCTCCGGCGACATAGTGCACCAGGACGACGTCGCGCCGAAGAGGCCCGGCTGCGAGAACAACTTCGTCCTGGTAAATTGTTTCTCTAACCCTAGCTTCCTCCCTAGCTTCCTCCCTCGCTCGAGCCGAGGATTCCTTTCCTCCTTTTTGGCCATTTCGTTGCGGTATTCCCTGCGTTTTTGTTTTTACTTATTCATTTATTTATTTATTCGGTTGGGGTTGGAGAATGGAGGAGAGGAGGGAGGAGCGGGGGCCTGCGAGCTCGTGGCTTTGGCGGTCGCCTTTGGCTGGAGCTGAATTGACCGTCGATCGTTGCGGTGGCGTCGCGCGGCGACGGTTCGGTCAGGGTTTTCTTGGTGCCGTCATCATTAGTTTCGTGACTTTTGATCTGATTGCTGAGGAAAAGGAGGCAAAAGGAAGCAGAAAAAGGAAAGGGGGGAGGAAAGACTTTCTGTTGGGATGGATGTCGTAAGAGTATTTGAACTGGGTTGTTTGATTTGACGCGGTGGATTGGTTTTAAGAGGTGGTATCCGGTGGAGGCAATTAGGTGTTTTGAGTTGTTTGATGCTGCTCTCGGTAAATTGATTTAGGATATTCTCTAGGAGTGCTCAGAATTTTTGCCTAGTGCGATGAACGAAGCGACCTTAGTTATTTTAATTCCTCGTGGTTGATAAATTACAAGAGTTGACTTCAAGGAGTTTCTTGGGATGCTTACTACCCCCAAATTGCATTTCTGGTGATGAGTCATCTTGGTTGAATTGATTGGGGGTTAGATATATTTCTCCGTTCCTTGTGATCGAGGATGATGTCCCCTGAATGGATTAGCATTTTTGGACATCAGAATCGCTGCTAACTATATTCTGATCTTTTCAATGCTTACTTGGGCTCACGGAGGTTGTTCCGGGTTAGATATATCCTTAATTCAAACCAAAAGTAATTAGTTGCGCTTGCATGACAGTCTCTTGATGACTGGAATTGAATGAATTACATACGATCTGTTTTTCCTTCTACGTTCATCTAGGATGCTTTTCTCTGCACGTGTAGTTATCGTAGGGGCTGTCGATCAAAATTTATCTTGTTCACATAAACTAATGAGCTTTATGTGTTTTTTCCTTTTCTTTAATGTTACTCCTACATTTGTTGGCTTGTAGCCTTTCCATTTCAGCACATGGACTAGCTTAATGATCTTTTGACCATCTATTCGTATAAGAATTGCTTTCTTTATACTTTTTTTTGTTGTTTTGCTAGCTAACTGGAGTTGATTAAAATTGATTGCAAAAGGACGCTGAACATTTAGATGCCATATCATGTTTTATTCCTTACACTTAGGGGTTTATGGTCAATTCACTGCGGCACCAGTGATCATCACATAGCATAGTTTGTATAGTCATTGAGGATAAATAATTGAGAAGAATTTGTTCTGTTGTGGTTTTATTTTTTCTAAAGAGTTCGTTAGGCTAAATAATGGCGTCACAGTCTTCACGTTGGCAGTCGATAAACTGACATTTACCTCCATGTTGCGATGATAGGTGAAAGTACCTACTTGGGTGAATGGTGCTGAAGACATTGAGTATGTTGGTGTGGGTGCTCGATTTGGCCTTACACTAGAATCAAAAGAGAAACATGCCAATAATACTAAAGTTGTAATCGCAGATCCTCCTGATTTTTGTACAAGGCCCAAGGAAAAGGTTCATTTCTTTTCTGTGAACTATGAATCATTGACATATCTATGGTTAAGTTCTTATCTATTTGAAGCATCTGAATCTGAATAGAAAACCCCACATATAATGTGAATGCTTTCACTGATTTTCATTTATGTAAATTCTTTCTTAGCTTAAAGGGGAGGTCGTTGTGGTGCAAAGAGGTAACTGCAGTTTCACAACTAAGTCAAATATTGCCGAAGATGCTGGTGCAACTGCAATACTAATTATAAATAACGGTACAGGTATATGTATGAACTTTTAGTTGTTGGGGTATAATGTTTACACACCACTTGTTGCTTATATATTCTGAGCTTGCCATGCCATTAATGAGTAACAGTGGTCAAACGATGCACCCAACCGAACTCATTGGCTGTCTAGAAACCACCTCTTGGGTGGCATTTATGCTAATCCTACGTGCATCATGCATGGAAAGCTGATGAAGGATACTGCCCGTTAAATATTGTCATAAATTCCTTTTCTGATAAACAATGGTCCAAAATTAGGTTGTCCTGCTTGAAGTGATCAGATTGCATTAGAAAGATGCTAAATTACAGACATGAATCAATGTGAAGTTTTCACTTCAAACATTCAGAAGAGACTCACAAGTCACCATAATCTCAGAATTCAAGTGTCTCCTCGCAGAAATAAATAAGTTTAATGAGCAAGTTCTTCAAGAATTCCCTTCTGCTCCCTCCTTTAACTCCATGTCATGCTTCAAGATAGACTGATAATTGGATGATGTGACTCACGAGCTCATTCTGTATGCAAGCTCAAAATCCTGGTGATTGTCAATACATACTTATCTGCTTTATCAAATAAATTGAGTGCTGTTATTATGGTTCCAATCACATGAACTTGCTTCTGCCAAATGAAAAGACAAAAAGAGAATGGAATTTGATGTTTTATTGATGTTGGCCATGATGTGCAGAACTCTTCAAGATGGTTTGTGAAGTGAATCAAACAGATGTCGAGATTGGCATTCCGGCCGTCATGCTCCCACAAGATGCTGGCGCAAACTTGGAGAACCTTATAAAAACGAATACGAATGGTGTGTAATGTGTGCATCTTTGTCTAGTGAAAGTGAAATACATGTCTAGAGAAGCTTATGCCCTAAGTTATATTCCTTGGGAGCATGTAGTTATGCAGAAAAGTTTGGACTAGCTGGAATCTTCTTTTGACAAATAAGTTGGTGTAACAAATCTCCATTTTCTATTGTTGTGTCTTCAGCATTTTGTCTTTCTTGCGACTGTGAACATGACGTGTCTTGTTTTTTCAGTCTCCGTGCAGTTATACTCCCCACGGCGCCCATTAGTGGACGTTGCAGAAGTGTTCTTATGGCTTATGGCCGTTGGGACCATCTTATGTGCTTCTTATTGGTCTGCAAAGAGTGCTAGAGAAGCAGCTATCGAGCATGAGAAATTGCTGAAGGTTACATAACCGTTGTTTTTAGTTCAATTTAATTGTTCTGGCCTTGGGTTTCAGGATATCTCTGTAATTGCTATTTCAAATTGATATAGAGTTTAACAATGGCAGGATGCCTCTGACGAGTTGGACGAAATCGAAGGCATTGGTTCCAGTGGTGTTGTGGACATAAACACGACGTCTGCTGTTCTCTTTGTTGTAGTTGCTTCATGTTTCTTGGTCATGCTGTACAAACTGATGTCTTACTGGTTTATTGAGGTTCTGGTGGTTCTGTTTTGCATTGGTGGAGTAGAGGTGCGCTTTCTTTTCTCATGTACATTCTGTATGAGTATGTATTTGGCAATTTTTTCTGTTTTATGTTTTTGCAGCATTTACTGGGAAAGAAACATAATAGTTGGTTTGGAAATTTCCACAAACTTGGCTGTTTTTTGGTAGGCAATAGTAATAAAAGAACAAGTCCTCTGATACTTGTCCCTGGCATGCGGTACTTGTCGCCTGTCAAGCACCGTGTCCTTTTCAATGATCGTGGATATAAAAGCAAGGATTATCAGAAGTTGGGATGTTGGCATTCCTTGGGAAATTTCCATCGTCTTGGTGCATAGACTGATTTAGAGATGTGCATTTTAATGCCTTTTGCTGAACAAATCCGATTCTAGTGACTTCGAGCATAGACATATGGACAATATTACATGTATTGACATTCTCCATGTGTTGTTTAAATCTAGAATGGTTTACATCAGTTGAGGATCGGGGTGTTTATAGTATAGCTGTAAACGACTGAGTGACAACTTGCTTGCCTGCCAGCAAGTCCTTCAAAAAATAGTCCTAGATGGAAGCTTGAACTTTTTAAGCTTTCCTTTGCATCTTACTCATTTTATGTGACAAGATTTAACTGTGCATTATGTCTACGGTTGCAGGGTCTGCAAACTTGTTTGGTGGCTTTTCTCTCGTGGTATATAACTTTCCAGATTTTGAAATTACATTTGTGCTTATAGTGCCATCAATCAGTTTTAAGTGACAAAATATCTTCATGCATAACACATCCTTTCTATTACTTCTGCTCTTCAATAACAAGTGCACTTTCCTTGTCGATGCTTGCACAATGTTTGCTAAGTTATGCATAACTCTGATGTACAGCCAAAATGAAAACAATATATAAATGGTACCTATTTTACTCTTCTTTCATGTAAGTTTTGCTTTCTATATAGTAGTCACAGAGCATGCGTCATTTATGGGATTGAGAAATAAAATTTGCAGTGTTATGTGATGAGAAGATAGAAAATCAAATTTGGGATGTAACGTATGCATAGGATTGCTTAATACTTTTATGATCATTTATGGGTATATTGTTATGCTTCATCTAATTAGAAGGCGTGGATTTTAATGGAATTTGTGGTTAAAAATTTGAGATTGAAAGGAGTCGTTGAGTTTGCTTCCTACATAATAAAATTTATCTCTCACAAGAGATAATACCCTGATATTCTGAATTGATAAAACTATCTCACTTCCTCAAGGTTATTGATTAGTTTGCTCTAATGAGTAAGGAGTAATGAGTGATAGTTGAAGCAAGCATTATTTTTTGAGCCATATCTCTTTTCCACTATGAATGTAAAAGCTGAAATAAAGTACAATGAATGTCAACTTTTCAGGATATTGATCTCACTTTTACTGAAGCGTCTTTTTCTGCCTTCTGTTTCTTTTTATCATGTTGAAAAGTACATGGACCATTTTTTTTCTGATATTACGAGACTGACCTAAAAAAATTTTAGTTTCAGATGGTTTGAGAATTCTGCGCAATCATTCGTGAAGTTACCCATCTTTGGAGCCGTTTCACACCTAACTTTGGCTCTTTCTCCATTCTGCATAGCCTTTGCTGTCCTTTGGGCAGTTTTCCGCCGTGTTTCCTATGCATGGATAGGTCAAGATATACTTGTAAGAAAATTGCCATTGCCTCGCTGTCTTCTTTTCCTTCCTTTCATTGCCTCGATAGCTTCTGTGGTTATGGCATTTTTTGACCTATCAATGTACTTTGGGTGTTTAACCTATGGGTAAAAATTTCTTACCGTCGCTTTATTGTGGTGTTTGCTGGTCATATTTATCTTTCCTTATTATCTGACATCTTTTGTCACAACGGAGTATGGATGAGGTCCATACCCGAGGACATGACCTGGTAAATAAGATATTTGGTCGCCATGAGGTCCAAAAGAGTAGGATCTGTTTTTAAGGAAATCATGGCAATTTATGGAAACAACAGAACTAATAAGATGTTGCAGACAGCCATCAAAATCTGTTTATATATGAGATTATACTTGTTAAGCAGGAGTATTTAAAGGCTTGTTAATGTATAAGCTGAAAATTATTCAGGGTGTCTCCCAGAAAGGTTTTAGAATGATAGTTTGTTGAGTAAAAGTTGGGGAACCATGGGGAAAGAAATATCTAAGGTTCTTTTTCCACTAAGGGCTGAATGTATTCTCCTCAAGGTAACTTGTTACATAATTGACATGGACCCAGGTGTCATTTGCTGGACAATTAGAATGGTATGTTCTCGTCCCTGTCTTTCTTAGGAGACCTGTGGCAGCTTTTGCTTATATGGGTGAATCCTTAAGTCATTTGATACCTGAAGAATTTAGATTGTTACAATTGCTGCTTGCTAATATATTTTTCTTGTTGAGATGTAATCTGATTGCCTTTATGCTTTTCTCTTTTTGCCTAGTTTATTTTTATTACTTCTGATCCAGTAAGATATAATGCTTTGCCTTTTCTTTTATCTTTGTTTTCTATTTATTTTAAAAGAGACATTATTTGTATCCAGATTAAAGAGACCACCTAATGTTGCCTTTTCCTTGTCTGAATTAGGGAATTGCTTTGATAATCACGGTTCTTCAGATAATTCGCCTACCAAATCTCAAGGTGATGATCACTGGAGGCTATTGTTGATTAGTATATAACAGTTAGATTTTGGATTTTGTTTGAGATTTTCCTTTTCTTCTAAATCTATCTGGAATATCCTTGCCTTTTATTTCAAATCCTCTGCTAGGAAAGGCCTTTCCTGTAACCGCAGGATGCACAAAGTATTATATTGAAGTCGGCAGACAAGCATCAGAAAGCTCTGCCATCAATATAGAAGGATGTCTATGAAGATTCATAAAAAAATCTTGCTTTTATGCATCAAAGAAAAAAGCAGATAAATGTGCTTTTCAGTGATCTCTTGTTCTTTTATTGAACAGGTTGGAACAGTTCTTCTTAGCTGTGCTTTCTTGTATGACATCTTCTGGGTATTTGTTTCCAAATGGTGGTTCCATGAAAGCGTGATGATAGTGGTAAGCAACTCTTTCTGAAGCTCGTATACTTGTTTGAGATCCATTTTCCCATAGCTGTTGTGAGAAAGCTAAGATTGCTGTAATCCAAGTGAAAGTACATGAACCTATTTCCCAAGAAAACTGTTAATCAGGTCACATCTCTAGCTGGATGGAGTTTTCTTTACATGCTTGGCTCAGGCTAATGGGATTGTTAACTTCAGGGCAGGCCAGTGATCCTGACCTGGAGATGGAATGGACAATTTTTGAAACACGAGTTGGCAAATTTCTTTCCTTCTTATGATTCTCACTAAACGTAAATCCACTAAAAGAGATGCTTATCAAGTATGGTCTGGGCTTAGCCGCTCATCACAAAATTAAGCTTCACTTCACGTGAAGCAAGTTTGGATATGACAAGTAAATTCCCCCTCCTCCTTGGGCTTAAGGAAATTAACTTCCAACAAATTCCTGTAAACAGTAGTAGACGATACATATATCCTAGAATGGAGTGACACTCAGAAATTTGTTATTCGAAGCCAAATTATGAGCTTCAGTATTGTTCTATCTTCTTGTCCGGCACACAGATTGCAACTCCTTCACCACTGTGGACCAACCATTGGCACAAACCGATTTTCCTTAGTACTTGAATAGCTTGAAGAGAAACCCCTGTAATTCTCAAATGTTTTCGTATCTCTTTTGACGCGGTCTAATTCCAATCTGGCTGCTGTCGCTTCCATTACTTCAACTGAGTTAACTTTTGCAATGTAAGTTTTTCCCATCACAAGATGACTCAATTCAGTTAACTGGATCAACTTTTCTTTGTCCTTCTGTGCAGGTTGCACGTGGTGATAAGAGTGGAGAAGATGGGATTCCCATGCTACTGAAAATTCCACGACTCTTTGATCCTTGGGGTGGCTATAGCATCATTGGATTTGGAGATATCATCTTACCCGGTCTGCTAGTGGTGTTCTCATTAAGGTTTGATTGTCAACTTCATAAGCTGAAGCTTGCATCTTATTGCATCTAGATTCTGGATGTTTAAAGCAATCCCTGTTTCTTTATAGTAATTGCTTACTTGTGTCTCTCCAATCTTTCTGACAGTCATGCTTTAAAGTGAAGCAACTAGCTTGTACTGATTCTGGCTCTAATAGAATGGAATCTGGTGTTGCCTTTTCCTTTTCTGCAGGTATGATATGTTGGCAAAAAAGAAGATTCGAGAAGGATACTTCTTGTGGGCAATGATTGCTTACGGTCTAGGTATGAGAAGCTCTGGATGTCGATTTCCATTTTGGTCTTAATGCAATAGTAATATTCCATTTCTCCAAGATCTGCACTTTTTTTTGGAGGGACTTGCGGTTGGCACTTGATGCCTCTTTCTGGCTCCCCCGTAAATGCCATTGACGCACGATTTCTGGTCTTTATGCAGGACTGCTCATCACTTATGTGGCTTTGAATTTGATGGATGGACATGGGCAACCTGCTTTGCTTTATATTGTTCCCTTCACGCTCGGTGAGCACGATCATCAAATGAACTCTGTACTCTGTCAGTTGGGTAGTTGCGTGTGTATCCAGAGAAGACTTCTTGGGGGAGTATTTGAGGCTTGTAATTGGGTGTCACGTGAAAGATTTTTTGGAAGTATATTTTGATTTCCATTGGTAATCCATACGTGAGCTATCACCGCTTACTCTCCTGGGGTTGTGGTTGCAGGGACCTTTTTGACATTGGGAAAACAGAGAGGCGATCTCATGACTTTGTGGACAAGAGGCGAGCCAGAGAGACCATGCCCGCACATCCGACTTCAATCCTCTCAATGAGGAACTAATCAACCCTAATGTAATTGCATACTGGTCTTTGGTCTTTTACCCTTATGTTTAGTTCCGAGTCGCTTCGACCGCAGTAGGCTTGTATCCTGGACTTTGGACCCACCCTAGAACTGTAGAAAATTTAGTTTTTCAATAGCCTATAAGCAAAACTATACTGTAAAACTAAAGGACATTTATATCGAATGGAGATCTACATGCTATTGCTTTCATAAAAGGGAAGAAAGTGATGTTGCATCCATCTAATAGAAGAGAAGTATGTATTCACTGTTTTGTCCCTCCAAGTAAACGAATGAAGTGATCCACCCTCACTCATGGCTATAAAATGAAGTCGTCCTCTGGAAAATCCTGAATGTGGCTAAAGGAAGCAGATTGTGCCAGACCATACCAGTAGTTTGTCGACCGGTTGGACCGTCTCGACAGTGGTTTGTCAGATCTCTGCCTGTCGATTTGAATTGCACGTTGGGGGATGATTTGATAAGAACCTGAAGCGAATGAAATCCGGTGGTCGCCTGCAGTCGTTTCTTCAATAAAATTGTTCCGAATGAATTGCAGTGCCTGTTCAACTGAACTTGGACGTGAAACATGATCAAACGTTATGGCACGAGATCTCCTCGAACCGGTTGCCGTAGGACATGCTGGAGGGAGTGATTCGCGAACTACGAACCACGTGCAGAAGGTGGTAGGGGATGTTCTTGGTTCTGAGTCGGACTAGCTCGACAAGGAAGGATGCGTACATGTTGAGAGGGAACGATGGTTTAATCTGAGTCCACGTACGATGCCAGGGAAGGTCGATTCTCTATTGTGGTTTCTGTGAGGAACGTGTTTAGAGTGGTCCCCAAAAAAAGGTTGCTAAATGTCGCACCAAATGTTCTTGTGGCATTATCAATTCGATCGATTTTGTCAGTCAGTGTTGGCCGAAAAACTCTTTTTTCTCCTTTACCTTCTTACTTCTTCGTTAATTCAGACATTCCAATTAAATAAGTGCGCGCTACGAAATAAAAATAATCCTCGAGCTGCTAGTTCTCACTAATACCAAAGAAATATCATCATCAAACTCATGTTAGCTTCAAACAAACTTTTATAAACCGTGCATTTTTTGGCATGTTATTGAATTGGTAGTGATATATTCTTTCAAAATGAATCATAAGCTCGTTTCTTGACCCATATTTTATGAGTTTATGAGTTTAATTGTTATATTGATTAGTTATTTCTAATAAATGGGTTTATAATGGTAAAATTCAAAATAAATTATTGTTAAATGGGTTCAGACCTTATTTCGAGTCAACCCATATTTATAACTCTCCTTTCACTCTCTCTCTCTTACCCTCGCTTGATATTGCACTCCTCATTTCGCTCTCACCTCGTGATTGAGTATGAGTTTTCATATCCCCTTTCATATTTGATATATGTCACGTTGTGATAAATGTCACAAAAAAGAGTTTGTAATAAATGTTTTCAAATGAGTCACGGTGTTTTGATAAATGTTTTAAGATAAGTCACCATGTTGTAATAAGTGTGATGAGTCATGATACTGAATTAATGGTAAGTCATGGGTGTCATGGGTGTGAACTACATTTTGTTATTAGGCATTAATATGCCTACGCCACTAGTGACGTAATCTTGTTTGTCTTTTCTTTCTCTTATGCCTATAAAGGGCATGCTTTATGATACATAGAGGTAGACTAGCCTCAATAATAAAATCGTGTGTTTGTGTAATTTTCCCTTTTTCTCTTCAAATTTTCATCTCATGTAGAAATCTTAAAACGGTAAAATAGCACCTTATCCTTCACACTCTCCTTTATGAGGATCATGTGCATACTAAGCCTAGAAAGTCTTATGTTTGGAAGGATGGTTTAGCTATATGTTTGGTAAGGCTTTAGAGAGCCATTGCAAGGGGACCGAATATCTGCATTTACTAAGTTTTTGTTCCGAACATATTTCATTCATCAAATCCAAAGTGTATTAACCATACGAGTCAAGTTTTATTAAATCCAAATGAGATCAATTTGGGTCACATCATTTGCAATTAAGCTCAAAGTCAATTCGATTGCTAATTTGACCGGTCCATTTGTCGGATCATTAAATAGTGGCCATCCATGTTAGCTGCATCGGGGGAAGATGATCTCCTTTTTTAGCCTATTAAATATGTTTGTTGCGAAAGCAGTCCGATCGATCTCGACGGGAACGATCATTAAAAATAGAAAAAAAAAAAAAAAGAATTTCGAAAAATGCGTCGCATAAAAGTCCCTTTTACGCTTTACGCAGGAGCCGTACGATTTTATTGTTTTTTTGAGGACGAGGATTTTCGCGCAGCTTTAGGAGGAGGAGAAACCACCGCCCCAGGTGCCGCCGGGCTTCCGAGGCGCCACGTGTCGGTCCCTCGGCACCCCGTCTCCTCGGTGGATCGACGAAGGCCACTCCTCCTCGGGCGTCTCCCGCTTTTTTCCAAACGACACGCCGTCGAAAAACTGAAAAAAATAAATAAATAAATATTAATTTAGAACGAATAATTTAAAAAGAGAAAAAAAGAAAAAGGAGGAAAATTCGTGGCCTCTTCTGTTTATCCTCTCCGAGCCTCGACCTCACAGTCACAGCCGGAGTCGTGCGCTTCTCTTCTCTTCTCCTCCCTCCGTCGCCGTCCGTTTCCGAAGCTCGCCGGCCGTCGATTTCCGGAGACGACACGGGAATGGAGTGACTCGCTGCTCGGGGACTTCAGTCGGAGACGCGCAGAGATGGCCATTGGAGCTCTGATTTCCAACCGCCACTTCGGCGCTTTCGTCGGCTCAGGTATGGCTCAGTCCTTTCGCCGTCCCCGCCGTTCCGCCGGGTTTCGCGCCGGACGCGGTCGCGCGAGTCCTTCCTTCTCCGCTCGTCGCGGCTGTTTTGAGTGAGGAGGCGTTCGTTCTGGGGGGTGGCGCTTCGGGGCTCGCGTCCGGTTCTCTCGCGCTTCTTTTTCGTTAGTTGCATGCGGCTCTCGTGTTGGAGTGAATCGGCTTGCTGGGAATGCGGATGCGATTGAGAGTCCGACGCTTTCGCGTTCGGCGGCGGACTGTCCTGCGGATGATGGCCGCGCCGCTCTTATCTTCCAGTAGGGAAATTTAGCAATGCGAAGTTTTGATAGAAGCGCGTACGTGGAATTCGCGCACCGACGGCTCGTCCGCCGTGAATACTTTCGCATGGCGCGGATTCCAAGTTTGCATTTTGTGAGAGCCTGAGTATGGATTTTGAGATGTTGCTAACGAAAAGGTTTAGTTTTGCTTCTTTCTAATTCTAGGGCTTCTTAGTCGATGCGATCGTGACTTTTTATTGGTTGCGGGACTCGTAACTTATTCAGTTAATGTCACTTCGGTGTGCTTATCCCTTGTTCATCTTTAGGAGGATTAAAAAGGGTTTTATTGTTTAGGTGTTGTGTGTATCGGGAAAGTTTTTGAGCTTTTACATTCTGAGGCTAATTACTGTCAGCATTGGCAGGCAAATTATGTCAAGTGGAGAGAGGAACTTCGCCCTGCGGAGGATGTCATGTGGCTACATCCATGGCTCTGTTTCCTGGGAGCATTTCGCATCCAAATTTGTGCAGACACAGGACCTGCTTATATACATCCAATTACTCGAGTTTTGCTCTCTGTGTTGCTGTTCCCTTGGATGGAGGGATCTCCAGAAGTGCAGGTAATTTGCCTGACGAAAGTAGTTGCAGCACTCTTGCTCAGTATAGAAGTAGAGGAAGATGTTACTGCTGTGCTTCCTCAAGTTCTTGTCATGTCGGCCGGTCTAGGCTCCATGCACCACAGGTTCCTCGTACAAAAAATAGACCAGTCTGGCAATCTGAGCTTGTTAAGGTCAATAGAACCCGTGCTTATTATAAGTCAGAGGAGTATGAAATTTCAGAAGCAAGGTTGGAAGCGCTGACTGTCCCAGAAGGGTCAAGTGACGCTCTTTTAGTTGAGGGAAGTGCACAAGAAACATCTCCGTGGTGGGAGCAGTTTCCAAAGCGCTGGGTGATTGTTCTGCTCTGTTTCACGGCATTTCTGTTGTGCAACATGGACAGGGTATGTGATTTTCTTGTTCTATTTTCCAATTATAGACAAAAAAACCTTAGCTGGAGTTTTAGTAGAGTAAGAGTTCCCTCACTATGTGTAGTCGTGGGATATTATATCTGTTCTTTTGCACCGCCAAGTACGAAAAAGGTTCCTTCCGTCAGTTTTCTGGTATGTTGGTTTCTTATGGCAAGCAAGATTTCTATCAAAGGGGAACTGAGGATTCAGAGAGCTTTCATACTCAGTCCTATCGATATGCCATAGCATATTCTAACCTGTTTCACTGTGCATTTAGGTCAACATGAGCATTGCAATACTTCCAATGTCACAAGAGTTTGGTTGGAATAGTGCAACCGTGGGGTTAATTCAATCCTCTTTCTTCTGGGGTTATCTACTTACTCAGGTATTTTTCTGTATTAACATCAAGTACTCTAAGTAAATGTTCAATTATTTTATGAATTCCTAGATAGAGTCATGTAAAGTTCTGCAGGACACATGTATATATAGGATACATCGTCATGCTTTTTCCTGATGAATGCATGGATGACAATTTAGGGCATGGTCCTCATCTAACTGCTTTTTATCTTATATTTCCTGTGCATAGATTGTTGGAGGCATATGGGCTGATAAATGTGGAGGGAAGTTGGTGTTGGGTTTTGGAGTTGTTTGGTGGTCATTAGCGACAGTTTTGACACCTATTGCAGCAAAACTCGGGCTTCCCTTTTTGCTAATTATGCGTGCTTTTATGGGGATCGGTGAGGTCGGCCCTCTCTCTTTCTTTGTGTCATTTGATTGTCTAATGATAATATTCCCTACCATGGTCTCAAATAAGTAACTATAATTTGCATTACCACAGCAAGCCCCTAGATTGTAATTTCCACATTGTTCCATCCACAACAGCTGATTAACCCCTGAGAAAGGGCATTTCTTGTTGCCACTCTGGCGGCATACTTACCATCAACCTTTTCTTTCAGATGGTATCAAAGCATCAGACATTACACTTATGTTGCTCTTCTATACAGGGTGTAGCTATGCCTGCTATGAACAACATACTTTCAAAGTGGATTCCAGTTTCAGAGAGAAGCAGATCACTGGCTCTGGTCTATAGTGGCATGTATCTTGGTTCTGTGGCAGGGTTGGGCTTCTCACCCTTTCTGATCCACAAGTGCGGCTGGCCGTCTGTTTTCTACGCGTTTGGCTCCCTCGGAAGCATATGGTTTGCACTGTGGCTGAGAAAAGTATGAGTCAGTTTCCATCCATTAATTGTAGCACAGAGATAAACGTTCAATCAATGAAGAAGTTTCGAAGTTTTGGTTCTTGGAAGCAGATAATATGACTTCAGGATTCGATTTCTGTCAGAAAATTTGTGCCAATGAATTGAAGTTTAAACAGTTGCTTGTTTGATGAGATCATATTTACTTTGATAAAAAACGTTAGTTCCAGCTATCTGCCTGCCACTTTAGTAAGCGTTCACCAAAATAGGTGAAGGAAAAAACTATAAAATGAAGATTAATTAAAGCGGTGACTCATAAGCAAGATTCTGGCATGGGGATTACAGTTGGGATTAGAGAATAGATTCCATGCATCTATAACTTGGATGTCCTACATGGAAAACTAAATATTGTTTTTTCCACCCATTGGTTGGTTTGTTTACAGGGATATAGTTCACCCAAGCAGGACCCGGGGCTCACTGCAGATGAAAAACGGCTAATCTTGAGTGGTAGCGTGTCAGAGGAACCGGTATCTGTCATTCCATGGAAACTAATTTTATCAAAAGCGCCTGTTTGGGCTCTAATAATCTCGCACTTCTGCCATAATTGGGGAACTTTCATTCTTCTAACATGGATGCCCACGTACTACAACCAGGTATTCGAGTTCAACTCCTGTAGTTGTAACGTACGCACCCTTTATTAGCTTTGATCATTATCTAATTTTAGACTTTTGTGGCTGATCTGCATACTCTTACTCTTGCAACATCAAAGCTTGGATATGTTTTGGCTTTGAACAGTAACATATTACCCAGCCTCCCTGTTGACTCTACTACATCTTCCAAATATATAATTTACAAATTTTACAGGAAAATGTAATGGGCATTTCCTTTACTAACTGCATATTTCAATAACCCGCAGTATTTTAGTCACTGTATTAAGTTTAGATCATGAAAGTCGGTGGAACTTTTACCACATTTATGATATTATGATGACCTGGTATACTTTTCCAGGTTTTGAAATTCAACCTCACCGAATCTGGCCTCCTCTGTGTCTTGCCATGGTTAACCATGGCCATATTTGCAAACTTAGGAGGATGGATTGCAGATACACTTGTCAGCAAAGGTATCTCAATCACCAACGTCCGAAAGGCAAGTACTAATATCTGCGCTGTCTTCAAAATGTATATACTGTTTGGTGAAATCTGCAATCTATATTTTGTGAAAGAATGAGGCTTGCTTTTAAAATTTTATGATCTATGGGATTGATTATTTATAGAATCGTACTGCAACAAGTATCACCCGTTCCATTAGAGAGCCAAATTCCTGGCAAGGTCAAGAAATCAGCATGTAGCCGTTTATTTACATGCGCTCCCTGCAAAAGAGTAAGTAATCCTTTTACTGAACCTCTATTATTGCAGATCATGCAATCGATTGGGTTTCTGGGCCCAGCCTTCTTTCTGACACAGCTGAGCCACGTGAAGACACCTGCTCTAGCAGTGCTGTGTATGGCATGCAGTCAGGTATGAGTTTACATAATTTTGGACCATGCATGCCGTGTGAAAAATGACAGTCCAATGAAGAGATATTGGCATCATCATTGAACTGCTGAAGAAGTGCCTATATTTATCCTGGAAAAAGACCTACAGTGCATAGAATCAACTACATGATTTGAAAGTACTTCCATTTTGATATATAAGCTGTAATGAGGAAGCTGCTGAAAACTATCTAGGAAAAGAAAATTGAGGAAGCATCCTCAAGAGCCCTTTACGGAGCTGTTAGTGAGAAAAGTTGAAAGAGTGAAGAAACCATGAGTTTATCTTCCAATTGACTGATGTATATGAAGTAGTGGCCTAAAAGGATTGATATGGCCACCCACATGATATGTTTACTTGATGTTGTATTCTTGCCATTGCACTTTATTGTGCCAGAGGGAGTCTTTTAGCATTGCAAAAACCAAAACTGAGGGTAGTGTTTCATCTTGTACGCTGGAGTGGCTATTATGGAGCTTAATGACCAGAGTGGACACTGTATCTCTTAATCTATGAAACCGCAGTTTTCTACAAAGAACAGCCTTTTCAGAGTAGGATTTCCATGAAATTTGTAAGTTCAGAACAACCCAACATCTGGCATTAACATTGGTTTATATGCTCTGTATGACAGGGATCTGATGCATTCTCGCAGTCTGGTCTCTATTCCAATCACCAAGACATTGGGCCGCGCTATGCTGTGAGTTCTGGCTCCTTACATTGCAATTTTGGGAAAAACAAAAAAACAAAAAAATCCTTCTTCAAATGCAAAATGAATGCGAACAATCGACTTAAGTTTCCCCTTGGGTTATAGAATCTCCTTTCGCCTCTTTGTTACTACCCTTTCAATCTTTAGCTTCTGTGCACCTATTCTCCCTGCCTACTTTTCTTCCAAATCTTTACTAAGTTTATATGTGTCTATCACAGGGAGTACTGCTAGGACTCTCAAATACAGCAGGAGTGCTTGCTGGGGTTTTTGGTACAGCTGCAACAGGATACATACTTCAACGAGGTATAGTCCGACCTCATGCATAATCAGATCTGTTTAATAGAAGTACCATTTTTTCCTTTCAGTTCAGGCTCTTGATCAACTTCACTGTTTTGCAGGTTCTTGGGATGATGTGTTTAAGGTGGCTGTTGTGCTATACCTCATCGGCACATTAGTATGGAACTTATTTTCAACTGGAGAGAAAATTCTTGACTGAGAAATGACCATCAGGGGGGAAAAATTATGTTGCCGACTAACTTAAAAGGCATCGAGTTAGCGAGCTACACGAGTATAAGGAAAATACTGAAACGAGCTAGTCAAAAGTCAGGCAGGGGGGAGACCTTATAACGCACCGTTGCATTTGGATACCGATTCCACAGTTCATCTTCACCGATTTGAGGCCCTCAGATGCTACAGGATCCCGATGACTTTATTTATCAGCTCCGAGCAAATTTTTCCCACGGGTTCTTCGATTTTATATGGGAAACTTAAGCTTTATACAGTGTCGGGGTGAAACCGCCCCCAAACACTTCGGTCGACGACTATGGTGCACCTCATTTATCGAGGACTCAAAATCATTTTCCACAGAACCCTGATAAATTCACACCTATAAATGCATCTAGCTTTGCATTGCTCATGTCCAGTACACATGTATTTATATCGATGTGTATATGTATATAGTATATAATTATATATAGACACTTGTATGGGTTAACAGGTATTCTTAGGGCTAGTACCCTGCTCGAGAATTAGTTCAAATGGTCAATGTGTCATGACTTCCCAACGAGCCAATTACCCGAGTTGGATCATCTCATGTGAAGGTCAGGAGAAAACAGAAAAAAGTGGCTTCAAGTTGTAGTTGAGTTTGAATAGACAGAACTTTTGAGTGGTCCAAGTTCCGTATCTTCAATATAGACAAACGCGTCATAAATTCTGCGCGCAAAGCTGAAACTCTTGAAGGCAAAGAAGAGTCCTTAACTTTTTACTGAGCACATGAAGGCTCTTGAAGGCAAACAACATTATTTCAAACAAAGGAAAAGGCCGAACCAGAAGCCAATAAACAAATAAATTGAACGGAAAACCCAAACGTCGTACGTACACGAGGCGGGAAAAAAGAATGAATTCAAGGGTGCAACCAAGCAAGCAAAGGGACCGCCGAGGATTGAATGCCTCTCTCTCTCTCTCTCTCAGTTCATCAAGGACCAAACCCTTCCTAGACCAAAACCATTCTTTTCCCGGCGGCGAAATCAATCAGATCAAGATTAAGAAACCAGATGAAAGGTGGGCGTAAATTGGCAAAGCTCTCTTTGCACCAGCCGATCGATGAACCTTCCCATTCCCACAACTCAAAATTTCAAAGTTCGACTCAATAACATCAAGCAAACCCCACTGCCGTGTCGCCGCCGCCGCCGTTACACTCACCGTTCAATTTGACGCCCGCTTCCTCGTTCCTCTCTCTCCTGATGCTCTCCAAAATCGGCTCCAAGTCCCTCCTGAGCACGTCCACTTTGAGCCCGTACTGCATGAACAGCGTCAACGACATCTTCTGCACCACCCTGTGCCCGGCGGCCACCCTCAGCCTGTGCCTCAGCAGCACCGCCGCGGCGATCGACTTCATCTGCAGATAAGCCAGGTCCTTCCCTAGGCAGATCCTCGGCCCCGCGTTGAACGCCACGAACTTGAACGCGTCCTGCATGACGAACTTCTGGCCGTCCGACGACAGCCACCTCTCGGGCCGGAACTCCGAGCAGTCCTCCCCCCACGTCGCCCTCATCCTCCCCGCCGAGTATATCGAATACGTGACCGACGATCCGGCCGGCACGAACGTCCCGTCGGGCAGCACGTCGTCCGCCACCACGTGCTTCGAGTCCTCGGGCACCGAGGGGTAGAGCCGCAGCGTCTCCGAGAGGGCCGCCTTCAGGTACACCAGCTTGTCCACCTCCTCGAACCCCAGGGGCTCGTCGACCCACCTCGCCACGTCGTCGCCGCGCGACTCGATCAGGACCGCGCATATCTCGCGAACGATTTTGTCCTCCACGGATGGGTTCTGGATGACCAGCCAGAAGAACCAGCTCAGCGCCACCGACGACGTGTCGCGCCCGGCCAGGATGAAGTTGAGCGCTACGTGCTGGAGGAACGTGTCGGAGTAGGACTCCTTCTTCTTCATGAACCTCGAGAGCAGGTCGTCGTGGGGGTGCCCGTCATCCTTCTGCTGCCGATTCAGCAGCTCAAGCTTGCGCGCGGCGATCACCTTGGACAAGTACTCGTCGATGTTCACAAGGCTGCGGCTCAAGCTGACCTCCATCCCGAGCCGGAGCCGCTTCTTGAACCTCCACATCACCTCGGGCAATATGAACCGCTGCAGCGAGGCCTCCGTGGCCCGATCGAAGGACGAGGCGAAGCCGTTCTCGGGGAGCCCCGGCGCGCAGGTCTCCGGGTCCTTCCCGAAGGCCAAGCCGCATATGTTGTCGAACGTGAGGCGGAGCAGCAGGTCCTGCAGATCGACCGGCTCGGAGCCCAGCTCGGCCGACTTCAGGATGGGGCAGAACCGGAGCTTGATGGCTCGGTTGAGCCACCGGGCCATGGCCTGGCGGAGCGTCCGGGTGGTGAACTCCAGGGCGGCGGTCTTCCGCTGGAACAGCCACGTGTCGCCGTCGGAGTTGAAGATGCCCTGGCCGAGGAGGTCGTGGAAGACGGCCTGCCAGGTGGGGCCCTTGGGGTAGTTGTCGAAGCGGGCCTTGAGGATGTGCTCGAGGTTCCTGGGGTCGCAGGTGACGGTCACGAGCCCTTGCTTCCGGGCCAGGAAGGGCACCGCGCAGATGCAGGTCTGGTACGTGCCGCCGCACGCGAGGAGGTTGTCGGCGATCCAGTCGTGCATGCGGTCGCAGTTCTCGATCAGCCCCGGCAGGCTGCCCAGTAGGGGCCAGACGCGTGGGCCCTTCAGCGACCGCGAGATGAAGGTGAACCAGATGAGGTAGGCCGTTATTGCCGTTAATACCAGTAGAGCTGTCGCCACGTCCATTTCCCGTCTTTCCTTCTCCTGTAGCAAAAACCCTCTTTCGCTTTCCTTCCCGGAAAACGCTTGTCACTTTCCGGGAGAACGAGCGCCCAAGTTTTCTCGGGAAAATCTTCCGACCCTAGTCACATGTGTGACGCAGTTGACTGTGTATGTGTCTGAACAGCAAAAGAAGCAAAGCGAAAGGAAATGTGGAGACGGAGAAGGAGAAGAAGATGCAGAGATGGATGTAATGAGAGAGGGTTGAGTGAGTGAGAGAGAGTGTGGTACGTACGGTTAATAAAGAGAAACGAGAGAGCAAGACCATTTATAGGTGAAAAGATGAAGAAGAGCAATAATGGCGGACAGACTGTTGCTTGAAATTTACCATGCCTCTCTCTCTCTCTCTCTCTCTTTCGCTCACACACATCAGTCACGCTGAATCACTCTAGTCTGACTGATATAATGAGGAGACACGCTAAAATCGTAATGGCGTGTCTTCAATGCACTGGCAAGGCCGTTGAGAAGCTCTTAAAAACCCTCGGTGGGAATCCTCTTCTCTCCTCCAGCCCCAACTCAATCATCTGCCGTATATTATAAGCCGCTCTTGCGAGAACCCCATGTCATGGCATCTCTCTCTCTCTCTCTCTCTCTCTAAGAGACATCACACGGGCACGCACACACGCATGCATGTGACACCTAATTCTGCAGAAAAAGGGAAAGGGTCATCAATTGTGGAGTATTGAATCAGAGAGGAAACTTTAATGAGATTAGGTGAGGAAGCAGCGACAGATCAGACGAAAAGAAACTCCAGGAGACCGTCTGTATGATGAGATGGAGAGGAAGGGGGGAAAAAAGAATGGGGGTCACACAGTTTAGGCTCGTTTTGAGGAAGTGCTTGCGCTTTCAATCTTCAAGAACCCTCCCTCCCTCTTCTCTTATCCCAAAAAGAAACCAGAGATCTTGCCGGGGAATAGCAGATTGAAGATTCTCATGTGTAGAGCCATGTGATGTTGTCTTAAATGAAAAACGGGTTGTTCATGTGGGCTTTGGTTAGGGGCCGGTGAGCGAACCACCAACAATTTATAGCGTTTACTTGCGGCGAAGCAATATTCTTTTCAAATTATTTCGGCCCTCCGTTTTCATCTTTATCCACCTCTGCGTCCGTTCTTTCTTTCACCAACCTTGCAATCTGTTGATTGAAAAAGAAAATAAAAGAGACAGATGAAAAGGAGGAACAGAGCTCTGCGCCTGACGATTGTGTTCTTCCATCCTCATCATCGTCATCACACGGTTCTGTTTGACCTCCGCACGAAAATTTAATAGCCTTTCATCTGTTTAACACGAACGCCAGGACGCAGATGGCAAACAAACATGGGAGATGTTAAGGTCAAACTTGCAGGCGGTGCCACCTGAAAGTAAAAGTAGCAGTTTTTGCTTCAATTGGCACTGTCAAAAACCCTCTTTTTTTTCTCTCTCTCTCTCTCTGATCATCTGATTCATGCCAGGCCCTTACTTTTCATTTTCTTTTTGCTTTGCTTTCCGCGTGATGTCAACTTTTGGAAAGAAAATTCGGACATGCTAAGCGAGCTCTAATCATCAAATCTACCAAAGAAAATTCATCGCTATCGTTACGTCATCGAAATCATATAGGATTTTCTTGAGACCTTCCTTCCCTTTTTATGCATCCAATTTTCGAGTTTCAATACGATCCGAACTTCACTCCGGAGGTGTCGGTATCAGGCGAAAATATCCAGTGATAATTCTCTTGTCGAGTTTCGGCGAGTAGCTAATTAGTGTCTTGAATGATGCAGACACTGTGTGGATGTGTACTTGAGGCTATAGAATTAGAGTGGAGATTGGATCAGCGAGAGAGGCTGGGTGGTGTAGCTAGCTCGTGACTTCCGAGGAGAAGCATGGCGGTGTGTTAGGGCAGCTAATTCTATCTAATTCTCTTACATGCAAGAGCGTGAATAATTGTTTGCTACAACCATGCCACCGCCCTCCACAACCAACGGACAGTGCAATTAGTCCTTTTAGTTGGCAGCTCCGCAGTACATGTTTGATCAAGAAAAAGAAGACAAAAAGGAAAGCAATCGGATCAAATCGACACGTTTATATATATATATACATATATATATATATATATATATATATGTACGGTGGATAAAGTCAATCAAAGTACAAAATCATGTAAGAATTTGCCTTCTTTTAAGAAACTAATGTGGGTGTTGCTACTTTTTTTTTCGGTATGCAATCGATATAAGGAAATGCAGGTTTACACAGAATATTAAGGATTTAATTTTAGTTATGGAAATGATTTCGTTAATGAGTGCTTCCAGTTAAGCAATCGGTCGAGGAAATTCTTTATAATTTTTGTCATGTCACGTAAAATCATTTTAAAATATCTCAAGTATTCTCATGAACATTGTTAACATGACAAGTAAACGAAATCACATGCGCCCATTAGTATGAATATACGATCTCTCTCCCTCTCCTTACTTTTTTATTTTTCTTTTATTTACTTGTTTTTGTTTCAATTTTTAAAATTTGGTATTTATGACAAGGGGAGAATAGGCGTTGACTTGCGCAGGGGATACGGGATTTATGAGGGGCAGGTTGGTGCTCGAACTCACACGACTCGATTTCAATGCAGCCATTTGCCACCGAACTCTCTGTCTGTCTCTCTCTCTCTCGACATTTAAACCGCACCATATCATCTCAATTCGATGCTAATTTCCATGATACCGAAAGGGTGTTTGATAATCACACTCCAAGAAGGCGCGAAGAACTATGAAATGCGATGCAAATTTACATTCCCGAGTTACCAACCCTCCACGAAATTCTTCTTCCGCCTACAAATGGCAAACTTTCAGGTTGTCACTCAGTCTCGATCTTCCGAAAAGTGTCCGTAGAAGAAAGGATTTTACCAATGGAGAGATTTCGTGCGGCTCATCGTTCTTTCCCATCACGATGTGTCATTCAGTGAGTTGGGGTCTTTTTCTTTTTCAACTTCAGATGCCAAGGCGATCTTTTCGCGAGCATGTGATGTGAATAGAGTAATCCTACTGTGGAATGCCGTGACTGGCCGGGAATTCATCAGCTTACCCGTTTATGCTTGAATCAACAAGGAATCGGGAGGTGGGGTTCATCTGCATCATCAGCTCCTTGCCCATTAGAAAATAGTTTGAAATGGTGCCAAATGTAGTGAAATGCATAAAGAATTTGATTTGCTAGCAGTGCACGTTTAAACAAGGGCAATCCTAGATACGCAAACTGGACCGCGTCGTTGGATTGTTATATCGAATATTACTCGAGAGTGCGTGGCATACAAAATTCATGATTTCTAGAAGGAGCGCTCTTGCTTTCCATCTTAGGTTTGTCGACTTATGAGGGTGTAGCGACCGATTCAATGAAATTGGCTATGAAAAAGGAGGCAATGCACCAATGGTTCAACTACCATTACGAAACCGTGGCTTCTGAATGGAGGGTAATCTTCCAAATTGAGTGTTTTCATTGGTGAACTCGTGGCATCTGAACTCGGAGCCCACCGTTTTCTTTTTGTTTTCGGGCACCATGTTTTGGCCAATCTTGCCACCCACAGAGTCCGTAGGAAGAGAGTGAAAAGCTTCCTCATTTTGCAGCCGATACGCCAGTATTATGACTTGGCCCGTTGCCGAAATCTTAGGGTATGTCCCAAATTCAAATTATTAGTAAAAGATACGGAATCATCTTAGGTTGCCGACATACAGAAACAGGACCAACATCTACCATTGCTGCTTTTTCTTGCGTGCAAGAAACCTCTTGCACGCCACGGCACTGAGAAGCAGCCAGCAAAACAACCGGCCAAAATGCCCATGTTCGTCTGAGATTAGTCTCATTAAGTGGAACTTGTTTAAGCTAATAATTTCGAGACCGGTGCAGACACGTCACGGAGCATACATGAGCCTTAGCGATATACTAAGGTTTTGGGATTTTGAGATCACGGGTTCAAGTCACTCAAATGGCCTCTATGCAAAAGCAGAGGACGCATGCAGAGTCCTGTAGATGCCATTACGGGATAACCTCGTGGAGCCGAACCTGCAACGCATATGCAAGAATTGCACGGGGACGAAACAACCCAATATAACATTTCCAGTGACATAAAGATCTCGAAAAGATTGGTGATCCCAACTAGAGGCTTTTCATGGTCCGATGACATGTCATGCCATGCAACTTCTGATTTTAAACACTTTTTGCACTCAGATTGACGGTTCAAGATATCACACTTTTACGATGCTTTCATGGTTAGTCATGACAAAAAGCCATAACGTTGTATGGCAGGATCTCTGTCCTTGTGCCATTAAAAAAAATTTCATCCACACATTCGGATACAATGAGGGCGACACGGCATGCTTTCTTTTTTCACCAAGCAAAGCAGGCAAACTACTAAAGCCACCATGTCACAGAAACTTTGCCTATAACACATGATGTCCAGTTTGGGCAGAACTACTATTGCCAGGCAATTCACTGTACAATGGAATACACTACCATAAAATTGTCATCTGTCACCACGATATAAATTAAATAGTACATGTGTAACTCAGTCATTGGAATCATACCCGCAGGACAATAAAACAACACACTAAAATCTCTCGCTCGGTCTCTGTCCCTCCATATTTTCGTCGTCATCTTAGTTCTCACTCGAGGAACTGCTGCTAATAAAGGAACCACGTCGGTGGCCACCCACTATCACATCTTTGATGCGATATATGGGACCCAGCAGCCTGCCCATCTTCTGTCAGAAAGAAGATTGAAGAAATAATCAGTCACAGCACCAGTATGAAGAAGCTTAGAATACAGTGCGCAAGCAGATCTAAGATACAATATCATTCAGCAAAGAAAATTACCAAAGCGATTCAACCAAACTCATTTTCGTTCAAGAAAATAAGCCAAAATCCAAAGCAGCAACTCAGGAGATTACACCTATTTCAACTTCATACAAGGATGCCAGACAAGTCACACTCTCATCCTTACTCTTATTTTTCTTTTTTGAACCCCAGACAATTACACCTTAAAAAGAAAACACAACTTCGCACTGGGTAAAAGTTAAAACAGAACAAATGCAATTGTAGATGGTTCACATATTGTACCTCCAACCCCGCTACTTAAGCCAAGTAAGGTTAATAATGAAGATCCCATCTTAAAATATTTGAACACTTATTATGCCCTTTACATAAAGGCCTTGACTCTCACAGAATGGACCACTGTCCAAGAAACCGACATGTTATTGTCCCGAGATAGGATGACCTGGAGTTACAAAACAATGACGCTATGGCAGAGTCACTCAACAATGCCCCCAGTTGAGGCAGTTTTTTAGGTCCAAGGGAGATGATACAGTAGCATATTGATATCCCAAACAAGAAAAGTAATTGGACAAATCTTGTGATTGGTTCCCCTCAGACATAAATAACTTATTTTCCAACAATAGTCTCTTCTCTTTCACTCTAAAGTTCCCCAGATATAATAACATTTAGTGCTTATTGTTCGCTAGTACAACTGACACATAAAACTAATCATTAGCCGTTTGCATGGAGAAATGAAATGTCTATCAATGAAAGCTACAATATTACAGTTCTGAATTGAAAAGGAGTGTATGCATTATCAGCAAGCATGGGCCAGAGTTCCACTGGTTGTGTCTCCCTTTACCAACAAATCGTGGAAGCAAAAGGCATACCTCATCATTGACGGCCATATGCCATTTAAGTTGAAGAACTTGCCATCTTTCTTGCTGCCACCTCTGCCCAAGAATTACAAGACCCATCACAGCTGCAGCAACAAAAACAGACCAAAAAGAATTTGCCTCCTTCGCATGTGTATAAAAAGAAGCCGCGCGTTTTTTCCACCAAGCTCCACAAGGAAGGTCAGACTCATAATAATCGTGATCTTTGGTGGATTTGGACGACCTTGATAACTCCTCATGGGAATCTAAGACATGCTCATGTTCGGTTAACTCGGAGCTTGTATTGTCAACATATGTACTTGGATTGGGGCCACCAAGAGCAGTTTCACTGTCAAAAGAACTTAAAGTAGCATCAGCACACGGCACATCTAGCCCTTGCAGATTCATGCCTTCCTCAAACTCCTTATCATGAATAAACTGTTTGCTGCCTGCCTCATCCAAACACTCTATCCCAGGAAACTCATCATGTGTCGTCCCGAAACTCGTATCTTTCTGGTCCTTTCCGCTAGATCTCCCCCCCTCTGTTTCCAGTTCAGTAACATCATCTTGGTCTATTTCTTCTTTGGTTTGATCTTTCTCAGGCACCAATGGAAGATTTTCATGTTGGCTGGGTGGAAAGATAAAGTGACCAGACATGAACAAAGCACGAGAAATTTCTGCATCATCAACATCATATGCACTACCCTTGTCATCAGTTTTTAGTTCAACATCTGGACCAGGAGCTGCCGCATATGCTGATGCTGTAAGTGACACAACTTCCCATTCATTTCTGCGAGTACTAGTTTCCTCTCCCTCATCTTTATCTGCCATTGTTCAGCTCGTCCTTGTCAACAAAAATCACCAAGAAAATATCATAATAGAGAACAGAAGATAAAAAAATTATATAGCCCTTCAAATGTGACAAAAGACGTCTATTGACAAAAACCAACAACTGTCGGTAAATTTAGGAACTCGTCATTCCAGAAACCTTAACAGAAAATGCAACAGGACAATTCACCCACGATGGTAAAAGCAGTTATACTGTGATGAGAGAGAGACCGAGGTCTCACAGGAAGCCACACAATATTTGGCAGTAGCTCTGGCAAGAGTTGTTGTTCTGTATTAATAGGGGACGGAATTCACTTAGGTGAGCTCACCGTCAAAATCTTTAGTATATTTATGTTGACAGACTGAGAATTTTTTTTTAAAATACGGGTTTTGCCTAGAGGTGGAAACTTGCATTAGTATGAGGCCAAGGAGAGAAGAATTCAGCAGAATCCCACCCTTAGTACTTTAACAAGACGATCCATTTTACAAAAAACAGCGCCAAAGTTCCACGTCAGCAAGTAATTTCATAGCATGTGATACTTTCTGGGAAACAGAGACCATGAACTCAACTGGAAAGCATGAGTTCAATATTAACTAAAAGGAATTTCTTCAAAGAAACAAAAACCAAACAAAAACAAGATGAAAGCATGAACTTATCGTATAACAAACTAAGAGGCGTTTCCATAATTTCAAACAAAGGTAATTCAGCTATCTCTAAATCCCAAAGGGATAAACAAAAAAACATCAGCTTAGAGCTTCAGAGGCAAAATCTGCAGCAGGAATTACAGAGGAATGATCCCCGACAGCCAAATCGCATAAAGCCAAACTTTGATGTAACCCAATCTCCTCATCCAACAACTACTTCCTTCTTAATTTTTCTCCCTCTATGAGTCTATCTTGTTTTCCAAAAAGCAAAAAGCTGTTGCTGAACCAATCAATTGGGCAGTCAACACAACCTGCACACCACCAATTCCACCGACTATCTTTCATCCGAGCTTCAGCGCCGGCCAACTACTAAGTCCAAAAGGAAAAATAACCGCTCCAAAAAATGCCAGCTAGGTCTCGAGTGCGAAAACTTCACGATACGCCGCTAAAAGAATCAAAGTCCCCACACTTCACACACGCATAGAATCAAAAACAACAGCTTCGGATCAATCCCTTGCTCAACAGAGAGGGCAACAGAATCGAGCTAGCTCCCGAATCAACATCGAGCGGAGCAGAATTCAACACGAAACTCCCGATAACCACCACCTCCAAAACCACGCCGGACGCACGGAGGCCGTTCACACCCCCCCCCCCTCATCCGGCGAAAACCTACGCCCTATCAGATCTCTTTCTCGACAGCGAAACAACAAAAAAAACATTCAATCGCCGCCGAATCGAGCCGCGAACGGATCGGCCGAACGACGGCGAAGCGACGGCGAGGGAGCGATCTACCGACGAACTCCGCGGACGGAGAGAGCGGGGAGGATTCTTACAGGCGAGCGGCCGGAGCGATCGGGAGATTGGCGAGCGAGTAGAATCTCTCGACGACGAAGGAGACGACAACGATTCGACTCGATTCGATTCGATGCGATTCGATTGATTGCAATGAAACTGTCTCGGGAAGTGCAGAGACGAATGGGCGAGAGAGCGGCCTTTTTATATGCCAGATTTTTCTGGCCACGTTTAACGACACAAGAAAAATAAATAAAAAAATGGAGAGGTAAACGGGCTGCTCCGGTAAAAGGTGGCTACGATGAAATCTGTCCGTTTATACATTTTGACAAAACCGGGAGCATTTTTGCCTCCTGATTTGAATTCTCAGCTCAATGAGAAAACATAAAATTCATAAGCTATGCATTAAAAATAATGTTTGGCACAATGTGCCATCGCCATCGGCATATTGGGTGTCTCCCACATGGCCATTGTCATATAACACTTGGCCACAGGTTTGAGAGCCACATGGGCTTTTCGGCGTCCAAAATTTATTAACTACAAATTCGGCATTCGGTTATACTTTTTTTTGTAAAACGGTGGGGTGAATTGACTAGAATGGCTTATTATAAAGTCAAATTGACTTTCAATATAACTTAAGGACCAAGAAATGTACTTATCTAATGTACATAATTTTTTTTTCTTGAAAACTAATATACGAACGTCTTTTTTACTAAAAAAACTGCCATGGGTCAAGTTATAAGTAGTCCATATAATAGTTAGGCAAGGCCGAATAACAATGTCATTGCTATATCGTGTTGTGTCGATGGGTGTTGCGATTTTGAAATCCGAACATAATATGTCAATTAAAATAGATGAAGAAAATCACACTTAATTCTTTTAAAAATGAATTATGCTATGTAAATATGTAAAAGAAACACGTTTAAATGATATATATATATATATATATATATATATATCTTACTTATACTATGAGAGCTTTATTATCAATCATGTTGAATGGATGGAGATTTAGTATGGCGAATTATTTATTTACATGTAAACCAATTAACTTATCCAATTAGATACACACTAAATACCGTTTATAACAAAACGGGGGTTAGCAATACTTTCTGCCACGCTGGTCAACGAAATTAAAAGTGGACGAAAGGAATACCGTTATGAGCAAATTACAGCTAATTGCATGTTAAGGAAAAAAATTAATAAAAACACCCAAAAAAAAAAAAAAAAAACTCAGTGGAGAATGCATGTGGGATTCTTATCAGCAAAACGAAATGGAGGGACGGATGCTACCGGCTGGGGCGGTCTCTTTTGTCCCGCGACGCGGGATTGTGTTGCGTGCTACGGTGCTGTGGAGTTGCACCGGAGACACGTTCCGGTAAAAAGCCGTTTTCTCTCGGCTTGCGTGCGAGGGGAGATTGGCACCTTACCATGAAATTCTTTGCCGTAAGGGCATTAAAATATGGTCGAAATTAGCCGGGTCAATTGGGCATTGATATGGTTATTACTTGCCAATCCGGTTGTAAACCGCTTAGTCTGGTAGAGGAAAATTGTCCAAAAAATCATAAATCTATTGTACTTTAATCAATTCAGTTCTAAACATTTTAATTGTGTCCTAAACTTTTTCACGTTTTGTTAATTCCAACTAATTTTAATTAGAAATCACTAATGTGAACATCGGCTGTCCTACGTAACATGGGTGAAGCTAATATGGACAATTTTGATAACGTTTTTAAATTTTTTCTAATTTTTCTAAATTTTATTTATTTATTCTTTTTTTTTTATTTTCTTTTAAGTCCGACGAGGGTCGTTGGCCAACCTTCTTTGGTTGCAAACGAGGGTCAATAGACCCTCGCCTAGAGCTGGCGAGGGCCGCGACTCTCACCATACTTGATAAGAGAAAAAAGGAAAAGAAATAAATAAATAAATAAATAAAATAAATAAAAAATTGTCCTCGTCAACATTAGTCATCTTACATGACATTATTAAATGTCTGTCAGCGATTTTTCATTAAAATTGACTGGATGGCTTAAATTAACAAAACATGAAAAAGTTTATGACACAATTAAAAAGTTATGATTGAATTAGCCAAAGTATAATAGGTTTAAGACTTTATAGACAATTTTCGAGCCTTGTTCTTATAAAATAAATGGTGTTATTCAGTGCGTAGGATCTTGAAAATTTTCCAATTGATCAAATAACAAAAAATTCATGAGATTTTTATAGCATACGACCCGATGGCTCAATCTTATGGAAGATGATTGGGAATGTATGGGTGGCCTCGGAACTTTGTGGGATTTGGGAAATGACAAACACAACAAGTTTAGAACAGATAGATGGATTCTAGGTATGAAACCGCTCTATAGTGTTGTTGATACTCAACCATCTCCTTTTGAGATGGAGGTTTGTCATTATGTATTGAATGGGAATTGGAACTTACAACGGAATTTTATTGAAAGATATAATCTTTTCAAATTCTAAGGGCTAAACCTCTTTTAGCCTACCCTCGCCCTCAGCGGCGCAGCTGGCTTGGGCTCTCTCCCCCTCACGAAGGGGAGAAGTTCGAATTCTAGAGGCGGCATTAGGGATTTTTACCTAGAGTACTGTGGTGGTGGGTCCTGCAGTCGCTCCTCCAAGGTTTGCTCGCCAGCTGTCGGCTTATGGGATTCCCTGTTTTATCAAACAAAAAAAAAAAAACTCCTTTAGCCTCTGACGAGCAATATAGTCTTTTGTGGGATAATATTAGAAGTGGGTCTTTTTTTATTAAGTCAATGCAAGAATTTGATAGTATATGGTCCATTATTATAAGTTGAGAGGACCACAGATGTTGTACAACTTTTTTGTGGCTAGCCGTTCACAAGCAACTATTGGATGATGAAATGAAGTCTCACAATTTGGGCTAAGCCTACATTTCATGAGATATGAGTCTATATAGAAACAACATTACATGTTCGAAGAGTTGTCGAATTTTCCATAAGATATGACCCGAGGTTGTCCCTTTGATGATATTTGGCAGAAATCTTTTCAATGAATTTGTCTCAATTGTTGAATTCAAATTTTATTAGTGGAAAAAAATATTGAATTTTCATCATGATTGGAGCTAAGGATGTGCATTGGTCCAATCCAACTGAAAATCGGATGGGACTTGACCCATATTACTTAATTTTTCTTATATTTGTATTCTAAAACTAATCCTAAATTAGTAAATTGGGTTTCAACTTTCACTTAAATAAATTAATGACTTCCATATATATATATATATATATATATATATATATATATATATATATAAAATAGAAGCAAACCTATGCATTCCTCCAAAATTTTGTTCGTCTATACACACATTACTATATATATATACACACATTTATATTCTTTATTATTTAACACATGTTGATATAATATCATATAATGGAGTAATAACTACAAAATTTAATGAAAAACTAGTCGATCGTCAATTAGCATTCCACCCCCATCATGTAAACAAGTATTCAACAAATAAATTGAAAATAATGCACTCCTGTTTTTTTTTTTTTTTTTTTTTTTAATTTTGGAAAACTCCCACTTGTAAAGAATAGAAGAAAAAAAGGGAATCGTTGGTTGCAGGACTAATGTTGTGATTGGCTCGGATCAGCTGGTTCAATTTTTAGCTCCACAAGTTGGGAGCTAACCTTGCTCGATCCAATTCTAAGTTTCAAGGTAGGAAATGATCCACTTTAGAATCAATCACCCTTAATTAGAACATAACTTTTGCATCAAGTGTATGACTTTTTTAGCATGGAGAAACTAGTCACATTTTTAAGACAATTTTTTATAACTCCGAATCCAACACAAGTAATTCGGTCACATATAAATGAAATCAAGACATTGTCTATATATAGTTTAATGTTAAGTCGATCACGCACTTCTCCAATTTTGGTTCGTTGGGATCCTCCCCCTCCAAGGTGGATTAAATTGCATATTGATATGGTGACTGATTTGGTAATTTTGCTACCTTCGTTGGAATTTTTATTGTCATATGCAGGACTTTGGAAATTGTGGTTAGGACTCAACTTTGCAAAAACAACTTGATTTTCATTGAGATTAATTCTACAAACATTGCTGATTTTGTTAGTTCGAAATATATGGTTGATAATGTTGGCATTAATTTGTTTAAAAATATCATAGAACTATTGAACTCTCTTCAAAGTATAACATAACTTTAGAAACGAATTAACTTGTTAATTTAGGGACTGGATAATAGGCTAAGCTTTGAAAGTTACTTTGCGTTTTATTAGATGATAAAATTGGGATAGTAGATTCTCAATGTTAATTTTTTCGTATTTGGTTTTAGACCGAAAATCTTTTTTGATTGCAAAAACTATTGGGGGTTATATTATGCTCTGCTCATTCCATGACTTTTCAGTCACAAAAACTTATCTTCCTCGTAAGTGATTACTATATTTGGTGATGACCCAAAACAAAATAATCACTTTCTCAAAAACATTTGCATAAAGAATGACCAAATGAAATTGCGCATTATCCTGCCAATGAAAGCAATCCAGACTGAGTTCAAGTGGATATAAGTCTTATATACATGAAGGAGCCTTAGGATCGTCTCTTCTAAGTGTAGCGCAGTTGCAGTAGAGTCGGTGCTTCTCAGCCATGGCTGCGCTGAGACATTGCCCAAGAAGGGTCAACGTGCAATGATGAGGAGATTCTTTTCCACAGAACCGACGTGGTCGAATGTTCGTCTCATTGATTGCTGCTTCAGCATACGCGCTGGACGAACGCCAAGAATGACGCTTCTCAGCCGTTTCCGTTTTTTTTTTTTTTGGTGACCGAGGATCCGCTTCATTACTCCGTAAGGCTTACGCCCGAGTATCCACGACTACACCTCGAGAGGGACTAGCACAGAAACCCACCACCATGTGGCCCCCCACCTAAAGGATGAAACCGCGCTGGGAAGAGTTGAACTCTCGACCTCCAGCGTTAGAGGGAGGGAACGCCTTCACCAACTCGGCCATGTGGGTATCTTTCTTTCGTTCTTCTAACCCCTGAAAGGGAGTTCATAAAGTTGATCTTATCACGAGTACATTATCTGCCTTTATTTGAACAAATCGAATGGTCGATTCAGATGAAGAAGAGAAGTTCCTTATTTCTGTTTGTTCTTTTGCTGTGTTTTGCCGATTTCGTTCTTCTGTTGTTGGCAAGTACATAGAACTCTTACCTTGTCCGTCTCATTATCATTGCATCAAGATAAGGTATGGTTTTGGGGCTCTGTCAGAAGCAGTTGGTGATTAGGTGGCTCCTATTTAGGCGAATTTGACATTTCTCTTGCAAGAGTTTGTAGGAAACAGGAAGCAGGACAAAGATATGATGTCGCAGCTACCAGCAGAACGTCCGAGGAAAAAAAAAAACCCTTCAAGAAAATGCCTACTTTTAGCCAGCATGAGGGACTCGGCTAAGACAATAAGACTCGTTGATTTGGCGCCGATTGAGTCCTCACCAATCCAACCAAAGGCAAGGGACTAATTGTGAAGAAGGCTTATGAACTTTCGGAATCCACACCAGAAACTTTCACGCTACAACCAATCTCGAGCCCAGCCAAAACTCAGCACTCGGGTAGTGATCAAGCTCCCGTATATCGAGATAAAAGCTCTCTCTTCATTCGACCACCTATATCTCTGCAATGCTCGTACTCCGCTTGCCATTTGAATGTCTTTGACTCGCACTCTACATAAGTCTCCTAATCAACAAGTGTCATTGTCTTGCACCTTGCATTCCAAAGAGTTTCTTGTTATTAATGGAGTTAGTTGCTCGACATGATAAAAGAAAAGCATGTTACAGTTTCAAGCTCGGAAATCATGATCAATCCTTGACGCAAATGGAAATTCTTCGATGATTGATTTATGGTAATCTTAAGTAGAGACGAGTGGATTATCCTACCTGATTCATCAATTCAGAATAGAAAACTAATGTCACCTCCTTCCGATTGTAACCAGCTTAAAATGGACGGACAGACAGGTTATGAATTAACAGCTGTCGGTGTCTCATTGACCGTACTTAAAAATATTTAAATTTAATAAGTGTTCGAGAGTAACAAACACCGGCTTTAGCTCAGTTGGTAGAGCGGAGGACTGTAGTTGTGAATTGCTGTCATCCTTAGGTCGCTGGTTCGAATCCGGCAAGCCGGAGTTTCCTTTTCGCAAAATTGAATAATTTTTTTTATCCATTTTGTTTTTTTGTATTTGCTGTTTTTATGTCTTTCATTTCCACGCTTAGCTTTGGTAGTGAGTGATCGATTCTTGGTTCGGTCCAATGGAATCGGTCACTTAGTAAAAAATAAAAATAAAAATTACAAGAGTTGATATTATTTTAGAGTTTATTGCTATTTTTAAGAAATAAAAGAATAATTTAAAAAAGAGAGCTAGTCTAGCCTATTCTCGAAATTTAGTGATTTTATCTTTTTTTTTTATTTACTATTTTTATGTCTTTCATTTCCACGCTTAGCTTTGGTATTACATATATGCACACTAAGGGCGATTAGTTATCGTTTCGGTCTAAAGGAACCGGTCACTTAGCAAAAAAATTAAAAAATTACTAGTGTTCTTACTATTTTAGGTTTTATTGCCATTTTTAAGAAATAAAAAAAATTAAAAAAAGAATCGATCTAGTCCGATTCTCGGAATTTAGTTTTTTTATCCTTTTTTTTTTTGTATTTATTGTTTTTATGTCTTTCATTTCTACGCTTAGCTTTTGTATTGCACATGCGCATAGTAGGGGTAATCGGTTTGTGGTCCTGTCCAATGGAACTGATTACATTGCCAAAAAATTCAAAAAAATTAAAAATTTACTAAAGTTGTTACTATTTTAGGGTTTATTACTATTTTTAAGAAATTAAAAAATATTTAAAAAAGTTTGGTCAGTTTGATTCCCCCAGGAATCAGGAACTTGACCAATGCTCTAGACACTAGACTAAACCCGCCAATCTGGTCCGGTTTGAGCAATTCTCGGTTTGGTCAATCCGGTATGCTCACCCCCAGCATATAGTCCTTTCAAAAATTAATTTCTTTCCTCCTTTTTTTTTGTGGAAAAGCCTAATTTTTTTTTTTGAAGCTTACCAAAATCGGCATACTAAATTGGCTCTCTAATTAATTTGCCTAATTATAATTAGATTTTCAAATAAGCGAACATAATCGACGTTCAAGGAAACTCTATTGTATCTGCTAGTAAAAATAATTTAGTAAACAAATCTCGATAGTTGACATTATTCTCAGGATCAAAATAAGTCATAAATCATTTTTGGAAAACAAATCAACTTTGTTTGTAAATCCATTTTTGCTTAACAAAATGGACACGGTTTTCCAAATCCGCGTAAAATGAGAAGAAAAGCAACGGAGAATAATTGGAATTCTCTCAACATCGAATGCACCGAAAAAGGCTATCTACAAATTTCTAGCTGTTAGAGGTTACTCTTAATGCAAAGAAATTCTTGGATTATACTGTCATACGTATATTCTACGAATTGACAATGACGACTTTTAGATGATTTGAATAAGCATAGAAAAACTGAAAATTTGAAAGGGTGAGCTTAACCAATGTTCCAATGACCAGATTGGGTCAAATTTTTGCAATTTTTTTCCTGCTCTCCTAGTACTTCACGTCCTTCTGTCCTTTTTTCCTAATCTCATTTTAATCAACTCATAATTGATTTGGTCCAAAATGCTCTCCCGCTAGCGCATAGTCCTTTAAAAAATTAATTTCTTTCCATTTTTTTTTTTTGGAAAAGCCTAAAGTATTTCGAAGAGGTTTACCAAAATCAGCATACTAAATTGGCTCGCTAAGTTGTTTGCCTGATGATAGTTAGATTTTCAAATAAACAAACATAGTTGATGTTTAAGGAAACTCTATCATATCCCTTAGTAAAAAACAATATAAAGTTGCGTTCGACAGTCGGGATAAAATTCGGGATAGAATATGATTTATCCCATCCTACGTTTGGTGCTCGCTCAAGACAGGATAAAGTTGAATATAAGGGGGATATAGGTAGGATAAAATTATCCCATGTGAAAGGTGGGATAAAGGTAGATAGGATTTCTAATGTCCATAATAGGAAAATTATTTTTCTCGAATAACAAACTTATTAAGTTAACGAAATTGAAATTATATTTCAATATAAATAAGATTTAATTATAATTTAAGAAATTAAAAATAAAAAATAGAAATTTATTTTTAATTAATCTTATTTAAATTTATATATTCAACTTTAATTCTATCTTATAATAAACATTCAATCTATAAATTAAATATTTATATTTATTATATATTTTAGGTATGTTAGTACAATTTACTATTTGATAAAATTTTATTAAAGAATGATGAAAGGGGAAAAAAAGAAATAATAAATAAAATAATAGAAAAAGAGGAAAAACAAAATAAAAATAAATAACAAAATAAAAATAAATTAAGGAATAGTGTTACGAGATATTTTCACAATCTCTGTTTATGAACATTTATGTTCATTTATAATAACATGACATTTATATCAAAAAAATATGTATGATATGATGTAAATATATCTGACTTTAATACCGTGATTCATCAAACAATGGATATGATATAAAAAAATCTAAGGATTTCATATCCTGTCCTATCCAATCCTATTCCGATTAGAAATTCGGACAACTAAACGTAGCCTAAGGGATTGAACAATACGGTTTTGGGATTGGGAATTGGATAATGGAACCGCTAACTTAGCAAAAAAAAAAAAAAAAAATTAAAAATTACAAGAGTTGTTATATTTTAGGGTTTATTTCTATTTTTAATAAATTAAAAATTAATTAAAAAAAAAGACTCGGTTTGGTTCAATTATATGGAATTGGGAATCGGATCGACGCCTTTGGAATTGGACTAGATTGGCCCGTTCGATCTGATTTGAGCGATTCTCGATTCTATCAGCCCGATATGCTCACCCTTGGCGCATAATCCTTTCAAAAATTAATTCCTCTCCATTTTTTTGTGGAAAAGCGAAAAAATATTTTGATGAGGCTTATCAAAATTGGCATATTAAATAGGCTCATGATAACTCTATTTTAGATAGAGTATTTTTACTAATTTAAGCTTGATATGTGCTAAGTTTTGATGGTTTTTGGGTGAATTTGTTTGCTACTTGTGTAATTTTATTGAATTTTGTAGAAAAATGACTTTCGGATTTATGAGGACCCTGCACTTGCAAAGACGCAAGGACCAATGCGTAATTTTCCTACGTGTCTATATTGGATTTGTAGAGCAATCCCTGTGTCTCAATATTTTCCAGAATATTTAAATATCTTTAAGGATATCTCATTATCTCTAAGGACATTTTAATATCTTTAAGGATATCTCAATATTTTTAAGAATATCTAAAGAAGAAGCCAGCCAAAACCTAATGGGAGGCTAACCTAGGGTAAATTTTTGGAGGCCTATATAAACCCCTCTTACGCCGCATATTGGAGAGAGGAGATGACCCTTGGAGCCACCACCGGATTTTAGGTTTTCTTAGTTAGCTTTTGTGCTTCTATTTTATTAGTCAAATTGGTGCATGTCAAGGAGAGGAGGAGGCAAACCCAAACCTATTTGTGATTCAAATTGGTGAATTTGTTTTAATTTAGCATTATGTTCTTTTTTATTTTTGTTGTTAATTTAGCTTTAATGACGTTCTAAATTTCTTTTGTTAGAGTTACAATGGATTGTGACCATGATTGATTGATTTTCAAGACTTGTTCATGTAATATAATTGTTTTAATTGTGACATATTCTATCATGATCTTAATATTTTTAAAAGTTTGGCCAACTTTTAAATGATTTTTGATGCATGCATGAGACTAGGTAGAGATTGTATGCATCGGCACTAGTGATATAGAACCATAAATTAAATCTAGGTCAAGGTAGACTAGGTTGTTTGTGTGGTTGCAGTAGTAAATCTAGGTTTGGACTACTTAGATTGAATCCAGGAATTTCTACAAGAATTTAATGCTTTTACGTAGTTTAAATTCACCTAAGGTTAGTGTGAGTTAACATACATAATTAGAGATTATTAGACCGAGGTTGACTTGTAATCTAACTCAGGGAAATTTCACCGACACAATTGGGAATTCATTTATTGCATGACAAATTAAGAGAATTGATTATGTTAAGTGAAGTTCGATACTCTAACATTTGTGATCTTGGTTAAAATCTCGAAATTTGCCTTCTTAATTTTCGGTTTACTTTAGATTAAGTTTATTTTGCAATTTTAGTTAGCTTTTGAATCCTTTAAGTTTCTACTCTTTCATATTTCAGTCCTTTAATTAGTTTAGTTCACTTTTTAGTTGCCTTTTCAACTTGGTTAGCTAAATTTTTGGATTGATTACCTTTGGTAAGTAATTGGATAATTAGAGACAATCCTGATGGGAATGATACTCACTCGTCACTTTATTACTTCTAGAATTGTGCACTTGCAATTGACCTAACAGCTCACTAAGTAATTTGCTAGGCTAATTCCATAAAAAAACGTGAACTTTAGGTATTGTTCCAAATTTGGATCGAACTTTATTTTGTCTAAAAAAAAAAAGCACCAATTTTCACCCATGTCCTAAATCTGCCTCGTTAACCCTCCTTACACAATCACCGTTAGTCATCCAACGTGGCATTCCATGTTAGCAATAATATCCAACAAAACAAGATTACGTGGATATAAAGGCAAAACTACAGTTTTGCTTTCTCTTCTTCTTTTTTTAATATGAGATTGAGGGGGGAGTTCTGTTAGGTTTCCTTTCTCCAACAAATTCGTGTGCGGGATTGTTCAATCTAGCGCATTGACTTGCTCACTCATTCTCTCATGCGAAGACGCTCACTCTCGCACATCCTCACGCTCGATCCTTTGGAGACGTCGTTTCCATCATAAATTTTGGGCTCCAAATATCCGTGCTTGCTTAAGGGTTGAAGCAGACAGAGTGTTGAAGGCATTGAGCTAAAGGTATTCTACTTATTCTTCTATCTAGGGTTTCCTTTCTTCAGCGACTTCGTGCACATGAGTCTTGAATCTGTTGGAAGATCTCGTGCACTAGTCTTGCTCGCTTATTCTTTCACATGGAGACGCTCGCTCTCGCACATCTCATGCTCGACTCCTCGGAGACATTGTTTCCGTTGGAAATTTTGTGCTCAAAAGATTTGTGCTTGCTTAAGGATCAAAGTGGACATTGTGTTGAAGGCATTGAACTCTTTGCTATATGACATATTAAATTACGTTCACCATATGCTCGATGGTTTGTCGAGAAGTGATCTACCTCATAGAAACTGTTAGTTGAAATTTTCTGGGCTTAACAAACTTTTGACATTGAGTTCAATGCCTTCAGCACTCTGTCCACTTCGATTCTTAAGCAAGCATGAAATAACGTCTCCGAGTGATTGAGCATGAGATGTGCTAGAGCAAGTGTCTTCGTGTGAGAGAATAAGTGAGCAAGACCAGCGCACGAGATCTTCCAACTGGTTGAACACTCTTGTGCACGAAGGCCCCGGTTGGTTTAGCATTCCCAAGGGGCTTTTAGCCCCGAAAGCCCATCGAGAAGAATTTTAGGTGTTTGAATTAGCATTTGGAGGTGTCCTTGGCTGGCCTTTGAAATGCTGAAAGCCCAAAGAAGGTAGGGACTTACTTTGGGCTTTCAGCATTTTGGAAATGTAAGTCCACCTCTACTATTCATCCGTTGACTTCTTTTTTTTTTTTTTTTTTTAAACCGATCATTTTCCCCACACCCTAACCGCCGTTGATCGGCGACGAAGTTTCATCGGATTTTATTTTTATTTTTTAAAAAAATAATAAAAACCCTTTGCAAATGTTGGGTTCTCCTTTTTTGCTTTTTTGTCATTTTTATCTTTTAACAATCAATAACCCAACTTTTTATCAATACACTAGAATGATCATTAATTAACAAAGATGATTAATACTACAATAATTTAAAAAAAATTATTCAAAGTTGAAAACAAACCTAAAAGAACTCTAGGCCAAAAGTTTAGCTTTGCATCTAATCTATAATCAAATTCTTTTAATATAATTTTTCAATAAATTTACTAATATATATCTTTTACATTACTCTCAACATGAAAATGTAAAAGGTTATATTGTCATTGTTTCTTTTTTGCAATTTTAAAAATTCTAAAACTAAAAAACTTAATTTGGTCACACTAAATGTCTTTTTAAATATATGTTTACTAAACAGTCTTGCATTTTCCTAAAACATTTTTCAGTTGTAGTTTATTAAACAGTCTAGCATTTCTGAAAACCCATTTACCTCAAAGGTATTTGCATTCTCCCAAGGGCATTTCCCCAAAGCCGAACCAAATGGGCCTGAAGTCACTGAAGAAAGAAAACCCTAGACAGAAGAAGAAGTAGTATACCTTTAGCTCAATGCCTTCAACACTTTGTCCGCTTCGACCCTTAAGCAAGCACAAATCTTTGGAGCCCAAAATTTATGACGGAAACAATGTCTCCAAGTGATCGAGCGTGAGGATGTGCGAGAGTGAGTGTTTTCGTGTGAGAGAATGAGCGAGTAAGGCAGTGCACAAGATCTTCCAATGGATTGAACACTCCCACGTGCGAATTTGCTGGAGAAAGGAAACCATAGCAGAACTCCCCCCCCCAAATCTTATAAATCGTGAGTCTAAAAAAAAAAAGAGAGAAAGCATAGGTGTAGTTTTGCCTTTATATCCACGTAAGCTTGCTTTGTAAGATATTATTACTGACATGGAAATGCCACGTTAGATGATTAATGATGATTGTGGAAGGAGGGTTAATGGGGGCCAGATTTGGGATATGAGTGAAAGTTGGTGCTTCTTTTGAAACAAAATAAAGTTTGGGTCAAATTTGGGACAATACCTAAAGTTTGTACTTTTTTTTTTTTTTTTTTTTTTATGGAACTGGCCCGTAATTTGCTTGATTGTAATTAGATTTTTCAAACAAGCGAATGTAGTCAACCTGCAAGGAAACTCTATCGTATTCCTTGGTAAAAACAATCATAGGGGACTGGATCGAATAGTCCTAGGGCCGAGAACCAGATTGGACCAACTTCGGATGAATTGAATTGGTCATTTAGCCAAAAAAAAAAAGAAAGAAATTACCAAAGTTATTATTATTTTAGAGTTTATTGCTATTTTCAAGAAATATAAAAAAATATTTAAAAAGGTCGGTTGTTACTATTTTATGGTTTTTTTTAAGAAATTTAAAAAATATCTTTAAAAAAAGAATAGATTGTTACTATTTTAGGGTTTATCACTATTTTTAAGAAATTTAAAAATTATTTTAAAAAAAGTCAGTCATTACTATTTTAGGGTTTATTGTTATTCTTAAGAAACTTAAAAATATTTTTAAAAAAGAGTTGGTCCGGTCCAGTTCCATTTTTATGGGACTGAGAACAGGATTGATGCCTTCTGGAATTGGACTAAGTCGACCAGTCTAATTCAATCCAAGAGATTCCCGATTCGATCGGTCTGACATGTTCATCCCAGTGCATAGTCCTTTCAAAAATTAATTTCTTTCCATTTTTTGTGGAAAACCCTAAAATATTTCAAGGGTATTTACCAAAACCGGCATACTAAATTGGCTCGCTAAGTAATTTGCCTAATTATAATTAGATTTTCAAACAAGCGAACGTAGTCAATATTTAAGGAAACTCCATCATATCCCTTAGTAAAAACAATCTAGTAAACAAATCTCAATAGTCGACATTATTCTCAGCATCAACATAACTCATCAATCATTTTTGGAAAACCAATCAACTTTATTTGTAAATCCATTTTTGCTCAATAAAGTGGACACGGTTTTCCAAATTTGCATATAATGAGAAGGAAAGCAGTGGAGAATAATTGGGATCCTCTAAACATCCAATGAATCAAAATAGGTTATCTACAAATTTCCAGCTACTAGAGATAACTCTTAATGTAGAGTAATTTTCATGATTATACCGCCACGTATATATACTGTGAATTGACAATGGTCCCTTTTAGATTATTTGAATAGGCATAGAAAAATAGTCAAGTTTAAAAGGACGAGCTTAGCCAATGTTTCCAACGACGAAAGTTGGGGTCAAATTTTTGCAATATTTTTATTCCTTTCCTATCAAATCATGCCATTTTGTCTTTTTTTCCTGATCTCATTTTAATCGACTCATAATTGATCGAGTCGACTTCTTAATTAAGTTGCTAAGACCTAGAGTTGATTTTCAATTTGGCACAATCTATTGCATTTGGCTAGCCTACTAAGGAAGTAAATCTAGTCCAATGTGCCAATTCTCGCTCGAAATATAATTGCGATGCGAAAATTCTTTTTTAGGGGTTATCTTCCCAACGTCGCAATTTACTAATGGACAAAGTTTTCCATTTTCGCTTGACAAAATGGACACACTAAGTAATTTGCTATTTTAGGGTTTCTTGCTAAGACTCGGTCCAATTCCAATTTTATGGAATTGAGAACTGGATTGATGCCCTCAGAATCGGACCAAATCGGCTGGTCCAATCTTGTCTGAGTGGTTCTTGATTCGATCGGTCCGATATGCTCACCCCTGGTGCATACTCCTTTCAAAAATTAATTTCTTTCCATTTTTTTTTGTGGAAAAGCCTAAAAATATTCCAATGAGGCTTACCAAAATTGACATACTAAATTGGCTCATTGAGTAATTTGCCTTATTGTAATTAGATTTTCAAACAATTAAATGTAGTCAATGTGTAAGGAAACTCTTGCATTTCTTGGTAAAAACAATCTAGGGGACTGGATCGAACATTCCTAGGGCTAGGAACCATATTGGATCGACTTCAGTCCATGGAACTGGTCCATTAGCCAAAAAAATAAATAAATAATAAATAAGAAATTACTAGAGTTGTTACTATTTTAGGGTTACTGCTATTTTTAAAAAATATTTTAAAAATATTTTAAAAAAAAGTCGGTTGTTACTATTTATGATTTATTGCTATTCTTAAGAAATTTTAAAAATATCTTTAAAAAAAGAGTTGGTTGTTACTATTTTAGAGTTTATTGCTATTTTAAATAAAATTTAAAAATATTATAAAGAGAGTTAGTTGTTACTATCTTAGGGTTTATTGTTATTCTTAAGAAATTTAAAAAAATATTTTTAAAAAAAGAGTTGGTCCAATTCGATTACGTTTTTATGGAATTGAGAACAAGATCGGTGCCTCCTGCAATCGAACCAAACCGGTCGGTCCGAGTGATTTCCGATCAAGTCGGTCCAACATACTCACCCCTAGCACATAGTCAATTTCTTTCCATTTTTTTAGCCTAACATATTTCAAAGGGGCTTACCGGAATCGGCATATTAAATTGGCTCGCTAATAATTTGACCAATTATAATTAGAGTTTCAAATAAGCAATGTAGTCGACGTTCAAGGAAACACCATCGTATCGCTTAGTAAAAACAATCTAGTAAACAAATCTCAAGAATTGACATTATTCTTGGCATCAAAATAACTCAAGAATCATTTTTGGAAAACGAATCAAATTTGTCTGTAAATCCATTTTCGCTCGATAAAGTGGACACGGTTTTCCAAATCCGCATGTTATGAGAAGGAAAGCAATGAAGAATAATTGGAATCCTCTCGACATCGAATGAATCAAAATAGGTTATCCACAAATTTCCAGCTGTTAAAGATAACTCTTAACATAAAGCAATTCTTATGATTATACCGCCACGTATACATACCGCGAATATACAATGATCCCTTTTAGATTATTTGAAGAGGCATAGAAAAATAGTCAAGTTTAAAAGGACGAGCTTAGCCAATGTTTCCAACGACGAAAGTTGGGGTCAAATTTTTGCAAATTTTTTATTCCTTTCCTATCAAATCACGCCATTTTGTCTTTTTTTCCTGATCTCATTTTAATCGACTCATAATTGATCGAGTCGACTTCTTAATTAAGTTGCTAAGACCTAGAGTTGATTTTCAATTTGGCACAATCTATTGCATTTGGCCAGCCTACTAAGGAAGTAAATCTAGTCCAATGTGCCAATTCTCGCTCGAAATATAATTGCGATGCGAAAATTCTTTTTTTTAGGGGTTATCTTCCCAACGTCGCAATTTACTAATGGACAAAGTTTTCCATTTTCGCTTGACAAAATGGACACACTAAGTAATTTGCTATTTTAGGGTTTCTTGCTAAGACTCGGTCCAATTCCAATTTTATGGAATTGAGAATCGGATTGATGCCCTCAGAATCGGACCAAATCGGCTGGTCCAATCTTGTCTGAGCGGTTCTTGATTCGATCGGTCCGATATGCTCACCCCTGGTGCATACTCCTTTCAAAAATTAATTTCTTTCCATTTTTTTTTTTTGTGGAAAAGCCTAAAAATATTCCAATGAGGCTTACCAAAATTGACATACTAAATTGGCTCACTGAGTAATTTGCCTTATTGTAATTAGATTTTCAAACAATCAAATGTAGTCAATGTGTAAGGAAACTCTTGCATTTCTTGGTAAAAACAATCTAGGGGACTGGATCGAACATTCCTAGGGATAGGAACCATATTGGATCGACTTCAGCCCATGGAACCGGTCCATTAGCCAAAAATAAAAATAAATAATAAATAAGAAATTACTAGAGTTGTTACTATTTTAGGGTTATTGCTATTTTTAAAAAATATTTTAAAAATATTTTAAAAAAAAAGTCAGTTGTTACTATTTATGATTTATTGCTATTCTTAAGAAATTTTAAAAATATCTTTAAAAAAAGAGTTGGTTGTTACTATTTTAGAGTTTATTGCTATTTTAAATAAAATTTAAAAATATTATAAAGAGAGTTAGTTGTTACTATCTTAGGGTTTATTGTTATTCATAAGAAATTTAAAAAAATATTTTAAAAAAAAGAGTTGGTCCAATTCGATTCTATTTTTATGGAATTGAGAACAAGATCGGTGCCTCCTGCAATCGAACCAAACCGGTCGGTCCGAGTGATTTCCGATCAGGTCGGTCCAACATACTCACCCCTAGCACATAGTCAATTTCTTTCCATTTTTTTAGCCTAACATATTTCAAAGGGGCTTATCGGAATCGGCATATTAAATTGGCTCGCTAATAATTTGACCAATTATAATTAGAGTTTCAAATAAGCAATGTAGTCGACGTTCAAGGAAACACCATCGTATCGCTTAGTAAAAACAATCTTGTAAACAAATCTCAAGAATTGACATTATTCTTGGCATCAAAATAACTCAAGAATCATTTTTGGAAAACGAATCAAATTTGTCTGTAAATCCATTTTCGCTTGATAAAGTGGACACGGTTTTCCAAATCCGCATGTTATGAGAAGGAAAGCAATGAAGAATAATTGGAATCCTCTCGACATCGAATGAATCAAAATAGGTTATCCACAAATTTCCAGCTGTTAAAGATAACTCTTAACGTAAAGCAATTCTTATGATTATACCGCCACGTATACATACCGCGAATTGACAATTACCCGCTTTAGATGATTTGAATAGACATTGAAAAACAGTAAATTTTGAAAGGACGAGCTTGGCCAATATTCCAATGATCAAAGATAGGGTCAAATTTTTGTAAATTTTTTCTGCTCTCCTATCAAATCATGGGTTTTTTGTCCTTTGTTCCTAAATCTCATTTTAATTGATTCATAATTGATCGGGTTGACTTCTCAATTAAGTTGCTAAGACCCGAAGTTTGATCTTCAATTTGGCACAATCTATTGCATTCGGCCAACCTACTAAGGAAGTAAATCTTGTCCAATGTGCCAATTCTAGCTCGAAGTACAACTGCAATCCGAAAATCCCCTTCTTCTTCTTCTTTTTTCGGGGGGTGTTTTCCCAACATCGCAACTACTAATTTCTCATTTCTTTCATGAAAAAAGAAGCGATGCGACGGGCGCGGTGGGGGGCCAACGCCGCGTGCGCACGTGGCGGGACGCGATTGGGGGGAGGCGTCGGGCGTTACGGTGGTCCCGCCGCAGCTTAGCGCGGCCGCGGAGGCTTATATCACAACGCAAGCCCCCCTCCCCGCTTTCTCCCTCCCCACGCCTGTAGAGAGAGAAAAAGATCAGCTGTGCAAGAAAACAAAAGGGAAAAATAGAGAGAGAAAAAAAGGGGAAGCGAAAACAAATCCCTAGGGTTCGAACTTTGACTGCGAGGCGCAAATTCCACCTCCCCCCCCTGCGCGATAGAGAGAGAGAGAGAGAACCCCACACAGAGACCGTGCGACTGAGCGCGAGAGGGAGAGAGCTCGCTCGCTCGCGTGTTTGCTTTCCCCACCGATTCTCTCTCTTCTTTCTCTCTCTTCCTGTCAGAGGGAAATCGCAATGCCCCCGTAAAACTCGCATTTTTAATTTTCTTTTTCTCCTTTCGTGAGGGGGGGAAAGTAATTGAGTCGAGGAGGTGGGGTGTGGAGTGGGTGGGGGGAGCTACTGTCGGGGTCTCGAACGTCGGGATCGCTCGGAGATTTTGGAGGGGATTTGGGAATTCCCGTGGGGAAAAGGGTTTTGGGGGTTTTTTTTTTTTTGGTTGGTTTCCCCGCTTTTTTAATCATTTCGGGTTTTCCTTTTCGGGGGAATTTATGTGGGGATTTCGGGGTTTTTAAGATTTTGAGGAGGAATTACCGGGGGGATTGTGCATGCAGCAGCCGATTGGCGGAGGTGGCGGCGGCGGGCCCGGCCGGGGCGGGCGGCCGCCGTCCACTTCAGCCGCCGGGTCGCCTTCTTCGTCCTCCTCGGCCGTGTCCGCCTCGCATTTGGGATATGATTCGGCGCAGCAGCACCAGCAGCACCAGCAGCAGCAGCAGCAGCAGCAGCAGCCTAGACAGGTATATGGGCTCTCTTTTCAATTGCGGGTGACGTGACGGGTGCTTGGGAAAAAGGGTGTTGAATTCGCACGGGAATGCTCTGATTGGTGGGAGGAAGCGTTTTGTCACGTTGCGAATTGAGTGTCTGAACATGGATTTTGTTGGAGATTTGGGGAAACTATTACGTGGTGTTTGGTGGGTGGGAGGCGGTGTGCGATTGGATTGGGCAATTAATGCCCTTCCTTTGTTTCTGATGGCATTTAGTGTAGCTGTTGGTTTATCAGTTGAGTAGGTCATTTAAATCTCTGATGATCGAGTGAACTGAGGAACTGCTTTATATGAAATCGTGTCTGTATGTTGTTTTGTCTTTATCGAGGAGAAGTGGCATATGCAAGAACCCTTTTCATATGTTGCTGTCGTTTGCCACTGGGTAGATATCGATGACATCGTGCGCTTCATGCTTTTGGCTATTTGCTGCCTTTCAATTTTGCACTTGTGGATTTTGAGAATCTTCTGGGTATGGACTAAATAAGATGGGGCATGTAGCTCTCAGAGCTCTTGCAATTTTTTTAGGGGGGAAATGGTGCTTTGTGTTAGATATCTTAATGATCTTGGAGCTTTTTCTTCTTTGTTAGTCGCCAGGAGGAACTCTTTGCTTTAATGTATCTGCTAAGATTTTTCTCAATCACTTTTAGATGGTGTATATTGCATGATTTTGTTTCCCTTAATAAGGGGACTTAGTTATGCACACGGTGAATTTGTACAACTGCTGTGAGGTACTTGTTTCTATAGGACAAACTTGGTGTCATGTGATTTAGTCGTGGTAATTGATTGACTTCTACATCCTTCTCAGTATCTTTGGGGGTCACTAGTGTTAAAAGCTTTTGATGCATCAGTGTGGAAGCCTTTTCCTGTGTTATTGGGCCTTTTACTTTTTTAAGCTACTTGAGAAATATTGGTTCTTAAACTCTGAGATATATGTTGTAAACTGTATATAACATTTTCTTATAGTTTTGTTTTTGGTTCTCTTTTATTTCTCTTAGCTTGAAAAATAAGAGCTAGTTCCTGGATCTGTAACTGTTAGCTTTTTCTACTGTTGCTGTAGATGTCCACTGCATGCTGAAAATGTATTTTACTTATTTGCTACGTTTCCTTATGTTTGCAGTTATTACAGCAGCAGTTCATGCGAAGACCTGAAGGGAATGAAGCTTTTCTAGCATATCAAACAGGTGGACTCCAAGGAACTGGGGGAGGTAGCATGTTTTCTCCACCGCCAGGCTCCATGCAATTTCCTCAACAATCTAGAAAGTTTGTAGATTTGGCACAGCAACAAGGTTCCTCCCAGGATGGACAGAATAAAAAGCAGGGTGTTGAGCAACAAGTCCTCAGTCCAGTTCATCAAGCTTATATTCAATATGGTTTTCAAGATCCGCAAAAGTCTGCTTTAATAATGCAAGCACAACAACAAGCTAAACTGGAGATGATGGGCCATGTATCAGGGAAGGATCAAGACATGCGGATGGGCAATATGAAAATGCAGGAGCTTATGTCTGCTCAGGCATCTAAACAGGCTCAGGCATCATCCTCCAAGAGTTTGTCTGAACAATTTGCTTCTGGTGAAAAGCGATTGGGACAAGTGTTTCAGCCAGGCTCTGAACAGAGGCTTGAGCCAAGGCCAATTAGCCAGCCAACTGGTACAGGACAGTTACCGCATGCAAGTACTGCAAGACCTTTACAATCACTGCAGACTCAGCAAAGCTCACAGAATGTGCCTCACCAGTTGATGGCTTCCCAGATTCAAGCAGTGCAGGCATGGGCAATGGAGAATAACATTGATCTTTCACAACCTGGAAATGCCAACATGATGGCACAGCTCATACCGCTCATGCAGGCTAGGATTGCTGCCCAGCAGAAAGCAGCAAATGACAATAACCTTGGTGCACAATCATCAAGTACACCTGTCTCAAAACCACAAGCTGCTTCTCCATCAGTCGTAAGTGAGAATTCTTCCCATGCTAATTCTCCCAATGAAGTATCTGGTCAACCTGGCTCAGCAAAAGCCAGGCAGAACATTCCTGCTGGTCCTTCTGGCCCTTCTGGCCCTGGGGCAGTCAGCAACAGCAATAACATTATAATGCAGCAATTTCCTACTCATGGAAGGGAGAACCAAGTGTCTTCGGGAAAATCTCCTGTCTTTGAGAATGGAATGCTCCCTATGCGTCCCCCTCAACCATCAGCAAGTGCAGTTCCGGGTGTGGATTCATCCTTACAGAATAAGAAGTCATTCAGTGGCCAAGAATCCTTGCAGATGCAATATCTAAAACAGATAAATAGGTCATCCCCTCAGTCTCCTGTTCCTTCAAACAGTGGGCCCCCAAATAGCCATTCTTCCTCCCATGGTGGAGCAGCTGTGCAGATGTCACAACAACATTCTGGTTTTACGAAACAGCAACTGCATGTGCTTAAAGCTCAGATATTGGCATTCAGGCGGCTGAAAGTACCAATCTCTCTCTCTCTCTCTCTCTCTCTCTCTCTCTCACTCACGTGCGCATGCTCGCACACACTTAGATTCACACACACACACACACAAACACACCAGTGCGCACAACGCAGCTACATGTGTATGTCAGAAGAAGTTGGAAGCATATGCTATTTTTTTATGTGTACCAACTTGTATGTATCTCTTGTAGAAAGGAGAAGCAACTCTACCACAAGAACTACTTCGAGCCATTGTCCCACCACCCCTTGAGTTGCAGTTGCAGCAGCAAATTCTCCCTTCCGGAGGGAACGGTCTGGAAAAGGCTGCTACAAAGGTTGCAGAAGATGGTGTGAGGTCTTCACATACGGGTGAGAAAGATGCTCGACCTGTGCCACCACCTAGTGCACCAATATCTTTAAGAGAGCAGGCTGCTGCAGTGGAGGAGAAGGCAACTGTTTCAGCAGTTCACTTACAAGGTCCTCCACCTGCTTTAAAGGATCATCTTCCATCAGTATCTGCTGTCAAGGACGATCAGCAGACTGCTGTCCTCTCAGTCAAGGTGGAGCAAGATGCCGAACGTGTGGCTCAGAAAACTCCCACTGGAAATGATCTTCCTATTGATAAAGGAAAGGGTGTTGTGGGCCAAGCTGCAATCTCCGAGGCAGTGCAGGGTAAGAAACCTGTGCAAGCGAGTGCAGCAACCCAGCCAAAAGATGCAGGCTCTGCCAGAAAGTATCATGGACCGCTGTTTGATTTCCCCTTCTTCACAAGGAAATATGACTCTGTTGGGTCGGCACCAGTGCTTAACAACAATAACAATCTCACGCTGGCATATGATATCAAGGACCTGCTTTTTGAGGAAGGGCTTGAAGTGCTCAACAAGAAGAGGACAGAAAATCTAAAGAAAATTGGTGGCTTACTGGCTGTGAATCTGGAGAGGAAAAGGATCAGGCCTGATCTTGTACTTCGCTTGCAAATTGAAGAGAAGAAGCTTCGCCTTTTAGATCTACAGGCACGCTTGAGGGAGGAAGTTGATCAGCAACAGCAGGAAATAATGCAGATGCCTGATAGGCCATATCGGAAATTTGTTCGCCTGTGTGAGCGTCAAAGGATGGAGCTGACTCGTCAAGTGCAAGCTTCTCAAAAAGCTTTGCGTGAGAAGCAACTCAAATCAATCTTTCAATGGCGTAAGAAGCTTCTTGAAGCTCATTGGGCCATCCGTGATGCACGGACTGCACGTAACAGAGGCGTTGCCAAATATCATGAGAGAATGTTGAGGGAATTTTCTAAAAGAAAGGATGATGATAGGAATAGAAGGATGGAGGCACTGAAGAATAATGATGTGGAAAGATACAGAGAGATGTTGCTGGAGCAGCAGACCTCCATTCCAGGTGAGGCTGCCGAGAGGTATGCTGTTCTGTCATCATTTTTGACTCAGACGGAAGAATATCTTCAGAAGCTGGGAAATAAAATAACAGCCGCCAAGAACAACCAGGAAGTAGAAGAGGCTGCAAATTCTGCTGCAGCAGCTGCAAGGCTGCAGGTATTTTGTCCCTTCTTTACTTGTTGATTTTTCCTTTTGCCTTGTTTGATCAACTAAGCTTTGTACTATCTTTTGCCACAAAGTCATAATTTAATTGTGGCTATATTCTCAATAACTGATCTTTGTTGTCATTAACTATTGAATAAAGGGACTCTCTGAAGAAGAAGTGAGGGCAGCAGCATCTTGTGCTGGAGAAGAAGTAATGATACGGAATCGTTTCATGGAAATGAATGCACCTAAGGATGCTTCATCTGTGAGCAAGTAAGGCATTGTTCAACCAAATCATGCTTTAGCTTTCACTCTTCAGAAGTTATGATCCTTTGTATTTCATATTGTTCTATGCATTTAATGTGGCTCATAGCTTTATGAACATAATAGCCTTTTGCCAGGAGTAGATTGGAATATGTTAGTGTATACTGTATCTTTGTCATTGTCCGATTGATCATCCTGCTCAATTTGGAGCTCTTTTAATAGATTTCTTGGGTAACTTTTGTTTCTCGCTGTTGTTAACAGGTATTATTCCCTCGCACATGCTGTGAATGAAAGGGTTCTGAGGCAACCCTCAATGTTGAGGGCTGGAACTTTACGAGATTATCAACTTGTATGTCTAATCTTGAAATCCAACATGTTGGTCCTTTTTTTATTTTTATTTTAATTTTCCTCCCCTTGGCACATAGCTGAAGTGTTCACCTTTGAAGTCAAGTCTTTGACAACTGCCATCTCCGAGTTCTGCAGGTTGGTTTGCAATGGATGCTTTCTTTGTACAACAACAAGCTAAATGGAATTTTGGCAGATGAGATGGGTCTTGGCAAAACTGTGCAGGTGAACTTTTAGGTCCTTAAAGTTGAAATTCTACTTCGAAGTGTGGAGAAGAGATCCTTAGTTGTCGTGATTTAGATTTCGCATTTTTTATAGCTTAGTTCTATATAGCAGTGCTTATTTGAGACTTTAATTTTTTAATTTTAGATTGCAGTACAATAAATACTCAGGAACCGATCAGAATTTTTCAGTTGTTTGACTAGCTTGTGTTGTGAGAGCAGGTAATGGCACTGATTGCTTATCTAATGGAGTTTAAGAGTAACTATGGACCTCATCTTATTATAGTACCCAACGCTGTCTTGGTGAACTGGAAGGTTGGTATTATTTGGTTGATCATATGGTTGGTTAGTTTAGCATAAAGGGGTATTACCTTTGTCCTTCTGTCCTGTTCTCAAGTGTGTTTAATAGCTATTTTTTTTTTCCAGAGTGAATTCTACAATTGGTTGCCATCAGCTTCATGCATTTTTTACGTGGGTGGAAAGGACCAAAGGTCAAAATTGTTTTCTCAGGTGAGTTTTGCTATTCTTTTACATTTAAGTTTGAGTTCAATTGCTTCATTGAGCTTAATTGTGGTAATTGTGATACAGGAGGTGTGTGCCATGAAATTCAATGTTCTTGTGACTACTTATGAGTTTATTATGTATGACCGGTCAAAACTATCGAAAGTTGATTGGAAATATATCATAATTGATGAGGCTCAAAGAATGAAGGACAGGGAATCGGTTTTAGCACGAGATCTTGACAGATATCGTTGCCAGAGGCGTCTGCTTCTCACAGGAACTCCATTACAGGTAATTCAAGATATAAAGCAGATGACGTCACATGAAATTTTGCTATGGGGATCTTTTAATTATTTGAAGTTTTTAAAGAAAATGTCACTTCTGCTCTTGGGTAGATTATATTTGGCCATATTCCCTCCTATTTATATTTCGATGCATGGATGTATTTGGCAGATGGCACAACGATATAGCCTTTGTGTTGCAAAGAAAATCTTCTGTTACTTCCTTTGACTGACAATAGACAGTAATGTGGCTTATTATAATTATAATATCACTGAGTGAAGAAACACAGCCAGGTTCTTTTATTAGGCACATCCTTGTTTTTGACAACCTCCTCGTATGTTTCTTGTATAGCACAGTCCCTTTGGTTTATTACTACCTGTCAGATTTTTGAAGCATGATTGCTAGATAGATCTTGGGAAAGAGAAGATAGTTAACTCCCAATACTTAGAACTTGTACTTTTGCTTTGAGAGTAAGGATGCCTTTTTCATTCTCGCATCTTGCATAATTTAACAATTAGATTTGCTACCTCGAGGGAAAGAGTTTGCAGTTGATTTGATAAAACTTTAGTCAGTTAGCTGCCATTTGGTAACGTTAAAAAATAGGGGTCAGAAAATAATTGAAGAAGGGCAATTGCTCATCTTAAACATACAGATTTTGGCAATTTTTCATAAAGATAAGCTCCTGCTTGTCTTATGCTTGATATTGCACTATTATCTGTAAGTGTTAAGCGTGATATGTCTTCATTGCAGAATGATTTGAAGGAGCTATGGTCACTTCTAAATCTACTTCTTCCTGAGGTTTTTGATAATCGAAAAGTGTTCCATGATTGGTTTTCGAAACCCTTCCAAAAGGAAGGCCCTTCTCAAAATCCAGAGGATGACTGGCTTGAGACTGAAAAGAAAGTCATCATTATCCATCGACTTCATCAAATTCTGGAGCCATTTATGCTTAGGCGTCGTGTTGAAGATGTGGAGGGTTCACTTCCTCCAAAGGTACGGGATGAGCAGAAGTGGGTTTTACTTAGTAATATTTTATTTGTTTGTGGTGGCCTTTAATTGATAGCACCTTTGGTTGCAGGTGTCCATAGTCCTAAGATGCAGGATGTCTTCTATTCAGAGTGCCATCTATGATTGGATCAAATCTACTGGTACTCTTCGAGTTGACCCTGAAGATGAGCAACGCAGAGTTCAGAAGAATCCGATTTATCAAGCTAGGATTTTTAGAACTTTAAATAATAGATGTATGGAACTTCGAAAAGCTTGCAATCATCCTTTGCTGAACTACCCCTACTTTAATGATTTTTCAAAGGACTTCCTTGTAAGATCATGTGGCAAATTGTGGATCTTAGATAGGATCCTTATTAAGCTGCAGAGAACTGGGCACCGGGTACTACTCTTTAGTACCATGACCAAATTGCTCGATATACTAGAGGAATACCTGCAGTGGAGGAGACTTCTCTATAGGCGAATTGATGGAACAACAAGCTTAGAAGATCGTGAATCAGCTATCGTGGACTTCAATAGCCCTAATTCAGATTGCTTCATATTTCTGTTGAGCATTCGTGCAGCTGGTCGGGGTCTTAATCTTCAGTCTGCTGATACAGTTGTTATATATGATCCTGATCCTAACCCCAAAAATGAAGAGCAGGCTGTTGCAAGAGCCCACCGCATTGGGCAGACAAGAGAAGTCAAGGTTATTTATATGGAAGCAGTTGTTGGCAAAATTCCGAGTCATCAGAAGGAGGACGAACTAAGGAGTGGTGGTACAATGGATATGGATGATGATCTAGCAGGTAAGGATCGGTATATGGGATCCATCGAGAGCCTGATCAGGAATAACATTCAACAGTATAAAATTGACATGGCTGATGAGGTGATCAATGCTGGTCGCTTTGACCAGAGAACAACGCACGAAGAGAGACGGTTGACTCTGGAAACATTATTACATGATGAGGAAAGGTATCAAGAAACTGTGCATGATGTTCCCTCTCTGCAGGAGGTAAATCGAATGATTGCTAGGAGCAAAGAAGAGGTTGAGCTATTTGATCAGATGGATGAAGAACTGGATTGGACAGAGGAGATGACCAATTATGAACAAGTGCCAAAATGGCTTCGGGCCAGTACAAAGGAGGTCAATGCTGCTATTGCCACTCTATCAAAGAAACCATCGAAAAACACTTTGTTTGCTAGCACAATAGTGGAACCTAATGAACCGGTATCTGAATCAGTGAGAAAGAGGGGGCGGCCCAAGAGTAAAAAGCATCCTAATTACAAGGAACTAGATGATGACAATGAAGAATATTCTGAAGCAAGTTCAGATGAGGGAAATCAGTATTCTACACGTGAAGAGGAGGGAGAGATTGAGGAGTTTGAGGAGGACACTTACAGTGGTGCTCCTGGAGCACTACCAATCAACAAAGACCAGTCTGATGAGGATGTTCCGGCTGAAGAATGTGATGAGTATCCATGGACATCAGAGAGGACTAGGAACAATCATTTGCCGGAAGAAGCCGGTTTCTCAGGATCATCGGCAGACAGTCCTAGAGGAATCAGGATGGCATCTCCTTCTGCTTCTTCACAGAAATTTGGATCTTTGTCTGCATTAGATTCCAGGCCAAGTTCTCTTTCGAGAAGGATGGTCTGTTCTGTTTCATAGATTTTTCTTCTTTTTCTATTTGATCATCATATTTTTTTGAGAAACTTGTTTTGGTTTACTTCAAATTTCAATCTGTTGATGTTTGCCAGCCTGATGAACTTGAAGAGGGAGAAATTGCTCTGTCTGGAGATTCTCACATGGATCATCAACAATCTGAAAGTTGGGTTCATGAACGTGAAGAAGGTGAAGATGAACAGGTCTTGCAGCCCAAGATCAAGCGGAAGCGTAGTCTCAGGGTGCGCCCTCGTCACACTATGGAAAGGCCAGAGGAAAAGTCTAGCAATGGGACACTACCTGTACAATGTGGAGATACTGCTTTCTTGCCACTCCAAATGGACCACAAGTATCAACCCCAGTCAAGGACTGCATCTGAGACCAATCCCTTTGGAGAACCTACTGCTTCCAAGCATGGTCATGGTGGTCCATCCATGAAAAGCAAGCGACAAACATCTCTAAGGAGAATAAATGATCCATCAAAGCTACATCCCTTGCCAAAATCTAGCAGATCAAATCACATTTTGTCGTCAGATGCTGCTGCGGAACGCTCGAGAGAAAACTGGAATGGTAGAGTTGCAAATCCCTCAGGAAATTCAAGTGTTGCTGCCGGTTTATCTGAAATCATTCAGAGAAAGGTATTTAGTTAGTGTCTTCTATTTCTTTGTTTTCTCTCTTTTCGTTTCTGGGTGGGGATGGCCAGTGGTTTTGTCATGGTCTTGAGCTTCCTAATCTGGCCTTGCCCTAGTCCTATGATTGCATACTGGGAATCATGTGTCATGTGGATCCACAAACAATGGATATATTGAACTTCTCTTGCACATGCATGTGACACCTGGAACTTTTTTTCTTATCGGTTCTTGCTGTTTGATTTCATTCATCTTTCTGTGTATTGACTCAACATATTTATATTATTAGTGCAAGAATGTAGTAAGCAAGCTCCAGAGGAGGATAGATAAGGAAGGGCATCACATTGTTCCGCTGCTAACTGATCTTTGGAAGAGGATGGGAAGTCCTGGTCATATGGGTGGTGTTGGAAGTAACCTTCTGGATTTGCGGAAAATTGATCAGCGCATTGAGAAATTGGAGTACGGCGATGTGATGGATCTTGTGCTTGACGTGCAACTGATGTTAAAAGGTGCCATGCAGTTCTATGGGTTTTCTCATGAGGTATGGTGTATAATTTTGTAGATCTGATGAATTAAACAAATAATCCTGATCTTGCTAATGCAGATAATCATTTGAGCTTCATTTATGCTTTTGAGATTGCTGGGGTACTTGCTGTAGGCACAATTATTATACGGATTGAAGATTTTGTTTGAAGGACTCTGGTTATTGTGATTTTTCTGTTTTAATATAGGTGGAGTCAATTCATGGGTTTTGAACTTGCACTTATGTAGACATTGCCTCAAACAATTGATTGCCCTGAACTTTTATGTTACCCATGCACCTTTAAAGTAGTGAACTTAATCTTCAGTGGCAATATATCGGCTCCATGTGAACTTATCAATAATATGGAAGTAAGGATGATGCTGATCAGTACTTCAGGTTATGGGACTTCAGTACTTAGATCTTAAGCTTTCTAAAGCTAAATCATTTAACCTTTATGTGGTCGATTTAATTCTCATACACCTGTATTAATCTTCAATTGAATGCTACTTGTTGCTTCTTTTATTTGTTACAAACAGAATCTCAGGTTTTCATTGCATATTTGCAGGTTAGATCTGAAGCGAGAAAAGTTCATGATCTCTTCTTTGACATATTGAAGATTGCATTTCCGGACACAGATTTTGAAGAAGTGAGGAATGCTCTCTCTTTCTCGGGCCCTGGTGCTGCATCCCAATCTGCTCCATCACCGAAACAGGCATCCGCTGGCCAAAGCAAGAGACACAGGGCAATAAATGAGGTCGATGCTGACAAAGACCCTCCCCTTAAGCCAGTGCGGCGTGGAGAAGACACTAGGATCAGAGTCAGCTTGCATCCAAAGGAAACTGGCACGGCGAGTGGAAACTTCAGTGCCCGGGAACAGTCTCAGCGGGATGATTCTCCACTGCTTGCACACCCAGGGGACTTGGTCATCTGCAAGAAGAAGAGGAAGGACCGAGAGAAAGTAGTGGTAAAGTCAAGGACTCCATCATCTGTTCCGGTTTCACCTGCTGCAGTGGCTCGTGGTATCAGGAGTCCTGGTCCATCATCTCTGAAGGATGCAAAATCAACTCAACAGGCCCTCCATCAGCAAGGGTGGATCAATAACTCGGGCCAGCCATCTAATAGCAGCGGTGGGGACGTTGGTTGGGCCAACCCAGTGAAGAGGTTGAGAACAGATTCTGGCAGAAGGCGGCCGAGCCATTTGTGATTTTTTGTGCTATTTTATACTATGATGGAAAATTCACAGCCGTTGTTCTTCAACCCATGCAAGAGAGGTGACTGCTCATGGATAGCATAGTGTAGGCCTTTGATCCTTGAATTATATTTTCTCAGTACGCAGATTGACATGCGCGACGTGGTAAAGAAGGGAGCAGAATAGAGTGGGAAGACTTATCTCCATTTTGTATGTACACCTGATAGGAAGTCCACTTCCCTGACTCATTGACTGCGTTGGATGGACAGCCAGGTCTGTAAGAAATCTGTACATGAGTCAAGAGATCACATTTCATAGAACAAAACTCTTTAAGTCTTTTATATGCCAGTGCTCTAATGCAATGCCTTGCGTACTTGAGATCCTTACGAGTGTATGAGGCTATTCGCCCGAGTCGTTGCCATACCTGAACTTCTATCGTCTCGACCTAAATGTCTTCTTCGTAGCGCAAGTCAGACAACTGGAATGGTGACAGGCCGTCCACACTTTTTAAAGGGGCACGACAAAGGCCTCTGACGTTGCATTTGTTGCGATTGGATGGAATTAGATTTTCTTATTTGGTTTTTGCCTTCGCGGAAAAAAATAATGGAGGGGATTGGGACCCATCTTATTGACCTTTGCCGGAATTTCCAAGCCGTATTTTCGTTCGAAGGGTTTTTGTTAAATGTATGTCTCGAATTTCATCCGTATGCGGAATCCAACGTTTGAAGTTATAGATCGGTTTTGTGAAATTGACAGGAAAGAAATCCAAAGAGCTTTTTAAACTGTGTATATATATGTTTAAAAAAAAATTAAAAAGAAAAAGAAAAAAGAGGAAGTTGAGCCGCACAAGTAGCGGCCGCACGGTGAAAAAGAGATGCCGCACAAAAAAGGACGTGGAAGACGCTCTTACTTTCGGCCGTACGATGAGGTTTGCTTTGCGCTTGAACACGCGCGAATTTGTGTCGTAAATTTTACATCAAATTTAGTTGTTTTGATATAACTTAATGAATTATTTGATGTTGACTCTTCATGTGGTTGTAGGTATTACACGGATTCACATTTATTTTTTATGCTCTTATTGTTCCTCGCTTATTTCTTTAGTTATTTTATTAGTTTCCACGTTAATTTTACAACAATTAGTATCGGAGCCTAGGGTCAGAATTTCTAAATTTTGATTTAGATTTTTGCTTATCTGATTATTATTTGGAAATTCTATTGTTATAATTATATGTGGAGCGAAAGTAGAAATTGAGAAACTTGACGGAATGAATAACTTTTGGGTTGTGGAACATTAAAATACGTGTGTTATTTGACAACCCAAGGTTTGGGCAAGGCCTTGAATGACAAAGATGAGTTTATCGATTTTGATGAAAGAAGTTGCTAAGGGAGACTTAATGAAGAAAACAAAGAGTATTATCTTGTTGAATTTGTCGAATGAGGCGTTAGTAAAGACGGCTAAGGAGAAGGGATGCTGTGGCATAGTAGCAAAACTTCAAGCATCATATGTAACGAAGGTTTTGAACATGTTAAAAAAGATGTTTTAGTTTAGATACACTAAAGATACGTCTATCATCTCACCTAGATGAGTTTAATAAACTTATAATAAATTTAAAGAATGTCGGTAAAATCCTTGATGATGAAGAACATGGGTTGTTAGCTTTTCTATCCAAGTCATGGGAACACTTTACGGTAATTCAAAAGAGGTGAAGTCCACTTTATTCTCTAAGGAGTGGTCGATGAGTCGCAAGATGATAGTCGAGTGTAGGATGTCAGGCGGGGACTAGTGTAGTACATATGAATATCAAGGGTCTAATAGTAACAAAGGCAAAAGTAACTCAAAGGCATGCCCAAGAAAAGTCCAAATGACGCATGAAGTGCTTTGAGTGTCACGGGGAGAGATGCATTAAATAGACTGTGCGAAGCTAAGAAACAAAGGTGATAAACATAATACCACAAGTAGTGTAACAAGCGTTGCTAAGGAGACCATCGGTGATGTAGAGGCTATCTTATGTGTAAGTATTAGCTAGTTAACAAACAAATGGGTGCTGAATTCAGAGGGTATATGATAGGAATCGATTTACTACTCACTAGACTGTAAATGGTGGTAGAGTTTAAATTGAGAATAATGTAGCTTGTGAGTTTGCGATGATAGGGACAGTTCAAATTCGAATGCATGATGGGGTGTTGCGCACACTGACACATGTGAGGCATGTACCGGAGTTCAAGAGGAATCTTATTTCTCTAGAAACACTCGATGACATTAGTGTAACAACATCGTTGAAGGTAGAGTGTTGAAAATCTTCCTAGGTTCCACGATAGTGATTGAAAAATCTCTCAGGGAGCCATGATAGAGATGAAAGGGAAGAAAGTGAATTATGTTTATTATCTACTAAGAGAGACCTTGACACAAGCTTTGCAGTTTCATTTAGTGGGTTAGACTCTGGCTTGACTCAGTTGTAGCATATACGATTAAAACGACACCCAAATTCCTGAAGTGCCAAAACTGGGCATGGAAGACACTTAGGGTTCCTGTGTCAATTTTTGAGCCAAATCCTAAAAGGCTTGTTCAATATTTCAAGAGTAATGGAAGTCTCGTCCATTACTACAAGGACCGATATGGTTTGTTTCTATTCCCCGAAACAAAAATTTTCGTTCTTTTGTTTCGGGAAACAAAAAAAGAACAAAAACGTGTTTGGTAAAACTTTTGTTCTCGGGAACAGATTTGGAACAGAAACAAGAAATGGAAAAAAGTTATTTCTTTTCTTCTTCTTCTTCTTCTTCTTCTTCTTCTTCTTCTAGGCCGGTCGCTAGCCACCGGCCAGACAAGGGTTGGTGATCTCACCGGAGCGTCGCCGGCCCCCGGAGACGCCGAGCCATGGCGAGGCTCGTTAGCTCGAGCCTTGCCGGTGGCTAGAGGAGCTTGAGCTCGCCTAACCCAAGCGAGGCTAAGCCTCACCGGCTGACACAAGGTCGGCCTCACCGGCCCAAGGCTCGCCTAGCCACCGAGGCCATCGACGACCGGCCACAAAGAGAAAGAAAGAAAAAAAAAAAGGAAAAATATAATAAAAATATTGAAAAATTAAAAGAAATAACAAAATTATACAAGTTTACCAAACACATTTCTATTTCTGGAGTATAAATTTTTTGCAGTTACCAAGCGTGTTCTTATACTTAGAAATTGTTCCTAGGAACAGAAAAAAAAATATAAAAGAAAAAATATTTCTGTTCAAAAATTGTTCCTCGGAAAAAAAACATTACCAAACACGCTCTTATTTCTCTGGAGACACTCGATGATATTGGTGTAACTACATCGTTGAAGGTAGAGTGCTGAAAATCTTCCGAGGCGCCATGACAAAGATTAAAGAAAAGAAAGTTAATTCCGTTTATCATCTACTAGGAGAGACCTTGACACAAACTATTGCAATTTCATCCGGTAGGTCAGATTTTGGCTTAACTTAGTTGTGACCTATACGATTAAAATGACACCCAAATCCCTAGAGTGTTAAAATTTGGCACAAGTGAACACTTTGTGCCAACAGTTAAGAAATGTACACTTAAGTATTAAAATTAGAGCAAAATGGATTAGTTAAGTGCTACTGGCAAGAAAATTCGGCAAAAATACTGACGTGACATTTTTCTAGCGAGATAAATGCAAAACCACATTATTTTACATGCTAACATGGCTAGATAAGTAAAAAACGATGTCGTTTTGCCTCGAACTTGAATTTTAATATAAAAATTAATTAAATTAAATTTAAAACTAAATTATTTAAATTTATAAAAAAAGAAAAAGAAAAAAAAGGAAGATAGCAGAATGACGGTTTTGCAAGCCCTCGTCGCCACCTCCCCACTATCACCAAGAAGGGTCGGTGATGATGGGGGGAGGGTTGGCCGGGGTCGCCTAGCCATGGCCGGGGTTGGCCCTAGTCGACTAGTGGCGACCCTTGGCTCCACTGGGTGAGGCCAATGACCCTTACTTGGGAGAGGGCTACGACCCTCACCTTAGATCTCAACAAGGGCTTGTAGGCCTTCATTGCTGATCGGCTAGGGTCGTTAGCCCCTAGACAAGGCCCAACGACCCTGGCCAACCATCTCCCCACCATAATCGACCCTTCCTATTGACGATGGGGAGGCGACAACGAAGACTTGCACAACCCTTGTCATTTTGCAATCTCTCTTTGTTTTTTTTTTTTTTTTTAAATAGTTTAGTCTGGAATTTAGTTTAATTAATATTTATTTTAAAAAATTAAAAAAGCCAAAACGACATCATTTTTGCTCTTTTTTACTGACTTGGCTCTCCAGCGAGTCACGTAAGCAAGTTATATTAATAAAAAATTATCATGTAGGATTTCCGGTCAAAGTTGCCAGACTTGGCACTTACGTCTTAATTTTTTTTTTTAAAAGGGGCATTTTTGTGTACATTTCATAACTTTTGGCACTTAAATGTCTCACCATGCCAAGTTTTGACAGTTATGCTATACTTTTATTTGATTAAAACATGTGATTGAGGCATGTACAACTATGCTGAGTGAGAGGGGTTGTAGAAGTGTTTGAGGATAGGAAAGCTAGACTTGTGTAAGCGGTGCATCTTTAAAAAGTGGCGTTGGATTAAATTTACTACAACTATTAATTCGATCAAGCAACCAATTGAATATATTCATTCAAATGTTTGGGACCCATTTTCGATTCCTTCGAAAGGTGGTCCCAAAATATGCTAACATTTATAGACAACTATTTAAAAAAAGTATGGGTATATTTTCTAAAACACAAATATGATATATTCGATCGGTTCGAGAAGTTTAAGGCATTGAATGAGAAGCAATAGATAAAAAATCAAGTGCCTAAGAACTAATAATGGCATGAAATTCTTTGGTAAAGATTTTACAAAGTTATGCTAGAAAGAAGGGATACGAGAGATCGCATAGTACTTGGGACACTATAACAAAATGGCCTAGCAGAATGGAATGAAACTTTACTCGAATGAGCTCGGTGCATGCTTTTGCACGCCATTCTGCTATTGGTATACTTTTTGAAACACAAATATAATGTGTTCGATTAGTTCGAGAAGTTTAAGGCATTGATTGAGAAAGAATAGATAAACTAATCAAGTGCATAAGAATTAATAGTAGCATGAAATCTATGGTAAATTTTTTACCATGTTATGCTAGAAAGAAGGGATTGCGAGACATCGTACAATACCCGAGACATCATAGTAGAATGGCATTGAAGGATGGAAGAACAAAACTTTACTTGAGCAAACTCGGTGCGTTCTTTTGCACACGAGACTAGGCAAGGGATTTTGGGCTAAAACAATGAACATGTCATGTTACCTAGTTAATCAATCTTCATCATCTGCTATAGAGTGGAAGACTTTTAAGGAAGTATGGTCGTGAAAACCTATTGATTACTCTGGATTACAAGTATTTGGATGTCCTCAATTGATGATAAGCTTAAGCTGATGGCAAAAAAGTGCATATTTTTGGGTTATACACATGGGGGAAAAACTATCAATTGTAGTGCACTGATCCTAAATTACCTGACTTTCTAATTAGCAAATGTGATCTTAAACGAGATTGCAATACTTCAACAGAGGAGTCTTGAGACACAACCGATTGAGTAGACGAATCATGGTGTTAGTAGGGAGGTGGACCTTCAGGTAGGGACTCCCGAGACCTTGAAGGTAATAGAGGTAGAGACTATAGATGAGGTCGTAGTTCCTAAAGTCAATGATACTGAACAAGCAGCACGGACACCATACATTACAGCCGTGGATAGATAGAGAAAACAAATTAAACCACTGATACATTATGATCATAATGATATTGCTTATGCATTGACTATGAGTGACAAGGTGGAGACAGGTGAGCCTTCATATTATTTTGAGACAATGGCTAATATTGAGTTGTAGCAAAGGCTAGGGGTTATGAGGGAAGAGGTAGAATCACTCCATTGGAATCAAAAGCAAGTGGGTTTATAAATGGAATAAAGGCATCCCCGATATCGATATAGTGAGGTATAAGGCAAGGCTTGTTGCGAAGAGGTATATATAGCAAGAGGGCATGGACTACATTTAGATTTTTTCTCCTATGGTACGACATACTCCTATTCGTGTATTACTTGCTTTATTTGTTGTATAAGATCTCGAGTTGGGGAATCTAGATGCAAAAACAATGCTTTTTCATGGTGAGTTGAGGGACAGATTTATATAAGGTGGCCAAAGGGATTTATAATTGCGAGTAAGGAGGACCATGTTTGCTTATTAAAGAAACGTTTATATATTTTGAAACAATCTCCTAGGCTACGGTATAAGCGTTTTGATACTTTTATGATTAGTCAAGACAATTCGAAAAGTCAAATAAATAGTTATGTTCACTTTAGGATATTAGAGGATAGGTCTTTGATTTATCCGTTATTATATATTGATAACAATTAAAAATAGGGTTAATATCCTAAAAAACCCCAAATCAGTACACTTATGACAAATTTACCCCAAACTATTTTTTTGACCATGAAAAACTCCAAACTAGTACACTTATGACAAATTTACCCCAACTGACCATAAAAAACTCTAAACTTGTATATTTATGACAAATTTACCCCAAACTAATTTATTCGATCGCAAAAAACCTCAAACTAGTAAATTATACCCTCCGCTAAATTGGATTAATACCACAAAGAAATCACAAAAATTGTAAACTATGACAAATGGAACGTAAAATCCTAAATTGGTATACTAGTCAACTGTCATGTGTCATTTAACTTAATAATTTGACAATAAAATTTAACGAAAACTAACATAGGGTAAATTTGTAACAAGTATACTAGTTTTGGTTAAATTTGTTAAAGATATACCAGTTTGGGATTTTAGGTGGTCAAAAAAATAGTTTGGGATAAAATTGTCACATGTTTACCAGTTTAGAATTTTTCAGGGTATTAACCCTTAAATATATGTCTAATATTGATATGCAAAGAGGCATTTGAGATGAAATATTTAGATGTCACAAAAGAGAAATATTGGATATGGAGATTTTGCATGGTAAGATTGCGAGAGTGTTACCTCTGTCTGAAGAAATATATTCAAAATGTTGTTGCAGATTTTAATATGCAGCCAGCGAAATATGTGAGTGCACCCTTAGTGAAGTACCAAGGTTCAATGTGATATATTTGGCATAAAATCCGTTTCATCACAAACAAACGAAGCATATTGATATCATGTATTTTGTCTGAAATGTCTTAACAAAGGTTGAGATTTTTGTGAAGAGGATAGCAACAACAGAGAACTTGGCACGTTGAGATGTTGGGAGAACAACATGGATGATGAGCACTATGACTTGGCTTCAAACGTCAAGCCAATATGGAGGATTATTAAATTTATGTCTTAAGTTTTAATTATTTGCATAATCCGACCCGGTTGAAGATATAGATTGGTTTTGTTAATCGATAGGAGAGAGATCCAAAGAATTCTAATTTAATTAGAATTGCTTCTGAAGTGGATATATATTTATATCTCGGGGATTTGTTTCTATTTAAAGAAAAGGAAAAAATAATATTCGTATTTGACCGGTTTATCAAGATTTGGATTTCTTCACCAAGTCGTACAGCGGACGTGTCTGTGTGTATTATTTGAGCCTCACAAGCAGGAGCCGCATTGTGAAAAAGAGACGCCACACAGGAAAAAGGGCGTATTTTGAAATAATAAAATAATAAAAGCCCTTTTGTAAACGTTGATTTTACCAAACGACATTTAAGCCAAACTTATTTTCAAATAAATTTTAAAGTTCCAATTTGCCAAACACTATAGCCTTTTAAAAAACTCCTTCAGTTCAAAGGCATTTGTAATTTCCTAAAATCATTTCCCCAACACCAAACCAAATGAGGCTATAGAAGACATTTTTGCTCCGACCATACAAAAAGCTTTAGCTTTGGTATTGAACACCGGTGAATTTGTGCTATGAGTTTTACATCAAATTGAATTATTTAATTGTAAAATCTTTGGGCTTGGATGTAATCTATATGTGAAAAACACTCAAGCATGCAAGCGATTGTAACTTTTATTCCCATGAATGTAGGTACGAACATTTAAACCGAATTATGTAAATCTTTGTTGTCCCTTGGCGTTCCTCGCTTATTGGTCAAGATCTCTGGCATTAATTTAATTGTAAGATCTTGTCGGTTTGCAGGTCAATTTTACTACAGTTTCAACAAAATTTAGTATCAAACTTTCAAAATAGGTTAATATTACGAAAAAAAAAAAACCTCAAATTAGTATATTTATGAAAAATTTACCCCCAACCAATTTTTTTATCAGCAAAGATGCCAAACTAGTACACTTATAACAAATTCACTCTCTTCTAGTTTATGTTAAAGTATCTTGATAGTTGATGGATATACCAATTCAGAATTTCATCCTCTATTTGTTATAGATGTATCAATTTGTGATTTTTCGCGGTGATATCCAAATTTAATAAAAACTAACGGAGAATAAATTTATTACAAATATACTAGTTTGAGATTTTGATTGGTCAAAAAATTAGTGTTGTATAAATTTGTCATGGGTGTCCTAGTTTAAGAATTTTAATGATAAAAATTAGTTTTGAGTAAATTTATCACAAGTCTATCGGTTTGAGTTTCGATATATTAACCCTTCAAAATAGAGGTGCAGACATTGGGAGTGCAAAAACTTAACAAGGGGGATTTTTAAGTACCAAAAGTTCCAAAAGATACGCTTAAATACTAAAATTAAAGAACAATGAAATACATATGTGCTAACGGTGAGAAATTTCGATCAAATGGCTAACGTGGCATTTTTTGGCAATTTTTTTTATTGGTGTGGCAATTCTTTAAAAAAAAGAATCCATGCAGTAACTTTTTAAAAAAACTATCCACGTCAATAAAAAGCCCCTAAATTTAATTTTTAATATGAATATTAATTAAAATAAATTAAAAAACTAAATTCCTCGCCATCTTCCTCCTCCTCCTCCTCCTCCTCCTCCTTCTTTTTAAAATAAATTTAGTTTTTAATTTATTTTAATTATTTAATTAATAAATTTAGGGAAAACGACATTGTTTTGCACCTTCTTTGTTGAGTTGACTTTCGACGAGCCACATAAACCACATACATTATTAAAAAAATGCCCCGTCGCATTTCCGTTTGTTGAGTTGACTTTCAATGAGCCACATAAACCACATACATTATTAAAAAAAATGCCCTGTCGCATTTCCGTCTATTCTCCCCGAACTTAGCACCCAAATGCCCAACAACTTTTCATAAAAAAAAAAAGTGACACTTGAGTGTATCTTTTCAAATTTTTGATACTAAAATGTCCACCTATATGGAGTTTTGACAACCCCGGTATACTTTATCTCTTCAACATATATTGGATCTGTTGGTACAATTGTAATTTTTATTGGATTAAAAAGTGACTCGAAAACATTTTTCTTAAAGCATAATAAGTTTGAAAAACGAACGAGTTAAAACTAATATTAATTAGTTGATCAAAATCAATAACCATACTCTGTCCATAATTCAAATTGAGCATCCATAATTATTTGAAGTATAGTCGGGGCAAGGTTGAACAAAATTTCATCTTGGCAAACTGCCTGGCTGAAAAGCTCAACAATGTCCCGCCATCATATAACAGCTTCAATTTGCTCTTGGCTCTCAACACTAGATTAAGAAACCACCTAACAAACATGAAACGATAGCTACAAGCTAGACCAATTGAAAAAATGCCGATACGAAGCAATTCCGAGTAGTGCATGTATTTTGCTGAATCTATACAATTATAAGGAAATCTACCGCTGAGATCAAACATTTGCAAACTGACGATTCACTTGTTTCCATATCAGTCTCCATGACTTGGCTTTAACAAATCTTTCTTTCATCATCTAGCTAAGGCCAGAAAGAAAGCAAACAGGTATATTGCAAAAAAGAAAGAAGAAAAAGGAAGACCTGTATCTGGTGTAGTTAGTCATGAGGAATCAACAGGATGTATACCTTCAACAGCTGTACGCTGGAAAAACAAAATGACTCGACTGCAAACATAACTTCTTGCGCTATACGGCTAATACTGTATATCGATGCTTCACTTCTTTTTTTCTCTACCAGAGCTAAACATGATTATCCTGTAGTAATACACTATAGCTATGACCCATAAGAAAAATTTGTCCTCCAGAAAATTTTTGCCGAGGGACTGAACTGGAGAAGAACAACAATCAGCAGCCCTCAACAAAGTTTATGCTTCAGAAGAAACTCAGCATCATCTGTACCTAGAGTGTGGCTTTGTTGGTGAATAAAATATGGAGCCTGACGACCTGACCTCTTGATGGCCAACACCACGAACAACAGAACCAGGTTCCCATTCATCGTCATCGCTATCAATATTAAGGGGAGTGCAACTGTTCTGATTTCTCCTTCGTAGCATGAGAAAGACATTAAAATAGTAGCTCACCAATTCAACCCTGCTTTTGGTCAGAAAATCCTTGAACATTTGATCCCAGAAACACTTACCTTGAGAAGGGGGATTCGACCTCACTATAGCAGCAAATTTCTCCTGCTCTTCACTTGTCCAGGAATGTTTAACTTCTTCACCCATTTTGTCAAAATTGAAAACATAGAAAGCCGGACCAAGTTCCAGGTTCAACCTTTTGCTTTTCTCTGCAATGTGAAATCTAACACATTCAGCAGAGCCTCGAACTTGACATCCACATGAATCTTGTCTTCCCTTTCCCATAGGTTCCCTTTCAATTAGAGATCTTCTCTGTGTATTTTTCAAAGGCCAAATTGGGGTTCCCAGCCATTTAGAGTCACTTTCAAAAGTTTCCCCAGTCCACTCTGGCACTTCAGCTTGAAATTCAGAACCCAGAGGCACTTCCTCTTCTCCCTGATCGTCAAATAGAGAACCTGCAGATGAGGAACTGGAGTCTCCATTCTTGATATTGTTATCAATTTGATCTTGGATATCCAAGTTACCATGACATACTGACATGAAAGTATCTGAGCCATTTTTCACCTTCTTGCTCGAACCTTTGAGGAGAAAACTCTGCTCACACCGTCTCTCTCTCAGTTTATAACCAGACCCATCACGATCTTCATACATGCTTGGGTGCATCCTCTGATTGTTCTGCAAAGCAAAACACCAATCATACATACATGACGTATGAGATTGAGATTAAAATTCCTAACTTCATCAAAATATTTTCTCACTCATAATTTTCGACTTTTAATCTAATCAAAATCTGAATGTGTACGAGCTTATAACTTGAACCTCTAATATTCCAGTTGCATGAAAATCGATGGATTCACCACTGTAACTGAAAAAATCAATGCATTACACCCCTTCCCAATTTGTCATCACATGACCAGGTTTGAGCTAAAGATATTTAAGAGAGATAATCCCACAAATATTCCTAATCCTTTTCTCATGGCACACCATTACCAAAATTTTTTTTTCGTCTCACCAATATTCTAAACTGGTACCAGTGACCCAAAAGTACCTTCATCAGACTTCTGCCCATAATGACGATTAAATATTTGATGTGACAACATTAACTGACAATGCCAGACAAACGGATCTGACGTGGCAATGGACTCATGCTACCATGTCGACCAAGAGCATAGCAACAGCAGATTTTTCACGACTAAGTATGCTGCCACGTTGGATATTTAACGGCCATACGGAAGGAATTTTTGGATCATTGGCAAGTATTTGGGGGATTGGAGAGACACCAAAAAGTCTAGGGTATTGGTGTCTCACGGTCTGACAAAATTAGTATTTTTTGTGGAATTATCCCTATTTAAAATTGGATATAACATATCAGTAATTCTATGCCAATTCAAACAAATTCTTTGTATTGTGTTTGTACAATCCTATTGTACGGAAGTGCTAAATCTCTAACCCTCTATCTATAATCACACTACCACTTGAAAAAGATGACACAGCAAATGTTTTTTTAAAAGTAAACAGGTTTAAAACTAATTGTGAATGGCTAGTCCTATTCATGTATCATGTTCTACTTAATTTACGTATCTATGCCTTGGAACATAGCTCTAGGCATTAAAGTAAATATCAGGAGTGAACATGAACAATTCACGACAAGACAATATTAGTGTATAAATGACAGTCTTTATACATGGCATATACATGCTGAGATACAGCTCACGGAGACAATTTAGGAATTCTTCTCTCCTTTCACCAGTAACTAACCCCTGACAAAAGGAATATAAGGAAATACTTAGGAACACAATACAGGGAAACTGATTCTGCATATCACCAACGATCAACAATCTCTTATTCATATTATGCTTGCATCTAACCCATCCATGAAGTTAGAGGAAGTACACTATATGCCCAATTGTTGAAGTTGAACCACCTAAGGTGAACTTCTTTGCCATTAAAACAGTAACCAATAGACTATTGATAATGTGAGCCAAAAAATGAAAAAACCACAATGAAATCACAAGAAGTGCAAAGCAAAAGCAAGTTCCTGAGCAAATTCCCATTCATGGATGCAACAAGAAATCAAGGGTTAGGAGAAGAAAAGAGGATAATAAGAATAAGGAACATATAATTTCTACCATAGAAAAAGCAAAGCCTAGAAAAGGTTTTCAACCACAATTATTTTACAAAAATACTACATAAAAGGCCACATAAATTGTTAAAATGAAATTTTATGATTCCTTACTAAGCAATGAACAGAATTGTAATTCGGTAGGCGAGATGATTATAGTCATCCTCAGTCTATCACTTCCCCGAATCAAATTATTATTTCAATCTTTCCATCATTATAATAGCTTAAATTCACACTCTTTCACAATATACTAAATTTAAAAAGATAATTTTTTTTTTTTTTTTACTTACTAAAAGCTTCTATTTTACTATTTACCTCCGTGCACAACATTTAAGCCATTTTGCTAATTAAGATCAAAACAAGTATACCCTAAAATGTAGTTCTTTTGCTTTAGTTAGTCAGAATATTTAATGGTGGAAAAAGAGATTTCACACGGTATGAGTAAAAAAATGAAGTAAAAAGAGAAACTGGACCTGACAAGCAACTCTGGCAACTTAGTCAAGGTATTTACCAAGCCCTTTTTTTTTTTTTTTTCCAAATAGAACTATTTACCAAGCTGGAGAAATGGAAAAGAGAGATCTCAAAACATTGAATCCAACTAAAAGTATACCAAAGAACTGAGTCAAGAACGGAAACAAATAAGATTTTGAGCTCCGTTATCCACAATGAAGTAGTATTACAACAAACAATTGAGCCTTATCTCATTGATTGACGTCGCCTATGTAACAACATTGCACTCATCCTCCAATCATATCTCTGAAGAAGTGGTCAATATCTTTTCGAATCATCTCCCACCATGTCTTTTACATTTTTATCCATGCCTTTTGACCCAACTCTCCATGCAATAATCATATGTTCCCATCAGTGGAACGCCCAAAGGTCTTCGTTTCACATGTTCAGCCCACCTCAAACAAGCTCTCTCATTTAATCTTCCATCAGGTTGCCTCACTTTTACTTGAGTAAATTCATTTTTAATCCTATCGTTCTTCGAGTGTCCCTATATCCATCCATCATCACAACAAAACATTCTCATGCTTTATACACTCATTTAGTGCACAATATTTACAACTAATTTAGTTTAGGTTTGAACTCAGAGGATGTTTCCAATTTTCTACATGCGTAAAAGATAACAATAAAAACAATTTGCTTTTTATTTAATCTATTTTCTTGAAATTGCATTTGATAAATGACAATAAGAACTCTCTTTTGAGTTAAAAGTTCAGAAATCATATTTGATTGTGGTATTTTCTCGATAAAGGTTGTATGTCAATTAAACATAATATAAGTTATAGAACCAACAACTGTTGTATTTTATAAGAAAGTTAGATATAACAATTTCTTCCACAAAAAAATTGCATGCTTAATGTGATATTAAAATAGCACCTTAATATGTCAAACACCAAATTTACTAAAAAACCAAGATGCATCCTATGCCACTATATACTGTACAATTATTTAGAAGTCATCTCCAATTTCTAGTTCTACTCGTGTAATAAGCCTGTGCAAACATAAGCATTAATAGCAGCCAACCCAATTTAGAAATGAAAGAGCAAAGAGTAATGCTTTTAGTTTAGTAAATAGAACTGAGATTTGACAACCACATACCTGCCAGACTAATCTTTTGGCACTCAGAGTTTTGTGTCTTTCCAATAAGAGAGCCTCCCGAGACAACAAAACCTGTTTCCACAATTTGTCACTTCCGTAGATGTTCCATTTGGACAGTTCTGGTAAAGAACCAATTTCTGGGTCACATGGGTCTCTTGCAATCCCATTGAGCCAGTTAAGCATCGCCCATAATGGACTCTGGTCCACAACACAAGCAGATTCCTCTCCAGACACTTCAAGATCCAGAATTACAAAATCACCCTGACTGCTATATATATTGCCTCCATCTGATTCAGCAACCACGCCAATCGACTCGTCATCCCGTTGCCCTACCGAACTCTTCTTTTTCCAATTCAACCCCACTGAATCTTCTTCGTAGATACCGTCACGAGCTCGTTTGAAGGAAGCTCTGGTTTTCTTATTCACTGCATCTCCCTCCACTACTTCACTCTCTGTATCGCCTTCATTACGTGTTCCGCCACCTGCAGAACAGGCCGCGCTTTCGTTCGAGTCTGAAATCACCAAGTCTCCATCCTCGACACTGATCTTGCTTCCATTGGATTCTAGCTCCATGCTCTTCGTCTCGTCCACATCCCCCATGCCATCATCATCCCCAGAGTTGATCTTGAACGTCAATACAGAGGGCATGCATTCCTCATCATTTTTCTTTTGATTCAAAGTCTCCATGAAATATCCTTCAAGATCCTTGTTCGCTACCATGAATAACCCACTCAAAAATATACCGCTGCAGGCACGACTATTCTAAACTTCACTTGATATGTTGACCTTCCAAAGTCGTCACTTACCACCTCCTTAGCAGACCCAAATACTTCCTTTTTTCCCTATGAAAACTCCAACGCTGGGACGACAAGTTTCGAACAGAGCACTTCAAATTTAGCCACCAAATCACTCAACCCAGTCTCTGGAAAGGCCTCATAACGATCCTTCTCGGCACGCTGCACTGTAGAGGTCAAGCCACCTGCGACAGCTCCAAACCAACACAATGCATCTGTCCAAGCATTCGAGACAGAGACGTGTCAAGACGATTAGACCAGCAGCAGATCTCCCTGGAACAAAAACACCACCAAATCCGTCGCAGAAACCCGTCGAAACTCGCCTTCCCAGGGTTGGTTCCCGGGCACAGCCCAAAACCGGATCTAAACGGTCGCGAAACTCGTCCACCCGGGAGCTCCTCTATCTCGGCGCAATCCGGAACACCATCAGCTACCATCAACCACCCTGCCATTGAATTCCGAATTCACTCAAAAAAAAACCCTAGAAGAAAAACATACAAAACGTTCGACACTGTCGCATTCCCTTCGCCACTCCAAACACCCACACACCCACCACCAAAAAAAGAAAAAAAAAAAAAAAACCTAAAACGAAAGACAGAACAAAAAAACCGAACAAGACCCGGAACGCGAAAGCGGAAAATAGAAACACCCGCGCGCCGCGGACGCGGGCAGAATCCAAGATCCAGGATGGGAGTTACCGACTCGAGGGGGAGGCCGACACATGCGCGCTGGCGGTGCGTTTGGCGGGAGAAGTGAGCTCGGTTGAAGTTTCGGGCCGCGCTCATTTCTCGTGGATTGCAGGTATTTAAGAATGGAGCGACAAGGAAATGAAATAACTGGCCAGAGGACAGAGAGGGGGGACAAACGTTTGACAAGAAGAGAGAGAGAAAAGGAGAGGTCTTTCACACAGATGCAGACACCCAATGATTAGAGCTTTGCATAATTTACAATGAATGCAGTACAGAGCATAGGAAGAGGAAGCACCCAAAAAAAATGTCACATGAACTAGAGAGAGAATCTAGAGAGAGAGAGATTGTATTGTACCAGTGGGGGGAGGGATGGAGTTGATGGAGGCTTGCCTGTGATGTGTTTTTGGAGGGTCTTGGGACTACAATTCTCACCTTCTTGTTGACCTCATCTGGCCTATAATTCCCACTGCCCACAGCCCCTTCCCTCTCCCTCTCTCTCTCTCTCTCTCTCTCTCTCTCTCTATCTCTCCTCTCTTTTGTCACCCTTTTCTTTCTTTGAAGAGGTGCCTAGTGGGAGAGAGAGTATTTTGTAGAGGATGTGTGGTTTGTGTAGGTATGTGAGGCTTTTTGAAGGACATCTCTCACAGCCCCCCCACATCATCATTTTTATAGTGGAAATGATTGGCTAACCTTGGTTAATAAATGACTAGTCATTGTGGTTGAGTCAAGGGTGGGATTAGGTTTATGAGTTTATTTTTTTTTGAATTTATTGCTTCTCTTTCCTTTTCTTTTCCTTTTGCTTTTTCCAATTTCTCAGGATATCTCAAATTATCGTTCTCATTCTTACTATAACAAGCCATTATCATGCATGGGATTTGACAAGAACATCCCGTAAAATTGACTAATAGATTTCCGAGAATTTAAGCGATATAACTTTTAATGAATTGAAGCTTTGGAAATTTCTTTAAATAGGTAATTAATGAACTTTCCTAATTTTGGAATTGAAGGCCGTGGCATTTATTACTAATATTGAAGACGAGATCACCTCATCCCTCTAAAATTATTATTTTTTAATTTATCAATGGAAAAAATTTATGCTAATATGTTGTTTCGGTAATCATTATCTACTATTATATATGTGTGTGTGAGAAAATTATTGCTTACATAGCAACTGCAATAATTTAATTGACGTGTGTGTAGTGTGAAAGGGGGGAAAATTCTTTTAAAGGGAAGAATATTATATCTGATGGGTATGAGAGTCTGCTTGAGAGAGAGAGAGATGGGGGATATCTGGTACATGAGAAGTGGGAGGGGCAAAGGAGGAGGATGATGGAGATAATGGGGTGACAAGTGAAAAAAAAAATCATTATTCTGTAATAATTTGAAATGTCTGCCTTCAAACAAAATACATATATCTATATATAGATATTGACTTTTTCTATTGAATAATAAATCGAGTAATACAATTTTCCTCCATAATAACCTTCCCCTACTTTTCACTTTAGAATATTCGTCAGTCAACAGAGAAAATTGCCCCTTATTTGAAATTCCAAAAATAAATTTTTATATTAAAAAAAATTAGAGACATTTTTTAACAATATCTTTATATGTACACTTGTTACTAAAAATATCTCTCTCAACTACCCCTCGCCCACTTTTAAGAAGGTAGCTTGGCCCATCAGGCCGAGTAGAAAAAGGCTTTGGGCCTCGTAAAGTAATGGAGAGAGAGAATCGTAGGTGCTCCAAGAGGATTCCTAGTACTACTACTACCTCTATCTTTTGCACTTCATCACTTACTATCCAAAACATGTTATATGTAGAACGAATTGGCGGTTACATATGTAGAAGGGGCAATGTTCTTGTGACGAGTATTGCGATGTGCATGTGAGTAAGCCGGTTCTACAAAACACATACATTTTACAAGCTGAAAAATTACCGTCACTTGTTGAAATATTACCTTTCTCCTCGATTTGGATCACGAACCCCTACAACCCTTCATTATGATATGTTAAGAGACAGGATAATCAAAAAGGATGTTAGGTGGGATATGAAGATCGCTGCATTGGGTAGTTTTGCTCGAAGGAAATATTCTATGTGATATTCCGAGTCCACAAAAATATCTAATGATAGATCGACGCCTGTCTTAACCACTCAAGCTTATAGATCGAATCCATTTCAGAAGCAAGAGAGAACTGGCCTCCTCAAATTTGATATTTCTAAAACATCTCGACAAAATGAACAAGGACTAAAGATTTTCTGACCAATTCCAACTCAAATTTGTATGTACTTCAACTTGCAAGAACCTTTGAACTTAAGTCTCTACTAACGAGTAAGAGTTGTTTTTAATGACAAAAAAGGGTTACATGTTATGCAGTTGTCATGACTCATGACAAAGCGGGTTAGTGTTTGCATGTTGGACCAAAAAGGGAAAGAGACAACAAAGACAAAGTAGATTTGTCTCTAATATAGTTGTCATGACATTCTCACAGGTGAATCACCAAGGAGAACTAATGAATTTTTATGCAAATACTTAGCGGGGACTATCCCAAGTGCATATCGATTGCAACTTTGGGATTTCAATTAAATCATTGAAACATCAATTTAATTCATTTTAGAGTTGTCAATAATCTATTATGAGTCGGTTAGAAATCTAAGTAAAATATAAAGAACATTTTACTTCTGCAAACTAGAGATTTCATGGATATGAGAACTTGATTAAGCTAGACAAATCTAGTGCATTTTCGGTACATTTTCTCTTTATTTCAAAAATATTTTGCAAACAGTCTTGATTAATTTTAATCATAAACCACTAACATGCAAAGAGCGATCATGCGGTTGTGCAAAGAAGTATTTAACACTCAATAAATGAAAATGACATATAATTTGTTTAGCTAGATAGAAAAATCTTGATGCTAACAAATCAAAAGCAAAGCTTTTTTATTGCCCAGCACATCAAATGTTCTGCAAAACGTTAACTAGAAGCCAAACCATATAAGCATGACCTAAATATAATTTCTAAATCCAATGACGAGTAATTCTTTCTGGGTTTTTTCTTTTATTCAAAATAAACATGAATTAATTTAAATACTTTGACTATGTGATTCTAATCTAACATTCAGTAATGGACTGTGTAAGCTTCTAAATGACATGTAAACTATATTAATAACTTTATATAACTATATGCAATTCCTATGACATGAGTTAAGACTAACCATAAATTAACCCTATTATTTAAACTGGGTGAGAACATTTTTTATTGTCCTTTAAAAAAAAAAAAAAAGACTAAACTTTAGAACACTAACATGAACTGCTGACTTTTATTAAAAGATGACCTAACATACGATGCTATTTATTTTTGGTATTTTCCTTTTATGATGTAAAGCAAGAACTGCCTAAAATGACTTTAAAACAATTAGGAAATAATATATTAAATCCTAATTTGCACTACATGAAGTTTATGCTTTTCCTAAATTACTACATGCTTCCTAATGCATCTAAGAAATGAACTTTCAAATTAGAAAACATGCATAAATGCAATCTAAACTAAATGCAATGCAGCTTTTTTTGACAGATATATTATATGATGCATATACCTAATCTAATAACATGCAAAATCTAACACCCTACATTATTGACATCAATATCATCATGCACAAAAAGGGTCCAAATGTTTAGTCTCAAACATCATATCTCCAATTATCAAACATATCTATGAAACGACTCAAACAAGTTAATTGTATATTCGGTAATTCTTAACAAATCAAATCAAATCAGGTTGGTTTGTGACAAGGTTCATTGGTGCAGTTTAATCGGTGCAAGAAAGCTTTGCTTACTATTAACTGGAAACTCACTATTGTCCACAAAAGCAGTGGAAGAGTCAAAATTCCTTTCTTTGTGATTAATGTTGAAGTTTCATGAATGTGGTAAGAGAGTCGAAGCAATATACTTTTCAAAATCGCGAAGGTGAATGATGATGTTTTCTCTATTTTCCTAGATTTGACATTCGCTAGCTGATCTATCTCATTAATGTTACTATAGCCAATTACATTCTTATCGCAGTCAAACTTGTGGCTTTAGAATGCTTTAGTGAGCTCATTTGCTATTTAAAACTTTAATTGCACAATAGTCATAAGTTGATTGATGGAGATTATTTCTATTTATGTATTTGTAGTTTTTTTAGTAGTGAATTATAAGAGATCCTTATACATCTTTAAATTTTTTTTACACTAATATGTCCTTCATAACAAAAAAATGACAAAATAGAGTTTGAAGATTCACCAAATAGTGGATGTGATATGGAAAAGTCTTTAGATTCATATCTTATCCTATTCAATCATCTCCTAACTAAAAATTCGAACGACCAAATATAGCCTCATTATCTCCCTATATTTAAAATTCCCAAAGATAATAACTTTATTTCTTCCAATTTTGATGAGATATTGCAATCTTTCCTAAATTGGGGCTTCCTATGTACAATGCATGTGACTTTCGGCCAACAAATATATTCAACATGCATTTGGTTCAGCTTTTTTAAGAGACTTTCAACCTCCAAAGGCTGCGTTTGGTTCAGCATTTGCAATGGGCTTTGAGTCCAATGTAAATGCTGAAAGCCCAAAGTTACTTGGGGAAATGCAATTGTGTTTGGTAAAAAAATTTGCAAATGGACTTTGAGTTGAATGTGTGTTTGGTAAAAAAAAACTTTCACAATGGGCTTTGATGGGTATAATATATATATCTTTTTTTTTTAAAAAAAAAAATTGAACTAAACCCTTCACCGGACCGACGAAGGGCTACGGCCGCCGGCGAGCCAGATTTGGCGCCAATGGCTGTCGGCTGAGGTCGCCCGAGGTTAGGCAACCTCCAGCGAGGGTCACACGACCTAGTCGAGGGTCGCCAGAGGTCGCTCGACCTCGGGCAACCCTCGGTGAGGGTCGCCAGAGGTCGCTCGACCTCGGGCAACCCTCGGTGAGGGTCGCGTGACCCAGCCAAGGGCCGTCGGAGGTCGCCCAACCTCAAGCGACCTCAGTCGATGGCCGCTGATGCCAAATCTAGCTCGCCGGCGGCCGTAGCCCTTCACCGGTCCGGCGAAGGGCTGCCTCCATTTTCAATTTAAAAAAAAAAATCTAGGGAAAAATCGGAAATATGAAAAATTAATGAGGGTAGTTTTGGAAGGGAAAAAATAATTTCAGCATTTGGCGGAATCCTGGAAGCCCAAAGCTAGTCCCTACTAGCTTTAGGCTTTCAGCATTTTGAAAGCAAGTTGAAAACTAAAAGCATGTTTCAAAGTTAAACCAAACAGTCCAACATTTCCCCAAGAGGCTTTCAGGCCTGAAAACCCTTTGGAAATGCTGAACTAAACGCACCCAAAGTCCCTTAAGGAAATGGTGGAGGTGTTTGGCAACTCTTTTGAAGTAGTTTTCGGGCAAAGGTTAACCTTGGGAATGCTGAAAACCTAAAGCGAGTGAGGACCAACCTTCCAAAGCAGTATTTGTGAGATGCTAAAACTAGTGTTAAATGTTATTCTTCCAAAACTACCCTCACAAATTCTTTAGTTTTCCGGTTTTACCCCTCCTTGTTACTATACATCTTCTTTGCATGAGAGTAGCCGGCAAAGGCCAAGGAGGCTAGCTTTGGCTAGTGAGGGTTACGCGACCCTAGGCGATAGCTGTTTGAAGTCATGAGACTAGAGGTGTAGAACCAAATCAATTTTACCAGAGAACTAAACAAATCGCCCCAAAAAAGAGGCCCAGGAATCGATTCTCGTTCAGGAATAGGTTCCGAATTTTCGAAATTGGTCCAAGAATAGGTTACGCGTGAATATCCACTCAATAGGTTCCAAGTGAATATCCACTCAGGAACTAGACCGATTGATTTCAAAACTAAACTAACTGATTTGTGAACCAATTTTATAAGCTAAAAAGGCCAAAATCCTAATTTCTTTTTCCCCAAAATTCTAATTTCGGGACTATTTCATCCTTTGTCTTTCCTCGAAATTCCTTGCCAATCTTTCCTCTTCCTCTAAATTTTTATGGATAAATGGGGAATGGAACTTTATAATTTATGGTTTATGTTATGTGTTTGAACTTTTTATCGTTTATAATTGTACATATCTATGTATTCATCTTATAAATTGTTGCTTTTGGCATATAAGAATTCATGTTGTTCATCTTTTACTTTGAATGGTTTTGTTATTTATAGCATCATATTATTTTACTGTAAAAAATTATCAAAAAAAAAAAAGAACTAAAAAAGAAAACAAGTTCTTGTGTAGACCCTAGAATCGAACCGGAAAAACAGGGTAGGTTCCAGAACTGATTCCAAGCAAACATGGTAGGTTCAAAGACCCAAAAACTGGGAAGCAATTACAACAGAGCAAGTTCCAAGTTTCAGTTATAGTTTCTACCACCCTAAAACCAATCACCCATTCGCAAGACCCAAGCGACGGTTGCCCGAGGTCATGCGACCTCAAGCAGTGGTCGCCTAGTCATGCAAACCTTGTCAAGGGTCACTTGACTCAACTAATGGCCACGAGTGCTAGATTTGGCTCACCAGTGACCTAACCCCTTCTTTGGCTCTAGTGAAGGTTTTTTTAATAAAAATTATTTAAAAAATACAATCAAAGTCTCTTGCAAAAGTTCTTTCACCAAACACTATTTAAACTCAAAGTTATTTTGCAAAGAGTTTTAGCAATTTGCATTTCCCTGAAAAGTTTTGGCTTTTAACATTTTCATTACACCCAAAATTCATTTCCAAAGTTGAATTAAACCCACCCTCAAAGGACTTTCCCAAATTTTCTATTCTCGCGGGCCCAGTTCAGATGATTTAATAAAGTTTAAAGTTTCCCTGCTAAAACCCATCAGCTCCCTTCTAATTAGAATGCATTTTATTTAGGCCCGTCATTACTAAGCTAAATTGCTTTTAATATGCAAATTCAAATTAATAATAATTTTGTTTAGCGATCAGGATATACTCCTCATTTTTATACAATAAAAGACTAAGTGAGGTCGACAAAATTAAGGTGTTAGCAGTAGTAATATAAAAAAAATACCTTCAGGAAATTTCTAACTCAAACACCTCTCAAGTGATATATGCAGATCAGATCAACCATTTGCTTGGAGACTCAAAAGTTAGCTCAAATTCAGTGCTTTGGTCCCAACAAGTTGGCTTGCAGCCTCATTAACAAGCATGGTCCATCAAGACAAGGTCGATTAAATTTATGGTGATGACTTAGTGCTCTCCCTTGCATTGCTCTATCTATGCATCATAATTTATGATTAGTGCGTTCCACAAGGCTCATGATACCCTTGGCACGGTTCCGCGAAGACTACGTTCCCGCCTCACGGGAAGTCCTTAGCCAGGAAAAGAGATCGCACGTGAAGTAGAAAAACAAACATGAGATTGACTGTTTTGCTAGCTCTTCCGAAGCTGTCCCTTGCTTATGGCTTGGGCCAATCAAGACCCCAACCTACTTTCCCGCGAGCTTCGACCTATTCATGGATAGATCGCCCAGATTCCAATCCAAGACAATACCGCCAAGATCTCTTCATTAGTTGGGGAAAGAACATGTGTAAATCGGTTTTTTTGTTTGATTGGATTATTGCGAGTGGAGAATAGGGCTTGAAAATAAGAGACAGACTTCAGCCTTGCAGTTTCTTTGCATTTTAAGTTTAAGTGGACCTATCAAATGGGTATGTCAGGTCGAAAATAATCCAACCCAAATTAATACATTAACCCATTTTAACCATTTTCACGTAACACAAATTTAATGACTTGTATCCGACTCAACCCATATTATTAAAACACTCCTGTATTCACCCAATTTAGGAACATTCATGCCGAAACTATAGCGAAAAAACGGAGTAAATGAAAGATGAACCTATTTAATACCTATATTAAATCCATTTTATGACTCATATCTTGAGTTTAAATCCATTTGGGATATGTGCAACACAAGTCCTAAAACTTACAAGGAAAGTGCAATTGAGTCCTAAAACTTACAAAAAGTGCAATCGAGTCCTAAAACTTGTCAACTTGGTTCAATTTAGTCCTAAAGTTAACACCGTTAGATTTACTAATGGAAAATGCTGACGTAGCGCTGACGTCATATTATAAATGATTTTTTTATTATACACGTGGCTTTTTTAAATTATTTTTTATTCAAAATTTTTAAAAATTAGATTTAAAATCTTAAAATGAAAAACTAAAATTTATTTAAAAAAAAACTGTTAAAAAAAAAAAAAATGGCACCGGTGGGCATTTCGCCGCCGCCGCCCGCCGCCCATCGCCGGAGTGGCCGGCGACCAGGGCGGGTGGCGGCCCTCGCCGGCGAGGCCTCGCCGCCCCCGCCCGTGTCGAGCGAGGACGCCCGGATTTGGGCACGCCGGCCCTCACGGGGCCGGCGACCCTCGCCCTCCCCGCAAGAGGCCTCGCCGGTCCTCGCTGGGGTTGGCGATGCTCGCCCAAATCAGGGTGTTTCGATTCAGCTCCGTCGCACTCCCGACGCCGTGCCCCGACGCCGTCCCGGATCTCGAGTGAGTGGGTTCCGAGGGCGGGGTTCCGTCTTCGTCGCCGCACCGGACTGCTTTGTCGAGCCGTGCCGCCGTCCCCAAAAAACCAGGCCGTGACCCTTTGCGGTCTTTGGGCTGCTACCATTCCCGACGTCCTACCGCTGACCCCCCTGACGACCGGACTACCGTCGTCGCCCAGCCGCCACCGACGACTCCACCCGATCTCGCGTCGAGGACGCCCAGATCTGGGTGAGCATCGCCGACCCCAGGCGAGGGCCGGCGAGGCCTCGCCCGGGCGGGCGATGGTCGCCGCCCCGTGAGGGCCGGCGTGCCCGATCCGAGCTTCCTCGCCCGACCCGGGGTGGCCGGCCCTCGCCCGGGCGGCGAGGCCTCGCCCGAGCGAGGGCCGGCCACCCCGCCCGGGGCCGGCGATCGTCGCCGGCCACTCCGGCGATGGGCGGCGTCGGAAGCACCACCGGTGCTTTTTTTTTTTTTTTTGCACAGTTTTGTTTTTTAAAATAAATTTAGCTTTTCCTTTTCTGTTTTTAAATCTAATTTAAACAAGAATAAAAATAATGTTAAAAGCCACGTGTATAATAAAAATCATTTAAAATGCCACGTGAGCGCCACGTCGCATTTTCCGTTAGTAAATCTAACGGTGTTAACTTTAGGACTGAATTGAACCAAGTTGACAGTTTTAGGACTGATTGCACTTTTTGTAAGTTTTAGGACTCAATTGCACTTTCCTTGTAAGTTTTAGGACTTGTGTTACACATATCCCAATCCATTTTTGATTCATTTACTGAATATAACGAACTAATATAATAAACAAAACCATCAAATACTGGACAAGGTAGATTTAAATAGGTTTTGGTTGGAAATGCTAGCCGTCGCATTCATAGCCTATCTTTTTCAAGCTGAGAATGTATTCACTATTCAGGTCCCTCGGTGGACCAGTAATTGACAGATCAATAATAGAATCCATGACCTTAAAGCTTTGTGAGAAAAGGTGGTGAAAAGCTGAAAGCCCATCCTATGATGCTTTCCACTCACAGCCCGCCCTAACTGGCCAGGGAGGGGATGCTAATTACACTCCATGATTGAGAATAATCAGAGACGAAAACAAAACTTGAGCAGATGCAACCACCCTTCATTTTCATTTCGGCGAAATGATGGACCAAGCATATCCCTCTGTATCTATCTAACATCTTGCTGATTCGTTTGTCAAAAATGCGTCATGAAAACATGACAGCAAACTATTTCACAACCATACAAGAAGTTCCTGTTTTGCACAATGACCCACGAGTGCCAGTGAGCAGTGAGTACCAGTTTATTCTCCAGGAACTCGTTTCAGAGTTTTAGCCTTGTACCGGGAATTTAACCATAGGAGTGATTGACCGTAAGAGAAGGATTAAAACTTCGGTTTCCTCGGACTAGTTCATATGCTGAAAGCACTCATCAATATCTACGCAAAAAACTCTATGCATCTTCCATTCTGCATCCTGAAATATGAATCAGGAGGACAACACCTGAACTGCTGCAGCAACTATGGCACTAGAGCAGGAGGCACAAAAACCTTGAAATCTCACACTAATTTCAAACTTGCCGGGTAACTTTGTTAGTAGAAGATTCAAGTAAATCTACATTTGCTGGGGAAGAGACAATACCAAAAGAAGATTCAGAAGCAGCGCTGGCTGCTTCCATGTTGCCACCGGAATAGCTACCAACTGCAGACATCCTAATACCAGAATGTTCCCTGATACCTTGGAAAGATTCACCAGAAACGAGGGCTTGTATAAGCTTGGGTGGGGGTGGGACGGGTATTTCCACCACGCCTTCCAGCATCTTCACCACCATTCCCATTGTTGGCCGTGCGTCCTCCTCATCCTGTATGCACCACACGGCCACCATTGCCATCCGCTCTGCCTCTTCCATGTTGTACGCCCCACAAAGCCAGTCATCCATCACTCCCGCCACATTCCCCTCCACGATTTGGCGGCCTGCCCACGGTGGGAAGAACCATTTCTCGCCAGCCCCGCCCTCTCCACCTGCAGATGGTGGCACCTCCACATTGCGGCGGCCACCAATCAATTCCAACAGTGTCATCCCATAGCTGTAGACATCAGCCTTGGTTGTGATTCCCACGCCAGAGATCCACTCCGGCGCGACATAGCCCCACGTGCCTCTCATAGAAGCTAGGACTCGGCTGAAGTCCCGGCCAACCAGCTTAGCCAAGCCAAAATCTGACACCTTGGCTGAAAAATCGCCATCCAGTAGTATATTTTCTGGCTTGATATCGCAATGGAGGATACAGTCCCTACATTCTTCATGTAAATAAGCAATGCCTCTTGCAGTACCAATTGCCACACTATACCTAACCTCCCAGCTCAAATTTGGGCCATCTCTGCGTAAATATGCGCTCAAAGGACCATTTGGCATGTAATCATAGACCAGAAGCCTGTGAGAGTTTTCTGAACAGAAACCTCTAAGCCTTACCAGATTGACATGCTGAATGTTCCCTATGGTGCACACCTCAGCGCGGAATTCTTTCTCCCCACCACCTTGCCTTTCAAGGCGTTTGACTGCAACGGGAGTGGAATCGGGTAAAATTCCCTTAAAAACTCCACCAAAGCCACCATGTCCGAGTTTTTCAGAAAACCCTCTTGTGGCCATGTGAAGCTCTTTGTACGCAAAGACCTTCAAGTTCAATACCTGAAATTCTTCATCTCCTTCTTTCCCTTTTCCCTTCTCCCTCCTATTCCAAGCAATGGACAATATCAACGCTGAGAACCCCAAAATCGCAATCGACCCAACAATGCTGGCCACCAAGACTATACTCTTTGATATGTTCTCCTTAACAATCCCTCCTCTCTGCACCCTCACATATAACACATCCTCGAAAGTGGCATCCGCACTCAAGTTCCTAAGATTCAGCAGAGACCCATAAATGTTCTTGCACAAATTGCTCTTTTCATTGTGAGACAAGCCAATGCAAGAACAATTGCCCAAACAAGACTTCTCACAGTCTCTCCGACTCCCAGAAATTGAAACCACATCACTTATTTCAAAACCCATCAAACCTACCTCTTCAAAAACATCATCTTTCTCACATATGTGCTCACTCCCTCGGTGACAACCCGCAGAATAATCCCCGGAGTCCCAACCCTCACCATCCACAGGCCTAAACCCAGAAAGACACTCACAGAGCCTCAATGTCCTGCTACTGCAGAACCCCAAATTGCCACACAGCCCGTAGACCCTGCACTGGTTCTCAGGCGCCGACCAGAACGTGTTCCAGCTCTCCGTCTGCGAAGTCCACGTGTACTGCCGGAGCTGGCCGTTGATGTGCACCTGAAACCGGCTCAGTGGCGGACCCAGGGCGCCGTCCAGCGACCTCTCGGAGAACCCGAAAGAAGCTGTTGGCCTAAATGGGTCGGTGAAGTTGAACTGGTAAATGTACGGTATGGTCATCTCCGGCACGCCGGAGAACGCCTCGCCGGTCCAGTTCCCGGTGGACCAGTACACCTTGCCGAAGTCGTAGATCAGCTGGAACGCACCGTAGTGATCTGGGTCGAGCCTCAGAGAGTAGTGACCCGGCGACGGATCCGACGAGCTCCTCCAAGAAACCAATACTCGGTCCTTGGTCAGGTTCATCCCCGGCAACCACGTGTCCGTCGGGTAATCGAAGCTCTGCCATGCGATCTTCCCTTCCCTCGACCACAGAATCAAGTTCCCACTGTCCGAAAACGTGACTTTCGACGACATTTCAGTGTTCCCGCTTTGCCACAAGACGGAATCGCCCGACTCTCTCACCGCCAATTGACCCGTGTCGGTGAGTTCCAGCGTCGACGACGTTCGATTCTTGGCGGGTCTGTCGCGATTCGCAACCCAAACGTAAGTCGGAGTTGGGGTTGAGGCGTACCAGATTCCCAAGTACCAAGCCGCATCCCCGTTCGTGCTGAAAAACCCGAGCGAGAACGTGCCGTTCTCGCTCTGCAGCGTCGAATTCCCCGGCAAAACGAATCGGGTGGTCTCTAATTTCTTCCCTCTGGGCAATGCGTCTCGACTCGCTCCTGGTCCGACGGCGGCGATCTTCTTCATCTGATAAGGGGTCTCCGCAGGCCTCCGGAGAGCCGGTCCAGCTCGGAGCTCGGTTACCCAGTTCCCGCCGACGCTTGAGGCGGCGCTATCGGAGCTCGAAAGCGGCGGGCCATCTATGGCTAGGACCGGGAGCACCAGGAGGAGGGAGGCGAGGATGGCGACGGCAGCGCTGGCGGGTGGCGACATTTCTCGCTCACTTGATTCCGCACATGCTTGGGCTTGGGGCCGCGCGAGGACGGTTGCCTCTTCCGGGGCCGGCGAAACGACCGCGAGCGTGTCTCGATGGAGCCCTCTCGAGCGTGGGAATTGATGAAGAAAGGAGCTCCGGAGAGGAAGAGGAAGAAGACGAAGTAGAGGAGCGAGCTGGCTCCTCTGAAAGCTCCCACTTCCGACCACCACTGAGGCTCACGGACAGCTTGAAGAAGACCTACGAATTTTGTCTTGTCGTTTTCTGGCGAAAAGACGGGAATAGCCTTGCTCGTTCTGGTAGCTGACGTACCACCTTATGCCGGAGCTAGCTGATCGACGTGGATGTGAACTGAGCTCATACTAGTGTGTATAGATCAGAAAGAGGGAGCAATGGTGGAACGCATTTCGGGCTCACCAACCAACCATTGACTCTCATATCACCTCTTGAGACAAGCGCAACAACTTCATGAAAGAGATTACAAAGATGAAGCTCAAGTATGAGCTCATCAATTTATCTAGTTGGATTTGTTGAAAAACTTAACACAATGAATTGCATGCCGATTATAATTCATTACTTCCTCCGGATCATACCAAATATTTTATTTGAGATCCATACCATCACCTCAACATACACATCCTCTTAGTATTCGCAAATTATGAATAATGATGAATTATCGTGTCATTGATAAGTATACTCTAAAAAGAAAAAAAAGATGGTTCATGCCCTCAACGCTGTATAATTATTTCATAGGAAAAATGACACGAATAATTCACGAACTTTGACTTGATATATAATATGGCCACTGAAATTTTAATTTATTTAATGTGGTCTATGAATTTAAGTTAATATGCCATTGACTTTTAATCTGTTTAATGTGATCTGTGAACTTTTGCTTTGTATTCAATATAATCTCTAGACTGTGTGAAAATGCACGTTTTCGTATAGTCTAAGAACTATTTGAACATGTACAAAATATTTATAGATCGCATCGAACAGATTAAAAGTTCATAGATTACGTTGCATATTAAGCTTAAATTCAATGATTACATCAAACAAATTAAAAGTTTAGAAATCACACTATATATTGAATTAAAGTAAAGAGATTATTTGTGTTAGTAACCTATCTCATGCATTCATGAGACTATTATATGTGCACGTTGCATGACAATCCACATTAATTTCTGTTGGGAATGGCCGATCCCCGAAAACCGGATTCGACACTAAATCGAACCCCTAAAACTAATGCGGAAGATAAGCCCGGGAAAAATCACGTATCACCGATCGTAAAGCAACCACAGATTCGAGCGTACCTTGTTAGCCACAAATTAGACACTGATGCCGAAAAGAGAAAGAGAATTCAGCCATGTTCGATCCGAAGACCCCAATTCGCTTGTTAGGAAGACGGCCTTGCTTACTATCCTTTTGGGGAGAGAGAGAGAGCGTTGGAAGAGAAGGGAGAACGTACGTACTGATTATGCCAAAAGGTACGTTCTCCCTTTCTCTCATCCCTTTTATACCTCTCTCCATCCACGGGCCTTATTCCTGTGGACCGGGCTTTTAGGCCCAACATGGGCAGACGGGCCTTAAGCCCATTACTAATAAAAAAACCATCATCTCCCACTCGCTCATGATGGGCCGAACAGGATTCTCTTTACCTCTCTACAATATTCATACCGGTGAATAATCCGTGCGACCAGCATACTTTGAGAGCTCGTTGCTATACATCTGTTAGGAATATATAGCAGCTCATAATGGGCATCACACTCCGAGTAGATTTAGTATGCGTACCCTAGATCGATCGATCACATTTATATCTCTCTTGATCTCTTTTAAACAATGATATATATATATATATATATATATATATATATATATATTGTATTCACAATTATGATTATCCCAAAGACAATCATAATTGGTCGACCAGTGAATACAAAACTACAATGTGATTCTCCAAATCGATCTTCCTCTTTCCTTCAAACTCTCAATTTCAGTTCAACTTGCTTTTCTAGAAATGTCACATTAGATCGAATCAACTCATGACCATTGACAACATTCTAAGATAGCAAACGCTAAATATAAATCTTGAGAATAAGTAAAAGTCATGAGGGCACTAAAAAATTGAGGAACTCTATTCCTCAAGAGTCTCACACGTCATAAAAGTTGAGATCAAACTTTTGCCACTCTTATTAGTCGTCTCATGTATACGTAGTATGAAATACGTATTACGGTATTAACTCATTTCCCATGGAGCGTATGTCTACACCATCAATACCGTACAGATGATAGTTCAGACATACCCAATGTCTAACTTGAGTTCACGTATTTACTCATTCACAAAATTCATCATAACTCACATTTGGCATCTTAGACAGATAAAGTAAAATATGTGGGTTATTTTACTTTCGGACATCGTAAGTACTATGTCATTATCTTAACACTCAGTTAAGGCGACATACGTATTTTAAGCTTGAGCTCTCGATTATCACCTAGATAATAAGCTTAAAATCAGTCTCATCTCTATTTATCACACATTAAATAGAGGCGATTACCCGTGTGAGTGGGCTAATCTTTTATATGTCCGACATACTTCCTTAACTTAATATAATGCACTGAGCATTAAGATGCATAAAGATCAAACAAAGATTCATAGGCATTAATAATGAAACAACACTAGTTCATAAAAGTGAACAACTCAGGGAAAATTACAATCCAGTACATCAGACTCTACGCAATCCTAAAGATTTTACATGACCACAAAACACATCTCTAGGTATTGGCTTTGTCATAGGATCTGCTACCATTCTATGCGTAGATATGTACTGTAAGTTCACATCCTTTCGTGCAACCATATCTTTTACAAAATTATATTTGGTATCTATATGTTTGGTCTTGCCATGATATTTTGGATCTTTGGTGTACGCTATAGCTGCTTGGCTATCACAGTTAACCAATAATGGATTTGCAGCTTTCTCATTAACACCTAAATGATCCAAAAATCTCTTAAGCCAAACTCCTTTTTGTACCGCTGCTGATAATGCCACGAACTCAGCTTCCATCGTGGACAAGGCTATACACGTTTGCTTCTTACTGCTCCATGATATGGCGCCATTGTTCAGTAAGAAAGCAAATCCTGACGTGGATTTTCTTTCATCTAAATCTCCTCCCCAATCAGCATCTGAATAGCCTTCATGTCGCAGATCCTTTCCTTGGTAATTCAACTTGAAATTAGCAGTTCCCTTAAGATATCTCAGTATTCTCTGAACGGCTTTCCAATGTGCTGGACCTGGATTGGATTGGTATCTACTCACCATTCCAACTGCAAAACATATGTCGGGTCTTGTACACATCATAGCGTACATCAAGCTCCCAACTACACTAGCATAAGGAACATGTTTCATTTGTTCATTCTCTTGTGGAGTTCTCGGACACGGTCTATGGCTCAATCCTTCACCTTTCGCAATAAGAGTGTCTATGGGTTTACAATCTTGCATACGAAATCGTTCAAGAACTTTATTTATGTATGTTTTTTGCGAAAGAGACAACGATATCTTCGAACGATCTCTTAAAATCTTAACTCCAAGAATGTATGCAGCCTCACCCATATCCTTCATCTCAAAGTTGGAAGACAACCAACTCTTGACAGTATTAACAAACTCCATATTGCTTCCGGCAATCGCATATCATCAACATATAATGATATGATCACAAATTGATCCTTGGATCTTTTGATATATACACAATGATCCTCATCAATCATTGTAAAATCATATGCCATTATGGCATTATGAAAACGTATATACCATTGTTTCAATGACTGCTTAAGGCCGTATATCGATTTCAAAAGTCGACATACCTTTTCTTCTTGGCCTTTCACTATGAAACCAACAGGTTGTTCCATGTATATTTCTTCCTCTAATTCTCCATTGAGGAAAGCAGTTTTTACATCCATCTGATGTAATTCAAGATCCATACTAGCTACTATTGCCAGAATAATGCGAATCGAGGTAAATCTCACTACAGGAGAAAACGTATCTTCATAATCAATTATTTCCTGTTGATTATACCCCTTCGCCACAAGGCGAGCCTTATGCCTTTCTATCAAGCCATCAGCCTTTCGCTTTATTTTGAAAACCCACTTGTTCCCAATAGCTTTGCGTCCTTTTGGAAGATCAACCAGTTCCCAAACTTGGTTTGATTTCATTGACTCCATTTCCTCTTCCATTACATGAATCCATTTTTCCTTACTAGGGCAATTCAGAGCCTCATTAATATTTCTTGGCTCATCCTCATCTTGTGGAGCAACCATAAAAGTTTCCCCTTCAATATCAAAACATCGACGGGGAATACTTTGGCGACTTGTTCGCCGTATGGGAGATTGTACACTTTGCACATCATTCCCCATTGTGCTCCCTCTTGGATTAGATAATGATGATGTCGTCTCATTATGTGATTGCAATTGAGAATGAGTGGAATTCAATTCATCACTCCTCATATTACTCCCACTTGGACGAACTCCACTAAGATCATTATCTTGATCCAAGGTTTCAAATAGGAGTAATCTTCCCTATTTCGCCCTTCTTAGGAAATTCATCCTCTAAGAATGTGACATCCCGTGATTCAAATTCAGTTATACTCTCACTTTCCTACTCACCTATGAACACATATCCTTTTGAGTGTTCAGAGTATCTTATGAAAATACTCTTCTTTCCTCTGGGACCCAATTTCCCAAACTTGTGAGAGGACTCATGTGTATAGGCAGTACAACCCCATGGCTTAAGAAAACTTAAGTCCGGTTTTCTACCTGTCCATAATTCATATGGAGTGGAAATAACTGATTTGGAAGGCATACGGTTAAGTATAAAGGCAGCAGTTAATAACGCATCACTCCAAAAGGTAATAGGTAAGTTAGCATGCGCCATCATGGACCTAACCATTTCCAGTAGGGTTCTGTTTCTTCTTTCCATAACACCATTTTGTTGAGGAGTATATGGAATGGACAACTGTCTTTCTATTCCTTTTTCATCACATAATTTTCTGAACTCATCAGATAAATATTCTCGACCTCGATCGGATCTCAATGTTTTTATTTTTTTGTCTAATTGATTCTCTACCAGGTTCATAAACCTTTTGAAACAACTTATTGCTTCAGATTTATGAGAAATCAAATAGACATATCCGAATCGAGTATAATCATCTATAAAAGTGACGAAATAAACAGCCCCATGCCTTCCTCTCACATTCATTGGATCACAGACATCAGAATGGATTAAATGCAGAGGAAATTCAGCTCTTTTACCTTTTCCAAATGGTTTCCTTGTCGTTTTCCCTTCTAGGCAATGCTTACGTATGGGCAAATCAACTTTTTCAATGTTGCCCAACAAGCCCTCTTTGGCTAGTCTATTCATACGCTGTTGGCCAATGTGACCAAGTCTAGCATGCCATACATTCACATCATTATCATATGTATTAGGAGACGTGAGAAGGGAATAACAAACATTTACATTAACATAATCAATATCTAATATAATGAAACCATCCAGAAAAAAAACCACAACCATAGTAATTTGTATTCAAAAACAAATCCACACCTCTATTATAGAAGTTAATATTAAAACATAATTTAACCAACACTAAAACAGACGCTAAATTCCGATGAATCTCCGGAGCATACAACACATCATGTAGGAACAAAGTGCGTCCACCACGCATATTCAGTTGGCATGTGCCAATTCCTTTCACTTCAGCTCTGGAGTTGTTTCCCACATAGATCCACTTAGTTCCAGTTGGTACTCGTCGGAATTCCACGAAGGATCCTCTATCATTCGCTACATGGTCTGTCGCTCCTGAATCCACAGTCCACAAAGGATTAGACTCAGTTAAGAATATAGAACTCGACACAAAAGCAAAGTTCTGGAAAATACAAGAGGTGCATACCTTATTTGGCTCATGACAGTCGCGAGCATAGTGACCCTTCTTGTCACAGTTGTAGCATTTCACCATTGCAAGCTTTTTCATGCGAGGACGCTTTCCTCTTTCATGTTGGTTAAACTTGGGTTTCTTCCTTGAAGGATATGCTTCCTTGCCTTTCCCTTTATCAAACCAGTTAGGGCGCTTGCGCTTGGAACTCGAAGCTCCATTTGAGCTAGAACTAGCATGATAGAGTTCAGCATCCGGTTTAGCCGTCAACAGGCGGTCCTCTTCCAGCTCAAGATGACGCATTGCATCCTCGAAGGTTTTGATATTTTCATTATGAGTCAGGTGCACCTTCATATGCTCCCAACTCGAGGCAAGGAACGAATCACTTTGCTTGCACTTGCTGCTCATCCGTCGGGACATGGCCGGCATCTTTCAGCTCATTTATCATGTTTGACATCTTTCTAAGATGTTGCTTCATGGTCTGACCATGAGGCTTCTTATAAGAGTCAAACCTAATAGTGAGCTGCCTCGCCCGGTCACCGAAGTATGACCAAATCTTGCCGCCAATGCTTCCCACATGTCTTTGGCATTGTCAAAACGCCTAAACTCTCGCATGACGTCATTTTCCATGCTGCTCAGCAACGTGATACGAGCTTGAGAGTTCTTTCTTTTCCATGCAGCAAAAGCTTCCTTGTCTCTCTTGTGCTGTGGAGTGTTTCCTTCTTTAGGTTCTACCATGGTCAGGTTAAGAGCCTCAAGTGCTTCTTGCTTTTCCAGCACATACTGGATTTTCATTTGCCAAATTTCATGGTTGTCACCATTGAGCTTTTCACCTTTGTTCAGCTCGGCAACTATGCTCTTTGTGGCTGAAGCCATTGATCTCGAACACATCGTACATATATGCACGAGTTATTAATGCCTATCATTTATGCATCCCTTTTGCACAGACCCATCATATTAATGGATAATTTCAAGTAAGGTTTTAGAATCAAAAGGTCACTACGTTTCCAATCATCCTCCAAAAATCCTAACTTAAAACTATCATTAATATGATTGTCATATGCAAAATCAATTCTATGAAGCTACAAAAACTTCTATAACTACCCACGCCTAACTACCCACAAAGAATCAAAGAATAATAACGAAAAGCAATAGATAATTAACATATAATAATATAATAATGCTTTCAGATAATACAACTAACATATAGGTTGCTTCAACAACAACAATCAGGTAGTAAACATTACATAAGATGTCTACAAAGCACACTTAACAAAAAACAGCTAATCCATTTAACACCAAGCCAACACACGAACTGGGAAAGATCCTCTTTTGTTCAATTTCTTGATCTTTTCCCTTGTAACAATGCAGTAATATTCTTTTACAAAATCCATCACAATTTTCTTATATGAAGCAGCTCCATTGACATCCCATATGCGATTCAACACATCTTGCCATTCAGGTGGAAGAGTGTTAATGAAAAATCGCACCATCTTTGACTGTGGCATGGGACGACCATTCCATATGACCTGTTGTATCTTCCCGTTGACTTCAAGAACATGATCAATAAAGTCACCATTTTCCCATCGATAATCAGTCAGCTCAGCTATCAACTTAGAAAGCATTTCCTTTTGTTTATCGGTAATCACGCAAATATGCGTACGTAACTGAAGGGGAGGCATTGTTCCTGCAACAAATGTAGAACAAATAAGGGATTACATATAATCCACATTGACTCAATTGGAAAAAAAAAAAAAAAAAACAAATTCCTTTTTTTTTTTTTTGGTCAACAGTCAACGGTCGCGGTCAACGGTCAACGGAAGTCAACGGTCAGGTCGCCGGGCCGGTCGGCCCGGTCGAACGGACCGACCGCATGTGCCGCGCGCGTGTTAGGCCTCCGCGGGTCGGATCGGGTCAGGTCGCCGGTCGGGTCGCCGGCCGGTGACCGCCCGGCGTACCAACATTGGTGCTGACGTCAGCGATGACGTCACCCCAGCGGTTACCGACCGTTGGGTGACGTCATGCTGACGTCAGCACGCGTCGGTCCGTGGATTGGCGGGTGTTGGTTCACCAGCCGGCGGCGCGCACGTGCCGATTCGTCGACCGGTGCGTGTGCTGCACGCGTTGGACGAATCAGCGCGTCTGGGCGCGTCGCGTCCACACGCAGCGGCTTCTGGCGGCGCGTGCGGCGTTTCCCGGCGGCGTGCGACATGTCGCCAGACTCGTCTCAACGTCCCTTTTCTCCCTATGCCATCAAAATTCGATTTCGACTTACGAAAACTCAGAAAAAAAGGGCGAACAGCGCTCAGGTGTCGGGATTTCTAGCCCCGATCCGTACGGCCGAAACACTTTTTGCGAAAAAACAATCAAAAACATCAAACAGGTCGGGAAAAACGTGAACTAAGGCTCTGATACCAATGTTGGGAATGGCTGATCCCCGAAAACCGGATTCGACACTAAATCGAACCCCTAAAACTAATGCGGAAGATAAGCCCGGGAAAAATCACGTATCACTGATCGTAAAGCACACCACGGATTCGAGCGTACCTTGTTAGCCACAGATTAGATACTGATGCCGAAAAGAGAAAGAGAATTCAGCCCTGTTCGATCCGAAGACACCAATTCGCTTGTTAGGAAGACGGTGTTACTTACTGTCCTTTTGTGGGGAGAGAGAGAGAACGTTGGAAGAGAATGGAGAATGTACGTACTGATTATGCCAAAAGGTACGTTCTCCCTTTCTCTCATCCCTTTTATACCTCTCCCATCCACTCTTATTTATTCCCGGAACTTGGGCGTATGGGCGGACGGGCCTTAAGCCCATTACTAATAAAAAAAAACCATCAATTTCATTTTTATATTAGTCACTCACCTAATAATTCTCTGTACACAGCATAAGCCCGTCGATATACCACATGACTTAGGTCATGAAATAACGGGCATGGGCTAATTATATGGTTCTAAGAGACAACGCAGGATACGGGACGATGGTAATGGCACGTATGGTCAAAGGTAGGACCGTCTAAGAATTAAAAAAATTGCCCTACTCAAAGTTCCATGAACACATGTGATGGCAATGGCGCCATTCGCGATTGTTATGCTTACTCCCGTGACGTCAACTGATGTCTCCTCTTTCCTATCGAAGCGCCTCCTTCGATGTTAATCTTATTTAATGTCATTATCACACCCCCTTCAATTTCTATTCTAGTCAATCAGCCGGCTCGTGTACTAATCAATCTAATGCATCGTGATTCATTAGTCAAGTGAATAGAAAGAAAATGGCTATCTTTATAATGGGAGATGGCGATTATTAAGTAAAACACACATACCTAACCTTTGTTTTTTTTCTCTCTCTTCTTTTGATGAGCATTTGTCAAAGGTATTAGGCAACCCAACGCAGAGTTGGGCAATATCTGTCAATTCAAAGCAATGACAAAAGAATAGGAATAAAGATAATATCATCGAGTTAAGTGCTTAATAGTGTTAACTTCACCTAGATAAAATTCTTCGCTGAATTAATCAAGGACAGCCGGTGACGCTTTTTAAAAAGTGAAAGGATGATTTTTAACCGAAAAAAGGGAAGTTAGAGGATAATTTTGAATTCCGAATAAAAGCAGAGGGACCATCAATAATGTTATTGCGGAAGAATAGACATTTATAAGTGTATAGGTGCTTGCCAATTATTAGATGCGTCAACTTCACGCAATCTCGTAGAGATAATATGTTTTCTCCGCTTGATTGAGACAAAATGGTGGAATCAAAGAACATTTTTGGATCTTTATTTGGGCCGTTGAAAATTTGGGTGGAAAATTCTGTCGCGAGGATGGAAAAAAATTCAGAAGTTTTGCACACTTCCCACCTACAATTTCTTTCACTCCCCACTCCCACAACCATTTAGATAAAGGTATGTTGGAGGTTTTTCGGAGAGTTTTTAGTCTCAAGATTTTTAATTTTTTTCTATGAATAGATTCATATATTTATCGATGAATCAGTATTGATTCTTTCTTTTTCTCGATCTTCCCTTTACGTGCGTACTTTTTTTATATTATAATCAGATTGATTTTTTTTTTCGCGACACGAGAGAGAGCGAGGGCATTTTCGTAAATCGAATGAAAATGGCCAGGAGGGAGGAGGGCGGGAGGGAGATTGAAAATGGCGGAAGTGGCAGACAGCGGTGGTGAAGTCCAAAGTTGGCCACGAGTCCATTTAACTTTCTGGGGAAGATCGCAATATAAAAATATATACTTTCGAACGGAATTAAAAAAAAGGGAAATTAGATTTCCTCGCCCCAAAAGTCCAATTAATAATTAGAATATCTCCCCACGCACGAGAATTAAAATCATTTCTTCCGTCGCTTTTTCCTTTTCTTTTTCCTCTCTTCTTGTCGTACATAAGGTCACCGGGGCCCACGACGGACGGCGATCGTTGTGCGTCGGATTTCAAAGACGCCGTCGTAGTCAGACCGCAGTCGGGACAGCGACCTCCCAGGCTCGAACGATTGGACGGGCCCCTGTGATCTTTGCTCTCCCTCCTCCGCTTCCATAATTAATTATAATTGATTAATAAAAAAATAGAACGAAAATGTTCATACTATTAAGAGTAAGCGGTTTCAAATTTTTAAAATGTGAAATCTATTTTCAGAATAGGTTCATTAATTTTTGATATCTGAAACTTATTATACATATCTAAGAACTTGAAACCTCTAAAGTCTGCCAAGATTCTACATATATTATTTAATTGGACAATTTTAGCAAACCATCATCTTTAATGACTCGCATTTGTCGCAATTCATTGATTACGACTCATATTTAGACACGCAAATATTATAAAATATTAACAAAGTAAAAATGTCAGTCATAGATATCGCCAAAATAAAGTTTTAGACTAGTGATTTTATATTACGTATTTATCATGAAACGTCATGGAATATTGCGATATCATGAACAAGAAAAACACAACAAAACAAATTCCCGATTCCACATTAAAACCCATCAATTGGAACAAATTTCTCAATTATTGGACTCGTATGAAACCAGTGTCAACCATTCCGATCCTCAAGTTTCCAATTCTACATCAAAACGATGCTCACCCCTACTAAATTATATAAACAGTTATTGTACTTTAATACAATGTTTAATGTAGCCCATGAATCTTAAATTTGTATTTTTAAAATTTTTAATTTGTTAGATATGATCTATATATTTTTTGTATATGTTCAATTTAGTCTCTAAATTATATAAAAATATTTTATGTTTGAGGGATCACGATAAAAATCAATTTTAAAGATAATATCGCATGTTAGGCTAAAATTTAGAGATTATATTAAAAATCATATCGCATGTTAAGTCAAAATTCATATATCACTCGTGTCGTTATCTCATTTACCAGAACCGATGCGTCTTGTGATCATTTCCACTAGTTTTATTCGTTTTGGCTTCTACAATTGAAGCACACCTAACCAACGGAAAACGACATTTTACTTATTTACATTACGAGCCTCGCGAATAAAAGACATGAAAAGATCGGGAAGCGGGGTCTCCCATACGGACGTTGACCCGATCACTATAGCCATGGACTTCTCGCGCGCGCGCGATGAGGAGCATGATCTCGTTCTTTAATTTAAACCACCTCCATCAAGTTTTTTTTTTTTTTTTTTTTTTGCACCTCCATCAAGTTTAATTAGTGCTTTTGCATGCCGAGGAAGCAAAAATAATAATATACTTGGTTTGCACTTGCCATGCCGTCTTGCGCGGCACGATGACTTGGATAGTTTAACAACTGCCTTAAAAATTACACTATGTATATTTAATTATTGATTTGATCATACAAATAATTCCTGAATTTTGGCCAAATATATAATATTATCCTCGAACTTTTAATTTGTTTAATGCAGTCCCTGAATTTTAACCCAACGTGCAATATTGTTGATGAATTTTAAATTTGTTCAATATAATTCAAATATTCAATTTAATCCCCAAACTATATAAAAGTATATAATGTCATCATTCCATTAATTGAAATTTAGAGACAACATTGAAAATTTTTGTTTAATTCATAAACTAAATTGAACATGTACAAAAAATTCAAAAACCACATTAAACAAAAGCATTTTATGGATGACATTATATATTAAGTCAAAACTCAGCAACTGTTCGTGTCATTTTTCTTCAATTATTAAGTATAACAAAATTGGCCAGAATTGCAAAGAACTTACTTAGCAAGAGATTATCAAATTGGTAAAATGAACTTTGCGATGTAGCAGACTCTCGTGAAGTAAAACTTGGGCCGTTGGATTTGATAAGTCGATAAAGTCGTGGCGAAACTCGAGTTAGGGAAAATAAATATATACACAGACGCAGAGTTCGATTTGATGGAACTTTGTGTTAAAGGCATTGTAGCGACGTCGCGGAGCTATTAAATATAAAAAGGGTCAGGTCCATAGTGTCTCCTACAAAGTAAAACTTGGAGTTCTTTCACCAGCAGTGTCTATTCAACAACAGCCGTCGGATGCTTGCCAGATGCGGCGCCCGCTCGATCCGATCCGTCCATTTCGAACGGCCGTTAGCCTTCGCGCCAACTAATTCGGCAGCCCCCTCCCAGCCTCAGACCCACCGCGATGCCCCCGAAAACGGCGGCGCCAAGGCGGTCTCGTTTCCAGGCTCCGGGCCGACTCGCTCCGACGGTTCTTGCATCGACTCGGCGCGCACCTTTTGCTCCGGCGCCCTCAGGGTCTCGGCGAAGTTTCGGCGCCTTCGCGAGGGAAAACAAGTGCACGCCCGGGTGGTGAAGTCCGGGCTGCGTGGCTTTCTGTCCTTGCAGAATCAGGTCTTGGATGTTTACGTCAAATGTGGGCAGCACTGCGATGCTCGGACGTTGTTCGACGAAATCCCCACGAAGAATGTCGTCACGTGGAACACATTGATCTGCGGCGCCGCAGCTCATGGCGCTGATTCTGGGTTGTTCTCTGACTTGGTTGTTTATTTCAGGAGTATGTTGATCGAGTCGGTGAATCCGGACTTCCTGACCTTCAATGGTCTCCTCCGAGCTTGCGTGGAGTCTGATGACATTCATCTTGGTAGGCAGTTGCATTGTTTTGTAACGAAATATGGGGTCGGAATGAATTGTTTTGTCAGCAATGGTCTTATTAGTCTATACGGGAAATGTGGTCAAGTTGAAGAAGCGAGGCGGGTTTTTGATGAAGTAGCTTATAGGGATTCGGCTGTTTGGAACACGATGTTGTCTTGCTACGCTTCGACATTCTCAGCTGAAGAGGCTTTTGGGTTCTTCAATTTAATGCAGTTGGCTGGAGTGAAAGGCGATGAGTTTACGTTTTCTAGTTTGCTTTGCTGTTGTGCCACTTCAGGGCGAGGGCGATTGGTTGAGCAGATTCATGGTCTTGTGATTAGACTTTCATTTGATGCAGATACTTTAGTGTCGAGTGCGCTTGTCGACGCATATGGAAAGAATGGGCGAATAGACAATGCTCAGAAGGCTTTTGACATGATGCCCTTTAAGAATGTCGTTTCTTGGACCACAATCATAGTAGGATATGGAAGGGTTGCAAATGGAACAATGGCCATGAAGCTTCTTCAAGAAATGCTCCAGAAAGACTTCTCCCCTGATGAATTGACTTTGGCTAGTGTTCTTAGCTCTTGCAGCAATACATCATCCTCATCTGAAATAATGCAAATCCATGCTCATGCTATTAAAAGGGGGTTTGAATCTTTCTTGTCGGTTTTAAATGCTCTGATAAACGCATATTCCAGATGTGCACACATGGACAGTGCATCTAAATGTTTCAGCTCAGTAGATGAACCTGATCTTGTAACTTGGAGTACTATCATCCGTGGATATGGATTCCATGGTCTAGCTAAAGAAGCTACAGGGAATTTTGAGAAGATGTTATCTTGTGGCATACGGCCAGATAAAATCGCCTTTCTTGGGGTTATCTCTGCCTGTGCTCATGCCGGAATGGTAAGTGAGGGCCTTCATTACTTCGATTTGATGATCAATACATATTGGCTTGTGCCAGATGTGGAGCAATATGCGTCTCTAATTGATCTTGCTGCACGTGCTGGTCTTCTGGATGAGGCTTATGATTTGTTGACCAAACTGCCAGAGCTACGTGCAGATATGCTGGGGGCATTTATAGGGGCATGCAAAGTATATGGCAATGAGAAGTTAGCGCATGAAGCTGCTGCAATGCTACTTTCCATGGAGCCAGACGAGACTGCCAATTACAGTCTTACATCGAATATCTATGCTTCAGAAGGAAGGTGGACAGACGTAGCAAGAATAAGGAAAAAGATGACGGACAACAGTTGTGACAACAAAGTTGCTGGTTGTAGCTGGATTCATCTGTCGGGTTGCGTCCAGGCATTTGTTTCAAGTGACAAGTCCCTCCCACAAGCCTTTGAAGTATATGCTTTGCTCAGAACGTTGCTCAGGCAACTCAAGGAGGACAGTGACTTCCAATTCTGTTGTTGATTTGGATCGAAGAATGCACGCTTGATAGATCAGATTGACCCATTCTTCAGAATGCGGTGGAGAATGAACTTGCAATCAGTGGTATCAACAGAGATTTTGTAGAGCTTCACTGAACTATAGCTCAAAAGATGTGCACTTAAGGGGCCAATTGATGGAACTTTCCTCCTGGAGTGAGACCATAGCCGCCACACTGGAAAACCCGAGCGGTTGCTTCTCTGGAGAAAAAGTGGGATGTTTATTGCGGACCACGATGGATGGCCAATAGCAAGGACCTAAACTTTTGTCTCTCAAAAAGAAGTCAAGGTCATCCTAAAAGAAGGATGGTAAACGAAAAGAGCTCATTTCTTCCTCAATTGGGTTTAATGGAACGTCAGTCCAATTGGAAATGGACAATGGAACGAATATGTCATTAAAAAGAATTCCTATAGGAAGTGATTAGAGCAAAGCAATGTTTTCTCTTCCCCGAGAAGATAGATTACTTCATATAATACGAAACCAGATTGAGCCCGGGATTGGAGGCTAGATGCAGAAGATGAGCGGGTGGAAGAGGAGTTAGGGGCGCAGAATGTGTAGTGTAGATATCGTGATTAAGAGAAGCGTGTTGTTTCCTTTGAGAACATTTTTCCCAGTAGCCTCGAGAGTAAAGTTGAGTGCTTTTCTCGTTTATTCTTCTAATACAGTCTGATTGACCACGATTGTGCAGTACAAAGTGAAAACCTTGGTTCCAGTGTCAAGGTGGCAAATGAAAATAATTTCATCAAGAAAGATAAGGTTTCCAGACAAAGTAGCGACTATTGCTTGTGCGGAGAATCTTGTAGGCAAGTAAAATGTAGAACCCACATCAGAAAAAAATGGTCGAGTTTCTAGACAACATAGATAAGTAGAAGATTGATCTGTACTATATTTGCATGATGACAACTCACAAGGCATACTCATGTACTATTTTTATCCCTTTATCATATAGTTTTGTCTTCAGGAGATCTTACGCGCTCACCTTAATGCATGGCGAACCCTTTATTCATATGGTTCACTGGTAAAGAAGTTACCGGCTAGACTTAAAAAAGATCAAGATGACCATACTATATGATTAGGACGGCGGATCCACATGAAATCTCATAGATGGTAGCATGGACCACACACAACTTTTTCCACATTCATACCATATTTGTCTTGCCACACCTACCGGCCACTGCACAACAAGCTTATCTATTACTTTCTTTATGCCGAGAAAGAAGAAGAAAAGTTCTGCTGTCCATCCGTAATTTTTATTTTGCGGGCAAGACACCATTACCCAAAAGGGTCATGGAGAACGACAAGAGAGAAGAAGTCTCCAATCTTGGAAGCTTGGCATGGTCTATGAAATGTCCAGCACATCTTTAGCATTGGGCTTAGCTTGTAATGGAACTGAAGATGTAACTGCCATGGGCAATAAAAGAAAATTTCAGCCTAACCTTTCTAACTGACAGCTGCAGTTATCCCACGGGAAGTGCCTATATTTACACTGACAATAACTGCACGTTCCCAACAACCCAGAATCGTCACTTGCCTTTTCCTCGTACCTCTGTCTCTGTCTCTCTCTCTCTCCATCCATCGTCCCTAAAAGGCTAAAACTGATAACCGGCTCTTGGCTCTGTACATAAAATTTTTGTTTCGGATTCGCTCTGTTCATCGCATCTGTACAGACAAAGGATGGCGCTTCAGATCCGCGCAGAGAAGATGGAGCTGCGTCAGCACTACAGGAATGTTTGGCACACGGATCTCACGGGCGCCATCAGCGCCGATTGCCCTTGTAATTATTCTTTTTTTCATCTTCTCCCCGTTTTGCTACCACTAGGTTCACTACTATGAGATGTATCGATGTGTTGTAGCTTTTTCTGGGTCATGAATTTTCTGTCATTGTTCGAAATGTTTCGGTTTGATGAAATGAAATGACTGACCGGCTCCTTCTGTTTTATTGCGCAGATTGTTGCTTTGCAGGGTTGTGGTACGACTTCTCCATTATATCTTTTATTTTTTTGAAACTCAGATTTTTAATTGATATGATAGTGCTCATGTCACACTTTTTATCAAGTTCATGCATGTGACTTAATGTTTCAGGCTGTTTTTATGCGCCATTCTGCAATATAAGACCTGGAACAGGAGCTAATTCTGTTGACCAGCTGTGTCATAATTTTTTTTCATACGAAGAGCATGTGTATGCTTGCATTGCAACTCTGGCACGATTATGATAGATAAACATGGATTAGTTGCATATGATCAGTAAAGAGTCGTGATTAGGGAATGCGAAAATGGATCAATGTGATCTCAAAATCTCCACTTTGCGACTGGGGTGACAGGGTCATGGTACCCTGGACAGTCAAATTGGAACTGAAATAGAAAGGATGGTTCGAAAAAAAGATAAATTCACTAGCTTCTCATCATCAAGCAGCATAAGTATGAAGTTAATTGTGAATGAGTAATGATAGGAGTACTAATAAGGGTTACGAAATTTAATATCCTGAATGATGCGCTACATATTTGAATGGAAAGCTTGTGGAGTGTGCGATGCAGTTGTGGCACACAACTTGGTATGTCGAGTTAAATTTGACAAATTAGGAACTCATACATGTTCTCTCAATTACAACGCAATTGACTTCCTATTGATCTTATTGTCATGACAATATTTTTGCCGACATTTATCGTGAATCGTTGGTAGTATCTGTCATGACCTACTCATCAAGAAATAGTTACGGTCAGAACTCTGTATAATCATCATTGCCATCATTTCTTCATTTCCCTGAGCAGTGGTCCGTGTGCTTCATATATGCTGCGCAAGCGAGCTCTTTACAATGATATGTCAAGGTAATTGATGGCACTAGAGCCTTTTTCTGGCAGAAAATCTTTTTTTATAGATACTGAGCTTCATTCCCAATTCAACTATATTACAGGTATACATGCTGTGCTGGCTTTATGCCATGCAGTGGTAGGTGTGGAGAAAGCCGGTGCCCTGAAATTTGTCTTTGCACTGAGGTATGAACTCGATCTGATTTCAATCCACTCTTCCGGCTTCTTCCTTGATCTGTCTATGTACTTAGAAAGCTTCTGCTTGCTTTCTATATTACATGTCTGCTAAATTGTTTCTTAATTACTAATGCTATCAATGTCATGTCTTTTTCACTTCTCGTGTTATTAAGGTTCTCTGTTGCTTCGCGAACTCAGTCGCCTCAACCCGGTTCCTTTTGCAAGATGAATTCAACATACAGACAACACAGTGCGATAACTGCATTATCGTGATGCTTCATCCCCTCTCATCTTTCCATCACGCTGATTAAGCATGTCAACCTCCTCCTTGACCGATCACCTTCTCATGCAGGCATTCATGTTCTGCCTCCAACAATTGGCGTGTATATGTTCCTTGGTTGCTTGTTTGACTGGAAGTGAGGAACTTCAAGATGCTTCGCAGTGCTTGTCTTGCTTTTCCGACATGGTTTATTGCACGTAAGAGACTTTCCCTTTACCTTTCTCACCAGCTTGAATGTGATGTATCTGGTAGCGGGATGCTGATTATTTGATCTGCATCATCTTGCAGGGTGTGTGCATGTATGCAGGTACAGTACTTATCTACCATCAATTACATACTAATGAATCAGGAAGTTATGCCATTCCCCTTCATATCCGTGTCGCTATAAATCAGATTATACTAAAGGAGGCTCTAGGAATGCTGTCTACCAGCCCCTTTGAAAATCTTTTTCCATTCCTATTCTGACAAACGGTAGCCGAATCATCGGAAAGCAGTCTAAACATCTTGGTTCCGAATGACTGTCATCTTTAGCGGCCATATATTACCATCCCAGTACTTCAAACGTCAAGAATATTTCACTAGAGAATTTGACTGCTTAGTTACTGACTTTTGGATTGTATCCAGACCCAACATAAGATTGAAATGGACAAGAGAGACGGTAAGTTTGGGCAACAAACTGGAATGGTTGTGCCTCCGGTGCAGCAGATGTCACGGATCAATCAGCCAGTTCCTCCTTCAGCTGGACACCCGCCACATCCAGCTTATGGGCCACCACCTTATGGATATCCCCCTCCTCCACAAGTTCAAGGTCATCCACCTGCTGCTTATTATCCTCCTCCAGGACATCCACCTGCTGCTTATTATCCTCCTCCAGGACATCCACCTGCTAGTTATCCTCATCCAGGACATCCCAAATGAAGAACCAGTGCAGCTTTCCAGCGAAATACTATTCAACATGTGCATCTCATTATTTCAAAGAAGCGATTGTACAACAACAGCATTAACCAGTCACATTTCCTAACTTTTGGTGCTATAGATGGAAGACATTAGCCGATGGATAACTATATTACCCACGTGTGTGTGTGCTTTCCCTGACATTAAGTGAATGCAGTAATAGACAAATAATCTTTTTATTATCTAGCTCATAATGACTTGAGTTTTCTTCTAGTTTTGCCTTGGTCAGGTTTTGTCATTACGTTATGTAAACTATGCATAATCAAAGTTGGGATGCATAATTTGGGTAGCTCCCAGGACACGCACAAGTTTTGCCAAGCTCAGTTGTTGGTCCAGTGTCCATGCTATGGAGACAATAATGCAACATACATCAAATGTCTAACAGTAAAGAAGACAGGTTTAGTTTTTGACAACAAAGTTTCTCAAGAACTTCCAGTGGGAGAATATTCCAATGGCAGGAGGAGGGTTTTGGGTTAAAGATGCGAGTCGTCATTGTGTGTGTCTTCTACAGAGATTTGATTGGGGTTGTCCTCTTCCAATACGCGGTGGTAAGGCTGCATGTCCGATAACTGCTGAGACTTCGGAGAAGTTCTTTGTCTTTTCATAACCCATTTCTGGACATAAATAGCTAGTCCCAGTACAGCTCCTACAGAACATAAAACAAGAAAGAGCAGCACCAACCACTGCTTGCAGAAACACAGAACAAAGCACATCATGACGTAATCGAAGTTAATGAAGAACATTGAACCAGAAAAATAAAACGAACAATACTCACACTCGTGTCATCATCCTTGCCCCACCGATCAAATCTGGTTGAAGATGTACTTTTAGAAGAACCTGCAATTTACGATATTTCATTTGACCGCTGATTGTATGAAACTATTGAAGAGGAAATAATGGCAAATTTACACAATGAAATTGGGAGACCTGTAGTGGAATTTGTTGGGTGTGAACAATCAGCACTTCCTCTCCAGCCAGAAGGACATTCGCAAGCCTCTCCCTCAGCCAAGCATTCTGCCCTGTGGAAGCAGAAGATCCCGCCACAATGCACGCCTGAATACTCGCAGCGCTCACCACTGTACCCTGGAGGGCACTTGCATCTATATTTTTCACCCTGCACAATCTCCTCGCATTTCCCCCCGTGCTCGCACCAAAAAGAGTTCGTTCCATCACACATCACCATCTCCTCATTGCAAAATTTTCCACTGTGATCCCGGCAGATAATGTCAAGAATGCTACTTCAGCAATTCAGCTAAGTACTATCAACATGGGAAACTGTGGCATGCCTTATTTGAAAAATCATTTCATTACATTAGAGATATTGTATGCGCGATCTTATTGGCAGAGAAAAAGGGAACGGAACAACATTGAAGTGCAAAATGCAATGATAAATAATCACCCGAGAAAAAGCCGATCACCATCTAATATAGTCGAAGGATCAGGGAATTTGCAGATGCAATCTCCGTTGGTGTTGCAGGAACCTGTCCTGCACTGAGTGTCCTCGCACCGAAGAGAACTCGCATTGATTGATCCAAGAAACAGATAACATAGAACTATGTGCCACTGTATTCTTGGCCTTGTGGCCATCTTCAGTAATTCTCTCGAGTTATGCTGTGGAAAGAGGAGGAAGAGAGGCATAGAAAGCAGTGAATTGTCTTTGCATCTACGGTGCACCCACAACTTTTTATTTCCCAAGTTCACGCATTTTTACGGGTCTTGCCTTGAGATCAAACAAGAGTGTCTTAAGGCTAAAGCAAAGCTGTGAAAATGGCTGACGCGAGCTTTTTGACTCTATTAAATTATTAAGCACCGAATACACATTAGATTTTGATTCTTCCCATCCATTTCATGCAAGGATGCTCGCTCTATTGGAAAACCGAATGATGGATTATTTAATCATGGAGTCTCGAAGTCCATGAAAGTCAACTCATGGAGTCCATGTAAAGGTTGATTTGCCTAGATTGTCCTAAATTTCTGAGAAAAAAGGAAAACTCCCAAGACAAATCTCCATGTTCAGATCTGCCTACAAAAAGGCTAGTTTGCAAGACCAGCCGCCCATGAAGGACCCAGCAACTCGAGTGCGCATCTTCAATAAACAAAAGCAGAAAAATCGCTGAAGAAAATGGCATACTTGGTCCAAAGTTAGCAGCACTTTATAGGACAGATACGATTTTAATCTTTGATGTGACCTATTTGAGTAGTCAGAACTCACTATTGGAATTGGAAAGCGGAGAGTACTCAGGATATACTTCTCACGATAAATTCATTGTCGTGGAGAGGAAAGCTGATAGAAATCCATATTCCAACTAAAATTCCATTCATCTCTCTATAGCTCAGATAGCAGGAATGTCTTCTTTAGACTATAATAAATTCCATACCCAAATATCCAAATCAAACGGTTAATATTGGGTCGGGTAATTACCGTGTCTGGCTCGGGTGAAGGAAACTGCCTCAACACGTTTGCTTCAGGCCAGTCTGGCGTTGTGCCACAGCCGACCCAACCAGTTGACACCCCAAACTTTCTGCCGTCTTGGCTGATTAAAGCATTGCAAATGCCGTGGATTCAACATCAGCTGACGCGTGATACTCTTTTTCCCCCCTTTTCTTGACAGTACTTCTGGCTAAATAAAGGTCATATATTAGGACCAACAAAGAACAATATGGGAAATTATTCTGTAAATCTAGCGCACACCTTCTAATGCAATACATGGGAAGGGATGCGGTGTCCGGACTTGTAATTCCATCAATTCCTCCTCATCCTACTTTTCCAAATTCTCAAATTATTCATGAGAGTGAGACCGGTGCAGGATAGACGGGATTAACTGCAGTTATTGATCATCTGAATTTCATACGAGTTCAGGGAAATTTAAATAACGATCGCATCTGATATATGGACTTGGATTCAAGCAAGAAATTCTCGAATTTTTCACAGCCTGGGAATGATGGTTCCTGCACGAAATTCTAGTTCAAATTTTAGGACACTGTCAATGTCTGTCAGCGTTTCTTTCTTAGTGTTTACAGGTACTAGTTTAAATGACTGCAGACATGGATCATGCTCGTGGAATCATCACGCAGAACCTACAGTTTCTCTCCATGGTGTCATGACCCGAGTTTGGACAGCAATTGATTCGTTTAGCTAACGCATGACGTTTACACAGACAGTGACAAAGGAGTCGGAACAGAATAGCAATTTTTGATACCCAATTAGAAAATTTGCAGCCTCTTCACGTATTATATCAGCGCCAAAGTCTTCTTTTTGTAGCCAAATGAGTGCTAACATTTTCCCAATAAAAAAAACAGAGAACCAATAGTTAATGCTTGCGGGCCATCTCATTTGGAAACGGCAGAAACTAAATTATTACAACATGGACGCCGGTCACGTATCGTTCGCATTACAATAGTTAAAAGAAACTCAAGACTCTGTCGCCCTTCGTATCGATGGCGACAAGATCCAAACGACTAGTCGCGCTCTCCACATTGGCCGACGGTCTTTAACAACCCAACCCATTATCGACTACTTTTTGGAATGTTCGGTTCTGAAAGAAAAGGAGGACCTTGAATGAAAGAGTTCGACTCCAATTTTCAGTTTATAGGGGTGATATGGGAGCCGTGGTAGGTAGGAATCGTTTGTCTAATCAAGCACGCCACCAAGAAATTTTTACCTCAGATTCTAGCGCGTGCTCCCGGAAGAGCTCATATGCAAGAAGGAAGCTTGAGCTCGACACAAATAGCTAAAATATTCATCTGTTCATACTATTTTCAATCTCATAAAGATGAATGGTCAAACCCATTTCTCCTCATATGTGAGAAGGAAGCGTGTGCTCGATGCAAATGATCAAAATATTTGTTGCTTCACACCATTTTCTATCCGGTAAAGATGGGAGGGTCAAACCCATTTCTCCTCATATGTGAGAGGGAAGCGCATGCTTAATGTAAATGGTTAAAATATATGTTTGCTTCGACCGTCACGAGTAAATAACCCGTTCGTTTCCTATGCATTTGGGGCCTTTGGACTGGATTGGATCGAGAGCTGATCACCCCTTGTTTGGGCATCCATTCATCAGATCGCTCGAGCATTTTTGTTTTTTTTAGCAACTGCAAAAGACTCAAAACTCATTGCAATTGTAACACCTCCACACCTCCAAGGTTATTCATTTCCTCTGTGAATCAAAATCGATTCATACATCCTCAATAACACAGACAAAGAAAAGTGGAAGCCACGAAGGAAAGCGATTCTCGTGGAAACTCCAAAGCCACGATTGATATTGTATCAGATAATAGGGAACGAGCCATGACAGAAAGAGAGAAGATTTTCACACAGCAAAATCTCACAAAAAAAAGGGAGCCAAAAAGGCCTTATTGGCATGTCGAAACCAGTCATCGTTTCGGTTCTTTGTGGGAGTAAACATCAAGAAAAAGCAGTCGCAAAAACCTTTCTTCTTCTTGTTTCGAGTCTTATTCTTGATTCTTGGAGCTGAACTAACTTGCCCTTTATATATACAAGCTCGCGGAACCGCCACCCACCGCCTATATCGAACTGTATTCGCCGTAGAGCTCAAGAACACCGCTCCCAGGAGCAGCAGCAGCAGCGTCCCACAGCCACCCGTCGTACTCTTCCTGCATTCCCTCGGGCAAGAACTGGGTCCTGCAAAGGGGACACGTCCGCTGGTCGCAGTCCATCCAGCGGTCCAGGCAGCCCCTGTGGAAGACGTGCTTGCAGTTCTTCAGCTCCCTGACCTCCTCCCCGGCCTCGAACTCGTACAAGCAGACCGTGCATCTCTCGGGCGGGTCCGACGACTCCCGGTACTTCGCCAGGGGCAGGAATTCTTGGATCAGGACGGCGGACACGGGCGGGCGGATGGCCGTTCGGCTCTCGGGGAGAGGAGGGTCGATCTCGAGGAAATCCGGGAAGCCCAGGAGGCGGAGGAGGGAGGAGACGAGGATCCTGATGAGGCGGAGGGGGAGGGTTTGGAACAGGAGCTTCGGTAAGGAAATCTCGGTGTAAGCAACTGGAAAGCCCATCGGTTCTTGTATCTAAAGCAAGATTGGAGTGTGCTTTCCTCTGCCTGTGCGTGTGCCACAGAGAGAGAGAGAGAGACAGAGAGACAGAGGAAGGCAGAGCAGGATTAGGAGGACGTGATGGGCAGTTCGCAGATTGAGCGATGAACGAATGATGATATATAGTGGCGAAGTCGAGTGGGACGATGATATACTCCCAGGCTGTGAGCGAAAGATTCTGGATGGACCGATAGATGCCAGTGATCTGCAGCGAAGGAACTACCTGTGGATGCTTTTTTTTATTATTGCGTGGAAAAGTTGACCCTGAAACTCCTGCGCATGTGCGCAGTTCCAAGATATGGAGAGCAAGGCAAGCAAGTGCCTCATCAATAATCCCCACATGACATGATTAAGCAATCTAATAGCATTTTTGCTCCAATGCATTAGCAAGGCACGAGGCTAGGCTAGACCACTCAGCAACAGCCAAAACAATTAATAACCAGATTATACAAATCTATGATTGGTCATAGCCAACGGGCGTAAGCTGGAGCTTTAAGGAAAAACCAAGATTCCGTGCACAGGGATCGCCTCATCGGGTAGGTCCACGATGAGCCGGTGGGCCGTGAAGATTGCATGGACCAGCTGATTATTAACCGAATCTCATGCGATCCTATATGAGTCAGAATGCTGAAGGTGGGGACTAGGCATGGAGGAGGCTGAGTTCTGGTTGCAAGGTGCGGTGCGCAGATTGGATAATGCCAAGGGAGGGCAAAGCACTCCCGGCCCAAATGCAAAGACCAATATCTCAACACCATCAGCATCAGTCCTCACTAGCTGATTTTGATCAAATCGCCAAATGATGGTGCCTGTAGAATTGGTGGGAGAACAATCTAAAAGAAATCTATGTGGCTGGTGGGTGACTCACCCATCCATTTTGTGCTCTGCCGATCAAAGTGGTAGATCACATGGAATTGCAAAGTGTGTACGTTTCTCCCCATGCAGCTACAGCATCTATGTAATGCTCTGTTTTACCACTAACAAAGAACACAGCTCAAGTTTGTGGTTTTCCTGTCTTGACTTGTAAAAGTGATGCAATTCGATGTATCAGAAGAACATAAAGCTAAAACAACTGAAACCAACCTATAAGAGGGTAATTTACACCGTTCCAGCAGCAATTTGTTCCAAGCAAGTTCTACTTCTCATCCTGCTACCGTCAGAATGCTCGTGACCTCTTAATTTCCAAAAGGATACACCCTTGCTCCAAAGAAAATTGCATCACACGGATCACTAGACAAAACAACACATTTACAAACATTCGTCCACATTGGCAAAGCTAGCGAATTATCATTTCTCGAGAGAAATTGACAATCAAGGACTTCTAAATGTTTGAATGACGCATCCCCCTTTTAGGTCAGCTGATGCTCATGATATGCTAACACACGCGCGCAGAATTTCCCTTGCATAGGCTGCTAAAACTATCTGTAAGAAGAAGTAGCACGATAGATGCATGCTATCAGTTCTTTGTTGCATCAATCATCAAGAATCTGCAAGTATACATTAAGACACTATGTATCTGGACATAAACAAAACACAGGAAGACAGCTCCAACAATAGAGTTTATAAAGCTGACATAATAATAACAGAAAAACAGTATCAGAAAACTCCAAACTCCCAAGTTGCAACTGAATAAGAAGATTTCTTTCCCCGCATCCCCTCCATTTCTCAGATAATTACCCCATACTTCCCCTCACTTCGAAAGACCCAAAACACAGGTTGAGATTGTTTTCGTCTATGAACTAGGGAAATACGGTTATGGAATTCTGGAAACTAGTAATTGGACAGGCCTACTACAAACTTCCATAGGTTATGGACAGATAGAATAAAGTGCAGCAGGTTTAATCTTTTTTGGCAAGTCCAGTATTCTCTGAGATCTAATCTAGATATTCTGGGAAGCAGAGACTAATCAATAAAGGCATACAGATAGGAACTCCTACAAAGAACCACCCAGCAAACATCCTTGGTGGTTGTCAGGATGAAGGAAACAACAGCAGCTTCCGTTGATCGTTAAGTAACAGCATGTCATCAAGAGAAAATAGAGAAAACCCGCTGGATAAGCGAGGTTTTAGCATACAGAAGCTAACGTCTACAACATACAAGCACTTCCCACTCATAAACTTAACAAACTTCTATGTGATTAGTATTGCTTCATAGTGCTTCAAGATCAGGCAAAATAATGAGGATATTGTAATACCAACAGGAACGGCACAATATTTCTTTTTTCACATTGCAAGGAATATTACTGACAAAACTTACATGATAATTACAACACATACACTCCAAGCTTATAAACCCTCTCACAGGCCCCAAACAACAACACAAAATAATAGAAGCCATAGAAGCTGCTATGCATCAACAGCATACTTTCACTAACTAGCAACAACATTTTGATCCACCTGACCAACTCCAAGTACATGTTACAAGTCTTGATTTATCTGAATTGTTGCCTGGCTTGCTTTGGGCTTAATTCTGTCATGTCTGTTGGCAATTTGGTCCATGCCACAGTGTGGCTTACCCCAGTTGTCCTCCTACGCATAACTACAGATATACTCAGCAGCAAACAAATAACAGCGACCAAAGGAACCAAAACACCCATGTTTCCTCTTGGCCAGCTCTTCAATATAAACCCACCACACACCTCTCCATCAAGGCTACCCATTGAGTTATTCAATTTCATGATCTCCACACCATTAAGAATACCATCAATTGCATGCGCAAAGCTATAATTTGAAGGTCCAATGCTCACACTCAGAATCCCTGAATTATCTCCCTCGACTATGAAATCTGCATAAAATGGTGCTGCCAAAACCTCATTCGCAACAAGTGAGAGATCGAAATCTTTAGAGACCAAGAACCCATTGACGTACACGTTGAAGTATAACAACCCGAGAGAAATACTAGCAATGTCGCAGAAATGCAGCCGCACAAGATACTCATAATCTCCGGTCACTGGAAAAACCCACGTCATGTTAACATTAGGTACTGTTGCATTTGTGCTTTTAATCACTCTGGCAGAATTGTACATGTTGTCAGGACCTACTTCACGGCTTGCACCTCCCTCTTGATACTTAATCCTACCACCAAAGAGTACCCTTTCCGATCCATAAGTCGACTTCAGATAAGCATCATCAGGAACCCAAGTCCTCCACAGAGAATCATTAAAAGGAGTAACCTTCGGACCCCCGACACTAACCCTATATAAAACTTCGAGCGCTTGCCGGTTCAATCCATCGAAATTCACTAGTTTGCCACCATCAACAAGCTGGGCAGTCTCCAAAATCAAATCTTTGGGCGCAGATATCACTTCAATCGCATTGACAAATCCAAATTTCGACCTTCCAGCGGGCACAAACGTAAGAACAAGCTTTTCAGCATCGACCCAGATCAGATACTCCTTAATTACGGGCCTAGACCCGCTTTCGCCGCTAAAATTACTCAACACCACATACCCATCCACCAAAACATGAAATCGAACGTCCCCCGACTCCACCCTCGAGGAATCGAACCTACGGAAATGAAGGCGTACCATGTGCGTCCCTCTCTCCCGGACCTCGAACACGTACTTGGAAGGCCTGGCGAAGGCCCTCGCCGTGTGGTAGATTTGGGGCGTGCCGAGGGCCGGGCTGGCGTCGTTGAGCGGGATCGTCCGGGTCGAGGCCAGGACCCGGGAGCCACCGGAGCCGGGCGAGTCGCCGAGGAAGGCGCGGTTGTCGACGACGGCGTCGACGGCGGAGCCGCAGTTCAGGAGGTAATTGTCGACGGGAGAGAAGGGGAAGGAGAGGGCAAGCACGGGGAGAGCGCACGCGCAGAGCAGCAAGAAGGAGCGCGGATCGAGCTTCGGGAACGCCTCCATCTTCGCAGAGCAGGACGCGAGCAGAGACGATTTCACAACAACGTCCGAGCGGAGCGAGTTAAGAGGGGCGGGGCGAGCCGAGCCGAGTCGAGTCAACGAGCGGGGCGGCGGCGGATTCCCTACGCGCTATAACAGCTGGAGCGAGTGGAGGAGGGCGAGGTGCGCCATTAAGCAATTTGGCTTAAAGCGGTCTTCCCATTTCCATCTCTCCTTCGTCCTTCGTTATCGTCTCGAGTCGTCCCTTGACGGAGTCGGGCGGGGGTCGTTCGTTCGTCGGTTGTGCGCGAAACGCGCGTCGTCGTGCGGCGGGCCCCACCCTCCACCGCCGAGATTTTGAGTTTTCTTTTGGGCCGCCGACTGGAGTTCTCATTTTTGGAAGGGTGGGCCCGTAGGGGACGTGGGCCGTGGGCCGTGATCCGAGCGCTCGGCGCCGACCCGGCCCGGAAGTGTCGCCTAGTTAGGTTGCAGATTAGGGGTAAGTGGTTCCGATCCGATGAAATTTGGAACTTACCATGTATATCCCAAACCTAGAACCTACCTTGTCACGAACCTAAGATTGGTTCTAGAATTTATCCAAGTAGAGGTGAGTATTAGTCCAAGGTCCCTAGATCGACCTTACATCGATTTGGCTGATCCTGAATCAATTTGTAAGGAGATTGGACTGGTCCTTGGTCCTGAGATCCCTAGGCCCTACGCTTTAGTTGGTCCTCAATGTGGACTTCATGGTTGGTTCAACCCGAACCTACCCCATATGAGACATATAATGAATATAATGAATATAATGTATATATCAATATATCAATCTATAATATGTAATATTATAATATCTTATACATTTTTGTTTACTTTAAACTTTAGTGTCTCCACTTTTGTTCTTTTTTATGTGGTTCCATCGTGCAAATTAAAAAGTAGAACCCAATCATGATTCGACCATAAAAAAGTAGAAGTCCTCTTTGCTCGCATTAGCCTTGCTCGCCATTTGCCTCTCTTGACTAATTGCTCGCCTCTGGTCCTCAAGTTTCTCCTCCCTCGCCTCACAAGCACAACTCAGCTAGTGAAATCACTTGCTTCTTTTGGCTCGATTCAGGAACATAGCTCAACAATCACAAATTAAGATTTCTGTTGTTACATTATCTTAAATTTATGTTTAATATATATATCGATATTTATAATTTAGTTGCTCAATGTTGCATTATTAATGAATATGTAATTTGAAAAATATGTTTATCCTTTCAAGAAATACAAAACATGAAAAAAAAAAAAAAAAAAAAAAACAAGTTGGTTTTAGGTTGACCTTGAACTGAGACTGGCAGAGCCTGTAGAGTCGGTTCGGTCCTTGGTCCCGACTCAATGGGACAATCCCTGGTCCCACAAATTGGAGACCAATTTTGTCCAAGTTGGTCCCTGGTTAGGTACTGGATTGGCTCAACTCAGATTATACTCACCCCTATATTTAGGAATTGGGCAATTTGTTTTTCTTTTCTCCATTTTGAATTAAACGAAATGAAAGTGAACGCAACAACAAAAGCAAAAATTTCACATTTATCAATGACAACAATCCATAAAAAAATGAACATGTAAAATAAAATAAAAATTCAAAACATGTAACATCCTAAATTATAGAATTTTAGTCCTCAATCATCTATAAGAAATTGGCCCTTAACAAATCATTTACAATTCAAGTATAAATTCTTCAAATGTACAAAGACGATCGAAGTCTTGGTCAAATAGAGCGAATTATCAAAGGAATTTGCACTTACACTTTCTTTTTGTGGCAAAAAGCTATCTCTACTTTTGCTTTTCACTATTACTGATTCTTTATAAGTATTTATTTTATTCAATTAAGTGAGTGAGTTGCACTCCATATATATATATATATATATATATATATATATATATATATATATATATATATATATATATATATATATTTTTCAAATATACTTTTAATGGTTATCATTTATTTATATGTGTTTTTTTAAATTTAAATGAAATTGGAAATTATAGAGTCGTTTCCTTTCAATAAAGTGGTTAGAACTAGATGTGCACATGAAAATGAGTTGGGGGATTTGGTGTTTGTTTTAATTACACAAGAAATTATTAGATGTGATTATATATACTTCTACACGTGGAAATATGCTTATAAATGAGAGCCAATCAATTGTCCTGCTCCTAGTTTGGTTCCTGATTTCCAATTCGTGGTCCAATTTTGCATAGTACAGGTTTCAAAAAATAGTGTACCGGACTATATTCCTTTAGAACCCATAATCAGATGTCTCACCGGTCAAGTTTTCGTTCAATTCTAAAATCATGTTCACCTCGGTTGTGGACCGACAACCCGGATATGCCTCTTCCTATTTCCTACGCTAACTAGAAGCTGCACGAGCAAGCGAGCTCGATGTTCTTTTTCTCGTCGTGCGCTAAGCGTGAAGCTACAAATTAGCAGGGGACCCGTTGGATTGCCGAGAAACAGGCGTTGCAAGGAGCTGAAGATTCTGACCATCGAGTAAAAGGTTCCGTCTCTTTACTTCCTCCGATTTCGTCTGTCAACGGACGCATCAGCGGTAGTAGAGTTTCTTCAATGTCACTTTCGTCTTGTTCTTGGGAGTATGTTTTGAGATGTCTGAGCGCTCTAGCTCTTCCCGCAGCTCCTACGATCCCAGGTGCTGAAGATTTCAGACGATGGCTAAACTTGGCTTTCCCAGTTTAAAATCCATGCGCAAGTTCACCGTCCCTTGTTCAAAATGGCTGTCATGTACATGTTCGAAGTATCCGACTCAAGTTCCCATAAGAGCGTCACGTCCATCTCTTCTTGATGCCGTCTACTGCTCCCAAGAGTCAAGATCTCTTGACTACGTGAAAACGAGTCAGAGAACGCTGGCTCCTGTATCATTCTCTGGTACAACCAGTTACCTGAGAAAACCCACCAACGGATTCTCTCCAAAACTACCCCGCACGTGCTGTGGAAGTAATTTCTCCCCCTTTTTGGCAAGCCCCCTGTTGGATTCTCGGTCATTTGCATCATATTTCAGTGGCAAACGGAGTACACGTGAGGAATTGGAAGTATCGGGAGCTTCAGGGGCGGGCAAAGTGGGTGATGAGAATAATGCGGTTGTCTCGAGTGAGTGGCTCGATAAGATAAAAGATACTTGGCACGGTACCGTTGACGTGGCTGGTCACCCAGGGGAAAAGGTGAAGGAGGTATCTGATGAATTGGCTCCTTATGTGCAGCAGGTGCTCGATGGGCACCCCTATGTTAAGTATGTTTTTTTGCCAATTGGTCTTACTTTGACCGGTACTCTATTGGCATGGGTTGTGATGCCTAGAATATTAAGGGGATTTCACAAGTATGCAACACAAGGTCAGGCTGCTTTGCTCTCGGGAACCCCTTTGGGAGAAGAAACTCCTTATGACAAAAGCTTATGGGGGGCCCTGGAGGATCCTGTGAGATATCTCATCACCTTCATGGCATTTTGGCAGATGTTAGTAAATGCAAGCTTGATCATCATCTCATGTGTACGTTTGTGTTTTGTTATATGAACCTTAATGTGTACACTGTACGTCTTATTTGAATTTCAGCGCCACGATGGTTGCTCCTACAACTATAGCAACTCAATACTTCGGGCAAGCATGGAGGGGTGCAGTTATTATTTCATTTGTATGGTTCTTGCAGCGCTGGAAAACAAATGTGTTCTCTCGTGCATTAGCAGTCGAGAGTTTGGCAGGGCTTGATCGGGAAAAGATACCTGCACTAGACCGACTTTCGTCTATAGGGCTGTTTGTAATTGGGTTCATGGCCTTAGCAGAAGCATGTGGGGTGGCTGTGCAATCTATCACTACAGTTGGTGGTATAGGAGGTACTTAAACTGTTCCTTTATCTGCTATGCCTTCTGTCTGAGAATTACCTGATTCTTTTGGAGTTTCTTTTGGTAAATGTCATGCTGTTGCACCATTCATTATTTGGAAAATTCCCAGCTCCTCTGTTATACAACAGAGCTCATTCATATGTTTATTGCACTGGCGCATATTCTCTCTATGTACCGTCTCGAGATTTTCTCTAGGACACATCTTGCTACGGCCCATGATGCCAATTGCTATATGAAGCCTACAAGTCATGCCATGCTTTAACCTATTTGTCAACTAAATATATGCAGGAGTAGCAACTGCTTTTGCTGCCAGAGATATACTTGGAAATGTGCTTAGTGGCTTGTCTATGCAGTTTTCAACGCCTTTTTCGCTTGGAGATATAATAAAAGTATGGTTCAGTATCTCAACCCGGCTACTTCACTCATCTTTGGCATTGCAATTTGTTATTTTTCCCCTTTCTTTCTGGATATGGAATGGAGATTTGTTCTTCCTAACCATTTACACTGATCAGAAGCATTTCATCTCCTAATGCATTTGTTGTGAGAATTCATCTCGTCATTGTCCATAATTTGGATCTTCTATCGGTACTCGATCTTGTTGTTCCTCTTTCCTCTGGAAAGCTCATGGGCTGTGAATATAGTGGGGAACAAGTAGCAAAGAGCAACAAGCCTTCACTTTTAAACTTAGTAAACCATCTGTTTTTTAGGCTGGATCTATAGAAGGTGAAGTTGTGGAAATGGGGCTTACAACAACATCGCTGCTTAATTATAAGAAACTTCCGGTCATTGTTCCAAACTCGCTGTTTTCTAGCCAGGTGAGTACTCTTTGTCTGAATTTTGTAGATCTTACTGTATCCTTATTAGAAGGTCTCTAAACAATCTCTTGGAAAATTATAATTTTTACTGTTCTTTGCAGGGTTGCATATTACCCTCTATTTTAGACCTGCTTCTCTGCTAGAGTGCAGTGTTACTTACTGAGTTTACCCTCTATTTTAGACCTGCTTCTCTGCTAGAGTGCAGTGTTACTTACTGAGTTTAGTAGACTAGTCTAATATTGCCAATATTGTCACGTGCTTGGACATGCAAGATACTTTAATACTAACTATTCTTGCTTGACCTAAAAAAAAACTGTGGTTTGATATTGATTGATTTTGGTCTGACTCTTTAAAATCTTCATTTGTATGCTCGACAGCTTAGTCCACTACGATATTTGATCTCACTGGCAATACCTCTTGCTGGTTGCCCCATTCAAAAAAATGGAATAACAAACCTAAACTGCAAAGAGTTAGCAAATATTCGATGCTTCATAATCAAAACCGGGCATCTTGTTAGCTGGATATGCGTGTGTTTTTTATGTACTTTGTTGTGTGGTAGGAGTAACTACAATCTTGTTCAGAAAATCTCATTATCGGTCTACAAAGTCTCTAGGTGATCATAAATAAGTCGCGTGCTGAGTGGCGTGCCATAGTCACCCAAATCCCTTTGCAAAGTGATGATCTGGAGAAGGTTCCGCCTATATCAAATGACATCAAGAATATGCTGAACTCACATCCAAAGGTTTTCTTGGGAAGGGAAGCCCCCTACTGCTTCATGTCGCGAGTGGAAAGCTCTCGCATCGAATTGACTCTCGGCTACAATCTCAAACGCATGGTGAGCAGTTCTTCCTCTTGTGCACATAGCTTTCTACCACCTATGGAAGAGAACAGCTGAGTAAAAAACATTCGTCTCATCATGCAAGTAGCAATAGCATCATCTGCATAAAAAAACATATTCTACAGAAGATGAATGTCTCTTGCTCGGTTGTTCTTTTCTATATGTTTTTTTTTTTTTTTAAATTGCGTGTTGTGCTAGAAAAGGTGAGACAACCAATACGCAAGATTTCAGCATTTTATCTTTGTCATTATGATATAGGAAGCAGCATTCTTACGCCGCATACTTAGATTCTTGTGCCATCCAGTCTCCGATTTTTTTCTTCCTTTCTGAAAGCCTTTTTACATGCTCCGCCATGCTTCGTTGTCATATACATTCTTGCACTTAACGCAATGCTGTGGTGGGGTTTTAGGATAGAGATGAGTTGTACCCCACAAAGCAAGATATCCTTCTTCAGGCAGTCCAGATAATTAAGCAGCATGGTGCTAGATTTGGCAGCAATGCAAGAAACAACTGGTCAGTGACACGATGAGGAAGAATTGCGAGTTTCCGATTGGATGTAAGACACAAGCTATGTAGTTGCTTGAGTCATTCATCAAACAGCTCGAAAGAGCCATCAATAATCCGAGACCAAATAATATTTGGAGGACTCTTCTGACAGACGAAAAATATGGAATTATCGGCTAACTTGTTTCTTTTTTTTTTTTTTTTTCTAAATGTCCAAAGAATTCTACTTACTTTATATGTTATAAATTATAGAGGTCATCAATTCAGCATTGGCTAAGACAAAAAGAAAAAAAAAAGTGTGCCATTTTCTCCAATAAAAGTTTCAAATAATTTCATCCTCACAAGTGGTCTCTATCGATTAAAAAAATTTCAAAACAGCCCGAATGAGTATCTAATTTCTTGACGCTTTGTCTTGTTGATAGTTCATGTCACTCCTCAAATTTCCATAAAATTTAAACCTCAAATGAGTGTATAATTTAACTTCACTTCAATAGTATGACAAATAACTAATTTATCTCCAATTGTAAAAATAATTTAACTTTAGATAATTTTACACAATTATTTTCTATATAGAAACTCGTCTCCACTTTCACTACTCACTTTGATTCAATCATTACAAGTAACTTTCAAAAACATTAATCTTAAAGCTATTGAGCTCCTGAAATATGAATCGACAACCTTGCTCGTCGACACGCCGTCGCCGTCGGAACCAAGGGGAACCTTTGAAGCCCCCAAATAACTTACTGCCGATGTTGAAGTACCAAGCAACAAATCGGTGGGAAGGAACCCACCCTAGCAGCCTCACAATAGCCCATAAAATAAAACTACACTTAGTATAGAATAACACTAAATCAAGTACTAACACATCTTGGTATTCGCGGACAAAGGATGATTCATCTTACAAATTTGAAAGAATAAGGGGTGAGTTAAATCCCAATAAATAAAATTTTATCAAGTCTAAGGCGCGATATCATTTCACCACTCAACCTAATGTCCATAAACAACATGAGTTTAAGATAAGTACAAAAGCAAATGCACCATCTCTCTCTCTCCCTCTTGATTGCAACTCACCCTCCTCGCTCATTCACGACTTGCCTTTGCTCGCTCACCTTTGTTCATCTTTTACTTTCCCATCATGTCGCTCATATTATTTTGCTATAAAGAATAACATAACAAAAAGCAATAAAAGAAAAACAGATTCTATGGGTAGATCTTGGAACTTGACCAAAAGAACAGAACAGGTTTCACGTTCCAAAAATTAAAAATCAATTTTAACATGATAGATTTTAGGTTCCACGTGCCCATGTTATCGCGTGGGCCCACCACCTCCACTAAAATTCTTCTTCTTCTTTGGGCCGGAACCGGACATTTCAATCGTGGAACCATGAGCCGAGCGTTTGCGGCGGAGCCCGACCCGAAATGCCACCCGGTCAGGCTGCGGACCCGACAACCCGGATCCGCGTCTTCCTCTTCTTCCCTACGCTAACCAGAAACCGCTTGATCAAAAGCGAGAAAGCCACCTCGATTTCCTTCTTCTCGCCGCGGTCGCATCGCATGCTGAAGGATCGAACTTTTCATCACACCTCGATTTCCGTTCTTGCGAGTGTTTCTATGATGCCTGAGCTTTAGCTCTTCCCGCGGCTCCTGCAAATCCCGGGTGCTGGAAATTTCAGGCGATGGCTAAACTTGGCTTCCCTAGTTTGAAATCCATTTCCAAATTCACCGTCCCTCGTTCGAAATGGCTGTCGTGTTATGGTTCGAAGTATCCTGCTCGAGTATCACGTCCATCTCTCGATGCCATCCGCTGCTCCGGAGAGTCAAGATCTCTTGACCATGTGAAAACGTATCAAAGAATGCTGGCTCCTGTATCAGTCTATGGTGCTACCGGTTACCTGAGAAGACCCACCAACGGATTTTCTCCAGAGCTACTCCGCACGTGCGGTGGAAGTACTTCCTCCCCCTTTTTGGCAATGCCCATGTTGAATTCTCGGTCATTTGCATCGTATTTCGGCGGCAAAAGAGGTACACCCGAGGAATCGGAAGTATCGGCTGTTTCTGGGGCAGGCAATGTGGGTAATGGGGACAGTATGGTTGTATCGAGTGAGTGGCTCGATAAGATGAAGGAAGCTTGGCACGGCGCTGTTGATGTGGGTGGTCACACACGGGAGAAGGTTAAGGAGGTATCTGATGAATGGACTCCTTATGTGCAGCAGGTGCTTGATTCGCACCCTTATGTTGAGAATGTTGTTATGCCAATTGGTCTTACTTTGACCGGTACTCTATTGGCATGGTTTGTGATGCCTAGAATATTGAGGAGATTTCATAAGTATGCAACACAAGGTCAGGCTGCTTTGCTCTCGGGAACCCCTTTGGGAGAGGAAGTTCCTTATGACAAAAGCTTCTGGGGGGCCCTAGAGGATCCTGTCAGATATCTCATCACCTTCATGGCATTTTGGCAGATGTTAGTAAAAACAAGATTGATGATTGTCTCATGTGTACTTATGTGTGTTTTTGTCATATGAACCTTAATGCGTATAATGAATGTCTTATTTGAATTGCAGTGCCATGATGGTTGCTCCTACAACTATAGCATCTCAATACATTGGGCAAGCATGGAGGGGTGCAGTTATTCTTTCATTTGTGTGGTTCTTGCAACGCTGGAAAACAAATGTGTTCTCGCGTGCATTAGCAGTCAAGGGTTTGGCAGGGCTTGATCGAGAAAAAATGCTTACACTAGACCGACTTTCATCTATAGGGCTGTTTGTAATTGGGTTGATGGCTTTAGCAGAAGCATGTGGGGTGGCTGTGCAATCTATCATTACAGTTGGTGGTATAGGAGGTACTTAAACTGTTTCTTTATCTGCATATGCCTTCTATCTGAGAGTTACCTGCAATCTATGGCATCATACAGCTACCAAATCATTAACACGACGTAAAATCTCGTGGAGTTACTTTTGGTAAATCTCATTATGTCGCAGCACTCATAATTTGGGAAATCCCAAGCTCCTCTCTTAGACAATAGAGCTCATTCATATATTTATTGCACTCGCACGTAGTCTCTCTATCTACTGTCTCCTTATCTTTTTAGGATATGTCTTGCTAGTGCCCATAATGCCAAGAGCTCATATGATGGCTACAAGTCTTGCCATGCTTTAACCTATTTGTCAACTAAATTTATGCAGGTGTAGCAACTGCTTTTGCCGCCAGAGATATACTTGGAAATGTGCTGAGTGGCTTGTCTATGCAGTTTTCAAAGCCCTTTTCGCTTGGAGATACAATAAAAGTATGGCTTATCATCAACCTGGCTACTTACTACATCTTTGGCATTGTAATTTGTTTTTATTTTCCTTTCCTCCTGGATGTGGAATGAAGTTTCGTTATTCCTAACCATTTACTCTGACCAGGAGCTTTTCGTCTCTTGATGCATTTATTGTGATGTGTCATCTGATCATTATTTTGAAGTAACTCTCCAGTTAATGACATGATTTGGATCTTCAATTAGTACATGATCATGTTGTTCCTATTTCCTCTGGCAATCTTATGGGCTGTGAATATAGTGGGGAACAAGCAGTAGCCTTGACTTCTGAACTTAATAAATTTTCTGTATTTTAGGCTGGATCTATAGAAGGTCAAGTTGTCGAAATGGGGCTTACGACCACATCACTGCTTAGTGCCGAGAAATTTCCTGTCATTGTTCCAAATTCATTGTTTTCTAGCCAGGTGAGTACTCTTCTGAAGAGGTGGATTACTAGCAGTGTTATCTTTTGCATGTAGCTGCCTGAAATTTGTAGATCTTACTGTATCCCTGTCGGAAGGTCTTCACCAATCTCTTGGAATATTATAATTACCGTTCTTTGCAGGGGTGCAGTATTACCCTCTATTAAGAGCTGCTTCCGCACTAGAGTGGGGTGTTACTTACAGAGTTTAGTAGATTAGTTTTAACATTGCTGATGTTGTGACATGCTCAGATTTGCAAAATACTTGAATACTCACTAGTCTTGCTTGTGCTAAAAATTACTGTTATTTGATAATGATTGAGTGGTTTGACTGTTGATAATCTTCATTTGTATGCTTGACTGTTTACTACTTTGGACCTTTTGCTGGATGAGGTAGTCCACTATGATATTGGATCTCACTGGCAATACCTCTTGCTGGTTGTGCTATAAAAAAAAGAAGAAGGAAAAACAAATAAAACCGCAAGGAGTTGTGAATTTTCCGGATCTTTAGGATTGCTGTATTCTTTTCAATCAAAATTGGGCAATTTTAGGTGGAGATGATGTTGTTTTTATCTGCTTTGTTCTATGGTAGTAGTAACTGCAAATTTTAGTCAGAAAACCTCATTATCAGTTCACAAAGTTTGTAGGTGATTGTAAATAAGTCGCGTGCTGAATGGCGTGCCATAGTCAACAAAATCCCTTTGCAAAGTGATGATCTGGAGAAGATTCCACCAATATCAAATGACATCAAGAATATGCTGAAGTCACATCCAAAGGTTTTCTTGGGTAGAGAAGTCCCTTACTGTTTCCTGTCACAAGTGGACGGTTCTTATGTCGAACTGACTCTTGGTTGTAATCTCAAACATATGGTGAGTAGTTCTTCCTTCTGTGCACATCTCATGATAAAGCAGTTTTCTACTATCTACTTTAGAATGTGTTTTTACGTAGATGATGGTGCTAATGCTACTTGTATGAGATGAATGTTTCTTACTCGGTTGTTCTTTTATATATAATTTTTTAATTGCGCGTTGTACCAGAAAAAGTGAGACAACCAATACACAAAATTTCAGTTTTTATTTTCATTGTTATGATACTGGAGGCAAGTATTCTTGCGCCACATGCTTTGATTCTTATGCCACCCAGTCTCTAATTTTTTTTCCCTTTCCGAAGCCTCTTGCATGTTCTACCATACTTTGTTGTCATACTTTCTCTCATATACGTAATGCTGTGTGGGATTTTAGGGTAGAGAAGAGTTGTACACCACACAACAAGATATCCTTATTCAGTCTGTCAAGATAATCAAGCAGCATGGTGCTAGATTAGGCAGCAGAATGCAAGAAACAATTGGTCAATGACAGGGGAAGAATGCGAGTTTCTATTTGGAGGTAAGACACAAGTTATGTAATTGCTTGAGTCATTCATCAAACTGCTCAAAAGAAGTTATCTAATTCGTATCTAATTTCTTGAAGCTTTTTTAGCTGACAATTCACCTTGCAGCAAGGACCATGTACAGATCGGAAGCCTGATTTTTTGTTTTGTGCCCTTTTGCTGCTGGTTCAAGTCATCACCACCCGATACCACATTAATTCATGTCCCGGAAGCTCTATCTTCGCCTACCATTTCTAAGGATATGACCTCCGGTTTCCTTTTCATGTTGATTTTGTTGAAAGCTTTGACAGGAAAGGGAACTTGACAACTGGGACCGTGGTTAAGTGCTCTTCGGGGAAGTTGTTCATGTGCATGTACAAAGAATGATTGACGGCATTGTGTGCTGATAGTGTCATCTCATGTGGCCTTTTCTGTTTCTTCTCATTTGAGAGGCCGTGCGGAAGTCCGAAATCCTCAGACTAGTGTGGTTTGAAATTGTTTTCTACCGGGAGTCAATTATTTTCACCAGTTACCACAGCAAATGGCAAAGGAGATGGTTTAAATCCATTTACTATCTCATGAAGTTGATCTTTCCGTAGTTTATTTACGACCAAATTCCACAAATAGAACTGATCACCGGTTTCCATGGCCAAAACCAACGGAAGGTATGATTCCATGAATGATCACAATAACTTGTGCTTAATCTGGTGGGAATCGTCCCCCTGGACTGGCTGGCTTCTTTAGAAATTCTCTTAGTAGAGTCATACGCTCGCCCTTTGGATTGTTGCAGCTTTGGACTGTGACGCGCATATGAATCTCTCGGCCATTCGTTTGGCATCGGTTTTTTCAGGTGATACTGGAATCTTCCTTTGGCCATCACCCATTAAATGACGATGGAGGCCAAAGATAGGGCAGATTACCATCCACAAAATTCGATACAATTGTTGACTTAATCAATCTCGGTGCGTACCGTACGACTAAAGAAAAATAATCTGTCCATTCGAATGCTGAGTATCTTAGCTTGTGAAATCTGAAGTGGTCAAACAGATCGCGCTGCACGTTCAATATTTTCAAGGGCTACCCGTGGATGTTCCAGAACGGCTGACTCGACCAAATAAAAGCAGTCGGAGGGACGCGGTTGGCAATGAGCTAACGCAAGTTGCTTAGATTTGAAGTCGTCATAACTTTCTCGAACTGGCGAATCGTCGAGGACGGCAAATGCTTGTCTGCCCACTCATATTATTATTTGTATTACCCTTTACCATGCACTCCCCGCAAAGACCAGAGATGGACAACAGATTCTCTCTTTCCTCCAAATTTTCTGTTCACACGTCTGCAAGCCGCCTTTTCTTGACTGGTTCAAAGAGGAGAAGTGCAAAATTTCCGCTTCTTGGCCATTACCCTCCACAGCACGATGACCAAGGCAATGCGGAAACTCAAATCGGGCTTTTCAGATGCGCCGAATAGACAGCACAACGATGCATCACAGCGCACAGATAATTTAAAGACCGACGAAAAGTTAAAAGCACCCAACATAAAGGGACTGACCAATTAAGTAATCAACACAGAGATAAAGACGATATTCTTCAGCATCGCACTAATTTTTACATTAACATATATTCCTGACCTTATATCAGTGCTAGTTCCAACAAACGACACAAACTGTTCTAGTAGCAGCATAGCGCACCTTACACTCACACCACAACATGTCCACGACATGGAGTCTTTACATACTCTCACCATTAAAGATAACACAATACATGATTGATTTTTATATGAAAGCACAAAGATATCTAGAGAACTATCGCTCCACAATGTTTTTTTGCATTTGTGTAGAAGCTGGACCATTGGCTCTAAGATTACACAGCAAAGCATCACGCCCGGTTAAAACAACCTGGAAGAAGCCATCCACTTCCTTCTCAAGAAGATCCAGCCCCTGCGTAAGATTATCAACACTCCCACGTAAACTGGAAACAGAGCTACCGACAGATCCCTCTTCAACTGTGCCCTCCCCAGAGCGGATCAGTGGAGACAACTTCTTGACATTTGCATCAACTGCTTCCAGCTCCTTGAAGATGGCCACACTACCACTAGAAGGTCGTTTTCTAATGCTACTATTTACACTTGTCAGCAAGTTAGTGAAGGAAAGGCCCCACAGGTGTGTGTCAGGAACACTCAACTCCAACAGTTTCTTGGCAGATCCAGAGAAGGCAGCAACAAAGACGCTGCAAACAAATAACGTCTGCACCTTAACACCATACATGGCACGCATCAGAACCTTACCTTTGGCTGAGTTTTTAACCTTGGGCAAATCAAGAGATTCCCTCAGACCATCCAGTATACTGCCACAGTTCTCAAACCTGGGGTTCCTCGAGCTGATGTGTTGTCCCCAACGATCAAGGGAAGAACTAGCACGGATAAATTGTTCGGGACATGAGGATTCGAGATTGTGGAGAACGCATTGGAGCATTAGACGGCCTTGGTTCAGGCGTGAGATCTCAGCGCTGAAGGCATTGCATAAATCAAGCAGCTTCACACTGATGTCAAGGTATACATCAATCCACTTGTCATCCCAATCACATACAGGAAGCTCAAGTGTAGTGATTAAATTTTTTATGTCGCCGTGGGTTTCACAAAGTGACTTCATAGCCTTTTCCATCCATGTTAAGCTAAGCACATCACCTGTCTCTTTTGGGTCAAGTTTCCTAAATCTATCTGCTAATGTTTCCTCAAAATTGTTCAATACTGCAAGAAGTTTTGAAGATAGATGAGAACCCTTCGGCGATATCATCCGAAAAGGATTCCCAAAAGGGAAGAAGGGTCGCTGTGCATCATGAGGACGGCTCATTTTTACGTAATCACTGCAAAAAAGACAAAATAATCACAATCGGATAATCATGCCAACCACTTTGAGCAAGGGATTCATGTTTCAGTCTTTCTCCTATGTCAACGACAAGGTCAATTTTACAAGCTCTATGTAATAACTCACAGAAGCAAGAACACAAACAGAACCTCAGAACACTTGCACAGAAGCTCCAGTTTAGTGGATTCCAATCTCAACTTTCTTTTATGAGGAATTTCGCCAGAAGATGAGGGATACGTATCTTATTTGCACAGAAAGATACGTTCCACAGAAATCAAGAAAAACACAACAATCTCTTCGCCACATGAACGCAAAAGCGGCGAAAACAGCAACGACATATCCCTTCAAAACACCGTAACCAACACAAAGAACGACTTTTAGAAACCTAAACAGTATACAAAACACAGGAACTCACCCGAAGGAGAGATATGCATACAAAAATTACAAGATAAGCAGAGAAAAAGCAATTCAAACTTGTCAAAAGAGAGTATGTTCCTCAGACTAGGAGCAAACAATATCACGACCAATTCTCGACAGAAAATCCACGGATCGGCTCCTAAACGGCGCTTATCTACCACGTATAGACATGCAGCAGCGAGAACTCTTCGCCTCAGAATTCCAATCGACCACCGTCAGATCATCAACACCTCTATATCAAGAGCAAATCCCACGCAATCAGGCAGATCTAAAAGAATAAGCACCAAAAAAGGCCATCGATGGAAAAGTCGGAAAAACGAGCGGATCCGCCGCGTACTTACAGATCTATCGGATCGGCGAGCGAAAAAAGGCGCGGATCGACCGAGATCGAGGCTGATTACGCAAGAAGAAACGGGGAAAAAGAAGAGGAAGCTGCAACGACCGCCGAGGCAAGGTAAAGGAAACCCTAGCCTTCTTCAAGACGCGGCGGCGGCAGCAAGCGAAATCGAAACCGATTCTACCGAATCGAAGCTGAAACTTTAATAAGAGAGGAGACGACGAGGAAGAGGAAGAGGAATCGATCATACCTCGGGAGATTTGGCGGAAACGAAGTTGCGGAGAAGGCTGCGAGCGGACGAATGCGGACTTTGAACGCGGACGGGAATATAGATTGGTTGATGGTAGGGTTCGTGGAAAATGTGGAGGAAGAGGAGCGAGTCCGCGGAGGGGGAGGGGGACGCGTGGGGGGACGTGATTGGAGGTCGAGGTAGCCGGTAGGGGGAGATTTTTCTTTTCTTTTCTTCCTTTTTTCTAATCTTTTTTTTCTTTTGTCCCATCGTCCCACTTGGGGTGAGCGTGAATTTCCCCTTTTGCCCCTCGGGGCGGCTCGTCTCTTCTTATCGGTTTCGCTTGCGTGTGCATTGCTTCCGCTTCGCCATTTTCCATTTTGAGGCCTCTGGTGGTTTGGCACACTAGGGGTGAGCGCGGTTCCCGGGTAGAACCGGGAACCGGAGAACCGAACCGGAGGTTCCGGTTCGGTTCCCTGGTTCTAAGGACGGTTCCGGTTCCTTGCCCATTTTTCCGGGAACCGAATCAGAATCGAACCGAACCGGAACCTGGCCGAAATCGAATCGAACCGGTCGTGGAACCGGTCGCGGAACCGGAACCGGAACCGGTCGCGGAACCGGTTTCGGAACCGGTTTTGGAACCCCCCCCTACTCACCTCACATCTATTGCTCTACTCTTGACTCTTGAGTCCCGACTCCCGAGTCCCGACCTCTGAAACTCTCGCCGGATGCCGCTCGCCCTGAAGGCCGCCGTCGTCGGACGCCGATCGCGGAACCGGTTCCAAAAGGAACCCCTCCCCTGCTCACCTCACATCTATTGCTCTACTCTTGACTCTTGAGTCCCGACTCCCGAGTCCCGACCCGAGACGCCCTCCCCGTATGTTATAATTTTTTTTGGTAACGTGCGCGTACGTTATAGTTTTTTTTTGGTAATGTGCGTGTACATTATATTTTTTTTTTTTGGTAACGTGGGCGTACGTTATAGTTTTTTTTTTGGTAACGTGCGCGTACGTTATATTTTTTTTTTGGTAATGTGTGCGTACGTTATAGTTTTTTTTGGTAACGTGCGCGTATATTATATTTTTTTTTTGGTAACGTGCGCGTACGTTATAGTTTTTTTTGGTAACGTGCGCGTACATTATATTTTTTTTTTTGGTAACGTGCGCATACGTTATAGTTTTTTTTGGTAATGTGCGCGTACATTATATTTTTTTTTTGGTAACGTGCGCATATGTTATAGTTTTTTTTGGTAACATGCGTGTACGTTATATATATTTTTGGTAACATGCACATACGTTATAGTTTTTTTTGGTAACGTGCACGTACGTTATAGTTTTTTTTTGGTAACGTGCGTGTAGGTTATTTTTTTTATTTTATTTTTTGATAACGTGCGCGTACGTTATAGTTCAAATCTAAAAAAAAAAAAAAAAAAAAAACTTAGAGAACCTGAACCGACCCAACCTATGATAGGGTAGGTTCCCAAGTTCTTCGATTCTAACGGGTAGGTTCCGGGTTCCCATTTTGAGGAACCCGTGCCCGAGGTAGGTTCCGGGTTAGGACGGAACCGAACCGGAACCTGGAACCGCTCACCCCTATGGCACACAGAGAGATAACGTGCGGTGGTGGGAAATTACCGAGGTGCCCATGGTATTGCCCTTTCGCGGCAGTAATCTTTTTCTCTCCTTTTCCTCCCCCCTTAAGATTTTTCATCTCATTAAGGAGCACCTCGAAGTTTCTGGGATCTTGCGAGTCCCCTGATTAGCTTCCCCCTTTTTATGACGTCATGCTTGTCGAAATTTAACGACTAAGTTCAATTACCAAAACGATCGAAACCTTACATCTTAAGAAATCGTAAGGTTCAGGACACGTCGGTACAAAGCATTTTAATTTAAAGATCGTCCCTTTAATAGCAATTCAAAAAAGAAAAAGGAAGCACCTTAAAGTTTCTAGTCTCTTGCAAGTGCCTTAATTAGTCATGCCTGTCAAATCAATTAACGACTAAGTTCAATTATTAAAGCCAACGGAACTTTTATGTCCTAAGAAACCGTAAAATTCAGGGATACGTCAATACGAGATACCTTTACTCTAATATCATCTCTCTTTAACAGCAAATCCAACATTGATATTCCGATGATTATTCTAAGTATTTTGTCAACGATCCAAGCCATGCCATGTATAAATAAAGCTCATATCTTGGCAAGAATAAAAAAATAAAACTGGGACAAATTGCCTTGTTTAATACCGTAGATGGCATAATTGTAACGTATAAAGTGCCATAACCTTGAAAAGAGCACACAGTATAGTTGGCAAACCTAAAGCATGTGCACAGAGAAGGGAAACATTGCGCCAATTGGTAGCAAATCATGCCCTCGGTCCTAAATTATTCACTGGACTTTCTTGTCCAGTCCCTCACACGGCCTTATAATGTTCAATGATTTTTAGCCCACTTCACATCAAACAAAAGAATTATTTCATCTGTCCATTTCAGGCCATAAGAAATAAACAAAATAAAATAAAAAAAGTTTTGAAAGCGACGGACATATTATGGCGACCCCAATTGTTGTCGTTAACACGAGAGTTTTGGTGTTATATAATGAAAAAAAAATTCAGAAAAACCCCCCACATTTGACACGCACATTGTACTCTAAGGAGATAATTCTAAAAGAGAGAACCAAGAAAAAGCCACGTCCAGTGATAATTAATAGGACCAAATCAGAATAATTGCAGAAAGAGAGGATGATGGGACAGAAAAAGATTCGAAATTGAACTGGCTCTATCGAGTGAAGAGGAGGGCATGTCTTGGCACGTCGATGGCGAGATGCGAGCTGCAAAACCATGTGTTTCCAGCCTTGAGTTATGGCCGGCCAGCTTGCGTGCGTGCCTGCGTGCGTCCAGGGATTACCAGGAAGAACGACATATTGCGAACGACGACAATGTGCGGTTGCTTCCGCTGGTCAGGCTGGCCACTGGGTCCATCTCCCCCACAACCCTCCAGTTCAGGAAACCGGCAGCGTCGATGGCGAGCAAGAGTTGCTCGCCCATCAGGACAGCTGCCCGAGTAGGGCCGCCGGGTGTATTCATCTCGACTCGGGGCAGGGTGTCGATAGCGATAGGAGTTCTTAGAGCCATGTGAACAAGCTTTACTCTCTATTGGACGAGGAATTGACAAAGAGATGGTACAAAAGAGGCCAATGTTAAGTTTTCCAACTATAGCAACAGATCTCTCTGCTCACAGCAGATACACTGGGGGAAAACAAATAAGAAGAGGAAAGGTGTAACTAATGCATAAATCAGATATAAATGACAATTTCCTGAGTAAAAATGGTATCTATATTTGCTTTGCAGGTGCATCTTGTGTTTGTTATCTCCATCTAGTTGGCTGCTGAGAGTTCCTATCGCTGTCATATCTACTCGAATCGGAAGCTCCTTCGCTAGTAGCTTTACCTCCTAACCTTGCATCAGCATGGTTATCCTGCTGGTTTTCCCGGTTTGAGAGTGAAGGCTCTCTCCCAATTTGACGATCCTGCATTCAGTTAGTAAGAAATTTATCAGAACAGATCGAAGAACAGGAATTTCCTCATTCTGCCCTTTTTGACAATGTGAAGGAGTGACGTTTCGGAAAGACAAAAAGTCACATACATCACGGAACAGCAAGTCATCAGCCTCAAGCATGTGGATTACATGACCCATTTTGGGCCTCTTCGTTGCATCAGGGTCAACGCATCTAAGAGCAACCAGGAGAATCCGCTTGAGCGCTTTTGAAGCAGGCATCTCAGGCAGCTTTGGATCGACTACTTCCTCGGCTTTTCGATCTCCAACCATGGCCTTCAACCACTCAACCAAATTCACCTGCAATTATTTTGCCATTTCAAAGTGAGTTCAAAGTGAAAGAGAAGACAGTGATGGAAGATGGAAATCTGCAAATTTCATGTTACATGCATCACACCAACCTCGCCCTTTGGTCGACTATAATCAACAGGACTTCTGCCCGTTATTATTTCCATGATCAGTATTCCAAAACTGTAGACATCACTCTTCTCATTCAGCATTCCGGTGCAAGCATATTCTGGTGCTACATAACTGCAGAAATACGTGCCTTCAGTGACTTTCTACTTAAAAAAGAGCTAGCAGACATAACTAAGAAGAAACAAAAGAACTTGGACTAACCCAAATGTTCCCATCACACGAGTTGTGACATAACTCATATCAGAACAAAGAAGCTTTGCAAGTCCAAAATCTGACACCTTAGAGTTCCATTGTCGATCCAGCAGTATGTTGCTGGACTTCACATCTCGGTGGACAACTTTAGGTTCGAGACCCTCATGAAGGTAGGCCAATCTGCCAGGTTGCAAAAGTAACACGTCAGTTTGAAGAACATAAAGCACAAAAAGCAAATCTTGGAAATGAAGGACCACTTGGATGGACTCCAATATAAGTATCCAATCACTCACCCCTTTGCGGTTCCAAGTATAATATTTATACGAATATTCCACGTAAGAGGGCTGACCTCGCCTACATCCCCATGAAGCCACTGGTCTAGATTTCCATTGTCAACATACTCATACACAAGCATCCTAGCAAAAAAAGGAGAAATCCAACCTATTAGCATATTCAACAGCATCCACAAGTTCAACCTCTGGTTGGAAGGCAAGTATTAGTACCTATAAGCACCCTCAACGCAATAACCAAGCAGCCTGACAAGATTTTTGTGTCTTACGCGCCCAATCACTTCAACCTCCACTTTGAACTCCTTTTCAGCTTGTCCCCTGATCATTGATAAATCTCGTGAACTCACATATCGTGCATGCTTGCAGTGAAGAAAAGAAAAGAAGGATCCCATCCAAGTTCCAACAGTGTAATGGTCACAGAAAAGCAATTGGAGGAAACATGAAAGGGAAGATAGTAGTACGAGAATATGCAGCATAATTTGCATGAAAATACAGCTATTTTCCCTAAGTGACCAGCAAAATAAAAAATGAAACTTTTTCACCCATGCATTAACTTTTTTTCTTTTTCACGTTCTTAGCTGATAAAACAGAGAATAACTTGCAAAGTCTTTAAGATGCAGAAAAGGACCGTTGAACCAAATTTCAGATTCTTTAAAGAAAGGCCTAGAGACAAGACAATAGGATGTCAAATCCACCAAACACATGATAGGCGCTTCTGAGCAAAAGCAGGTCACTTTCTTTTGTACAGCTTGACAAGTTTCTATTCCTTCAGCAGCAACCTCAAAAGAAAAAGTCAAAAGTGGGATGCAACACGAAGGCTTAAATCAAAATTTCCCATCTCAACCAGCTCGCTTTTCACCAATCAAATTGCTAAGTATAAAAGCAAAATTCACTGAAACACATCCAAAATTAATCCTTGTACTATCGCTTCCATCCCAGCAATCAAACTCATGCCAACCCAACAGTACAAAACATAAGCAAATCTCCCTCACATAGCAATCACCTGCACATACATTCTATGACTGATAAATGAACACAACAACAAATAGCAGCATCCAGTCAGGAGGATGGCAATTCATGCCGATCAATTCGCGTTGTCACACTAAAAAAAAATAACTGAAATATCAACTCTAGTCAATCCAATGAAGCATAGAACAGCCGACGAGGACAGGGATGTTACCTGTTATTCAGGAGATTCTTCACAGCCACTTTCGTGCCATCGCCAAGCACGCCCCTGTACACAATCCCGTATCCACCTTCGCCGATCACATTCTCCTCGCACAACCCGCCCGTCGCCTCCTCGAGCTCCCTCAGCGTGTACCACCGCCCCCACCCCAAGTGCGACACCTCGGGCCCCACGTTCCCGCTCCCCAGCGATGCGGTCTCGGTCCTCTCCGTCCCCCTGCTCTCCCCGCTCGAGTAACGATCCGAGTACACCACCCGGTGCTCCACCTTCCCCATGTCGATCTGGATCTCCGGCGCCGGCCCCGCGTGGGGCGCCTCCGACGGCACGATCTCGAGGATCTCCTTCGAGATGGGGGGCGTGGCGGCCGCCGCCGCCGCCGCCGCCGCTTCGGGCGTCCCCCCGCCCCCGCCGCGGCGCCGCCCCGCTTGGCGCCGCCCTTCCCTCCGCCGCCGACGCCTCCGCCGCGCCGGCGGGAGGTGAGGCATAGGGAGAGGAAGAAGAGCGCGACGACGATGAGGGAGCCGAGGAAGATGCCGATGACGACCCAGAGGCGGAGGCCGAAGATGGAGGTCGGCTTGGAGAGCTCGGTGTTCACGAAGGACGAGTTGTAGACCGGCATCTTCGCGCCGACCCGCCGGACAAAATCGGGCCTTTCGGCGAACGGCGGCGAAAAGATGGCGACTTGAGAAGCAGGGCAGGACGGAACGGGGGAGGGAGAATGACTCCGAATCTACCGCATGGGACAGTCCATCTAGAGAGAGAGAGTACTCTCTTTTTCTCTTGCCTTTTCTCTCACTAGAACGTTGCAGTAGAGAGAGAGAGTGGAGCATAAATGAGGAGAGAGGATGTGATCTGTCTGTCGGGAGCTGTACGTCCAGCTGGCGAGGATGGAGCAGCGCTAATATTTCCTCTCTTTCGAGTCTCGTTTTCCTTTTGGTAAGAGGCGATGACGTGGACGGATTTCTCGTGAGGAAGGGGGGGACGACATGTGCACTAATTCCGTTTAAAGCGATTTAAATTAACCTCGGCCCCGGTCGGTCGCGTCGTTTCGATGAACGGTTCTTCTCTTTCCATCTTCACCTGCAAAAAGCTAAGTAATGATGGCCCAATTACCGTCAAATTTCTGACCAAAAAAGCGAAATTACCGTCAAACCCGATCGTTGGATTGGTCCCAACGCCCATTTCGGCTTAGCGTCCGACCACGGCGTCTTGTTCGAAAAACGAGACCAGTTCTCGCATGAATGACGAATTGGAAGACACCAGTTGGTTGACGTATCCTGAGGGACGGAAGACGGGAAACGTAGTCAGTTTTTCAATTTTCAATGTGTTGATTACGAATTACGCGAGAGAGAGAACGATGCGTTGAAAACTGTAAAAATAGACTCTGAGTTTGAATATAAATTTCGCTTATCCTTTAACTTTAATATAGCATTAATGCTTTGTAGAATTTATCTGCTAATTGTTATAATGATTACATGGACTAATTCAAAATATTTTGAATTTTAAATTTATGTATTACATGATAATAATTACATGAGATAAGAATGGACTAATTCAGATATTTTGAATTAATCCATTACAGTAATAATTACAGTAATAACTAAACAAAGAAAGTATTGAATAATTTAAAATATTTTGAATTTGAACTTGTTATGTCATTGCTATCCTTAACAAGAGTTATATAATCATCTTATCCAGTCCTTGACGATAATTGATTGTGTGGCATTTCCGTTCACCCTTTTCATTTTGAACAACACAACCATCTAAAATTTCCATGCGGCACAAATTGATGATTCAAATCAGTTTTAGTTTCGGTCAACAAGCTTGGTAGATGTACAGCAAGATTGCAACGTATTTCTTCATCGACGTATTCTCCAGGTGTCGACTTCATCCGGCACAGAAATGGACCTCCTTTCGTAAAAATTTTACTAAAATGGATATCCTTAGAAGATGCTGTCATCGCAATTCCCTTATTAACTCAAACTTGTGCAGATACCAATTACTTGCGGCCGGTTACATCACCATAACCAAAACGAGAAGCCAATCATAGCAGATTCCTAACTTGAAGTTCATTTTATTTTATTTTTGGGTCGCAACTTGTAGTGGAATCGACAAGGTCTATTGCAATCAATAGAATTTTGTGCTCCCACTTGGGGCCTTTCTTGTGGCCCGATTCGAGAGCAGCTGGTCACGAGGGGAGAGCGACCTCTCCATTTCTTTTTCTTCCTTTTTCCTGTAGGAGTTTATACGGCACGATGTCATTAAGGTAGCGTGCATATGATTAGATTCCAAGCGCATGCCCTGCTGTCGACGCAAGTTGCGAAACTCGCATGATCATCATGGTCCTTTCCGAATTATCTCCGGTCAATAATTGGATATTCCTGACAGAGCAACTACCAAAGAAGCCCATGTTCTTTCTAAAAGAGTTTCTTAAAACGCAAAGGCGCCGAGACTGAGTGGGACAGCTCAACGACCGTTCCAAGCATCGACCATTTTCAATCTCGTGAATCAGCCGGCGCTCACTTAACAAGAGAGAGGAGCATTTTTTGATAATTCATTGTCGCCTCCATGTTTAGCAGCTTCTTTCAAACATACCGCGAAAAGTCACGTGAGCATATATGCCCGAGATTTGGTAAACACAAAGCACCGACGAACAGATGTACGCTAACTAGTATCAAAATCCCAAAACTGCAGTTTATAAGCCCAAGGGACTTGATCATTCATGTCTCTCCACTTTCCCAGATTTAAACACCATCCTCCCCCTCACTACTTTCAGGCATCAAATTATGAAAAAATGGCTTGCCTCGTCATATCATAGGAGTAACATAACTACGACTCCATGACCCGATTTGTGGGGATCATGAGCAAGTCTTCCTCCATCTGCTATCCATAAATGTTACCTGAATCAGTCTTCTTTCTTGTCCGATTTATCAATGGCAGCCAATCTTTCAACCAGCGGAGGATGAGAATAGTGATAGGCTGAATACCAAGGATCTGTGTTCATCGCTGACAAATTCTCCTCCTGAAAACACAAAACAAAGCCATATGATTTGAACTTTCATTAGTTCAGGCAGAACACTGTAGACGTGTATCCTTTACGCTCTGTATACTGGAAAACTGTATGAAAGTAGTGTCGTTGAACTATGCACTAGTCTACTTCCAATTTGAGTATATTAAAACCGCAACAGTGCTTTTGGGTTATTGACTTAGAAGAGAGCCACTCTAGTTTTTAAGACAAGAGGGGCAGTATAATCACCTGTAGTTTCACAAGTCCACTACGAAGTTCAGAAGCATAGCCCAAGTTCTTAGCAAAAGCATCAGCCTAAATAAACACAGGACAGTCAAACGCACAAATTAGTTTTCAGGAAGAGATACATATATACCGAGAAACTTCAGTAAAGAAAAAGATGAATTACCTGAAATTCAAAGGACCGGCTCACCAAATTCAGAGCAAAGCTCACGAGGTGCTGAAGAGGTATAACAGTGTGCTGCAACCAAAGCGAGAGAAAGTATGTTAACACTTTTTTCCCAGGACTCTCTTTCTTGATCTTGCTCACATGGAGAGAGAAGCAGAAACAAACAACATGGTATAATGTTTATATGACACAGACAAAATAGTTCATTTGTTGGCTATAGCCATCAAAATGTATAATGTTGCCACCGCATATTGATTCAAAAGTTTCCTACTCAATAGATTTAGGTTTGTTATTGCATTCCAACCAAAGGCAATGTGGGAACATAAGACAGTTTATTCTGAAAAATAATCATTGATAGGCCCAAGTACACCCCACTCTAAACTACTGTGGTCATTCTTATCAGAGTGATACCTGGAAAATGATGAGTCCAATGAGCACTGGCTGTGTATCAAAACCAAAACTTTTAAACAGATCACTCGAGTTCCTCACAAGAGTATATCCTCCAAATTGCAGAAATGTGAGAATCTGCATCCGAATAGTAAGAGTGATGAGAGAAGAAAAATCTGATCACCTAAAAATTTCCAATTAGATACCTGAATGTTTCTTAACTTGTTGAAGTTCTAACTATCATCCTTTAGTGATTAGATGTATAGGAAATTAGTTTGCACTATTACATCAAGCCAGGCAGTCAAGAGTTGGCACGACGCAGACAATAAGCAAATGGAGCAATTTCATTCAGTCAAATTCATCTATCAACATCTTCCCTTCAAAATAAAGAAAGGAACCTAATGTGAAATTGCTCCATTTACTAATCCATTATTCCTGAAAATAACATTAGATTTCAGCCGGAAAAACTTATTATTCATCATCTCCTTTTCACAATCCCTGGATTCTGCATATTTACAAAATCAGTCACCATAACACCAAACAAAATTAATTGTTGACTAAAACAAGCAAATCAATATATATATATATATATATATATATATATATATATATATATATATATATTGTACGGGCATCACATGCGCTTTATGAACGTTGTTGAGGTATAGGCATATCCAGAGAGTGAGGTTCCACAATTTAGACTGGTTACGACTAATTGGGAGCTTCTGCAACCACAACATTTATCTATGCAGCCTTACCTTTACCAACAACAATTGTAGGGATAACCAATTTATTAATGACAGTTGATGTCATAACTAAAGGGCAAATGGTTTATTTTCCGATATCTTAATCAAGAGGAAAAGGCAAGTTCCCAATTTATTTTGTGGACAAGATTAAACGTAAGCCCCCTACTATGCTAATCAGTTGTTACATGTAAGATGCTAAAAAGAACACATTGTCAAGCCCAATCCAAGCAATATATTCAAGGAAATCTGCAGATATCTTTTCTTTGTTAGAGCGCTACACTAGAGTATTCATAAACCAATTCCCTTCTCTACACCAGAGGATTACGGTACATTGAATCAAAGTGAGGAATGAAAATTTAACCAACCACAGAACTGAAATAGATTTACCAGGAATGAAAAAACAGTTTACCTGTACAGCAATAAAAGAGTACATAGTGTGATTAAGTTTCCAATGTCCCAACTCATGAGCAATCACAGCCACAACCTCCTCAGTCTTGCACTGCAAAAACAATTTGGGCCAATTAAGTTCTGTCTGCTTGAAAAAGAATGGAAATTTTGAGTGGCCATATTCCAACAATTACACATTCTTAGCATGAAAAGTAACAAAAATACTGATCACCAATTGGTTTAGTGCAAAAGGACCGGGTGGGACAGGAAGTCAGAAACCAATCCCTCACCCAATGGAAAAAGGAAAGAAAATCAGCAGAAGAGAAAAAAATAAAAACAAGCGTGTGAAGAATGTGAACACATGCTCTGGGGAGAGAGGGAGAAGAGAGAGAGATAGAGAGTTTATTTACTACTCTTTGAACAGATTATCATGGAACTTCACATAAAATAGTCAAAAGAAATGCACCCTTTTCGACAAGTAAAAACTCGTTTCACATAAACTGCAAAGTTGAGGACAGCTATTCTAAAGACACTAAAAAAATCAGATCAATAAAAGGTCTTTAAGGCCAGTACTTAGAAAATTAAAAATGCTCCATACCTGCTGAATAAGGGTGTCATATAACACAATCCGTTTGTTTTTGAAGAATCCATACATATAGGCCTGCATGAGTATTCAAGTAGTCAGTCCACAGACCATGCACGCTATGCATCTGTACTATCGTGAGCACCAGCAGACATGTAGGCAAAAATTAATAAGTTACACAATATGCAGGAACAACAGAAGCAATGATTCATTCACTTCATCTTCCCTAAATTTTTCATAGGTATCTATCTACCTATCCACTATCCACAATCCTCTTAACAATTAACCTGCCTTTATTAGTTCACATATATGCTCTTTAGACCTTTATTTGCACCCTGTACTACCCACACTAGATACCTGGGCAGGACCATTATAAATTGCTAATAATGTCACATCTTTCTTTTAGTAATCGCTGCATGCTGTTGATATTATCAAGCAACAAGGTTATAATGATTTGGGATAACAAAGGTGACCAAACTTGGCATACTCTTTCAGACTTCTATCTAGTTAGCCTCATTTTCTAGGAAACCACCGCCTCCTCTCATATGCAAGCCTGTGTACTATTTCTGAAGTCCTATGGGTATTTTGAAAAGAAGAATAACGCATTCTGAAATTTGAGGGTCAAACAGAAAGATATCAGAGAAACTAAGTGACCTAAAGTTAAAATCTGAAACCCCAAGGTCGTAGCATCATTGAAAATAACAAAACTCAATACACTGATATGATGAGACTATCACTAGCGCAATTTTACACTAGAGGAAGACATGGCAGGTCATACAAGAATCATAAAATGAAAACAATAAGTGGATGGATAAAATGGATCTCACATTGCTATGGCTAGACCTGGTTGATCCATCGACCACGAACAACTTCTTGAGAGGAAACGTAAGAGAAGAAGCAAGTTTCTCAATTTTCTCCCTGAGCTCACCATCTGGAAGCTATTGCAACAGAGTAATATATAAGATAATTATTTTTGAACAAACCAAACAATCATGGAAGATCAGAGTTCAAGAAACTTACTGGTGTGAACTTGTTAAAAAGTGGAGCAATTAGAATAGGGAAAAGTGTCATCATCACTAACGAGAGAACAAACATGAATCCCCAAAGATAAATAGCCAGATAAGGGCCCCCTTTCTGCAAGAATACAAATTAGTGGTCATCAGCAAAAATGACAAGGTAGTGGCAGAATGAAGAAGAGAATTGGACCAATTCATCCATGTAACCAACAAAAGTTTACCCAGTGGAAACGACATCAAAGGACATAAAGGATTCTATAGAAAATATTTTAGAGATTGTTACGTTGCTTTAATAGAGTTATTCTTTATTTTCTGGATTTTATTCCTTTTTACATACATGGGCACTACGGTCATTTATAATTTATATTCAATATGAGTGTAGGGCTTCTGTTACACAGAAACCCAAAGCCCCCTCTTTGGTTAAATTTTTTTTGATATCGCGTGGGATTTTGTGGGACTACTACCAATTATTCTAAAAGCTTAAGGTTTTGGGTTGGACTTTCTAACAGAGATAACATCATTTAAAGAGTACTAGTCAGCAGTAGAGGACCATCAAACCTGTACAATTATGATGATTGCAGCCACTATGGGAGGACCGATTATAACAGAAAGGAAAATCCCTTTGATGATATCCCAAAAGAACAACCATACTGTTTGCTGCAAAACAACCAATAATAGTAAGTAGACATACGGAAAAAATCACAATGCGTAGCTTTATGGAGCAGCATATCACCAAACTACAAGACATAAGCGGAAAGAGATGATAGAGTGAATACAAACTTTGTTGAAACCATGGCGAGCCTCAATCACAAAGGTTGAGTATAAAGAAAATGGCAAATCAGTTATCTGCAACAGAAATTTCAAAGCAAGTCAGTAAACAACAATCAAAGAGCACCTATATTCATATCAACTTTTTTTAACAGTGCAAATATATTCAGCTAAAATTATAAGTTCGACATCTACCACTATAACAAGTCCCTAGTTGCAAATGCAGGGATGCCGTGGAAAAGAGGCATCAAGAGCTCGTACTGTGTCCTTAATCATTATTCAAGATGTAGAAAGATCAAAAGACCCTTATATGTGACAACACTTGTATAAATATTAGAGGAACAGTTCTATATCAGTATCCAACAACTTGATTTTTGTATCGAAAAAATAAAATAAAAGTAAATGATGATGACATCAGAGCCTCTTTTACCCTAAACAGGGTTGGTTACACAGACAAATGCCTATTTGTATGTACAATCATGACTTGAAAGCGAAGTAATAAGGACTAAACAACTATATTGGAAGGTTCCATGTGATTTCAGTACCAGAAAGGTTCAAGATGCAGAAAACTCCAAAGTACTAGACAAAGTGATCTAATTCAAGCTCAATCCGACACCAGAAGCATCAAACGAAAGAAAATCAAGTTCAAGAATCACCATAGCCAATAGATTCATTTCCGAAGTCCCACAACCTTAATAATAGTTCCATTTTCCTTCCGATGATGCTGGCTACATTTGGCATGGAAGATATCGAAATTATACTTTCACCCATTTATTAAACAGTTTGACAAGTTCACAGCAAAAACTACACTGCAAAACAAGAAGCATCCCCCAAAAAATTGCAATCCCCAATCCTATTTTGCATTCACCGACAAATTACAATTTGGAAAAATAAAAAATAAAAAAAAAATCATTCAGCACGATCAACTCATGAGCCTTTTAAAGAAAGATCTCAAAGCATGCCAATATGCAAGTGCAGATATTTGCAATACAAATAGTTACCATACAGTTGTAGAAAAGGAGATAAGTTTTTTAACACAAATTTTGCTATAAAAAGAAACCTGATATTAATATACCTGAGACCAAATCATAACACCAGCCAAAAAGGAAAGGGTGTGTAGTATCTCATTCTCTGCGTTGAGGCCAGCTAGAACTAGAAATTCTCCAGATTTCTGCATCACAAAAAAAAAAAAAGATGATACGACAAACTTCAAATGGAAAGTAGCACAGCAGCAATGATTACCCACTTACCTTCCAAAACCAAGGCAGTATCCCAAACAATAATATTGCAGAATCCATCAGTATAGAGACAAACTCATGCATGAAGTGGAAGCGGCTGAAACAAAGGAAAAGGCATCCATCAGATGTGAATTAAGATTGCAAGCTTATAAGAGGTTCCAGTCACAGCATAGTCAAATGCTACAAGCAGCTCTTTCAGGAATCAGTGAAGGCCGGAGACCCCTAAGCACACGAACCTTTTATCGAGACTGTAGGCCCGGGACTTCTCGAACTTCTCTCGGCCAATCACTCCTTCCAAAGTTTTCGGAAGCGTGGGGAGTTTGTAGGCGGCGTGTTGCCTCAAGTCCAGATAAGTCTCGAAGAAGTACATCAATACCATGAAACCTGAAGAACATCAAGTAAGTGGAGAACTCGGAAGAATCCAACGACAAGAGCAGCACAAATTACCACACCAGAAGAAAAAAAAAAAGGAAGAAACTTTGCCGAAATCATGGCGCATTCAAGCATGCGCCGCATCACTAAAGCACAATCATATCAGTTCATGACTAATAAACCGTTCCACTCTACATTTCAGCCTCCTTGCCCAGCTCCGGAACTTGAACTAAGCACAGAATTCCAATCAAGCTCAGCACTCGGATTCGCGCGAAATGCGACCGCCGCCGACCGGCCGGACACAGCCCAAAAACACTAAATCCGTTCACGCGGAAAGCTGATCCGACCGGGCGCTGGAAGGCGGAAAGGCCGAAAGCCGCGCGCCCATCGGCGGCCGAATGAGGAAGAGAAAAACCACACGCGCATCGAAACCCGAATGAGACAACTCGTCCGTCACTTCCGAACCGCGCGGCCACCGATCGCGCGCGAGCAATCGCCGCATCCGGACCGGAAGAGAAAGGACGCTACTTAACCTAAAAAAAAAAAAAACTCAGCTTGAAAAAAAATGGACCCGCGAACGCGCGAAGCGAAGGAGGTCCGAGCAAGCGAGCGAGCGCGCGCCGCCCGCGCGAGCGCACGGAGGCGCGGATGCGGGGCGACGCGCGTCGCCGGGGGGAGGGCGAGACGTACCGACGACGGCTTCCATGTAAGGGAACGCCATGGCCGACTTCGGAAGAGAGAGAGAGAGAGAGAGAGAGAGAGAGAGGTTTTGGTGCGGAGGAAGCGTGGAAGACGAAGATTTTTCTTTTCACCAGCGTAGGGAAAATTAAAATTCGGGAGCACTTCTCCGTCGTCTAACGAATATTTCATTTTCTTTCTTTTCTTTTCTTTTCTTTTTTGTTTAATTCGTGCATATCTGGTTGTTGCAATTGCCTTAAGCCCGGCCCAAAAGGCGCTTGCTTCGGTCTAAAAATTTATTTGCGTTTGAAATGTGTACGCTTATACACTGCTAAAACTTATCATGAAAGTATATTTACATAAACTGTAATTAAATTCTAAGACATTAAATTGGTACGATTGAATCATTTCATTATATTTGTCCATTTAAACTAGAAAATGCTAGTGTGACTACTTTTTAATATTTTATCTCCTCCCGTGAATTAATTCTAATTTTTTAACTAAAATATTAATTTTAAAAATAAATAATAAAGAGTAATTAAAAAAAACAGGAAAAAAGGGAGAAAAAAAGCCAAAGACAAAGAGTTGCTATAGCCTTGGCAAGGGCTAACAACCCTTGCCCGGCTGCGCAATGGCTCTTGGCGCGTTCTAGCCGGGGGCCACCAAATCTAGGTGGAGGGTTAGGACTCGACCAAATTTGGGCGAGGGTCACTAGGCTTGGCCAGGACCAACAATGAGGTGGCAACAGTAAGGGCCTGCCACTTGCTACCCTTGTCCTTCGCTCCTTTTTTTGTGTGTATTTTTTTTAATTGTTCTATTTAACTAAGATTTTGGTTAAAAAAATTAGAATTGAATTTAAAATAATGTCATTTTAACCTTGTGTTCCATATTTTAGCCATTCATTGCCATATAAATTAGAGAAAATATCATAAAAAGTTACGTTTAGTATTTTCTGTTAGTCTAAATGAATGAAATTAATAAAAGCACTCGATTATACTAATTTAACTAGTTTTAGGATTCAATTGCGTTTTTTAAATTTTCAAATTCTTACTTCACATTATAATTTTATATTCAAAAGACTAATTATTATTATTTTTTTTATAATCTATTGTGACTATTTGAAGAAGAAGATGTTATGTTCTTCATCTCATTATGATAGGAAAGGAGGAAAAACGACACTTCCCAAGCCGACCTCTTATTTTTTTCACCTGGGGTCCCCTCTATAAGCTTTCGAAGGTACAAGTATGTCATTGCTACATGCACATCTGAAAGCAGCCGGAGCTCCTTTGAGTTTACGGCCATGGCAGCTCGAGCTCGAGGCCATGGCCGCTTGAGATCTGACCAACTCGATCGTAGCGGTTGGGGCTTCTGGCCGGTCGAGATATTGCATCGACGGGGTCGTCCGATCTTGCGGGTTTTGGCTTGAGTTCGGAAGGGTTCGAGTGGAAGAACAAAAAGATGATTTGCTCGGATGGAAGACAGAGGGAGACAGAAAGGACCCGAGTTAACGAATTTCAAAAGGAGTTAGTTTAACGTCAACGACACAGCTTTAATGCCACACCAAGAAATTACATCATCGGACCGACAGGGACCGACAAGGGACGGCCGGTGACATATTCTGAAAAGTATAGGGACGGTTTCGAATGAAAAAGAAAGCGTGTGGACGGTTTTGATCTTTGAACTAAAGTTTACAGACCGACAGCGACGTTCCACCTAGCCTTTTCCTCCAGGGAATATTGAAGCTATGTACCATCGGAAAGGTCCAAACATATGATCAGGTGAGTTTACATCTTCGGTAAAATGCAATCTGCAGTAGGAACTACTGCGAATGCTCATACGAATATTCCAAATTACATTCGGCAAAAACACTTTTTTTTTTCTCCCGATTTCGATGGAAGCATTTGAATATTCATAAGCATTGAAGAACAGGTGTAATGACTACTGAGGGAGGAGGGAGCTTCTTCCTTTCCACACGCATGGTTTCGGGTCTGAAAACAGAAGACCCGCAAAAGGTGGAGATGGCATTCACTTGGGACTTTGAAAATGCCGAGCAAAGAGCGACATCCTATCAAGATTGTTCTGTATCCATATCAGATCATACCGATGTCCCTTTCCAGGCCAGCTCTCTGAGTCTATGCACAATGCTATACAGCAAAGAGCTATGGCTTCGACCTGCAAGATGGACGTATAACACGCATGCGGCAAAAGCAGAGGCAACATGCTTCGGCAATGAATTGGTCCCTCTCTCCAGAAAGCTCTACCCTGGGCTTCCGTTGCGTTTATTTTGTGTCTGCTGTTAACGGACCAAAAACAGGAGTTTCTCGGTGAAAATTGTCACCCTTGTATGCAATCAAGCAAATTATTTGACCCGATTCGGTTTTGTAAAGGCACCGCTTCAGTGAATCATCTCTATAGCAGAAGGTAAAACACGAAATTTCCGAGGTAGAAACCCCAAATGTTCCCCATCTGACTGGACAAATATGCTGCCAGTGCCTGATATTTCTTCTACTTCAATTGAGTGCACGCTGGATTTGAAACAGATAGAAGAAAAGAATGACGCCATCAAATTACAAAGTCTGAGAGTAGAAAATAATTCTAAAGAGAACCGCTGATGCCCCAAATCCAAATGCCTGAGAATATTATGACTGAACCTACTTGATGTTTCTAATCAAACTTCATACAAAGAAATATACTGATGAATGATGAACATGAGCAATAAACTGAAGTATCTTTACCTTCTTGAAGATACATTATTTACGGACAAATGTGTTCCATTGTAGAGCTTATGCAGTTTTAAGATGAAGTCATACCACTTGAAATCCTGAAGAATTACAACCTGCAAGGAAGATACGGATCAAGATGAAGTCGGCAGAGGACCCCAAAAAAAAAAATTAATTAATTAATTAATCAGATGATCATTAGGGTGCATAAGATCTCTAGAGACTTCACCTCGAAATTTCCACTGGAAGGATCAGCATTTGGTGTGATCTTCATGCCACCACCAAAGAATTTGGCATTACCTATGCAAAGCGCTGTTACTTGAGGATAGGTTTCCCATTCACCGTCATTCACCTATATATACAGCCCACTACGACATTGAGTTCCAAGATCAGCAAACTGGAAAGACATTGAATAAGACAGAGATGCCACATAAAATTGTGATTCTAGATGAAGAGTAGATTACGAGGTTCTCATAGATTTTCAGAGACAATGACCTTGATTCGAAAATTTTGGTTACGGTGCCCAATAAAGGCTTGCAATGCGCCAAAGACATAACATAAGTTTCCAAATCGCTTGTATCTGGAAGCATAGTAACCAGCTTTTGCACTCCTGTAAATTTTAAATTAGGTGTGGCAATGAGTAACTTCGCAGTATAGCATGTACTGTCATCATCCATACCAAAAGATTTAAGTTAACCTTACAAATGAATGTCCGCAACATTTAAAAAGTGATGAAGTTCTTCATTTTCTCCCCCAATGACACCAACATCTATTTGAGATCTTTGCCCTACAAAATGCGTCAATCGCACAGCAAGCAATGAGAAAGTGGATCCTACAGAACGAATCAACATTCAGAGGCAGGTACCAATTTTATATACGTCCCAAAACATTTTTAGCCAAAACTGCCGTATGTTGGAAAAACAGAAGAAATGGAAGCTTAATAAACAACCTTTGGCTATGCGTTCAACGGCATCATGAGGATCATTTTTCCTGAGAAAAACAAGAGCCAGCCAGAACTTTTACTTCAACTACTATTTATCAATTAAAAAATCACTTACGTCATCTCAAGTAATAGCATATATGATCAGGAAGAACTAACCAGCCAAATGTTCTGGCAAAATCAGAGCCTGTGCCCAAGGGAATTAGCTGCATGAATGGAATTGACCTTAGTAGCTTTCTCAGGAACAGTTCATACAATTGTGAGGAGCAAATCACACATCTAAAGAAGTTTAAGGGAAGCACTTACACCGAGAGCAGTGGAGCGAGAAGTCGCTGTATCTTGATTGGTGACAGGTTTTCCAGCCCAAAAGAAGCCATTGACTACCTTCTCATTGTACACATAAGTTATAAGTATGGATGTATAGAAACCAACCACGCTGAAGGCTTTCTATGACCATATAATGGCATATCTGGCCATGAACATAATTTTTGTTTTTCTATCTCATGTTACAGAAGAAACAACATTGATGGGTTTATGAAAAGTGTGTTACATAACAGATTGATCATTGAGCTTCAAAATCACATGGTAGCCTCTCCTAGTCCTCCACCTACCCACCAAAATGACACTAATTACAACATCAATAGATTAGAAAACATGAAAAAAGTCCCCTACTCCAAGCTACCCTGGCAGTTGTGAATCTTTACATCTGCATCACTACCTATGTGTGAAATTTACCATATAACTTAAGTCCACACATGACTACCCATTTCACCTACTCTACTCCCCTGCAATTAGTCCCGTATTACCAGGAGACTAGGTGAGAGGATATTATATGTTATAATAAAGAGAATTGCAAATTATGGACATGGACAAGGCAAATGGCATCCCACCTCATGAAGAGTTCCATCGCCTCCGACTGCAATTACAGCATCAGCACCCTCTCGGATGTACTGGACAATTTTCAGACAAATATCAAACCGACAGTTCACAAAGTGAATATGCATCCAAGTTGACCGGCTTTTTAGGGTCAAGATGCCTACCTGCCTCGTTATGTCAGTCGCATGACAAGGACCAGAGGTGAACGATTCACATATCTGCGAATTCGACAAAAAATAACCACACTTAACTTGTTTGAATTGTTTGAATTGAGATACAAAGCCCCAGCAGTGAATAAATCATGGAATCGACAACTTAGAGATGGGAGGGAGAGATCTTTCAATTTTTTAAGAAAAGTATCTAGATGCAACTACAACATCTAAAGGAGATCGAACGAGATAATTCATGAGGGGTAAGCATCGATAAGTCAAAGTAGTCTTTTGTAATTGAGTCCAAACATACATGATGCGGCAGCTCAGATATGGCAAAAGGAAGCAACACAAAGCAAGAAATGAGTAAAATCTACCCAATTGCTCTCTCTAGTATCAGTCTCGATACTTCAAACCCATCTCGCACCATCTTGGCAACAAGCGAATAGCACCCACCAACACATGTGGGCTCAGACAAAGTTGAACTGAACAAGGCCCCCTTTCAAGATCTTAGTAAAAGCTATTCAACGACATTCGAAGGTGGGCAACGTTTCGAGAGGACTCACGTTACAATCTTCACCGAGGCGAGACCTGAGATACGGCAACAGTTTCTTCCACTCCTTCCAGGTCTTACCATTCGCACCTGTCCACAAAACACGCCCGGTCATCCATCACCCGTACACTTCCGACGCCGTCATAGAGAAGAAAGCGAATAAAAATCTCAACTTTCGCGAGCGCGCGCGAACAGAGAGAGACCAACCTCGAGGATTGACGACGAAGACGAGATCGCGGCGGCCGCGGGAGGCGGAGAGAGACCCACCCCCCAAGAGGGTACGGTCGAAGGGGAGATCTGGGGGCGAAGCCGTGGGGCGCTGCTCCGCCCTCGCGACGACCGACGAATTCGCCATTAGAGACGGCGGTGCTCTTCCCAATGCTACCTGATAATAACACCACCCCATGTTCGTTTCTTTCTTCTTCCGCCGCCTCGGGGTCGCGAAAAGAAAGATTCACTCGGTGGGCACTGTCCGGTCTGCCCCGTGTCCCCGTCGCAGTCGCCGCCGTCGGTGGTCGCGGAAGACGGCGGGTGCTGTCGGTTGGTCAGCGACGAGACGCAGGAAATGAGAAGAGATGGGAGAGAAATGATGAATCGGCTGAGTTAACGAGAGGGAGCAATGCGAGCTCGATTAGACAGAGGTCTCGACGTTGGAGGATTGAGACAAGAAGCGGAGACAAATTAACCGATACGGTTTCTCCTCCGTCTTCTTCGTGCCTTCTACATCGTTTTCCACGACGACGGCGGTGAAAATGAGGGTCGGGTCGGGTCGGACCGGGATTAGGATTGAGGAGGAAAGAGAGGAGCACATCTGGACAGAGGAAAAGAGAAGGGACAGAATCAGAAGGGAATATGAAAGATAGCGTGACTAGGCCCAGCCAATATTATACATCTTCCATCTTTTCAAATATGTTTCGACCCAAAAAAAAAAAAAGTTTCTTCTCGAATTTTGAGGGATTTGTATGTTACTTGACAGGTTTATTCTTATTTCTCACACATATTCCGATTTTGTATCTCTCTAAAAATATATAAAAGCACATTTATGTTATAATATATATTTTTATCTATTTTCTCTCGTTAGCATCCAATCAACAGTACAACTCAATCCTCTCAAATCCTCTCTCTATTTTCCTCTCATAACATACTAAATCTGTTCAACTCATATGTAATTACTCAATCAAGATTAAGTGTAAATCTCAATACGTACTGATATTGATTGACTTGAATGAACGGCATTCGTTGGCATGAATATTGCCTGGCGTCTCCCCAGAGGCTGCCTTCGTTGCCGGTTCTTTCAATCAAAAGAACCCGAGTTCCTGCATGGACAAGCTCGGCTCAATTTAGAAATTGGTAATGTTAACTTCAGGTGACGTAAGGGATCGCCAACATGGATCCGACTCATTTGGTGAAACTCGAGCTAAAGACAAGAGGGTATTGACAGAACCCTTCTAAAATGGCCCAATCGGATTGATCCCGCACAAAAGCAGCCAAATTCCATAAATAGCCTAAATACAGAGGGCGTTGACATATTGTCAATCTGCTACTCCGTGTGACCCTGCGAAGCTTAAACATGTTGTACGGAACAGGAGAACAAGAAAAGAAAACGATTAGTTCAAATAATCAGCCTTACAAACTGCAATATCTAATCACTTTTCAAAAGGATCACCATTTGCTCCAACTGCCGACGGCACAAACTCGAAAAGACATCAATACAAATGACCGTTATACAAAATCCCAAGCCACTTAAGCCAAAGGATCCTATCTTCTGGACCTCCCTTTTGATTTTGAATCGAAGTGATGTTTCCTCAGTTTCTTCTTCCGGGGCAAAGCTGCCGAACCGCCGCCGCCTTCTCTGAATGGCATTCCCATCAGAGCCAACAGTCTTTGAGCCTCCTGATCCGTTTTTGCAGTAGTTGTGATGCACACGTCCATCCCCCTCGGTTTGCCTAGGGCATCAAACTTGATCTCCGGGAAAACACTCTGATCTTGGATGCCAACGCTGTAATTCCCATGTCCATCAAAGCTATTTGGGTTTACTCCTTGGAAGTCTCTCGTCCGGGGAAACCCCAAGTTGATCAGCCGATCCAGGAATGAGTACATCATCTGTCATTACAGAGATAGATGAAAACGGAGCAATGTCTCATAAAAAATATTCATGACTGCGGATAGCAACTGATTGAGGGTGACTGAAATAGAGCAGGACCCAGATTATTATAACAGTGCTTGATAAATCAAAAGAAGAGGATAAAGGGTGGAACCAGTGTAAACAGAAGTTGCAGGGCTTATACAGCTCAGGATGCCAAGCATAAGATAGTCAGTACAAATGAGCAGGCTACTTCTATAATGATCCTTCGCCACAGCATATGTATTCTCAGCAAATTCAAGACAACGGTTATGACATGATCCGGATGAAATAAAAACCAACGAATCATAAACTACCAATGCTAGCATCTTGTGAAACGTAATAGAAGGCAAAGTCTTGTTATACAGCAACAGTGAGTATAGGAGATATAGTGCAGCAGCAGACAAAACTTGTCAATGCAGCAAACCTCAAAGTAGTGCAATTTCAATGGACATATAAACAAGAGCACTGCATTAACATGTAAATCTAATTTTCTAAATTGTGCTTCACATCTCTAGCATTATCGTTTCCGCTATAAAAAAAAAAAAAGGCCGTTGCATACTGACAAATTTAGACAACCATCAGTACAGAGACAAGAATCAAGAAGTTAAACCGTGAATATAAGCGAGCATGCAAAGTATTACGAACACCGCCAACATCAACTCCTTCACAAGAACATCTACATACCACTATGACGAACTTCTTGGCCTTAAGTAGGAAAGAAAAGATGACTAAAAAAATCACTATTATTCTCACCTTTCCTCGGAGAGTGACCGCAATACCGAGCGGTTGACCTTCTCTGATCTTGAATTGGGCGAGGGAGACCCTAGCCCGCGTCTTTATAGGCCTCTGCCCCATAATAAGCGCCATATCGTTCATGGCCGCATCCAGCCCCTTCGCATTTTGAGCAGCCTCTCCAATACCGCAATTCACCACGACCTTTTCAACCTTCGGAACCTAGTCGAATTCCAAGTTCAAAAAGCTCAGAGACCGAGCTAATCCATTGCCAATTGAACACCGAAAAGCCAAAAAGATCAACTCATCGCGACACATAATACGCAAAAATGCTAAAGACTGTGATTTGAAAACAAAGGAACGTGTGCGGAAGTTTTTCAAAGACGGTTGCAGCTTCCACCGGAATCTGCGTCACCTCTATCGGCTATCACGAAATGCGGCGCACTTCCGGCCAGAATTTCCGATACGACGAGCTGCCGTAGACCGCGAGCCGGCCGATTCCTAATTTCCGACTCGACTATTACCGCGACGAAAGCGCCGACCAGAATCGAGACTATTCACCTACCTGGTGGATGTTAGCGTAAGAGAACTCGTCCTTGAGCAAGGGCACGATCTTCTCGAGGTAAACCGCCTTGAGCCTCTGCGTCTTCTCCGCCTCCGCCTTCTCCACCAGCACTATCGCGCCCGAAGCCCTCACCGACACGCCTCCGTTCGCGCTCCTCCGGCCCGCTCGCACGACGGACGGCGGCGGCGCCGCGGGGCCGAGGAGCTGGCCGTGGAAGGAGGAGGAGGAGGCGGCGGGCAAAAGCGAGGGGCACGCCATGAGAGGGGAGAGGAGGAGCTCTGTTTGAGCTCCGGGCTGCTGTTTGTTATCGAGTAGATAGAGGGAGCGTCGAGTGGGTGGTGATGGCGACATGCCCGTGGGATTGGGCTTATTTACACGAGTGCCACTGAGGGGGAGAGCGTTGGGCTTCGATGTAAATATTCGATGTTCTGAGGAGGTTTTTCTCTTCTGTCTTGGTGTAAAATCGCGGAGTAGATAAGACTCGCCCATTTTGAAGAGGACGTCACAACGTTCTATTTTCACGAGCAGAGTGCTACTATACCTTGATACTTTTGTTTTGATAAGCAGTAAGAGTATCGAAAACTTATCACGAACATATAATTGAGTAAAATTTTCAAAAAGTACAAGTCGATACTAAAACTTATTACAAAAATATTAAAACTTTCAAAATGTATAATTAATGAAATAATCCGATTAAACCAATTTGATAAATTAATAACTTGTTTGTAATTTTGAAATTTTAAAAATTAAATTATCTTTTCATAATAAGTTTAGAACCTAACTGCACATCTTGCAAAGTTTTAGAATCCAAACACACTTTGTTAATAAGTTTTACTAATAACTACTAGGGGTTCGCCCTAATGGCCACCATTCCATCTTAGAAGGGGGAGGTTGGGGATAATCCCCAATTTCTCAGGAGGAATTGGGGTGGGGACGATTTCATTTTAGGAATGGATTATGACTCCCACGCCTTGCAAGGAGGCAAGGCAAAAATCTGAGAGTGAGTGTTAAAGTAGGATTAGCGTAGGACCGACAAAAAAAAATAATAATAAGTTTTACTAATAAGTTGTAGAACTTTCAATACACTTATTTCTCTTAATTTAATTTAATTTTTTTTAATTTCGAAGATTCAAGATTGGTGCACTTGTCATGACTCAATGGAGACACTTGTAATAAGTAGATCTCCCTATACGCTCGTGACCTGGCATGACAAAAATCTCGGCCGTCTATGCATCCTCCGATCCTCCCTGCTCGCATCTTTCATCACCGATGCGAGAACTAATCAATGCGTTTTGTAACAAGAGTACAATTTCCCCACCAAGGCGAGAGGTAAAATAAGGTACGAAGTCGATATAATAGCGCTTCGTTTAGACCAAAGAAAAAAGCTGAGAAAGAGGGAGTGCCAAGGACCGATCATTTAACCGTGACATCATGGATGAAGTGCCTCACAGTTCACGAAACGTAGAGAGAACGTTCGCCACTGATCCGATGTAAGTTCTTCGGGTCGCAATAAGCATGAGAAAACCGTACTTCTCATGAAACTATAGTGACATGAGCAAAAACGAAAGAAGAAGAAGAGAGAGAAAGCAGCCAATGCGATATAGTCTACCCAAAACCACAACCTGATCAAACGCTCCTCACTACTTCCTCCTCTTCGATCTTACACGCGCATATACATAAACACACCCGACGCCTAAGCTTTATTCTAGGTCGCACGACAATCTCTGTATCTCACAGCCATATACAAAGTCCGATAAGAATCTATACAAAGCCTATCGGAAGTGTTACAGCTTCCGATGATGTCTCTCAGCGTTGTTCGCACAAACTGCCGTTCCCATTTCACAGGATATTTACAGACCTACAAAAACCACAAGCCCAAACCTCAGTTACGGACCAGTTTTGCGATCCCCACAGCTTGGCGATCCTTGTGCATCTTTATTCTCCACTACTAATCTTGATCTTCAAAGACAGTGCAGTTTTCCCCGACGATGCCCGACTTGAAGAGGTCGAGTTTGTTAAAGTCACAAGTTATGCAGACAGAATTAGGCTTCCAGATTTTTCGGGGAGCAACTTGAAGGGACCGCCAGATTTGGACTTCTCAGGACCACCCTCATATGAAGCAAACAAGCCTCGCTGCTACGAATAAAGAGAGTCCATTATTACTCCGATAAGTAAACCAGATATCTCGACACAAGAAATCACAAGGAATAGCTACTAAGATCAACATGATAAAAAGCACTTACATATTTCTCGAATTCGGGGCTTGTCAAATTTGCACTGAGATTTTTCATCAAGAGCACTACCTGAGGAAAAGAAAGAAAGAAGAAATGGATGGATAAGCTAGATAATGATAAACAGCAATACAAGGGGCACAAGTACAAACACCATCCTCCAGAAATGTGGCACAATTTACTGAGTATATCACTCCAGTAACATTTCCCAATCCCACATTTCCGAACCCTACTGCTAGTCCACCACCCACAGATAAAATGTATACTCAGTATGAATACAATCAAGAGAATCAGTCACTACTTATGCAAGCTAATTCCAGGGTCCATGCAAGGCAGGACTCACTTTTCGCAAGAGTAATATTTTATTGGAAAATTGCACTGCCAGCCATCAACATTACTTACGTGCAATCAAGTCTTAAACCTTTTGACTAGTGTAGTCAAGCTTGAAAACCTTTTTTAGAAAGTACAATCAAATATTTTCGCTATATCATACGGGAAATTGCCTAATGGCTCTAGAACTTGCCAAAATGGCAGCCTTGATTGCATTTTTTAGTGTAGTTTTAGAAGCCGAATACAGAAGTTCAAGAATTGATTACACATCCCACTGAAATTTGGTGTATAGTTAAGGATCTACAGTTCATTCAAGTGAAATCACAATCTTGAGGCCAGAAAAGCAGCTGCATCACTTGATACCAACCAAACCATAGCAAGATCCTAAAGACCAACAAACATCCATAACAAACAGAACAAACATGCAACCCAGCATTTGCATGAGGGGTCTATAGACAAGACTGCTGCTTTTCTATTCCAAATTGTGGTATGTCTCACAGATGAAAGATCACGAAAAAATCTATAACCAATAGACTAGTAAACACAAAACACCTGGAAAAGCACTGCTGCAATCAAAGTCATAGCAGAATATGCCACACAAGTATGAACTTGCTTTCAAAGAACAATCCTAGAAACATCTCCTGAAGGACCAAATCCCAATACATAAGAAAATGTGCTCCCAACTTAATGATTTTCAGATTAGAGGCATACCGTTTCCAAATTTATAGGGTCCATCTGCTTCAATCTCTGCAGATGACTACTGGCATCTGGGTCAAAAACGCTGCCGATGAACCTATAAACTTGTGCAAAATCTGGCATAACTGAATCAGAAAAGGCATATATCAGGAATAAGTATCAAAACCTGTCTAAAAATGAGAAAGACAAGATGCTAGTCAATCTGAACATTTTTACATGGGATTAATTTGCTTCATAATCTAATCAGACCGTATCTCGTGATAATCGCGAATGACAAATGCATTTGGCTTAGCAAACATTCCAAAGCATAACATGTGGAAGGATTGACCAAAAGAATAAGATTAACTATCTATGACAAGAAGTTACAACAACAGTCACTGACACTGACACTTTCCGAAAATGTGATAGCAAGATGAGAAAACATCGAAATATCAAACAATGTAATCAAGTCAACCTAGCAGCAGTAAATGTATACACAGACATAACTATGAAAATTGAGGATGAACCTCCTTCATAACTGCCCTTTTGACAAGGGATTATGGCTATCGAAGCATTTCGTTTATCAAAATTAGCCAGGCAACTTTATCTAATGTGTGGCTGTCTAACGTTTAATATTTCAGAATGTCAGAGATAAAGAAGCATGATGACTATGGATGTGCATAAAACCTGCACACTTCTATTTAAGAAGAGGAAAGAAAAATTTTAATAGCTTTGGCATAAATAGCAAATGGCTACACAAGGTCCAATTTGTTAGCTTAACCTGTAATTTACCATTTTCAGGACTTCATTCAATGACTATTGAGATAACAATAATCCAAAGGGAACTAAGATGAGTCCCACTCATATTCATATAGCTTTATCTCTTTCTCAGTTTAGTTTTCCTTTTTCATAGAACAACCAAATGGAGAACTCTTTCTCTCCCCCCCAAAAAAAAAAAAAAAAAAAAAGATATATAAGAGAAAGAATATCTGTTCAGCGAACCAGTGATGAATAAACATAAAGATACTAACCTCTAAGATGTTTCTGTTGATCCAAAGGTTCAATTGCTTGAGCATTTGGCCAGGACCTTGGTGTACTGTCATTACTACTGCTGTTGCAACAATTACTTGGAACTGGTGGGCCAGAAATTCGTACATCTACATCAAAAGGAGGGAAACCAAAAAGAATGCTGAGCATAAAGCGAAGTCTATATTTAGCAAGAGATAGTAATTGCAATACCACCCACGTAAAATTACTGTGAAAGGTAATGAAAAAACCTTTTGTCCCCTGTGATGCACTCATTGCGGGTACAGAGTTATGACTCCATGAAGACAAGGCTACACTTGTACGGGAATTCCCAAGCAACGCTGATCCATCAGGTCTGACAACATGCCCGGGTTCCAAAAAAGCAGATGAAACTTGAAATGGCCCATTGACTTGGGAAACAACTGGAGCTGCAAGAATTGAATGTCAGTTCATCATTCATTATCATAGTAAGCAGCAAGAGAAAGAAAGGCTCAGCATCTGTAAAACCTTTAGGTGCTTTCTGTGGGTATGGATGGGCAGCTTTCCTTTTTGGCCGTGGCGGTGGTACATGTTCGCTTGTCCCATTCTTTTGAACCTTTAGAAAGTACTTTTGTGCATGGCTACGAATCTGCAAAGGCAATAAAAAGAAATTAACTGGGTCAAAAGTTTGCAGTCTTCAAGATGAATATCCAGATGAAAAAACAAAAATGTCAATAAAATAGAAAAAGAGATAACAGCTTTTGTGCTGATATGGAAGAAATTGCCACCAGCATACACACTGTGCATGAGATGACAAGCTACAAAGCAGCAACAGCTCAAGTGCCAACATGTACAACAGTCATCATGCTGAATGGATCTCACACACCCCAGTAAACAGAGATTATATGATCAATACAGTTCTTTTGACATTATTGCATTACCTGAATAACTGTTTTTGATCCAACAAAAGCTTCAATCTTCTTCCAATCACGATCAAACCTAACTCAGGCCAAAAGGTCAAAATGAGAAATGACAGTCAAAAGGAATTCAGCTGTGTGCACAGATAAGTTAATCTTCTTTCTCAGGGATCACAAACAATGATCTGTTGTATGCCTATGGAAGTCAGATGTTAAAAATGACCAATCCACAAAGAACTGAATGTGGATTGAGCAAACTAGATTCAGTTGCTGGTGGTCATCAATTAATTAAAGGCAGGACGGAAAACTATTCGCAAATGAAATCTATGACGACACTATTGCAGATTCAAAGCAACCCCACTATGGCAGTTGCAATCTGTCCACTTCCCGAACATGAATGTGACGCCTGGGGACCAAGTAATATCAAACAGAAGCAGACTAGATGCAATCTAATCACATCTCCACAATTACAAGTTTCACATCCCAGACCCAGAGTCCTGGTTGCTCGATCACAAATTAGGAGATGTAACACTAAAGAATAAGTTGAAGCGGGCAGTAGACGGTCTCGTCATTCATCTCAATAAAGATCCTCTGTTATTATGGCACATCGAGAAACAGAGGGAGCAAAATATGACTTCGGCAATAGCAACTGCCCAAATTGTTATCTTATCTATGAAAACTATTGTCAGCTCGCAATAAACCCGGACTCTGGAGCAGAATGGTCTCGACTCCTAAACAGCCGACATCTACTATTCGCCTATAGCCTGATCAAGCGATCTACCCGAGTACAATCCTTCGACTGACTGGACAGATGACCAGACATCTATGGCAGCTCCACAGGATGAGTCCTGGAAACAAATGTGATGACGTCCCAGCTAGAACAGCAAAGAAACTTCAAGAACTCGCTCCGACACAGAGCAGATAACTAAGCTGCAGAAACTAACACCGTTCGACAACTAAATCGCAGAATCCACTACATAGTTCAACAAAGAAGTCTCAATTCGAGTAAACCCGAGGAACGAAGAACCAACGAACAGCCGTTCTCCCTCGGTCCCCCCCAGCCGACGAGATCATTCCCCGAAATCACCACACACGAACTCGACCCCGACATCTCGACTCAGAACTCCCGATCAAACAGCCTTAAAAGAGCTCGCCCCACGTTACTTACAGGTGAAGCGCCTCCAGGAACTTGTCGTGCTCCTGCTCGGTCCAGCTCTCCCTGGACTTGGTGATGGTGTACGGCTTCCGCACCTTCTTGCTCGGGTCCTCCGCGTACGGCGCCGCGGCGCCGCCGCCACCCCCCGCAGCGGCGGCGGCCGAGGGCGGCGGGGAGCTGGCGTCGACGCCGTGGATCCCCATGTTCGCGGGATCGAAGAAGTAAAACCCTTGCGCCGGGTTCGGGTTCACGGACACCATAAGGCTCCGATTCGTCGTCTTCCTCCTCTCCTCCCGGCCGATTCCCGAGCGTCGAATTCCTTCTCGATTTTTCCGCGACTGGTTCGCGTGCTGTGCTGTGTCGTCGATGGTGGTCGTCGTCGTCGTCGTCGTCGCCGGCCTCGTTTTTTGAAAGGAGACGGGAGATGTGGTCTACAGATTTCTAGTTGGGATGGTTCTATATTAGGTGATGCTCGTGGCGACAGGTGGCATTTCCATACGTCACAATTTACGAATTTGGAAAGGGTGGGGGGAGGTCAGCGATTGACGCCGACATTATCCCTTTCCTCTGAGGTTATCGCATTTTTTCTTCTCTTCTTCTTTTTTTCTTTGGATTAGCGGGTGTCTTTAGAAATATATTATTTAGATTTGACAATGTTAAAAATAATAAATTAGCTTACTTTGGTATTTTGTGTTAATTATACACTTCATTTTAGTCCCTTCAACATAGAATGCATTGCATATAATTGGCTTAACAAGGAGGAAGCCGCCATAAATAATTTTTGCCTCCCCTTACGAGTGTGCATCAATTGCTCCTATTGCGTTTTCTTGTTTACACACACTAAAAATCGTAAATTTCAAGTATCAAAGCATAGCCCTATCGATAAATTAAATGGCAATAACAGTTGTTTATAAACATATCAAGGCAATGAATTTCTTTACGTGATATATTAAAATTTCCCTACTCTCCGACTCTCATGAGAGTTCAAAATGAAGTCCCAAATCGTAGGAAGCTTACAATTTTCAATCTACCGATATTCGAGTAACCCCAATTTCAAATGTGTGGTGGTCATATACCAAATTTCACATGGAAGGCGATCTTGACTTCCAACAGTGGTAGCTGCTGCAACGCTCGGGTTTGGCGCTGATTCCGAGGCAGGCGGTGCACGGTGCGCACCCTTTACCAGACATTTTGCCCGAGTGGGGAAGCAAGAATCGGCGTCGGGGGAGAATTTGTCAACGGCCAGATGCCACGCCACGTCGGCATTGGGACTCTCTCCTCCGTCGATTACCACCTGCATCTTTTAGCCAGAGGGTTGGGGAAAAGAAGCGAAGGTTCTAGCACGGTCGAGGGGGAACACATCGCAACCGTCGCTTTTCCTGGTAAACGCCTAAAACGGTAGTTAACTACGGACAAAAGGGCACCGTCCATGGATTGGGCCTACCGAGCCGATTGCAATTACAGGTACCATATTATCAAAAGAAATCTTCCCAGTTCGAATAAAAAAGAACGAAAAAAAATGGAAAGGGGGAAAAGGGGAAAAGGGGCGAAAGCGACAGGTGAAGATGAAACACTTCTATCCTTTTGGAAAAATGCACACTCATCTCATTTGGAAGCTGGAACAACACACCAAAACACAATGAGCAGAGAGATGCCGATATCCTTCCCGATACAAGGGAAGCAAATGCGAAGGGGGCAAAAGCGAAATCGAGGCAAAGGACGCTTTACAAATGATCTGGAGAGAATACAACCGCGAGGAAAAAGTATAAAAATGAAGAAAAGGAATAAAAATACGCCACGACCCGATTGAGGACTCACTAGTCGATCCACCGGGTAATCCCGTCGTCATCTCCTACAACTGCCAAAATTTCGACGTGGACTTCCAGCACCGCCTGGAATGCAGCGTAAGAGCAATTGAGAAAGGGAAGGAGAATTCAGCCGTATGTTGACCACTGGTATGGTAGAATTACTCTACTATAATTGCATATATGTTGACTACTGGCATATATCCGCAGGATCAGCATTGACAACAAAGAAATATCTAATGATGAAGATTTGCAAAATCTGCATTGCTTAAAACGTTGACAGAGGAGAAAAGTGGGGAGTGGTTTGTTCAATACCATATTGACTAAATGCTGTAAATAAAAAGCAACAGAAGGAACTTACCTGAGAATTCCGACAATTAACTAGCTTGCATTCGTCCAGAGAACCTTCCAACGTCCAACTTTCCCAAACATCAAAGCTGTGACTGGCAAATACGAATTCCATTCGTCTATTGATCTGCACATCAGAACAAAAACAAAGAACCCTCTTAAAAGTCAAGTAAAAACTATAAAAATTCTAGCAGAATACCTCGCTCTCACAACAATCAAAACTCTTAGCAAAGGAGAAAAAATAAAAAATGATCTAAAACAAGTTGGGGATCATAAGAAAGAACAAAAGCAGAAAATAAAGTTAAATATCATACAATCACTTGCACAGGAAGCTCAAGTTTCTACGTATACACTGCAAAAAGGGCCATGTTGTTGCCATTTTGAAGCTTCAGTCGGTTCATTCATTTACAACTACCCCTAATTAATTTCTTCTTTTCATTTGGTCAGAGAATGACTAACCCTAATTTCGACTAAAGGCTTGGTGACTCCTATCCAGACCCTTCAACGGAAAAACCATTTGATCAATGCTCAAACAATCGCGTGGCAGTCGGTTTGAACTAAAACACCATCATCATGTAAATGACAGTAGAGCTATAATATCTCACAAGCAGCATCAGATTGACTTCAATAAACACAACAAGCATCCCAGCATAACTTCTGCATTTTATCAGCAAAGGTAGTAAACGTTTCCATTACCTGCAATAACTTTCCACCAGCAGCAAAAGATCGCAAACCAATTGTCTCCTGAATCATTAGTACCCATGCTATCATGTCAGCACAAACTTAAGCACTAGCAAAATATTGCTTCACTACACTCGCAGAAAAGTAAATAAGAATTATTTGGAGCAAGGGGTTCTTCTCAACAAACCTTGCCTCTTAAAACAACAAGAAACTGTGCTGCAGGATCTCTTTTGGTTACATTAGATATAGTATCTAGGAACCAGCCACCGCCTTTTACTCTTTGCCTGGAAACATGGAGCGCAGAATGATCTTTGGCGTATAGAGCTACAACATACCCATCTTTCAGCAATTCCCCAGGCCTTCCAGAAAGATTCCTGATTGACTTATGAGGTTGGCTTGGAGTAGAATCTTGCATTGAATCGAGAGGTGTCTTCCTACTTCTGGAGTCTTCAGGAGAAGCAAAACGTGAACTAGAACTTAAAACTTGATCTGTGCCACTCATAGCAGTGTCATCTTCTCGATTGGATGCGCTTTCTTTTCCTAAAGAAGAAGGGTCATCGAATTTTTGCCCCGACTTTTGACGACTGTGCCTCTTTTTCGCTTTCTTACCCGCTCGACTACGCCTTGCTTCAGGTCGTGCAACCGTATTTTGAGATAAACCTGAACCCTGATTGTGGTTTGGAGACTCTACTAATTGACTAGTGCCCACTTTCTGTGTGCTTTCTCGACTTAGTTGGATGATATCCGTCACTTGTGCAACTGAAGAAACCTGGGGAACACTTTCTTTGTCTCGGGAATCAAACTTCTGATTTTCATCTGCTATTTCACTTTCTTCCTCTTCCTCATCAGATACAGCATCTTTTGGAACAATGCCATCAAAAAAGTATGTCTGCAACATTGAGATGGCTTTCTCCCGTATCTCCATCCACACTTCTTCACTATAATCAGCACTCCGTGGTAGTAACAACACATTGGGCATTTCCCTTACCTGAAGCAAAGGATAATTTTATGAGTACATATTGCAATTACATCCAACTTACTAGTATAGCAATATCAAATTAAGCCATTGCAAAACACAAGGACAATAACTTTATGCTAGCACAAACCTTGTTATGATAGAAAAGTGATCATGCAAGTTACAAATGATGCAATATGAGAAACTGGATGCTTCATTAGTCAGACTAAGATATTCCAGGGGAAAATGCTTCAAACAATCAATAATAAGACCAATAAATTATAAAACACTGTAGCTTTTAGACTGGAGCTCCAAAAGTTAACTTAGTAATCAGTCCTAGCTGCAAAACAGAATGGCTCTTTTTAAAGCTGTATTCAGACGGTTACTTATTTGAAGAAGACATGTAAGCATATGCTAAAGGAAATTCAGACAGTAAAAAACTAGAATCCTGCATGAACAAGAGTAAAAATCATAACCCGGTAGGCTGTCAAGAAGATAACTACACACATGGTACCATATATTATACAAGGATAACAATCATACCCATGCTTCCATCCATTGTGGCCCTTCAGCACCGTCCAGAGCACATCCAGCCAAGGTACCATCAATGAGCATTTGCTTTACCACACAATCATCCAGCAACTGACAGCTGCCAGTATTTACAATAAATGCCCCTACACATAGACAAAGGATATCAATCTACAAGAAGACAAGGGAAGTCAAACTTCCTCAAAGAGACATTTCAGACAAAAGCGTACCAGGCTTTATATGCTGCAAGCATTCTGCATTAAGAATCTGGATAGTTTCGTTTGTTAGTGCACAGTGGAGAGAGACAATATCACTGGCTGCGAGCAAATCATTAAGAGTTTCCATTCTCCGGGCGGAGGGAGGAAAGGATATGGATGGCCTGAGCACTTTCCCATTTGCCTGTGTTTTAGGGAGGAAATAAAATGTGAAAGAACTAATCTTTGAGACCATATGTAAGATTAAAATTTCATGATAACACTGCGGATGAGAACTTCAGCGGGCTGCTCTTGTGATAACGAAAAGATTGCAATGACAATTTATACTTCTAGCACAAACCCAGCTTCAATTACTCAGAAAGAACAACTATCACTTCCAAAGTTACGGTTTTAACTTCCAACATTAAGCCATGTTCCAAACTTTAACACAACTCTAGTTGCATGAATCACTGAGGCTGTCATATTTCAGCAAGACACGGTGATTGATTTGACATATCATGAAGCAACAAGCTAATATTCTAAAGCAACAAATGAACAACCGGTAAGATCTCCCATAAATTAAACAGCTAATACAATGAAGCAACCATAGCTATAATAAGACAAATCAAGTAGCCACACCCAGTTCAACACGCATTCCATTCACTAAAATAACTACAAAAGACATCACATCTTACAGATAAGAGGACACGGAAACATCCCCTGTAGCCACTGAGAACGAGACGACCGGAAATAACATGAGGAGAAGATATCCAACTAACCGAACCACTGAACCATATAATCATTTTCGAGCAGTCTAAACAGAAATAAAGAACCAGCCAGCTGAAGGAGATGGGGCAGCAACTGACCAGCTCAATCCAACAAGAAATCCCCGAACTTCAATTAATTTTAACATAGACATCGTCATGACTAGAGAGAGCCATTAGCTCACCGAATGTCACTAAAAATGCGCTTCAACTAGCTATGAAACCCTACAAGTTCACATTACAGCCCAACGACAGCGTAACGTTTCCCCTGAACGATCGATTGAAAGCAGAGGCACACACATTCAAGCCAAATGAAGTGCAAAAGATCGCGACATCACTTACATCGACGACATCGAAGTAGAGCACGCTCATCTTAAAAGCCAATCCGCGCGTCGCGAGCGACTTGGCGGAGCTCGATCTACCGATGATCCCGAGCACCAAGCCGCGGCACCTCCTCATCCCCCTACACAGAGGCTGCACCGATCCGAGCCACCCCGAGGCCGAGAGCGCGTGCCGAGCCAGCAAATGCGTCCTCCGCAGCAAGCTCAGGACCAGGGCCATGACCGTGTCCGCGATCTCCTCGGCCCGGCAGGTGTCCACGTGGACGAGGCGGAGCCCGAGCTCGGCGGCGAGGGCGGAGTCGACGGAGCGGTCGGCGGAGCCGAGGCAGAGGACGAGCTGGTAGGGGCGGAGGCGGCGCTGGGCGGCGCGGGGGAGGAAGGCGAGGGAGTGGAGGAGGACGGCGGAGGCGGAGTCGATGGTGCGGTCGGAGGAGGCGAGGCGGCTGAGGGGGACGTGCTCGAGGGAGGCGACGCCGGCGAGGGAGGCCTGCTCGAGGGAGCAGTCCTCGATGCAGTTGAGGGCGACGACGAGGGGGAGGGACGAGGGGTCGTCCTGGTGGGGCACCACCGCGAGGGAAGAGGATCCGGCCATTGTTCGCGGCGGCGGCGGCGGCGGCGGCGGCGGCGGCGGCGGACGGCGGGGGGCGGGCGAGATTAGGGTTTTAGCGCCGGAGGATCCGGGGCATTTTCGAAGGTCGCTGAAGCTCTGCTGCTGCTGCTGTTGCTGCTGCTGGCGGTGGTTGTTCCGGATCTTGTTCGACGCAAGAGCGTTCGGGTAGCGCAGAGAGCGTGTGGGTTGGGACGCTGTTTTCCTCTCTCTCTCTCTCTCTCTCCTAAGGTTGAGGAAAAGCGTTTGGGACTCACGCGCTCCTCGAGATCGACGTGACCGGCCGGCTATCGCCGTTCGCCGTTTCCATTTTTCTTTTCCTTTTTTAATTTTTCTTCTCTTTTTTTTTTGGCTGGCTAACAAGTCATTAGTATCTGACCAAAAAATCACGAGTCATTAGTGATTGCGACCAAAATAAGAAAAGCCATTAGGAACGAGATATCACATCTTTTCCGCATCGTTGTCAAACGCTGCCGGGCATGAGTTTTCAGTTACGTTTTTGAAATCGACGTTATGCCCAAAATAATGCTTCGTCCGCGGAATATTCTTCATTAGCATATACTTTTTTAGGCGTACAGATTCGTCATCTTAGGTCAGAAAGTTCTCCCGCCCATCACCAGAAAATTGACGAACGGCAGGCAGCCCGATGATTAGAAGGAAGGAATCACGAATAATTAAATGCCCGTGCGATCCCTCGATTCATCTTTGTAAAAAGGCAGCTTTTTTATTGTATATATTTGCATATGGAACAAGCGAAATCGCACGGGCGAGGACACTGTTCACGAGCTTATTAAAAGGATGGAGATGCCTAGACAAGAGTCTTCGAGACTGGATAAATTGCAAAGGGCCAAAGCTAACCAGCCTGCAAATATCATAATAAGCTGAGGAATCTACCTTTCCCAAGTACCATCCAGACGCCTGAGCACAAAAGATGAGGAGAAACAATCCAAGACGACAACCCGGATAGTGAGAAAGCTATACAATGAGCGCGCGCGCATTCGCACGTCACTCCCTCCATACATTTTCACATTAGCATTCAAAAACATCTACCACCGCGCGATAAAGCTCATAATACAGGACCTTGACTACAGGAGTGGGATCACCAGCAAAATTTGAGTAAGAGGACCAAAACTGAAGAATACGACGCACCAGCCGCACTGCACCAACAACTGCAGCAACCTCGTTATGTATGTTACAGGCTCGATTGAACAGCTGCTGGCAGTCCGGAAGTCAGCTAAAGGAAGTTTAAAGGAAGTTTATTGGACAAACCTCTTCAGCTCTCTTGAAGCTTCACAAGAAATAAATTGCTATACAACTTCCTAAAGAATCGCCACGACTTGCTCTATAACTCTAGCTCACTGACCGACGTCATACATAACCAAAATCTTGGACAGTCCAGACTACTGACCAGAGTGTGAGATTCCTGAGCTTCAGCATCCATTTACGGAACCAGATGCAAATTTGCCCCTCATAAAGACCGGATTCAGATAAACCTTCTCCTGAAGTTCCTGGTAGTTGTTTGGTATGAGCGCATGAGCAGTCCGACACCTATCCCGATCCCGAGGCACATACCCAGGCCAATCCCAACACCGACTCTTACACCAGCATTAAACCATGAAAGCTGTCCGTCCTCGCCAGTATACATGTCCTCCGAGTAATACGGGTGCCCAAATTTACTCTCTGGTCCATAGTCATCGAATTCGGGATCAACCATCTGCATAAGCCCCAAAATTGTGGGATATTAGAATCGTAACAGCAAAACTTGAGACATAAATGTTCAGACATAAAGGGTATAATATTTAACATGCAATGCTGATTGAAAATGAAAGATGATAAGCAGCCAAGTGCACCAGAATGACAGCTTAACAGGTGAGAAGTCCCTGTAAATCGAAACTACAGGTGTAAAAGCTAATTTTATAGGAACCTCTAGATATAAATCGAATCAATTCTATACAGAAACCATGGCACCACTCGCAAATTGAGCAAACAAGGAGAAAGAATGGACAGAAGCTGACGGTTAAAGAAAATGCGGGGTGCCGAATCCCCCTGCTCGAAAGGTGATAGCTTGAAAAGGAAAAGAAAAAATTCCAAGGTCCAGCCCGCAGCAGGGTTCTCTAAAATCGTCTGAAAATCCTATGAATAAGCCGCATCTCAACTGTTCGCAAAGCACGCTCTTGCTACTACAAGTTCCAAAGCAGCTCCACAACCTCTGGACCTATCAACTACGCCACGAAAATCACCACCACCACCACGTCCACCTCTTTCAATCGTTCATAAATTCAATGAGAAATTCGCCTTCAAATCGACAATGTCACCACGCGCGCATGTCCGAGCTGAATAAAAAGAACAAACTACAACAAAGCGAACAGCAGCTGGGAATATTCGCATCGCAGCACTTGTCATGTACCTGCAAATCCCGGTGTCGAACCAACCCGTTCCCGATGTTGTTCTGCTCCTTCCCGATCTCTTCATCCTCCGGAATGGCGTCCAAGGTTCCGTGCCGCGGTCCCTTCTTTCTGGGGCTCACCTGTATCGTCCTCGTCAAAATCACCGGCACGCCTGAGCACCGCCCCGCGATATACACCTCGATGGACGGAGAAGACACCCCCATCTTCGGTTGAAAGAACGCGGAGGAGGACGACGACGACGACGAACCGCCCAAATTCGCGACGTGGCAATCCAGGAACCACCCCTTGCTCGAATCGCCCTCCAGCCCCGTGCTCACGTTGCTCCAATTGTCGTCCACCCTCTCCAGCGACCCGCACAGGACCACGTCCTCATTCTCCAGCACCTCGAACTCGACGCCGCCCGTGATCCGCACGCTGTCGGTGCTCAGGTACGTCACCTCGAGCGCGTCCTTGTCGACGCGGTCCCGCCGGAGCGCGACGGACGCGGGGCTCAGCTCGGGGACGCGGGCGCCGTTGATCTCGAGGGCGACGCCGAGGTCGCGGTGGACGTGGCGGAGGGTGAGGCGGTCGGGGACGAGGCCCGGGACGCAGGGGGAGATGCGGACGTAGAAGAGGCGGATCTCCAGGTGGACCGAGTAGCTCAGCGGCGCCGGGTAGGAGCCGGAGGTCTTGGGGATCGCCATATGGGCGGCGATCGGCGATCGGCGCTCGGCGTGGTTCAGGTCCGGTCGTCCAGCGACGGCGTCGGAGGGGATCGGGGGTCCGGCGGGGGAGCTAGCGTCGCGCGGCGGATTACGGTTGCGGCGATCAGGGAGGAGAGAGAAGGCATGTGGTGGGAATTCGTGCTTCTGGTAGGGTTTAGAGAGAGAAAATGAGGGAAGGAGAGAGAGAAAGGGGGGCGGAGGTTGAATGAATGGGAAGGTGAGGAGGAAGAAGAGGAGGAATCAGATATTTTCTTCTCTTCCGTCGGGCGGACGGAGAAGCGGGTCGGTTTCCGTCGGGCCGGGTTTGCGGGTCGCGGGTGACCGAGAATTGATGGATGAGCCCGAAACTTAGAGATCTATTTTCGGTAATTAAGGTTACTAGGGCAAGTCTGGTTCGGATTGTACCGGTGCCGATTCGAACGATGCTAATCCCCAATTTTTGAAATTAGAAACCCGACCCTGTGGATCGAATCCTATGGATTAGGTGTGATTTCAAAGTCAACTTGGAATTAATCAATTATTTAAAATTACTTATACATCGACAGTATGATATTGAGCAACCAAAAGGTAAACACCAAAACAAATCAAACCGAAATTTAAAATAAGGTGATAATATAAATAACAATGATCAAAAGCATACAACCATAGAAGACAAACACGTAAAATAAATTAAATAATGAAAGGTGGAGAATCGCAAAGAAGAGGAAGAGAATTGATTACTAAGTTCAAATAGATAGAGAAAAGACGAAGAGAGTGAAATGGATGATTTTCAATGATGATTTGAGAGGATGGGTACTTGTAACTACATATGTAGAGTTTGAACAAGAAAAAAATAATAACTATAGGATTAGACCAACCATAAAAACCATGATGGTGACCAACCTAAACCACGTGAGTCCTAATGGCCTCAAGACCAAGATCGGCTAGGTTAGGTCAATATGGGTTAGTTCAAGATCAACTCTAGACCAATACTCACTTCTAGAAGCTATAAATGTGTAGATTATGAGATACTTTAAAGAGAAAATTACCCTCTCAATTGAAATTCACTAGTCATGGATTAAGCGTCCATTATTTGAATCGAAAATATATAGAGTTTCGTTTTGTTTTTCCCTCAGCAATGAAATGCATTTATTTGGGTAAAATAGGATAGCGATTTATTTTCACAAAGAAAAAAAAAACAAGGCGAACGCTGTCCCTCAACTGTCTAAATATATAGATTGGATAGATTAAATCAATCAATATTTTTTTTTAATCGGTTTCGCCTATTCCAATTCTACCAAAATGCAAATTAAGAATCCGAACTGATGTCCAATGCAATTTTAGCATTTAATAATATCATCGATCTCCGTATAATAAACAAGTTTTTTTTAATCTTTTGGTCAGAAAACAAGTTCAGCTATCAACATATCAAGTAATCTACTAAGGCAAAAAACAAAAAGACCATCAACTTTTTTTTCCTCATTTCAACTTATCCCCGCCTTTTCTAATCTAACAAAATAAATTCTGGCCTATCGAACTCGTATCATATATATCCCAAGACTAGAGAAACCTGCAAAAACTACAATCTTGGTTACACTTAGAAGATTACTATTCTCCGGTTTAAATAATAAAAGCGAAAAAAGCAGTGGGAAAATTCCCGCGGGAGAATAAAATAAAAGCAAGGGCAAAGTTGAAATTTGATAATGAATCTAATGGAGTATTTCCCTTTGACAAATGACGTTGAAGGAATAGGTAATGAATCTAATGGATTATTTTCCTTTGGCAAATGACGTTTAAGGACTAGGACATATTTGAAACGAATATGAAAGGTTGAGTATTTTCTTGATCGGACTAAAAGTTCAAGATAATAACTGAAAATTTGTGAAAATATTGTTTCATTTTGCCTTCTGGGCTTCAGTAATTAACCTTCTTTTTTTAATCATAATTCACGAGATCTCCATATTTGGAAAAGTTTGTAAATTTTGATTCAAATATAAGCGGAATGGTAACTTTCAGTACGTGAATAATGCGTGAATTTTTCATATGATAATAACTTCCCATTCGGTAGTATCAACAATTTCTTTTGCTGGCCGGAGTGTCTCTAGAGCTAGCAAAAAGCAAGCTATGGCACTCCCAAACGGTGAATGCCGTACACCCTTATGAATCTGACTGCAGTGATAAAAACTTGGAATCAGTCCAAATTATACTGCAACGAAACAATCTAGTATCTGCAGAAACGGACCATACCAGTAGCTCCTGCATTATCTTGTTAATCATGAATCACATTCCATAACTCATCAGATCACCAAGTCATTCACTTCTAAATCATGCAGAGGATGCATATCTGAAGGCACAAGCGCATCATCTTCTACTGTGAATCCTACCTGTGATCTTCAATAGATTACACCGGACTGTATCCCAATAGACAGCATAAAAAAAAGGACGACAAAGCAATTGTCACAGCTGTGAAGCCTCATTAACATTGCTCTCCACTCTGCTGAGGAGACTGCTAACTCTAAATCTAGTTCTGGACTCAAAGCCTCCAAGTAATCTTCTGATCTACAAGCACTCTTCGATGGGAGGCGACAAGGCAGATTGGTTTAGTTCTTTTGACAGTTGATGGCATGCCAAACCATGAGATGGTGGAACAAAATGGGATTGCAGGAAAAATGAGTTGCTGATGTCAAATCCTTATGACAGACAACTTTTCTTTGATCACCAGGGCACCTCATCCAAGTGTAAAAGTGTGCATTTTGTCGCCATTCAGAGCACATTCAAATGGAATCGAGTTTTTACCCAGCATGCAACATTTTTTTCGACTGATCACTAGGGGCACTCACTGAGTGCACAATTGTGCAACTTAGTGCCATTTCAAGCCCAGTCAAAAAGAAATCAAGTTTTTGCCTTGCATGCTCGAGGTGAGGGAACTCATGAAAAGGTACCGGTGCATTAGTAAGCATACTTAGTGAGACATCTTTGCAAAGAAGTGTTCTATTTGCAAGCAATTTTTAGATTGAGAGAGATTCGTCTTGGATTCGGATTTGCATCTCTTCATTCGTGTCTCCTTACCATCCTGCATAAAAAAAACATGCCCACTTTGGCGTCATAAATAGCTTTTTTTCACTGCGCAAAAACATAATTCTAGCACTGTGTGGAAATTCATCAGCATCCCCTGGGGACTTGAAAAAAAAAGTGCAGCATAACATGAGGATTTCCTAACTGTGAAAAGGGGACCTTCAACATTAGGCAGATGAATACGGATGAAGGTAGGGAAAAAAAGTGTTCATTGCTCTCATATACAGTCTGGCCATGCATTAGTAAATCTACCAAATATTTAACTGGCATCAGACCATTATCAGACAAATGGTATTGAGCAACACCAGATTGCTACATAAAAGAATGGGTGTGCTAGCATACCACTGAAGTTTGAGTGGAAGACCTCAAGGCTTTGATTCTACCACCTCTTCCATCAGATCCAACAGCTATTAGACCACCATTACTGATGCTTGAGCTCTGCATGGCCTTCAATGTCTCACTCTGTCCCCGCTTACACCATTTTCCCAAATACCTTGTTGTTCCATCTGGTCCAAGCAATCCGCCAGAAAAACATATTTCTCCTAGTGGACTTTGTAAGTTAGATGCCAGCCAATTTGTTTTCAGGATATGCATGTGAAAGTTTTAACAAATTGAGCAAGTATTGACATGATGGTACATGGTAGCACAAGCTCTGTCAACTCATAGACGAAACACACAGATAACAATAAAGGCAGAACCTAATTACCTGGCCTGCCAAGCGGAAGCTGTGGATTAGTCTCTTTTCTGATATTCAGCACTGGCTGGCCTGAGTTATGGTCATTCATAATTGCCACATCATCATCTATAGTGACAATATCCACTTTATTGGATACACTGTTAGTTTTTGAACCTGAGATTCCAATAGGGATATTTGATGCTTTAGGCACCACAGCTTCCTGATTAAAGTAAGAAGAGTTCTCTGATTTGGATACTTCATTGTTGTGGACAACATTGTTTGCACCAGGCAGAGGAAGTTCTGAGGCTTCCTCATTGATAAAAATGAATGTATCGACCTGTCTTGAGGTAATGGAACTCAGTCCATTGTTATTTGCACCCGAATTTCTCACGGTTCTGAAACCTTCGTTTGCCAAAGAAGCATCTGACTTTGTTACTTCACCAAATAAATTAGAGTCTAGCAATGGTACAGGGGGTGGCGCTGAGTGCGCTGAGTGATCTTGAGGGGACAATTTTCCTACTGCTGAAGTTGTGTAACAGGTAGCTTCACTTTGATTAGTTGCATCAGATTTATGCTTCTTTCGCTTCAAAGACCTCAAGACTTCATTATCTTTTGCTTCAATAGATGCCTCTAATTCTTGGACCCTGATCTGACAACCAAACAACAGATTATCACTTTTTCAGCCTGAAAGCATATCATTGGGCCAAGAAACACTTGCATATCATACATTGACTGACCTTCAATTTACTTATCTTTTCTTTAGCCTTCTCGAGCTTCCGCGTTGAACGAGCCTCTCCTCTCCCAAGAACATTGCACTTAGCCATCAATTCTTTATAACTCCTGTAAAGGTGCAACATTAAACAATTTGACAAGCCTAAACAAAAGGAACAAATTGAAGAGGGACTGGGTAAAAATTTCAAAACAAATAATGGTTGACCAATTTTGCCATGAACATGCCTAGAATTATTGACTTCAGAAGTAGTCAATCTATTTAAGGATTCAGATGGACATAACTCACTGATTTCGTATGACTAAGGACTTTCTAAGGATGTCTATGGTATCTCTGGTGTTGCCTTCATTACCCAGACTGGCAAGCTTTAGGATTTCACCTTCCTCCAAGTCCAAGTCAGACACCCTATCTCAACCATCATAATTCATGATATAAGTGTGCCGAATAGGAAATGTTCCAAAGTTAACAAAAAGGTTGCCTCTTCCTGATTCTACTTACAGTTTAAGTGCAGCAAGCTCTTTAGCCAATGCCATGTTTCTTTCTTGCAACCTTAAGCATTCCAAAGTGGTTTTATCGAGCACCTGTCAAATTTACCCAAGAAGCACCCAAAACATTATGGAAGGATATTTTCTGGTAATTTGGTAGAGCAGAATAAGGCAAGATCACTCTCTATAACCTCGGATTTCGAATGAAGCAACTGCTGAATGGAAGCTTTTTGTTTTAAGACATCGTTCTTCAGTGCTGCCTCCTTTTTTGCCAATTCCTTGGAAATGCATAGCTGGGACAAAATTCAAATAACAAAAGATTCACATGAGAGCCAAATAGGAGATAGCTGAGACAAAGCTCTAGCTGATGAAACCCCAATGAGATATCCAAAACTTCTTGGCCCTCGCTGTCTGTTCATCTGGGCAAAATGAATGTTTTCAGAGTATATATTTTTGGAAAAACAAAGAATGCATGGAGGTAAAAGGTGATTTACATAATGCTATCATATTTGTAGTGGGTATGTCCCAAAACTGCTGAGATAACCTGAGCAGAGTCAATCTAGTGGAAGAGAATGGCAGGCTCCATTTCTCCCCCTCTCATAGAGCAGCAAAAAAAGCCACCAGAGTTCTATGCATTGTACAGTGACACATTTTACATTTAAGAAAGCCAAACCAATATCTTAAATCTCTGCCAACCTATATCTGCGAGGTCCAGGCCTACTCTTGTAGTGGATATCACCTGATTTTGTTTCCACGCTCGACGTTGAAACACAATCTCAACCGTAGCTAACTTAGTTAACAGAGATGCAACACACACTCTATTGTGAAAACCACATTGCAACAGCATTATCCACCCATATAAGCTTCAACTGCCAAGAAGATCTACAATATGCCCAAATGCATTTAGATGATTCTACTCGTGATAAGTATATCAGAACACGAGAAGTTCTCTTCCATCCTTCCCTTCGATCACACGATCGAACCAGTCGCGACCAGTTCGGGAACCTCATTACCTCGCCATTGAGCTGCTCGAGATCCTTGTTCCGATGCTCCAGAGCCGAAACGAGCCCCGACGCCTTCGCCTCCAATCTCCTCACCTCCGCGCGCAGCGCCTCGGGATCGACCTCGAGCCCGGGCGACCTCGGAGGAGGGGCGGCGTCGCTCGCGTCGCCGACGGACTGGAAGTAAAGCCGACAGACCTTGTTCGCCTGGCAGGCCTGCTTGCAGATGGGGCAGCTCCGCTTCCTCGTGGCCGGGCAGTACTCGAACCACTGCTGCAGGCTACAGATTTCGACATCGAAAGAGAGAGAGAGAGAGAAAGAAAACCTCCATCAGTTCAGCGATTCGCCCGATAGCGATTGCGAATTGGAGGGAGAAAGAGGGGGGAAATGGACCAGAGCTCGTGGAAGACGTGGCCGCAGATGGGGATGGCCTGGAGGTCTTCGACGATGGGCTTCAGATCTTCGAAGCAGATGGAGCAGATCGTCTTGCTGCTCCTCGCGGCGTCGCCAGCCATCTCCGCCATCCTCCCTCCGCTCGCGCATCCCGGCGGTGCGTTGTGTTTTTTTTCTTTTATCTCCCTCGCTTTTCCCGGGCAAATGAATTTTTCGAGGGATTTCGAATTTCCCGGAAAGGCGTCGGGCCGGAAAATACGAGCGCGCGAGGGGGAGAGATTTCGGTCGGGAACGGGCCTAACGCTTGAGTTCCACCTAGGCCTCTTCTCTATTATTTTTTAGGTTAATATCCTGAAAATATATTTGTGATAGATTTAACCCAAATTAATTTTTTAATCACTAAAAATCCCAAATTAATATGCTTTTGATAAATTTACCTCAAATTAATATACTTGTGACAAATTTATCCACTATTAGTTTCCGTTAAATTTTACTATCAAATTACTTAGTTAAATTACATATAATAGTTGACCGGTATATCGGTTTGGAATTTTACTCTCCGTTTATCACAGTCATACAATTTTTGTAATTTTTTGTAGTATCAATCCAATTTTATGGAGAGTATATTTGTCACTTTAGGGTTTTTGGCAGTTGAATAAATTAATTTGAGATAAATTTGTCATAAGCATATCAATTTTAAATTTTTTTTGTTAGTTTGGGTAAATTTGTCCGGTACCAATTTAGGATTTTTCATAGTCAAAAAATTAGTTTAAGGTAAATTTATCACACGTGTAGCAATTTGAGGTTTTTTAGGATATTAACTTTTATTTTTTCTTAGTTCTTGTATGGAGTTGGGATAAGTACACCATAGTTTGGTTTTTTTTTTTTTTTCAAAATATGTTTTCTTATTTATACCATAAACTGGACTTAGCCAACACGACCCAAACAAGGGGAGGACATTACATAGTAGCCCAAAGGGCTTGAGGAGGAGAAGATGTCCAATCGGGCGGTAGGCAATTCTTTCTCTGGGCTCACTTGAACCAATCAGCCATAGCGTTTGCACTTTTTGGACACTTGAAAGCCGAGAGAAACACTCGTGGCGCATATGACAAAATTTATATTTTTCTATTTCTTTATTTATCTATTTTTTAGAATAAATTTGAAACAAAATCCATTTGATAACACAATTTTTTTTTTTTTTTTTTTTGAATACATATTTCTAAAAATAGATTTGGAGTAGAAAACAAAAATTAAAACTTTTAGCTTTTCTATTTATGGAACAAAAATAAGAAATCTCTTTTCATTGTTCACTTTTATTACCGCCCATCACTCACCCGTCACCCATGGGATGCCGAATGCCCGCCACCGATTGTCGGTTGTTTGTCGACGGTCGCTGGATGTCGACTGCTCGCCACCGCTTGCTTATCGCTTGCCGCTAGACGTTGCCGCCGACACCAAACGCCGCCCTCCTACCTATCGTCGGATCTTTGGCCAACCACCGCTGGACACTAACCGCCCGTTGCCAAACAGATGCCGGACGCTGACTGCCGATCACTGGTCGCTGCCCTCCTAGAAATAAAAATTTTATTCTATTATCAAACAAATTTCTATTCTAAAAACAGAAATTTTGAGTCGTTATCAAACGCGTTTCTTTACTTAGAAACTCGTCCGAGGAATATAAATCAATTTTTATTCCAAAAATTTTGTCATGCATACCCTTAATCATCATCGCCGATACTTCCCAGGTAATTTGTTTTGTTGTTCTTGCTCCATTGCACTTATCAGTTCTATATAGTCCGACTCAAGCTCAACTCCTTGCATTTTGTTTTGTTCATCGTACCGGGAGGGCAGCGAGAAAAGGTAGGGATTCGATTTGTGCTGGGGAGGATGCTCGAACGGATTGTACAAAGCCATCGAAAAGGCGGCCGGAGTAGTCTCGACAGATGAAAGCTACTGCACCGTCCCTCGACTCTTCACCGAGAGACCCGTCAACGTTGATTTTCATTACACCCTCCGCCGGAGCTGTCCATACATGCGCTGGGGGTAAGATCTCCTCAACTTGCTGCATTTTTTGTTCGAAAGCCCCGTTTTTTAACATTTTGTTGCATCATTCGGGCTGATTCCACTACTTCCATTGCATTCGGCTTTACTCCTCTAGTTTGCCACATGAGTAACAAAAGTGCAGTAGTCTTTCATACTTAAAATCCAATCATGATTTTTGCAAAGGGGCGATAATATCCATTATAACTCTCGCATTTCCCAATTTATAGGATGTGTATCCTCTGGCTTCAATCTTTACTTTCAATACGCTTCCAATCTCTCCCGTGACTCTCACCACTACTTCCTCCGACATCCATTCGATGGGTAGTCCATGAATTTGGACCCAAAATGTGCATATATTGAAAGTATAATGGGGCATATTCGGTTCCCAAGGTTTTAGCAGTAAGAGATGATTAACAAATGACCACGGACCCGTATTTAAAGCCACATCTCTATGGCCTCAATGGTCATTGGCGATGGGCCGTGGCAGCGACGACGATGGTCGGACAGTAGGGGCAATGGTGAAGGGAAGGGGCAACAAGGAAGAAGAAAAGAAAAGAAAAAAATATATTTCTAAAAATTGTTTTCGGGAATAAGAAACTACTTTTTATTTTATTTTTTGCTTATGCTTTAAATCTATTCCCCAGTCATTTTTCTATTCTAGGGAATAGAAAAATCAATTGACATTATCAAATAAATTTCTGTTCTTTTTTTATTCAGGGGAACAAAAGAACAGAAATTGGGAGAAATAAAAATGTTACCAAACATGGCCTAAATGATGTTGTGTAAGCCATTTTTTTTTTTTAATGACCCAAGGAAGCCTCGTACGCCACGGATGACTAGAATAAACCCCGGGGGTGAACTGGAGGACCCACCACCCCAGCCACCGGGTAAGACGCAGGTGATTCCGCGACGATTCAAACCCTCTCCCTTGAGCAAGGGGTCAATGGGGAAGAACTATCAATGGAGCCACCGAAGTGGGTGGTTGTGTAAGCCATTTGTTTTGTTTTGTTTTTTTTTTTTTTTTTTGAGACAGGAAGAACAGAACTGCAGTAGACAAACCGCGCCGTAAACCCCCTGGTGACGCTAGCGCAGGACCCATTACCACGGCGTCATGCTTAATACCACTAGCGACTACGCTGGGATTTGAACCCGTCCCCTTCGTGAGGGGGATGAAAGCCCAAGCCAACGCGGCCACCACATGGGGTGGTGTGTAAGCCATTTGTTTGTCCCCAAATTGATGGGAAAATTATCCAAAGAATGTTAAACCTATTGTACTTTTACTGATTCAGTTTTAAACCTTTAAATTTTGCTAATTTAGTTCTAAACATTTTCATGTTTTGCCAATTAAATCTATTCAGTCAATTTTAATTAGAAAAAACTAACTTGGATGCTAGTAATGCCATATCGAATGGTACAATTTTATATTTTTTGTAATGATTTTTTTATAATTTTCTTTCTTTCTTTCTTTTCCTTTTTCTCTACCGAGCCCAGCGAGGGTTGCCAGATCTTGCGACTAACATGAGATTTTTAAAAAATTATCCATGTCAGCATTAATCATGGATCGTGTTCTCATAGGACGATCGGTATTTATGTCAGTAAATTTTGGTTAAAATGATCTTATGGACTCGATTGGCAAAATCTGAAAAGATTTATAACTCAATTGGCAAAATCGAAATATTTAACATAGAATTGGCATGCAATAGGTGTAGGATTTTTTGGACAATTTTCCACCAAATCGACAAATTAGGGAAAAATTCAATATGTTCTTCGCAAAACCCTAACCCCAATTTGAAAATCAAAACATCCAAACCCGAAGCCCAATCTGAGGAGATACGAGGAGCAACTTCTTGGCCTTCCTTTTATTCTTCAACACGAAAAGAGCCCTCTCTCTTCGATATTGGCTCTCTGAATCACCATCTTCCACAACTACAAAGAATAAGATGGCTATGGTGGCATATCGGAGTCCGATAGCTGTCTGTCACAAGTCAACGGTTCTTTGGCCAAGGAATAACTTGTGTGGCGCTGGCGAGCGGAACACATCAGTTCAACCCTCATTCAATAGTTGTTCCGTAGAACAATACGATGAATAGCTTTTTTATACGAGATCATACCACACCTAAGCTAGTTTAAGCATCTAGTTCATTGAGCAAAACATGCAAATCTTTTTAGGCTCAATAAATTGTTTTGACTTGCTATGGCCTCATCAGGAGAGCGACATCAGCTCATGACCAATTTGTGTACGAGAGGCCAATCTCGCCTTCAAAGCTCCTAAATAATATGATCATTTTATCCTAGAACTCTTAGCACAAATTATCTTGATGCTATTCCCATCGACCAATTGCATCCATCCCCTCTGCATCTTCACTCGATAATTCAAAACTTCACTCTCAAGGGTTCACAAGTATAGAAAGATCACAGACCGTGACATATTTTTATAATGTCAACGCATTCTATAGAGGGTGTGTCTTTAGCGTTTTAGCTGCAACTGTGGTTGAGTTAGTCGCAGGCAATGAGCAAATGACCATCGTTGTCGAGAGTAAAGGACAAAGCCGTCGAGAGTGAGAGACGAGGCACGAAGCGTTCACTTGAGCACTGCACAAATGTGGCGACACTCGTAGCGTCCTTATCTCTATGAAATTACGTAATTTTTTATATTAAAAATTTGTGAAGGGTCACCCGATGAAACCGACTCATTTGTCCCATCTTGTTTTGTCGAGACCTGAGAGAGCATGAAATTTCCTTTATCTTACTTGACCCGTGGGCATTGTGGGAGAAAGGGAAAAAAAAACTATAATAAAGGAGAATGGCACGTGAGAGATTTCAAATAAGTATACTTATGATAAATTTACTAAAAATTAATTTTTTTACAACAAAAAAAACTCAAATCAGTACACATTTGACAAATTTACTGCAAACCGATACACTTGTAATAAATCTATCATATATTAGTTTCCGTTAAATTTTAAAGTCAAATTATTGAGTTTGATGACACGTAATAGTTGATTGGTATACCGATTTAGGATTTTGCTCTCTATTTGTCACAGTTGTACCAGTTTTATAGTATGAATCCAATTTAACAAATGGTGTATTTGTTTATAACAGTTTGGAATTTTTAGAGGTCAAAATTAGTTTTGAGTAAATTTGCTATAGGTATATTAATATAGGATTTTTTGTGATTATTTGAGATATATTTGTCATAAATTTATTAATTTAGAGCTTTTCATAGAGCGTTTCGAAAATTGAAAACTAGATAGGCTCCAGATTTCAGATCCGAAATCTACCCTACTTGGTACCGATTACCCTTACTCATGGCTCGATCTAGATCTAGACGACCATGTAGGCCGCGCCACACCACCAAAGTCGGTTTCTCTAGATCCGCAGAACAAGAGGGGCCCCGACCCTCCCCTTTCCATCATCCCATTCCTCACGCACACTGTGCGAAAGAATCTCGATGATGAGTGGCCTCACGGCCATCGCAATTTTACACAAAGACATGCGCACACACTTTTGACTCTTTGAAACTTAAAATCTCTCTGTGGATTCTCCGAATTGTATGTTCGGTGGAACCATCCCAAGTTTCCATGGGAAAACGGAGGAATAAAATCGGGCTAAAGAAGATTTAAGCAATCACAACTTTTCATCTCCATTGTCTGCTGGAACTTCACGTGACCGAGAGGAGGTGACCTCACTCCGCCTTTTAATGGAAGGAGGGAAGGGAAAGTGATGGTCGGAATCGCCAACCCAAAAGTCCCTTCCCTCTTCATCATCATTCGCTCCGACGCGCACCCGAAAACGGGCAAATGTATGTCGTTTGAGACGCGCGAGCCGTTCGTAAAATCGGCTCCCGATGCAAGGAAATTTGCTTTTCGAGAAACCGTTTTTTGGAATTTCCGGTGTTTGGATGAAGAGAAGTTAATGGATATACAGAAAAGTTCTCCATGGACAAGGAGCAACAAGATTAGATTTTTTTTTGGGGGGGGTGGACAACTTCCATTTCTGACGAGAAGGAAATTGATTTTTCTTAAATCACCGAACAAATAAAAAGTAATCTTTTTTTTAGTGGTCTTTAATTTTTTGTAGATTAATACGAGGAAGAACACCAAATTAGCACGTTCACGATATATTTACCCTTAATTTTTTTTTAATCACAAAAAATCACATTGATACACCCGTGATAAATTTATCATCAATTAATTTCCGTTAAATTACCAAGTTGGATAATACACAAAGTTAACAAGTGCACCGCTACTAGATAGATGTGTCGGTTTGTGATTTTTCGTCGTGTTGATCCAATTTAACGGGAATAAATTGAGGGTAAATTTATTACGAATGAATCGATTTGAGAGTTCTGGTGGTGACGGCAGGCGACGGCGGGGTCGCCCGGTTCAGGAGGGAGAAAAGTGGTGGGGGACCGGCGGCGGGGTCCGGTTCTAGAGACTGCATCATCCCTGCTTTAGTCTGTTAAAATCACCATCATCATGGACCTGGCCTCCTCCACTCAATTACCAAAGAGAACCAGAGAGAGAGAGAGTTTCACATTCTTACGCACGTTGCTCGCCCGAAGAGGAGAGAATCGGGAAAAAGGGAGGGAGGAGGGAATCATCATCGCCGGCTCCTGTGTCAAATGATTCGGCGACACCGATCCGCCTCGGTGGGATCCGAGGAATGCGAAATGCGAACGGAAAAACAATCAGAACCGCAACCCCCGACCGCAGGAATTTTCATGATGATGGACGATTACATGATGGGATTCGGTTCGTTTGAACTCGAGAGCGATTCAAAGGGGCGAGTCGATTGCGTCATTCTTTTTTCTTTTTCGGGGAGGGGGAGAGAATAGTCAACTACTGAATTTGATGTGAATCATTGCGGAAAAATCGTTCTACGAAGGCTCGGATGGTACGAATTACGATGCTCGACCTCCAATCAAATCCATGATTGGCAACCTCGGTATGAACGTGACATGTTAACGAACTTGTGTTAACCAACCAACGTTATGGACACTATGAGTGAAAGAATTCGCTATCTTAGCTCTATAAGTCAAATTGACCGCCATAAGGGAACCTTGATAAGATCAAGTCCTTAGAAAAACAATAGAAGAGACCTCTCCATTTTTATTCTCTCAAAATAAAATATGTCCCCTCCAAAGAAATTCAGCCAGCCCTTAATATAGATCTTTTAGCCATCACACAAACCCTAAAACCAGCCCTAGAGTTTGGCTAAACTAGCCCCAAAACCTTAATTTAGTTTAGTTACAATTTAGGAGATCTAATGCTTCATATTCTAGAATATGTCTAAAAAAGAAGATAATTTTATTGACTTGATCAAATATTTGGTGAATAGATAATCAAATCGTGCCAGAATTTCCAAAATACTTCAAGATTCAATCCAAGGTTATCTCTACACCAAAAGATCATACCAAGATTTTTCAAGATTCGATTTAAGGTCATCTCCACGCCAAAAGATCATGCCAAGATTTTTCAAGATTTGATTCAATGTCATATTCACTCCAAGATATTCAAGATTTTTCAAGATTCGATCCAAGGTCATCTTCACGCCAAAGATCACGAACCATGATACCAACGACTTACCTAAATTGCTTGGCCTGCGCTCGAGTGATCGAACTAGTTGGAATAAATAACGGGTTCCTAGCACCTCCTTCTCGATACGGCTCAATGTCTACATCGGAATTTAAAATTTTCCAACCAGTTAATTTCAAGAGTGCCTTTGGTTGTCTAGATTCAGATATGGGACTAGAGAGCATTCCGATTGTAGAAAATGCCGACATATGTTTGGTGCAATCTAAGATAATATTGAAAATCTTTAAAAGAAATCGTTTCGCTTAGTGTGTCTTTCTTCATCTTCTTCTTTTGGAAGGGAAAATAAAATAAAGAAAAAAAATCAAGCGTGGACTTTTCAATGACAACAAGCAACTCCATTTCAAAAATCAACGCTGTACCTTCGGGAAGAGAAGCCGCCGGCGAAGTTTTCTGGATTTCGTCGGAAGTGCTTGTCACCGTCGCATGGAGTTGCAAGCCGGAAGTCGAAGAAAACCTGGCTATGGTGGAAAGAGAGCGAATTATGCTGGGCCAAGGAGACGTATTTGTTGACTACTGAGAAATACATTGAGAAATACCCCCTTAATTATGGTTAATTTCGACCTCCACCCGCCACTTTCGACGCTTATTATGGTGTCCTGAATTTGCCGTCCCATTCGTCGCCCTCTCGATCGATTTCATGAGCATCGGAATCTTCTCCCGATCCCAAATACCAAATCTCTCGAGACATTGAAGAGGAGGTCGGAAGTTCCCTAATCAACTTCCCAAGAAACCTCTCGAATGGCAATGCCGAGGTTGCCCGTTGCTATTGGCCGGGAATGAGATTATGACCCCCGCTAGAATAGTATTAGCGTGTTATGTAGGGAATGCTTCCGGAACATGATTGATTATCCGACGATAACAATTGGAGACGATGTCGCCTGTGTAATGGTCAAGAATGATGGCTATTGACTATCATAGTGATGGTCCTAATGTCGTCGCCGGCAAAGGAATATACGAATGCATATACTTATCACTCAATTGTTGGAAAATAATAAAGTTTGTTGAGTTATTTTTTTGTAAAGAAAATTATTTGAGCCGGATTTATCACACCCTTGATTTTATCTTGATTATTTTTTTCAGATGATGTTATTAAATATCGAATGGGATAATTATTAAATTAAGTAAAAATAGTAACGAATATTACTTATGGAGCACGCTAGGAATTTTATTATCTCGTAATCATGATAAGGAAAAGTAACGGGAAAACCAAACGCCATGGAAGAGAAAATCCTGCACGATCGTGACGTGGCATAGTGATCCTATGGTTAAGCGATTGACTACACTCGCCTGTTATCCTTTTTTGTTCTTTTTTTTTTCTTTTTGGCCATATAAAGTAGATGGATACATATGACTCGACATATAAATAAAACTAATTAATCTTTTAATTTAAAGCTCTTTCTATTTCACGAAAAATAAATTATTTAGAAGACATTTTTTCAAAAAATAATCGCTTGTCTTGTATGAATTAGTCAATAAAAAATATATTGATCATCAATAACATTTTTTTTATGGACAGTGAATATTTTTCTTATCTATTCATTTTTGCAAGTAACACGAGAGATGATTTTCGGGACAACATCTTCCAAATTATTCAGTTTTTGCGAAACAAACATGCCTCGAGTAGATTTCCAAACAGGTCATAAGACCCATTTCTTAATCTATATTTGATTGGCTGAATTGTAATACGAGCTAGTTATATTCAATAAATAGGTCACGAATTAGTGTGGAATGTTAAATCTCAAAATAATATGGGTGTCAAATAGGTTCGCAGCAACTTACTTAAACGCAACTCTCATCTATAACTTTCTCTTTACTTTCTCGTCCTCACTCTATCTCGTGCTCATTTGCTCCGCATTCTTACATCAATTTGGGCACAGTTTTTCCCAAATCGAATAAAATATGCAAGGTGTTTTAGCAATCTGGGTCGAGCGTGAGTCACCGGATTGAAAGTGATTAATTTGAACCGGATCATTTTTCGATTCGATCTAATTTTTTTATCCGTGACGCCACGTTTGATCATGGAAGACGTCACGGCACACGTGTGTGGAAAATAGACGTCGTAGCAACTTCCTTAAACACAACTTACATCCATAACTTTCTCTTTACTTTCTCGTGCTCATTTGCTCCGCATTCTTACATCAATTTGGGCACGAGTTTTTCCCAAATCGAATAAAATATGCAAGGTGTTTTAGCAATCTGGGTCGAGCGTGAGTCGCTGTATTTGTATCATACTGAAAGTGATTAATTTGAACCGGATCATTTTTCGATTCGATCTAATTTTTTTATCAGTGACGCCACGTTTGATCATGGAAGACGTCACGGCACACGTGCGCGGAAAATAGACGTCGAATTTTCTTGCAAGGGGGGGGTGGGAGCATCGGTGCGTACGTGTGAACTTCGCCTTTTTTCTGAACCACTTGGCAGCATCGTGGAGAATTGGATGCCGCGGGGGAACCTCAAAAGGCGAGAAAGGGGTGCGGGTGACGACATGTTCCACGCCGCCCGCCCGGCCGCAGGAGTCGCGCCCGAATCCGAGGACTCCGTCACGTGCGTCGCACGCGCGGATCCCCCTCGCGTCCGCGTCCCTGCCCGTTGGTGCCTTTCCTTTTCGCAAGCAAATCGGCGAGGACGGCTCGGCCTCCGCGTGGGCAATAAAATAATCGAGACAGTTAATATCGCGAGAAATTTTAAATTAGCTTACCCGTGTTGTAGCTGTTTTTAATATAAACTTCACGTCATGAAAAATTTTAAATTAGTACATTTCTGATGCGACATTTAACTCGTTAAATATCGGTGTCACAGAAAATCACAGCACTATCCAATGAAAATAAGTTTCGAAAAATTGAGGTAGCTCTTACTCTTAGGAAAAAATCAGCATATTTTAACAAATTTCGCAATCGAAGGTTTTGATGATGTGAGATTTTTTCAGGGTGTAAAAATTAGTTGGGGGTAAATACTTGTGTATTGACTTGAGATTTTCTGTAACATAAAAGTTAATTTTAGATAAATGTGATGTGGGGTTACCCTTATCAGTTTGGTAGCTCCCATGACATGAAAATTAGTTTGGGTAACGGTGACACGGGCATACTAATTCAAGATTATTTGTGACGCAAAAAATTAGTTTAAGGTAAATATGATATGAATGTACCGATTTTAGGGTTTGTTTTAATAATATTAACCCATTATTCAATTCGTTCAGCATGCGTATTAATATCGGATGGTCCAGATTCTACTAAGTACATCACACTTGTCTAATAATTTCTTCGGCTTGCAAATCCTATATTGACAAGTCATTAGGATCGTAGTTAGAAAAGTGCTGATAAAAGATGTAAGAGGTACTAAAATCCGTGCATTAAATTTGGTTACCAATGGCGCGGGCAATGTTTACATCATAGAGCATCACATCATTTAATTAGATTGCATAGGTTAGGCCCTTTTGGTCGTGGATGATTATACATACATGTTCGTTGATTTTGGAGCCAAATTTGTTTAATGTGAATCATGTCGGGGATGACCCTCCCAGATCAATGGTGGTCCCTTTTAAGTTTACTTATGATAAATTATTATGTGCGAGGCGTATGCATCCAAGTACCCGTATTATTTAGGTAGTGGGTCCACATGGTTTCAATGTGCACACACGTAATAATTCCTCCGTATTTGACCACTTCTTTATCATTTGGACGAGTAATGCAGGATATACTAAAAAAATTAACTCATAAAGTTTAATGTGGATTTAAGTTCGAGAGTTATCCTATCCAAGACTCAAATTGTCACACGCAATGCGATTTAAAAACAACAATACGTAATCGTTCATAACATGTATCGATGTGCATGCACGTAATTGAGTTACACGAGAATTCAAAAGCCAGGTCGCGAGCTATTCAAATCGAGTATTTTCGAACCCAAACCTGAAAGAATTCCCAGCCACTTGAGCTCTAAAAAAATTGGAGCAGAATTTAAGGGCGTACATGACAAAATTTTTGGCCAGAAATTGATTTATCAATTTATATTCCATGGACGAGTTTTTGAGTAAAGAAACATAGTTGATAATGATTCAAAATTTATATTTCTGAAATAAAAATTCGTTTGATAATTAAATAAAATTTCTATTTCTAGGAGCGGTAACGATTGGCGTCTGGTGGCCGGAGTCCAACGTTTGGCAACCAATGTTTGGCGTTCGGTGATCAGCGGCAGGCGGCCGAAATTCAAAGTCCGACGTTCGGCATCCGGCGCCAAGTTCGGCGATCGATGGCAGGCAACCAAAGTCCGGAGTCCAGTGACCGGCAACCGGCATCCAATGTCTAGAGTCTAGCGACAGGAGGCCAGCGGCGGGTGGCCAGTGGCGAGCGACGGACAATCATCAATGAACATTCAGTGGTTGGTGATGAGCCTCTAGCATCCAATGATTGGTGATGAGCAACCAATGACCGGTGGGCATTTGGCATCTGGTGACCGACGATTGGTGACAGGCAATCGGAGTGCGGTGGCTGGTGGCCGATGGCTGACGTTCGATTGCTGGCGGTAGGCGTTCAGCATTCCACAGGCGGCAAGTGGGCGATGAGTGGTGACAAAAGTAAACGATAAGAAAAATTTTGATTTATCATTTCTGTTCCAGAAATAGAAAAATTAAAAATTTTAACTTATAATTTTTGCTCCAAATCTATTTATGGAATAACAATCCGTTTCAAAAATAGAAAAATGAAATTACGTTACCAAACGGATTTATGTTTTAGACCTGTTCCGGAGAATAAAAAAATAGAGAAATAGATAAATAGAAATTTTGTCATATGCGCCCTAAGTGGTCTACTGGGCTCCTAAATTGATTAATTTCATCTCCAACGTCTCTAACAAAAAGCCTATCAAGTCAATTATCGTGTCAATCATTATTACGTTAATTCAATAAATTGGCTATTTTTATATTAATTATAATTAATTCAGTCTCGATATCTCCTCACATGACGCGGAAACCTTTTGATTTCTTTCCGCCTTTTCTTGTCGGCAAATTCACGGGTCCCCCCGCCCCCACCCCCGCCCTACTTCTACAATCTTCCCCACTCGCGAACGTGGGGCCCAGGGCGTGCGTGGACCATTTCTCCCCGCCCTCCCCAAAACCGCCTTTGACAAAGCTCAAAAGTCAAACCCGAAACCACCAAGCGGTTTTTCTCACGTCCTCTAGAGAGAGAAAGGCAGTGGGAAAGCAGAGGAGGAAGGCAGCAGCATCGAGATGCCAACCTCTCTCTCTCTCTCTCTCTCTACTCAATGGACGTGTCGTCTATATATGCAGGTGCAGATCCCCTCTCTCTCTCTCCATCCCCCTCCAAAAGTCAGCGCCTTCTTTTGTCTCTTCTCTCTCTCTGCGCCTCGCGATTCTTCTTCCGACAGGCGAAGCAGAGCGCCGTGGCTGCTTTCGCTGCAGATTTCTCAGAGCTTCGTCTCTACAACAGCCGAGCGAGAGAGGCCATGGAAGTCGACTGGGATCTGCATGCCGTGGTCAGAGGCTGCACAGCCTCCTCCTCCTCCTCCGCCGCCGCCGCCGCTGCAGCATCGTCGGTGGCGGAGCGTCGCCTCGAGCCCGCTGCTTCTCACGCTCCGTTCTCTGCAGGGGAAGGCCCGGATTCGGAGCCCTTTGAGACCAGGAAAGGCGCCTTCCTGGAGGAGCTCCACGAGCTCTACAAGCCCTTCCTGCCCGCGTATGGACCTCTGTTCTCGCACCGCAGCAGCCTTTCCGTCTCATCTCCGCTCGCCGTCGAAGGCTCGAAGAGCTCGTCGAGCGCTGGTCTGATGCAGAAGAGGCCATTTCAAAGCGCTTCTGCGATTGCTCCTCTGGCTCCGTTCAAAACCAGCTCTTCAGCTCCCAGATCCAAGAAAAGGTAGCGTCTTTTTGCCCCCGTTTGTTCCAAAAGATCTCATGTTTCGTTACGCACTCGCGGTGACTAACTTCAGAAGACAAAACAGGAAGAGCCAGATGAAGGTGGTTCGCCAAGTTCCTGCAGACAAAGTCTCTTCGGACGAGTGGGCTTGGCGGAAGTACGGTCAAAAACCCATCAAGGGTTCTCCATATCCAAGGTACTTAAGGAGATTGAATCTTTCCGTTTCCGGAATGCTCGTGAAACATTCTCCCAGATTTTTTATGAAAATCCTGTTCTTGATGGATTTTTAATGATTTCTGCAACAGGAGCTATTACAGATGCAGTAGCTCCAAGGGGTGCTTGGCCCGGAAGCAAGTAGAGCGGAACAGATCCGAGCCGGGAATCTTCATAGTCACCTACACGTCGGAGCACAATCACGCTGCACCGACGCACCGGAGCTCGCTCGCCGGCTCCACGCGCCCGAAGACCTCGACTCCCGAAACAGAGCTTAGCGTTGACTCCGCTGCTACCGCAACCACAACCCCAGGAACTTCAGGGGAAGAGGAGGCGGCGCATGTTCCTCAGAGCACCAGCAGCGAAAGCGGAGAAGAGAAGGAATACAGTCAAAGTAGCAGTATGCTGGACAATGACGGGGAAGACGAGACTGGTGGGTCGTCTGGTGCGGCTCTGAGCGATGATTTCTTCATGGGTCTGGAGGGATTATTAGGTTCTCATCATGGAGATCCATTTTCGGATCCGTCTCAGCCGTGGTTCGGCTTCTCTTGGTCAGCCGGCGATGCGGTCACCGCCACCGGTGGTAGCTGAGTCGCCGGAATCATTAAAGAGCACTTTCACCAGGAAGTCTCTCGTTCTGTATTTTCCTCCTTTTGTGCTCTGTAGAGAAAAGCCGAGTGCTAAACCGTTGATGTAGGAAACGTGCTCTGTTTTGTAAAGTGATTTCGATTAGGTTTCCAAAACTTTACTGAAAGATGAGGATATGGGTTGTTTTCAGTAATTGATTTTGCCGTTTCTGTTCCACAAGAACTGGCACGAATTATCAGTGCATATCATCTGTGCCAAGCTGCCCTGTTCTTCGAAACTCTGTGACTCCATCGGGTTTCCCCCCCTTCAAGATTCATCTAAAATTAGACGCTGAGCATATATTTCGCGGGCATCTAATGGGTCCACTCGCTCAAGTTTCTACAGCGAATGAGCATACAGTAAAATGACCTGGTCGAAAATGGGAACCAAGATTTCGATGCGCATTTCAGGACGACCATGTCCAAACACGCTAGTCAAATGCCTCTCCCCCCAACCATAAAGTCAACGACCCACCCCACGGTCAACGCGACGAGGCTCGCGCGTGCGCTCACGCCCACTTCCTCGCGGCTGTCGTTGCGCGCTCCCTCGGCGCATTGAGTGCCGACATGATGAAACAACGGCATTCCGATCCAACGGGCGAGACGAGCCGGGCAACTCCCCTCCTGGGCTGACGCTCGTCCGATCCGCCACGTCACATCGCCACGGGAGATAAAGCACTCCACTCGACGCGCGCTTTATTCCGATCTGACCGCCCCGCCTCACTCGCGCCCCTCATGCCGATTCTCCACGCGCCACCTTCTTCGATAAATCCTCTGCGCTTCCTCTCTCTCCTTCCGCGCCCCACCACATTGCCGAGCCTCCGCTCTCCCGCGACGGTAATCAGATTGGCTCGAAGGTTCGCGTCCATGGCGGACTCCAGCGCCCCCTTGCCGGAGCACGTCGCCCGAGACTGGTACTCGGTGCCGGAGCTCCGGCTCCGGGACCATCGCTTCGCCGTTCCCCTCGATTATTCAGCGGATCGGAACGCCTCGCAGAGGATCTCCGTCTTCGCTCGTGAAGTCGTCGCCGGTACTCACGATTCCGAACTCAGCTTCTCATTTCAAATCGCTGTAAAGTTTGTTCTTTTCCTGATTCCGAGGCTTAGATTGTTCAGAAATGGAACTCGGTTTTCTCGAACGCTCGATTCTTATCCAGAAATCACGCGGTAGTTGTCGATGCTGGAATTGATAAATTCAAAGTGTTCTCGGGCTTGGACCACACTGGACGAATTACGGGTTCTTCGTCTTAGCTCAGTCGATTCGATAAGCGAATCTTTGATGACCCTTTACTGGGTTTCTTTCGGCAATTCGAAGCTTTTTCTCATTGGCCGACACCTGTTAACCTAAACAACGTATAAAAGCCTGCTCTTGTCCTTACATTGTGGGGTGTCTCGTAGCTGTGATTCGTGACTGTCGAAAGCATCCTATGCGTCGGTGCACTAGCGTGTGACGAGGAGGACAGCGACAGCGCGACAACCACGACATTTCTCGGAAAAGAAGGGGGAGAAAAAACTACCTTAACCACTAGTTCTGTTCGAACTGAGCATGATCGATGCAAATGCATGGAAGTCCAATGGAAGTTCCACACCTTGTAGTAATGGATACTGTTCATGCATTAACTATGTTGGAAGTGCAGGATAGTGATCGACTGTCTCCAAATCTATGACACAGTATTCGAATTTGTGGTGGAGCCACATCCAGAGGGATATGGTGATTCTTCATTTTCATGGGTTGTTCCTAGAAAGTAATTTGAACGGAATTTGGATCGTTTGACTAGCGTGCATTTGTACTATGACCTGCTGTACCGGTTTCTCAACCATGGAGCTGTCATGTGTATAAATTTTCAAAACGAGAATGTCCTGTGCCAACTTAAAGAAAACCCGTCTGTTAGAAAGCTTTCCTATCTTCCAGCAATTTCTGCTTTTGCAGTTCAGTACGCAATGCACATAAGTATTGGGTTTTTCTCTTTAAGCTCCTTAGAAGCACACCCAATGCTAATGCTGTGTTTAAGAAATTTGATATTTTTTTTCGCATCTGTGGACTTGTACGAAGAGAGAAGCACCCCACGAATGCAAAGTACAGTATTTTTTCATTGTATTGATCGGCCTAAACAATCTTTAACCGTATCTATTTTGACTTGTTCCTACCATTTTGTTTGCTTCAGTTGGGAAAGAAGAGCAACAACTGCCATACCTGTTGTTTCTACAAGGTGGACCTGGTTTTGAGTCCCCAAGACCCACTGAATCCAGCGGATGGCTACTCAGAGCATGTGAAGAATTCCGTGTAATCTTGATGGATCAGGCATGATGTTGAGGGCATTACCTAGAAAATTAGTCAGTAAAATTTAATCTCAGAGTCAAATATTTCCTTGCTAAATCTCATAAATGTTGTTAAACTGCAGCGTGGAACAGGCTTGTCTACTCCATTGACCGTTTCATCGATGTTGCAAATAAAATCTGCAGAGAACCTGGCTAATTATTTGATACATTTTCGGGCGGATAATATTGTAAATGATGCTGAGTTTATTCGAGTGCGTCTTGTTCCCGATGCTGGACCTTGGACAATTCTGGGTCAGGTATTTCAGTTTTTCATTTGACTGCTCAAGACTTTAGTGGACCAAGCATTCAGTAACAAGAATTTTGCATTATGAATTGCTGAAATGCTCATGCTTACTCTCGATAGTTACCGACAAGATGTAATCAGTTCTTCAATTTGTTTCCCTATGTTCTTCTCCCCCACAGGTACTTTGGTGTCATGATTAATTTGAGTGACACTCCTATTTTGCAGAGTTTTGGCGGTTTCTGTGCAGTCACTTATTTAAGTTTTGCTCCTCAAGGACTCAAACAAGTTCTTATAACTGGTGGTATTCCACCCATTGCAAATGGATGCACTGCAGATATTGTATATAAAGCAGGCATAGAGTCGGTAACTATTCAAAGTGAGAAGTATTACAAGAGGTATCCTCAGGATGCAGAAGTTGTTCGTGAAGTTGTAAAGTATTTGGCAGAATCTGAAGGTGGTGGGGTGAGATATCAAGTAGATTTACGGAACCCCGGGTGCTGTCAATGTTTGTGCTGAATCTCTCTTGTTTCTATTGAATTGCAGGTGATTCTTCCTTCTGGTGGCATCTTAACACCTAGGGGTTTCCAAACTCTCGGGCTTTCTGGCTTAGGATTCAGTGCTAGCTTTGAGCGATTGCACTACATGTAAGATGACATATTTTCAAGTTCTAAAAAGGGATCCTATGCAAAAAGTAAAACTATTTATTGATCATCCTTTCTCATGGACTTGAACACAGGCTTGAGAGGGTGTGGGATCCTATTTTAGTACCTGGTGCATCAAAGCAAATGAGCTACTTCTTCTTGAAAGCGGTAAGACCTAATGACTTGTGACTACTTGATTTGTTGGTTGGTTACAATACACATCAAAGTCAACCTTAGCCATTCGATGTGTGCAGTTTGAGAATTGGTTGGACTTTGATACAAATCCTCTGTATGCTCTTCTACATGAGCCCATATACTGTCAGGTAAACATCTCACCCCCTTCCATATTGATTATGATTGAAGCTTGTCAGTTTCTTCTTGCCTGACCAATTTTTAATATTATCGTGTTAAAGTGAAGTTAGTCATTGAATGAGGTAATTCAGCACAATGAAGAATTGCCACGAGTATTTGATGCATTTTCCTGATTGCTTCATTTATGTATAGGGTGCGTCATCAGAGTGGTCTGCTCATAGAGTGATAGGTGAAGATGAAACCAAGTTTGACGCAGTAGAGGCAGCAAAAGAAGGTCGTCCCGTTCTTTTTACAGGAGAGGTAGGAGGAAGCTCTGTAATATTGCAATTAATGAGTTAATATATCTATTTTTGCCTGTTCTGTTGGGATGCATGACTTTCCTTCCCACATTTTATTGTTAAGATGGCTTGTGTCTATGCTCCAGATGATTTTCCCATGGATGTTTGATGAAATTCATGTCCTAAAGCCATTCAAAGAAGCTGCTCAGATATTGGCGGAGAAGAAGGATTGGCCGCCGCTATATGACGTCACTGCTCTCAACAATAACAAGGTGCTTGGAATTTCTCTCTTAAAGAAAGACTTAACCCCATGCATCCGCTGCAATGAAAGCAATTGGCTCCCCAATACAGATCGATTCTGGTTATCAGTCGACTCATTCATCTTTGTTGACAGGTACCTGTCGCAGCTGCGGTCTATTATGAAGATATGTATGTTAATTTCAAGTTGTCAATGGAGACAGCTTCTCAAATAGCTGGTATCAGACTATGGATAACCAATGAATACACGCATTCTGGTCTACGCGATGCAGGCGGTCGGGTTCTGGAGCACCTGTTGGCCATGTTGAACGGAAAGAAGCCTTTGTTCTAATCTTCACCGTTGGTTTAGTTTTCTCGTCAAACTCTTCCATTCTGAGTACATTCCTCTCTTGGAATAACAAGTTAGATCACCGAATAAAGAAAACTTCCCCTTTCGCATTACCGTACCAAGGGCTTCTGTCGTGTTAACAAGTCAAATGATTTTGTTCTAAATGCTTAAAGGACTTGAATGCTGTATTAGGGTGATCGGTTTTGGTCCAATCTGTCCCACCTCGGAGTCAGGACGGGACCGGAGGTCTATGGAACTAGACCAGACCGGTCTGGTTCCCGGGTGGTTCAATGGAACCAGTTGAGTTCAAATGAGAGAATGCTTTCAATTCCATGAGAGGTGAAGGAGATTCAGAGAGAGAGAGCGTGCACGACAAAGAGACAAAAATGGTCAAAGGTGCTCGGGAAAAAAATCCTAAGAGAAACAGTAAGGCGGTGAGGGGTCGCTGCATGGGAATTGATGGCCGAGAGTGATGCATCGCTCCATTGGGGGGAGGGTGGTGAGGTGAGGCCGTGAGAGGCAATCAGGGTTTGCCGAGAGGAAAGGGAAAAGACCGAATGCATGAGCATTGTTGAGCGAAAGGAAAAGACCGAAAGAGAGGAGATATGCATTGTTTCACATGAACATGCATGCGTGAAACATTTAAAAATAAATAAATATATAATAATCGGTCCAATTTTCCCCTTGGAATCTTTGCTCTACCACCCTTTACCAGACTATCGGCTTGTCGACGCTTGAAACGTCATTGTTTGGTGAACAGCGTTTGATCTAGAAACGGATTTGGTACCTCTCAAGCAGGCTTGTGTCTTTGCCTCTTTGCGTGTTTCAGACACGGAAAAGTCAAAAGGGTTTGGACCGACGTTGTACCTGGTGGAGGTATCGTGCTTCACATAATCTAATACATACATGAGAATACGTCAGTAGGCATGATAGAGAAAGGAGGAGGAGGAGGAGGAGGCGGCGTGCGTAGACGGTGAACGATTCCTACATGTTTCGCCTTCCCGTCGCTTGCAAAGATTAGTTGAACAGAAACAGGTGGATGTCTTGGTGGCTCTTTTACCTCCCCATCTGTAGGGCATTCATTTCAGGGAGAGATTGCATACCTTTTTGTCACGTAAGTTATGAAAACTTTATTGTATATATACATCTACATGCAGATGCATGGTAGGTACGCATTTGAATAAAAGGAGTTAATTCTGGCTCCGAAAAATTAATCTTTTACGAGATATATGAAATGAACCTAGACAAACTTGTTTTAATTTAAATTGGCTTGCAGATTGTGCAATAAAATAGGAAGGAAAAAAAAGAAAGAAAAAGACTTATAGAGGAGTTCCATATATGTAGCCTTGCGTGTGCGTGGGTCAGTCCAACCTCTTCACCTTCCACGACCCTTTCGAGATCAATATCTTCTGGAAAGTCCTGCGCCTTGACACAATCTGAAATCTCCATAATGGAACGACAAGAAGCTCCTCCTCCTCCTCCTCCACCTCCGCAAGGAATCCCGCCGTTGCCGCCGCCGTTGCCTCAAAACCCTCACTGCCTCGTCGCTGATTCCTCGTCGCACCCGCCTCCCATGGACACCCACCTAGTCCTCGAAGAAATCAACAGTTTGATCAGCCTCGCTTCTGGTAGTACCAGTGCCTGGATCGATGGATGTGGTACCCTTGATGGGGACGCCGCAAGCCATGAGGCTTCTTTAGTGGTGTCCGAGTACCGAACAGCCATGGAAGAGATCAGGGCGAGGAGATTGGAGAAGCGATCAAAGGCTGCCGCGAGCAGCAGAGCTCGAAAGGCGGTGAGCCCGAGGTTCGAGTTCCAAACGAGGACCGAGGACGACCTGCTCGACGATGGCTATCGTTGGAGGAAATACGGGCAGAAAGCCGTCAAGAACAGCACGCACCCCAGGTCTGTATTCGCGTTGGCTGGACTACATACGTATGCGTATACAGACTCATGCAGTTCATTATCTTTGCGCATGAAAGCGTCATCACTTATATTTATGAAGATACATCGTCCCATGTTGTAAAGGACAGATCGCATGATGTCACTACTAGAAAATGGATCTATAGCGACCAATAGAAACGTGGTCTCGAAAAAGACTTTTGGCTACCCAATACGAATCGGTCGCCAAAAAGTAACGTCTAGCGACCAGATAGGGCTCACCTCGTATAGGCCATCCTAGGAGAGAAAATCAGGCAAATTTACATGTCCTATTTGAAACAAACTTCATACAATTTCAATTGTCTTCTCTATGTTTTGTGCTCAAAATGACATATATAGAATATTAATTTCACTAATGATGTCAAATCGTCATCACAATCACCATCTCCGAGTATGCATTTATGTCCAGGATCAACAAAGGGATTAAACCGATCAATGACGTAATGCACACATTGAGATTGGTGTCTTGAGGATGTACATTGTCCTATGCATATAAATCCATCTCTAATCTAATGTCATTGGTGTTGTGTGACATGATGCAAAAGGAGCTACTATCGATGTGCCCATATTGCGTGCAATGTGAAGAAACAAGTGCAGAGGCTGTCCGAGGACACTAGCATCGTTGTGACGACTTATGAAGGCATTCACAATCATCCGTCCGAGGAGATAATGGAAACCCTATCTCCTCTTCTGAGGCAGATTCAATTGCTCTCTAGATTTTCGCCCGACAAGTAATGACCCCTCTTCAATTCTTGGGCAATTCTTTAGTTAATAATCTGTACACATATATGCGCTTCTTAACTTTATTCCACTTCCCTTGGTACATGAACAGCTCAATCTTAACATATGATAACAGTTCTTTTATGAGCCAAATTCTCTTAATTGTTGTTGGCACTCCCACATGTAGAAAAAAGGCACTATTTGATTGAGCACGAGGTGAAGCTCTCATGTTTCTACAAAAAAAATTGTCTTTTTCTCCTTGTCACTACTTTGATTTAATAGAATAATACTAGGTGGGAAAATTGTTTAGAAAGTCATAAACCTATTTCTATTGTAATTCCATCAATTCAGTTCTAAACTTTTTAAATTTGCCAATTGTGCATAATTTTTAATAATATTTTCAAATTTTCAAAATTTTAAATATTTTTATTTCATTTTTTTTCCCTTTGTTGGCGGATGGTCACCCTGCCGACCGCGCGGGCCTCACCTAGACCAGGCGATAAGATAGGTTTAAGAGTGAAAAGTGAGCCAGCCCTATTCATCTCTTTGACCCGAAAATTTGAAGCCCATCATGGACTAAGTGAAACCCAAGCCGAATCCATAAATCGTATTGCAAGTTGTCATAATCTTTTTTTTGGCCTTTTATCTTTTGGTTTGTTTTATGAGCATGACTCGATCATATTCTCCATTTTGTCTTTTATACGATGCCACCATCTCCTTTTTGCGACGGCAAAGGAGAATTCCGGTGGTCTGAGACGTGATGGGCATCTCTGATGCAGAGTAAGCAACGCTTGGAAAGGGATTCCAGATGATAACCCTTTTTTTTTTTTGGAATAATGAACTGTTGATTACAATATCCTAGATACCTATTTATAGGTAGGTCACTATTTATGAGATAATCAAACAACTTAAATCAAATAACAGAATTAAGGAAAATATATTGATAAAGGGAAAAGTTTTCAAAATGTTACTAGAAAATGTGCAAAATATGTCTGGAATTTTTGACATCTTGAAAATCAAGAAAACCACATGAATTTGAGATCAAATATCGTTATCCATTTGTAACTTCAAATCCTGCAATCTTCTTTGATTTATGGAACTACTCGCTCTTCTGACGCTCGAAGATTCCCATATAAGCATTTGCCCATTGTTCTATATCAATCTCTCGCACCCTGCACACCAATACAAAAAAGAAAAAAAGAATTCGGTTTTATTAAATGCATGCTAAGATCTCATCTCACATTATAATATAGCCGTTCATGTATTTTACAAAGACCATATAAGATGGTTTTCACGCGAAAAATTAAAACACGATCCTATCAAAATCAATCAGATGCGCACCAAATTCCATTTGCGTGCAAAGTAAGACTTTATGCTAACTTTTTGCCGCACAAAAACTCCCCCGCCAATCGTACCAACTTTTGCACCTCGAAAGTGAGCAAGCATCTCTCCGAATTCGAAGCCTATCCATACCTATATAAAGGTGGTTGAGCGGAGTTTGGGCCGAGACGAAAATGACTTGATATAAATTGATCTACTTGACCTATTTTGATCCATTTAACCTATTTTGAATATAGAGAGCGTGGGATCCAATAAGGGTGAGAGAGAATAGTGAGTTGTCTAACTAAGTTGTGAGTCCATTTAACGCCAACAATTCTAAATTAATTTATAATTTATTTACTGAATATAATCAAACCATATAACAATCCGACCCATATATATACCCAAACCAAGGAGAGTGCATAGAGTGAGTAAACGTGATATCGAATGAGAGCAAAAGAGAGTCACAAAGGCAAGTCAAGTCTAAATATGTCGTGTACCCATTTAATGCATATACTATTTTGAATCTTATCATTTCTAAATCCATTTGCTAAATATAAACAATCTATATAATAACGCGATCCACTACATATGAATTAAACATTGGATTTACGATCCATTTTTAGAGGGGAAAAGTACAAAAAAAGCCTTCAATCTATTGTATTAGTACCAATTCAGTCCTAAACTTTTCAATTGAACTAATTCAGTCATAAACCTCTTCATATTGATACCAATTTAATCCATCATGTCAATTTTAGCCTGAAGACGCTAACGTGGACCCTGATCGGTGGTTGGACGCTGACGTGAACATCGACCAGTGGCCAAACGCTGACGTGACAATTTTTAATAATTTTTTTGAATTGTTTTCTTCTCTTTTTGTTTTTTTCCTTTTCATTTTCACATGGATTGAATTGGTATCGATGTAAAAAGATTTATGATTAATTTAGGATTAAATTAATCCAATTAAAAAACTTAAAATTGAATTAGTACCAATACAATAAATTTAGGAATTTTTTTGATACTTTTATCACTTTGAGAGGTATGGCATATCATTTTACAAGATCCGCGTCGAGCGGCATCATCACCGGCAAAGCGGAAATTAAACGCGCAAACTCCTTACGTCGGTCCTTTAAACCAATCAAAGCAACACACCATCCTTTGTCCCCCTACAAGACCCTTTTACACGGGAATTCAGCCGACGCCCACACGCACACCACGTCACCACCCCCCCGCCCCCCGCGCCCGGCATCGGGCCGTTCATCACGACACGTGTCGCGGCCCGCGCTGGCTATCGCGTATAAAACGCGGGAGGCCCGATCTCTTCGGGATCGCAATCCATATTCGGCCTCTTCGCATTCTCGCCGCGAAATTCCGACCCGATCGAGAGCTCGGAGGGAGAAGCAGCAGCAGCAGCAGCAGCAGAGAGAGAGAGAGAGAGAGATATGGGGGATTTGCTGGACAAGGCGAAGAACTTCCTGGCCGAGAAGGTGGCCAACATCCCGAAGCCGGAGGCCAGCGTGACGGACGTCGACCTCAAGGGCGTCACCCGCGAGTGCGTCGAGTACAACGCCAAGGTCGCCGTCAAGAACCCCTACGGCCACTCCCTCCCCATCTGCGAGATCTCCTACTCCTTCAAAAGCGCCGGCAGGTATGATCAACCTGGATTTTCTCGATTTTCTTGTGCCTGGATTTCGATTGCGAATGAGACGTGGGGGAATGATTCGGTTTCGAATGGATCAGGGAGATAGCGTCGGGGAAGGTGCCGGATCCGGGGTCGCTGAAGGCGAGCGACACGACGATGCTGGACGTGCTGGTGAAGACGCCGTACAGCATCCTGATAAGCCTGGCGAAGGACATCGGGGCCGACTGGGACATCGACTACCAGCTCGACATCGGGCTCATCATCGACCTCCCCATCATCGGGAACTTCACCCTCCCCGTCTCCACCAAGGGCGAGATCAAGCTCCCCACGCTCACCGACATGTTCTGATGCGATTGTATGACGACGACGCGATGAGCAGAATAAAAGTCGCACTTTCCTTGTGAATTTATACGACGTCGATCTCTCTCCTTTTCGTAGTCGCCGCGAAATTTCGTGGGTTTGCCGTCGCCTGTTCTGGATCGAAGCGGGCGCACTCGAATATTTCTATGTATGACGATGTCAATCGTGTTCTGAACGTTTCTCGAAACCGGGGGGACAACGCGCTTAATGAGTGAAGACATAATTATCTGAGATATTAGGAAAAAAATGGTTTAATTTCGGATTCAAAGATTGCATTTCTTGAACGAGCAATTAGAGGGATTTTGGAGCATCCCCGCACATTTATGCTTTAAATTACACATGGTAACACTATCATGTACGGCGGATGAATTGATATACGTAGGGGGACCTCGAGAGGAAAAAAAAAGATGTTATTTTGATAAGGGATAATTACAAAAAAGATGTTGTTTTGATAAGGGATAATTACACAAAGGGTTCTTGAACTTTGGTTTAACATGTAATGTGGTCCATAAATTTTCAATTTATTCAACATTGGTCCATGAACTTTAGTTTAATGTTTAATGTGGTTCATGAACTTTTTATTTGCTCGATATGGTTTTTGGATTTTTGGTATGTATTCAATATAATCTTTTAAACCATATGAAAATGTTTAATATAGTTCTTCCATTAAGGGCCTGTTTGTTTGTGTTCCTCGTTTCTGTTTATGAACAGATTTTCTGTTTTTTTGTTATCGAGAACAAAAAAAGAACAGAAACGCGTTTGTTTGCGTTTTTGTTTCAAAACTATTTTTTTGTTCCCGGGAACACTTTTGGAACAGAAATAATAAATAAATAAATAAGTTGTTTCTTGTTTCTGGAACAAAAATAAAGAACAACTTTTCTCTCTCCTCTCTCTTTTTTTTTTTTTTTTCTTTTCTTCTTCTTCTTGCTTTGGCCGGTTCTCGGCCTCGGCCATGGCCGGCGACCGGGCTGACGAGGGCCAATGACCTCGCCTAACCACGGCGAGGCTTGGCCTGCCGAGCCATCGCCAAGCAACGCCGACCTGGCGGTGGCCCGGCAAGGTTGAGCCTCGCCAGTGGCTGGGCGAGGCCTTGCTCGCGCCGATGTGAGGCTTGGCCTCGCCTTGGCTGGGCAAGCTCGGGCTTGCCCAAATCCAGCGAGGCCGAGCCTTGCCGTGGCTAGGCGAGGTCGTCGGCTCTCGTCGGCCATGGCCGAGGTCGGCGACCGGCCAAAGCAAGAAAAAAAGAAAAAAAGAAAAAAAAACATTAAAAAATTAAAAGAAATAAAAAAATAACACAAATTTACTAAACATGTTTATGTTTTATTTTTTTTTTTTATTCTAGGAACAAGTTTACCAAACGTGTTCTTTTGTTTAAAAACTGTTCCCCGGAACATAAATAATTTTTTCTATTTCTGTTCCCTGGAACAAAAAAAGAACGGAAACACAAACAAACATACCCTAACTCAAAAATAAGGGCAGCATTGAATATTTCATAAAATTCATGGAACTAATTTAAATATGTATCAAAAGTTCAGGATTATATTTAATAATTAAAAAATTTAGAGATCACATTACACATTGAACCGACGTCTAGGAACTATTTGTACTATTTTCTCTTTTAATAAAGTGGGAGAAAAAAAGGGGAAATCTTGTATTGTTGACATGTTAGACTATATTTATTATGTGAAAAGTATTGCTTAAAATAATTTGTTAACAAAAAATATATTTATTATCGATAATAATCTATATCTAATCATTTTCATGAAGGATGAAAAATATCTTTCATTCGTTTGTACACAGAAACTGTCAGTTTGAAGAAAAAAAATTTCAAATTATTTTTTTTCCATCGATTCTATCATTCTATATATGGCTCGATAAGGCTGGGCGGGCTTTGACATTGTTTTGGACCCATTAGGCTGGTGTCTGCCCTCTGGAGAATGGGCCTTAATCAGTATTGAATTTTAATAATAATATGTTTAGCGTCAAGGGGATGTAGCTCAGATGGTAGAGCGCTCGCTTAGCATGCGAGAGGTACGGGGATCGATACCCCGCATCTCCACTCTTCTATTTTTTTGTCTTCTTTCTTTTCGGACCTCAGCTCTTATAATTACGGTATATCTTGTGGGTATTCGGCTTTTTTTTTTTTTCATTCTTTTTCCTAAGAAATTGTATACTTACTTGGCGGCCAATTTGTAAGGAGAGAGAAGAGGGACGAACTGGTAGCCTCTCATCCTACCTTCTCCAGCCAGCCAATCTAGAAATCCGAATGAAACATCAACCAAAAGTCAATCCCTGCATGTCGAAAAAGTCAATGCCCTGTTCGTACTTCTACTCCAAAAACCGAAAGATTTTTTCAAAATGCGTCAGCTCCTCCTCCTCCTCCCCCCTTTACCAACTCTTTCTCCAATTTTTGCAAAAGCATTTCCCCATCGAAGTCTTTACACCCTCCGTCCCCTAGAAGGGTATGGCCGAGCAGAGCGATCGATCTCATCCCTCTAGGATCGATGAGGAAAGGGCCGCCACGCCGAGCTTATCGCCCAAGTCGCTCCCGAGGCGGCGGAGAATCAAGTGGCTCGGTATCTCGATTGCGTCTATCTTATTCGCAGTGGTTGTAATTGGCGTGCTCGCCCTCACGGCATTCCGCTTCCGGGACCCCGACCTCAGGCTCGACTCAATAGCCATAACCAACATAAGCTCGTCCTTGGCGGCTTCCGTCAACCTGACCCTAAGGGAAGAAATCAGGGTGAGGAACCAGAACTGGGGCCCGTTCGAGATCGACGACAGCGTCGCGGTCTTGACGTTCGGTGGAGCCCGAGTCGGGGAGAATCAGGTGGCGGACCGGGGCACCAGCGTGAAGAAGCGGAGCTCGAGAAGGGAGGCGGTGGCGATCGAAGCGGGGCCGATCGACGGCACGAGTGGCGACGGCGCTAACTCCACCTCGGAGGCCGTGGAGATAGGGGCTTACGCCTACGCGTCCGGGGAGGTGAGCTTGCTGGGCGTGCTCAAGAGGCGGAGGTCCGGGAGCCTGAACTGCACGGCGAGCCTCAGCTTGACGACGCGGGCCGTTCGGAACTTGAGCTGTCGCTAGAGCCTCGCCGCCGCCGCCGCCGCCGTCGCCGTCGCCGTCGCCATGAATGATCCTCGGGACTGTTGGGGACTCGAGGGCCCTTCGACAGTGCTCTTGCGGAAAAGCCCACGATCGTTCGCGGCCTAGAAGAGCCCAAAAGCCTCGCGAGCGGCCACTTCTTCATCACCATCGTCATCGTCGTCATCGTCTTCGTCGTCCGCAATTCAATTCGACATCGCCAAGAAATAAATGCTCGTCTCTGTTCCCAAACCTAAAACTATTAAATGCGCCAGCAGCTGCATCACCCACCCTACCCCGTCCTCCTTCCTCTCTCCTAACTCCTCCCGTCTCCTTCTCCTCTTATGGATCCCCCTCTCTCCCCCTCCACCCTCCTCCATGTCCTCCGCCCTACCCCCGCCGCCGCCGCCGCCGCCGCCCCCTCCCACGCCTCCGCCGCCGGCTACGTCACCAACCTCGGCCTCGGGTACGCCATCGCCATCGCCCTCGGCTTCCTCGTCCTCCTCTCAGCCGCCCTCCTCGCCTCCTACATCTGCTGCCGCTCCTCCCGCCGCCGCCGCCTCCGCCGCCTGCTGCAGCAGCAGCAGCAGCAGCGCCGCGCCTCCGGCGGCGGCGGCCAGGCCCCGCCCGGCGCGGGCTCCGACGGCATCATCCTCCCCCGCATCATCTTCGTGGCCGAGGACGACAACGAGGGGAGCGAGGCGGAGCAGGGCGCGGCGGTGGGGCTCGACCCGAGCGTCATCAATTCGTACCCCAAGTTCGCTTTCTCTAGGGAGGCCGGCGGCGTCGGGGGCAGCACGACGTGCTCGATCTGCTTGTGCGAGTACAAGGATGCCGAGATGTTGAGGATGATGCCCGAGTGCCGCCACTTCTTCCACCTGCTCTGCCTCGACGCCTGGTTGAAGCTCAACGGGTCGTGCCCCGTCTGCCGGAACTCCCCCCTCCCCACCCCGCTCTCCACGCCCCTCTCCGAGGTCGTGCCGCTCTCTCAGTACGGCGAGGACCGCCGTCGACGTCGATGATTATTCCTTTCTTCCTCCTTCCTTTTTTCTTGGGTTGATTTGGATGGTGGGTTTTGGTTTTTCTGCGAGTGTTCTTGGTGGGAGTGTAAATTCTACAACAAACGAGGTCGAGGGATTGGTTTGGAGGGTTGCTTCTTCGTTCTCTTGTTTCACTGAGTTTGCCATTTCGATTGATGATAGTTCTTTAGAGTCAAGAAGGGATAGAAAAGCTGGAAATTTTGACTTGTTTTCGCTGGTAGCACTTCACTGTTAGATTGAATTTTCGAATTTTTTCATCCGCTGGGCTTGGAATTAAGCTGAGAAGGTGACTGCTTCTTCCATTTCTGGGTAAATTCGGAGCTCGCCTTGATCGGACCAAGCTGTTTCAGTCAACGCTCTTCGCAGTTCGCGCAATTCGGTCGCCGCCACCATCTCTGGCGACCCAGAAATTTGGGATCGCGCAAGATTTGTATATTCATGTGAAACCAATTGTTAAAGGGTTTGATTCGATTCGGAAGCTGGGAACTTTCCCAGTTTGCATCTGTACTGTACAGAAGACGGAAGAAAAAAAAAAGTCAAAAGCCGTCCAACACGTCCAAAGTTGACCGACCACTTTTGGCTCCATTCCAAATGCTCGCATTCGCATTTTCTAATCCGACGACTTGTGGCCCTGAATTGCGAGATGGAATTCGCTTCAAACGCACTCTCCACCTTCCAGCTAGTGGGATTTGAATTGCTGTTGGCGACTACTAGACCTTGCTTAGGACGCTCGACCCCTACACGCAGTTAAGGAACAACTCATCCTGATCCGACAGTTGTCTAGATCAGGTCTTATCTGCTCGGATCTAACTTGCCCACTTCCCGGTTCACCGTCCAGATCACGGTGGAAAAGGAAAAAAGAAAACTTGCAGAGTGCAGATGCTTCCTCGTTTCCAACGTCCTGTTCTGTCCCCCGAGCCTGATTTCGTGCTTTCGATGCTTCTATGCCGGCCCTGGAATCCCGCAACTGCAGTCAAAAGTGCACCCTTTATTTTTATAAAAGGCCGTAATAAATTATGCACGCTGGTGGGACTAGAAGTGGATGGATTCGAGAACCCGAGGTTCTAAACTATTGGGGGGGCATTGACTCGACGATCTCGAACTTCTCCAGGTCTCTGATCGCTGAATCTCGGAGGTCCTGATAATCCTTATCATAATGGCTCTGCAGATTAAAAAAATGAATCTAGGAAGCAGAAAATCTCGGACTTCAATCGGAGAGTATTCAAATACGGGCGTTGACTCCAAATCTGCCCCTCTCTTCTCCTGGCCAGAGCTTCCAGGTTCAAAATTCAGGTACTTTCTCTTCTCGGGGCCGTTTAGCAATACTATAGTATTCGGAAAAAGTGAAGCATTGTCATCGTCCGCCGGATAAGATGATTAGCTCTAGCTAGATCGTCGGTTCAGAAGGCGGTTGTTTCAAGCACAAGAGGTGAGAAATGCGGAAGCCGAGTGTTCTTGTGAAGTTAGGGACCTGGAGGGCAATCCCTAAGTTTTTCTTTGTATTGGGCGGCTTCGGCGTTCTCATCTACGTCGCCACCTTGTTCAACTTCTACTCTCTTAGATCTCTCCATATTCCCGATACCTTCTGCAATAACATCAACCAAGACAGAGCTGGGACTGAGGTTGGAGCGACCATCGACACGGTTATTCGCAAAATCCAGGATGAAATTAGCACAGTAGGGTATACGTCCGTCAACACATCAGTGTCGGAGTTCGCGTCGCGATACAGCCGCTTTCTTGTGGATATCCTCGGGCTCATTGAGTCTATGGAAGCCTCATTACCGTCAGATCAGGGGACTGGTGAAATCAGGATTGTCCATCCTCTGGCAAAGCCAAAGGAGCGATCTGATGAGCCGGTCGATTACTTCCTCATCGAAGAGATACGCAAGTACGTGAAGATTAAGCCCAACAGGTTGGGGAAACAGAACTTCATGGGAGCAAATGGGACTTTCACGAGCATAGGCCATGCTTGCTTTGCCATGAAGAAGGATTTGGAGGAGTACATGGACTATGATGTCGGTGAGATCTGCAACGATGATTGGAAACTAGCTCAGAGGCTCATGGTTCATGGGTGTGACCCGCTCCCCAGGAGGAGGTGCTTCTCGAGGGCACCGCAGCTATACCACAAGCCATCTCCCATCAATGAGTCCATATGGAAGCTTCCAGACGACCGCAATGTTCGTTGGGGCGGGTACCGGTGCAAGAACTTCACATGCTTGGCAAGAAATTCTACTGGCAAAGGATTCTTCAAATGTGCAGACTGCTTCAATCTCACCAGTCATGAAATGCCCAGATGGATTAAACCCATCTATATCGATCCGAATACAAATCTCACCACAGATTTCGTCATACCTGAAGTGCTTGCTATCAAGCCTGGAGAGATCAGAATTGGATTGGATTTCAGTGTTGGGACTGGGACTTTTGCAGCTAGGATGAGGGAGTTCAATATAACTGTCATCACAGCGACAATAAATCTTGGCGCACCTTTCAACGAGATGATCGCTCTGCGTGGTTTCGTGCCTCTTTACTTGACTGTAAATCAGCGGCTGCCGTTCTTCGACAATACCCTCGATCTGATCCACACGACGAGGTTCTTGGACGGGTGGATAGACTTTATTCTTCTAGACTTTGTGCTGTATGATTGGGATCGAGTGTTGAGGCCTGGTGGCCTTCTGTGGGTAGATAGCTTCTTCTGCATGAAGGAAGATCTGGATGACTACTTGGAATCCTTCAAGATGCTGAGGTATAAGAGGCATAAATGGGTCGTGATACCAAAGTTGGATAAAGATGACAAGGAGGTTTTCTTCTCCGCTGTGCTCGAAAAGCCACCGAGACCCTTCCGATGAATGCGTTTTCCAGACTGTTCCCCGATTCATGTACGTCCGCATCGATCGCTTTGTTTTGTAAGTGCCTATGTGTTTGATTTTGCCATGTTGATTATAGATAGGCCTCTGTACTTCAGGAAAAACTTTCGTTCTTACACATGATGAAGCAATTAGCTGATCAAAAAGTTGGTTTAGCGAGAGAGGAGAATACTCATCCAACAATCAATAAAATTGTAACTCCTTGCCAAGATTTTGTTTTTTGAACTGTTTATTTCGTGGGAAATATTTTTTTTGAAAAAATACCGTGCTTCAATGTGCAATAGGACATTTTCTTTATTTTCCAGCATTATGATCTAGGCTTCGTCTGTCGTATTAGATTAGTAATGGAGCCGGGCACGCCACGCTACAATGTCAACAACGATTCAACCATGCATTCACCCCCACTAATCTGACGGTCTCCTTCTTAGCTTTGATATCATGTTGATAAATAGAGTTAGGAAAAAAAAATGATGACAAAGTGTTTATAGTGACTCATCTTCAATTAGAGTTGTATGATATGTATTTATAGGAGTGACTAATTACAGTAAAAGTATGGATAAAAACATAATTATAGAAAGATCCCATATTACATATAAATTACACATTAATAGTTGCCACTTGCCTACGCGACCTTCAAAGAAATGGTGGCTGACCACAATGAGAGAACACCACCACCAGTCGATTGCGTCCCTTTTGCCCTCAACCACCGTCGTCACTTCCCTTCTCCCCGCCAACGCCGCAACTTGTCTCCACCACCAGTCGGGCAGGCTCGGCATTGTTCGGCTCCGATCAATGGGAATGTGCAAAAAGATGGTGATCGAAGCGGTTACGCAGATCAGCTCGAGAGACGTTTCCTAGGGCCAGATTATACGGTGGTGATGGCAGATCCAAACTGAAAGCAAAGGAGAAGCAAAATCGAAAATACGTTTTAGGGGGAGATGAAGGAGCGATCAAGCACGGTTACCAACTCTTGAGGGCCTTCAGGCCTCGGATGAACATTCCGATTTATGATATAAGTAAAGCCATTATATCTAAAAAGAACATTTGATTTTCAAGGTCTATTCAATAGTTAGTAAAAAAGCCCTATCGGCGCAATCACTTATTTATTACACAAACGAATTAATATATAGTGCATTCTTCCACAAATACAATTTAAGAATATTTGATTACATACTTTATTAATATAATATTTCTATATAGTAGTATTCATAATGCCGCTTTGAAAAAGGAAAGTTACTTTGGAGATTAAATTTTTATTTTTTATGTGACTAATAATATTTTTAATTTGACAGATTTTTAAATTAAAATAAGTTAGTTGTTGTAAACCAAAAATCAACTTAACAAAGAAAAATGTGAATAAAAACTCTAGGGACCATTCGTGCCAAACCTAGAAAGGAACTCGAGACTTTAATGAAATACAAACGTGGGACCTTTTGCCCTTATTCTAGGGATTGAATAATGGAGTGGGACCTCATCTTGGGAATTCTCTCTCTTCAATTTTATACAGTCATAACAAAGAATGAAAGAGGAGATGGGTGAACCATGGTTAAGAGGAGATGGGTGAACCATGGTTAGATAATTTAATGCTCATAGGGTAAAATCATTGAATCAAAAGTATACAGGGTAAATGTTCCAATAGAATTTCTTCATGTGGCCTCTAGGTGAGTAGCTTAGGTATGTGCCACATTCCCATAAGCTAAGCGGTGAGAAATTTATGAGGAATTCATCTTCTTTGGCCAAGTAAAGAAGTGAGTCACCCCTTACATTAATGAACTAGAAATTAATAAAGGTGAAGTAGGAATGACATCAACAAGACTAAGTTCAAATTTATCACTTTGCTGATGGAGTAAAGTTAAAAATATAAAGTTCAAAGTTTCATTTGTCAATGGAAGAGAAAGTCAAAAGAACAACTTTCCAAAGTAGCTTTTTTGGTTGAATTACTAATGAATTAAGGGAATCGGTACGTAAATTAGAAAACCAATGTCCATTTTAAATATTGATAAATCCAAAAAGTATTTTGAGCATGTCAAAATGTTTGGCAAAGCTTTCCGAATATAAGCAAAAAATTAATTTCGTAAATTTCTAACCCATCGCTCAAACATAAGAGTTGCATTAATTGATCGTGTAAATTTCTCACACGTGACATTGATTGCAATCAAGTTCCTACATACTAATAAATGTAGGAATTTTCTGGATGTCACAACATTGATGCCTTCCATGCTGAAGATGCAGCAGGGGTGTTGCCCAATTAGGTAGAGGAGAATTTTCTGGTCCAAGGAGATGACATGTCCAAGAGGGTTTCTAAACGAAGGATCATGACCGATTTGTGATCGGGTGACCCTTAAACTATCCCTCGAAATCCTAGAGTTTTTTCGAGTATTCTAAAATGCTTTTGGGGAGGGCAATATTATAATTATATATGATTGTAATAAATGATGATAGATAATAGTTGGGGAAATATAATCTCCACCGTCAGATCAAGAGGAGATGTACGGTTATTGTTAACCTTGTAAGGCGTTCCCCTTCATTTGCATCCATTTGCAAGTGAAATATAATCCAAAGTTTCTCACCGTTTCTCTCTCTGAAGGTCATTGTAAGTTGAGTGAGTAAAGTTGGGAAGGAATTCCTAAGGCAAAATGGCCTGGATGCCAGCAAGAGGCTGGCCCATCAGTTTTTCTTAATACCTATTCTAAACATTCAAGATTTCAGCCGGTTCATGACCATGAAATGGAATGCTGTGGACAAAAATTGAAAAAGGATGCCTTTTCTGGTTCTAGTTCTTAAAAACTGAAACGAAAGGAAACTCACCTGGTTCTAGTTTTCAGAAGAAGGATCCTTCTTCTTCTTCGCCCTCATCTTTACACGACATCGATTGACGTGCTGGATGAACTGACTCAGAATCTTGAACTCATGACCACATTGGGACATGTGAACTTGTTTAATGCAAATCCCTCTGGATGCCTTTTTGGTTCTTGAAATTCGGAACAAAGCTCCCTATGGCCCAGCTCTTTTTGCCTGTCTGCTTCTTGTAAACTCCCCACCTTCTCTTTTTTTTTTTTGGGGTTGCGTGCGTTTTTCTCTTCTGCTTTTCCTGCTTGTCTCTCCTTATCATTTTCTTTTAAAAAATAACTGGTGACAATTTTTAATCTAATATAGGAAAAATAGGGTGTACAATAAATAAATTTCTTATTGGACTTTTTTTCTTTCCCTCCGGGGTTTGACCAATTAACATTTTGTTCCCCTGGTGCTCGCAACTAGCCAATTCGGACACTTCGTTAGCAAGAAAATTTCCCCCCGATCATCATGGCACGACTGAACTGAAGATCGACCTTATCCTTTTATTTATTTATTTATAGAGTTTTATTTTACATATATCTTTATCAAGTTGCTTTTTGGTTTATAAAAATTTGCTTTACTTAATTTAATCTCTTAACGTGAAAATTTGTCAAATCCACATAAGACAATAGCATTTAAAGATGAAAAAATTAATCGCACAAGTCACTTATCTTAGAAGGCTCAATTTTATAAGCATGTAGGCATCGAGTTGTGATAAACTAATTAAGTTAAACGAAATGAAAAAAATTCACCTCAAAAGTAATTTTTCTCTTCCAAGTTACTTCATGGGAAACGAATAATTTAGAATATACTAGCCTAAAGATGATTATTTTTGTCAAATATAAAAAACGAAGAAATTTTTTTTCTCATCATACGCGAAAACATCGAGATATAAATTGTTTCGATTAATAAAAATATTTCTCGTCGACTGATTATTTCAATCGATATTAACAATCATTTTTTAAGAAAATATTTTTCAAATCATTCATATTACATGAAATAAACAAAGCCTCAGTTTCGAAATGAATATCGATACAAAAAATCATTTTTAGAAAATATCTCGGTTTTGTACTAAACTGATAGAGTGGAGTCATTGTATTGTTCTGATGGACTCACTTCCCAACTCACCTCTTGTTCGCCCTTGGCTGCTCGCAAGCATCTCGGGCAGATTTGTGATTATCTTTGCTTTCATAGTAAATAGATTGTTACTGCTAGGTTGGTATGATGATGATATAGCATCCTTGACAAAGATGAGAGAGAGAGAGAGAGAGAGAGAGAGAGAGAGAGGCTAGAGGCGGCACGGCGAGCTTGGGGGTAGTGAAGGCGAGGACGGTCCACATCCGGCGAACCTCACCGGAAATCCTATGTGGCATTTTTTTATTAAATTTTTCGCTTACGTGGCTTACTGAAAGGCTGACTTAGTAAACCACACACACAAAACGACGTCATTTTAGTATAATTCGAATTTTAATATAATAATTAATCAAATTTAATTAATTAATTTTAAGAAAAGGGGGGAGGAGGAGGGAGGCAGTTGGCGGCTGAGGGCTCAGCCCTCGTTGCCATTCTTGCCTCCCCCTCCATCGTCGGGAAGGCGGGAAGGTGGGGAGTGTTGGTTGGGGCCGTCGAGCCCTGGTCGGGGGCTAATGGCCCCAGCCGACCGGCGGCAAGGGCCTGCGTGAGGCCCTCGCCCAAATCTGGGGCGAGAGTCGCAGCCCTCCCCCAGATCTGGCGAGGGTTGTCGGCCCTCATCGAGCTGACCCCCTGGCCCTCGGCCAAGGCTCGGCGGCCCCGGTTGACACTCCCCCACCTTCTCGCCTTCCCAACAATGGAGGGGAGGTGGTGGCGATGAGGGCTCAACGGGCGGTAGCCCTTGGGTTGGCCCGTTGAGGCGACCCTTGCCGGATCTGGGGGAGGGCCGCGACTCTCGCCCCAGATCTCGGTGAGGGCACGCAGGCCCTTGCTGTCGGTTGGCTGGGGCCGCCGGCCAGGGGTCGGTGGCCTCGGCCGACACTCCCCCACCGTCTCGTCTTCCTGACGACGGAAGGGAGGTGGCCAGCGGATGGTGGTCGGTGGTCAGCAACGACTGATGGAGGATTGGTTCAACGAACGATAAGAAGAATTTTTATTTCTCAATTCTGTTCTAGAAATAGAAAAGTAGAAAATTTTTACTTTTGATTTCTATTCCAAACCTATTTCTGGAATAAAAATCTATTTCAAAAATAGAAAAAAATGAATAAATTTATCAAACGGATTTTTATTCCAGAAACAAGTCTGGAATAGAAAAATTGTTTTTGGAACAGAAATTGGTGATTGTCATACACCCCCTAAGTGATCAATTTTGCTTCGATTTTGATACTTAAATATCATTTTCATAACTTTTGGAACTTTAAGTGTCATTTTGTGCCAACTTTTGGCACTCCAGGAGTCCGAGTGTCATTTTTCTCGCTTTAACCCATGGATCAGGTCTTTCTCTTTCTTAACAGAAGATTCACTGATCTCGAAGTCCATCTCGAGAAGCGCTACAGAAATGAGCCTGCAAATTGCTCTCTTGTAGCATTGCTTATCAGTCGGATCTTCCAACTCCAGCAATTTCATATAACTGCCATCCAAGGTATCAAAGATTTCAACTCTATCATTGTTAAAATCAAAAGAACCACCGCCATCTTCCTTGAATTGGTATAGCTGGTGACCATTGTATTCCAAATATACTCATCTCTGTCGAACATTTCATCGAACAGCTTTTGAGCCTCATCAATTCAGCTTTCTTCAGACAAGTTTTATTTTTCAGCACCCAGCTGGGTTCAAAAGTGCTACAAGGTGAATTGATGACGTGCGCAATATTTGTAACTTTAGCCCAGTTGGTATGATAATTTGCCTCTTGAGTGAAGTGGCTAAAGCCCCACCAATGTAGTCTTAGATTTGACATCGGGACATTTTCACCTTTCTAAATTGAAAGGATGCGCATTGTCCATCATTCTCTAAATCGGCAGCGCCACTTCTACTTAATTTCTTCATTGGAGGATGCAGATCAATCACCAGTTGACAAGTTCCAACTAATTCAATTTAAGTGATAGGCTAGGAGCTCGTCCTTTACTCCCTGTGAATCACGACTTGGATTATTATGCTTATATTATCTCCTTGTCGAAATCGCACTTTGAAAAATACAAGATGCTTTCTCGATTTCAAAGGCAATAACTCAATTACCTTTGAAATACTGATGACGGTCACTTGCACTCCAAAAGAGACACATATCCTAGTATCTAGCAGGATACTAACGCGCTATAAATTAACACACAACCTCACTATGTTCCATAAAATCTACACCCAAATAAATCACAATCCTAAGCTTTGATACCACAAATGTCACACCTCGAATCCTATAAGGATGGGGATGACACAGCTGTCTTTCCACTCGAAGGACATAGTTTCAAACCGTCCAAGGTCCATCTTCCAAAATTCTCCACGATGACGCTGTTGCTTTAACGGTTATTAATTGAGGGACTTGAAAAACATGATAAGAAGAAATGAATGAGCTATTACGGCTCAATGAATAATACATTTCTTTTAAGCAGATTGATCAATTACTATGCACCTCTAAACCACAAACATAATTCATTTTCGCCAAATCTAGAAATTTAACTAACCTTCAAGACCAACATGCAATATTTTTAACTTTAACATAATATGTTCAAAGTAGAAATATTCAAGACAATAACAAGCAAACACCAATAGTTCGGCCCATTGGTCATCTTATAAAAACACACGTAAACGGTTCATTCCATTGGTTAATCTCATGCCACATATTAATGGTCTACTCCATCAATCCATTTTATATAAAACCAAACGTCAATGGTCTATCTATCAACCAATCTTTTACTCAGTATCAAATCATGGTCATGACACAACGTCTAATGATAATGTGACCAAGATTTCCCCATTGGTTAGGTCTTCATTTATTATTAGCCAGTTGCTTGACTCATAAGGATATCTTAAATTAGTATACGCATACTCATAAGCCTTTCACTGGGCGCACAGTGATATTAAGCATCAATACCAATCCACAAAAACCTCTACAATTTACAAAGCCAAACCAAAGTATAGGTTTCACAAATCAAAACATATAATCTTTTTATAACCCGACTCATTCACCATTAATACTTTTCGTAAAGTAAATCTCAAATCATTTCAGAACTTGTTTCTTAATACAAAATTAATTTCATATATCTTTTTACGACACATTTCATAAACCACGTTCACAAATCAACATATATATACATATAACCTTTCACAATAACTTTCCAAAAACATTTGGCAAGCTATTCACAAGTACTAAATCATAGTAAAAGCTTGATCCATATTTTATGCAACAAAACATGATTTCAATAACTTATGATACATCAAATCTCCATAACTTTTAAGACATGAGTTTATAAACTCATAGAAGAAATAGTATCACTCACTTGGAAAGTCAAAACCAACCTACTATAGTCACTTGAGCCCACGTGTTCGAATTCCAAATAACCGAAAAATAATATCAAAAGACAGAGTAAAATAATATTCTTATGAATGACTTGACTACACTATACCTATTCATTGATAAAACGACATCCGCGTGCCAACCAACGCTTGTCCATAGCAAAAATCTATTATTGTCCCATATGCGCAGTTCCCGCTCTAAACTTGTTCAGGCCATAATTTCCTCCACATATGTCTATTTCTAACAAGCATATAGTCCATAGAAAGCCATTTAGATGTACTATAACAACCCTAATTCACCCTCCCCAAAAGCTCACGGAAAACGGCTGAAAATTACTGTTTAGAACCTGACCAACGCGCGCAACGAACTTTGAAATTTTGTTATGTGCAAACTATAAGCCTAAATCGAGACTCGTAAAATTCTACAACTTTACAACACCCTAAACTATCATTTCTATAAAAATAAGTAACTCAACGACTCAAAAATTGGACTTCATCGCAAGAATCTCCAATAATTTCGAATTTTAAGCCTTAAATTCGAAACTACTCGAATTGAATGAACAAGGGGCATGGACAATTACCAAGCGTTATGTAACATAATTGAGTTGGCTTGGCGAGTAGTAGAGGTGGAAAAATGGGTCTTAGACCCATATATGACTCATTTAAATCATAAATGGGTCATATATGGGTCACTTGTTTTTTGAAGATACTAGTTAAACGAGTTTAACAATTAAGGACTTAAGATAGGTGGGTTTTAAGTGGGTCTTACTTAAATGGGTTAGATTTACAATCCATTTTCAACCAAAACCACACAATCTCCCTCTTCCCTCTTTAACTTTACAAAAATATTTTTTTTTTATAAAAATCGAAATTATAATTATTTTTTAATTTAATTTTTAATTTTCTTTTTTCTTTCCTTTATTTCTTTCTTCTTCTTTCTTTCGGTGGCCAACATGGCGATGGCCAACGATTGGTCAGGTGAGCCTCGAGCTCGTCGGATCTGACGAGGCAGAGCCCTCGTTGACGTTCGATGAGGCTCGAGCCTCGCTGATCTGGCGAGACTTGAACTCGCTGGCATTGGGTATGGGTAAAAAATTTTGCACTACAAAAAATGGGTCATAAACGGGTTAAATGGGTCAATTTGGGTCAAACCATTTATGACTCGATTCGACCCGACCCGATCCACTCGTTTAACAGGTCTAGCGAGTAGTTGGTAAAGGTAAGAATATAATAAGGGAGAGCTAGCTATACAAAAAATCTGCGCCAAAAACTTTCACTCATAGTGTAAAAGCAGAATGAGTGGAAAGGGAGCCGATGTAAAAGAACCAGAATAAACACAACAACACTAGCCGAAACAACCGGCAAACACACCACGGCAAACGCCAAAGATCAAAGAAGATCAACTCAATAATGGCAGCCATAGCACCATCCATAAGTCCGGAACGACCCGCCATCAGTCCATATGCTCAGTAGGGCCATCGACGAAGACAGAGGGGTCAAATCCCCATCCTCGTTGGAGCCTTCTATTCCTGGGGTTGTTCGGTACTCTACTGAAGGTAAGGGTTTTGTCTTTCACAACTTTGATGAGATGATTCTTCAAAGCTGCAACCTCAAGGGCTTCACCTCGGAGGATAATGCTGTTCCTTTTCTTCTAGAAAAGATGACATAAGGCCCCAAAAGAAAAACGGGCAATAGAGTGAAATAAATCATTACGCGACAGGAAATTCAATGCTTAGAGAAGATTTTCCGCCCAGGTCCTGTTACGCCATGGAAGATTACATCTTCCAGCCCAAAAGAAAGCAAGTGTCGCAGGAATATGACAATAAAAAAAGAGATGATCAATAGAGTCTGGGATACGATTGCAAAAAGCACATAATTCAAAATTAATCCTTCCAAAGGAAAAGAGATGATCATTTTCCTCCTTTTTTTTCTCTCTCCTTTCTCTTCTTTTCTTTACTCTCTTCTTCCCCTTTCTTTTGCCCGTACTCTCTCTCTCTCTCTCTCAAAGCTGGAAGTCCACTTTTCCTTTTCTTTTGCTTTCTTTCTTTTCTTTCCTTCTCTCTCTCTCTCTTCTTTTTCTTCCTCTCTCCCCAAAGCTCTCGTTCTCTCTTCTCTTCTTTGACCGTTCACCCCTGGGTCCACCAGCCAGATCTTACATACCCAATCACGATTTGATCCATGGGACACTCGCTGCCTCAGGGCGACCGTGATGAAAAATCGTTTGGGCACCATGCTCGTGGTGGTTGGTGGTGATTTTGATGAAAAGAAAAGAAACGATGGCTTCTCTTGTGCATTGGAAGTGAAAAGTAACGGACGAATTGTTTATTGGTTGGGATCGCGACCGCAATCTAACACAGCTTAAAGGAAACGGAATATGGGCATATTAGTCAAAATCACGAGCTGATTATTGGAGATGCTAAAAGCAAAGGATTGATTACTTTTTATGCTGTGCTATCTTTGATAATTATCTTCTCAATGATTCAAGATAAATTATTTAACGTTTATTTTTTTTTCAACTAAACGAATTTACTTCTAGAAAGGAAACGCTGAATGCATTGTTTTGCTTGTTCATTTTTAGTGGAAAGCGGATCATTGGCCTTTTTTTTAAAAAAAAAAAATTACATGTTAATCCTTTCTTTAGGCCAATTTAATACGTAGATGAGGGTTCACTGGGAAATTTAAGGTGAGACAGTTTACTTAGATAAACAGATGTTTCCTTGCTTTGCATTTTATCTATTTACCAGTGCTATAGTCTGGTTTGATTTTGCAAAAGATGGAAAAGGATGCCGCAGACGTTGTAAAACAAAAGCAAAAGAGCCACAGTAATCCTCCTCCTCCCGGCAATCAACCTTGCCCTTGGCTTGTGATATGCCATGGATGAAGGTCAGAGGCAAACTTGCTATGACATTACAGAGGACTGCCACCACACCAAGATCATTCCCAATTTGCGCAACAAGATGATCCACGCCACTTCGAGTCGCGAAGGGTTTTTCATGGAATATCAAGATTCCGGCGATTGCTGCCTTTGGAATCCCGCTTCTTTGGAGAAAATCAATCTTCCCCCTTTGGAAGACATTGTGTGCTCTTGTTTTTTCTTGTCGTCTTCGCCAAGCGATCCTCAATCGTATGTTGTGGTGGTTGATCTGGGAGAGGACATCATTGGATATTGCAAACCTGGCGAGGATGCATTCAAGAGGCACAAGTCGAACCTTCCATCGGTCGTGCCACGATCTTCAAAGGGAAAAATTTCTTGCTGTTGAATTATGACGAATTGGCTATTGCCGACATAGAGAACTCAGATCTGCAAGTACGAGCATTGGGTAACAAAGATGTTAATTGGTCAAATCTCGGAGGCATATCTTATCTCATCTGGCAAAGACTTGTTAGTTGTGACACAGATAATATATGCCCTCCTGATAGCACGGATCTACGGGTTTACGATTTTCCAGATGAATTTTACAAAATGGACATGAGAGGAACTGAAAAGCATCGATGATAGAACAATTTTTCTTTTTATTTGTGGGGGAATTTCATGCTCTCCAAAAAACCCGAGAGTTAAGAAAAATGCCATATATTTTGTGCTGCATGGCGATAGAATATTCACATGTATGGTTTGGAAGATCATAGCATTTCCAAGGCATCACCTTACTCAAACATTGATTATCGTTCATCCTATTTATAGTGGATTATATTGTGACACTTAAAATTGATGGGGAAATAATTATGTTGCCTATCATTATCGAGGTTATCGCATAGAGTGGATTATGTTGATAAGTATTTTGTGCAAATACTTATCCTTTTGGTAATTCTCCTATTATTTGGATCATTCTCCCTTATCCTCGTTACACTGCCCCACCAGAAGCAAACAAACGGGTCGGGCTGCAAAAGCGCAGCTTGAAAAGAGATTGCTTACCTTGTTATAGATTAATTTATGCAAACCACAATGGACATGATTTTTGGCTAGAAATAGATTTTTTTAATTCTATCATGTAACAAGTTTTTAAGTAAAAATAGGTATTTGATAACGACACAAAATTTATTCCTCTTGATAGCGGACGGCGAGCAATGAGTTAGTGGCTTTCTAGTAGACAAAGCGAGCAGTAAGAATAGTTTTTATTTGTCATTTTTGTTTCAGAAATAAGGAAGTAGAAAATTTTTGCTTCTCATTTCTATTCCAAACATAATTCTAGACTAAAAATTTGTTCTGGAGTAGAAAATTGAAATTGAATTGCCAAACATATTTGTATTCCAAACCTATTTTTGAAAAAAGAAAAATATATTTAATTGGAAATAGAATGGTTATTGTGCGCACCCCTGTTGGGAATTATTGGATTCCCAAAATCGGATTTGACACTAAATCGAACCCCTAAAACGAATGCGGAAAACGAGCCCAAGAATAAACAAACACGAATCACCGATCAAAGGCACACTACGGAATTGAGCGTACCTTTTGTTCACAGACTAAACACCAACGTTGATTTGAAGAAGAAAGATTGATCCCGTTCTATTCGATGATGTATAATCGCCTTGAAGGGGAGAAAAATTCATATTCTTTGGATACTGTTCTCTTAGTCTTTTAGGAGGGAGAGAGAGGGAGAAAAAAGAACGTATGTTGAACGTTCCCCCAAAAGTCATAACCCCTCGTATCTAAACGATGCAACCTTTCACATCGCAACCGTTCCTCCATGGGCCCTCATCTTGCGGGCCAGGCTTTTAGGCCCAACATGGGCGGACGGGCCAACATAGGCCCATCAACATTAATAAATAAAACCATCAAAATAGAAAACGCTCTCTTTTTTCTTGAAAACAAGTTCCGCAAATAATTAGATGTCGAAAGAATCACGCCAAATTCTTATTTTAGATTTTCAATAACCGGTTGTATTATTCCTCATGGTAAATTCAATAATTTGTTCCCATAAATAATCAAACATAGACGAGGGCATAGATGTTGAAGTAGTCCAAAGTTTATTATTTTCAGAATAATTTTCAGTTTATCATCCTTTAGTTTGGCGTATAAGTCATTATCGTTTTCAGAATAATTTTCAGTTTACCCCAGAACGAATAAGCACATAAAATAAACAATTGTGAACTCACGAAAATGTCAAGGTCGTAGAAACTCGCTAGGTTTTAATTTCTATTATAATACATACCGTAAAATCGTCACTGTAATTACCGAAACAATTACACGCATTTTATTTGTAATCGCCAATCAAATATTGCCCCCACTTAACAATCTAGATCCATCCCTGCACGTTATATAAACTTTTTTAAATGATTATAACGAAACGGCGCATTACATTTTATGAAAATCACATGATCTTTTTGTTTCGCTCAATCAGAAAGTACTTTCACTCATTAAGGTCCAATAATTGCTCAGTCTATTTTGGAGCTGGGCTTTTGCAGCCCGATCCGATTGTTTGCTTTTGGCGGGGCAGTGTAAGGAGGATAAGGGAGAATGATCCAAATAATGGGAGAATTACCAAAACGAAGGATAATTGTTTGTACAAAATACTTATAAACATAACCCACTCTATGTAATAACCTAGATAATGACTTACAACATAAATATTTCTCCATCTATATTGTCTGTCATAGCATAATCCACTGTAAACTGGATGAACGATAATCAATGTTTGAGCAGAGTGATGCTTTGGAAATGCTCTGATCTTCCAAATCATACATGTGAATATGTCGATCATCATGCTGCACAAAATATATGGCATTTTTCTTAACTCTAGAGTCTTTTAGAGAGCATGAAATTCCCCCACAAGTAGAAAGAAAAATTGTTCTGTCGCGAAATTTTCTTGATGTTGAACTATGACGAATTGGCTATTGCTGACATAGAGAACTCAAAGCTGCGAGTACAAACGGGGACAAAGATGTTAATTGGTCAAATCCTAGAGGCATATTGGCATCCTGTGATTGTCTTCTCTCGTCTGGCGAAGACCTATTAGTCATGATAGGGATGATATACGCCCCCTCGATGGCACAGATCTATGGGTTTACGGTTTCTCGAATGAATTTTATGGAAGGGATACGGGAGGAATTGAAAAGCATCGGTGATCGAACAATTTTTCTTTCTGTTTGTGGGGAAATTTTGTGTTCTCCAAAAGACTTGAGAGTTAAGAAAAATGCTATTTATTTTGTGCAGCATGGCGATAGACATATTCACATGTATAATTTGGAAGATTAGAGCATTTCCAAGGCATTGCGTTATTTAAACATTGATTATCGTTCATCAACAGTGAATTATATTGTGACACTTAAATTGACGGAGAAATAATTATGTTGCCATCATTATCTAGGTTATTACATAGAGTGGATTATGTTTATAAGTGTTTTGTGCAAATACTTGTCCTTCCTCTGGTAATTCTCCCGTTATTCGAATCATTCTCCCTTATCCTCATTACACTGCCCCGCTCTAAGCAAACAATTGGGTTGGGCTACAAAAGCCCAGCTCCAAAATAGACTGCGCAATTATTTGCTTACCTTGTTATAGATTAGTTTTTGCGACGCAAAATGGACATGATTTTTTATTAGAAATAAAATTTTCTAATTCTATTTCTTGACCAAGTTTCTGAGCAAAAATATGCATTTGATAACAATACGAGTGACTTTCTAGTAGCCAAAGCAAGCAATAAGGCTAGTTTTTATTATTTCATTTTTGTTTCAGAAATAAACTTCTTATTTCTGTTACAAACCTAATTATAGACTAAAAATTTGTTCTAGAATAGAAAAAAAAATGAAATTATATTACTATATGAATTTTTATTCCAAAATCTATTCTCGGAAAGAGAAAAATAGATTCAATTAAAACTAGAATGGTTATTGCACGTACCCTAAAATTGAAAATGCTCTTTTTCTTGAAACTTGTAAATAATTAGATGTCGGAAGAAGAACTCGAAGGTGGCCCGATGGCTGCTATTTCAGTTTTCTTCACGCCAATTTCTGATTTTACATTTTCAATAATCGGTTGTACTATTCCTCACGGAAAATTCAATAATTTGTTCACATAAATAATCGAACCAAGATGAGCGCATAGATGTTGAGGTAGTCCAAAGTTTATAAGTTATCATCCTTTAGTTTGGCGGATAAGTCATTATCGTGTTCATAATAATTTTCAGTTTAGCCCCACAACGAATAAGCACATATAATTAACAATTCTAAATTCACGAAAATGTAGAGGTCGTAGAAACTCACTAGATTTTAATTTCTATTATAGTATATACCGTAAAATCGTCTGTAATTACTAATACAATTACACGCATTTTATTTGTAATCGTCAATCAAATATTGCTCCCACTTAATAATCTAGATTCATCCCTGCGTGTTATATAAACTTTTTCAAATGATTATAACGACACAACGCATTATGTTTTATGGAAATCACATTATCATTTTTTTTTGTTCATTCAGAAATTACTTTCATTCATTAAGGCCCAATAATTGCTCAGTCTATTTTGGAGCTAGGCTTTTGCAGCCCGACCCGATTGTTTGCTTCTGGCAGGGCAATGTAACGAGGATAAGGGAGAATTACCAAAAGGACAAGTATTTGCACAAAATACTTATAAACATAATCCACTCTATGTAATAACCTAGATAATGACGGGCAACATAATTATTTCTCCATCTATATTAAGTGTCACAATATAATCCACTGTAAATCGAATGAACAGTAATCGATGTTTAAGTAAGGCAATGCTTTGGAAATGCTCTGATTTTCCAAATGATATGTGTGGATATGTTGATCGTCATGCTGCACAAAATTTATGGCATTTTTCTTAACTCTAGTCTTTTGGAAAGCATGAAATTCCCCCACAAGTAAAAAGAAATGCTTTTCAATTCTTCCCATGTCCCTTCTATAAAATTCATCCAGAAAATCGTAAACCTATAGTTTGCATCATTGGGAGGGCGAATATCACCTCACTCACGACTGACAGGTCTTCGCTGGATGAGATAAGATAATCGCGGTATGCCAATATGCATCCAAGATTTGACCAATTAATGTCTTTGTTCCTCAATGTTCACACTCGTAGCTCCGAGTTCTCTATATCGGCAATAGCCAATTCGTGATACTTCGACATCAAGAAATTTTACCCTTTGAATCGTGGCACAACTGATGGAAGGTTCGACGTTGTGCTTCTTGAATGTGTCCTCGCAGAGTTTGCAATATCCAATGACATCCTTTTGCACATCAATCATCAGAACATATGATTGAGGATCGCTTGGCGAAGAGGACAAGAAACAACTAGAGCACGCGAGGTCTTCTAAAGGGAGGAGCCGGATTTTCTCCAGAGAAGTGGGATTCCAAAGGCTGCAATCGTCGGAATCTTGGTCTTCCACGAACAACCATTCGCGACTCAAAGTGGCGAGGATCAACTTGTCGTGCAGATTGGGAATGATCTTGGTGTGGTGGCGGTCCTCTGAAATGTCGTAGAAAGTCTGCCTCTGAACTTCCCGTCCATGGCATATCGCAAGCCAAGGGCACGGACGATTGCCGGGAGGAGGAGGATTATGGTAGCTCTCTTGCTTTTGTTTTATAAAGTCCGAGGCATCCTTTTCCATCTTCTGCAAATAAGTACTCCAATTTGCATAGCCCCTCAGTTAGTATTCTCCGACAAACAGTCTAGACATCTAAGTAAACAATCTCGCTTTAAATTTTCCAATTAACCATCATCTACATATTAAATTGGCCAAAAGAAAGGATTAGCATGTGAATAATTGGGAAAAAAAAAAAAGGGCTAAGTAACCACCTTCCACTAAAAAAGTTAGATTCGGTGAATTCCTTAACTATCCCTGTAGGGCACACGACTTCATTCGGCTGTCCTTTTCTTTTTTCTTGAATTTCGATTAAATGTTGGTCTTTAGTTATTGAAAGAACAGCAAAACAATTCATTTCTAGAATTAAATTCGTATACTGACAAAAAGATAGGGTTAAATAATTTATTTTTAATCATTGGGAGAAAATTATCAAGGATAATATAACAGAAAAAAGTAGTCAATCCTTGATTTTACCATCATCTATAATCAGCTCGTGATTTTGACTGGTATTGCCCAGATTTTGTTTCCTTTTAAGCTGTCTTCGGTAAAAAAAATTCGATGGTCCTATGATCCATTTTGGCTCGCATAAACTAATCTATAACAAGGTAAGCAAATATTTCTTGATTAATTGCAGAGAATCATCAACATTGTTACCATCATAACATCCCAAGTCTTCCCACTGTTTTAATAATGCACCCGCCAAAAAAGAGAAGGGAAAAGAAATAAAAAGAGTCCTAATCATCCGTAATATTCATTAGAACTCCAAAACACTAAATAGTTAAAACCATAAGCAACTTCTATAATTTCTTCCTGCTGACTAAGGACGCCAGGCGATAAGAAAAATAACAGGCTTTTCTCATAAGAAGAAAAACAAGACGAAGGTTGATATTTACCCAATCGCAATCCCATTTGCACGACGGTTGCCGCCTTCGCGTAACTGTAATCGAAAATCGTTGAGACACCATACTCTTGGTGGCTGGTAGCAATTCTAACAACGGAAACGGATGATAAGCGGTGGACAGTGGTGGCATCCCTTAATTGTACTTATAGTGCACAAAATCTCGTTTTATCACAGTGTCCTGCAAATTCGCAAATGATGCCCGCATCGACCGTTGAAAAGGACCAACTGACTTCAATTAGTACTCTCTAAACATAATCGGATTAAGTATAGTATAGATAAGCTAATACTTGATAAAATGCAAGTCAATATCTAGAAATCTAAGAGCCAAAAAACATACATGTCAATTATATCTATGTACATATTTGTAATAAACCATAAAGCAACATAAACACAAATGTCATGACTTATTGAGTTTATTGTCGTCAACTAAAGAACAGTCGACTTAATTCGCCTTTTTGTTTGTCCTTCTCCAACTGTCCCTTCATTAAGCCATTCAACTAGCCTCAACTGTTCATACTGCTTCCTTAATTGACAACTTTTAGTATTGTGCCATGCTATGTCGCAAAAAAAGCACTTCATCTTTACACTTGTCCTACTCATCCTACGCTGACATGAGACCTCTTCTTTCGTCATTCTTCGTTTTCGCTTTGGTCTTCCCATTTTTTTCTTTAGTGGCAAAGGTTGAGATGCTTCCGATTTGTTGGCTCCTAGAACTTGTTACTTCTGATTAGCTGCAACATGAATTGGTACGAAGCAAAATTTCGGTTTCTTGTACTAATCATCAATGTAGTCCTCTGTGTTGTGGCCCTTCAATTGAATGGCACACATGGCATGTGCACAAGGAATTCCACTTAGTTGCCATACTTTACATGAACAATTCCTTGTACCTAAATGGACAACATACTTATCAGAACTCTTCATTATCTCATATCCTTCAATCCCCATTCAAATAGGATGATAATACCTATTTGCAGCCAAGTTCTCAGCAAAATTCTTGACAAAGATGGTGCCCTCATTTCCACATTCATACTCCCACTCATCATTCTCAATCACAAAATCCCCACCGTAGCAAACTATGACAACGACATAATCCTTGACATAAGCCATTTTTGCACCAAGAAAAAGAATAATTAGTTTTTGGGACTACATCCACAAAAAACAACAGACAATTGCACATGTGAGTCCCCCAACTCTCATGGATTTTATTAAAGAAAATGGAAGGGGGAAGAGATGCATATATTAGGTCATTTACTAGAAAGATACCATCCACGACAAAAAGAGGTTCCCATACTGACAATATGCCCCTACATGACAGCCAAAAAAGAGGTCGCCACTTTAATTATTTGTCTTCCCTTCCCTTAAAATATTAACAAAAAAACAGAGGTCCCCATGATAAGCTCAGGTCCTCACGACACCCATTTCAACACTTTAATTTATAAAAAGCGACCAGACGTTCTCACAACAATTACTTCGAGTAGTCAAAATCGCTACCGCACATCACATTTCACATCTAACCCCTAAAAATCGCCCTTGCACATCACAATACCATATCCAAGCTCTAAACACACATCAAAGTAGCACCATTCTAAATCACACATCACAATAACACTAAATCTTCGAGGTCGAGCCTTAATTTTTCCCTCGTCGAATCCTACATTTCGAGGCAAATTCCTAAATTACCAATCCGAACCCCCATTAGGGTTCTAGTACCTCTTCTGACCCCTAAATCGCACATTAAAGTATCATCCGAGCCAACCTCCACATTTCCCCACCAAGCCTTAAATTTTCTATCGGAGCCCTAATAAAAGAATTCGAGCCCTAATTTCATAACAGGGGAGAGGGAGAAGGGGCCAAACCTGGAGGAGCGATGATGGTGAGTAGCAATGATGACCATCAACGGCGACTAATGATGGCGACCGATGACCACCTCTGGGCGTGAATGGCGATGAAGAGAAGGGCCTGAGATCTAGGGTGAATGCAACTAAATGGGGAGGAACGACGACAGCTAGGTTCGTTTAAGCCAAAATAACCTAAACGACGTCGTTTAACACCAAGGAAAAACGACTTCGTTTAGGTCGGCTCAGTCAGCGTGGATGGACGACGTTGTTTTTGTCGTCCACGTGTGCTTTTTTTTTTTTTTAAACATTTGCCACCTCAGTAAAAGATGTCGTCGGAAAATGCCGCGTATGCAATTTGGCCGGATTTTCTCGCCGGTGGTACTCAAGTGATCCATTTTGCTCCGATTTTGGCACTTAAGTGTCACTTTCGTAACTTTTGGCATTTAAGTATCCCTTTGTGCCAACTTTTGGCAATCCAGGGGTCCATGTGTCGCAAAAAACCTTTTGTTAGATGAAGATGGTTTGGAAACCACCCTTCTCTTATCCCCATTTCAATTTGTTTCCTCACAGGAACAAGTTGGTTGAAGTTCTTGACTTATGTGCTAGTCATTTGGTTATGAAACTCAAATTGGAGAGTTTTAATAAACAACTTAATCAATTGTTTGTTAGTAGGCTCGGGAGTGATTTGAGCTGCCAGATTTCGCCACCTCACGGCATACTCCTTAAATGACTTGCTTATCTTCTTCTCCATTTGCTCAAAATCTTCCATGGAATGTGCGATATCCATATTGAACTTATACTGCTTGAGAAATGCATCGGCCACCTCATTCCAAGTGTCAAGAAGGTTTATGTTCTTCATAATGTACCAGCTCGGGGTAGGTCTGATCAAACTCGCATAGAATGATTGGATCATGAATGGGTCATTTTTGACATATTGGGTCGTCCGTGCATGGTACATTTGTAGGTGAGCTTCCGGGTTAAGGAATACCATCATATTTCTCAAACTTCGATATTTTGAACTTATTCAACCTCTTAACCTTCTCATGTATAGACTAAATAATGGGAGTGAGTTTTGTATTTCTTGCAATTGTCTCACTTTCTCCTTAAGATTTGCAAGGCGTTCATCTTGCTTCGGCTTAAGAGCACTGTCATACTTGTCTTTCTCAACAATGGCTGGCAATGGGTCATCCTCCAGCTCAAGCATGTCATTATCAATTTGGGCCTTGTTCACTTGTTTCAGGATTACTAACTTAGGGAAATGGGGTACAAGAATCTAATTCACTATAAGAAATTCGATTTGAGTCATCATACGTTGCATAGAGGTGAGTAACTAGTTGAGCTAATCTTCCACATTGGTAATACGATCACACATCTCAGTTTAGCTCTTGATCTTGTAATGGTGAGTGAACGTGGACAATCCGTTATCACATAGTTTGAAATGAATGCATATAAGCATCACATACAAAACATGCCAATCCATGACAAAGGTTTGACAACTTTTATTCATTCATCAATGGAAAATGATCTTTATTCAATAAAACTTCTAAACGATGACTATGAAAGCAAAAACTTGCAAAATTCCTAAACAAATATTCTAGAAATATAAATGACTCAACCTCCTAAATAATAAATCTAATAATGAAAAATAGATTCAAGCTTTTCTATTTAGCTCGATCTATATACACAAGAGAAGCGACACTCTTTTATAACTACTCATAAGGTCGAGCTAACTTGGCGGCACACTCTTTAGCTTGTTCGGTCTTTCTCTTAAGGCGGTTATACTTCGTACGACACGTGGACTTGACAAGCACTTAAGATATCTTCGAGAGCATTTTCTCGGGATATTGTGTGATTGGATGTATTCTTTTGATACATAATAGATTTTTTGCTCACCTTTCAACTTTTCCTTAAATGGTATTGACTTCGATGATTGACACATATCCTACATTGCCTTGAGCAAGTCAACGGATTGCTCATGGTTGCCAATTTTATTGGTGAAATCAACTTAGATTAACTCGGGTCGGAGACGTGGAGGGAGCTCTTGCATAACTTGATACGGATGGGCCACTCGGAGGGAATAATGCTCAATCACATCGTGAAACCCAATATAGGAATTGGTCGAAATCCATTACAAGTGAGCCATACCCTTGGGACTTGGAACCAATTAGCAATGCCATTGGAAACCTTTGGGGCTAAGATTTTTCATAAAAGTTAACCATTCGGAATAGTTTTAATTCGGAGCATTTAGTTTGTCTCTTTATAGCTCAAAATAGGGTGGTTAGAGTTATTAACCTCATGTATTATCAAAAGATCACCGCATCCTTTTTATATAAGAAAGGAATTAAATTTGTAAAAGCTCAAGCAGGGCATGGAGTGTTTTGTCACCATTTTGCTTATATTTAGTGAGGGAAATGAAAGTTTCAGTCAAAATAGTGTTGACAAAGTTCTTTTCCATGCAAACTTATTAAACTAGCCATGCAATTGTTGGATTACAGGTGTTCCTATAGTAAGGAAAAACTACAAACCCAAAGTAAACTTGTAAGAAAATCCTACGCTTTTGAATAGGAGAGACATTTTCAAAACATTTGCTTAAAAATGAGAAAAGGCATGTCCCACAATTTCAAAACTTTTTTGACCTCATTTTGTTCAATGCTTAGAAACCTAGATAAAATGAGTATAAGCTCTATTCCGATAAGTGGAATTCAGTGTCCAAAGATTTTCTAATGACATGCTATATTCTTCCAATGTAGGCATAAGTTCATGCTTACTGTAAATGAAAGTAGATATTTTTGGTCACTAGAAATGTGCCAACGCTTGGATGAGCCCAAAATGGACCTTCACTTCTAATAGAGGGAGCAACCACTCTATCTTGGATTTCACAAAAATATGGCCATTTGAGTTGAGTCTGCTTAACTATATGCTTAGCTCATCCTTAGGAGTAATAACGATTCAAATGTCGACTTCTTCCTTTGTATATAGACCAAGACTCACAACCAACCTAATGTCATGGACCAATCAAACATACGGAAAGAAAGTGAATTGCCAGACAAAGATTCATAAAACTTACTTTACCCAATCGAACCATGGCAATTACATAGACATGCACATGAAATGTGAGGCTCAATTTCTACTCTAGATAGGTTTAGTAAATAAAGCCATAGGATTACCGGACTGAACCAACGTGGTCGTGGTTTGGTCGATGTTCCATGACTCTAGTTTTGTTAAAGAGCCGACTCATGTTGTATGGTTGTAAATCGGGGTGGTAACTTTAGGACACCATAAAGAAGTTCAGGACATAAGAATGACAACTCATACTACGAGGTTGTAGTTGGAGTGTCCATGGTCTCAGCACTATTCTAATAATCCTATGTGTCCAGGTCTGACGCAAGTTGTGTGTGCAGTGTAGTGTACATGCAAGGCATGCACAACAGTTTATATCAAACAACACTTCACACTTGAAAATAAAATATACATTCTTACACTTCCCTACAAAACAAAGGTTAGTAAATACTTCCCCTAATACCCCACATTTTGCAAGAACATTTAACACCTTAAACGTTAAGAGTGTACCTAGGATCTTTGCTGCCAAATATAAATATTTTGTCAAGAAAGGAAAACAGCCTAAGTCCACTAATTTTTTTTTTTTTTAAATCCCCAGTGGAGTCGCCAAGTCGTCATGACCCAAACTTGAGTAAACCACCTAAGATTTGACTAATGAATTACTAGACCTAAACTTAGCTCGGGCTATCCCCAAACCCATACCAATTTGCGAATTAGGTTCGAGTTCTTAACATACAAATAATTTTTCTGTTAAGAGTCGTCACTAATCAATTTATGGTAGGTCCATTGGACACTTAAGTAAAATAACAGGAGAATTATTTTACTCTTACAAACCATAGATTTTAAGTATGGGGACTTAATTATACTAAATTTATCTAATGCCCTTTTGGTATGGTTCTTTTCATGAAAATAATGTTTATTAGGCAGCTTAAATCATCTATGCGGGTGTGTAATCCACCAATTTAACATCCAATAAAATAATCCATGCGAGTGTGTAATCCACAAATAATGGATGTTAAATTGGTGGATTACACACCCGCATGGATGATTTAAGCTGCCTAAAATAATAAATAAATTACACTATCGGCGGTGGCTTCGTTGGATGAAGGCTCCGTTGATCCTTCTTCAAAGGTGAGGGGTTCGAAACCCAGTGGAGGTGCTTGGTGTCTTAAGTGTGATGTCGAAGTGGTGGGCCTTCCGCTAGCGTCACCCTGGGTTTACCTCGCCGGCTACCGGCTATATGGGGGTTCCCGGATCACTAAAAATAATAATAATAATAATAATAATAATAATAATAATAAATAAATTACAAAACTTACCTCATAGTAATGAAAACATCCATAATGTTAGCTCAAAATTCACATCAATAGCCCTATATATGATTTGTAATTAACATGTAGTCACTTAATCTTCTAGGATTTTCTCTTATTTAATGAAACCTAATTTACGTGTCATGCATTGTAATGATGTACAAAAATGTATATATACTAATATGACATGCAACGTGCAACCTCATATGCAAATTATATGTCATGCGACATTACTTACATGACATAATCTAATGATGGGCAGATAATAACACAATTATCCTAATATGTTACATCTTTAAATGGTCCTAAATAGACAATGACTAAATGATGCGCAAGGGATGACTTAATTCTATATGACACATGCATGATATTTTTTATGTTTTCTTTTATTTTTAATTAAAATTCGAAATTAAAATTACCCAATAATTAAACATGCAATTTAATTAAAGAACAGGAAATCTAACTCCCAAAGCAATGTTTTTGGTATTTTTATTTCAAAAATTCGGAGTAAATAAATAAACTATTCTAAACATGTAATCTAACTTAAAACAAGCAACTAGCAAGAATCAAATCTAATTCAAAGATATTTTTTGGGTTTTTGTTTTTTGTTTTTTTTTTTAGGAAAGCAATCAAACAATGGATAGATATTTAATTAAATAATGTAATCCACAATTTTATGTTATCTACGTCAATAAGGACATGAAATAAACCAACGATCATATCCAAATGGTTATGGATATTGATGGAAGGCTTATCCATTTAAATTTGGAAATGGATAAATCAACGATCATATCGAAATGGTTGTGGACAAGATAGAAGATTTTCCGTAGCCCAAGCATCCTATCTCGTGGTTAGAAATCAGGCGGCTGTCTAGGTATGTTGTTAAGTCAGGAAAGTTTCATAACTCGAGGGAGGTATGGTTTTGTGGATTATAAGTAAATATCTAACATAATATTTTAATATCCAACAAAACATATCCGACAATTGTAGAATATATCGAATTACTCAAATAAGGTAGTAAAATATTATAAATATACTAGAGATGTGCATTTATTCACTTTCCGAATTCAAATCAAACGCAATCAGATCGGGTTGCAGCTGGCTCCTTGACATGAACGGCAAGCGACAGCAGCGAGCAGGGGCAAAGGCTCATGCACGGCGGCCGTTTGAGGGTGGCTCACGTCAGGGACGGTGGTAGGGAGCCGCAGCTACTTGCCTTCGATGCCAGGTAGCAACTCGACAAAGGGGGGCGCAGCGACTGGCTTAGTTCGTCACCCAAGGGAGTGTTGGCTATTTGTGCGCTTTTTCGAAGTTTTCACGTCGCCACACGCCCAAAAACTCTCACGATTTCCTCTTCAATTCTTTTCTTTTGCTTGCTCAAGCAGGAGGGCTTCAACGCCCACAATGCTTGTTGCCTTTGTTGAGCCTGGACAAATCTAAAAGCAAACAAACCCTCCGCCTTTCTTTTTGCCTTCTCTCACATGTGCTGCTCCAGTTCTTGGCTTCTTTCCTTCTCCGGGGAAGTAACGTCGCGCGAGTTGAGAAATCTCTGAATACCGGGCAACGAGGTAGGACTCTTCTCGGTGCAGGGGCAACTCGTCGTCCGTGTCGGTGTCGCTGACTTAGACTGATTGACGGCCGCAGCTGATGAAGTCCAGCAGATTGTCACGATGTTGCCGCTTCGCGATGTGATGCTCGAAGGTGTCGACCAGCAAGCGGCGTCATTGATGAACAGCAACAAACGAGGTGGCAACGGGCATAAAGGTAGGAGTTATGGTCGATGGACGGTAAGGGGGATTAGCGAATTGTGAGGTGCTCCACCGACCTTCTCTCTCACGTGTGTATCCCTTGGTGTGTTCTTGAGACATAACATCTTATATATAGTGAAAAACTAGATTTAAACTTAATCTCATTGGCTTAATTTAGGCTTTTTTCATGTAATGAGCAGACTAAAGCTCAAGACCTATTTTAAATTAATTATTAGATTAAATTAACCACAATTTGGCTCGTCTTCCCATGGAAATTTTGCCCACTTGGTCCCCTAGTGCTAGCCGAATTTTGTCCTGCTATATGAGCTCAATCTATTTACTTTTAAATTCATAATCGTTTATCGCCAGTTCAATGCTAGTGTAATTAATAAAAATATAAACTAAATAACAAATGACCCTAAAATTACATCCTATGCAACTTAATTTTATTTTTTTGTTATTTTTTATGTAATAAATGAATGAATCTAGATTTCAACAGTAGAATTTGCTTTGCTTACGTCATAAATCAGGAAGTGTCGTGCCGATAGGAATTCCTTCCACGGGGGCTTGAAAAGGCCCCAAAACGGTTGATGAAAGCCTCGTCCGATCTCCCACTAAAACGTATTTTCGATTTTTACTTCCTTCGGTCGGTTCCTTTCGGATCTACCCTCTCGCCTCTGCGTAATCTCGCGAGACGAGAACCCTGACCTGATCGGCGGCGGCGGCGGCGGCGGCGTTCGATCTCCGACCGCGACGCGCCTTTTTGTGCCCCATCCGCATTGATCGGAGCCCTCAGGATGCTGGGCCCTCTCGCGAACTGGAGGGAGAGCTTGGAGAAGATCGCCCTCGCCGTGCACGACGGCGATGACGACGACGACGACGACGGGGAGGGGCTCGAGATCTACCGCCGGAGCAACGGGGACGCTTCCTCCGTCTCCGATCGGAGGAACTCGCACGGCCTCGCGCATTCCCCGTCCCTCTCGCGGTCCCCCGTGGCCAACGGATACGGCTCCGCTCACGATTCGGAGGTGCGCTTTTCGATTGGGCTGGCTGTTTCACGAAATCTGATGTGCGTTTGCCTGCGGAGCCGTTGCTTGAGCTCGTTGCGTCTTCTCTGTTATGTTCAATTTTGGGTTGAATAGATGAGTCTCGCTCCCGAACTGCGGTCGAGGGCAAATTGTTTTGTCTAGGCAAGATTCGATTGACTTGTGGTCGCTAATATTGTTGCTCAATTGATGAGATGCGACATTGGAATCTATTTGCCGACTTTGAAGACGCATACCCTTTTTATTGGTATCCATGCGTGCTTAAGTTTCTGAGAGATTTAAATCTAAATTACAGTCGTCTGCATTGCAAAACTTCGAGCTTGTCTTCCAAATGCACAATCGAAAGGGGTTTGTTGCTTGAAATTGCGACTTTTTGCACTAAGATTAGAGTTACGGCATGAAGACCCCCAGTTTTGAAGCTTGAATAAATCGATTCATCTTTAAGCATTTGAAGCCTGAATAAATTACTTCATCATTAACCTTTAAGCACAAATAAGTGGTTGTGGTTCCTTGCGGTGAACTCTTAAAGATAGCATTTGACTTTTAGTGCTGCTGAATGTTGTATGTACTTGTAAGGCAACCCATCTTAGGCACTCTGCAACTCTACACCGTCTAGGGTGTCAGGATGTGTAATGTTTGTCCCCCCGGGTTTAAAGTGATGTTTCCCCTTGATCCTTTCAATATGCACAACTTTTCCTGCTTCACAAACTGATGCCTTTGGATGCAATCAGAGCGAAGCAGATACATTAAAAAAAATGGATGCTCAGAATTTATGTCTTAAGCATGGTCTCAGAATATATGTCTTAAGCATGGTCTTTCTTTACTGTTTTCTTTTCAGTAATTTCATTTGTGAGGATTGCTTAGTCCAATCACAATGTTTGTTCTTATATGGTAGATTGAGCAATACAAAGCAGAAATCAAAAGGCTACAAGAATCAGAAGCCGAAATAAAGGCCCTATCAGTAAATTATGCAGCTTTGCTAAAGGAAAAAGAGGTAAATTGATAGATGATTTGCTGCTCTTATTATGATAATTGATGCACGTGACTTGCATCGTTGGAATCAGTGCTTTAAAGTTTTCAAAAGCTCTTAATTTGGTATAATGGCTTGACATCTGGGGTAGTTTCATTCTTTGTACCACTAGATATGTACTCCTGATGCAATTTATATCACGAGATGCAGGTTATTGTGTTCTTTAGTAGCTTGGACCTGAACTTATGTATAGCTGATGTCCTGAAACTTGCAGATGTGATTGATCCCTCATAAAGATTTTATAGTCCCTGGAAGTTGTTCAATTGTCTTTTCTTTCTCCCCAGTGAACCTAGTAGTTAAGGAGCTTGGGATTGAACCTAGTCCATTGCTAAAAAATTACATTCCTGGATCTCAGCTGGATGCACTTTCATAATTTTTTTGTCCTTTGCTCTTCCTTTTAAATATTCAAAACTGATTAGTTTTCAAAATATCTTCATTTCAGTCTGATCTTTGTTTATCCTACTTAAAAAGAATATGACCGGTGGCGCACATGTTCAACGAACATTCTATGATTGAGCTACTTGTCATGACTCCTTGTCTGTTGTGATGGATTCACTGTCTTATTGATTATTTGTTATTTTTTCCAAGTTCGTTAAATATGTCCTCGCTCATTTACAACTTTTTTCTTGTCAAGCAGGATCATATTTCTAGACTGAACAAAGAAAATGGAGCATTGAAGCAGAATCTCGATGCGACTGTCAATGGTGTTAAAAATGAAAGCATGAGAGCATCTATAAATAGCACAAATGCGCTCAAGGTAGGTCATTGAATGTAGGTTGGTGTGGAAAAGGACGTATATTGTCAGAAATTTTTTCTGCTTTTATTTAACAATGAATCATTTGGTTGAATGTTGTTGAGAATGGTTGGAACATTTATTCTGACTTTTCTACTATATTTGCATTGCTTTTAACTGGCACAAGTGGTCACTTGAAAGCTTGGTTCTTTGCTCACTTTTAGACCCTTCATGTCACATTATTCTGTTACATCAGAAATTCTAGCTGTATTGATACTTTATGCACTTGCTCATGTTTATAGACATGTTCTAATCATGGATCGGCTGATCAGAGTGACTCAAGGGTGCGTTCGGGCAACTTAACAGCTTTTGGTTACTAACAATTGTTAGAGATATGAAACAGTGACACAAGAAAAGAGAACTCGTAAATATGCCAGATATCTTCCGTTATTTGCCTAATTGTGCCATGGCATCTATTTATAATATTACGAGGTTTCCAGTAGTCTGAAGACTGGTCCTGCTTTGGTTCTAGCTCTCTGAACTGTAAAAGATGCGGAAACACAACCTTGGTACTGTTAGCATTTTGTCATCCTGTGCTATGAGGAAAGTCATATAGAGTACACATTTTTGAGGTGACATTTGTACTCCTTGACAATGACAGAGTACTAGAAATGAGAGCTGGACTAATAAAAGCTAAATTATTTGGCTTCCATGTCATCTATTTCTGACCAATGGGAATTTGGTATTGTTCTGCTATATTATTGTTTGGCATAGATGTTTTATACATCTATAGAAATTACAGACTACTTTGCCTGAAGAATATAAATCTTAAGATGGCAATGTGCCTGAATATTCTTCACAATGTTTAGGAGGGTAATGACCAATCACCAAACCGGCAACACAAACTTGCGTCGCAATTGAAAACACGTTCCGGTGTAAATCATGGACAGAATGGTATTATCTCAAGACTGGACATTGCTGGCAATGGAACTAGGCATGCTGGAGAACATGATGGTTTTTGGGCTAAAGAAAAGGTAATGGCGCTTTGTGTTCAATCCTCCTTTGTTATGTGGATGCTAGCATTTCGTATGATGCATGGCGGAGGTAGAAGTTTTTTCTTAATTAGTCCATGTCTTGTCACTCAAATATGATCTTAAATGGATACGCTTGACAAATATCTATGAATGCCCTTTAGGAGCTTGCAGATTTGCTAGAAGAAAAAAACCGGTCCCTTGCAGCACTACAAGCTACTCACCAGTTACAAATTGGAGAACTCGGGACGGAAGTGGAGAAGGAACGTAAAAGATTAGCAACTGTAGACATTGAATTGCAAGGTTTATTCCAACTCTTGCGATTATTATGCATTGTGAATTAGAGTGCATGTGAATTTTTTGGGATTCTCATATATTGATCTCATTTTCAGAGGAACGCAAGTTGAATGAAGCATTTCAGACCAAACTTCAGTCACTGAAGAATGAGAAGGATAAAGTAAGTGCTTTAGGTTTTGTTTTGATTTCCTAGTATGCCTTATGGATATGCATACTTACCTGTTTATTTTGTTCACATAATCACTTTTCAAAATGTCTAGTTGGGTTATTGTAGTTCTAAAATGATGTCAATTAGGTCTTTCTTCAAATATTCCTGAAAAACTAGCTGGTCTTGCACTTTACCTAGAATGATGTGACACTTTTTCCACGTGCCAGCAGCTATGTGGGCTACTTCACATGAGGTTTCCACTCTCAAAGTACAACAAACTAACTAAACGAAGATTTGTAAAGTAGAATGATTTGGAAAAAAGGAAGCCCAAAATTCGATGACCAAAAATTTGTAGCAGCTACTTCTCTGGCCAAAATACCTTCTCTTTTTATTACAGCTCAAGTGAACACTGATGTCAAAGTAATTATCTATGGTACTGGTCATTTTCTCTTCCTGACTTGGTTCAGCTAACTCAGATGTCTTCTGTTTTCTATTTTTTTCTATTGGCAGATTTTCATGGAGATGAATCAAGTGCGCAACGAATTGAATGAGAAATTATTGGAAATAAAAAGATTGCAAATTGGATTGGACAGGCATGAGAACAAGGATGTTGATGGGACTTTTGAGAGACTAAAAAGAGTCATTGCCTCCCTGGAAAAGGAAAATAATGACCTCAAGGTTGTGATCTGCTGTCAGTGTCTATAATACTTTTCCCCCTAATCTTTCACATGTTAATTACATTTTTGGTTATTTCTTCACTGTCAAACTGTGTGGTAAATGACTTTTGTAGGCAGAGAAAAGTGAACTTGAGGTTGTTTTGAGGACGACCAGGAACTCTTCAACTATCAAAGGAGCCCAAAGTAGTGTGAATGAGGTGATCTTTTTTTTAATAAGTTTATAAAGACCTACGGCACCAGTAATGATGACATTATGATAGATTTTACATTTTATAACCTTGCTGTGCTACTTTTTCTAAGTAAAGATACTTGTACAGGATGTAGTTCCCTTCGGAACTTCTCGTGAAAGAGACGAATTAAAGCAATCCCTGCAAAAATTGGAGAATGATTTGAAGGAAACACGGAAAGAGAGGGACAGAGCATTGCGAGAATTGAGCCGGCTTAAACAGCACTTGTTGGATAAGGTTACATGTTCATTGTTTTTATTTGCTTTTGGCAGAATAAATTGTCATTTAATCAGATGTTGGTGGAATAGTGGTCAATAAATCAATCATGCTAAATTAGTTTTAATATTCGGATAATTTATCTGCTGATTACTGAATATGCTGGCGGCCCTGTATGCTTTTTTCATTTTAGACATTTAATTATTTGTGAGAAATATCTTGCAAGTAATGAGCTGAAAGTAGTAGGCCTCACTATACTTTGATCAGGTTATTGATGGTTTGCCTCAATGCTAACACAAATATGAGGAGAAAAAGAAAAGGAAAATAAAAATAGAGGTTCTGATTGTGTTGAGCATAATGTTTTAATTTTCATCTTACAGTCTTCAGTTTATGCATTTTCTCTCCAATTATCTGTTCTGCACATTTTTACCATAGCCTAAAAAATTCCCTCTTTACAATGACAATAGAAACTACACCTTTTTTTCCCCTTAAAGTGGATTAATCACATAAGTGCATTTACTTTATCATTTTATATTAAGTGTTCTGTCCTCTTGAAGATCCATAATTTTCAGGTTCTCTCATCAGAAAATATGATTGTTTTTTCTTAGGCCTTCACTTTGCCCTTTAACCATTAGGTCATTTCTTCTCAATTGAGCTTCTTTAACTATGAACAACCAATAATTTTAAATTGTGAATGGTATCTTGTAATATGTAGGATTTATTGCCTTGGCTTTCCAATTTATTTATATTTGGCCTTTTCTTTTTCTTTTTCTGCTTAGATTTAGCATTAGTGGGGAGGTTCCTCATTGTCAAGTATCGTTTCTCTCTTTTTTCTATGGTTATCCCTGGTCCAATCATTGTCATAAATGTTGCAGAACTGTGCCCATCAGTCATTGCTGAACTTTACACCACTTTCAACACCAGTGTGATTAAGTGAATGTAATTAGTTTTTTAAATATGACTCAGAATTCCATGTTCATATCTATTTTCGTGCCCGGAGATTCCTTTTCTTTCGCTTTTGCTTTAATTTTGGCTAAGGTTTATATAATCATGCCCCCAAGTACTTCAGCAACCTGTCTGCACGGATGGGAATGCTTAATCTGCTCTAAGAATCACATCTTATTGCTGCTTCTGCTGGACTTAGTGAATATCGCTCATTACATTATAAGTGAATGTGATTTACAATTTTTTCAGTCAAAGTTGAGATTATTTTTCGTGCTGCAATTCATATAGGAATCTGAAGAATCAGAAAAGATGGATGAGGACAGAAAAGTAATTGAAGAATTGCGAGAAGCCAATGCGGCTCAGAAAACTCACATTATGCACCTTGAGAAAGCTCTTAACCATGCAATAGCAAGTCAGGATGAGTTGCGGATGAATAGTAGTAATGAAACTCAAAAGCAGAAGGAGATCATTGAAGACCTGAATAAAAAAATTGCGAATTATATGAGCATTGTAGATAGCAAGAACATGGAGCTGCTGAATCTTCAGACTGCCCTCGGTCAGTATTATGCGGAAATTGAAGAGAAGGTAAATGAAATGCGGCATTATCATGAAAAGATCAGGTTTTTGTGCTTCAGAGAAGGGTTCTTATTCGTCATATCGCTGTTTTCTATCCTTTTTTCTACTTAGGAACGTTTAGCAAGAGATCTGGCTTTGGCAAGAGAAGAATGTGCAAGATTCTCAGAGCTTTTGAATGTAATTTCTCTCTCCCTTTCATCATTAAGATTGATCTTACAGACAAACTTGTATTTTCCTTAATTTGCATGGCCTTTCTCATAACAGCAATCACGGTTTTTATGCACTTGTTACTTCTTACAAAGACTGCATGTTTGAAAGCCCAAAAGTACAGAATTCCCTTCCCTGCATGATGTTCTTATTTTGATGTCCTTGCAGTTGTTGATAGGAAATGGTGAGATTTAATGAAAATTGACGTTCTCAATTAAAGTATATGTTACTTGGGTGACAAGTGTATTCTCTTATCGAGCAAGTTATATGGGAGCTCATACATATACCGAAATAATTTTCAATTAAAGTACGGGGTTTGTACTCGTACTTCATTAGTTTCTTATCTTTTAAAATGAGTCTACTGATTAGCCCACTTGTTACAGAATGCACACAAGTCGGTGGAGGTGTCCGGAAGGGAGAAGGAAGATATTATGGACAAACTCTCTCAAGTTGAAAGGGCGCTGATTGAAGGGAATAACAGAGTAAACAAACTTGAGGAAGATAACGCAAAATTGCGACGTGCACTTGAGCAGAGCATGACCCAACTTAATAGAATGTCCATGGACTCAGATTATCTAGTTGACAGGTTGGCTGGCTGTGATTATGCTGTTGAACTTTTTGTTTCTCTGATAGTTTACTCATTTCAAGTATCTGCTGCTGAAATTGGGACATTTCTTTGTTTAATTCTGCTCACTAACACGAGTATATCCTGCTTTATAATGGATGGCTCATGTCCAGTGGTCCTAATATTGCTATTCTTATGGAAATGGATATTCATGTAGAGAGAATTCAGGAGAGGCTTATTGAGACTTTACTCTTTATACATTTAATCGGAGTTTGTCTTTAAGTTCAATATTTCTGCTAGCAAAGAAGAATCATGCATGCCTGCAGTAATGTATTAATACTCCCAACGTTCTTAAACCCAATTGCAGAAGCAGATGGCTTGGAGTTGATTAGTATCTATTGGCTAGATGAAAAATTTGATGCTGGTGTTCTATGAAAAATCTGCATTGAAATCCTTTGCATAGAGATAGCAAAATATTTGATGACTTGTTATCTCTTCAAACTTTGAATAGTACTAAGTTGTTGTCTAATGCTGTTTCTAATGATGTGGGTGACATCCACAGGCGTATTGTGATCAAATTGCTTGTGACTTATTTCCAGAGAAATCATAGCAAAGAGGTAAGATGACTCCTTTACACATGCTTGATTTTGCACTTCATATGCATTACCTTGAAAAAGGTCAGTTTAGGTATCTGGGGCCCGTAGTATGCTCAGAGCAATGCTCACTAATAGAGTGAACTAAGTCCAAAAATTTTGAAGTTGGGTATTGCTAGCTTCATCCTGCTGCATAGAGTTGCTGCATCATAGATATGATTTCTCAATTGGTACCTTTTGATTGATTTTTTTTTTTTGTCATTTCTCTGGAGATTTTCAGGTTCTGGATCTTATGGCACGCATGCTTGGATTTTCAGATGAAGACAAACAGAGGATTGGTGTTGCACAACAAGGACCTGGTAAAGGTGTCGTTCAGGGTGTCCTGGGTATTCCTGGCCGTCTAGTAGGTGGTATCTTGGGAGGAAGTTCGGTTGAAACACATGCTAATATGGCATCTGACAATCAGGTTAGTGTTTCATTTTTGAGATATAAATTTACGCTGGGTAAATGAAAGCTCCTCTCTCTCTCTCCCTCTCTCTCCCTCTCTCTCTCTCTCTCATTAGAATTTCCAATCCAAAAACTTCACTATTAAGCGAGGAGAGATTGTATGTATTTATGGCCAAAACAAACCCCATAGATTAGCATGTGGAGTAATTTAATTACTCATCATCCTAAAAACTGATTAAGAGTTAATACTTGATTTTGACCAGACCGGTCAGCTAGTTGAGCATGGTCAAACTTGGGGACTGGTTTGGTTCTCAGTTCAACCAGTTGAAGTAGGCATGTACGAAATTGCCAAATTCGCATCTAAATCTTGCATCTGTCTGGTTTGGTTCTCAGTGCAACCAGTCAGAAGTAGCAGATCTGGTTCTGATCTAAAAACACTCTTTTGCATGTACGAAATTGCCAAATTCACATCTAAAACTTGCCTCCAGTCAGAAGTAGCAGATCTGGTTCTGATCTAAAAGCACTCTTTTTTGCATGTATGAAATTGCCACATTCGCATCTAAAACTTGCATTTGCTCCCTTTTAAAACTAGTTTTTCCACCTAATGAGTTGGGTTCCATCTTGTTTCTCGCTCTCTGCCTTGCTGCCTTAATTGCCAGGCTGATTTAGTTTCCATTAATGCTTTTCCAATACACGGGTCATCTGTCGGTCCTTTAGTTCTTGAATTCTAGATTGCTCGAGCCTCATTCCTTAATGTTTCAGCGTGCCCAAAAAATGCATTCTTTCCCCCTGAAGGGTGTTGATTGATTCATGTCATTTTTCTTTACGATGCCATGTTAAGTGGGTAAAATTATCAACCTAATGCTATTTCCGGCGTTCCTTTTCAGTCCATTTCCGATCTCTGGGTTGATTTTCTTCTCAAAGAGTCTGATGAAAGGGAGAGAAGGGACCGTGACGCATCCACGACCAACTCGGCAGTTGATACTAGTGGAAAAAGTCCAGACGCAGTTGGCACTACTCCACGTTTACCAGATAACAGAACATCTGCGGCGGCTGGAGCTCCACCCAGTTTCTCAAGATTTAGCCCATCCATGAGCCAGGGCTCCAGTGCCCTGCCATTTCAGGGGAATACACGACCACCCGAACGATACGGGTCTGAGTTCTCCACAGTTTCTCTATACAACTCGGATAATACATCATGGACTTCTAGACCTTTTTCCGGATAAATCAATGCCGAATCATGTAATTAACCAAGTATAGGAAATTCTGCTGTGTAATCTCCGCTGCTTTTGTCATACCACCCTATTGCGATTCGTTTGAATACAAGATTGTTCGCCCCGATTTTTGTGACATCAATGTGAATAATAAGAATGCACATCGGTGCTGATTTGCCATTGCAAACTTCAAAAGCCGGTTGTACATGTTTATGTGTGCAAGAGATTTTCTGTGACCTTTCATGTGATTTTTCGTCATGTTGTGAACATGGTAGAGTATGCTTTTGATGGAATGGCTCTCTAACATTTCTATTTTAGAGAATAATTTTTTTAAAAAAAGTCTTTTTCTATATCTATTTTCTAGAACAATTTCTGAGTAAAAAAATGTATTTGATAATTGTATAAAATTTTTATTTTTGGAATAGAAAAAAATAAAATTACATTTTGTACGATCCATAATTTTTTTTTTATAACGTATAATTTCTTTTAATCTTTTAATTTTTTTTAGATTTTTCTTTTTCCCTATCTTCTTCTTCTTGCTCCCGGCATTCAGCGTTCGGCAGCCGGCGACCAACATCGGTAGATAGTGGGAAAGGCGGGCGGCAAGGAAGAAGAAGAAAAGAAAAGAAAGAAAATGAAAATTTATTCCTGAAAACAAAATGCTACTTTTTTTTTATATCTTATTTATGTTTTAAATCTATTCCCCGACTATTTTTCTATTTTGGAGAGTTGAAAAATTTGTTGACATTATCAAATGGATTTTTGTTTTTTTTTTTTTTTTTTTGGGTAATAAAAGAGCATAAAAATTGAAGTGTTACTATGTGCAGCTTTAGATGCTTTGGCTTGTTTCCTAGCATGAAAAGGAAAGCAAATGTAGTGAAGGACCCAGAATAAATTATGATAGGTTTCTATGCGTAAGCATGAAAGGGAAAACAAATGTAATGAAGGACCCAAAATGAATTATGATAGGTTTCTATGCGCCTGCATGTTTGTTTGTATGAGCACCTAGAAGAGAGGGCATTTTCTATGTGCACGCTTGTCTTGAAACAATGAATGGTATTAATAAATAATGGATTAATATTTTTAATGAGAATTCATTATGGGCTATTTTTTATTATTCATTTATTTATGAATTTAAATTAATTTAATTTGAATGGAATAGTCAATGATAATTTATTTAATCTGTTTTTTATTATTCATTTATTTATGAATTTGAATCAAATTAATTTGAATGGAATAGTCAATTATAATTTATTTCATCTGTATAAAAATATACACTTAATATACAACGTATTCTAACGTGTTATAAATTTTGTTTTTTGAAAAACAATATGTAGGTGTGGCATGTCATGGGCATTGTATCATGCTTGCGTATCAATGTCAGTATAATTTAGCTTATAAAATTCGCCAACTTCTATAAATGGAGAGAATGTGTCAATACATCAAATCCCCATCCGAGAAAAGGATCGTCGCTCACTCTCCCTTCCAGGTTTCCGATTGGGAAATCCGATTCGGTTCCAAGCGTTGAGTCTGGTTGGGTTGTTGGTATAGGGATTCGATTTGCAGACCTCCTAAGACCGACCCAGGTCCGCGCCGCCTTCCGCCATCCCGCAAAGGGCAATTTTCCCACCTACGATGTAGGCCGAGAAGAAGTACATTACGCTGGAGGAGCTCTGGGAGCACAGCTCGCCGGGGGATCTGTTGATCTCGATCCAAGGGAAGGTGTACGATGTGACGGAGTGGGCGAAGCGCCACCCTGGCGGCGAGGTCCCGCTCTGCACCCTGGCGGGGCAGGACGTGACCGACGCGTTCCTGGCACACCACCCTGGGTCGGCTTGGCGGCACCTAGAGGGGCTCTACACCGGGTACTGCGTCCGGAACTTCGCCCCCTCTGAGGTGTCCAAGGACTACCAGCGGCTCCACACTGAGTTCGCCCAGCTGGGGCTGTTTGAGGAGAAGGGACACGTCGCGGTGTGCGCCCTGGCATCCATCGCGCTGATGCTGTCGCTGTGCGTGTACGGCGTGGTGGCATGCGAGGGCGCGGCGGTGCACTTCCTCTGCGCCGTCCTGCTCGGGCTGCTATGGATCCAGAGCGCCTATGTGGCGCACGACTCCGGGCACTACCAAGTGATGACGACCAGGGAATACAACCGGGTGGCCCAAATCCTGGCGGCCAACTGCCTGACCGGCGTCAGCATCGCGTGGTGGAAGTGGACCCACAATGGCCACCACATCGCCTGCAACAGCCTCAACCACGACCCGGACCTCCAGCACATCCCGGTGTTCGCCGTCTCCTCGAGGTTCTTCAGCTCGCTCACCTCCATCTTCTACAGCCGGAAGCTCAAGTTCGACTCCATGGCGAGGCTGATGGTGAGCTACCAGCATTGGACGTACTACCCGTTCATGTTCCTGGGGCGGATCAATCTGATCGTCCAGACATTCCTCCTCCTCTTCTCCAAGCGAAAAGTCCCGGATCGAGCCCTCAACATCCTGGGCATCCTCATGTTCTGGACCTGGTACCCTCTGCTCGTGTCCTACCTCCCCACCCGGAGTGAGCGAGCCATGTTCGTGGCCACCAGCCTCAGCGTCACGGCCATCCAGCATGTCCAGTTCTGCCTCAGCCACTTCTCCACCGACGTCTTCGTGGGCCCGCCCAACGGGAACAACTGGCTCGAGATGCAGACCCACGGGACAATCAACGTCCGGTGCCCGTCTTGGATGGACTGGTTCCACGGCAGTATGCAGTTTCAACTGGAGCACCACTTTTTCCCGCGGTTGCCCCGGTGCCAGCTGCGGCGGATCGCGCCGCTCACCCACGACCTGTGTAAGAAGCACAACCTCCCCTACTGGAGCCTCTCCTTCTGGGACGCCAATGTCTCCACCCTTCGGACGCTGAGGACCACGGCGCTACAAGCACGCGACTTGTCCAAACCAGTGCCCAAGAACCTTGCCTGGGAAGCCATCAACACCCACGGCTAATGAGCAGGTGTGGGGGGAGCGCTTTGACGCCTTTTGATTCGACATTTACATATCAAAATGTTACTAAATATAACAAATACATATGTAAATTTTATTAAAGCAAAAATAAAAGCAACTCCCACTAAATAATAGCATCTCATGATGCTTCTAAATCCATGTTAATGACATGTCGATCAAGAGCATAAGGCTGAAGGCATTTAGTTAGGAATCGGCAAGTATATTATCTATGAAAATATGTTATATTCTAATGTCACCATTTTGTACTTTTTCTTTATAGTAAAAAACTTGACCGCTATATATTTAGACCTTTTAAGACTTCTATCGTTGTTAGTAAATAATACAACAGAACTATTGTCTCAATACAACCGTACATGTCTATCCATAAAATTAAATACGATTTCCTCTTTTGGCCAATAACCATAATTTATAAAGGCCAACAAAGTGAAGGATGTTGACTTTGATTATGAAATTCGGCCAAAAGTACTTTAATCTTGGAAAGAATTATGGTGTTCTATGTTATAATAGTTTATAGTTTCTTATATAAATGTTCTTTTGCCCTTTCATTATGGTAAAACTTGTAAATCCTCCTTTCCTGTAATATAACTTTATCACTATACTAGTTAGGATGTATGTGCTATGCACGAGTGTCGCGACCTAAATTTCGGGTGCACCATCTAGAATTAGGCTAATGGACTATTAAATCTAAACTTAGCTCAGGCTTTCCCAAATTCATACTAATTCGCGACTTATGTTCAAATATTTTGCATGCAAAAGATTATTAGCTAGGAGTCGCCATTAATCAACTTACGATAGGTCAATTGGACACCTAAGCAAAATAATGAGAGAATTATTTTATTCCTATAAACCAAAGACTTTGGATACGGGGACTTAATTACACTAGATTTTTCTAATGCCCTTTCGGTATCTTTCTCTTTTTATTTGAAAAAATGTTTTGCAAGCAGCTGGAATTAATTTTAATTCACTTCCTTAACATGTGAGGTAATCATGCGGGTGTGTAAACCACCAATTTAACACTCAAGAAAGCAAATAAAAAAAATGCAGAATTTACCTCATAGCGACGAACGCATCTATGTTGTTATATCAAAATTCACATCAACAGTCCTACAGATGATTTTTAATTAACTTACAATCGCTCAATTTTTGTTTTCACTTATCTAATGAGAATCTAATCTATATGCAATTGAATGTTACTAATCTAACATGAAATGACATGACATAACTATATGACATAAACTATATGACGTCAGCAAAGTAATTTTTGTGTATTTTCTTAATGAGCATGCAATCTATCCTAGAGAATAAAATTAATTCCAAGACAATTCTTTTGGTATTTTTTCATGAAATTCGAAATTAAAGAAATGCAATAATTAAATGTGCAATCTAAATTAATCTAATGAATCAATTCTAATGACGGGCAATTTCTAATTAAATGAACCTAACAACAATTACTAAATGACATGCATTTCATGAACCAAATTCGCTATGACATGCACCTGATTTTTTTTTTTTTTTTTTGTATTTTCTATAAAATATTGTAATTAAAACTGCTAAAATATTAAAAAAAAATCTAACTAAATTGAGATATTATCTATTTTAAGTTAGGAGTAGACTAGTCTGAATCCTATCTTAACTTAGAAAATTATCTCGTCATGCAATTTATTTCAAAAGATATTATCTAACCTAGATACCATCTAAACATGCATTTTAAAAAAAAAAACTAACTATTTCTATCATGCAATTTTATCTAGGAAAATCAATTTTAATCTACACGAAATGCAAATGCAACTTTTTTTTGGATTTTTGGGATAAATAAAGCAATTAAAGGATAAGCACTAAATCATTCACGATCACCAAGGATATTATCTATCGTTCAAATTTGAAAACGATATCTAATCCAACTTGATTATTTCGCTAATAAAATCGATAAATTGATCATAAGGCTTAAAGATCAATATATCAATTTTACTCCCGTGTGATTAATTATTCCATCTAAAGCCTTATAGATAGAATAAAAAATTCGTGTGCGGTTGCGAATTAGACAATAAATCCTAACCGGAAGTATGCCTATCATTCAAATATGCACGTAAGATTTAAAATATCCAAACCATATTTGGATGAGATCATTACCTATTTCAAGGATATCGTTTTCGAATTTGAACGACGGATGGCTTGGGTTTGCTAATCTTGCTCGATCGTGATTAGCTTGTTAGCAAGAAGTGCTCGTAGCTCAATGGGGTCCACACACGTGTATTTCTTTTCGTGAATGGGTCTCCACTAATTCCCACCTTCACCTTTTTGCTATTTTGCTCTTTTTTCCTTTTATTATCTTCCCTCCCCAAACCACGCGATTTTGGAATTCGCTGCAGGTGGAGATATCTGCAAAATAAAAGCACATGAAGGTTGCTAACTCAGTTGGGCAGCAATCTCTTCGTCACAGACAAAGGGGGAATTCGTGACAGCTCCTCGGCTTATGAAAGTAACAAGGACACGACGGATTCAGGTGCACAGTGGATTCAGGTGCACAGTGGCGACATCCCAAAGTTGGATTCAGCAGCAATGTCATCTTCGCAGAGGGATAGAGTCGAGCAGCGTTCACCGGTAGAAGATTGGCAGTAGTGTCGTTGCTGCTCATGGCGTCGAGCTGGGTTCTGGCGAGCAGTGGCAACAGCGATGCGGGCGGTGATGTGAGCACCGTTTTGGACGAGTAACTTTGATGCAGCAATGAGAGGTGGCGTGAATCACGGGATGGAGCAGCTGCGGATCATTGGACTACTTGCGGCGTTGAAGAGCTGAGGCGCGCGGTCATCGGAGTTGCAGCATCGTCAGGCAAGCCGCAGCGTTGGGATGGGTTCCCGTGTAGAGGTCCTGGGCAGCAACGGCAGGCGTCGGCGACAGAGCTACACGTCGTCGGGCGAAGGCGTCGCTCGCAGGTGGTGCTCGCGGACGTTTGGCGACAACAAGCGTTGGTGATGGGCAGATCGTAGAGGCGCGGCGTCCAGCGGAGGTGGCGCTGGTGCTTGGGCGGAGACGCAGGCAGAGGGAGGCGGAGGCATGGGCGAGCGACTCGGTGGCGGTCGTCGGCGACAGCAGTGGCTGGTGCTGCAACATGGGGTGGAGACCGGCTCGGCAGAGGGCTACTAGCATCGGCTCGGCGAAGGTTCGCGGGTGAGGGGGGAGCTCCAGGTTGCTGGCAGAGTGGCGATGATGGTGTTGACGCGTAAACAGCGACGAAGAAGCTCGCGTACGTGGGGGTAACGGACAGGAGCAGTGACAAGAAAGCTTGTTCCCCCTTTTTTATTTTTTCCTCTCTCTCACGTCAATTCTCTCTGCTGTAGGTGCTGTCTTCTCCTTTCTTTTCTTCTGTCCCTTTGTCAGAGAGAAAGAAGCCTGCCTTCGTTGACTTTACGTGGACAAGAGATTAGCTGAATTCTCTCACACTTGCTGCTCTCTTTTTCACGAATTGTTGCTTCCCCTACATATGGCCGTGTATTCAATACGTGTGGTCCCCCTCATTCTCTCTCCGTACACGGCTCCTTTCCTAGGGCAAGAATGTGATCTTTGTAGTATATTTTATCTCCTTTTTCAATATGCATGAAGATCACCTATAACCTCCCTAACGCAAAATCCTATTAATTTCCTCATCTCTTATAGATTTCCTTTGCAACAATGAATAATCTCGACCGATTTTATCGCATATTGTCAAAGATTCAAAATTGCAATAGAATTTTTCAAATTTCAAATCTTGCAAAGATGAGCTCATAATATTTTCTCGAGAATACGGGCTTAGGCCAATTTGCTCCTTTCGTGGGCTTAGTCCAACTTGTTAAATTAAAGTTCAGAACCACCAAATCAAACCCATTTATCACCAGTCCAATGCAAATAAATAAATAAAAAATGCTCCTAAAACTATATGCTATGCAACTTAATTCTATTTTTTTTAGGGGTTAAAAATTAATCCTCAATTTTTTAATGCAATAAATAAATAACCGGGTCGTCAAAATTTAAGTGTCAACAGCTGCCTCTCTTTGAATGTGAGCTCGTAGAAATTACCTTCAAAGATAAATTGAGATCTAACTTTTGATCATGCACACACTGAATGATTTTTTGTTGGAAAATGAATTCCATTTTGGAATGCAATTTATATGATGCATGGAAATGCTAATGCAAATGCATGATGCGAAAGGAAAGAACGTACCTATAGTTACTTACCAATCAGTGTGGTAGAGCATCTTGAGGTACATGATAAATCTTCATTTACACCACAAGTACCTAGTCTTCACTTAGGTTCCTTGAAGAGTCTAATGTTTATCGTAATACCTAGACTCGAACTAAGGTATAATGAAAAAGATCAAAAAATATTCATATCCAAAATGAAATGTTTAACGAAAAAAATTAAGACATCTAGATCCAGAGTGAGATGTCAAAATTTTAAAACTCGAAATACCTAAATCCAGACTAAGGTGTAACGAGAAAGATCGACAAACATCCATATCCATAATGAAATGTTCAACAAAAAGAATTAAAACATCCAGATCCAAACTGAGATGTTAAGATTTTTGAACTTGAAATACCAAGATTAAGGTATAACGAGAAAAATCGAAAAACATTCACATCAAGAGTGAAATGTTTAAATGAAAAGAATTAAGACATCTAGATCCAAATTGAGATGTCAAGATTTTGAAACTCAAAATACCTAGATCTAGACTAAGGTATAATGAGAAAGATCGAAAAACATTCACATCTAGAGTGAAATGTTTAGATGAAAATAATTAAGACATCTAGATCCAGACTAAGATGTCAAGATTTTAAAACTCAAAATACCTAGATCTAGACTAAGGCATTACGAGAAAGATCGAAAAACATTTACATTCAAAATGAAATGTTTAGATGAAAATAATTAAGACATCCAAATCTAGACTAAGATGTCAAAATTTTGGAATGCAATTTGTATGGAAATGATAATGCAAACGGTAAATGAACCTACCTGGAATATCTTACCTTCAAGGAGGGTAGAATAATTCAAAATAGTTGGTATTACATGTCCGGGACCAGTACCTTTCTACGATCACTTAGAATAGCAACAAGACTTTGTAAGAAAACTGCTTTCCTAAAACCCGTACCTTTCTACGATTGCCCAGTATGGCAACCAGAATCTTTCTTTTATTGCCTTGACGAAAAAATGATTTTCCAAGACCCGTACATTTCTACAGTCGTCTGAATGGGAAACAGATGTTGTCTAGAACCCGTATCATTGTACGATCATCTAAACGGAGATTCACTTTCCAGGACCCGCACCTTTTTACGGTCGCTTGAATAGGAAATCACTTTCCAGGACCGGTACCTTTCTACAGTCACCTATTGAAGCAACAAATATTGTCTAGGACCCGTAACATTCTATGATCGCCTAAAAAAGAAATCACTTTTTGGGACCCATACCATTCTATGGTCACCTGAATAAGAAACAGCTTTTCCAGGACTCGTATCTTTCTACGATCGCCTGTTAAAGCAGCAAATATTGTCTAGGACCCGTACCTTTCTACAGTTGCCTAGCATGAGGTTTTGCGTAGCTAGGACCCAAACCTTTCTTTGGTCGCTTAGCATTGTAGCATAGATCATCTGACCAGGACCCGAACCTTTCTTCGGTCGCCTTAATTAGACTGAACCTTAGAGAAAAAATCTTTGGAGACAGCTCGACCAAGTCAAGTGTCAGTGCACTTGAGAGAGAATACCTCTTAAGCATGCTGATTTGATAAGGGGACTCTAGGCTATAAAAGCACGCCAGGTCAATATAAAGGAACTTCGGACTACGGAAGCACGCCGGGTTTATTAAAAGGGACATCGGGCTATAGAAGCACGTCGAGTCAATGAAAAAGATTATAGGCTACGAAAGCACGCCGGTTCGATAAAAGGGACTCTAGGCTACGAAAGCACGCCAAGTCAATATAAAGGACATCGGGCTACGGGAGCATGCCGGGTCAGTGAAAAGGGCTTCGGGCTACGAAAGCATGCCAAATCGATGAAAATGACACTGGGTTACGAAAGCATGCCGGGTCAGTGAAAGGACTCTACGCTACGAAAGCACACCAGGTTTGTGAAAAGGGGTTCGGCTACGAAAGCACACTGAATCTCAAGGCTTCAAGAAGCAACTTGAACGTCAAGTATTACTCGGTCTTCAAGGAAATATTACCTGTCAGATAGGATTATAGCAAAAATGATATGCATTCATTAAAGACGTAGACAATTTGAGCTACTTTAAAATGCACATTTCAAAGTTCAGTGGGGTTTTCATCCATTCAATCAAGGTTTATGCATAATGATTTTACCATATTTGCATCACCCCAAATTTCCACAGGAGAGAATTGTCGTTCAAGACAATGGCATGGATTTCTTAAGAATACTAAATGAGAGACATTCAGTTAGAAAGAATTTTCACTCACCCTCATTCAAAATGGCTATTTTAGGAGAATCACTCAACCTCACTATCATTATACCAACAATGGTCCAAGTATTCTCACAAGCAATATGACCTTACTAATTGAGAGGTCTTTAATGGGGACCGCAATGCGGGCTTGGTCAACGGCTTAACAACTTTTTGAGTTAAGGCAATTGAAAGAATAATTATGTAATCATCTCCGGATTTACAAGTCAAGAACCTTGCAAAATGAGAAAGAAATGATCTTGCTCACACTTCTTCGAGCAATGCTTATAAACATATGAACTCCCATGTTAATTCAAATGCCATAATCTAAAGAGACTTTGTACGGGACGTAACATAGGCTAGGTTCATAGGTTGAGAAACGAAATGATCATTAGGCTCAAAATATGTGTGAAGGGTGAGAGTTGGTAATCATCTTAGTATTGTCACCAGTTTTCTTTTTCACCATCGAGGATTGTCTTCATAAGGCGCCACACCAATTGTAAAAACTCAACATTTGAGTTCTTTGAGTATTGCTCCATGGGAGATACAACATTTTTTCAATCGATAGTCCTTATCTTGACTCTTTTTGTTCATCTATCGACATCGGCTTTACTTTTACCAGACACACCGTTTTTTTATGCCCCTAGTTCTCATTCATTTTTTATTCACTTCTTTTTTCATGGGCATTGGCCTTATTTTTACTAGGCACACTACTTTTTCATACCCATTGGTTCTATTTTGAATGACCATATGATACTTTTAACATTTGGACTTTTGGGAGATCTTCATCTTCTGTCAACACTTTAGATCATACTGTTTGAACAATTACTTTTTGCTTTGCCCCAGTGTGGGGGGTAATCACCAATTGAGTTTAAATAAATGAAATTGCAGCCTCAAGTGGGCTATGCAAAGGACATAAATATGTAGGATAGAGAAAGAAATACTCTCCGTCATCCTAGGGCACTTAAATTACCACATGAATTCACTTGAAGATTGATGCAAGTTAGAGTAAGAAAATTTCTTTTTCATTTTCCTCACCTCATTATGCTATCTTACCTCCTATTTGCCCCGATGTGGGGTGGTTCTTGACGAGGGTAATTTGAAAAGAATATCCATAAATGTATATGACTCAAAGGGGTTATGCAATGGATCACCTATAGTGTTTGGGATAAAGAAATGAATTGCCGCTCATCATTTTGGTCATCATACCTTTTGCAAGAGAACTCTTTACCTTGCGGATATGGAATTTTTTACACTCATCTCACAAGTGTATAGGTAGGGGACTGTATATAGGATAAGGCTTGCCTTTTATCATCCTGACGCGTCTCATTTCGCATTCTTAAGCATTGATGTCACTCCATTGAATTGTCTATCTTGACAAATCTCTACTTGAAATTGGTAAGTTAAATAGGAAAAACCATTATCCAAATTCTCTTTTCAAAAGAGTCCAGCAACTTTAAACATGAAAAGTTTTGTGATTTCAAAACAGACAATTTACCACACTCAAAGCATGGTTCTAAGCATTCATTCATGAGATTGCCCCATAAAGGGACTGCCTCCTTGGATTGCCCCTATTGATCAAGACTGAAAATCCAATCTTTGATGTGATGAATACTCCATTCTTGCTTTTGCCCCTGCACAAAACAACATGCATGAATATGATATCATGCAACATCAAAGTAAATGCACATGGAATATCCATTTTGGTTTGGGTGGAGATTTTGTCTCATCGGGTCACTACCAAAATCTATTATGCCCCCAACTTGTCATTTGCAAGGAAAAGAACAGAGTGTCATTTCCCAAAATTAATTATATTCAAGGACGAGACGTATTTCTTCCATTAGAGAATGATGGTCCTCTTTTACTTGCCCCTCATTTACTTATTAATGGGCAAGAATGAAAATTCTGTCAAGCATGGGAATGCAAAACACTTTGTTTGGCTCTTCAAAATGGATATTTCAAGTAATATCGAGATGTGACCCACATTAAGTCTTTAGAAATGTGTTCTCAAACTTGTTGAGTAACAATTGGGCCAATTGATCTATCATTGCAACCTGATATGACTTTTGTAGATGCTTTCTCATTAGGCCAAGAAAGTAATGCTTTAGAACCATGAATCATGTGTGCTTGAGTTCTTCACCCTCCTTGGTCTTGTGATGCGAACCTTTCAGGTCAGATATTATTCCTTCCAAATATGTCACTAGTCTCTTTATGGTGACATCAAATTCTGTCACTAGCCTGCCTTCGTTGACTTTATGTGGACAAGAGATAAGTTGAATTCTCTCACACTTGCTGCTCTCTTTTTTACGAATTGTTGCTTCACGAATTGTTGCTTCCCCCTACATGTGGCCGTGTACTCAATACATGTGGCCCCTCTCCTTCTCTCTCCGTACATGGCTCCTTTTATAGGCCAAGAATGTGATCTTTGTAGTATATTTTATCTCCTTTTTCAATATGCACGAAGATCACCTATAACCTCCTGAACGCAAAATCCTATTAATTTCCTCATCTCTTATAGATTTCCGTTACAACAATGAATATTCTCCATCGATTTTATCACATATTGTCAAAGATTCAAAATTGCAATAGGATTTTTCAAATTTCAAATCTTGCAAAGATTAGCTCTTAATATTTCCTCGAGAATATGGGCTTGGGCCAATTTGCTCCTTTTGTGGGCTTAGCCTAACTTGTTAAATTAAAGTTCAGAACCATCAAATCAAACCCATCTGTCACCAGCCCAATGCAAATAAATAAAAAAAATGCTCCTAAAACTATATGCTATGCAACTTAATTCTTTTTTTTTTAGGTGTTAAAATTAATCACTAATTTTTTAATGCAATAAATAAATAATTGGGTCGCCAAAATTTAGGTGTTAACAACGGGATTGTGTGTGTTTGATTCAGCATTTCCAAGGAGTTTTCGGCCTCCAAAGTCCCTTGAAGTAACAATCCAACTATTTTGAAGGAGCTTTCACTTGAAAGCCAGCATTGGGGAAGTTGAAAGTCCAATGCTAGTAGAGACTAGCTTTTGGCTTTCAACATTTGACCAAATGGTGGACACTTTTTTTTCTTTCCAAAACTATCCTCATCAATTCTTTAATTTTTCGATTTTATCCCTCATTATTTTCTTTATTAAAAAAAGGTCAAACCCTTCGTCGGTCTAGCAAAGGGCTACAGCCATCGATGAGCCAAATTTGACGTCGATAACTGTTGATCGAGGTTGCCCAAGGTCAAGGGACTTCCGACGATGGTCACGCGACCCCGACAAGGGCCACTGGAAATTGCACAACCTAGGGTGACCTAGGCAGCATGCGACCCTTGCCAGAGGTTACCCAACGTCAAGCAACCTCGATCAACAACCACCGGCACCAAAGCTAGCTTGCCGATGGCCATAGCCCCTAGGGTTTGGTCCTTTTTTAGAAAAAATTATATATATTTGATTTGTATTAATTTAAACAAATAAAAATTAATAAACTAATATTAATCACCAAAGGGTTTTTTAAATGTGTTTTTTTATCAAATGGCATTTCTCTCGAAATTGTTTCTTAAAGCGTAGTTTACCAAAAGGTCTTTACATCTACCCAAAGCCCTTTAGGCTAAACTACTTCACATTTGCCTAATAGGCTTTTAAAATGCTGAACCAAACACACCTTTAATCAAATTACAATGCGCAAAATCAAAAGTTGGTATGAACGATTTCACTAGAATTATGTTTTCTCTCTACGTAATTTTCATATTAGTCCAAATAAACTATAATCACATAGAGACGTAGTTATTCTTCTAATTGTAACAATTGGGAAAAACAAACTTCTCTTAACATAAAGAAATTTTAACGTTACGAAGTCCTCTTTACTTTTCCATTATAATGTATAAAATCAGTGTATATTAATCGAATGTGCTACTTAGCAATTGATAAAAAGGATAACATATCCTCATTTTTTTTCCCATTGGAGTAATGACTAATTATAAGTAAATAAACTTGTTCATGTCCATGGACTCAGATTATCTAGGTGACAAGTTGGCTGGTTGTGATTATGCTATTGAACTTTTTGTTTCTCTCGTAGTTTACTAATTTGAAGTATCTGCTGCTGAAATTGGGACATTTCTTTGTTTAATTCTGCTGGCTAAAACGAGTTAATCCTGCTTTATAGTCGATGGCTCATGTCCAGTGGACCTAATATTGCTATTCTTATGGAATTGGAGATTCACATAGAGAGAATTCAGGAGAGGCTTATTAAGACTTTATACATTTGATCGGAGTTTATCTTTAAGTTCAATATTTCTGCTAGCAAAGAAGGATCATGCGTGCCTGCATTAATGTGTCCATACTCCAACGTTCTTAAACCCAATTGCTGAAGCAGATGGCCTGGTGTTGATTAGTATCTGGGCTAGATGAAAAATTTGATGCTGGTGTTCTATGAAAAATCTGCATTTCAATCCTTTGCGTGGAGATAGCAAAATATTTGACAACGTGTTATCTCTTTGAACTTTGAATATTACTAAGTTGTTCTCTAATGCTGTTTCTAATGATGTGGGTGACATCAACAGGCGTATTGTGATCAAATTGCTTGCGACTTATTTCGAGAGAAATCACTGCAAAGAGGTAAGATGACTCCTTTACACATGCTTGATTTTTCACTTCATATGCATTACCTTGAAAAAGGTCAGTTTAGGTATCTGGGGCCCGTAGTATGCTCAGAGCAATGCTCACTAATAGAGTGAACTAAGTCCAAAAAAATTTGAAGCTGGGTATTGCTAGCTTCATCCTGCTGCAGAGTTGCTGCATCATAGATATGATTTCTCAATTGGTACCTTTTGATTGATTTTTTTTTTTTTTTGTCATTTCTCTGGAGATTTTCAGGTTCTGGATCTTATGGCACACGTGCTTGGATTTTCAAATGAAGACAAACAGAGGATTGGTGTTGCACAACAAGGACCTGGTAAAGGTGTCGTTCGGGGTGTCCTGGGTATTCCTGGTCGTCTAGTAGGTGGTATCTTGGGAGGAAGTTCAGTTGAAACACATGCTAATATGGCATCTGACAATCAGGTTAGTGTTTCATTTTCGAGATATAAATTTACACTAGGTAAATGAAAGCTCCTCTCTCTCTCTCTCTCTCTCTCTCTCTCTCTCTCTCTCTCACTCACTAGAATTTCCAATCCAAAAACCTCACTATTAAGTGAGGAGAGATTGTATGTATTTATGGCCAAAACAAACCCCACAGATAAGCATGTGGAGTAATTTAATTACTCATCATCCTAAAAACTGATTAAGAGTTAATACTTGATTTTGACCAGACCGGTCAGCTAGTTGAGCATGGTCAAACTTGGGGACTGGTTTGGTTCTCAGTTCAACCAGTTGAAGTAGGCATGTACGGAATTGCCAAATTCGCATCTAAATCTTGCGTCTGTCTGGTTTGGTTCTCAGTTCAACCAGTCAGAAGTAGCAGATCTAGTTCTGATCTAAAAACACTCTTTTGCATGTACGAAATTGCCAAATTCACATCTAAAACTTGCGTTTGTCTGGTTTGGTTCTTAGTTCAACCAATCAGAAGTAGCAGATCTGGTTCTGATCTAAAAACACTCTTTTTTGCATATATGAAATTGCCACATTCGCATCTAAAACTTGCACTGGCTCCCTTTTAGAATGAGTTTTTCCACCTAATGAGTTGGGTTCCATCTTGTTTCTCGCTCTTTGCCTTGCTGCCTGAATTGCCAGGCCGATTTAGTTTCCATTAATGCTTTTCCGATACATCTCTCGGGTCATCTGTCGGTCCTTTAGTTCTTGAATTCTAGATTGCTCGAGCCTCATTCCTTAATGTTTCAGTGTGCCCAAAAAATGCAGTCTTCTTTCCCCCTGAAGGGTGTTGATTGATTCATGTCATTTTTCTTCACGATGCCATTTTAAGTGGGTAAATTATTAACCTAATGCTATTTTCCGCCATTCCTTTTCAGTCCATTGCCGATCTTTGGGTTGATTTTCTTCTCAAAGAGTCTGATGAAAGGGAGAGAAGGGATCGTGACGCATCCACGACCAACTCCACAGTTGATACAAGTGGGAAAAGTCCGGACGCAGTTGGCAGTACTCCACGTTTATCAGATAACAGAACATTTGCAGCAGCTGGAGCCCCACCCAGTTTCTCAAGATTTAGCCCATCCATGAGCCAAGGCTCCAGAGCCCTGCCATTTCAAGGGAATAAACGACCACCCGAATGCTACAAGTCTGAGTTCTCCACAGTTTCTCTATACAACTCGGATAGTACATCGTGGACTTCTAGACCTTTTGCCGGATAAATCAATGCCGAATCATGTAATTAACCAAGTATAGGAAATTCTGCGGTGTAATCTATGTTGCTTTTGTCATACCGCCCTATTGCGATTCGTTTGCAAACTCCAAAAGCCAGTTGCACATATATATATATATATATATATATATATATATGTGTGTGTGTGTGTGTGTGCGCGCGCGCGCGCGCAAGAGATTTTCTATGGTGTTTCGTGTGATTTTTTGTCTCAAGAAAAAGATGGCATGTTGCGAACATGGTACAATATGCTTTTGATGGAATGGCTCTCCACATCCGGCTTATGATGCATTTAATAATATTTCTAGGGATAAGTACTGCAGAAGTCCTAAAACTTGTCACGAAAATGCAATTGAGTCCTAAAACTTAATACCCGCAGAAAACTGACTTTAGCCTCCCTGGTTCTAAGTCTAGGTCCATCTGATGGTATCAGAGCCATGGTTTCGTTTGTAGTTTATCCATTCCATACGCTTAGTAGGTGAATCCAGTGCCGAGAAGATCTTTCCACATTATGGCAGATCCAGAAGTACTTGAAGCACCTATTTCTCTTACTCCAACTTCATCTTCTTCCAACTCTTCTGATTTTCGAGTTTCAAATGCTTCTAAGATAAACTATCTCTATAAAGTCTCTCTTATTGATGAAACTAAGATCTCTAAAACCCAGCTTCCTCTGATGAATCCATATTCTGCTTTTGCTAAACCCACTTCGTCATTCTCACCCATCCGCTCTATTCAACAACTCATTCGCCAGACTCCGAAAGAAGTAAAGGAGTATGTTCAGTCTTCCAAATTCAACCAACATCCTATTCCTGCTACTGAAAAGGAATACTTTGTTACTCTTCAAATTCCTCCGGAATTTCCCAGACAGTGAATTCAACAAGGATACTCTCATGTACATTATGGAGCTATTCGTCTTGCTCTCACTTTCCGTGGTCACAAGGGTTTGCCAATCGTGGCCAGAATTGCCCTATTGGATACCAGATTTTTAGAATACCAGCATGCTTGCATTGGTACTGTCCAAAATACTTTAAATGCCGGAACTATCTTTGTTACTTTATATCCAAATTTCAATATAGCCCTTTCAGATCCATAGTTACTCTCCTTTCTGAAAGTTCAGATCCAACTCACGGGAGCACCCCAAACTGTTGATTCTATTACTGCCACACTGCACTACCAGATGGTTTACAGAGTACAAAACCATGCCCTTGATTTGAATTTCCACAATGTAAATGAAGATGCTTTATTCATTTCCATGCAAAATGATCAAGCATCTTACATCCATGTTCCCAGATAGATCCCGAAGGAAAAGTTGGCCAAGCTCCTTCCAAAGACTTGGATTACCAACTATGAAAAGTTGCATCAGAATAACAAGCCTTTCTAGTCATTAAATTCCGAGTTTGTGAGAAAAAATGATGGAACTATTTCCATCAAATTTGGCAAAGAAAAAGAAGAAGGTCCTCCTTCTATCTTTCAAATTCTCTTCATGATCGAACCATGTGTTCCTGAATCAATTTTCGAGCCAAATCCAAAAAGGCTTGTCAGACATATTAACAGTGATGGACATCATGTTCATTACTACAAAGACAAGTATAATTACTGTTTTTGAGATCCTTTTTGTCAATGTTCCTATTGCACAAATTCACCCGATGAGGTAGATCCAGATACAATACCTTGACGAAGATGAAAAAAGCCAAAAGATCCTATGTACCAAAGGTACATGAACGAAGATGCCTCCGTTGATACTCTTGGTGAGTGTGACAAATATCAGTTTATGGTTTCATATGCCCCAATTCCACTACCAGAGTTCCCTGCTCATTTAATTTCACCAACACCACCTCCATCACCTCCCCCATCTCCTCCTCAGAAAAAACCAGTCATTTCCCCGTTTTATAAGCTAATTGTGAAATGGGCAAAGAAACATTCCTATCCATTTGAGGTTCAAGCAGAAACACCACCTACCTCTTCCATTGCCATGTTCCAAGAAACAGACTTTCCTCTTGCTCGGGAAGGGTATAAACTCACATTTCCTACTCCAGAAGAATTTATAGATCCACAAGGCAGATATATGCATGTTCCTAAAATACCTGCCCCCACTGATGTGGATGAGCATGGAAGACAGAAAAGAACTCTTGTTGCTGAAGCTGTCTTAATTGGCAATCGAAGACTCTTTTAGCTCATAACAATGCCTTCAAAGCAATTGATTCCAAGATAGGAAATGTACAACAAGATTTACGGAGATATGATGAAACTACCAAGAAGATGCTTTCTGATTTCCAGAAGAGGCTTCATGCCTTGGAGTCAAGACAACATTTGGGATATCATTATCTCGAAAGCCCTTAGGCGGAAATAGACAAGCTTAAAAGGAAAATCCAGATTCTTGAAGAAGGAAGACTTAATCCATTTCCGATGACTTTGCGAAAAAACTCGCTTCCTCTTCCACCACCTCAGACGTCCATCTTTGCTGCTATTGCAGATGTCCCCGTCAGACAAGACAAGACAGATGTCGCTGAAATGCGAAATCGCCTCAAAGAACTGGATCGCATAAGGAAGAACAAGGGAAAAGAGAAAAGGCCAGAAGAATCTCCACTTAACATAAGAGAAAGGCCAAATCAATTGATGCTGTCAAATCCATTAGAATCTCTTCTCAGAAATTTGGGTAATTAGGAACCACAGCCTAATCCTGATACTCAACAACCTCCACCACAGATTGATCCTGTTATTCCAACAGATCAGATTATGTTCCCAACAGAACAAACTTTTCCAAACATTTTTGATACCGAATCAGATTCAGTATCTCTTTCATCTTCATCATCCTTTTTGATCCCTACCATCGGTTCCTTCCCTATAGCCCTAGTAACTTCATTAATATTCATGGCCGATCCTCCATAAAATGATATGGAATCAAACCCTTCTGAACCAGAGGTTGTCCAGTCAAACAATCTCTCTCAGAATCTAACTACATCATCAAAACAGTTCTTCACTATTGATGATATTCCTTATCATAAATGGCCAGAAAGACTTGAAGAATTTCACACTTGGCTAAATACCCAAGCCATCACCAACCATGATAAGTATGATGTTCTTTTCAATTTTGTCACAATGTTTACAGGCAGTCTTAAACTTTGGTGGGCATATGTGTCAGAACAAGATCAATTTCACTTTTTAATGGTGCCAACCTTTCAGTATGGCATTACCCTTATGTACCACGTCTTTGTGGGAAAACTTGTTGACCTCATAGAACTCAAAAGAAGAGAATTTTTCGAAAAAAGATGCTGCTCTCTCTAGAAAAAATATCTTGATAAGCATTATCGTGAGATGCTTAAGCTCTTCTATTAAATTAGAGTCAATGCAAATCTAAAGCATGTTTCATCTAAAGCATGTTTTCTTGACCTCCATTCCCAAAGAAGTATCTCAAACAGTGGAGAGAAACTTTCTCTCTAGACAAAGGAGGATCCATGATGTTCCATTAGGAGAACTTCAACAAGAAGTTCATTTGTGTTTGGAAGAATTGTGTATGAAGTGCCAAATGATCCAGACTTATATCCACGACAACAGAGAGCTTGATAGAGCTTGCTCTCGTTAGAACCTAAAGATCAAATACTCCAAGAAAGACTGTGATAGTTCTTGTGGAAAATCTTCTAGAAAAAAGAAGCACTTCAAGAAGTTTTGGATAAACAAATCCAGGCATAACTCTAAACACTTCCGAAGAAAGAAGAAATGGTGATACCTACGCAAAAGGAAAGATCGCTCCAGACACAAGAAGTCAAATCGATGCTTCATCTGCAATCAAAAGGAACATTTTGCCAAAAATTGTCCTCAAGGGAAAAAAGGTCAGAATCATTTTATACATCATATAGAGAATGAAACCGGTATCTCTTTTGAAAATGATGATATCGAATCTTTATTCTCTGTTGATAAAGAACCATGTGACCAAACTCTTTGTGTCATCCCTTGTTACCAAACTCCCAGTGAAACTGATTCGGATTCAGATCCTAAAGATCTCTTTCATATATCTTTAACCCCTTTAGAAGAAAGCATTGACATATTTTCAAGCCAAACTCATTGTCCCCATTTTCCTGTGAAAATATTCACTTTAAAGTTTGCCAAGCCAATCACTGTCATTGCTCTTATAGACATTGGAGCAGCCTCCTCTATATTAGACACCAAAGTCATTCCTGAAGAATATTGGATTTCTTGCGTCCGGTATTTCAACTCTGCTTCGAGAGATACTTTTTCCACAAATGTGAGAACTACCCCAATAACTGTCCAGTTTTTCCCCAGTGTTCTATAACCACAAAAATCTTTGGCTCTAGTCTTCCCAAAAAAGATTTGATCATCGGTTGAGACATTATGACTTTAATTTCTCAATTGCGCATCATTCCTACAAAATGTCTTAAGTATAAGGATCAATTCTCTGAATATGTCAATATCCAAAGACTTGTTTCCATCCAAATGAGTCTATTAGATCCAATCATGCAAAAACTATTAGAATCCTGTTCGAAATCTCATTCTGAGTTCGCTCAAAAGTGTTCTCATCTTTTATGGAAAAACCCAGAGTTCTTTGTTCGCATTCATTTCAAAAGGAATGAAGATATCAATCCAACCAAGACGAGTCATATGGGAATGAATCCAGAACACTTGGTTTTGGCTCAAAGAGAATGCTCATAATTGTTACAGCAATGACTTATTGAAATTTCTCATTCTCAATAGGCTTGTGAAGCCTTTTATGTCAACAAGTGTGCTGAACAGAACCGAGGGACAATGAGATTGGTAATTAACTACCAACCTCTTAACCTTTTCCTCCAAGATGATAAATTTCCTCTACCTTCCAGAAACTCTCTTTTTGCTGGATTATCCAAAGCCCAAATCTATTCCAAATTTGATCTTAAAGTCGGATTTTAGCAATTGGGCATTCATCCTGAAGACAGACCCAAGATAGGGTTCTATATCCCAAACCAACATTTCCAATGGAAAGTTTTTCCTTTTGGCCTAAAATTTGCACCGTCCCTCTTTCAAAAGGCAATGTGTCAAATTTTCCAGCAAATCATGTCAAGTGCGGCGATCTACATTGATGATATTTTGCTCTACAGGCCCGATGAGCAAATACACTGCCAACTTCTTGAGCAATTCGCCGAGATTGTGAAAAAGCATGGAATCATGTTTTTCCAAAGAAAGATGAATATCGCCCAGACAGAAATCGAATTCCTTGATATGCACCTCAACAAAGGAATATATTATCCAGGGCCACATATTGCTCAGGAATTGCTGAAGTTTCTTGAAGATAACTTCACTACAAAGCAAGTTCAACAATTTCTTAGGATAATTAATTATCTTAGAGATTTTGTTCCAAATCTTGCAAAGCTGCTGATCCCATTGCAAACAATGCTGAAGAAAAATCCTCCACCCTGGGAAAAATCTCAGACTATTACAGTTGCTGAACTAAAAGAGATTATGCAATCTCTTCCTCCACTACAAATCCCATCAACAGGGAAAAGGATTCTCTAGATAGACGCCGGTGATGAATACTGGGCCGCTATCCTGTTCGAAGAAATTGATGGTAAAAGACATCTGTGTGCTTACAAAAGTGGAAAGTTTTCCTAAGCTGAAATGCATTATCACTCCACTTTCAAAGAAATCTTGGCGGTGAAAAATGGCAGAAAAAAGTTCGAATTTTATCTCATTGGCCATCACTTCCTAGTAGAATTGAATATGGCATCTTTCCCTCAGATGACCAAATTCAAACAGAAGCAAGTTCCAAATTCTCAACTGCTTCGATGGGCTGAATGGTTTTCAAAATATTCTTTTGAAACCAAACACATTCTAGGGAAAAAGAACGTGCTCGCTAATTTCTTGTCAAAATCAAAAGTACCAGCAGAAATCAACATGTATATCATGAGGCATGCTTTTCATATGCGTCAACATGGTGAAAAGTATAAGATTGAGAAGATCAAAGACTGACCAAACTGGAAATACCCACAAGAAATTGTGGAATACATCCAGAATGATAGTCTCATTGAGAATCTGGATAATCTTATGTGGCAATGCCATACAGACCTGTTCAGATTCAATGGAGGTTTGATTCTTTATCCTTTTGGATTAAATGCAGACTATCCATTCATACACCCTCTAATCTAGAAAGAAGATGATTTCCCTGATTGACTTAGATGGTTATTATGGTACTTAACCAATAAGTACTTAATAGCTATTGAAATTCCAACCAAAAGATTCATTGCAAACCTCACCAGGATATTCTCACTCGACAGAGGAAATATCGAAAAAGAAAGTGACATAAATCTCTTAAACTTTCTCAACTGGTTCTACCCTCCTACCCATTGGAAATATCTCTTGGAGAAAGAATTGCGAACCATGCAACCAAACCTTGAAGTCCACACTATTCTGTTCTTCCGACGTCCATGGCATTTTTTCACAAATAATGGCAACATCATAAATGCTCCACAAATTGTAGGTATCACATCCTACAAACCTCAACTAAACAACAAGCAAGCTTGGATTCACAAATCTTATCCAGGACCTGTAGGATGTTATGAACACCAATACAAAGAACTCCAAAGAATTTTGTGTCAGGAGAACAAAACTATTCCTGAAGATAAATGGAATTATAATGTACCCACTGCATGGGATCATTATAGCCTGGCACCAGAAGCCAAGGAAGCACTCGAGCAATACAGACAAGCAGCATCATCACAAGAGCATGAAATGGCAGACACGGATGACATTACACGGTCCTCTCAAGACCCCTATACTAAATGGAGAGGTCCTCTCTCTCTCTCAAGACCTCTATGATTAAGGACCTTTATTCTTATCTCAAAGCATGAAGACTTTCTATGCACAGTCATCTAATTGGCCTCAGTCAAATATCCCCGCCAATACTGCAGACACCGACAGTCAAACATCCCCCCAATATCTACACCAGTTCTGCTAAACCAGATCCTTTCACCAGAAGACCTTGAGGCACTTGAGCAAAAGTATGATGAACATGTTCTAGCAACAGTGCACAACTCAAACGATTCGGACTATGACTACAATGCTCATGACGGACGAGACCACTGAACAAGACCATTGTCCATACAAGTTTACTATAGTAAGTTACTGTTCACTTTTTACTGTAGCAATAGGCTAGGGAAATCATTGTTCATTGTCATTGTTCATACCGTGCGAATAATTCCCGACCAAATGCTTTCGGTGCCTCTGTTTGTTTCAGGTCCCGTGATCTTGGTCCTTGTTTGTGTGTGACCTCTAATTGCCTATAAAAGGCGAGGAGGATGTAATGTGTTGGGCAGAGTCCCTTAAAGTAAAGTGTGTGCTTTGTGTATTTCTCTCATGGCTTTCTAAACTCCCTCTTCTTCTCTAACTTGGTAGGATCCTCTGAGAAATGCAGCTCGGATAGTTAGAAATGTCATCATCCTAATTCTATTTGGGTGTCTCTAGGCTCTGAACTAAAGGTTCGAGTAGTTTCTTGCTAAAAGGCTGTCCCTAAAAGGCTTGAACGGAAGAATTGTTCGCCCATTGTGGGAAGGCATACCTGTAGAAAACTGACTTTGGCCTCCCTGGTTCTAAGTCTAGGTCCATTTGATAGCAATTGAGTCCTAAAACTTGTCAAATTATTTCAATCGAATCCTAAAGTTAATACCGTTAGCCTTTTTAATGGAAAATACCGATGTGGCTTTTTAAATAATTTTTCTTTTTTCAAATGGCTTTTTTAATTATTTTTTATTCAATTTAAAAAAATAGATTTAAGAACTAAAAAGAAAAGTTAAAATTTATTTTTAAAAATTGTTTAAAAAAGAAAAGAAAATTAGGGGCTCCTCCCCTACCGCTGTCGCCGATCGCCGAAGGGGCTAGCAACGATTGCCGGCCACTCCCGCCTGTGGGCCTCGATGGGTGGCGGCTGCCATTTTTTTTTTTTGAACTATTTTCTTTTTTAAATAAATTTTCACTTTTCTTTTTTTAATTTTTTAATCTAATTTAAATTAAAAAAATTAAAAAAATTTAAAAAAAAGCCACATGGAAAATAAAAATTAATTTTAAATGCCACGTCGCATTTTCCGTTAAAAAAGTCGACAGCGTTAACTTTAAGACTCGATTGAAACAATTTGACAAGTTTTAGGACTTGATTGTACTTTTTGCAAGTTTTAGGACTCAATTGCATTTTCATGACAAATTTTAGAACTTCTGTAGCACTTATTCCATATTTTTATTTAGGGGAATATTATCTTTTAAAAAGTCTTTTTCTATATTTATTTTCTGAATCAGTTTCGAGTAAAAGAATGCGTTTGATAATTGTATAAAATTTCTATTCTCATAATAGACTAAGAAGAGGAATGTGTTTTATACGATTCATAATTTTTTTTATAAGGTATAATTTATTTTAATTTTTTAATAATTTTTTAAAGATTTTTCCTTTTTCCCTCTCTTTTTCTTCTTGCTCCCTGACATTCGGTATTCGGCAGCCAACGACCAGCGGCAGCAGACGGTGGGGAAAGGCAGGCAGCAAGGGAGAAGAAGAAAAGAAAATAAAAAATTGTTCCTATAGATAAAATGTTACTTTTTTTATATATCTTATTTATGTTTCAAATCTATTTCCTGACTTTTTTTCTATTTTGGGGAGTTAAAAAATTAGTTGACGTTATCAAACTGATTTATGTTATTTTATTTTTTTTGTTACCGTTTTGGGTAACAAAAGAACAAAAGAGCATAAAAATTGGAATATTACTATGCGCACCTTTAGGGTGTGTTTGGTAACGTTTTTGTTCAAAAATTGTTCTAGGGAATAGAAATAGAAAAAATTATTCTTATTCCAGGGAACAATTTTTTAATAGAAGAACGCATTTGGTAAACTTGTTCCTGGAATAGAAAAAGAACAGAAACACATTTGGTAAACTTGTATAATTTTTTTGTTTATTTTAATTTTTTAATATTTCTTTTTTTCTTTTTCTTTTTCTTCCTTTTGGCCGATTGTTGGCCTCGGCCATGGCCGGCGACCGGCCGACGAGGGCCGACGGCCTCACCCAACCACGGTAAGGCTCGCCAGCCAGCGCGAGGTCGGCCTCACTTTGGCTAGCAAGCCTCGCCAGGGGCCGGCAACGCTCCAACGAGGTTGCCGGCCCTCAACGGCATTGCCGACCCTCGACGGCCAATCGTCGGCCATGGCCAAGGCCAGCGACAAGGCCAAAGAAAAAAGAAGAAGAAAAGAAAGAGAAGAAAAAAATAGGAGAGAGAAAAATTGTTTCTCAAAGGTATTCCGAAAACAAAAAATAAGTTTTTCTTATTTCTTATTTCTTGTTTTTGTTCCAAATTTGTTCCCAAGAACAAAAAAATAAATTTGGAACAAAAACGCAAACAAACGCGTTTCTGTTCTTTTTTTGTTCCTCGGAACAAAAAAAACAGAAATTGTGTTCATGACCAGAAACAAAGAACACAAACAAACAGGGCGTTAGATGCTTTGCCTTGTTTTTTAAACATTTTGCACATTATGCAGAACACGAAAAGGACAGCAAACGTAATGAAGGACCCAAAATAAATTATGATAGGTTTCTATGCGCATGCATGTATGCATGAGGAGCACTTAGAAGAGAGGGCATATTCTATGCGCACGCTTGCCTTGAAACAACGAATGATATTGTGGTTTAATGTTTTAATGAGAATTCATTATGGGCTGTTTTTTTATTATTCATTTATTTATTAATTTGAATCAAATTAATTTAATTTCAAGGATAATTTATTTTATCTGTATAAAAATATACATTTAATGTACAACATATTCTAATGTGTCGTAATTTTTGTTTTTTGAAAAACGACATGTAAGTGTGTCATGTCGTACCGTATCATGTGTCGTGTATTGTGGTTTAATGTTTTTAATGAGAATTTATTATGGGCTACTTTTTTATTATTTATTTATTTATGAATTGAATCAAATTAATTTAATTTCAAGGATAATTTATTTTATTTGTATAAAAATATACATTTAATATACAATGTATTCTAAGAATTTCTGTTTTTTGAAAAACGACATGTAAGTGTGTCATGTTGTATTGTATCATGCGTCGCATGTTAGTGTATTATGGTTTAATGCTTTTAATGAGAATTTATTATGGGCTATTTTTTTATTATTCATTTATTTATGAATTGAATCAAATTAATTTGATTTCAACAATAATTTATCTTATTTGTATAAAAATAAATGTAATCACTAACGTTTTATAATTTCTATTTTTTGAAAAACGATATGTAGGTGTGTCATGTCATGTTGTAACGTGCATCGCGCGTCAGTGACAATGACATTTAGCTCACATAATCGCAAACTTCTATAAATGTTGAGCTTTCGCCAATACATCAAATCCCCATCAGGTTAGAAAAGGGTCGTCATTTCACTCTCCCTTCCAGGTTTTTGATTGACTGGGAAATCCGATCCAATTCCAAGCATTGGGTCTAGTTGGGTTTTTGGTATAGGGATTCGATTTGCAGACTTCCTAAGACTAACCCAGGTCTGCGCCGCCCTTTACCATCCGGCCAAGGGCGATTTTCACCGCATACGATGGAGGCCGAGAAGAAGTACATTACGCTGGAGGAGCTCTGAGAGCATAGCTCGCCGGGGGATCTGTTGATCTCGATCCAGGGAAAGGTGTACGATGTGACGGAGTGGGCGAAGCGCCACCCTGGCGGCAAGGTCCCGCTCTGCACCCTAGCGGGGCAGGACGTGACCGACGCGTTCCTGGCACACCACCCTGGGTCGGCCTGGCAGCACCTAGTGGGGCTCTACACTGGGTACTGCGTCCGGGACTTCGCCCCCTCTGAGGTGTCCAAGGACTACCAACGGCTCCACGCTGAGTTCGCCCAGCTAGGGCTGTTTGAGGAGAAGGGACACGTCGCAGTGTGCGCCCTGGCATCCATCGCGCTGATGCTGTCTCTATGCGTGTACGGCGTGGTGGCATGCGAGGGCGCAGCGGTGCACTTCCTCTACGCCGTCTTGCTCGGGCTGCTGTGGATCCAGAGCGCCTACGTGGCACACGACTCCGGGCACTACCAGGTGATGACGACCAGGGAATACAACCGGGTGGCCCAAATCCTGGCGGCCAACTGCCTGACCGGCGTCAGCATCGCGTGGTGGAAGTGGACCCACAATGGCCACCACATCGCCTGCAATAGCCTCGACCACGACCCGGACCTCCAACACATGCCAGTGTTGCCGTCTCCTCGAGGTTCTTCAGCTCGCTCACCTCCATCTTCTACAGCCGGAAGCTCAAGTTCGACTCCATGGCGAGGCTGATGGTGAGCTACCAGCATTGGACGTACTACCCGTTCATGTTCCTGGGGCGGATCAATCTGATCGTCCAGACATTCCTCCTCCTCTTCTCCAAGCGAAAAGTCCCGGATCGAGCCCTCAACATCCTGGGCATCCTCATGTTCTGGACCTGGTACCCTCTGCTCGTGTCCTACCTCCCCACCTGGAGTGAGCGAGCCATGTTCGTGGCCACCAGCCTCAGCGTCACGGCCATCCAGCATGTCCAGTTCTGCCTCAGCCACTTCTCCGCCGACGTCTACGTGGGCCCGCCCAACGGGAACAACTGGCTCGAGATGCAAACCCGCGGGACCATCAACGTCCGGTGCCCGACTTGGATGGACTGGTTCCACGCGGTATCCAATTCCAACTGGAGCACCACTTTTTCCCGCGACTGCCCCGGTGCCAGCTGCGGCGGATCGCGCTGCTCACCCACGACCTGTGCAAGAAGCACAACCTCCCCTACCGGAGCCTCTCCTTCTGGGACGCCAATGTCTCCACCCTCCGGATGCTGAGGACCACGGCGCTGCAAGCGTGCGACCTGTCCAGCCCAGTGCCCAAGAACCTTGCCTGGGAAGCCATCAACACCCACGGCCTATGTAGCACTGACACGAACACGCGACATGCAACACGACACGACACGACACGCCGACACGTCATTTATTAAAAATAGAGAATTTCAACACGTTCCGACACGTTATATATTAAATATATTTTTATATATAAATACATAAATAATAATAATAATAATAATAATAATAATAATAATAATAATAATAATAATAATAATAATAATAATAATAATAGCCTAGAATTAATTTACACGAAAAATATTAAATAATATCATTCATTATTTTAATTTGTTACAATAATACATAAAACTTAGAGGAAAAAAACATTGTTTAAAGAAAAATGCTAAAATGATATTTTTAAATTTATTTATTTATCATATATAACATTTTTTATTACTTCTTTCATAGTAAAAGACTTTTTAAAAAACTAAAACAATTCTAAAAAACAAAACTGAAAAAAAAAAAAAAAAATTGACCCCGTGCGTGTATATGTATAGCATTTTTATTACTTCTTTTGTGTATATTTATATTTTGACCCCACAAGTATTAGAAATTTTTAAAATTGACCCCGTGCGTGTCGGAATCGCGTGTCGGAATTCTGGACTCGCGTGTCGGAGAGAGTTGACCACGTGTCGGATTTTTCGACACTCGTTGACCGCGTGTCGGGACGTGTCGGAGCGTGTTAGACACGTGTCGGAGTGTCGGACACGACACGAAGGCTTCCGAAGAATGTCCGTGCTACATAGCCCACGGCTAATGAGCAAGTGTGGGGGAGGGTACATATCCAAACGTTACTAAATATTATAAATATAGATGTAGATTTTATTAAAGCAAAAATAAAAGCAGCTCCCACTAAATAACAACATCTAATGATGCTCCTAAATCCATGTTTATGACATGTCGATCAAGAGCATAAGGCTGAAGGCATTTAGTTAGTGGATCTGCAAGTATATCATCTGTGAAAATATGCTTTATTCTAATGTTACCATTTTGTATTGTTTCTTTATAGTAAAAAACTTGATCGCTCTATATTTAAACCCTTAAAACCTCTATTGTTGTTAGTAAACAATATAACAGAGTTAGGTCTATTTGGTAAAAATTGTTTCTGTTCTTCGGAAAAAAAAAATTTCTGTTCTTTTTTTCCGAGGAACGAAAAAAGAATATAAACGTGTTTGGTACAACTTTTGTTTCCGGAAACAAAAAAAACCTATTTTTTTGTTTCCGGGAATAAATTTGGAACGGAAACAATAAGTAGAAAAAAGTAACTTCTTGTTCCCGGGAACAATTTCTAAAATCAAATTTTCTCTTTCTTCTCTTTTCTTCTTCTCTTTCTTTTCTTCTTCTTCTTCTTCTTCCTTTTGGCCGGTCGCCGAAGCGTCACCAGCCCTCAGAGACGCTGAGCCACGACGAGGCTTGTCGGCCCGAGCCTCGCCGTGGCTAGGCAAGGCTTGACCTCACCTAGGCAGCACAAGGTCAGCCTTGCCCCGATTTGGCGAGGCCAAGACTCGCCGGCCGGCACGAGGCTCGGCCATTGCCAAGCTAGGGCGAGGCCGACCTTGCGCCGCCTAGGTGAGGTCAAGCCTTGCCGGTGACCCGGCGAGGCTCACCCACCACCAAGGCCACCGGCGAGGCTTGGCCTCACCTAGATTTGGCAAGGCCAAGCCTCACGGTGGCCTAGCGAGGCTCCGGCGAGCTCGTGGGACCTCGCCCAGCCGATCGCCAGCCACTAAGGAGGAAGAAAGAAAAAAAAAAAGGAAAAATATTTAAAAATTAAAAGAAATAACAAAATTATACAATTTTACCAAATGCATTCCTATCTCGGGAATAGAAATTTTTTGCAGTTACCAAGTGTGTTCTTATACTCAAAAATTGTTTCTGGGAACAGAAACAAAAAAAAAAAAAAAAAAAAAAAACACTATTTCTCATCAAAAATTGTTCCCCGGAACATAATCTTTACCGAACGCGTCCTTATTATCTCAATAAAAGTGTACGGGTTTATCCATAAAGTTAAATATGATTTTCTCTTTTGGCCAATAACCATAATTTATAAAGGCCAACAAAGTGAAGGATGTTGACTTCGATTATGAAATTTGGCCAGAAGTACTTTAATCTTGGAAAGATTATGGTGTTCTCTGCTATAATAGTTTATAGTTTCTTATACAAACGTTCTTTTGCCCTTTCATCTAATGGATCATATATGGTAAAACTTGTAGATCCTCCTTTCCTGTAATATAACTTTATTACTATACTAGTTAGGATGTATGTGCTATGAACGGGATTGGGTGTGTTTGATTTAGCATTTCCAAGGAGTTTTCGGCCTCTAAAATCCCTTGAGGAAACGGTCCAACTATTTTGAAAGAGCTTTCTCTTGAAAGCCAATATTGAGAAAGTTGAAAGCCCAATTCTAGTAGGAAATAGCTTTCAACTTTTAGCATTTGACCAAAAAGTTAACTCTTTTTTTTTTCTTTCCAAAACTATCCTCATCAATTCTTCAATATTTCGATTTTATCCTTATTATTTTCTTTATTAAAAAAAGGCCAAACCCTCCGTAGGTCTGGCGAAGGGCTACAGCCGTCGACGAGCCAATTTTGGTGTCGACAATTGTCGATCGAGGTTGCCCAAGGTCAAGGGGCTTCCGACAAGGGTTGCGCGACCCCGACAAAGGCCATCGAAAATTGCACAACCTCAAGTGATCTAGGCGACGTGTGACCCTCGCTGAAGGTCGCCCATCGTCGGGCAACTCGATCAACAGCCACCGGCACCAAATCTAGCTTGTCGGTGGCCATAGCCCCTAGGGTTTGGTCTTTTTTTAGAAAAAAAAATACTAAATATTTGATTGTTTTTCAATTTTAAACAAATAAAAATTAATAAACTAATATTAATCACCAAAGAGTTTTTTAAATATGTTTTCTACCAAATAACATTTCTCTCGAAGTTGTTTCTTAAAGCGTAATTTACCAAAAGATCTTTACATCTACCCAAAGCCTTTTAGGCTGAATTACTTTTTACATTTGCCTAATAGGCTTTTAAAATGCTGAACCAAACACACCTTTAATCAAATTACAATGTGCAAAATCAAAAGTTGGTATGAGCGATTTCACTAGAAATATGTTATCTCTCTACGTAATTTTCATAGACGTAGTTATTCTTCTAATTGTAATAATTGGGAAAAACAAACTTCTCTTAAGATAAAGAAATTTTAAGGTTATGAAGTCCTCTTTACTTTTCCATTATAATGTATAAAATCGGTGTATATTAATCGAATGTGCTACTTAAGCAATTGATAAAAAGAATAACATATCCTCATTTTTGTTTTTCCCATTGGAGTAGTGACTAATTATAAGTAACTAAACTTGTTAATGTCCATGGACTCAGATTATCTAGTTGACAGGTTGGCTGGCTGTGATTATGCTATTGAACTTTTTGTTTCTCTCGTAGTTTACTAATTTTAAGTATCTGCTGCTGAAATTGGGACATTTCTTTGTTTAATTCTGCTGGCTAAAACGAGTTAATCCTGCTTTATAGTGGATGGCTCATGTCCAGTGGTCCTAATATTGCTATTCTTATGCAAATGGATATTCACATAGAGAGAATTCTGGAGAGGCTTATTGAGACTTTAGACATTTAATCGGAGTTTATCTTTAAGTTCAATATTTCTGCTGGCAAAGAAGGATCATGCGTGCCTGCATTAATGTGTCAATACTCCAACGTTCTTAAACCCAATTGCTGAAGCAGATGGCCTGTTGTTGATTAGTATCTAGGCTAGATGAAAAATTTGATGCTGGCGTTCTATGAAAAATCTGCATTTAAATCCTTTGCGTGGAGATAGCAAAATATTTGACAACTTGTTATCTCTTTGAACTTTGAATATTACTAAGTTGTTGTCTAATGCTGTTTCTAATGATGTGGGTGACACCTACAGGCGTATTGTGATCAAATTGCTTGCGACTTATTTCCAGAGAAATCACAACAAAGAGGTAAGATGACTCCTTTACACATGCTTGATTTTGCACTTCATATGCATTACCTCTAACATGCTGATAGCAATGCTCACTAATAGAGTGAACTAAGTCCGGAAAATATGAAGCTGGGTATTGCTAGCCCCATCTTGCTGCATGGAGTTGCTGCATCATAGGTATGATTTCTCAATTGGTACTTTTTGATTGATTTTTTTTTGTCACCTTCTCTCGAGATTTTCAGGTTCTGGTTCTTATGGTACGCATGGTTGGATTTTCAGATGAAGACAAATAGAGGATTGGTGTTGCACAACAAGGAGCTGGTAAAGGTTTAAACACATGCTAATATGGCATCTGACAACCAAATTCGTATTTGATTTACGAGATTTAAACTCTCTCTCACTAGAATTTCCAATCCAAAACTTTACTATTAAGTGAGGAGAGATTGTATGTGTTTATGGCCAAAACAAACCCCATAGATAAGCATGTGGAGTAATTTAATTTCTCGTCATCCCAAAAACTGATTAAAAGTTAATACTTTATTTTGACCAGACCGGTCAACTAGTTGAGCATGGTCAAACTTGGGGACTGGTTTGGTTCTCAATTCGACCAGTTGAAGTAGCAGATCTGGTTCTGCTCTAAAGACACTCTTTTTAGCATGTACGAAATTGCCACATTCACATCTAAAACTTGCATTTGCTCCCTTTTACAACGATTTTTTCCGCCTAATGAGTTGGTTCCATCTTGTTTCTCGCTCTCTGACTTGCTGCCTGAATTGCCAGGCCTATCTAGTTTCCATTAATGCTTTTCCGATACATCTATGGCGTCATCTGTCAGTCCTCTATTTCTTGAATTCTAGATTGGTCAAGCCTCATTCCTTAATGTTCAGTGTGCCCAAAAAATGAAGGGTCTTCTTTCCCCCTGAAGAGTGTTGATTGATTCATGCCATCTTTCTTCACGAAGCCATTTTAAGTAGGTAAATTATCAACCTAATGCTATTTCCGGCATTCCTTTTCAGTCCATTGCCGATCTTTGGGTTGATTTTCTTCTCAAAGATGTGAAGAAATGAAGAACAACAGAACAGCATACAAGAGAGCGTGTAAATGAATGAAGAACAGAATACACGATGCAGAAGAGAAAGAACTTCTGTTCTTGCTTGAATCGAAGTACTGAATCATGTATTCACTGAGAGCATTCTTCTGTAATACAATCTAATTCCATCTCTTTCTCTCTCTATCTATCTTCTGTTATTCTGTTCTTTCTCTCTCTCTCTCTGCATATGAAGAACAGAGTAATTGCGGTTTATATATGACTTAAGGAAGAAGAAGAGGTTTTTAACCGACTTAACAACTTGAATCCTTATCTAACAAACTAACCGTCCTAATGTACTCGACACGTGCTTATCCTTTAAGTCTTCGCCTTCGAACGATCTCTATCTTCATGTCCATCATGAACTCGGCTTCACCATCTTCCGTATCTCTTTCTCGTTACTACAAGCATAGCATCGCAGACTTCTTCAGCAGAATTCTTCAGTCAATGATGAGCTTTGTTTCCACTCTCTTTTCCTTTATGCATTTCCACAGCAGATCCTTTCTTCTTCAAATCATTGTCTTTAACATCCCCCTGCAAATTGGGAAGGGTGAAAGATCCCAAGCCCAATTTGGTGCGAAGAGTAAAATGCAGAAAACGAGGTAAAGATTTGGTAAATATATCTGCAAGTTGGCGAATGCTAGGAGTATAAGAGACAACTAATGATCCAGAAGCAACCTTTTCACGAACAAAATGAAAGTCAACTTCAATATGCTTGGTGCGAGCGTGTAGAACAGGGTTAAGTGAGAGAGCAATGGCTGACTTGTTGTCACAAAAAAGAGATGTTGGAGCAGATAAACTGATGCCAATGTCACGAAGAACAAAACCAATCCAAGTAAGATCAGCTATAGCTGAGGCTAAAGCTCGATACTCAGCCTCTGTGGATGAGCGAGAGACTGTAGATTGTCGTTTGGCTGACCAAGAGATGAGGTTAGAACCAAGGTATGTACAAAATCCAGTGGTGGATCGCCTTGTAGTACTACACCCCCCAATCGGATCAAGAAAAACCATATAAAGTCAAGAAGCTATGAGCATGAATAGTTAAACCAAGATCAACAAAGTGCCTTTTACATATCGAAGAACCCTTTTGAGTTTAGAAAAATCTCCTAAGGTGGGCTGCTTTGCATTGTCCGACAGAGAAGATTAGTGGCATAAGCAATATCTCGGACGAGTGATAGTGAGATACCGAAGTCCACCTACAAGACTTCGATATTCAAGAGGGTTACGTAATAATGTGTCATCGGTTGCCAAGATGACAGTCATAAGGAAAGAGGAGTAGAAATAGGTTTACAATCTTTCATATTAGCTCGTGTAAGTAGATCAAGAGCATATTTGGTCTCGAGAAAGAAAGAGATTCTGTGAGGTTTGTTTAACCTCAATGCCCGAAAGTAATGTAAGAGACCGAGATCCTTCATATGGAATTGAAGGCTCAGTAGATGAATCAAGTTAGAAAGCAAGGAAGGTGAGCTGCCAGTAAGCACAATATCATCTACATAGAGTAATAACAGTATGGTGTCTGGACCTTGATGAAAGACAAACAATGACGGATCAGTAGTGCTACATGAGAATCCATTCTCAAGTAGAAAGTTACTGAATTTATCGAACCATGCTCGTGGTGCTTGGCGAAGACTATACAGGGATTTCTTAAGCAGGCATACATGATAAGGCTTCTGAGGATGTATAAAACCTGGTGGCATTGCATATACACGCTTTCATTCAAATGGCCATGTAGGAATGCATTCTTGACATCAAGCTGATGAATTGGCCAATGCTTTGTCATTGCCACAGATAGTACAATTCGAATAGTAGCATGTTTAATGACAGGGCTAAATGTCTCTGTGAAATCAATACCTTCTTCTTGATGAAATCCCTTAGCAACTAGTCTAGCTTTGAGCCGATCCAGCTGACCATCTGCAGTAAGTTTGGTTTTAAACACCCACTTACAAATGACATTCATATGATCAGTATAAGGTACTAGTTCCCATGTCTGGTTTGTGTATAAAGCATCCATTTCATCTTGCATTGCTTGGTACCAGCCTTTATCTGTCAGAGCTGATTTGACTGTTTTTGGTTCGAGAGGAACTTTATAATCAGCTAAGCATGCATATTTAGGATTTGTCTTAACTATGCCAGACTTTAATCTAGTTTGCATAGGATGAACAGATACTATACCTTGAGTGGTGTCTGAGGATCTGCTATGTTCAGTATTGATTTGAGTGTTGTCTGAGGAGCTACTATGTTCAGTGTTGATTTCTTGTGATAGAGGAGATACTGGCATAGAGTAGACTAGTTCCTCAGTATGGATTTGTGATGTTTCAGTAGAAGCTGATACAGGAGGATAGATATGTTGTACCATTCCTGTATCTTGCAGATGCCCCATATGTTCATTAGATTTAGGCTGAGCATGTGTTGCAGCTAGAGAGTCTAGAAAAGTCACTCCATGTATCCACTATTTATATAAGTTTGTACCTTGACAATACTCAGCTGGTAGGCGAGATGTGAAAGGAAATGTGGTTTCATCAAAGATCACATGACGACTGACATAAATCTGTCCATTAGTAGGTAGAAGACATCGATATCCTTTATGTCTTTCACTGTACCCCAAAAATATGCATGTAAGAGATCTTGGATCAAGCTTATGTTGAGCATATGGTCTGAGGCAAGGGTAACAAGCATATCCAAACACCCTTAAATGAGTGTAGCTAGGTTACTGTTGGTACAACTTACTGTAAGGTGAGTGCATATGAAGTTTTGATGTAGGAAGCAGATTAATGATATGATTTGCTGTCATAAAGGCATCAACCTAGTATTTTAAGGGTACCTTGGCATGATACAACATTGCCATTCCTAGCTCGACCACATGTCGATGTTTCCTTTCAGAGATGCCATTTTGTTCAGGTGTGTAAGGACAGGAAATATTCTGTTTAATTCCACACTGTTGTAAATGGTTCTGAAATCTGTTGTTAATGAACTCTCCACCTCCATCACACTGAAAGACTTTGATCTTATGATCAAATTGATTCTCGACTTGCTTTTGGAATAGAACAAAGATATCATAGACATCTGACTTATATTTCATTGGATATAACCAACTATATCTAGAGAAATTATCCACAAAAATGACATAGTATCGAAATTTCTGTAAAGATTGAACTGGTGAGGGTCCCCAAACATCACAATGTATCTTTTCTAGTGGAATATTAGATGTATAGTCGATATAGGAAAGGGTAAAGCTGAACTCTTAGCAATCTGGCAACTACTACATATGCTTTGAGTTCTTGAATTACATTGAATTAGGTTCTGACTCTGCAAGTACTTCACTGTTTTTAGACTTGTATGTGCAAGCCTCTGATGCCACAAATCTTCTCCTACTTCTTTTTGAGTTTGAGTGAAGAAAGCTTCTGTGACTTTAGGGTCGACTTGATATAGTCCCTTGACTTTCCTTCCTAGCCTCACTGTTGAATTGTTGCAAGTGTCCTTCAGATATTCCCCATGTTTGTCAAAAATAAAGGAACAGGGATAATCATCTCGTTAACTTCGAAACAGAAAGGAGATTTTTCTTGATAGCAGGAACTATCAGTACATCATTCAAAGGTAATGAGCTAGTTTTTGTATGCAATACGCCATTACCAACACAAGATATTGATAGATTAGATCCATCTCCTATCATAACAGTATCTGTTCCATTATATAAAGAGCAGTATTGAAGCATACCAGGGTCTGCAGTGATATGAGCTGAAGCTCCTGTATCTGGATACCACTCAGTGCCATGAGAGTCTTCAATGTGCATTGCTGCTAGAGCAGTTGGTATTTCATCTGTTTGATATGAATTATCAAAACGATACCAACATCGAAGTGCTGTATGTCCTGGCCTTTTACAAATTTGGCATTCTAATGGATTGTTATTTGCTAGTTTTGCATTCTGCATATGCGATGATGTCTTTGCACTTTGTGGTGGATAAGCCTTAGTGACTTGATACTTTTGTGCAGGATTTACATATGGTCTAAACCCCTATCCATAGTTAGACCAGTTATGTGGAGGTTTGTTAATCTGATTTTCCTGGTTCGGATTCAGATTATTCATTATGTGGTATTGATTTCTTCCCCGTCTCGAAAAGTCATTACCTCGATCTCTCGCATTCATTGCACGACCTCTCGCCATAGCTATATCCTCCTCGATTGTTTCCTCTTTGGTTTCTAAAATTAAAGTTTTGCATAACTCAAATGAGACTTTCTTTGACCATAGTAAGCCAGACTAGGATTATACTGATTTGCTGAGTAAGTCTGTAGTCTAGTTTCAAATCTCTCGAGCTGAGAGATAACTTCATCATAATCAGGCTGAGGTTTTAAACAATACATTGTTGTTCTAAAACTTTCATACTCTAAACCTAATCCTTCGAGAACACCAAACATCTTGGTTATTTCATCCACAGGTTTTCCAATAGCATTGAGTTGATCACAAATAGATTTGAACTCTCGAAGATAAGCATTCAATGTTCTATCTTTTTTCTAACAAGCCTGCAATTTTCCTCTTAGTTCGAACTCTTTAGCCACAGATTTTTGTGTAAAGCGATTAAGGAGAGTCTGCCATACCTCATATGAAGTCTCTAGCCCGATGATCAAGCTTAAAATGTTCTCGATTCTTGCTCCACTTATCCAGGGATGAGATTAACGATCGGTCTTCATCCAATCCGTATGATCTGGATTCACCACTTCTGTTTCACTACCTTCAATCTCAAGCTGCATACTTTGAGATGGTGGTGGTGTTTCGCCATTGATGAACCCGAACAGATCCTGACTTCGCAAGAATCTGTGAAACTGCGCTTGCCAAAGGAGGAAATTGTCTTCAGCTAACTTTATTGTAACAAAATTAGCTATATTGACATGAATCGGAAAGGGATATTTCTGCATCCTTGTTGTCATTCTCGATTACTATCAAATGCTCGTTCTATGAACTTCTTGCTATCATCTAGATCACTTATACGAATGAATCACACAAACTCCATCAACGACTTCGAACAAGTATAGTAGAAGAAATTTGAGCTCTCGGAAAGCTCTGATACCATGTGAAGAAATGAAGAACAACAGAACAGCGTACAAGAGAGTTTGTAAATGAATGAAGAATAGAATACACGATGCAGAAGAGAAAGAACTTCTGTTCTTGCTTGAATCGAAGTCTTGAATCATGTATTCACCGAGAGCATTCTTCCGTAATACAATCTAATTCCATCTCTTTCTCTCTCTATCTATCTTCTGTTTATTCTGTTCTTTCTCTCTCTCTCTCGCATATGAAGAACAGAGTAATTGCGGTTTATATATGACTTAAGGAAGAAGAAGAGGTTTTTAACCGACTTAACAACTTGAATCCTTATCTAACAAACTAACCGTCCTAATGTACTCGACACGTGCTTATCCTTTAAGTCTTCGCCTTGAACGATCTCTATCTTCATGTCCATCATGAACTCTAGCTTCACCATCTTCTGTATCTCTTTCTCGTTACTACAAGCATAGCATCAGCAGACTTCATCAGTAGAATTCTTCAGTCAATGATGAGCTTTGTTTCCACTCTCTTTTCCTTTATGCATTTCCACAGCAGATCCTTTCTTCTTCAAATCATTGTCTTTAACAAAAGAGTCTGATGAAAGGGAGAGAAGGGACTGTGACGGGTGCATGGCCGACTCCGCAGTTGATACAAGTGGAAAAAGTCCGAACGCAGTTGGCACTATTCCACCCCACCCAATTTCTCAAGATTTAGCCCATCCATGAGCCAAGGCTTCAGTCCCCTGCCATTTCAGGGGAATGCACGACCACCCGAATGCTACGGGTCCAAGTTCTCCATAGTTCCTTCATATAACTCGGATGGTACATCATGGACTTCTAGACCTTTTCCCAGATAAATCAATGTCGAATCATGTAATTAACCAAGTATAGGAAATTCTGCTGTGTAATCTACGCTGCTGTTGTCACACCGCCCTACCACCCTATTGCAATTCGTTTCAATACAAGATTGTTCGCACAGTTTTTATGACATCAATGTGAATAATAAGAATGCACATCGGTGCTGATTTGCTGTTGCAAACTCCAAAAGCCAGTTGCACATACATATGTGTGCAAGAAATTTTCTGTGATTTTTCATCTCAAGAAAAAGATGACATGTTGCAAACATGGTAGAGAGTGCTTTTGACGGAATGGCTCTGCACATCCGACTTAGGATGCGTTTGCTAATATTTATGTTCCAGAAAATATTTTCTTTGCAGAAATAGTTCATTGGAATAATTTCTGAGTAAAAGAACGCGTTTGGTAATTACAAAAAATTTATATTCTCGAAATAGAAAAAGAATAGGAATGCGTTTGGTACGACTCACAAATTTTTTTATAACATATAATTTATTTTAATTCGTTAATAATTTTATTTTTAGATTTTTCTTTTTTCCCTCTCTTCTTCTTCTTGCTCCTCTAGCCAATGGTGATGGTGTCCGGCAACCGGTGGCGGGCAACGTGGGGCAGCGGACGGTGGGGAAGAAGAAGAAAAGAAAAAAAGAATAGAAAGAAAATGACTTATTTTTTGGAATTATTTCCGAAAACGAGAATCTATTTTTTTTATTTTTTATTTTTATTCCAAATCTATTCCCTATCTACTTTTCTATAATAGGGAATAGAAAAATTAGTTTGATATCATCAAACGGATTTCTGTTTTTTTTAACGTTCCAATGAACAAAAGAACAAAGAAATTAGAGTGTTATCATACGCATCCTTAAATGATTTGCCTTGTCTCCTGAATATTTTGTGCATTATGCGGAACATGAAAAGGAAAGCAAACGTAATGAAGGATCCAAAATAAATTATCGTAGTTTCTACGTGCACGCATGTTTATACATCATGTTGGCTCCTCAAGCACCTAGAAGAAAGTAAAAGACCATTTGAAGCATTCTTGTTCTCAGTAGGGAAAATTTGAAACTAGCCCGCATTAGAAAATGGGTCGACAGTGAACTCGTCCCTTCTCTTCCATATGTTTCTCATAGTTGATAGTTGGCACTAGTACCAATAGGGGCGAACAGTCCAGGTTGCATACAAGTTTCACCTGGAACGTGGAACCTACTTTGCATACCCTGTCGCAGGTTTCAATAGTTTCAAGATCTATTTAGATTTCATCTATATTATTAATTGAATGATTACAGTGAATCATTACACTTAATCTTTAATGATCACTAGATTCATCATTGGATATCATAAAATACCGTAAGATCGCATGAAAACATAGTCCAAGAAACTAGTTATAGGTTCCATCTATCTAAAACTTAGAATCTACCTGTCAATACCCGTCAAAACAAGTTTTCCAATTTTTGGAACCTGAAACCATGCTCTCCCCTTAGTGTCGGAGAGATCGCCATCTACTAGGGCCGAAACTGAAATTGAAGTTACTTTGGCCGAGGCTTGCTCCACCAGGAACTGTGACTTTGTTAAGCATACATTTCAGTCTTCGGCAGTGACCGGACTTCGATGGTCAACCTAGCAGGCCATTGCAATCTTTACAGTAATGGGTGCGGGTGTTCGAGCTCCGACATCAAGTCCTATCAAAGAAATGGCGTCAAGGTGATCCTCTCGATCAGAGGAGGCAAGGGGAGTCATTGCCTTGCCTCTAGCGAGGACACCAGGCAGGTCGCGACCTATCTCTAGAACAACTTTCTCGGAGGCCACTCCTCTCGCCCAATGGGAGACATGGTCCTAGTTGATTTCGATATAGAAGGTGGGGCGAATCAACACTGGGATGGTCTTGCTCGGAACATGTCCTCACTCCTCATACATCAAGAAAGGAAATAATGTTTACATGACCGCGGCCCCTCAATGTCCTTACCCGATGTCTGGGTCAGAGGGCGCCTTGAAATGTATTTATTAGATTACGTTTGGGTCTAGTCATACGACAGTGCCCCATGCCAATCCACCCAGGGAACATCAGGAATTTAGCATGAGAATTGTCCAAAAAGTCCTAAACTTACTGCACTTTTGTCAATTTAGTCCTAAACCTTTCAATTTTATCAATTGAATCCTAAATATTTTCCCCCTTGTCAATTGAGTTCATCCGACGAATTTTGACCAGAAATTAATAACATGGACAGCCGATGCTGACATGACAATTCTTAAATAATATTTAATGATATTTTAATAATTTTTTCAATTTTTTTGCTTTGTTTCTTTTTTTGTTACTTTTCTTTGTTTATTTTTTTCAGGGTTTGGAAAGAAGGTCGGTGAGAGTGGTCGACCAATCATCGCCAGCCATAGGCAAGGGTCAGTGACCCTCACCAACCAGAGGAGAGGGTCGATCGACCCTTGCTAGCCTTGGGCAAGGTTGTCGCGGCCCTTGCCCGCTCTGGGTGAGGGCTACAACACCCTCACCAAATATGGCCGGGCGAGGGCGATGACCTCGCTTAGAGCCCTTGCCTAGCTAGATCTAGCAAGGGTGGCGACCTCACTCAAAGCCCTCACCAGCTCAGCCCTCACCAGCTCTGGGCATGGGCTTGGGCTTGCGTGCCCTTGATTTCGCCAACGAGGACGTCGTAGCCCTCTTCAGCTCTTGGCAAGGGTCGCGACACCCTCACCCAAGGCCAATGAGGGTCAACTTGTCTCCAAACCTTTAAAAAAATAAAAAAAGAAAAAACGTTTAAGAAATCAAAAAAATAATAAAATATTGTTAAAAATTGCCACATCACCACTGGCCGTCCATATTAGCAATTTCTAGCCGAAATTGACCAAATGGACTCAATTGTCAAAATACGTAAATGTTTATAACTCAATTGGTAAAATTGAAAGGTTTAAGATTGAATTAGGACTTTTTAAACAATTTTCCTTGAATTTAGCTTATGCTTAGAACCAATGCATTTCAAGCGTCCCAGCTACTAAAATTTTCTTGGGATAGTGAGCAGCTCCCCTTTGCGGTGGATTCGTTTCCACCAGAGATCTTATCTCGAAAGTACTCCTGGCGATTTATGGCTTGGTAAAGTATGAAGGCATCATGCTCTGGTCGAAGTACCATGACGATCGAACTGTATGCTCGAAAATGTATAGAGAACACATAGCTATGTTATTTCTTGAATTAGTTAATCAGTTTGATGAGCACACCTAGCATAGCTTATGTTATCAAATATCAGTTCTACATGGTAAGGCTTCTTGATCCGTAAACTCATCAAGTAAATCCGACGAAATAGCAAGATCTAGAGATCAAATTACAGTTAGAGTACAATTCCTTGTCCATTCCGATACGGCTCGACAAAAGGAAGAACAGCAAACCACGGCGGAAAGGGATGTTCTTGTTTTTTTCGCTCACAGTCTGCAGACAATCGCTTCCTAACAACGGCAACGACCGAAGCGAGCCCCTCACGAAACCCTCTTCCGGACGAAATCATCTTTCGAGTGGCTGAAGGACAACGCAAGAACGGGAATCCTAGGAAGTTCCCTTGCTCGTCGGTGCTGTGAATACAAGCGGGAATGCGATTATTCAGGAATGGAATAACGGCCACATGTTCGGTCCCTAATGGTATTCCATTACTGCCCGGCGATGGAGACAAGACTCCCTAGGATGATAACTAGAACTTTTTATTAATTCTCTTTTTTCCAAGAACCTTTACCACGACAAAGTCCTTTTAAGGCGTCGAGCGAGGAAACGAAGTTCCCTTGAATGAAACCGGACAACATGCACGCTAACGGGTGATTAGCTGTTTAAAGTAAATATTAATTGCTAAATTTGACTTGTAATTATATAGATATACACACACGAGATCCGTTTCATTTGATGATGAGGGAGCTGTTTGCGTTCGCTTTGTGGGAATGCGCGGTTGTTAAGGGGTTATACCCCAAGGATCCGGGTAGGTGGCGAGAGGGGCTCGGTCATTCGAAGGTTGGTTCGTTTATTGAAGCTCTATCCTTAATGCCGACTCGGTCGATGGAATTCTTCCAGCCTTGGACCGTCTGTCCGTGAGATGGCGTATGATGGAGTGGGTCTCTTCCCGTCCTCGCACGTTTATTAGGTACCTGTGCGTGTGTCGCTATTATATAACTAATTCAGCGATGCTCATGTCTTGACATTCTTTCTCTTTCGTTCAGCAGATGATCCGAATGCGCGAAAGGACTCGTGCTCCGGAAAATCCGATTACTTGGAACGGGATTCCCTTTTCCCCCGATTTCAAATCGGTTGACTAAAACAAACCCTAAAAGTCAATCTACTTAGTCAGTAAGAATCCGAAAAAGGAAACCACGACGAAATCTCCAATGCATCACCAGGCAAGAGAATCGAAATTTGAAAGCGCTCTACGGAAACAAGTTCAATTTGAGAACAGGAAAGTTTGGGAGCTTCGGAGGAGTAGGCAATCACGTGGTGATTCCCATTTCTTCCCGTGAAAGCAATGCACGTTAGTTGCCCGAGAGCATGCGACATTCTCGTACCAACACAGAAAACTGACAATCTATTACACGTAAGGCTTAGCTAGCTGGGCAAGGTCAGAAGATTAGGAACACGAAATTGTCACCTCTTGGCTGCAGCTATGATTTAGATTGGTACCATCTTAGCTTGTACGAACAGACATGAATTAGAGACCTCGAAATCATCAAATTTCTTGGAAAGTAGGAACTAGGAATCACTAATGTAGAAATACATAATATATGGAATTTTTCATTTTTTTCTTATCATGTCCCCCATTCGAAGGAAGCAGCTGAGCCACATGGTCCAACCACTTTGTTTTGATGGTTGACTTTTAATTTCGAATTTCGAATTTCGAATTGTTTCGATGAACCGAAGATAATATCGGGCGAAGGTGGGAGGTCGATTTTACAAATTTATCGTCACAGCGAAGTCGCGTTGGTTCGCAATCTATAAAGTACTTCGGAAAGTGGAGGGCAATTTCTGCTCTCACCCACTCCCGCACCTTTCTTCTTCTTTGGTCTTTCCCCTCGTTAGCTTTTTGGCTTGACTCTGTCTCCCTTAAAATTTTTATATTCTACTCCTTATATTTTCTCCTTTTTTACTCTTTTTCTTTTCTCTACTTCTACCTTTTTCGTTCATCAACGCATATTTTATTTTTATTTTTTTACGGTTCTCTCTCTCTCCCTCTTCCTAGTTTTTAATTAGTTCATTCTTTCCCAAGACATTGCTTTTACTTAAAAGCTTATTTATATGGAGATTTTCTACATCTTTCCTATACAAAACTTAGTAAATTGTTTTAAATTTGTTATTATAGCCTCCGTATACCTATTGAAATTATGTATCGTTATTGAAGGGGAAATAGAACAATGAAATAAATGGTCTTTGAATTTAATTTTGTCATTGCAACTTAAATTTATTTAATACAGTCCCTAAACTTTAGCTCAATATGCAATGCCCTCTATGAAATTTTAATTTATTCAGTGTGGTTCTTAAACTTTTGATACATATTCGATTCAATCCTAAGATTATATGAAAATATTTAATATTATCCTTCCATTAATTTAAGTTCGAGGACAACGTTGAACATTTTTATACATCCACTAACTATTTTGAATATACACTACAAGTCCATAAATCACATTAAACAAATTAAAATTTTATGGACATTGCACATTGAGTTAAAGTTTATGGACCACATTGAATAAGGATCATATTGCACATTGTTGAAGTTTATGGATCATTAATGTGATTTACCCAAGGGGAAAATGAAGTAAAAGATTTAATATAACATATAGCTTATACTATTAATTGAACCGGGTTCATTTTGTTTGAATTTCTACTCTCATTAATCCTTCCTATTCATGCCCTAACCCATTACCCGACTTTTAATAAATACCCTCTATAGTATATCCCCAGTTACATAAGTTATTTTTATTAATTATATACATGATAACATATGTATTTTTATCTTAATAGTACCCCTAATTGCGTACAGAGTTAATGTGACAATTACTATAAATACTGTATTTATGTTAACGAAGCATACACGCTATGTGGAAAAAACATAGCTCAAACCCAATGTTGAATTTGCATGTTCAAAATTTATCTTAATTATGTTCAAATTGAATTTACATGGGACTAGTGGATAAAATTCAAATGTTGATATGGACTCTCACTCAAAGTCCATTTTTATGAAAAAAAAAAAAAAAAAGAGAATAGTGTTCAGGCGAGCTATCGAGTGTCACGTATTTAAATCGAGTTTAATCGGGGTAGCTATTGTGTCCGGTCAATTGAAAGATGAATTAAAGAAGGGTATTGAGGAGGATATGTGTAATAAACTAAAGGTGGGGGGACACGTGTCATCCCTTAAGGCCACCTTTTGATGTTTTCTTTTTTCTCTTTTACATTCACCCTATTAAGCTAACCTTTTTCTTTTATTCAATAGTTTATTTAATTTTGGCTACTTAATTTATATTTTTATCACTATCTTGAATTTCCATTTCTTAATTTCTAAAATAGTTAGCTTCTCTCCAACTTAAGCACGACTTTTTTCCACAACAACAATTAAAGTAATCTCGATTTCTACAATTCGAGTAGCTTTTTATTTTTTTTAGAAGTTTGTACTAATTTGTGTGATTGTTATCACTTAAAATAAAATAAAATAAAATAAAACTCTTTTAAGGTTGAAAAGTATAATTGACGGTTGATAACATAGTAATCATCTCAAAGTCTTTTTAAGATCTTGATAGGTATTCATCTTTAAAAAATTTAAGATCACGAATATGGCTAGTCGGGCTTAGGAAATGTAATTCCCCCCGATAGCTATGATTAGGTTTCCATTAGACTTTCTTTTCTTTTTTTTTCCAATAGACTTAAAACAACAGAGAGCGGTAGTAAATGTGGATTGATTTTGAAAGCTCATCATAATAAGTTTTGGCAAAATATTATACCCTGAGCAAGATTCTTAGAAGCTTCCACACTTTCTATCATCACGTCCGATGTGACCTATAATTGTGCTAGAATTATCATTGCATGTCCATTCTTTCCTAGAAAATTTAATAATATATTCAGTATTCTAAATAACCTTTTGTTATTGAAATAAATTATTAAAAACATAATTCATTCATAAATATAAACTTATTCCACAGTGAAGCGCACGCCACACAATTGTTAGTAGACCTATCAAATGGGTCATGGATCCATTTATCAAATTTATAGATTGAATTGTTATATGGATTAACTATATTTGATAAATGGACTTAAACTTAATACGGATATTAAATGAGTCATAAATGGGCTTGCAATTTTCTTATATTCAATTCATTTCTATAATTCCCTCTTCATTCTCTCTTACCCTCGCACGATCTAGTGCTCGCTCACACCACACTCCTTTCTCAATTTGTGTACGTGTTTTATTAGATTGGGTTAAATACGAAGGTGTTTTATCAATATGGATCTGGTCAAATATAGGTCACAAGATGTGTATTTCATAAAAAATTAGTCAATACGAGTTTAATGAATCTATTTGAATTTGACCATTTTTCGATCCGACACGAACCTAATTCAATCAACTCGTTTAATGGGTCTAATTATTAATCAATATAGAATGGAGCTTGCACGACAAAACTCGAACAAGATTCCGTTTCCAAGCAAGTAGAAAGTACTCCTTCCCTTTCTAATCGATACCATGGCATTTGTGCATATGGGAGAGGAATTTATGTGAGCTGAGATAATTTTGTTTTCATCCGTTACTCAAAAAAAGAACAATTCCATTCCTTTCCCTTTCTAGGGTTCGATCGGTTCGTGGGGGCCGCATCGCAGTCGAGTTGAATTCCCCCACGCATTTCATTTCAAGCGCTTTCCAAGGCCCGCATTCCGCCGCGTCATCGACACGATGCATCCTAGAAGAAAATACCTGGCAAGCGGTGGCGCTGCTCCCCCTTGTTCCTCGGTCGTCGCCAATCCAGGGGTCGCCATCAGGAGGATCTACGTGCAATTTTTCAATTAATTTCAAGGCCGAGATATTTTTGGTTGGTGCCCCAGGTGAATCAATTTGAGGATACTTTCCTTAATTTAATAAATCGATTTTGCCCGCATTTAAACTCGCTCTATTTATCAATAGAAGCAATGAAGAAAATGAAAAAAAGATAATCAAATCTTCCTATATATTCCTTATAGGATTAGCCATGCTTAGGATACTAAAAGACGATAAGTTTAAAGTTAATCGATAAAATACGAACGATATCGAAAAAAAAAAAGCATGAAAATACTAGCACCGTCTCCAATGTATCGAATCGTCAAATCTAAAGATCTAAGATTTCACACATACATGCCCATGCTAGCGATCTTCACTTTGACTTAGGTGATAATATAAATTTCCCACGATATCTATATCCTATAGAATTAAAAAAACAAAGAGCGGTAGTAAATATAGATTGATTTTAAAAGCTCATTGTATTTAGTTTTGGCAAATAATCATACCCCGGGCAAGATTCTAGAAGCTTCCATACTTTTTATTGTCGTGCTAGATGTGACCTAAATTTGTGCTAGATTTATTATTGCATAATTTTTTTTTCCCATAAAACATTATTCTAAATAACCTTTTGTCATTAAATGCAAACGTATTCCACAACGAAGCGCCACACACTTGGTAGACTTGTAAACTGGGTTCAAATCGGGTTTAGATCATATAGAAAATGGTTTGGCCCAAATAAACCCATTCGACCAATTTCAACCCATTTTTTATGCAATGCAAATCTAGTGATTTATACTTAACCCAACCATATCCAATCCGGTCCATGTTGACAAAAGCACTTTTGTGTTTAACCTAATCTAGGAAAACTCGTACGCAAATTGGGGCGAGGGTATGGAGTAAGTGAGTGCTGGATCAAGCTAAGATAAGAGAGAATAAAGAGAGTGATATAAATCAAGTTAAATCTAAGTAAACGATCCATTTGACACCTATATTAAGTTTAAATCCATTTATGATCATTAATTAAATATATTTAATTCATATAACAACTCAGTCCACCCACTGAGTTAAAAAATGGGTCTATGACCCATTTTGACAGTATTAATCAATCTGGAATAGAGCTCGAACGAGAAAATTCAAACGACTAATTACTCCTTCCCTTTCTAGTCGATACAAATGACTTTTGTGCATATGGGAAAGGAATTAATGTGAGCTCAGATATTTTAGTTTCCGTCCACACCCCAGAAGAAAAAAGAACAACCCCCATTTCTTTCCCATTCTAGGGTTCGATCGGCCGAGGGGCGGCATGGTACTGCATTCGAGCTGAATTCCCCGCGCATTTCATTTCAAGCGCTTTCCCAAGTCCGCATTCCGCCGCGCCATCGACGCAACGCATTCGAGAAGAAAAGAAGAGGAGACGACCTGGCAAGGCGGCGGCGCTCGGTGCTCGGTGCTCGGTCGTCGCTTCCCTCGTTCCCCTCGGTCGTCACCAGTCGCCGTCGGTCGCCGTCGGTCGAGGGGTCGAGGGGGAAGGATCTACGCGCAAACTTCTCAATTAATTACTTCCGAGGCCGAGATATTTTTGGCGGGTGGGCCCCGCCCCGCCCCCTCCTTTCCTTTCCCTCCTCTCCCTCTCCCTCCTGTTGCCGTGCGCTGGGCTCGCAGCAAACCGCGTGCTTCGCTGTAAATAAATAAAAGAAATTTAACGAAGAAAAGGAGGAGAGAGAAAGGCCCCCTCCCCTCCCCTCCCCTCCCCTTTTTTGTTTCCCTTAAAGTCGCAAAAACTCATATGAACCTCACAAAATCGCCCGCTTCTAAAAACAGAGGAGAGCGTGCGCGATACAGCAGGCCTCCTTCGGATAAGAACGGCGTACGGGATTTGAGAGGATATTCCTCCGGCTTCGTCCCGAATCAAATCCCCGTCCGGTTAGAAAAGGGTCGTCGCTCTTTCTCCCTCCCGGGTTTCCGATCGATCGGGAAATCCGATCCGGTTCCGATCGGCGGTGGGTCTGGTTGCGTTCGCGTCTTTCTTTCGGCACAGGGGTTCGATCTGCGGAGCTCCTTAGGCCGACCCAGATCCGCGCTGCCCTTCCAGCCGAGGGCGATTCCCCTTCCCCGCCGCCTGCGATGGAGGCCGAGAAGAAGTACATTACGCCGGAGGAGCTCCGGGAGCACAGCACCCCGGGGGATCTGTGGATCTCGATCCAGGGGAAGGTGTACGACGTGACGGAGTGGGCGAAGCGCCACCCCGGCGGCGATGTCCCGCTCCGCACCCTGGCGGGGCAGGACGTGACGGACGCGTTCCTGGCGTACCACCCCGGGTCGGCCTGGCAGCACCTGGAGGGGCTGTACACCGGGTACCGCGTCCGGGACTTCGTCCCCTCCGAGGTGTCCAAGGACTACCGGCGGCTCCACGCCGAGCTCGCCCGCCTGGGGATGTTCGAGAAGAAGGGGCACGTCGCGGTGTGCGCCCTGGCGGCCATCGCGCTGATGATGTCGCTGTGCGTGTACGGCGTGGTGGCGTGCGAGGGCGCGGCGGTGCACTTCGTCTGCGCCGTCCTGCTCGGGCTGCTGTGGATCCAGGGCGCGTACATTGGGCACGACTCCGGGCACTACCAGGTGATGACGACCAGGGGATACAACCAGATAACCCAGATCCTGGCGGGCAACTGCCTGACCGGCATCAGCATCGCGTGGTGGAAGTGGACCCACAACGCCCACCACCTCGCCTGCAACAGCCTCGACCACGACCCGGACCTCCAGCACATCCCGGTGTTCGCCGTCTCCTCGAGGTTCTTCAGCTCGCTCACCTCCATCTTCTACGGCCGGAAGCTCGAATTCGACCCCGTGGCGAGGCTGTTGGTGAGCTACCAGCACTGGACGTTCTACCCGGTCATGTGCGTGGGGCGGATCAATCTGTTCATCCAGACATTCCTCCTCCTCTTCTCCAAGCGGAAAGTCCCAGATCGCGCCCTCAACATCCTGGGCATCCTCGTATTCTGGACCTGGTACCCTCTGCTCGTGTCCTGCCTCCCCACCTGGAGTGAGCGGGCCATGTTCGTGGTCACCAGCCTCAGCGTCACGGCCGTCCAGCACATCCAGTTCTGCCTCAACCACTTCTCCGCCAACGTCTACGTGGGCCCGCCCAACGGGAACGACTGGTTCGAGAAGCAGACCGGCGGGACCATCGACATCTCGTGCCCGACCTGGATGGACTGGTTCCACGGCGGCCTCCAGTTCCAGCTGGAGCACCACCTGTTCCCGCGGCTGCCCCGTTGCCAGCTCCGGCGGATCTCCCCGCTCGCCCGCGACCTTTGCAAGAAGCACAACCTCCCCTACCGGAGCCTCTCCTTCTGGGACGCCAACATCTCCACCCTCCGGACGCTGCGGAGCGCCGCGCTGCAGGCGCGCGACCTGTCCAGCCCCGTGCCCAAGAACCTTGTCTGGGAAGCCGTCAACACCCACGGCTGATGAGCAGGCGTGGAGGAGGCCTTGGGGCCCTTTCTGTTCGACATTTACGGCATTTCTTCGCGCATTCCCAGATTTTCAGATAATTTTTCTCTTCGGCCCCTGCCTTGTTTACATTTCGCACACCAGCCGTTCTTCAGAATTCGATTCGATTTCAATCCCCCGGAGTTCTTTACCGGCGAGGTTTTGATTCGCTAATGTTCGATCTTCGGCTCTCTCTTATATATTGATTTGTTTATTTTGAGCACTTCTTTTCTTACCCGTTTCTTGCTACTTTACCCATCTCACGGCTCGCGTTTCCTTGTCTTTTCTCGTACCCATCATCAATATACAAACCCTATATTCTTGTTTACTAGAGAAAATCTCGTCTCTCAAAAACACTCCGTCTCTTCTCTTCCGGAAAAACTCACGAATGATTTTCGACCTCAAATCGAGCCCTCCAACCTTCCGGGTCGGGTCCGGTCGGGTCGGACTTCCGAGGCAACGAAACCCTTCGGCCGTGTAGATATTTTTGCTCCGACTCGATAGTGGCCGCGCAGATGTCTGTAAATCGGGGAGCGGGGGTCGTCGAATTTGACCGTTGACACTCCCTCGGCATATCTCCGGATCGATCCACCGTGGCCGTGGCCATTCAGGAGACGGGGGGCGATGGCGACGCACGGTGGGTTAGAGGGAGTGGGCCACCCCTTCTCGATCGGGTATTAATCGATTCCCGGTGCACGTGGCTCGGGCCATCCAACGTCGCCTTCGCTTTCGCACACCGCCCCCCCCCCCCCACTACCCGTTGCCTTCAGTATGGGCGGGCCCCGCCACTACTTTATGTTGCCATCTGAAAAACATATCTGGGGCACGCGATTCTTTTTCTGTGACTAGTGCCGGCCACCGTACGGCGTGCCGGGTCCGTCTCCTCCACGCCTCGAGATGACCTCAGAGACTGAAACGGTTCCAATCGAAAATAAGGATTAAATTCCGGCCAAACAAAAATCTCGGGCCGGTCGATGTGACCTTGAAGGAAGAAGTAATTAATTCGGCGTTAAAAAAAAAACGTCATACGGATACGTTCCGGGGATTGCCCGCATTTCTCTCGACTTACCGTTGAGAATCGCAAATCCACGTAAGGAAGTCGTTGACCGCTCATTCGCCGCGGTGGTTACTGGTTAGTACTACTAAGTACGACCGTTGATGTGCCTTAATTTAATTGGTTAAATCGTATTAAGGCGCATTGATTAAAATTAAAGAGAAAAAGGGTTGCTGGCCACGTGATGGCATTGATTACGTTTTTGTCACCGTGCGGGCGCATAAGTACCTTAGTAATACCTGTCTACTTGAATTTTTTGGGCCGCTTTTATTGGACAGCGGACCGCATTGATGCCCATCATTTGCGCCCATAATCCACGAGGCGCTAATCATTCGTCCCCCACCCCACCCGCAATTCCTCGTCGTTGTAAACTTGCAATTGAGGCTTAATCATGGGCCCTCTTTCAGCCCAGAATTACGAAACGGACCACGAACGTTAGCCCCTCCCTCCCCCGGTCCATAATTCCTCGGGCGGGACCCAGACTCCGGGTCCCGGGTCCCACCATCCCGGGGTGAATGTCCTGAAAAGCCCATCCCCACGGACCCAACGCGTTGTCTGATTGTAGGGGTATTTCTGACCTTTACTTCATTTATCAATTTTATTCCTAAAAATAAAGGTACTGAAAATCCTATAATTTATCACAAAAGCATCATTAAATTCTAAAATTCATAAAACAAAATATAATTAAATCCTAAAATTCATCACAAAAATATAATCAAGTCCTAAAACTTTCAAAAACTATAATCAATAAAAATGATTTGATTGATTGAATTATTTAAAAGTTTTAGGGAAAGACCATCGAAAACCCCAAACTTTATCCAAAGTGACAAATTTACTTTAATTTTTTTTTGTGACATTAAAAACCCCAAACTTTACAAATTGTGACACATTTACCCCATCAATGACATTTTCGTCTTATTTTTTTATGTTTTTCCTTTTCCTTTTTTTTTTTATTTTCCTTCTTCTCTATTCTCTTCACTGGCCATGGCGTAGTTGGCAGAGGGAAGCCGGCATCCGGTGAGGGCTGCCCTCGCCGACATTGGGCGAGAGTAAACCTTGCTTGGGTTGGCTAGGGCCGCCCTCGCCGGAGTTGAGCGAGGGCCTCCCTCGCCAGGCCCTCGTCGATGTCGGGCAAGGCCACCCCTTGCTAGATCTAGCGAGGGCCGTCCTCGCCCCATGATGATGAGGGCCACCCTCGCTTGACGCTGATGAGGGTAGCCCCTCACCTGATGTCGGCTTCCTTCCGTCATGGCCGGCAAAGGAAAGAGAGAAAACGAAGAAAAAAAAAAGAAAAAAAATTAAAAAGTAAAAAGACCAAATGCCCTATAGTTTAGGGTAAATGTGTTACAAGGGTAAAAATTTAGGGTTTTTTATATGATGAAAAAAAAATTGTGGTAAATGTGTCATGATTAGCAAAATTCAAGATTTTTCATGTCACAAAAAATAGTTTATGATAAATTATTACTTTGGGCGAAGATTTGGAGTTTTTGGTGGTTTTCCTAAAATTTTAAGACTCGATTTCATTTTTCGCGACGAATTTTCTGGCTTGGTTGCATATTTAAAAAGTTTTAAGATCTAATTATATTTTTTTAATAAGTTAAAGCCTCTGTTTTTCTTTTTTTCTTTTTCTCCCTTGTGGGGGAGCTTTGCCGCTGGAACTCGAAGTGAATGCTGTGGAGAACCCCACCGTCCCTCTCCCTCTCTTCTTGCCGGGGAAGTCTGTGCCCTGTGCAAATGCCAACTACCGCGAGCGCCCACAACAATATATAAAAACACCTATCTCCCTCTCTCCCTTAAATGCTCTTCTGTACCTCTCTCTCTCTCTCTCTCTCGCTCTCGCTCTGTCATTTTCCCTTGCCATCGACTCCAAATCGCACTCCTCCTCATCTTTGCTTCTCTCTCACTCCATCTCTCTCTCTCTCTCTCTACTGTGAAAATTTTTGTTCCGTTCTTGTTGGCGGTAGCTATATCTCACCGCGACCTTCCTCTCCGGAATCTCGCCCGCCCGCCTTCTTCAATCCCCCTCTCTCTCGCGGCATTGTCAGTGGGCGTTCGCGCTAGGGTTTCGCGGCGATCCCGCCGATGCGCGCGCCTCGCGATTGAGCTGCCCGCCAGGTCGCATGGAGATGGAGCGGCTGAGGTCCGCGAATCCGGCCATGACTTTCGACGAGGTCTCCATGGAGCGCAGCAAGAGCTTCGTCAAGGCCTTGCAGGTCTTCCTTTCTTCTCTTGATCCTCCGTCCTGTGGATAGATCCGTTGCTTGTTCGGTGCTCGAGCTTCGTTGCATCTTTCTTTCGGGGGCCGATGTTGGTCGTGCTTCGCGGATTTTTTTTTTTTTTTTTTTGCATGATCGCCGGTTGACTTTTGAAAATCCGATTGTGGATTCGTCGGAAGTGCTTTTAATCGAGGTTTCATCCGTGTTGTTGCCCGTCGCAGGAGTTGAAGAATTTGAGGCCTCAGCTCTATTCGGCTGCGGACTACTGCGAGAAGTCTTATCTCAATAGCGAGCAAAAGCAAATGTACGATTTTCGTCTCGCCATTACTACACTGTTAGGATTAGTGGTGGCATTGAGTTGCTTTGCGATTTGTCTTCTTGGAACCCGTCGGTATGGCAGACCGCCGCGGGGTCTACCTTTGTTGAAAGCGTAGAATCTGAACGGCTGATGATTTGCTTGTGGTAGTGCCTATAGATGATGGACCTGAGTGGTCCAGAACTCGGATGGCTTGTTTCTTAGATGAGGAAGTGTTGTTCTCCAATTCATTGGGAACATGCAGACTTGATATTGTGAGGCTGAAAGACTCGAAATGGTAGATGTGAATAACTTGTTTACGACATCATATACCTAGTATGCTTTCATGTCACCGCAGAAGCATGTCCTTCTTGCACTTTTGCCCACTTCATTGTTCAAGACAATACAGTGCTTGTCTTGCTATCTATCTGAAGACATTTCTATTTTTGGTTATGAGTCATGTCAAATGGTCGTGGTTATATACTAGCATAGTGTCGGTCATGTTCGGGTTTGAGGTCTGTATGTCAGATTTCAGATTTGTCATTCAAGAAGCTGAGAACATTTTTTTGGCTAATGGCTCTCGAAATTATTATTTATGATATGTAAAACATGGAGGGGTGAGTCCCACTTAGAAAGAATGGTGCTCTTTTAGTTTGTGTTGTTGGGAAATTTTAGAAAGGTGATCTCCATTCTGTTCTTACTTTAAAAATGTCATTTCCTAAAGATTATTTTTCTTTTTTTTTCGTTTGATGAGATTGCAGATCTAGAAAGTTCTCCATCGAGTAACTTTGCCAGAGGGAATAGATCATTTTAAGGTCTTTGAATTGCAAAATAACTTGGAAACTACTATTCTTGATTACAACGTTAGAGTAGATTCTTGCATTTGATATTCTTGCCTCGATCTGCCTAACAGGACACAACTTCCTGATGGTTTGGCAGCCATATCTATAGTTTTTTGAACATGGATTCTTGAGCTAACTTCTGGACTGCTGTGCTTGTCGTTTTCCCAATTTCTTGTCCATAATTAAGCTCATTGGTTAATCTATGAAATTTCGCTCACTGGTGAACTTAGGGTATTGGACAACCTGAAAGATTATGCTGTGCGAGCCCTGGTCAATGCTGTCGATCACCTTGGAACAGTGGCTTATAAATTAACTGACCTTATTGAGCAGCAATCTTTGGATATCACAGTCATGGAGCTAAAGGTCACTGGTTTTAATCAGGTAAGCTCTTTCTTCTGTTTAATTAACAGTACAATCATGTGCCACAGACTACATGATAGAGATGTAAAAAATATTTTCGTATACCTCAGCAACTTCTTACATGCAAAACATACTCGGATAAGGAAGGCCTCCGGCAGCAGCAGTTGTTGGCAATTATTCCCCGACATCACAAGCACTATATGTTACCAAGTAAGACTGTTTACATTCCTGAGGTGCTGACTTGGATTATGAGAAATTTGTCAGTTTTGTTTCTCTTTTGTTAGGTTATTTTAATTGCATACTCTGGATCTTTGTGCAATGTCTAACTTTATTGTATTCCAAATGAGGTAGATTCTGTCAATAAGAAAGTGCATTTTAGTCCACAAATTCAGAAAGATGTCAGGCAAAATCATTTTCAAGCTAGATCTCGTCTTCAGCCTTCAGGTATGTGGACTTTACAGTGTTGCACTTGAGCTATTTACTTCAATCTTACACGATTTTGCACTATTTTTCTCTGCTAAAATGAAGCTTGATCATTTTTATTCTAGGTACCCCTGCTGCAAAAACACTTTCTTGGCATTTAGCATCAGAAACAAAGTCCACGTTGAAAGGAACTCAAAATGCTTCAGCAAGGTAATTAGTCAGCATGTGGTTACCAACTCTCTTGCTTAAAGAACTTAATTTCTTCTTCATTTGCAGCACCGAAGATTCTGCAAAAAAGCCCGAACTCTTTCATCTGCTAGGTGTGTCCCATCTTGCTTTTTTTCTTCTTTCAAGCTTTTTTCGATTTCTCCTGACGTTGCTACTGCACACAAGAATGATCTCCAACCGTGTTCATTTTGTCATCTGTGCAGATGATGGCGAGAATGCTCTGACAAAATCCTCGGTGGGTCATCCACAAGTTCTAACAGGAGGTTCTACTTATGGAGCTGTCCCCCCATCAGTTGCTGCTGCACGCAGGGTAATTTGTTACTTTAGAAGATTGAAGACATTCGTATATCTGTTTAGTAGGTTACACTGTAGTCCATCTCTGATAGATACGTTGATGGGTTGAATTGTTTTACCTCTCATCTATGAGGTGGTGAGTGATGGTGTATGAAACGTCATATTGTGGAGCTCTTCTGCTGCCACCACCGTACATTGGGATTTGAAGAATTGTTCAAAACCTCAAATTTACTCACAGAAGACTCTATTCTCTTTTAGGATTCTTGGGAGGGCACCAAACCATTGTCGACATTCAGGTCATTTGATAATCCAGATCGGAGGGAGATTGTCCGTGCCCCTGCTCGCAGCAAAAGCATGCTATCAGCCTTCTTTGTCAAAGCAAAGACGCCTAAGATGAAGGCCAGTGCTGTATCATGAATCCCAAATGACACAGACGCTAGCCATCATCATTCACGTCTTGTGGTCGAATCGTTGTAAATTGCACACTCTAGTTTCTTCTTTCTCTGCAATTATCCTCTGGAATGGGAGCGGTCCTTAGATGACATGTACCTCTCTAGGATCTTGATCTAAACGCTTTACAGTTAGCTTGTTAATAACAGGCGATGCTCGGCTTGAATGTACGGTCTTCATATTGTTTATTCCTTTTGAATACTGATGCGATATTCTTTAATCTTTGGAAATACCCATTGTGTGCTGTTTGTACTCGCTCTTAGGAAACTGACTGATCAATTTTTGTCGCCACAACGGCTTCCTCTTTTTTTCCCATTCCTACTGTTAGGCTGGGTTTCGTCACGGTGGGATACCCAATTCGTAAAGGGGTTGATAATTTCTCACCCAATATTTCATCTTAATGGTTCGTGTGCAGTTTTCGCTCCACTCCCAAAGAATCCAACACCAATTATGTATAATCAAACAGCATTATTTGGGACTCTAACGGCCCATGAAAGTGATGTTTCTAAAGAATGCAACTCCAACCCAGTTTTGGATTTGGAGCATTTTCCGGAATGCTAATTCAATTATTTTCGTTCACTTGAACCCACGCCATAACTTTTGAAATTCCACTACCCTTACCTTTTTTTTACCTATGTCGCTGGCAAGCCCACATAATTTAGACCGTCGAAGAACGGTGGATTGGCTTTAGATTAGATCGAAAATGGTCCAAATTATCCATTATCATGCGATACAAATTTAATAACATATATTATTAAAATACTTTCATATTTAACTCAATCTAGGAGATTTGATGCCAAAACTGAAATTAGAGTATAAAGTGAGTGAGTGCAAAATCAAATAACGTTAAGAGAGGAGGTGAATCAAATTTAAGAAAGTTGTGAACCCATTTAATAATTATATTATTTTGAGTTTTACTATTCTAAACCCATTTATGGACCATTTAGTGAGTATGTTTTAAAAATTGTGTCTATGACTTATTTTGATGGATCTAGTGTAGCCTCTGGTGAGGGTTGCACAATCCCAAAGTCGAGGTTGTATAACCCTTGCATAAGGTCATGCAACTTTAGAAGAGTGCCATTAGTGTCAAATCTGGCTCACCAATAACTTGTGTCATATACGAATATAATTTTAAGCAATCGACATTTAATGAGCATTATGTGAATTGGAACAGTGGAGATGGAGAATTGGACCGCTGAGATTTTTTCTACGGGAAGGGAAAAAAAAAAAGGATCGCACTAAACGCTGGGAATTTGTTTCTTAAATTTGAAAATCCATAAACCGCAGATGAATTGTGATGGGGCCCGTGTTCTCGCAGCCTGCCCTCATATGGGCGACGGGCGGGGCCCACGGAAGAAACGAGCAACGTGGATGGGTAAAACCGTAAAAGGCCAACAACCGTTGTCTGTCTGGCACACGTGTCAAGAGAAGATCCACCTGGCGCTGGAAATATCCAGACGCTTCTCCCGACCGGAGCGGAGAAAAGGGCGCGAAACATCTCGATTTGTCTACGATCTTCTTCCTTCGTCGTCGTCGCCGCTGGTCCTTCCCTTATAAAGCAGAGGAGCTCTCTCGAACCAACGGAACCTGAAGCAAGCACGACTTCGCACTCGATCTGACTGCAAAAGAGAGCTCGGAGAAGGAGAGAGAGAGAGAGAGAGAGAGGTAGAGCAGCGATCCTGTCGTTTGGGTGGGTGGACCGATTTGCGCCGGTAACTGAGAGTCATTCGGATTGGCGGAACCGTTCCCGGTGGATCTTCGCGACTTTCGATCAAGCCTTCGTCTTCGTTTCCGCTTTTCCGACTTCTTCTTAAAGCTGTAAGTTGGGTTTGCTTCTACTTCCTCTCCGCTCCCTCTGCTTCTCATTTTTGCTGTGCTCTTTATACGCCGCCGCCGTGTACTGCGAAGTCCGTTTGGATTCTTCATGGTGATTCTTTTAAGGGATTTTGTCCTGTGAATCCGGTCTTTCTTTCGTGATTATGACGGAGCAGAAAATAGGATGTCCCTTATTGTTGTTACCGCATCGTGAAGTGATATGGTACGCGGGCACTCGAATAATTTCCGAATGACTGCTCATTCATCTGTGATTGTTATCTTCTGAATATGAGTATGTTGTTCGTTACTAGAATCGGTAAAGATTGAGTATTTTGTGGCACCTTTTGGGAGGGTACTCGGTGGGATTTCGTGATTGTCCGCGCTCTTGGTAAAGACGTCAGTAAATGTTGAGGGCACGAAGACTTTCCTTTGTTGTCCGAGCATTTCTGCAGACCTTGTCGTGGGATAACCGAAATTATGCGGAAAAGAGTTCCTTTTAACTGATTTCTAATTTTTGATGAATTTGTTTGATTGTCTGAAGTTTAAGGTTACGACAAAGTATTATTCGCATGTACCTCTCTTATTTCTGTTCTGCACCTGATGATTTCTGCATCTCCTTAAAGTTTGGAATGTTTGTGTCTATAGTTATGTCCTTTAAAGAAGAGGCATGCAAAATTGCCATTTTCCAATCTTGGTGCGTGGCATGTCTGCTTCTCCTACTGAACTTGTCTCTATAGAGCTGTATGATGATGTGCTGTTTTAAATACTGTACATATATGCATTACCTTTTACTGGTTCGAGTGATTCTGCTGGAAATTTACTCAGCACAGTTGTTAGTACTACTAGCTCTATCTTGCTTTGTTCTACTTGTCCATGATCTATTTTAGAGATTTTCTTTCCCTTTTTCTTCAGCAATATATGTTCTTTTTCTGATGGAGTTTTATTCTTCGCTGCACAGAATAAAGATTTGATATTGGTGACTTCCGAGTGACAGATCCATAAATTTCCACTCAAGATGTCACCTGCTTATGGACACATGGATTCTCATCCCCGTCAGAGCTACGCGATGCCTTGCAGGCAACATCACCAGCCAACGCCAAATGAGGTTCCACCTCAACTGGGGATCAATCCGACCGTATTTCCTGTTCCACATGAGCCCTTGCCGTACCCATATGCTGGTAATTTCAGCTACCCTGCGCCATTCCATGCTTGCTATCCCTACATGGCAACTCCCAGCTACTATCACAGACCATCCTACCCTCACTTTTTCCAGCCACCACCCTTTCATTGTTGGGGACCTTATCCTGGGAATGCTGAACCCTTTGCTAGTCATAGTGAACTGCATTATCCACCAGCTTATCCAATGGAACGACCATATGCTGTTCGAGAACACCATTGCTGTGGATGCCCTAATCATGTATGCGACCCAAAGAACAAAAAGGGTGTCAAGATAGAAGAGCACGAGCCCCAAGATTCAGACAAGAAGGGTGAGAATTGTTCAGAGTCCTTGGTGCCAGCGAACTGGAGAAACTTTCCGTATCCGATTGTTTGGATCCCACCTGAAAATAACTGGAACAAAGAGCAGGGAACCCATGCCAAACCAAGGATCATGGATCTTGACACTGCTTCCCAGGAAAAGGAACCAGCTCGTTCATCATTGCATAAGGAGCCTGGATGGTATAGTTGGTTTCCCCTCTTCATGGGCAACTATGACCCTTCAAAACCAGGAGGAGAAAAGAAAGGATCTCATAATCAGCCTGTGAGCGATAACGAAAGAAACCATCCGTTTCCTGTCATCTGGATTCCTTCTTATGATAAACAGGAGGAGGCAGGGGTTGAGAAGGAACAACAAGCCAATACAGTGGAATATCCTGAATCCAATTTCAGGGCGTTCCCTATGCAGATTCATAACAATCATAATAAAACTTCGGATGGGGGACCACAAGAAAACTATAGAAATGAAGTTGGGTCGCACCATCAGGATGCGGAGAAGAATGTACAGGTGAAAGACGTGGAACCTTGTGTGGGCAAGAGTAACTTGCGTGACTTTCGAGAAGAAGCAGCAAATGCCTTGAACAAAGGAACTATAGATACACCTGTTGATAGAGTCCCTGGATCTGATGCCAGAAAGTCGTCGTCATCCCCGACCAAAACATCAAAGTTGCCCCCGGTTTGTCTGAGAGTTGATCCCTTGCCTAGGAAGAAAGGCCGCGATGGTAGTTCAAGATCTCCTAGTCCTCCAGGTTCTGAAACGAAATCTCGCAGTTCAAGTGATGCATGCTCTACAGACAGTAATGGACAAAATTCGCGAGCCCAAAGCATGAGCAGAAATTCAGAGGAGCGCCCGAAAAGGAAAGTAGTGAAAGTCATTGAGGTGAAAGGGGAAACTCCCAGTCCTAGCGACAGCAATTGTGGAGACTCACAAAGCAGTTTGCAGGTTGAACATCCAGAAAAGATTAAAGAGAACAAAGACCACAGTGAGAAGGAGGTCTGTGAAATTAAAGAGGAGAAGGGATCTACAATTGAAGGTGATGAAAATACCGAAAAAGGAAACAAAGAGTTGGAAGCCTCAAGGACTCTATCTGATGAAGAAGCTGCTGTGCGCATTCAGTCAGCCTATCGTGGTTTCGAAGTAAGGAAATGGGAGACCCTGAAGAAACTAAAGCAAATGGCTAAGGTTCGTGATGAGGTGACTAAGGTAAGGGAGAGTGTCAAGGAGCTAGCATCTTCATATGACACTTCTCCTGATCAAGGACAACTTGAAAGGCAGAAAGCACTCATTGGAGAATCTATAATGAATCTTCTGCTACGGCTCGATACAATTCAGGTAAGCCAATTGATATAATGAATTAAGTTGTTTATATTTTACTTACGTTCACTAGTAATCGTGAAGTTGTTTGGAAAATGGGAATCGAGATAAGAGAAGGGCTTGATCATTCTGTGGCTTTTCAAGTCTCTTTTTTATTTCACGAATATTTTGGGTTTATCAGATCTGGAAGTGGTTTTCGATATCTGAACACTTTATAAATCTGCCGAACCCTGTTTTGGTTATTATGACTTGTATGCTAGGACACTCTTAAGTTAATATTTTAACCAAAGAGTGCCCATCTTAACCATTTTCAGTTGTATGTCTTTGAGTTTGCTTTTAGCCATGGATAGCTGAAAACTTTTGATGAACTTATTACTGTGAGATGCTTTTAGATCTCCTTGTTGATTCTGGATTTTTTCCCCCTGCCCAGGGATTACATCCTGATTTGCGAGATATTCGAAAATCTTTGGCAAGGGAGCTAGTTGCTTTGCAGGAGGAACTCGATTCTTTAACAACAAAGAGGCTGGGTGAGTCTGTTGATAACTGTGATGCTGCTAGGACCAGTGAGTGTACGGTCAGTGAGAAAGAACATCCTGAGGAAGTAAAGAGACAGTTTGAAGAGAGCTCTTCAGTTAGTGAGAACGATGGTGGTCAACTTGAATCAGAAGAAGCGCAACTTCTCAAAGCTGAAAGTTTAGTATCTGAATCTTCAGAGAATGCATGCTCGGGTATCATTGATCGTCGGACACAAGTGCCAGTCGAGGATTTGAAAAGTGAACCATCAGCATCCTTGGATGTGGACTCGCAGCAAGCTGCCTCGCAGCATTGTCATGTACAGGACTTCAGACATCTAAACGAAATTGATGATGGCAAACCACCCGTGGTCGGCATCATGGAGCCTACGGAGACTAATCCGGAGCATCCTACTGGAGAAAAGGAGGAGAAACTAGCGTTGGCCACGGTGGAGAAAGAAAAAGAAATTGATGATGGGGAGCCACCCGTGGTCAGCATTATGGAGCCTACAGGGGCTAATCCGGCGCATCCTACTGGAGGAAAGGATGAGAAACTAGTGTTGGCCACGGTGGAGAAAAGTAACTGTGATTCTGTGGTTGAAGATGGGATTGGGCCTGCATCCAATTTGGGAGATGAACGCTACACGGAGATGGAGTTTATGAGCAAAGACCAAGGGACTTCTGCTCTGCAACCATTGCCACAAGCAGATGAGGAGAGAGGAACCATGGCGTCGGACAGTGCAGGAGTGGAGCCTCTTAGTTCTACTGGCCCAGCCTTGTACAGTGTAGATGATGGCTTGATATCTCATGGAAGAGAACCTGAAGTGGAAGCGGCAAGCGAGATTCATGTTGCAGAGGAGGTTGCTGCTGATTCTGTGCTTAGTGAGCAGGATAAGTGCGATGAAGGTAGCGATGCCGTTACTTCTCCAGAAAATTTTGGCAAACAGACCATTGGGACGCAGGAGCTGGAAGTGCCCAAAGCAATGACTTCAGATTCAGAAGTAGTTGACAATGTTCATCTAGAGCAACTGGCTGCACCAGGACCAGATGATTTGTCACTTGTTGGCTCTCTAAAGAGTGAGGAATCTTCACAGGATGCATCCGATGGAGAGGAACGAGACCAGAGACATGAAGAGGCTAATAGTGATGAAGCTCTTCTGCCTCCTCGACCAGAAGAAGCTCTGCCAGGGATGTTAGGGCCCCCAGTGGTAACTTGCCGAGATGAAAATGAAGACAAGGTCATCGTCTCTGCTGACCTTAGCTGCAATTTCTCCGACATATCGAACGGTGAAGCTCTAGCTCAGGAGAAGGAAGAATTGAGTGAAGAAAACGTGAAGAATATCGACCTGGCGATAGATGTTGGAGAGCAAGTGGGTGAACAAGAAGAAAAGCGCCAGGAGAAGGTGGTTGTTGCTCCAGAAAAATCTATCTCAGACAAAGGTGCCGAGGTAGTCGAGCAGTCACCGCCTAGTTTCGATGATTGGAAAGTGAGCAGGCCTGTGGAGGCGAGGGATGGTAACGAGAAACTAATCAAAGAGAACGAGAAACTGAGGGAGATGATGGAGAAACTGATGGAATCGGGGAAAGAGCAGTTGAACGTGATATCAGAATTGACTGGAAGAGTGAAGGATATGGAGAGGAGATTGGCTAGGAATAAGAGAAGGAAAACGAGGTGCAGAACGGCGGCGGTGAAGGCTCGGTCGTCGCATGCCAAGTCATGCGCGGATTCTGTGAATTGAGAGGATGACGGGTTTAATGTTTCATAGGCAAGTCTCTACATAAGTTTTCTGGGAGATGAGATGGTGTGGTGATGTCTGTGTACTTATGGAACGAGTGTATTTTATGTCATGGAATAACTGTCTCTCGTAAAGCTTGTTCTTTCTGTTACTGGCTTATTGTCTCAACCAATGTGTCGCTTGATGACTGTGTTTTCTTTGTTTTGCATCGATGCACCAATGTATACTTTAATTAGATCAAGCTCTCCGGCTCTAAGAACAACATCAACTCAAGTAAATTTCTTTTTGAGAAAATGATAGAAATAGTCTCTGGATTTTTGTTCATGCGGTCCGAAAACTTTAAGTCTGTTCATCACAATCTTTAAACTTTAGTTAATGTGCAATGTGGTTAATGTGTAATGGGTTTTTATATTTTTAATCTATTCAACGTAGTCTTGGATCAGGTGGAAATGTTCGACTTTCACCCTTTCGCACGTTGCAAGAAGGCCTGGCCCAAGAAATGCGATCCCAAAAGGCCGAACTGGGCTGCGAGAGTCAAACCGCTCTCGCTTGAATACATTGGAGACGACGACAGCCTAAAAGTGCTGGAGCCGTCAAATGTTTGGGGCAAGCTTTGCTCAAGGTCACTTTTCACTTGTGGGTAATCATCTTTTAAACCAAATCTACGGACGAGCGAATCGATCCTTTGACGACGTTTCCTTTCGCTCCTAAGCTGTCCTCACGTCCGAATCACCGCGGACAACTAGATTGGTTACGCAGCCTGCAATTAAAACCCTTCTGCAAGATGCCCGAAATCGTGCCGTCTTCGGACACCTGCAAAACGTCATCGATCCGCTCACCAACGGGGGGAAAAAGGAGAGGGAAAACTTGCATGGAAATGAAGGGGCAAAAATGCCCGAGTGAAAACCTGTTTTCACGAGAGAAAACCTGTCATGGCCATCGAAGCAAACACCAGTCGCGCACCCCACGAACGGTGCAAAACCCGCTTCTCGAATCGTACAGCGCGACACTCGCTACGAAGCACGAGGAAATTAAAGAAGGAGAAGTAGAAGAAAGGAGGAAGGAGAGCGAGGAGCAGGAGAGGCGGCACGAAGCACGATGACACTGACTGAATTGATGTGGAGTAATGAAGTTCGGGAAAAAAAAATCCTCTCCATTTTCTCGTTAGCATGGGGATCGATACGCGGCTCTGCGGCCAGCTCGTCCCTTCCCTTCCCTCTCTGCTCCGCCTGCTTTCTTTATTTATTTCCTCCCCTTGACTTCTCCAGATTTCTCGCCGACTCCGTAGCAGCAGAGCTGCACGTACTAGTCACTACTACCGCAGACGCGCGCACCCCATTATTTTATGCATTCTCGCTCGTGACCCAAAACAAGAACCGTCCTCCTGCTACTGCTCCCGGAGGTGATTGCGACTTCCTTGTGGGGTCACATTCAAGCTCGACTTTCGCCTCTTCGTAAATCACCCATTTATCTGTCTTTTTAACTTCTACCTGTCTGGTCGCAGAAGAGATCTGTATCTGTGGGGTGTCGTGCAGAAACGTCCAGTCCTCGCTTTTCGTCCTTTTCTGCTCCGCCTTCCCTGTCTTTTAGGGTTGACGATGGGGGGAGCTTGAGCTTGCGCGTGCATGAGCTTTGCATGCGCTCTAGTTTTTAGCAGAGCTGTTTTCGGATCTTACAAACGTATGAACTCCATGCTGGTATAGTGGAATTCATTGCGCCTGGCCTAATGTACATCACACGTAGCGATGATGTCTCTGTCGTCCTCGTTGGATACTCGAAGCATTAGTCGTCACGCTCGCGTCTTCGCCAAGGAAATTTGTCAACTGACGACGTGGTCGACGGCATCGATGTTTACAGCTTAGGACAGTTCAGATGACGAGTTATGGATCGATCGGACGAATCCAATGCATGGAATGGACCATGGAAAGATCCGAAATCTCCATCTCGTCACTTGGTGATGGGCGCTGCAATGATTGAACAGTGCAAATTCACCTTGTTGCCTAGCCTGGACGATGTCCTTATTTTTTTGGTCACTTGCCACTGATTAATTAGTTAATTAGCTAGCTAATCAAGCGATTAAATTAATATCGCTCTAATCTAATTCGGTTCTGATGTCCATGAATGACTTCAGTGGTTGAAAATCATTCCCGCCTAGTTCATAGGCGACAGTCGGGTCATTTTCACAACTGCTCTGCTCACCTAAACATGCTTTATTAGCTTTTCACGCCCTCATCAAACTTCGAAAAGAATGATCAAATAAAGTAAAAAAAATTCTGATTTATTTCCTCATGCTTGCTAGCATTTCGTCTGCCATCATTAGCGGGGCTTGAAGCATTGGCTTCGTAGGACATCCATTCTTTCATGCAGGCTCTTCTAATAGCTTGATTCACAAAGTTTTGAAAATCGAAACATCAGGTGTCTCGCGTGTACTATGTGCCAAACAAAAGAAGATTGTGTCGGGACGGTGAGTTTCGTTATAGTCCTTATATAACGATGTAGGTACACTCTTTTAAGTTTATTCACTTATTTATAATATATCAAATTATCGTTTCAAAATGTAAATGTGTTCATTCTAGTGAATATTATCTATCCCAATAGCATTAATACACTAAGGGATAAGTATTCCAGAAGTCCTAAAACTTGTTACGAAAATACATTTCAGTTCTAAAACTTGCAAAAAGTGCATTTAAATCCTAAAATTTATCAAATTGTTTCAAACGAGTCCTAAAATTGACGCCGTTAGCCTTTTCCGTTAAAAATGCTGACGTGGCATTTTTAATATTTTTTTTATTTTCCACATGTATTTTTTAATTATTTTTATTCATTTTTTAAAAACTTAAAAATTAAATTTATTCTTATCATATTTTCACCAAAAACTAAAAAGAAAAGTTAAAAAATATATTTTTAAAAATTATTAAAAAAAAAATCAGAAAGGCTTCTCTCCCCCGCCACCGTCGCCACCCATTGTTAGAGGGGCCAAGCAACGGTCGCCGGCCATGGGTGGGGGTGGCCGGCCCTCACTTGGCCAAGGCGAGGCCTTGCCGACCCCAAGCAAGGGCCGACGAGGCCTCGCCCAAGGCGGGCGATGGTCACCCGGCCCCTCCGGCGATGGGCAGTGGCGGCGATGGGGGAGAGGAGCCGCTATTTTTCTTTATAAAAATAAATATTTTAACTTTTTTTTTTATTTTTTGGTGAAAATAAGATAAAATGAATAAATATAATTTTTTTAGTTTTTAAATCTAATTCTTATTTTAAAAAATGAATAAAAAATAATTAAAAAAATCCACGTGGAAAATAAAAATAATTATTTAAAATGCCACGTCAGCATTTTTAACGGAAAATGCTAACGGCGTCGATTTTAGGACTCGTTTGAAACAATTTGACAAGTTTTAGGACTTAAATGCACTTTTTGTAAGTTTTAGGACTGAAATGCATTTTCATGACAAGTTTTAGAACTTTTGGAACACTTATCCCATACACTAAATAATGTCATGTTCGAGATTTCTCTTGAATTTTGTAATGTCAACTTTAGTAATGTGCACAATTTCGTTTTACGTGTTTCCCATAATAATAGCTGTACTTATAATTATACACATGGAGACCTACAAGTAAGGGAGTGTTTGTTAATGTTTCTTTTTTTGTTTTTAAACAAAATTTTTGTTTTTTTGTTTCCCCTGGAACAAAAAAAAAAATGTAAACGCGTTTGTTTGCGTTTTTGTTCAAAATCTATTTTTTTTTTCCAGAACACTTTAGGAACAAAAACAAGAAATAAGAAAAACGTGTTTTTTTTTTTTGGAACAAAATTTAAGAATAGCTTTTCTCTCTCCTCTCTTTTTTTCCTCTTTTTTTTTTCTTCTTTTCTTTTTCTTTTTTCTTTGGCTGGTCACCAGCTTCGGCCATGGCCGGCGACCGGCCGTCGAGGGTCAGCGACCTCGCCGAAGCGTTGTCGGCCCCCGGCGAGGCTCGGCCTCGCCTTGGCTGGGCGAGCTCGGGCTTGCCCAGATCCGCGAGCCCGAGCTTGCCCGGCCACCGGCGAGGCTCGGCATCGCCAGCCACCTCCAGCCGGCGTCGCCCGGTGGTGGCCCGATGAGGCCAAGCCTCGCCGGTGGCCGGGTGAGCTCGAGCTCACCGGATCCGGGCGAGCCCAAGCTCGCCCAACTCGGGGCAAGGCTGGGCAAGGCCGCCGGCCCTCGTCGGCTGGTCATCGACCATGGCCGAGGCCAGCGATCGGCCAAAAGAACAAAAAAAAATAAATAAAAATATTAAAAAATTAAAAGAAACAAAAAAAGAACACAAATTTAACAAACGTGTTTCTGTTCATTTTTTATTCCAGGAACAAGTTTACCAAACGCGTTTTTTTGTTCAAAAATTGTTCCTCGGAACAGAAACACTTTTTTCTATTTCTGTTCCCTGGAATAATTTTTAAACAGAAATATTACCAAACGCACCCTAAGTGGCTTATTCAATGAAGCTCCTATCGAGCCATTGATTGAGTCATATAACAATCAATTGAGGAAGGGTGGGACTATTTTCACACCCCTTCTACTAAAAACCAAGCATTTTACTGAAGAAATGCTCTCCAAAACCCATTTCGGGCAAGCATTTACGATACATTTTTTTCTTTTTGCTTTCCTGTCCTTCCTCTTTACTCTTGCTTCTTCTGGCTCATAGTTTGAAATTAAAGGCCATCATTTTCATTCTCTAAAAGGGTCTCGTCGTACTTTTTCTTGCACGCTAATTAGAAAAGAGTTATCCAATTAATCCTGCAGATTTTTTTTTTTGGGTTATCCTGCCGATGTTAATTTAATCTTAAACGTTTTAATTTAGCCAATATAATCATAAACTTTTGTGAGAAATTTCAATGTAATCCTTTTGACCAATTATCGTAAAAAATTACTAACATGATATCCAATTATCGTCAACTGTCTTATACAGCATGCTGAGGTCAATAGAAAAAGAAAGCCAGAATTGATTGTCTATTCAAATGCAAATTATGCCAGTGACTTGACTCTTGAAAGTTCACATTAGGTGCATGACAACTTATGTTGGAAAAGTAGACTCTTGGCAATCAAGATTACGAATATGTGCAATATTTTCTACAACTGAAGTAGAACACTAAGTATTGCTATTATCGAAAGAGGTAAGGAATTCTTGCGGACGAAGAAATTCCTACAAGAGTTGAACTTGAAGTAAGAAAAATTTGTTTTGTATTGTGACGGTATGAATACTATCTACTTTAATGAAAATCCATTTTTTGCATCAAAGATCAAAGCACATTGGTGTAAAATATCATTGGATCTGAGAGAAATTATAAAAGAAACTCTTTCTACTTGAGAAAGTCCACACCAATGTTAATGAATTTGGATGATGACCAAAATCTTGCCCATGGTAAAACTTGATTCTTCTTAAAATAAAGCAAGCACGATGAAGCTTCCCTCATGAAGCGAAGAGGGAGAATTGTTAGGTCAGGTCCCCTCCATGGGGCCAGCTTGTCATCGTTAAAGAAGAAGAAGAAAAAAGAAAAGAGGAGAGAGTTGAATTGGCAAGGGGGACCATAGAAAGGAAAAAAAGAGGGAGAGAGACCGACGGTTTGGAGAGGAGAAGAGGCGGCCAACTTTTGGGAAGATTCGACGGTGAAAACATGTCGGAATTTGCTATCTTCTTCGCAAGATCAATAGTTACAGAGTGATTAGGTTTTTCTTAGCCCATCATGTTAATTCAATTTTTGTGGTGATGATATATTGCCATATTGTTAATGTGTTGAGCTTCTAACTATATGACTAGCAACGAACAATTGTATATCATATTGATTATTGACAATTAGTGAAAGTTTTTTGAATTGTCTGTTATTTTTCTCGCATTAAATTTTCCACGTAAAATTTGTGGGTGCTGTTGCTACCTCGTTCCTAATCTTCTAACACCATATTCACTGTCTCTAAAGTTGACATTGCTCGAGCACAGCAGCCAATTGGTGTTGAGGTCGAATTGTTGGCTTTCTCCCAACACCTCCTTCATTAATTTGATTTTCTCGTGCCATATACCTTTCACCTATCTTCTTTGAATAGTCAATTCACATGATAGGAGTTGCGGACAAGGCAAAACCAAATCAACTGATCGAGAGAAAAAAAAATTACTCTGCGAAGCAATGCACATCAAAGATGAAGGAAATGCTAAACCCAAGTATTACTCCTAAGCTCCGTATGTTTCATGGAAAATTAATGATTTAAAAAAAAATTCTTAAAAAAATTGCTTGTATTGCTTACAAAGATGAATAAAAAAATTTATTTTCATTGTCAATGAAATGGTCATGATAATGAAAAAAATTCTTTAGCTAATTATTTTAAATGACAAAAGCGATCATTTTCAAGGAAATATTTTCCAACTTATTGATGTTTTTGTGACATAGATGGAGCATTTTCAGTAAAAACATTGTAATACTTAGATAAAGCACAAGAGGATAAACTTCTAACACCTAAAAACCAATAACATACAAAAAAGTCATCTATGCATGAGAAGATTACAAGGTGGGACAGAAGTTAGGTATTCTAGAAATTCACCTAAAAAAATGTGCGTTATCCACCACAATAGGCTTGCAAATAGCGCTGCCTTTTGCGAATATGCTATACCAGCATGGTTACATGACAAATTTTGCTAGGGAAGCAGTTTCTTGACAATCAAGATTACAAAAATGTGTGGTGTATGACTAAAGTAGAGTGTTAATTACTATTAGGTATTGCTATTACGGAAAGAGGTTATGAACTCTTGTGGACGAAGAATTTCCTATAATTGTTGGGTTTGAAGTAAGAGAAATTTGTTTTGTATTGTGACATTATGATTACTATCTACCTTAGTGAAAATCCAAGTGCAGCATTCAAAATCGAAACATCTTAATGTGAAATTATTAGATCCGAGAGAAATTAAAAAAGAAACTCTTTCTTCTTGAGAAAGTCTGCATCAATGATAATGGGTTTTATAACATGACTGAAATCTTGTCCATGATAAAACTTGATTCTTGTAAAAATAAAGCAAGTGTAATGGAGCTTCCCTTAGAAGGCGAAAGGGAGATTTGTTGGGTTGAGTACCCTGTACCCCTTATGGGGCCCGGCTCATCATTATTAAAGAAACAAGGAAGAAAAGAGGAGAGAGTTGATCGCACGAGAGGGACAGCAGAAAAAGGAAAAAAAGACGGGGTGAGAGACAGACTGTTTGCAGAGGAGAAGAGGCAGCCAACTTTCAAGAAGATTTGATGGTGAAAACTTGCTGGAATTTGTTATATTGTTCGTGAGATCAAGAGTTACAAAGCAAATGTTCTAATTATTGAAGTCCTCCAAATTATCTCTTATTTTATACAACAATTGTTACATTTTTCTTACTCCTTTGTATTAATTCACTTTTATTGTGATGATATATTATTGTATTGTTGATGTGTTGATAGGAGTGTGCATGGTCCGGGCGGGCGGTTCCCGACCTAGAACCGAGAACCGCCCGCTAATGACCAGTTCTAAAAAATTGGAACCGGGATCCACCCATTTGTTGCATAGATCCACTCGGGAACCGGACCGTTGGTCCGGTCCGATTCCTGGGTGGATCTATGGAACCGATCTTGACACGAAACAATTTTGATTTTCAACATAGAAAGATTACGTGACATCAAAGCAAGCCAAAGAAAGAAAAACCAAATTTAAGTACGTGGAGATGCGGACGGCGAGAGAAGTAAACGCAGCGAAATGGCGATAGGATTAGGAGCCGAAGAAGAAGGGAGTGAGATGAGATCTAGGGTTTCTTTTAGTATTTTTTTTTTAATATTAAAAAGGTTCCGGTCCGGTTTGGGTGGGCGGGCGGGTGGATCCACCCATGGAACCAGGAACTAGACCAGCACCCACCAGTTCCCATAAATTGGAACCGGGAACCAAACCGTTTCCCTCAAGAACCACCGGTTCTGGGCGGTTTGGGTCCGGTTCCGGGCGGTCCGGGCGATTCCCGGGTATTTTGCACACCCCTACGTGTTGAGCAGCAAAAGTACAATATAATTGCCAAAACTTGGTATGGGAGGATATTCAAGTGTCAAAAGTTACAAAAGATATACATAAGTGCAACTTTTTTTGAAAATTGGGACATCTAAGTGCTAAGTTTAGCGACCGGACTGAAAATCTTACATTGCAACTTTTTATTAATAATAGCTTGCCTACGTAGCTCGTTGAAGAGCTAAGTCAGTATAAAAGAGCCAAGTTAGTATAGAAAAGCCAAAATGACGTTGTTTTGCCTATTATTTGAAGTTTAATATAAATATTAATTAAACTAAATTCTAAACTAAATTTTTAAAAAATAGGAGATCATAGAATGGCGAGGGCTTGCACAACCCTTGCCCAACGCCTTCTGCAACTTCTTCTTCTTCCTTTTTTCTAAGAATAATATAGTTTTAAATTTAATTTAATTAATATTTATATTCAAATTCAAATTCGAGGTAAAACAGCATCATTTTTTAATTATCTAGTCACGTCAGCATGCAAAATGACCTCATTTTTGGCTTATTAAATCACGTCAGCGTGCAAAACGACATCCTTTTGCATTTGTCTAGCTGAAAATGCCACGTCAGTATTTTGGTTGGATTTTCTCATTGTTAGCACTTAATCGATCCATTTTGCTCCAATTTTAGCACTTAAATGTACATTTCATAATTTTGGGCATTTAAGTATCCCTCCGTGCCAAATTTTGGCACTCTAGGGATCTGGGTATCTATGTTGAGCCTTTGACTACATGGCTAAAGATTAATCATTGTGTATCTTACGGATTCTTGGTGATTAGTGGAAGTTTCTGATGCAGTTCGTGATTTTTCTCGCTTTAGATCTTTACATACTTGTAGGTGATGTTGCTTGAATACAGTGGCCAATTGGTGTCGAGGTTGAATTGTTAGCTTTCTCCCCCAACAGCTTCTTCATTAATTTGATTTTCTCATGGCAAACACCTTTCACCTATCTTCTCTAACTAATCAATTCACATGATAGGAGTTGTGGACAAGGCAAAATCAAATCAGCAAATCAAGAGGAAAAAAAATTACTCTACGAAGCGGTGCACCTCATACATGAAGGAAATGATGAACCCAAGTATTAGTTTCAGGCTCCATTTGTTTCATAGGAAATGAATGACTTAAATAAGTTTTCATAAAATTGATCCATTGTATTTATGACAAAAATAAATACAAGGAAAATATATTCATCGTCCACAAAAAATTTCATACATAAATTATTGTCGATAATAAAAAAGTTCTCTTTAATTAATTATTTCAAATGATACGAACGATAATTTTTCAAAAAAATATATTTCACATTATAATTTTTTCATGAAACAAATGGAACTTTATTAGTAGAAATCCCATAACACTTAGATGAAGCATGAGAGGATGAACTTCTAACACCCAAATGCCGACAACATATAGGAACCATCCATGCATGAGAATATTACAAGGTGACAAAAAAGTTAGGATATTCTAGAAATTCACCTAGAAGATGCGCGTTATCAACCAAAATGGGCATGCAAATAGCGTTGCCTCTCGCGAAAATGCCACACCAGCATGGTTTTCTACATAGTCATAACTCAAAAAACATCACGAAGCTGATTGACAAACTCCATCGAAAGCTCCCTTCATTGTCTCCATAAACATTCAAACCCAAACACGAATAGCTAATTCATCAATCCATCTAGCCAAACCAATCGCTCCTACCTTAAACCAGAACAAGTCAAAAGGGGTCGCAGAAGCTAAAATCAACCTGCTCGAAGGGTCTACAAATGAATAGGAAACATGCAGGCCGCCTATACCGACCTACAAGGCCAAGGAGGCACGAATGAACAATAATTTTCTCGAAGAAGCTGAAAAACTCCAGAGACCCGAAAAGACGTTGGCATTGCACTAATGAACTTCGTGATGATTCCACATTCTTGCTAGAGACGGATTGAAATGATCGATGACAAGCTATCGTTCCGCTGGCAAGGTTTAACTCGCGTTGAATCCCTATCAACACTTAAAAAAACAATAGAGCTACAGCTTCTCTTGCTTCAAGTCATTGTTATTGTGATAGATCGTTGTTGGCGTCGATTAAAAGGCCCTTTATCGAAGTACCCATTTGCAAGAGGACGTGTGCCATCCTTGCTTGCTTGCTTGCTTTCATTTTTTTTTTTTTTTCATTTTTGTATCTTTTCTCCGTCGAGGCTCAAGGATGACATTAGTAAGTTTCTACTGTGAAAATTATTCACATAAACAACTAACCAATCAAGAAGAAATGGATCCATATATAATTATAAAACACCGAGATAAATAAACACAACGGAATTAAAGCGTACATGTTTGAGCCATTGCTTAACTTGAAGGAAAATAGATCAATCTGTTAACCAGTGATTTATCGGAATGCCAGATTTTCCTCTCTATGACCTATTTCAGTATAACAACTTTTAATGGGATTAAAGCAACATATATGTATAACTTATCATTTTATAGGCTAGAGATGGGACCTAGCAAACCCTAATCAACAGCGTGTCAATTGGGCCCTTCCTATTACGGGTTTCAGTTAAACACAATTGCTTACACTTTGTTGCTCAACTAAGCTCGTTATTAATAGATGCCAATACCCAATTCAATCAGATCACTGTAGGGTTAAACAAATATTGGAATATCCATTAATCCGATTATTTAAAATAGAAAATAAATTAATTAATGTAAGCCCATATTATAGGAAATTTCCAACATCTATCTGATCGGTTACTTTCCTAGTGAAATTTGACCCCGAAAATAAAATAATGATGCAAAAAAAAAAAAAAAAAAAAAAACAGAGAGAGATAATGATATAAGGCGCCATGCATATACTTGCCGCGCTTCACTAATTGCTTTCGGCCTTTCCTCTTCTCTTTTTTTAAAAAAAAAATTGCATTCTTCATGGTGAAGTAATTAGGTTGTTGCTTTGTCTGATACGATGCTTGATGTTTTATTTTCTGCTTCCCTCCCACCCCGCCTTTTCCCAAGGCAAGACCCTTTTTCTTTTTGACATCCTTTGTGTCAAAAGACAATGATACAAGAAAAATAATCAGACAAAGGAAAAAGTCCACACGATCGAACCGAGAGGGAACGCATCCCACGTCGGAATCGATCGACTCGAGGAATAAATTTATTCGCAAAGGAAATTCCAAAAGATTATGAATGGAGGCATGTGATGTGCCATGTCATATGGGGAGCACTTTGCATTTCCAGTTTTATTTTCTCTCTTTCCTTTGCTCAGCACATCATGTGTGGTAGTGCACTCGAATTGAAAAAACCCAAAAAGAAAAAGAAAAGAAAAGGAGGTGGGTTTCTTTATTTTTTTTTCCTCATATATATATTTTTAATTTCCAAGCAAATTACTATGCATGATTCTCCTAATCGGCAACGACACGTTTGCCACGTTGAAAGAAGGGTATGTCCCTCGCTTCCATTCAATCCCCGGCTCTTCTCATGGAGGCAAAAGGCAGAGCCATTCGATTATACGCAATTTCAAGTGTGATTTCTCTCGAAGGAAGGAGCTTGTAGGTAGGTCGAGATTGAACATAGGCCGAATCCGATGTAATATTCTTGGGGAGGTAAGAATCCATTAGGAGGGCACGATTGGATAACTGTTTAGGATGTTGACAAATTTCCGTGACTCTGAAAACGATACAAGAGCAAAGCATTGCTTCTTTATCGAGTAAAATCTTTCATGCTTTCGTATTATATACGAGGCGCATTAATAAATTCCTGAATATTAGATTAGGTGTTCTTTTTTTTCGGTCGATTAATTATCCTTTAATTCCAACAAAAGGCGTGCAGCCGAAGGCGGCGTTGCAAATAGGACCGATTAGTGGCCCGAAAGATCCACGTAATGGTCATATCAATGTCACAAAATGATTAACAAAATGGAATAAAACAGCACGAAAAGGTTGAAACCCATCACTTTCGATGTTGGGTTCGATCGGCCTTTGTCCATTGTGGTCTTGCTTTGCATGATGGCTCCGTTGGCCCTTCCAAAAATGAAACATTTAAAGAATATTTTTGTGAAAACGATTATTTATATCGTTTAAAATAATTAGTAAATGCAAAATAAATTGTTGCTGACGATGAAAAATTAACTAATTATTCTAAGAGATATAAATAATTATTTTTCGTGAAATAAATAGGATCAAGATTGCAAACCCTTTGGGATTCTTTTTCCCCTTTAACAAGGTCAGCATATTCAAAGGGGAGATCGAATTAGCAATAAAGTATTGGAAGTGAGATGTGACTTAATGTGGTGCCTAAGGTGGCTTGGTTGGAAAGAGAGTTTCATAGTGGTGGCACCACTAGAGGTCGCCCTCTCTCTCTCTACAAAGTACAAGCACTTGGATGCCAAATTAAATTTGGTGATCAATGCCTTTCTTTGGTTGCATTAGATATAAAAACTATACATGTGAGACATCCAGGAAAGCTCTACACACTAGCCTAAAGAACCTTTAGGGAATAATCATTTGAAAATGATTATGGATTGTGGATCATCCCGATTGCCACATTCGATCCAACAAGAGACCCTTATAATTTTTTGCTTAATTACATGGGCGGCTTTAGTTTTTACGCATAACTCGAAAGATTGCGGTTGATGAAAATCCTGAGAAAATAGGGACCAGAAGATCAGTCTCCACAAGCCTTTAACTGGTCTTAATCTTATTTAAATAATAATAATAAAAAAAAAACATAGACATGGAAGTTGCATCAAAGCAGAGCTTCAATCATCTTGCATGGGGAAGCTAGTGCATTAATTATGTCAAAAATATCTTAAAAAATGAAAAAAAATCGGATCCCATTTCAATTTCTAGTTCCCAAAACAAGAATCGGCCTTGATCAAGTAGATTTCGGGTTGGGAACAAGCTCACTTTGGAACTAACTATCCTTAACTTATTTGAGAATACCAGCGGTTTCCATCGTAACAAAATTATTCTTACCAATTCTTGTAGAGTTCAATTTTATTGCTCATGGCTATTTAACAAGGAAGGCGTACGCTGGATTGGTAATTAGAAAAAAGAGAGAGAAGGTATTTTCAATGCATCGGTTATTTACTTGCTCGTAGTTTTTATTGAAAAGGCTATGTGTTAATAATAGAGATATAATTAGATCAAAGGATAGAGAATGAGAAATGCAGTATAGATTGCGATGTTTTGGTAAAACGTGTAGCGGAAACATAAATATAAAAATAATGACGGAAAAGAGAAAAAGAAAATAAAATAAATCTCGGGTGTGGGGGACAAACTGGAAACCAAAATTGAAAAAGGAGTGGACGCTAGTGCTACTGGCAAGAAAAAAAAAAAAGTATATAAAGTCAAAAATGGAGATTGATGAGTAAGATGGCATTACATGATTCCCTATTCATTTTGCCCGAAATTCCAACAATTTTATTGAATTTATCTTTTTTTCCTTTATGAAAGAGATTGACTTTTGTGCTCTACAAGCATGGTGGAAAAAAAGGACTTATTTTTCACTAGCAAGGTAACAGTGTAACACCGTGGATGTACAAATTTGACTTGCTCTCGTGCATAGGTTACTTATTTCATTAAAAAAAAAAGATTCTTAATCAGTCGATATAATTAAAGAGTGTATGTGTTGTCATTATCTTTTTCACAACTATATTTCTCTTTTTTTTTTGTTTGTTTTTTATTCTTTGAACAAAAAAAGTAAATTTATGTACATCAATCAATTTTTTCATCTCCAAAAATAGATTAGTGATAGGATAATAGATTTGGAATAAAAATAAGATGTAAAATATATATATACTCTTTTGTTCAAAGGAATAGAAATTAAAAAAACTATTTATAATCAAAAATTGTTAGATGGGTTTACGAGTAAAAATACGCGTTTGAAAAAAATTAAAAATTTATGTTCTCGAAATACAACTCATGATTTTTTTTTCCCCTCTTGAATGGCAACGCAATGGATGGCAATTGATAGCGAATAGTAGTGGGCGACGGTTGGTAGGCAATGAAGGTGGGCAATCGGCTAGTAGTTAGAGCGAGTCATGAGAAGAGTTTTAATTTATCGCTTTTATTCCACAAATAGAGAAATAGAAATTTGTTTCAAACTTATTTTTGGGGTAAAATTTTGTTACAGAAATAGAAAAATGAACTTACATTACAAAACGGATTTATGTTCTGAACCCGTTCTCGAGAACAGAAAAATAGAAAATCAGATAAATGGATGATTACCACATGCGTCTTAAGAGTTCTATATCCATCTGGGATAATTCAATCCCCAAGCTATTTTCACACCATTTTCAATCGAAGGTCCGAGGCTAGCGAGACGAGCCCGTCGCCTCAGCTCGCTCCACGCAACACGAGCCATTCAGAGATTAGCCCGCGACGACGACGGCCGGGATTGTGGATCGAACGGCCGATCTTTCTCCAGAGCGCGAGAACGTTACACACTAACGCTGAAAGATGTCTTCTTTTCAACGATAAAATCCTAATCGCCCTTCGCTCTGTCTCCACTCCACTCCTCCCTCCTTCCTTCCCTCTCCATCTCTCTCCCTCTCTCTCTCTCGGCTCGCAGCAGTGCGGCGGAGGCACGGCGTCGCGTGTGCACACGCGCCTCCGTCCTTCTCCCTCTTTCTCCCCCCGCTCTAAAGCCACAGTCTCTTGTCCCCACGCCAAAAAGACACCGCCCCCGTTCCCCTCCTTCTCTCTCCTCTCCACAACAACTGCAACCGCAGCAGCCGACTGGCAGAACCCGCCCTTCCATCCCTCGCCCGGTCGTTCCTCCCTCCACCTTAAATTCCCACCTCCGAAACGCTCACGTAAATCCTCCCTCCCTCCCTCCCTCCCTCCCTCTCTCTCTCGGCCTCGGCTGCGGCGGTGGTGGGTTGCTCGGGCGTGGTTATCTGCCAAATCTGGAGCAACCCCATTTCACCCTTTTCCGGGAATCTGCTGCACATGGTCGGTTTCGATCTCTCTCTCTCTTTTCTTGGGTGTGCGTGGGTGCGCGTCTGTTATGCTATAGAGTTTTATGGTGGTAGCGCCGTTTCGCATCCGCCATCAAAGTAGCTCCTTTTCGGATTCTTCGCCGTCGGTATCGACCCCCTCTCGCAAATCTCGAGACTTTCCGCCTGAATCTGCTCTCGCCCATTTGGCCTCCGTCTCTGAAGGAGGCGCTCGACCAGGTGCTTTCTCGTCTCTCGATCTGATGGAGCTGTTTCCTTTTCTGTTTTTCCTTTTCCCGTGCTTCGTTGATCTGGTTGTGGTTTCAATCCGTGAAATGGGTTCAGCTGGGATGTGTCGTTTCTTGGTACTGGTGGGTGGGGTTTTGGGCGTGATTGGTTTTACCAGTCCTTTTTTTTTTTTTTACCCTTTTCCATTTTAGCTTAGCTCAAATTGCTATGCCTCTGCTTTGGGTGCCCAGACGTTGCTTGGTTTGGTTTGCTAACCATGACTCTGTGGAATCCAGCTTTTTATGTTGTTCTGTGCTGGTCCTGTTGCGACGATGATGATAAATGAAGTAATTTGTGTTTCTGGCTTTGCTTCTATTTGTACCTGAATGTGGCTTCTTTCCATGGGGGTAAGGTCTTGAATGTATGGACATTGTGCTCTGTTGATTGTGCTTCAGATGTTCTGCGGCTTGGTTGAATTGATGGAAGCAACCTATAGAATATTTCGGATTTGGTTTGTCTTCTGAGTTTTGATGATTAATGGTGAATTCTGACGTTGGCGAGGACTTTCTCGTGTTTTTCTTTGATGGCATCTGGAGATGAGCTTTTCTTTGGAGGTCACCAAGGGATTATGATATCGTTATATAACTAGATTTCCAGCGTTCGATACGTTTCAGACTAATCTTTTCATTCAACTAGTCTTTTTTATTTTTTTTAACCCCCTTCAAAAGATTTTTGCAACTAGTAACTCGTCTGATCTTCTCTTCAGTTTTCCTTGCAGCACTTTTTTTCCTTCTTTTTTGTTCGGGGCAGCACCTTTTCTTTCATTTAGCTAGGTTTAACAAATTTTTATTGTTCTCAGGCGTTTTACTTTATAGTTTGAGATGATGGATGGAGAAACATCTTGGGTTAGCTGCAATGACGATACTGCTAGAGACATAGATGATTTCGAATTGTTCTCTGAGCTTAGCGATGAAGGCAATCAAGCAGCTTCTGCAGTCTCTCTCGATGTAATCTTGCCGGATGATATATTGGAACGAATCTTGGCTTGTCTCCCTGTTGCAAGCATCTTCAGAGCAGGTTCTGTTTGTAAAAGATGGCAGGAAATAGTTAGCTCAAGAAGGTTCCTATGGAACCTGTCACAGGTATTGTCACAGAAACCTTGGTATTTTATGTTTACGAGTACTGATGACCCTGGTGGGTATGCCTATGACCCAATCCTTAGGAAGTGGTACAATATTGAGCTGCCTTGCCTTAAAACGTCCAATTGGTTCAAAGCTTCTTCATGTGGGTTGGTTTCCTTCATGGACAATGACAGCAGAAGTGAATTATATGTCTGCAACCCAATCACTAAATGTTATAAGAGCCTAGCAGAGCCCCCGGGTTTGAAATTTTCTGATTATAGTGCCCTGGCAATGTCGACCAGCAGAGTTTCCAATGGTTATCAGATCTCCATTGTGAAATCAAAGCAAATCCCTGGGAATTTTGTCCAGTGGGATCTTTCAATTCATCTATATGATTCCGAGGCTAGGATGTGGGCCACCTCACATACTGAGGTTTTCACCGGTTGGAGGGCTGGTGATGAGAGTGTGATTTGTGATGGCGTTTTGTATTTCTTGATTTACTCAACAGGCGGTAGTTTGCTGGAAAATCGTCATGGCCTAATACCATATGATCTCTCAGGTCGATCGTCCCATAATCTGTTGATCAATAAGTCTATTCCGGTACCTTGCCCCCTTACCTGTGGCCGTCTGATGAATCTGAAGGGGAACCTGGTTATGGTGGGAGGAATTGGTAAACAAGATCGGCCCGACATAATTAAGGGGATTGGCATCTGGATGTTAAAAGGGAAGGAGTGGCAAGAGATTGCCCGCATGCCCCATAAGTTCTTTCAAGGATTTGGGGAACTTGATGATGTTTTTGCCAGCAGTGGTATGGATGATCTGATTTACATCCAGAGCTATGGATCCTCGCTGCTTCTTCTTTTTGACTTGAACCAAAGAACATGGAAGTGGTCTCCAAAGTGCCCCGTGACGAAGAGGTTCCCTCTTCAGCTTTTCACTGGTTTTTCGTTTGAGCCCAGGCTTGAAATTGCTCCCTAATTTGCTTTTTGTTCAATTCGATGGTCACTTTTGTTGGGGCAACACTTCATATTCGCTGTGTTTGTTTGCAATTAACTTAAGTTACATGATCAAGTGGCATGACAAAGTTTATAGAGAATGTAGCAGCAATGGAAGCAGATACCATTCTTTGCATTCAGAAAATGGGGAGTAAATATGAGCTTTGGGTTCTTTATTTCACAAATCGATGTCTTTTGTATTTAAGATTCTACTTTCTGACATTCGACTCGGTGTTTGTGTTTCGCAGTGCTTTTCATATGCATAGTGCGTAGCAACTACAATTTGCTGGTACATCATTTCTAGTGCATCTTGCATCTTCAAGGCTGCATAGGCCCTTGATGCACCACGATTCCCAACTTTACTGAGTCTGCGGTTGGTTTTCTCTGTTCTATGGTAGTGCTAGGTTTTAGAAACAAGAATCATGATTAAGAGGGTTCGGCATTTCCTGAGTTCAGGTGTTATATGGTCTTTAGGTACATTGCGTATTCTTTGGCGGTATTGGCTGCACTAGTTTTCGGCTTATACTGAAGTTCTCATCCCCATTTCTCATACGTATAGAAGAACCATACGAGCCAAATGCTAAGCTTTGCTATGGGTGCTATGTTCACAGTGCCAGAATGCATGGGATCGTGTCTCGCGCTGGAACCATCCCAATGTCGTACTAATTTCTCGTCTGATCCATCTTGGAATTGGGTTGCTTGAGGGATGAGACTCTTAATACTACGCTTTTTCATGTTTGAGTGCGAAGATCAATCTTGGAATTGCATCTGGCAAGTATGAAATTCCAGTATAGGATCCTGATTCCTTGAGTGATCTTAACCTGCATGCGTCAGTGATAACTTCTGTTATCCAGCAGGTATAGAAACGGTCAGAAAAACCCCTTAGCCATCGTTTCCTATTCTCAAACATCTCCACCATCTCAAAAGTTGGCAATCTTGCATGGATGAATGCCTAGATTGTACACCACCGCCCTCAGCGGCAGCGTTGGCTCAGGCCTTCTCCTCATGAGGAGGAGAGGTTTGAATTCCAGCGTTGTCGTTAGGGATTCTTAAGCGTGACGCTGTGGTAGTGGTCTTATGCTAGCGTCATCCCGGGATTTGCACTGTTGCTGTCGGCTTACAGGGTCATCATAAAAAAACAAAAAAGCCTAGATTGTATAGGCAAGGATACGGTTCGTCGGCAGCCATACTGGACTACCGGTGCAGTTGCTTCAGCCCCAGTTTCCCCTGAACAAAGACGGGCGACATAAATATATCTACTGTGCTTATGTATTTATATTATCCATTAACACCATCTGGACGATGGTAATAAAGATCGATCAGTTCCGAGTTACACGTTTTAAGTACACTGATACATGCCCTTCCGACTCATGGGACGGCGGGAGAGGTCAAAAAGAGCCTGTTATTCTGGATTTGGAAGCGTGAACAGATACCATGATGTGTCAAATATAGTTAATGAGAAATATTTCGTATTAAAAATGAGGAAAATGTGTAGGGTGCCGTGACATACTCCTTAATAAAATCCGAATATATTATTCAAACCCTTCCAACATTTTATTTGCCAAAAATTGAGTGCGTATCCGGGAGAATCCGACAGGAATTCATGGGGTCGAGGATTAGAAATCTTGGGTCCAGCAATTCAATTTCTTGAAGCAATAAATCAGGCAGGGTCTACTCAAACTTTCTAGCACGGCCGTGCACGGCTGTCGGGTCTTCTGCTGTGACTAAAATAATGGAAGAGACAAGGCCTGCAACGTGACGAAACGAAGTGTAACTGTAATTATTATTTGAGGAGAAAAAAGAATAAAATGAAATTGACGTCAAAGGCTCGTACGGGGTATTAAAACCATCCGTCATAATCATTTTATTTCTTTATTTTGAAAAATAGGTTTGAAATAAAAATTTGATAATGAAATTTCTTTGTCCGGATATAGATTTAAAACAGAAATGACAAGATAAAATCTTTTTACCTTTTTAATTTCTTAAAAGATAAAAAATAAAAACATTTCTTATCATTCACCTTTTGCTACTAATTAGCCGCCCATTGGCCCTTATTGCGCACAGCCCATTGGCCGTCACTCATTGTTTGTCGTTTGCCCATCAGTTTCCGTCTATCGTCGGTTACTCGTGAGAAAAATTTTGTGTCATTATTAAATAAATATTTGCTCAGAAACTTATCTAAGAAATATAAATAAAAAAAAATCAGAAATTAATTTATAAAAAAGAATGATTTTTATTCACACCAGAATAGATACAATAGTTGGTTTTATTTATCTACTTATTATTTTGTGGCACAGGTTTATTTTAGTCTTTAATTTTGTATTTGTTTCAGCTCATGTCGTGTGACCTTTTTCTCGAATAGGAGTCAATCCCGACCCTTTCATTCCATTACGGGGATGTGCTTTATGTCTCTGATGATTCGGGCAAGGCTTTGATAGATTGTGCTGTTTCAACCACGCCAGATCTAGCCTGTCCAGTGCTGGCTTGGATGGTAAGAGAGTTTGCTTATTCTCCCAGTGCATCTTGAGTCTAAATCTTATTGGGAGCATTTCATGAATAAAATCGTGAATGCACCAAGTTAATATGGGGGATTGCAGCTAGTTTGGACACCGCCCGACTAGCTGCGTCATTTGTCTATCGTTCTTACCGTCCTTTTGGTGTTAAACCATTGCCTTTTCTCCTTTTCTTTTTGGCTGAGGATCAAAATATTGACACCCGAAGTGGGAGATGCACACTAAATTCTCTTCTACCTTCTCTCTCTCTCTCTCTCTCCTTTTTTCTGTTGGTTCTCTCTTCTATTTTTTTACTTGTACATCTTTCGAAGACGTTAATTTAAAGCGTACCATTTGGATTTTAATGAGACTGTTGATAGTACTGTGCTTCTATATTGCATTAAGAATGTTTTGTGTAATGAAATTTCGTACGGCGATATAATACCTTGCCGTGTTTGAATTAAGTAAGGTATGGCAATTTTTTTCCTGTTAATTTCGACCTTCTTAATTTAAGTTCTAAAGTCTGACACCGACCATCAACGCAAACGGCTACATTTATTCCTTGTGACTATTTTATTTTCTAGCAAAAGGAGTATTCATCAATTTGAGAGAGACATGCTTCAAATTCATGCATGGACTAGGCCTTGGGGCTTACAATTCAATCATTTTTGTGTGCTCTGACAACAGGCGGAAGACGTTTAATTTTCTATGTTAATTTCAAGCTCGAAGAGAACGTGGTTTTCAGCAATCAATACTAGACGATAGCATTCTTAGAGAGGCATGCGCTGTTGTCTGGTCGAAGCGCCAGTCTTCACGTGTTAATATGAAGATTGTTTCCGCGAAACACCTGGAAACCCACCATTCGTTGGCACATGTTGGATTGCTTCGCAATTTGTCTCTATGTACTTGCTCTCTAGGTTCTGTGTCCTAAATGGTCAGCAATGTCAGCTGCTGCAAGGGGAATCCATTCGAGTCAAGCTTGTCATCTGACTAATAGTCTACTGTGAAATGTTACGATTTGGTTTCCTGCCGAGGGATTCAAATTGCCAAATCTGAGCTCTTGATATCATCCTATGTTTGAAGAGCAGCACGTTGACAGCCTCATATTGATCAGGACGCGGAAGTTGAAGAATGAGGGCGGTTGTCCAGCTATATGTAGAATTCAAGCAGCAAGGGTTTCCAGGTAAAATGGGTACTCACAAGTCACAAGTGTTCTGCTAACTTTGCTGGACAGCACATGGTACTGTGTACTGATTTTCATCGATTCATACGACCCAATACTCTGAGCAGGAATTCAACTTCCTTCCAAAAGAAAGCTATCAAGTTTGCGTTTGCGTGAAAAGATTGTTGTCCAGCTGTTTTCAGGTACCTCTTTGAGTTTCCTTAATCTACCTTTTCGTCACTCAGCTCTCATCATCTTTGCATTGGAGTTGTCTCGTATTTCAGCTAGTCATTTGTGTTAGGATTCGCCGCACAATTACAAAGAAAATAGAGAACAAAAGTGAGAAAGAGAATTTAAGACGCAAAATTTTATCCCAGTTCACATTTAAACTAGGATTATGTCCAGTTGAGTATTCCATTATAATTAACATCTCTCATCTCTGTTATATTCCTCAATCACAAGAGAAAACTAATATATATATAGTAACTTTTCATGGGCGTAAGTCCAAACTACTAATAAAATATGGGCTCAAACTATAAAAGCTCCGATGCCATTTTGTTGATGGAGAGTATGAACCACATCTAGTTTATTCACCCACTTCCCTAGTCTTATTTGGAGTTTTTGTCATGGTTCACAGCTATTGTTGAAGAAGATTCTCTCTAATTGTCATTGTCTTGACTTCTTTTAGTTGAAAAAGCAAAAGGAAATTCCCAAAATTCGTGGTCACTCGAATTTTGGCATAACATTATATCTTTCCAAAGGAATCTTGCGACTGAGTGAAGCTGAAGGTCATCAACTTGTGTAGAAGATGAGAGCGGTCTTGCTAGTTAATAAATGATGATGACTTTTTTCTTTTCGCAGACAGATGCAACGACTAGATGTATACCGGTTATGCTGATTACTTGCTGTCAACCTGGCCATGAGACCCTTCACAGAGTTTCTTCGCCAGGGCAGCCCGGTAGGCTGCATCACTTATCTGAAGATGAGTGATTTGTCATTGAAAACCTGTCTAGGCAAAAGTAATGTAATCAAAGATCATAGGTTTTCTGCTTGTTTGCAATTTCCATTTTCTTGCGAATATACAATTTTCATAAACAATTGGCCCGGGAGTAGGTGGGGGGGGGAGACTCAACAGAGAGAAATCTTTGTCATGGCCTTATCATATGTTCGATTGTTGCTGCTCATTCTTAAACTCTCGGCATTCTGGTAAGCATTAAATCACTTACATCTTGCATTCTTCTAATAAAGGCACTCTTGGAAATACTTCCAAACTACTGTCACCGCGTGAAGAAGTACAGGGCATCGCTTTTGACCAAGCTGTATGTGAGGCCAGTTGGAGGCCTCAAGGTAGATAATATTTCTCGAGCTATTATGGCTAGTTTCTTCTGTTTCGAAGTCAAGAATGACCAAGAGTTGGATTATCTCTTTACCCTAGTGACTTCATTGCGAAAGTTAATGAGTCTCTGTCCGCAGGTTTATTTTGCTGTCATGTCAAATGTTTTCAAGGCAGATCTACACATGCATAGATGATATGATCTCAAGAGCTTGTTACAAGGTCTTACTGTGAACAAGAGACCGACATTGTAGGAAATGCACTTCGATTTCTTCACTCATTTGGATCCCTTGACCCGACACCGGCTGTCATCCGTGATCTGTCTGGCAATAATATACAGAGCCTAATCACTTGCAGTTGGCACCAATTTTTTTTACCATTTCAGCTGCAAAACTGACCACAGCAATGTTTTACTTCTCTTACATGCAGAGTTTCAATATTCGTTATGTTATATGTGCCGCTGTCCTCTTGAAAATTCATTTCTTCAACTGGAAGCACAAAAGAACTGACTCATGAGATCTATCTTCTGCACAGATGTACATTAAAGGCTAGTCAGTGGCACCTGTCAGAACAAACCAAACTTTCAATATCTTTATGATCAGTAGCATATGATAAGATAGATTGGTGTTATGTTGTTCTAATCTTTATAGAGGCCATAGGAAGAATAAAGCCGTCATTAAAGAAAGTAATTCTAGATAGAAAAGAGCACATACATTCAGGATGGCATGCCTTGTTAATTAAATGGGGAGTTGATCATCCATACTCTCAGCGTTTATTTGAGTCTTTAATCTCGTTTTTCTTGTTAGGAATGTAAAGTAGGAACGCAAGTTCCTGGACTCTGAAGGAATCATGGGTGACAGTCTGCTACTTGCTATCCGTATAAAACCTTCACATCAAGGCGGCCTCTTGCATAATACCATCGGTTATGGTTTCACCAAACAAGTGCGTTTCTATGTCGTATGATTTTGTTTTACCTCTATTTTCGACAGCTCTGTGACTAGAGTTCAGAGAGCAAAGTGAAAGCTTTGCCTTTCTGATCTAACGAATGACTATACATGATCTCCTTGCGTAATGGATGGAAATCTTATTTGGAGTCACTCCTTCGCTTCCACGTACTACAAAAGCTTTGTGTGTTCAGTGTTGGATGCTTGGAGTTTTACAGAGATACTACGTTTTTCTGCTACATTAAGCTACCGTTTGAAACGGCTTATAGTTCTTTAGAAGGTTCTCCAAGAATGAACTCCTAGCATCTATAGATTGTGCTTCTTCCTTTGCTTCGTTAATGCTGTTTGTCATTGACGAATCTTGTATCAAGTCCAAAAGTTACGAAGGGAGCCTTGGGTTGTGCCTTTTTTAGCTGCAGATGTTATGCACATTGCTAAATGGACGTGCTTAATCAATCACGAGGTATGTGCAAACATCATTCTTGCACTCTTTCTTCGCTCATCACTTCCACCGCAATCATCAGTTGGAAGTTGACGCCATGACTGATGTGCATCTTTACATTGTTAAAATTTCAGTCTTTCATGCTCATGCAGGTTCAGGTGGTGGAAGGAACTTCTGACATGACTAATACCGGTTCCGATGATTCCTTCGATACTGATGAGTACGCGGAATCAACTCTCACCAACATTTGTGTCCTATTATACCGGTATTCTCCGATAGTTCTCGAGAGGATGTTGAGAACGCTATGTCCTGGCGTGTTTCCTTTAGTAGCTGCACGTTATTCTCGGTAGAGAGAATCGGTATTTCCTACTTCCGACCGACGTGGGGAGCCCATCGTCAAAGCAAAGGGTCAAAGCAAGGAAATGCTGCGACCTAATGCTGTATTTTAAAGTAGTAGATATTATCCAACGGTACGATGTGATTAAAGGCCTCGAGCACGCCTGCAAGTCATCATCATGGTGTACTTCCAAGTCAATGTCAGCCACAAATCCTAGGCATATTTTGCTCGTCTTCAGGAATTTCTACGGACAGTACAATTCGAGGTCAATATCAGCCATATCTTGCGGCATATTCTGCCTAATATTCAAATGCTTTTCGGCGTTTGGTGCTCACTGCTCATACACGTTCCTACCAAAGCAGCTTTGCCAGTTTGCTAAAGATCATTGTCAATCTATATTGTAAAAATTATTCAAAAAACTCTAGACTTATTATATCTTTGTCAATTTAATTTTAAAATTTTCAATTATGCTAATTAAGCTTTAAAATTTTTCAAATTTTACCAATTGAATTCATTTGGAATTTGTTGATGTAGATGTCGGTTGTTCTACATGACACGATTGATATTGAAGTAGACAATTTTAAATAATATTTTAATATTTTTCAAAAAAAAATTTCTTCTCATTTTTCTTTTTCTTTTTTCTAACTCTAGGACTAACATTCACTGACAACAAGGGAGGGCCAACAACCCTCACTTGGTCTGGGTGAGGGTGTTGCTGCCCTTGCCAACCATAGGCGAGGGCCTCCACACCCTCACTGGCCACAAGTGAGGGCACTGGTCCTCACCAAATTCAGGCAAGGGCATTGTGGCTCTTGCTTGAGGTCAGTGAGGTCATTGGAAAACAATATTAGAAAAATACAAAATTAGTAAAAAAAAATGTTATTAATAGTTATTAATGTTAGTGTTGGTCATTTCACGTAAGATGACTAATATCAACGTCAACAATTTTTGGCCAAAATTGATCGAATGGATTCAACTGATAAAATGTGGAAACTTGAGAACTTAATTGACAAAATTGATAATTTTAAAACTGAATTAATAAAGGTATAATAAGTTTTGGATTTTTAAATAATTTTTCCAAATCATGCCTCACTGAATAGGACTACTAAGCTTAGCTGAGTGTGATAATCTTGTGAGAGGACCGTATCAAATGTGTGACGTCATATTAGAAGAATTGTGAGGCTGAGCGATTTGAAATTAAATCTCGTGGATCACCTACATTTGAAAACATATCTGCGCCTGAGTGAGGTCTTTTTTTTTTTTTTGATCCGTTCTATTCTAAATCTCAATTTACTCTTAGATTTTTGTTTTGCTTCTTTGCAAAGTGTGTGAGTCGAACCCCACACATGAAACTAGATATCCCCACCCTCATGTGGGAAGAATGGCCATTAGGGCAACTCTCGATGATTCATTGAGCAAGGTTATTCGATATACTAGTGGACAACTTTTTTTGAGTTAGATTCAAAGTAGTAGCGCTGGCACGAGTAAAACAATCATAGAACTAGAATCAATGAATAGTGTTGGGTAGAATTTGGCAGGCCACATGATGGGCTGTTGGTAATTAGCCTTGTCTTGCTTAACCTAAATGCCACAAATTGGCCACTCTTCATTGGTTCTTGAGCGTAAAGTCCCATTTATTGATCTAGCATCTACTTATATAGATCTGTCAAAGACATGAGTTGGATAGAATAAAAAATAGTCCAACCTAAATTGATTTATTTTCATGCAATGCGATTTTAGTGACTCAAACTTGATCGAATCCATCTACGATTCTTAGTAATTTTTTTCTACTTAAATTGTTGCATTTGAAAAATGGGTGAGTTCGTGGGTAAATGTCATGCTGGCGGACAATAGCACCGCATGGACAGGTTAGGGAGTCGGGTTATGGATGAGAGTGTGAAGGTGGCAATGAGGCGAAGAGTGGTGAGTCTTGTCAGCAATGCTCTTGCTATTGTGCATCAATCCACTTCCAAGCATTGGCCGGCTACGGTGGCCGGAGTACAACCGTTAGCTTTCCAATTTATAGAGGCTTGATGATATATTACCTCCTCAATTTTGTTTCCAGTCACATTTTGTCCCTAAGAAATTGTGATTTGCATCAACTTGCCCCTTACTTCTTTTTTCTCATTCTAGCATGAAGCTAAGGGGAGACTGAGACAAATTATGCCAGAAATCGAGCTAGAGAGGCACAATGAAACTGGGTGAAAAGTTGAATAGACAAAATATGTTTCGTGGACTTTCCCATTTCAATTCACTATTCACGAAAGCATTCGACTCTCTCCTCCCACTTGCGCGATGAGCACTCAGTGAAACGGATGGTTCATATGGGTCAACTCGACCCAGTGGACATTAACGAGCATCTCATAAATGTCACTAGGCCAAGATAAGAGGGAGACATGGACAACACCACTGCACTTCCAGTTTCGTCGGGAGAACCAAAGCACTCCCAACTCATCCTCAAGTCAAAATAATCACACAATACACAACCCACCCCTCTAGCTGCTCGCACGCCTCCTTCCTCTCCTCTCCCAACCCACGCAAACCTCTCAGTACTGTTAATCTTTTCTCTTTCCTTATCACCCCAACAGTCTCTCTCCAAAACTGCACACTCCCCCTTGCCTGCAGCGGCCGGAACATCACCTTCTACTTCCGTGACTGGCAACCGTCCTACTGCGGCTTCCCTGGTGTCAACCCACCCTACGCCAACGACTGCCTGATCAGCACCGTCCGGCAACAAGTATGCAGTCCGTGACATTTGCTACCGGAACCAGTCTCTTCGTGTCTTTAATGCCGCCTGTCTCCAGTGACAACTCGACCGCCTTGTAGAAGCAGGGTTATTGGAGTTACTCACCACAGGTACGCGAGGCCAGATCAATAGGAAAGCAGGGAGGCCAGAGATGCCGAAGATGGGTGGCTGCGTCACCGAACATAGGCAATGGGGGCACGGGCCGAAGCCAATCGATTTGATCAAAGATGAGTGAGTGTGACACCCGATATTTTATGCGCGACGCTATACTTAATCATTATTCTTTTTAAACGTATGAAAGCTGAAATAATCACATCGATTAGTAATAAGAACTTAACAAATGCAAATAACATACATATGCATCTTTCTTTTAATGTCCATCTCCCGAGTATTAATACAAACACCTAAAAGGAAATAACAAAACAATGAGTAAAAACAACGTGAATTCAAGATGATTATAAAATAATTATGTACATCAAATAATGAGTAAAAATGCCATCTTTCCTATCACGATGTGCCAATGGAAACTGTCAAACAATATTGCATAAGCTTATGACATAATATTTTGCGATGTACATCTACCATGTAATAGTGCACGTGCGCACACACAAAGCTAGTTTCAACACTTGGTCTCTAAATCAACAGCTAAGCTAGTTTCTTATCCTTTTCACACTCCTCCCATCCAAAATGCTACCAATTCTCATGGAAGTCAATCAAACACCTCCTACGCATGTAAAAACTCATCAACACAAGTCGACAGGCAGATAATTAAACTTGTTAACACTTAACATCTAAACTCAATCTAAATTAACAAATATCAAGCAACCAAGTCAAGAGTTTTAAGTAGATCAATCTAACACTTAATCAAGAGTACTTAGTAGATCACACTTGACATCTAAATTCAATATGAGTTAGCAAGTATCGAGATATTAAGTTAAGAGTACTAAATAGATCCATTTAAAATTGCACCTAAAGTTTTTACTCACAGTGAATTAAAAAAAACTGGACAACTCAAAGCTTTAACTACCTTCAAAGCAAGATAAGCAAGAATAAAGATTAACAATTCTCAAGAGTGTTTTGTTTGATCTTCTTTCGAGGACCACTAGGATGCAGGCAAGGTGACTTCCACAACAGGGGAAGTATATTCAAGCTGTTTGCTTCTGACACAGCTTTTGCTTTAGGAAACATCGGATTGCTGAAGCAGAATTGAATAATGGAGATAAAAAAGACCGTTGGGTCATGAATGGCTCAACAAAACATGCTTCGCTCCATAGCTCCATCACTGTCGTTGATGGCACGCCCCAACGTTTGTTGGAGACAACGTTACCATCGCTTCTCTTATGTCGCAAATCGTGATGCCGTGCATATCACGTGACACGTCGATATAATTGTCATTGGCAACAAAATCAATAACCATGTAATCTTTTTGATTTATTTCGTTGGTAAAGTAACTTGGCTCTTCGCTCCACATTCCACAGTTCAGTTGATCTTGCTCGGCCACTGCCACCCCAGTGGATGTGTGAAATTTCTACTGACTCACCTAGAATGTTGAATCATTCCTTTCTGTCTCGTATTTCATGGTCGTGTGGACGACCTATTTTCTTTCATGGGCCTAATTAAGGATGGCCCAATCACGGGCCCTGGAAATTTTGCAATTGGAGCTCAACCCGATCCAACTAATAAATAGTATTAGAACCCAAAAGCTGTCCAAAAATATATTCCCATACGTGGGATCCGATTCGTGATGCATCTATAATTCTCAGAGTAATCTGGCTAGATTAATTTCGTGAACGTTCTTCTATTAGAAGGCAATACGCTTGAAAAAAAAAACAATTTTTCCATCGATGGATAGGATAAGAATTAGTTTTGATAACTTTTGCTTGAGAAGCAACCGATAGATCCATTTATGTTATTTTCTAGTTTAATGCTCAAGGAGACAATGCGAGATGTCATTCGAAATTTTCTCAATGATCAAAGGTAGTAAGGGATATGAATACGGGGAATATAAAATCAAATTGCTTCCAAATTGGAACAAAATCGTGGGCTATTCTCAGAAGAAAATTGTTGCCGTTATTGCCAACAGCGCTTGAGTTTCCTCTTATTTTTTCTGTTTATAGCAGTTAGTTTAATCATTGGACTGGACAAGATGGAGAGCGGGGACACGGCCAAAATCAAACACGAGTGTTATCCTAGGACCACAGCGTCCATGAGCTCGGTGTCTCCGAGATTGATTCCTTCGTGGTCCTGAAAAAAGCACGTTCGTGCTACTTCCTCACGAGCCTCGACATTACTTTAGTGGGTTCCATGATTTGGTGACTGGCCACCAGGTGACAATGAGACAACCTTCCCATCAGCTCAGCCCAGTTTCTTTCCGTGTCTCTCCTTCGTATGGCCTTTTTTTCTATCGGATACAGAACAGTCCGGCCACGGTGACGGCATAAACGAACCGTTGTCACATGCGTGTATTGCTAAAGTTTTCTATGTGTATGAAAAGATTCAGGACTCTGGTAATTTTCTCAGAGGATTATAAGCTTTGCCGAGATATAATTATTGAAACTTAGCCACTAATAATGCCAGTCCAGTTAAAGCTAGATGCTGCTTTTGAGTCGCTGCCGAGTGAAAAAAGATATTGGAGTAATCATTGCACAAGGAACTGTAACTTTGAATGTTACTAGAGTTAGCTGTCAGCCTACCATGTAGGAGGCCTAGCACAGCATGAGAGGATCAAGAAAGTCTGTCCTCATTTGACTGCTGATTTGATAACTTACACCACCGAAATGCTTTCGCTAGTACTTTGATTTAGTTTTTTAACTATATGATAATATCAAAGGTTGTCCTTATCCTTACTTTTGCAGGGGCGGAAAAGTGGATATCAGACGGGGAGGTCGGATTTTGCTCGGTTGCTGTGACTTGTGCTGAGAGTTCTTCTGAAGAAATGCCAAAGCACATGGAACTCGGTTCAGGGGTACAGTTGTGGTCACCCGATTCTTCTAATGGCTAAACGAATGTTAATAGTATGGATACACGTGGACTGGATACAGTCGTCCAAATCTGAATTTTGTCTCTGGAAAGAAGAGAACTTCCTTTTTGGCTAATTTGGTAACTGCAGCAGCAAGGCAAGACCGGCAAGACCACATGAGTAGGATGAAAAAACACCGCTCTGTCTTTGTCGTTGACTCCACGCAGCAGAGAGAGAGAGAGAGAGAGAGCCGATCCTCTTGATTATTGAGGAGTAGTCGGCGTTTCAACCTGTGAGCTGAGAACTTCCAAGGCCAGTAGAGATGGGTTCAAGAAATAATCCCTTCAAATTACAAATTTGAGAGAGAAGGAGGGAGAGGGAGGGAGGGAGGGAGGAAAAGAAAGCAGCTTTGAGATGGAAAGCAGAGGGAAAAGCGTGGAGAGAGAGGGAAAAGAGCAGGGGCTGGTGTTGAAAAAGTGGAAACAAGGTGTCGCCTTGGGAAAAAGAGGAGGCCCTAGCACGCCACCGCCCACATGGAGGCTTGAGCTCTCTCCCTCTCAACCTCAGACTCACTCCAACCAAGAATTCCTCACACCCCTTCCACACCCATCAGCACTCTCTGCTAGGAAGCTTTGCGCTTGTCTCTGGGAAATTGAGCCCCACCAGACCGTCCATTTTGCTAGAATGATGAGCAAAAGCAAAAGCAGGCATCGGCAACATAAGCACCACCATGACCTGGGCTTTGAGGACTTCGTCCTTCCTAGCACTGTAAAACCTGAAGAGGTACTCTTGTTTTCTGGCTCTTTCTTGTCATCAGTGCTTGAATTTCTCAGCTCTTGCCATGCGATTCGTCACGTTTCGGAGGCCTCTGTCGACAGCTTTATTGTGGGTTTTGCTTGCCCTGAGTATTTCGGTTTTTGTGCCATGTTTTTTGGGTGCTCAGATGTTGTATATTGTTTTGGACCTTCAAGCTTACGAGTTTCTTGTTTCGGATCCCTAGTTCAGTGGCTAAGCTGAAATGTTCGGCCGAGTCTGTGTTTTTTTCCATTATACATTATCTATTTCCGTATTTTCCTTTTTAAGTGGCTCTACTACTAGGCTGTCTCAGAAATTCCCTCTTATAGCACACGACCAGTTAATACGTCCAGATGTCCATACTAAAACGGGCAGCTTGTCAAGTGGTTAAAGGCTTAAAACCCAAAGCATCTGGGAAACGATAGATGTACCTAACATGCTCTCCGATATCGGCTTTTGATGGTCTTGGAATTGCTCTTCGTTTATCACTCCGTGTACCTGCTGAGTGCTATTTGGTCAGTATTGGTTGTTTCTTCATGCAACCACACGTGATTTAGGTCCATGAGGGTGCGATATGTTGCCGAGGTGGGATGAAATATTATGCTTTAAATTTCCTTAAGAAAGATGTAATTGAAAATCTTTCACAAGATAAATCTCGATAAAATTTCTAGTTGCTACCACCAGGCCCCCTTATATGCCAATGTCTTAATGAGAATTGGCCTTTGCTCGTGAGGCAAGACAAACTTATGTTAGCCTATGGTTTCTGTCCTGGAGCTTCTTGTTTGTAAAGATCATGACGTCTGTCTTGCCGCCCTGTTTTTTCAGAGAATCTGCTCGTTGGGACTGGTATTAAGATCGTGTGTTGATTGCACTAAAGTTTACAAGCCTGATTCATCTACCTGTGACCTTGTTGCCTTCAAATGCTTCAGTATAATGAGTTACTGACTTAAGGTTATTAGTCTGACCTGTGGAGATTGGTTTGCTTTGGTTGGTTTCATCGTACACTCTTAAGCATTGGTAAAGAAAGTGTAAGTACCAAGGCCTTGTGCTCAGTTGTAGAAACCCACTGATATACTAGGACCTCATGTGTCATCTTACAGCAAGAGACGTGACTGATTGGTTCGGGAAGTATATAGTCTGTTTGATTTCTTATCCCATGCCTTTTCTGTTGACCTGTCTTTCCTCATCTTTCATTGCAGCCAGCGACTGCAGGCTGTCTCACAGAGCAAATTGCAGCATCGCCCATACATCAACATAACTATGGCGGGACTGATCATGCTTTCGAATCTGCCACTCCAGAAACTTGTAGTGGGTCAATGGAGGTCATCATCTCTCAATATTCTTCTGTTCGTGCTACTGATTTGCAATTTCAGTCAATAGAATGAGGTTATTGTTACTGCCATATGTCACGAGTTGGAAGAACTGCATGTTTCACCTGTGTTTGTTCCATAAAGAAAGGACCTTTGACCATTTTTAAGGAAACGTTACTGTTAATAGGAGAACCAGCAACCTGGAAAAATATGAATGATCTAGCAGATGTCAATAGTCTACCAACAACGTGGACCTACAGAACTTGCCAGTTTTTGCTGCTTTTGCTATTTGAAATTTTTTTCTCTTGAGAACTGTTCTCCTAATGCTGCTTCGCTGTTAATTGAGTTTCACTGAATGCTGTTGTTTTTCGTTTAACAGGTGGCACCGTATAAGCCTCCTCCCAGAGGTTCGTTTGATGGAAAAGGAAGAGTAGGTGGGTCGGGTTATAGCCTTCAGACATCGACAGAATTACTGAAGGTGCTCAATCGGATCTGGAGTCTTGAAGAGCAGCATGTGTCCGACAAATCAATGTTGAAAGCTCTGAAATCAGAACTGCATCAATCTCACTCCAGAATAAAAGAGTTGGTGCGGGAGAAGCAAAAGGATAGTCGAATAATGGATGATTTGATGAAGGAACTTGCGGAGGACAAATACGGTAGGAAGCAAAGGGAACAAGAGAGAATTGCTGAAGCTGAATTGCTGAGGGAAGAGACGGAGAAAGAGAGAAAGCTGAGAAAGCGTTCAGAAAGCCTGCACAGGAAGCTGGCCAAAGAGCTTTCTGACCTTAAGTCTGCTTACTCTACTGCTCTGAGAGAGCTTGAAAGAGAGAAGAAAGCGCGGATTTTGCTGGAAAATCTTTGTGACGAGTTTGCTAAAGGAATAAGAGATTATGAACAGGTGGTGAGGTCTCTAAAGCACGGGCCCATAAAAGAAAGCGTTGTTAGGGAAAGCCTCGATCGCCTGATTCTCCACATCTCAGAAGCGTGGCTTGATGAGCGTTTACAAATGAAGCTGGCAGAATCTCACGATGATGTCGCTGGAAAGGACACTGTTGTGGACAAATTAAGTTCTGATATAGAAAGTTTTCTTCAAACTAAACGATCGGCTGAATCAAGTAAAAATGGTGAGATCTCCTGGAATGACACGAAAGAAAGGTGCTTTCGCCGGCCATCTTTGGAATCATTTGCTCTAAAAGACGGTGGAAGTGCACCTCCAGTGGCCCATGATGATGACCGTTCTTTTGATAGCGATCTGCAATGTTTCGAACAAAGTAATAAAGTGGATGCTCAAGAAAATAAAGACAGCTGTAAACGAAATGGTGCTAACGCATCACACGGCCATCTTGATGATCTAGTAAGATCGAGGTCCTCAGACAAAGACATGAGGCGTTGTGAAATCACAAAGTCCTGCGATCCATCCACTCTGCCAGAAGCATGCAACAACAGTGGACCTGGGGAAAACGTAAAGATGGGAGAGGAAAACCGATCGGGACCAAATAATATGGAGACATTTGAGATGGGCACGAATGCTGGAGACTGCCAGCAGGGAGAACATCGTGGATCGGATGCAAATGGTTCTGTTGATCATATGATTAGAAGTCACTCATTGCGTCTGAAAAGCGCTAGGACTCGTCCTGCCAGCAACTCACGGGATGGACATCGTGGTTTGCCTGGATACACAGGTCAGATAAGTCCAGTGCAGAAGTGGCCATCAAAAGTGCCTTTGAGGGAGCCTGGCAAAATCACGCCATCTTTAAGATGGCCGAAAGGATTGAAGGAAAACACATTGATGGCGAAACTGCTGGAAGCACGGATAGAGGGTCAGCATTCCCGTTCGAAGGCTCACAGAGATGCTGCTTAGGTTGATGGTACTTGTAAATTGTACTTACAAGTGACAGGCTTCATAGCCTAGAGAGTATGGTATTAAAATGATCATCAATGTTGAATCTACTTTCTCCATGGAGTTTTCGTCTAGACAATTAACAGCGGCTTAGAATGTTAAAGCTTATAGAGCAATAGCGGGACTGAATTTGTATCGATAGCAAAACGGAGCGATGAACATCTTGCACTGGCAAGATCGGCTACAGGAGCGCTTCGATTGGAGGGTCTTTATGCTTGATTCTGCGATTGCAGGGCGGTGAACATGAAAAGATAGACAATCAGATGCTTCCCTTTGATTAATCTACAGGAAAGAAGAGAATCATCAGTTTCTGCCATTGATACCAGACACGTCTATTAAAGATTATGCTAGAGCAACTTCTAGGGTGAATTATTAGGCAGGATGAGAACATGCTCAGCTCACCTGTGATGTGGATTTTGTTCTTGTGATACCAATTATATGAGATCAGAGAGTTAAAATAATCATTTGCTTTACGGTGTCATGACTGCAAAGTTCGGCAAGGTTTTATAATCTCTAATTATAAAGTATTCCAAAATTATTTATAATTATTCTAAAAGCTTAACCTGTTAAATGAATGAGTGACCCAATACTTAAATATATTACCACTCTTCCTCACTTGTATGCTGGTCTATGACCTATGACTAAGCGTGGGACCACATATAATATTAGAGACAAACAAATGGTCTAGAAATATCGAAGTTTAGGACCTCTTGCTCTGATAACACATAAAATTTTGAGAGGCGATTGGCAATTAGTTTACAGTTTAATTGTTAAATGAATGTATCGTTTGATATTTGAAGTATTTTAATACTACTTATCTTTATGGGGTAGGCATGGTACTTGAAACTTTTCAGGGTTTTAAGTTACCGCCAACAACATTAAAACGTCTTGTTATAAATAAAAATAAAATATCATGAAACAAGAAATCATTGGTCTTACCTAACCAAATTACGAAAAATGTAAAACAAAAATAACTGCATGATGCAATATTGCATCATGGGAAATCTTTTGCTGAACGTTAAGAAAGATTGTTTAAAAAGTAATAAATCTATTAAACTTTTGCTAATTAAATTTAAATTTTTTAATTATGCCAATTGAGTACTATTTTTTTTTTTTTTTTTTTTTTTTTTTTTTTTTTTTTTACGTTTTAGAAATAAATGCACTAGAAATATTAAAATTTGTCGTAAAAGTGCAATTGAGTCCTAAAACTTTAAAAATGTGCAACTAAGTCTTAAAAATTGTCATGAAAGTGTAATCGAGTAAAAATACAATCAAATCCTAAAATTTGTTATAAAAGTGCAATTGAATTTTAAAATTTTTTAAAATGTATTATCAATGGAAGGACTTGATTTGATCAAAATTTTTAGAATTCTGTTACACTTTTGTAATAAGTTTTAGAATTTAATTATGCTTTTTGAAAGATTTAGGATTACATTACACTTTTGTGACAAGTTTTAAAACTTTCCGTACATTTTATTAATTGAGTCAATTCAATTAATTTTAATAATAAATAACTTATACGGATGACAGTCATCCTATATAACAAGACAAGCTAATGTGAATTATTTTTAATAATATTTTAATATTTTTTGACTTTTTGATTTCCTTCTATTTTCCTTCTTTACTTTTTTCTTTTCTTTTCCCTTTTCCCTTCATTGGCCATTGCCAGGTTTCATCAATGGTTGGCGGAGGCCATCAACCACTACCCAGATGAGGGTTACCTTCGCTAGATTCAATGAGGTCAGCAACCCAAGCTTGGGCATCCCTTGCTTAAGGTCAACGAGGATAGCCTTCGCCTGAGGTTGGCAATCACCGGCCATCGACAAGGCTCTGTAATGGCCAGTAGAGGGAAGAAGAGAAATAGGGAAAAAATAGAGAGAAGGAAAATAGAAGAAAAGAAAAAAATAATTTGAAAAAAATATTAAAATATCATTAAAAATTATTCATGTTAATCTTATTTACGTCACGTGGGACAATCAGTGTTCACATTAATGATTATCAACCAAAATTGGCATAATAGATTTAATTGGCAAAACATAAATATTTTTAGGACTCAATTAGCACAGTTAAAATGTTTAGAACTAAATTGAAAAAAATTTAATAAGTTTAAAATTTTTGAATAATTTTTCCTTTATTGGTCTAATGAGAGTTAATCAACTCCTATATTGTCTATAGCTCGCTATCTCATCTCTTGTCTAGTTGGACATTTTCTGCTTACTGTGGCGTGATGCTTTGAGATGATGCGACAACTACTTTGGGCATTCTTGGAGCAATTGATTGCCTTCTTCATGCGAATTTGAACAAGGCACCGATAAAGAATTGGGTAGGACTTACCACTTGCGTACTCTCTTTTCCATAAAAAAGCCAATCATGTAGTAAAAAAGCAGTCCAGTCATGATCATCTACACAGATGCACATTCATCAAACACCTCTCCGACATAGGGTCCTCATTGCATACGAATCTCCAGCATTATGCTACCTACGCTGGGATGAACGGTCGAGACTGGGAGATTCGTACAGAATTACTTTTCGATTTCCTGTCCCCAACTGATCGTGCTAAACTCAAGTCGAACTCAAGACTCGAGCTTCTTTAAGGCACAAACGTTGAATCTCCACGAATGAGAGATAATCCATAATACGCGATTAATAAATTTTAATGGCGGACAACCTGAATACTAGGCCGAATATATTTTCCGTGTAACAAAAGAGGTAGACCCTTATTCTGATTTTGCCTGATGAAGATACTTTCAAATTCCAAACTTTTGACTCCCCATCCCAAAGCATCAAGTTTTGAAACGAAACCTTTCTTTCCCCGCTCCAATTAAAACTAAAGTTGGGGATGTGAATTATAATCAGATGACATCAAATTTCTCCACTTAGATCATGGGTCGGCGCCAATCAATGCCAATCAGATGGTTCAGCTCTAAAAGCATCCTTATCAAGGGAACACTAAATGGGGTCCCCCAAATTGCAAAGGCCCAGATTGCTCCAACGAAATGCCCACTTGAGCAGCTCAAACATGTTATTATACCTTGCTTGAACCAATGATGGAAAGCAAAGGAAAGAGATACTTATCGCCACTAATTCACCTTTTAATCGGGGCCTCTCTTGTATTTTATTTTTCCTGAACAAGCGTAAATCACAAGGGAATCTCCATAGCGATTGTCCGGTAGTTGCAATGTATTCATTTCTTATTGAGAAAATGACACAAATAATTCGTGAAGTTTGGCCCAACGTGTAATGTGGTCCCAAATTGTTAATTTGTTCGATATAATCCCCGAACGTTTGCTCAATGTGTAATGTCATCCTTGAACTTATAATTTATTTAATGTGTTTATTGAACTTTTGATACGTGTTCAATTTAGTCTTTAAATTATATGAAAATGTTCAATGTTGTTCTTTCATTAATTCAAACTAATAAAGTTTACTGATTTGGCATCCAATCCGAAGCCATTAAACAGTGGATGAAGAAAGGTTACATGCAAATTATTCACGTAAAATATTCAATTCAAATTAGAATATAATAATCTACGTTACTTTATGGCATAGATTATTATATCCTAATTTGAGTTGAATATATTATGTGGATAATTCATGTGAATGTTATTTTTGTTCGTAGTTCAAACTTAGCGGATTGGAAACTAAATTAAAAAAATTCCATTAACTTGATTTAATGGAATGATAACATTATATAATTCATATAGATTAGGGACTAAATTGAATATTTACCAAAATTTGAAGGATTATATTATACAAATTAAAAGTTTAGGGACAAGATTGAGTCAAAGTTCATGGACCATTTGTCTAATTATCTCTTTCTTTTCTTTATATCTTTGTAGTAGAAATCAAAATATTTAGTTATTTTGAAGAAGGTACTTGCTAATGAGTACCTAGGAAAACATTTCGATGTTAAAAGCACCAACGAAAAGTAGTAAAACAAAAAAACTTGTGAATATCTTGCTTATTTAATTATTTAAGGAGCACTTATTTGCAAAACCCTTTAAAAAATCATCATGCATGCAAAAGTTAATTTTACTTTTGATATTTTACTTACATTGCTTGCTGAATGAGTTTCCTAAAGTTACTTTGCTCACATAATCACAGCCGGAACGTTGAGAAACTCTTTATTTATAACAAAATGAATGGTCGAGATTGAATCGAGGGCCAGCTCGAAGTCCTATATAAGGACCAACTTGGTAACATTAGACATCATCGACCAATTCGATCAACTTCCAATCTGTTTTTGTGTGGGGGGGAAAAGGACGTAGGTGTGTTAAAGGGGCTCTCAACACTCCATGTCTGAAGGGAGATGAAGGGTAAAACCCAGCTGCTAGTTCATGGATACCTTTAGACATGGGAACGGATCTGTGTCGGGTGTCTAAGGGTTTGCATGAACTTGGAGATGAGGTTACCTTGATCCCTTTTGTACTGGAGTGAAGGGAGCTCCTCAAGTATGCTCTGACCCATCTCCTTTCCTCATCTTCTCTTTCGCCGTTTCTGAACTTTCATCATCTTATTAGCTAGAGGACGAAGAAAGCAGTGTATACCTTTGGATGACTACTGAGCTTTCATTTGAACGTGTAACTTTGATCAATCATTTGCTGCAGATGAATGCAAAAACGGTAAGGATGTCTATCTTTTCGTTTAATATATCCCGACACATCTCTTGACTTTCTCCTAATCCATCTCCAACGAGAGAGATGATATTGTAAAATGGAACTTTTATTACATTTGTGTGTTGCATGACATGCCGGATGAATCTCGAGACCGTGTGATCTTCGGCTCTCCCGTGTCCAGTTTGGAGTGGGACAGCCTATATCGGTGACTGGAATATGGAGCTTCTTTGGGCTTGGCGGTGCTTGAAAGGAGTTGCTCTTCTGACTCTGCTGGTGAAGCGAGCATGGCATGCCACTATCTGCCATTTATGGCTTGCACTCAGAATGATCAGGTTAAACGAACAGTTATTTATCGTCTCTAGAGACCGAATTCTTCATTAGTATGATTGAGCGTGACGTATAGATTGAGAGATTAGCAATTATCAGCTACAATAGCTCCTTCCTTTGTCTGCAGATCTCTCAAAAACTGGAATTCAACACGAGCTAGTAAGTCGAAGCAGCACGATACCATGCAGTTTTTGTGCAAATAAGACTTTTTGCTCCCTTATAGTGGCATGATTTTTCGTTTCGAATGTATTTGATAATTCATTAGGTATGTGGAAGATCCACACATATATTGCATCCTTCTTTGAAAACCAATCATCTTATCACGCATCTTCCTTTACAGCAACACCAATGAACATCGAAATATGCAGAATATTATATGCACAAAATAACGAACGAGCTGCACCAGACGACAGCGAAAAGAGCACGAAGAAACGTACAAAAATTTCATTCCCCTAGTTCAAGTGACACGAAGAAATGGCTAATAAAACAGAAAATAACAAGAATATTTTAATGAATGCCAAATGAGACTCCTTAAAGCCACCATTGCTCTGCAATAATCTTTCCTTCCCTGGTTATTGTATTCATGGGTGTAGGTGGAAGGTTCAACGACCGACCGACCAACATTTGCTCTCAAGAAATGTCGAGGTTTTGAGACCGTCGTTATTGATTTATTGTCCATGGCCAAAGTCCTCCCGGGTTAGTATGGAGCCAGGATCGTCATTCGTGATGTCGGCCATAGAAATATCGTCGCGACTTGCCTTCTTGCTGAGTTACATCTGCCCAAGTTCATTCCGCATGCAAATTGGCAACTAGTGGAAATGATTCACACATGGAGACGACAGTTCAAGATAGCCCATGTAAATAGGGGTGATTGGGTCTAGGGTGGGTAGGGTCTAGACCTGAACTCTATACCCGACTCTATTATAATCGGTTCCCTTTTTTTGGATCATGTACCTGACCTTGTTTATATTAGACCTTGTACCCGACGCACCCTGTTTTCCAGTTCGATTTTAAGGTTAACATTGTTTCCACTGGAACTTGTTTTGTAACTGCCTAATATCTTACGGCTTTGAATTTTACATTAATACACGAGAAAATAATATAATCTTCCTAATTTATATTGAAACATCAAGCACTTGTAATTATTAAGTACATGAACTTTTTGACTAAACGAAAAATTAAGAATCTATAAAGGCTAATTATCATAAATAAAATCATAAGGCAAAGCAAAAATCATAACATTGCATAAACATTAGCAACAAATATGGGTTTAATATTAGTCTCATTCCCACAACTATTACATGAAACTGTTCATTTATCTAAAACGGTTAACAAATCTTTGCTGCAAGCATAACTTCTCTTCCAAAAGAGAAATTAGGTGAGCCAATCCATGTGGTACATAGGAATTTGGCAGCAACGGATGTCGTCCATCTGTCGGACGGTGCGAGAGGGAGCCGGTGAAGGAGGGAAGCGAGCGAGGAAGAGGAACGATGAAGGAGGGGTGCTGTGCATGTCTAAGAGAGCCAAGAGGAAAAACACTCCACGACTACAAGAGTAAGAATAGAATTAGGGGAAAAAAAGGGGTTTTGAACCTTTGCTTACAAAATCGGCTCCAAAACTGGTCCACGAAAATCACTCGGAACTGGTTCCAAATTTTGAGAACCGGTTCTTGGACTGGTTTCAACGAGAACTGGTTCCCGACCCTGTTTTTCGGGTGGGCCGGTCCGATTCCTTGGTATGCTCGGTCCGGTTGTACACCCCTACATGCAAAAATCCAAGGGATTATATTCACATTTAAATTATTTGTGATAGATTATTGCTAAGACGATGAAGATTGTGGCAAAATGTTAAAAAATTATATTATTAATTCAAGAGAGAAGTAAATATGAATAGTATGAAGAGGGTGATTAGGCAATTTTAAGGATGATTTGTTGGTGAAAAGCTTGATTTGTGAAATAGTTTAAGGAGCCTGCGAGGCTAAGATCATCTTCAATAGTCGACTCAAAAGAAGGATTATCCAAGAAATCACAATCAATGATGACCTTTCAGTAAATGACCCAAATTAGCTTTCAGCTTCCGTCGTTGATTAGTAAAAATACAAGAGATTACTATCATATTAGTTAGCTTAACCCACATGGCGACTTATGCCTAACTTACAAAATCATTTTTTCCCGAATAATATGAGTTATTAGAACAAATAAAAGAAAACCTAATTGTTCATCGCATGCGACATTTGTTTGGATTTTAATTATTTGTGATAGATTAATGCTGAGAGAATAAAAATTTTGGCAAAGTATTAGAAATTATGTAATAAATTCACGAGAGATTAGTATGAAGAGGGTGACTAGGCAATTTTAATGATGATTTGTCAGTGAGAAGTCTATTTTGGAAAATAGTTTTAACAGCCTGTGAGGCTGAGATCGTCTTCGATACACGATCTAAAAAATCTCAAGGATTATACAAGAATTCTCAATCAATGATGACCTTTCAATAACGACCCAAAATCAGCTTTCTGCTTCCGTCATTGATTAGTAAATATTCAATGAGAAATTATCATCTTAGTTAGCTTAGCGCACATGGCGACTTATGCCGAACTTACAAAATCATCTTTTCCCAGATAATACGAGGTAGTAGAACCAATAAAAGAAAAACTTCTTGTTGATCGCATGCAACCTATGTTTTAGATTTTAATTATTTATGGCAGATAAATGCTAAGACAATAAAGATTGTGGCAAAATGATAGAAATGATTTTATTAATTCAAGAGAGAAGTAAAAATCACTAGTAAAAGGGTGACCAGCCAATTTTAAAAATGATTTGTCAGTGAAAAGCCTAGTTTGGGAAATAGTGTTAGGACCGATCTACTAAGGGAATTACTTTTCTAGAGATATTTGATTTGGACGAAAAGTCCTAGCAAAGCAGAGATCGTCTTCAATACACGACCCAAAATCTCAGGGATTAGACCAGAAATTAGAATCACTAATGATCCTTTAATACACGAACCAAAATTGTCATTGATTAGTAAAAATTCAAGGGATTATTATCGTATTAATTGGCTTAGTCCTAGTGGCGACTTATACCTAACTTACAAAATCATATTTTCCTTGGATAATACGAGTTAGGAGAACCAATAGAAGGAAACCTAATTGGTGGTCGCATATGACTTATGTTTAGATTTTAATCATTTGTGATAGATTAATGCAAAGACAATAAAGATTGGGCAAATGTTAGAAATTATTTGATTAATTCAAGAAAGACAAGTATGAAGAGGGTGATTAGGCAATTTTAAGGATGATTTGTCAGTGAGAAGCCGGATTCGGGAATTAGTTTTAGGAGCGATCTATTACAGGGGTTACATTTCTAGAGATATCCAATTTGGACGTAAAATCCCACCAAAGCCTTTAAGGTTGAGATCTTCTTCAATGCAAGACCCAAAATTTCAGGGATTATACAAGAAACAAGCAGAAGATCCACTCTGGGATGGTAGACCCTACAATGTCACCTCCATTCTCATTCACCTGGAAAGAAAAGCTAGGGTAGAAATCAAATGGCCTTATCAATGGGGAAGATAGTCTCCACATTTGTGCTTCGATGCAGGTTACCACCGGGTAGGGGAGCATTGTAACTCTCTTGAGCGTAGCTACGCTCAAGTCTATCAACCGGCTGCTTACCTTGTGAGGCTGCGATCGCCTTCAATACATGACCCAAAATTTCAGGGATTATACAAGAAATCCCAATTGATAATGACCCCTAAACGGAAAGTTAATAGAGAGGATTATGCTCATCGATTTGTAATCCTAGATTTTGCGAGCCTTGGAAAGCATGACCCACCTTTCCTTTATTTCCAGATCTCTTTGGATTTCTTCACAATGAAAGCTGCTTTTGTAACGAGCCACATTTCTATCCATCGCTCTTATATAAGACCAAACTCTAGACAAAGCTGTCTTTTCCTTGTTTCATTCATAAGTTCTCTTCTCTCCCTGGGAGGGATGGGGGTTTTGAGTTTGAGTCATGTGTCATGTGCTGATTGATTGGAATCGTGACCATGCGGCGACTTAGGTTTTTTTGGATCGATTCGGATCATCGGGGTGCCTAAGCTAAGCTTTGCTCAGATTGATCGCTCACTTGCTCGCTCACCCGTATCGTAGAGGGAGAAAGTTTCTAGAGAGAGAAGCTTTGGAAGAGAAATGAGCCTTTGATTATTGAATTATTGAATGTATACAAATGAGGGGAGGACACCTTTTTTTTTTCTTTTTTTTTTTAATACCAGAGGCCCTCTGACTACAACCATTGATCGAGATTTCATCCGGCGGACAAGATCGTATTGCCCAACCTAGAAACTACCGACACTAATGGCAGGAGAGTTCTAGACCTTGGCATAATTATCGTATCGCTTGCCCTTGGAATGTTTCGGAAGCTCTCTTGCCGGAAACCATGGTGATCTCGGGAGGTCCTCCTCAAAATTGCACGGTCCTTTAGCCACATGAACCTCTTGACCGTGAAGCATGCATGTAATTATATATATGTGCAGATCAGAGCTCCCTGTCACACCAAAGCTGAAAGGAGACGGTGGTAGATTGCAGCTGCTGGTTCATGGATACCCCTTGGTTGTCTTGATCAAGAGGAGACTAAGCTACATATTTCAGAGGCATCGCCAGGGTTTGCATGAGCTTGAAGATGAGACTGACCTCGTCATTTGGGTTTGTAAGTTGAAGCAGCACGATACTGTCTAGTTTTTATGCAGAAAAGAATGTCTTGCTTCCTTACAGTGTCATAATTTTTTGTTTTGAATGTGTCTGAGAAATCATTAGGTATGTGCAAGATCCACACATATATTGCATCCTTCTTTGAAAACCAATCATTTTATTGCACTTCTTCCTTCGTAGAAATACCAATGAACATTGAAATATATGGAATATTCTGCGCACAAAATTACATAAATAGCAACACGCGCTGCACCCGACGGCAGCGAATGAAACATGGAGAAACGGACGGAAAAAAAAATCCTTTTCCCTGGTTCAAGCGACACGAAGAAATGACTAAGCAAACAGTAGACAAAAAGAATATTTGAACGCATGCCAAACGAGACTACTTAAAGCCACCATACTTTGCAATTATTTTCCCTTCTCTGGTTTTTGTATTCTTGGGTGTCGGTGGAAGATTCAACGACTGACCGACCGACCGACCAACGTTTGCTCTCAAGAAATGCCCGGGTTTTGAGCCCGTCATTGTTGATTTATTATCCGTGGCCAAAGTCCTCCCCAATACTACAGAGCCAGGATCGTCATTCGTGATGTTGGCCATAGAAGTATCGTCGCGACTTGCCTTCTTGCGAAGTTACATCTACCCAAGTTCATTCCGCATGCAAATTAGGGACCAATGGAAAGGATTCACATATGGAGACAACATTGAAAGATAGCCCCATGCAAACTTCCATTTTTGGAGTCGGTACATAGATTTTGTGGATGAATTCGCGTTGACTTAGGGAATTGCGACGAATTTTGTGCAATCCAGCCTGAACTCAAGCCAATCAGCTTTCAGCTTCTGTCATTGATCAGTGAAAACTCCAAGGGACTTTGATCATAATGATTAGCTTGGCCCACATGGCGACTTCTGCCTCAACTTACAAACTCATATTTTTCCCGGATAATACGAGTTAGTAGTACCGATACAAGAAAACCTTGTGCTGATCGCGTGCGACTCATGTTTAAATTTTAATTATTTGTGATAGATTAATACTAAAAGAATAAAGATTATGGAAAAAGGTTACAAATTATTTTATTAATTCAAGAGAGAAGTAAAAATGACTAGTATGAAGAGGGTGATTACTGATTAGGCAATTTTAAGGATGATTTTTTAGTGAGAAGCCTGGTTCGGAAAATTGTTTTAGGAACGATCTATTGTGGGAATTATATCTAGAAAGATGTGATTTGGACAAAAATCTCAGCAAAGCTTGTGAGGTTGCGATTGTTTTCAATACGCGGCCCAAAATCTTAGGGATCATACAAGAAATCAGAATCAATAATTCAATATATAACCCAAGTTAGAGGAGAGGGAGATTGGGAGATGATTTAGGGTGCGTTTGATTTAGCATTTCTAAGAGGCTTTCAGCCTCCAAAGCCCCTTGGGGAAATGCTGGATTGTTTGGCAACCATTTTGAAGTACCTTTCAAGTGAAAACCAGTATTGGGAAAGCTGAAAGCCCAATGCTAATAGGGATTGGTTTTGAGCTTTCAAAGATTTTGCTAAATACCGAAACTTATTCTTTTTTTTCCAAAACTATCTTTACTTATTCTTCAAATTTCTGATTTTGCCCTTGTTATTATTTTTTAAATGCCAAAATAATGCTAAAAAATCAAATATATATAAATACTAAAAAATATATATATTTTGGTCTTTTAAAAAAAATTATTTATGTATTTGATTTTTTTAGCATTATTGTTAAAGAATTAGATTTAAAAAGTTGCATACAGTATTTTTTTCAATTTTAAACAAATAAAAATTAAAAAAATTCCGACAAAGGGTTTGGTCTTTTTTAAAAAAATAAATTATATATATGTATTTGATCTCTTAGCATTATTTTCAAATTTATATTTAAAAAGTCACATACATTATTTTTTCAAATTTAAAAAATTTAAAATTAAAAAATGTCGACGAAGGATTAGGTCTTTTTTTAATATATATATGTATATGATTTTTTTAGTATTATTGTCAAATATATTTAAAAAGTTGCATGCATCAACAATTAAAAAATTAAAAATTTTGATGAAGGGTTTGGTCTTTTTTTTTAAAAAAAAAAGATTATATATATATATATATGTATTTGATTTTTTAGCTTTATTTTCAAATTTATAGTTAAAAAGTTGCATACATTATTTTTTCAATTTAAAAATAAAATAAAAATTAATTTATGTTCAAGCAAGTTTCAACAATACCATTGTGATTGTTACAGATGTACGAGGTCAAGTAATTTCTTGGTCCTTCGCTGATACTTGTGGATTCAATGGTACAAGAAGGGGGACACCATTTGCTGCTCAAATCGCAGCAAGAAATGCTATTCGCATTAATATGGTTAAAGCTAAATTGTTTGAAGTTTAAACGTAGCATGATATTCTTTCTACTACTATGTTAATTAATACATAAGGGTTTCAAAACGAATAATTGAAATTTTTTCTTCGATAGAGAACACTCATGTCGATGAAATTATTTGAAACCTTTATTGGAAAAAAGGTCTTGGGGCTTACTTCCTAGCCCCAGTGGGAGTAGTGACTAGCGTTATAGGTTGTTGGGCGGCTGGAAGGTTGCCACGAGTAAGTCAGTTTGGGGGACCAAAGGCAGTTCTCCGTGCACTAGACACATGGCTTACCGAATCAGTTGCGACATGGATGGGAATGCATGCTATGAAAGAGAGGGCCGAGTTTGAAAAAAAAAAGATTATATTTATGTATTTGATTTTTTAGCATTATTTTCAAATTTATAGTTAAAAAGTTGCATACATTATTTTTTCAATTTAAAGAAAATTAAAAAATTTCAACGAAGGATTTGGTCTTTTTAAAAAAAAAAAAAACTTATATATATATGTATTTGATTTTTTTAGCATTATTGTGAAAATTTATATTTAAAAAGTTGCTTACATCATTTTTTTTTTCAATTTTAAGCAAATAAAAATTAAAAAATTCTGATTAAGGGTTTGGTCTTCTTTAAAAAAAAATTATTGCATACATTATTTTTTTCAATTAAAAAAAATAAAATTAAAAAAAACTAATATTAATCACCAAAAAGCTTTTCAAATGTGTTTTTACCAAACCGCATTTCTCTCAAAATTGTTTAGCATAGTTTACCAAACGGCCTTTGCATTTGTCTAAAATTCTTTAGACTAAATTGCTTTGCATTTTTCCAATGGTTTTTTAAAATGCTGAACCATTCATGTATGGGCTTTGACTCCTACTTTGTGAAAAGAAGTAAGACAAAAGTTTGAGAGTAAAAGTTGGAGTAGGACCAACGAAAAAAAAATCAAGAAAGAAGTAGAAATGAATAGTATGAAGAGGCTGACTAGAAAATTTTCAAGATGATTTGTCAGTGAGAAACTTGGTTTAGAAAATAGTTTAAGAATCGTTCTACTATGGGAATTAATAGATATGATTTGGACAAAATGTCTCACAAAGCCTGTGAGGCTGAGATTGTCTTCAATACACGAGCCAAAATCTCAGGGATTATAAAAGAAATCACAGTCAATAATATCCCTTAAAAGGAAAGTTAATAGAGAGGATTATACTAATGGATTTGTAATCCTTGATTTTGCCAAGCCATGGAAGGCATGACCCACCTTTCCTTGATTTCCAGATCTTTTGGATTTCTTCACAATAAATACTGCTTCCATGACGAGCCACATTCCGATCCAAAGCTTCTATATAAGACCATCCTCTAGACAATTCATTCTTTGCTCAAAGTTCCAAGTTCTCTTCTCTTCTCGGGACTGATGAGGGTTCTGAGTTCGTGCTATCCGTGTAATTATATATATTTGTACAAATCAGAGCTCCATGTCACACCAAATCTGAAAGGAGACGATGGTAGATTGCAGCTGCTAGTTCATGGATACCCCATGGGTGTCTTGATCAAGAGGAGACTAACCTACACATATCAGAGGCATCCCTAGGGTTTGCATGAGCTTGGAGATGAGACTGCCCTCGTCGTTTCGGTTTGGAGTGAAGGGAGTTCTGATTCGCACACGCGCATGCACGCCCAATCATCGACTTGGTTCTGATTCACATATATTTATCCTTTCTTTCGAGCTATAATCTGCATGTCCATGTATGTATACACACGTACCTGTTAAAGAATTCCACGACGAGAACATAATGCACGTTTCAGGACCAAATTGGCGGGCACACGTATAACATCCAGGTCGGCACTTGGCTGGGGAGTTTCCAACTGAGTCAGGGCTTCCTCGCGAGACGTTTCAGCTAGTCGGATCTTCACGTCTGCGCCCGAGGTTATCCTGTTTGCACCTTACGTGTATATTTACGTTCGTTTGTACTTTTTCAGGAATATATGTGGCTTAGATACATGGCACGTTCCTGGAACCTCGAGGAACAAAAAGGATGAGGTTTTGAAAGAGTCAACAAAAGCTTCCCGAAGATAAACGCGGATATAGAAAGCTGGTTTACAGATTGTCAACACGTGAACAAATCCTCGTGACTTTTTTTGGCTGGAGCATCAATTCTGGCAAGAGTCGTATGTCATTGTCAACTTTCTGATTGAACGAGATGCAGATGAATGCAATTTGGAGTCAATGTTGGACCTTCATAACTTAATTAGCGAGTTATCCATCTTCACCTCTTGTCGAGATGAGAGCAAAACTTTTGATTGAAGCTGTGCTAGAAATTATTAAAGCATTTCATGCTCAATAAAAACTAAGCAATCAAAGGTTAGGTAGGAAATTTATGAACATGTTAAGAATGTCGTATGCTGCTTGGCTTGGTCAATGGGAAAACACGTTATGGTATTAGAATGCTCCGTATATAATGTTGTTACAATCCACCAGTCATCCTTACAGCGCTTGCTTGACCTTTGATCTTCTACTACTACCAATAAACAATATTTTTCTATGGAAGGAGACGAATGCTGTAACTTATAATCGGCATAGGCTTTTATTTACAATATTTGACGGTTTTGAATCGCTTTTAAGTTGTTTTAGGAGAGATTATATTACAATCGTGGCATAAAAAAGAATGCTGTTCACTATTGCAAATTGAGATGCCAATTAGATCTGATCACGAGGCTACAGTTATGCTAATCAGGTCCAGAAGCACGATTTGGCTGGGTTGGTTTAGCAGTTTCTTTCTCGTGCATTGTGTCCACTTGTCTAGGTCCACTGAAGGTCGGCCACACCTAATCATTTTGTGATGGAATTGTAAGTACTTTTTAATTCATTGTGGCCCTAAAAGCAAGTACTTTTAGCCTCGGTAGCCAATTCAAACATGTCCATCGTGTTGAAGTTGTTCCACATCAATCAAGAAATGGGTTAGTCGTCGGTTTATAAGTGTGAAAAAAAATCTTACTCTTTAAATTCACTTTTAAGATGAGAGAAGTTCAAGATCACCCATCATTAGTATCAAAGTCTCACTTATCGAAAAGTCTAGACCCAACTCATACCAGAGAATTAAAAGTTTGGCTTGCTAACAAATTTGGACCCTACACCTACAGTTTTGGCAGAAGAGTTATGAGCGGTTTATAAGTATGAGAAAAAATCTTTTCTTTAAGCTAACTCTTGACTTGAGAGAAATCCCTGATTACCCAACACATAAGATCATATCTAGTGGTACCAAAAAACTCAACCTTTAACAAGCGAGATATAGAATAATTAAGGGCGATCAAATTTAACCGGTAAAAGCGCGATATATTTATTTTTCTTTTACTAGGGCGAAACCCAATCCACACGAAATTTAGGAATTTGATATCGTTTCCTGCGGATGTGCAGGTCGTTTAATTTCAACACATCGTCAAGGGATTCTGTCATACAATTAATGTTCTCACTATGTCGCTGTTTTCACCGTTGGATTGGGGTTGAAATGAGAGAGTGCGGTGCAACAAAGTTGGTTCGGTCGTTACTAAAAGCAATTTACTCCAAGTGATGAAAGTTTCCCCAATTGTTCATGCACTTCTTAGGGTAGAGTAACAAATGGTGAGAATCCCGTTATCTTTGGGGTTTCAATCCATCCGTTTTGTTTTTTGTTTTGTGTTTTCTTTGTGTTTTTTTGCCTGTTGCGGACATCTTGGTTCTTGGCAAGAAAAAGGATAGGCTTCGTCTACAAAGGGGAAAGCCCGGTGAATGAATTTTTAGGCATAAGCCTATCTCCAAACAAGGTCAAAAAGATCAGCAATCGAAACATAACAATCTCTACAAAGAGCAAACCTGAAACTGGAGCCGTAGTTTCTCTCCGTCTCACTTTGACCAATTACTCTTGAAATTTCTAAATTTCCTCGTACGACGGCATGGCTAGAGGCTAGAGTGCTCTTCGGGACGAGCGTCCGCGTCCGGAGGGAGAGGGAGTCGTCCAAAGTTTGACCAGGGAAAAAATGGGGTCGGACCGGACCGCCCTTCCACGTCAGCGCCCGCATGTACAATGGGGGGGTGGCGGTGCGACAATTCAACGAGGAGGAGAGGACGACGACGACAGCAACAAGCATCTGCAATTTGCCTTCCCAGGTCACATGACAGCCCCGCGCCCAACGGCAGGACTCGGTCCCAACCACCCGCTCCTACAAAAATCCAAACTTTGAACGACGAGCGTGGTCCGAATCCAGATCTGTCGCTGCCCGAAAAGCATCGTTCTCTACCGTCCCCATTTCCTTAGATAACGCCCGGCTCACGCTCTTTCTCTCTCTCTCTTCGAGGAGGGCTTCGTCTTTGTCTTCGTCTTCGGCACGGTTTCCTCCTCTCTCTCTCTCGTTCGTTTTGTTAGTTTTGGGTTTGGTGGGTTGTGCGCGCACGGGGATGCGGGAGATGGGTTCGGATCTGTTTGACCCGAGGTCGGAGATGGAGCCGCAGTTCTCGCAGTCGTCAGACGGGAACTTCGGGTTCGCGTTCAACGACAGCAATTTCTCCGACCGGGTGCTTCGGATCGAGGTCGTCGGCGGGCCGTCGGAGTGCAGATCGGACGGCGAGGGCGGCTGCTGCACCAGCATCGCCGATTGGGCCCGTCTGAGGAAGAGGAGGAGAGAAGATGGGAGGAAGGAGACGGGTAATTTGCTTCCGCTTCCTTTCTTTTGCTCTTCTTGAAGTTTTGACTATTTATTAAATTTTAGCTCGGCTGGATGATGAGATGGGGGTGTAGGACAACGAAACGAGAGATGATGATTTTGGGCTTTTGACATAGCTCCAGTTTTCTTGCGTTTGTAAGATGATTTTGGTGATTAGATGCCGGTCTGAAGCTCCATGGATGGTGGTTTATTCCTATTTATGTTATTTTTATTTTTATTTTTTTGGGTATTTTGGTGAGTTTGCCTGCAAAATATATGTGGAAGATAAGGTTGACGATAGTTCAAAAGTAGAGGCGTTCCTGTTCATTTCTGGAAATTGTTTAGATTGACTCGGCCGTTTCAAGGAGAGAAGGCGAATGCCTCGACTGGCTTCACAAATAGACAAGAAAAAGATCTTTACGCGTTTTCCATTTTTTCCACGTTTTCTCCTGAAAGATATTTAAGAATGAAACGCATCCTGAACATGCGAGATTGTAAAGACGTGCTTGAGTTATCACTTTCATTTCTCGCTTTACAATCTAGACTTCGAGCGTCTGCAAAAAATTTCAGTCAAAGCATTCCCGTAAAATGCCCATTAGGAGCTTTTTAAGTTCTTGATGTTGTATCGAGTCTGAGACAGCGTGTAAAATTTCACCTGCTGGATGTACTTGATTGTTTAACCAGACCATTTTACTGGAATCACATGGTTGTATACATTTCAATATCTGAACCCACACTTTCTTTGTTCAGAACAGGATTTCTAGCTAGCTTTAAAATTATTGTCGAGATTCTGCTGTGTGACATTGCACACTAGTACTTGTAGTTGTTGTTGTAGTTGCCTTGTTTTGGTTAGCTTCTACATCTTGACCTGCCCTTTTATTGTTGGTGAGTCGGAAATCACCAGCCTAGTGATCCTTATAAAGACAGATTGAGAACTACTGGCATTAAAGGGTGTGTGTTAATGGCATTTGTCCACTTTCATGGAACTAGTGTGGATACTGGGTAGCAACTTCCAACATACAAACATCGACTTTATGAACTGGTCCTATGTGTGCAGTCTTACTGTACTCCAGTGGCCGCGTCTTGAAAAATTTGCTGACCCAGTTGCACCTTGATTGGTTTCCATCTGTTTACAGCACTTTGATGTTTACAAGTGTCCGCTATTTACAGTTTCCTGTGTTTTCTCACCTTTTACATGTTTTGTGCACTTTCGGTGCCTGTTTCCTTAAGGCGTCATTGGCCGGTGCTAATTATACATCTGTTTCATCTATTTCCAGCTCTTGATATCACTGGATGCCCTGAGGAGCAAATTCTTAACGAGCCTGATATGGATGACTGTGATGGCCCTGAAAATCAGGATGATACAGTTGCAATGGTTGAAGAATCACCGTCAGGTACTAAATGTTTCTTTTATGAGCATGTCCTTGTTAGTTTTCCTCTTTCGATGGTTTTACTTCACATAAAGCTAGGAGATCAAAGATTTAAAAGAATATCTTAGATGGTTGGAGAAAGAAAATCGGGGAGATGGCTGTAATATAGTAAACTGGGCTGAAGATCCTGCATTATATTAGGTGCAGAGTCGAGGTTGTATCATGCAGTCCAGTGACTGCAAATGCCACTCTTTTCCTCATGCCTACTTCACAAGCTTATGTTGTGGTTCCTAATACTAAATTTTAGGATTTTGGTTACTCCATGGGATGTATTCAAGGAAAATTTGCAGTTTATCTTTTGTCATATGACACTAAACCCTTCTTGTTAATTTGTAAGGTGATGAAGCGGCAAGTAGCAACGACTCAGGCTGGAGCATGGACTCTTCGACAGTTCTGAAAATTAAGACACTGCACATCAGCAGTCCTATCTTAGCTGCAAAAAGTCCATTCTTTTACAAGGTGACTTTTTTCAAATATGAGAACTTCCAATGTTCATTATATTTGAGCACTTCTTATTCACACTTATCATTGATATCTTGCCTGTAGCTCTTCTCGAATGGGATGAGGGAGTCAGAACAGCGGCATGTAACTCTGCGCATCAGTGGTTCTGGTATAAAGTCCTCTCTTTTCTTTTTTTCTTTCATATGCTAGCGCTTTACCAACATTCTTTTTTCCTCATTTCGCTTTTGGTTCTGCGCTAAGATTGCTGCATCTCATGTGATACAAACTGTTATGAACCCCGCTTGGAATTCTAAGTTTTAGGCATACTCCACTATAATTTTTATGCCATTGTACGATAGAACTTTGAATTGTGCTTGTCCATTTTGGCTGTATAACTCGATTTTCCTACTTATTGCTTGACACAGAGGAAGCGGCCCTCATGGAACTTCTAAATTTCATGTACAGCAATACCCTGTCTGCAAATACAGCTCCTGCTTTACTTGATGTGCTGATGGCTGCTGACAAATTTGAAGTGGCGTCCTGCATGAGGTACTGCAGTCGCTTGCTTCGAAATTTGCCCATGACGCCTGAGTCTGCGTTACTTTATTTAGATCTCCCATCCAGCGTTCTAATGGGTGAAGCTGTCCAGCCCTTGACTGATGCAGCAAAGCAGTATCTTGCCGTTCGTTACAAGGACATAAACAGGTTACTATTCCTTTGTTCATCTGATGATTGTCTTTTCTTTTGCCTCCTGTCGTTCTACTCTTATCTCCCAAATTAGAGTGATTTAGGCTAGTGATTTCTAGACAGTTTTTGCCTCAACTATAAGTTTTTTCCATTTTGGAATAGGTATCAAGATGAAGTCATGAACCTGCCTCTAGCTGGGATCGAGGCCATTCTGTCTTGTGATGATCTCCAGGTTGCATCAGAAGACGCAGTGTACGACTTTATTCTGAGATGGGCTAGAGCCCAGTATCAAGTATTAGAGGAGCGACGTGATGTTCTAGGATCACGCCTCGCACGCTACATACGCTTTCCTTATATGTCATGTAGAAAGCTTAAGAAGGTTTTATCGTGCACTGACTTTGACCATGAAGTTGCATCAAAGCTGGTGCTTGAAGCCCTCTTCTTCAAAGCAGAGGCCCCGCACAGGCAACGAACCCTAGCTGCTGAAGAATGCACAACATCAAACCGCCGTTTTGTGGAGAGGGCCTATAAATACCGACCTGTTAAGGTTGTTGAGTTTGAACTCCCTAGGCAGCAGTGTGTGGTATACCTGGACTTGAAGAGGGAAGAATGCTCAAATCTTTTTCCATCCGGACGGGTTTACTCTCAAGCATTCCATTTGGGTGGACAAGGATTCTTTCTCTCGGCTCACTGCAACATGGACCAGCAAAGCTCATTCCATTGCTTTGGGCTGTTTCTTGGCATGCAAGAGAAGGGATCTGTGACTTTTGCTGTGGATTATGAGTTTGCGGCCAGATCGAGACCCACGGAGGAGTACATCAGTAAATACAAGGGCAACTACACATTTACTGGTGGAAAAGCTGTTGGTTACCGTAATCTTTTTGCGATACCATGGACTAACTTCATGGCCGAGGACAGCCACTACTTCATCAACGGTATCCTTCATCTGAGAGCCGAGCTTACCATCAGGAACTGACTAGTCTCGTCTAGTCCAGGTGTTCCTTTAACGTGGTTGGTTTCTAACGAGCCCTGACCATTTTCTTTTGCTACGACGGCCTCTCCCTCTTTGAGAAGTAGAGGCAATCGCGATGATACTGCTACTGCAGTTTGCATAAATTTTATGTTATACGAATGAGAAGATGTTTCTTGTGGAGAAGTCCTTTTTCCCAAGAATGATAGCTGGATGTTTAACTGGCTTAAGTAGATCTACATTTCTTAAGATTTCTCTTATCAGCTTCACAAATATATCCGTACTTAAAGCGGAGTCGAAATACACCTTGGAGGCATATCACTTTGTTTCAAGGAAACATGCCTTGACAGTGGTATATATATAGAATCTGGTTCCTCGTGTTCTAGAAATCTAACGCAAGAGACCGCAGTTGAAAGAAAAGTCTGAATGCATGACCCGACCAAATCCTATAGAATCTGCCCACCGTAGATTGCATATCTCGAATGATAAACCGAGTGTATGGAGAAATTAAAACTCGATAGGATTGGATAGACCATGGGATTGGGTAGACCAGAGAAGGAAACTACAGTTATACGTAAGGGCTAAGATTATGTGCTTTCTATTATCTCAATTTCCTGTGACTTTAGATGCTATGAGGGCTGAGCGTAGGGAATTTTTTGCTTCTGCTCGCATTTCCTTTCAACCTAATCCTTGAAGAATAGTCAACGGAGGGAAGATTAGCTAAGTTGAGTTGGTAATTGAACTCAGACCGTTCTCCAAAACTTGAGCAAATAATTAAGGGAAAAATAAAGGTAAAGATAAACTTGAGAATCGCATGTGCGAAAATAACGGATTTAATGGTACTTTTAAGCAGCAAATGGAAGATCCAAGCATTTGTAAAGTCCTAACAGCCGAAGTTGGCAAATTTATTAGAATTTTTCTGTCATTCACAAGCCCAGCAAGAGAAAGTACAAGACCTAATGAGAGACTAAGAGTGCTAGCACCCCAATTCGCCGGTCCCCTCTCTGAAAAATGCTTCCTCAAATCAAGAATAGCTCTCTAGCTTCAACAGTCCCTCGCTTTGCACATCTTACCTGCTCAAAATTGGTAAAAAGAAAACGACATTACTCTAAGTTCAACAGCAGAGGAACGTGAATAACACCGCTAATTACAGCAACTGTAGATTATTCAACTCCCCCGAAGAGACATTACTGAATGCAATGCAAACGATGTCAAAGGTAAGTCCCTTGGCATTCATTTTTTGGAGGAGCACACATATGGCAAACCTGAAGCTAAGAGAGTATCCTGCAATTCCCAAGCCATCACAACATACCAGCAAACCAGTTATCTACTGTAACACAACCAACTCTTCTTATCTTAGATTAACTGAATGCATGGTACCAAACAGTCGTGGAACAGCAGTAAGAAGTTAGAAGCAACAGGCAAAGCTCGCAAAACAAATAGCCAACCCCAATTCCACTACTGCTTGGTTAGCCACACACGAATTAATGAATCCAAATGACTATAGAACGTAACAATAGCAACATCCATTAAATCTATAGGGTGATCTGGATGTCCTGTTAGGACCGGAAGATACAGGGAGAATCAACACAGATTAAACCTGGGAAAAAATAAGACCCTCCATATGTACCTTTTGTATAGCCCCGGATAAGCTTTAAGGAATAACAAAGATCAGTATATATATGAAACTGCACCATAATTGAAAAGCATGCAAGAAAATTAACTGAATATGTGTATCAAAAACTTTGCCCATCTTATCGGGATTGAGCTGAACCACTCTCGTAGTTCATTGAAAATGTTAGAAAGTCTTTTGAGCATTATTTTCTACATAGATAGCTTCTACCTGAAGCCTTTTTGGGGCAGTATCACCCTGGTAACTTCTTAATAAAAAATTATTTATCATTCAACGAAGAAAGAAGATTTTGCTTAAAACTTCAGATAAAGGATTTCTTCCTTATTAATACATACTCACATCACTGTAGGAAAAACAATGGCCATATAGCACAACTAGCGACAATGAGATCAAAGAAGACATTTTGCTAGGCAATGGGATTGCAGAAGACTAGAATCATCCCTTGCTTAAATAAGAAGAAAAAAGGATGAGGATTTTCGTTCTTCCTGTTGCTCTTGCGCATATAATTGGAAGTCAAAGCACATTGTATCAAGATTGGACAAACAATAGCAAACCCAGATAAGCTAATGACTACTGCTCAAACTCTAAACAGCACAGAACGATCTGCATTCTGACAATCTCTACACCTAAATTAACGAGTCTAATCAACCGAGAAGATTCAACATCCCTGAATCACATGTATGGCTCATTCTTCAGGCATTACACCTTAAATTAAAGAGTCTAATCAACTGAGAAGATTTCAACATCCCTGAACCACATCTATGGCTCATTCTTCAGGCATTACATGAATGTTCAACAAAAAATCAACCACAACCTACGACAAATATCTACCTTTCTGACCTCAAAAACAGCACATCGAACACAAACACTGAAACTTGAGCTAAACATAGTTCATAACTTCGCACGCAAACCAATTCACCAAAAACAACAAAAAGCTCTAACCTTTAATCAAATGACCTTCATCCATCATCATCTAAGCTTCTCCTTGGCCGAGCTCTTCCTCGCAGCCTCCTTGACCTTCTCAATGTACCCTTCGATTGGCGGCGTGAGCGTCGCCATGAAGCGGGTTGCAGGGAAAGGCGTCAAATCCGGCACCAGCGCCGCCTCTCTCAGCTTCTCCGGCAACGCCTCGATCGCTTCCTTCTTCATCCGCAACAAATTACTCTCCGCGGCCTGCCTCGCCCTATGCCTCCTCATCAAAACCCTAGAATACTCCTTCGCGAGCCGCCTCCCATCCTCCACCGTGAGCTCATACTTCGGGATCTTATCCGCATCGACCAGCCCCAGCGCGATCAGATCCATACCCGGGGTCCCGATAATCTCCGGCTTATCGGAGACGCCCAACTTCGACTTCCCTTTCTTCAGCATGTCGATCTCCCGCTGCCGGTCCTTGCTGGTCAGCCCCATCTTCTCGCGCTCGGCCTCGCGGGCCCGCTGCTTCCCGGTCAAGTGGCGGAGCGGGGTCGGCGCGTTGAGGCACGCCTCGACGAGGGCCTCCGCCTCGGAGGGGCCGCGCTTGCCGCCGCCGCCGCCCTTGGAGGCAGGGTGGGACTGCCCGGGGGACTTCTTGGTGGTGAGAATGGAGCGCTTGAGGGTTTGGCCCGTTTTGATCTTGGACTTCCCCTTCGCGGTTCCGCTGACGGAGCAGCGTTGGAGGAAATGGCAGGCCAGCGAATCGAGTGAGGAAGAAGAGGATGACGACGACGTCAGGTGTTTCGGTCTCGCTAGCCGAAGCATTTTCCCGAGGGATAAAAAAGGCTGCTTGGGATTTTGTTCGAGAAAGCTGAGGATGTAAGGAAGTGCTGTCGATTACGCTGCACTGAAAGCTTGGAACTTGGCGGCTATGGCGAATGCGAGAGTTTGCTGCTCGTCTGTTAAAAAATCCTAACTTGCTTGCTGGGTCGATTCGAAAGGGAGAAAAGAAAAGGAGGAGGAAGAAGAAGAAGAAGGAGGAGCAGGAGCTGAAACCTTCGCCTTTGGGCCTATTTCTAAGCCCATTTGAAGACATCTCCTCACTTTTAGTTGAGGCCAAAGTCCAATTTTCAAATAATTTTTAGATCATATATTTTCTGTGAAACAAATGAAACTTGTTGGTCGCTTGAATGGGAACTATTTGTTCGACGCCCAATTACAATTTGTTACGGTGAAAAACTTATCGACTTTAGTTTGTATCCATCGTCCGATTGCCTTAGAGACCACTACTGCATGTACTGCATTAAGGGTCCATTGCATAAATCTTTGGTAGCCCCCATTTGCTTTTTGATCATCTGGGGAAAAAGAAAAATCTGTGGCCTCAAGTACTGCTTTCCAATATGAATCAGAAGTGAAGCATTGTTCATAGACACTGCTATTATTGATGCATAACATGTAGCAGCATTCTATATAGTAAATCATATTAAGCACAGGTGACCCTTACATTGGCTCTGAATCTCATGAAATCGAAGAGACAGGTGATGAGGTGGGAGGAGGCTAGGGGAATTACAGAGTCACAGAAATTCACAGAGGAGCTATGTCAAAATATATTAATGCAGGTGCCTCTACCATAGGAGTACAAAGAACGAAACACGTGACGGATCTCATGGGACCTATTCGGTTCCAGCAATCTTCTTCTTCAGGCCTTCAATGTCTTCAGCTAGTTCCTTCCTGCTCGACTGAGGAAACAAATCATGTCATGGGTTAGGTATGCGCGGTTCACTGGCCAATCATGTATTGAAGAAGATTACTGCCTATGATAGATGTGATATCGAGAGCATAGTGCATATACTAGATTCATGCAGAAGCAAAAGTCAGTTAGTAGACACCAACGGTAGAGTTCCTCGTTTGATAATCAATCCTCAACTTAAACACATTGGAAACTTCAGGGTCGTGCTGCAAACACAGATGAGACTTCACAAAAATGAATGCTTAGTTACTTTACCTTGAATAGAAGATATCTATAGACGAACCATCCAGTGTATCCAAGCCCTACCAACTCCATGATCTTTGGAAGCTGGTCACAAGAAACATCTACTTAGAAGATTCATGGTACTTAACAATGTCCCCAGAAGAGTATTTAAGCCATTGGCAGAACAAAGCACCACATTTATGGCAGAGCAAAGTACTATAAGACAAAAGCATCTGTATTCTAATCTAACAAAACAACATACCAAAGGAACAGAGTTGATAGCTCCAACCACAACGGATGACAACCAGACGGCCACAATCGCCCCACCTCCATAGAGAATAACTGTGGACTTATTTTCCAGGGCATCCCACTGAAAGAGAGACACGGGAGGATTAACCAACATTAGCTCTGCACAAAAACAAGAGAAGGAATACCTGGCTTGCTTCAGCAGCTATTGTCCCTTGGTGAAGTCCCTCACCTTCTCCTTCAGGTCTGTGAATAGTTCCCCAGCATCAACTGGAGCGGAGGTATCATCCGAGGAGGCTCTAATCGGGACCAACAATAATCTCCGCGGCTCTGGTCGAAAGAACATAAGAAAATAAGACGATATGGTCATCATCCACCTAAAACAAATACGGATAGCGATGACAAAGCAATTCTTTTAAGGTCCACAAATTAAGTCAGCTATCAGCCTACTTGTCAACAAAATAGGTTGCTTTTATTGAACCAATTCTGGGCACCTAATTCACCCCCCAGCAAAGCTATTATGTTGTTCCAAATTGCTCCTCCACAAGTTGCCACCCTAATGAACAGCTATACATGTAAAATTGTGTGCTTATTATATTGTGCGCATAAGCAGGTCCACAAGAGGCACAGGAACTCAGAAAACTACCCGAGTCATTGCCATTAAGGTGTACTCCTGTTCTTGTAATGGCCGTACATAGCTTACTCGTGACTTGCAAACGAACAGGCATTGTGTGGATTTGCAAAATTAAAGAGCAAAATGTGCATCACGCCCGATTGCTCTCTCACTCTCTCGCCACGCCCCCCAATCTATGAACAACACATTTCGGTCTTCTTGAAACGAATGGCCGCTTTGCACTTTCATCAGTGACAGCCAGCTTTGACATTCTTGCAAACGTGTCCTTGTTCACTCATGAATCTTTCGACAGAACTAGCAACAATAAATTATCTCCATTCCCCCCAATCACTGCCTACTGTTCATCCTACAAAAGCCGGGCGCCCCATACAATGATTGCTATAGAATTACCCGGATTCACGACACATTTCTTGAAGTTCCTTTTCCTTAACCGACAGTTAAAACTCGCTCAACCGAAACAAATGTACCTGAGCAGCGCTTGGCGGGGTGGGAAGAGAAGCGCGGCGGGAGGTACGGCACGGAGGAGGCCACCCGGGCTGCGACGGCGACGGGCGTCCTGGCCGCTCGCGGCGGCAACAGCGCGGCGGTGGCCGCCATGGAAGTGGATGCTGCTGCCATTCTGTGAAGCTGCCGGAGCGAACTGTGGCCTCTCAGCGATGGTGTGGTGCGCCTCTGTCCGTTTATCTCTCTCTCTTGCTCTTCTTGCTTTTGTGCATCCTTCTTCGTTAAACTCTGCGTATTATCCACTGGGATTTTTCGGTACCGCACCTCGGTTCGGACACGGATCTCGTTGATCGACACGTGGACCGACGACGCTCTCCGATTGGTCGGTTGCCTATCTACAAAATCCACGTTTGCTTTTCCTCCTCTCTCTCTTTCTCCAGAGCGGAAGAAGCAGGGAGACCCCCATTTGTTTCGTCACTCTCTCTCCCCACTCACGTTTTTGTTTTTTTTCTCTCTCTCCACTCACTAGGGATGTGTAACCAAACCGATTCTACCCCGACACCAAACCGGACCACTTAAAAAAAAAGAAGTCTGGGAACCGGTTCCCGCTGGAACTAGTTCGGGAATAGGTCCCAAAATTTTTTAAATCATCTGAAAATAGGTTTTGAATGAATACCTACCAAGGAACCTTTTATCATTTATAATTGTGCATAACTACGTATTCATCTTATGGATTTTTATTTTTGGCTAATAGAGATTCTTGTTATTCATTTTTTTTACTTTAAATCGTTTTGTTACTCATAGTTTCATATGATTTTGCTGTAAAAAATAAACCAAAAAAGGAACAAAAAAAGAAAACAAGTTCTTAGATAGACCCTCGAATCGAATCTGAAAAAAGGTGGGCTCCAAAACTAGTTCCAAGCAAATAGGGTAAGCTTCACAATAAAAAATCTGAGAACCGATTATAATACGGTAGGTTTCAAGTTCTAACTCTAAAACCTACCCGCTCTAGAACCAATCATTCATTAATCATTCATTCCACTTGCTCGTCTGCTTGCTTTAGTTGCCTAAAATAAATGAGGGCAAATAGCACAAATGAGCCATGAATTTTGAATCAATATGCAATGTCATATTTAGACTTTTAAATATATTTAATATGACCTTTGAATTATTGTTATATATTTAATGTAGTCATTCTGTTTGTTCAAACGGCAAATCATACATTATTTTTATGACATGGATTAAATCAATGAGCATGTCTATCTTTTTTTCTTTCATTTTCTCCAGAAAAGAAAAGGACAAATTAGGGACTTAAATATCCCACGTGGATATAGAAAAATTTTCAAAAAGTCCTAAATTTATTACAATTTTTGTTAATTTAATCATAAACTTTTTATTATTATCAATTGAGTCCTAAAATTTTAAGTTTTGTCAATTGAATCTATTTGGTCAATTTTGGCCAGGATCCTCACCAATGGCCCTTTAAATTAAAAAGAAAAAAAGAAAAATATTGAAAGTTAATAAAAAATAAAAAAAGATAATAACAAATCATTAAGAATTATTCGCATTAACGTCGGTTATGCCACATAGGACGCTTGGCATCCACGTTGGCAATTTTGGTAGAAATTAGCTAAATGGATTCAATCAACATATTATAAAAAGGTTTAGGACTCAATTAGTAAAAGTGCAGTATATTTAAGATTTTTTGGACAATTTTGCCACGCAAAAATTTCTTTTCTTGATTTGAGATGAATTTTTCACATGGACAATCCACATGTTACCTTTTATTTGTCCATTATTCAAACTTATTGAATTGAAAGTCACATCAATATATTCCAGTAACTTGAATTAATAGAATGATGACATTAAATATTTTCATATATTTTGTAGATTAGATTGATAATTTATTAATAATTCATGAACCATAATAAATTAAAAGTTCAAGAGCTTACACTAAACAAATTAAAAGTTCAGAATATTATTCCATATTAAAACATAGTTTATGAACTATTTGTATTATTATTTTACTACACGGAAAGAGGTGATGCCAAAGGCATAACTATGACTAGGGGTGTCAATTGGTCGGGTTTGGTGGGGTTTTCGTGATACCTAATCCGACCCAAACCCTACAAGGTGTGCTTGACCCGACCTAAGACCCAAATATCATATGATCCAAAAGAATGAGTTGGGTTAGGTTAACGCGGATTAGCTAGGCTCAGACCAAGGGTTTTGTCCTTGTCATGCGTGCACAAAGAGAGAGGGAGAGATCAGGTTGTGCTCTAGGGGTGTTAAAGAACCTGTCCCAACCTAGACCTGACCCAACCTGACCCGACCCAAGGCCTAACAATACCATCTAAAAATCCTTGCCCGACTCCAAAATAACCTTATTTTAGGGTTGGGTCCGGTCGGATCGCTGCTGATTTTTTTTACACCCCTAGCTATGATTACTTGAATTGGTTAAGGCCCAAGAATTCAGCCTAAGCTCAGCCCATTATCCGTACATCCACATCAGCTTGAGAATACAATTCCAACTTCGCCATTGACAAGACAATCACATCTACATCATCTTGACATTACGTGTACGTGGGATTAGGGGTTTTCATGGGCCCGTTAGTTCATGAGAACCTAATTCATGTATTAATTAGATTGTTAATAATGTGTAGCAAATCAACCTCTGTGCCCCGAGACAAAAAGCCAAGCGAACATCGCAATCACATAGTGCATTCCAATTTCGACTAATCTCATGTCCGATTGAATGTTGCGAATAGATTCCACGCTTAAAGGGCCCACCGCGAATTGTCTCTAAATCCTATCGAAGTCAATGAGCCGGCTGGATTAAAGTAGAAAGACCATAAGCTGAGTGCAGTTGTTCAACTGTTTTCATTTTGGCACCGCTGAACGAAAGAATGATGCGGGTTATGTTTTTATAATGCAGTCCCTTAGCCCTAACAAGATTATTCATGGGACGCAACACCCACGTGTTCTCTCAATGCCCCTTGTCAAAGGACAACACATCGGCGTACCTACTCAAGTGCGGACATCCTTTGTGTCCGCCTTGTATTGGCCGCTCGACTCGACAAGGCTTTTTTTGTGGCGGTGGACCAGTCTTGCACGAGCCTAAACCCAAATCTACTCCTTGTCTAACCTTAACCTCATTCGCACTGTCTTTTTCCTTCCAAAGTCATGCCGGGACTCAACCTGGAGATGGAAGTCTTCCTTTATTTCTAGACAGTGAAGCAGGACCAAACTCATGAGCTTATAATTCCAATTTGGGACAAATTGATGGAATCCCCTTCTTAACGTCTCCACGCCCCTCCCGCCCGGTAACGTGGGAGGAAGGGTAAAGTGGAATGGGATTTCTCTGGCTTTTGACATGGCCGGCCTCTGCGGGAGGACCACGCGATGAGTTAGTAGCTCAATGGTAGAGTGCGCCCCCGATAATTGCGTCGTTCTATCTAGTGTGTGAAAGCAATTTTGGATGGCCTTTATTTGTTATACACATTGAAGAAAGAGATGATATATCCTACTTGTTTACCTTCAATTAAATTAGGCTATTAACTTTAGTTTATGACACTCAAGTTGTTCATTGAGATTCTCATTGGAAATCATAGAAAAAGTCTAGATCTAATATGCTATTGCCCATCCTGCATATCAATTGTCTAATTAAATCTAATTCTATAAATATGCTCATACTGACCGCTGATCCTGCGTTAGGCAAGGATATATTCCTCCTAAAGACATACCTAAAAGGCTAAATTAAGGCATGGCTGTTTTTGGGAGGGAGCCAGACCGGTTTCGTCCTCTTCTCGTCTGGCTATCTGTTGCCTAGTTGGAACCATCTGTCACGACCGACCAAGCTCTCGCGAAAAAACTATGGTTCCAACGTGAAAAAATCTACATTTTAAACAAAATGAAACGGAAAAGGACAATCAGAAGGGTGAAACTTGCATTGACTCTCTGCCTCTCAGTTTTCCTCGTGGTGCGGCTCAGGTAATTTGCATGATGAATAATAAGATCCATGTACTAACCCTATAAAGTCATTTGGTTGCATATCCTCTCTCTCTCTAACCATAATAATACAACTCGAGCCTCCTGTTCTTTAGGAGCCTCCAAGGACATGGCGACGAATATGGGACGAGTTTGAAGAGCTCGAAGCTTTTTTGAATCCTCCTTCCTCGTCTCCATGTCACGAGGGTGCATCTGAGCGTACGACGGTTCCGACTTTGATGCCGCTTGTTCTTGGGGCTTGAGATTGAGACGTTTTGAGGAGGGAAGAAGGAAGATCCGGCCTCGAAGAAGGGATTGAATCTGGCTTCGAGGTTGATGGCATTTTTCTTTTATGAGAACAGAAAGAAAGCTTCAGGTAAAGCCATTTCCCTCGAAAGTTGATGTCTTGAATGTTTGTTGTATCTGTTGTAAAGGGGCAGTCATTCATTCATGATCAAGAACCTTTCTTTTTGTGCTTTTGTTCTGCTCCTTTTTGAAATGACAGATGCAAAGAGGCTTCGGTTTTGTCACCTTGGTGGCTTTCTTTTTGTGGTCATTCTCATCCACGCTCGTGCGAGCTTCAAGAGGCTATGACCCTGAGCTCTTAGATGCAGTCATTCACGAATATGCCAACAAAACACTGCAAGATCCAAGAACAGGCGTTGTTTACAACATCTCCCTCCCTGCCAACTTCTCTGGGATCGAAGTCTCGATCGTCAGGCTCAGAAGCTCGAGCTTTTGGGTCAGAGGATCAAACCTGACGCCTTTCCAGATCCCACCAAGAATCATTCCTATGCCTTTTTCGAAGAGGCTAGCCATACTGTCTGAGAACCTCAAGAATTGGTCTTCTAATTACTATCAAGTCCCTGGTTATAGGCTGGTCAGTCCTGTTGTGGGGTTCATGGTGTTAGATGCTTCCAATTCAAGTGGAGTTGGCAACCAGAAGCTCAGTTTGACCGGGAATGGCAACCCCATTTTGGTGAGTTTCTCTCCATCTGAGCTGGAGCTCCGGACATCAAATTTGTCCATGCGATGCGTCGAGTTCGGGCCTCATGGGTCAGTCAGTTTTAGCAACATGACTTCACTGAATGGATGTGTTGCACTACGTCAAGGTCATTTTGCACTTGTAATTCCGGCTCCAGCCCCGCCACAGAAGAAGAAAGAAGCAAGGTTTTGGAAATGGTGGGTTGTAGGGTTCGCAGGCGGGTTCGTGGTTTTAGTTTCTGTGAGTTTAATTGTGTTCGGAGCGTACAAGGCAGTGAAGAGACAGAGGATCAAGGAAATGGAGAAAGAGTCTGAGAAGGGCGTCTCCTTTGATACGGTCTGGCTAGGGAGTAGTAAAATGCCTTCAGCATCGACGATCAGAACCCAGCCGATTCTCGAGGCTAACGAGCATGTTCCATGACTCTGCAGATTGGTTCTCCAGTTGGATTGTTTCCATAACTAGTCCTTTCTCTGCTCTTCTCAAGATGTGCGAGGAAAAAAAGGCACCCCTGTACAGAACTTCTCAATGCGAACGATACCTCAGGAAATTTCCAAGGAAAACTCTCGGATATTGCCAGTAGGGGAAGATAGGAAGGGAAATAGACATATTGGTTTTGCTTTTCTTTTTTTCCTTTTTTCCTTTTTAAACGGTTTTGCTACGTTGTTTACACCTCTAGATTGGTGGATTCATTTGACTGGTGATTATTCATGTGAAAGAGACTAATCAACGGGATTAAAAATATTTCACATGCGTGGTGTGACTTTGTGTTTGTTTCCCTGTCGGACACGTGGTAGAACTTATGACTCAGAGTAAGGTATTGGAAGCCGGCCAAGATTTGGCACTTCTGTTGGTAAGTTTCCATGGCATGATCCCGCTTCCATATAAAACCATAGGGCGAGGCAAACGGGGAGGGCCGCTCTGTGAACCAGCAGGGTTTCGGGAGACGTGCATTGTATCCACGCCTTTTTCTTGTTTTATATCGACAGCATCCTTCGTCCTCACAGCAACAATTTCTAGATATATAGGTGATCGCTGAGCTATCCTGTAACATGAAACTCTTAGGTGCATGTATTAAGTATCAGTTGCAGCTGTAATCAAAGAAGAAATTTGATCCTGCATATGGTGAACTGCGGGTGTGATTATCGACCAGTCCAACGTTGCTGTGAGCATACCGTTCGTTCTAAGTAGCCGCAGGGTCTTGTGAGTGGATATTGCATGATAACCCCACATAACTTTTGTTAAGGCGTTTAACTATTAATTCATGCCGTCCTTGCGAAATTTCTAGGATTTTAAAGGGCCTACCTTGTGACTTGAAATTCCAAAGGAAAGATTAAAGTTTTATTACAGTTAATGGATCGTCGCTGTAAGAGTAGCGGTGCCCACGACTGTAGGTTACTTAGAATTAACCTATAGGTTGGAGATCGCAATGCTGCTTGAGCGAAAATGGCGGATCGAAGTAAGATCCACTGATGATGGCCCATGTAATTAGCTTGTTAGCAGCCTCGGTGGCATGTATTCCATCCCAGCTTACGTAGTTGGAGGGGTCATTGCAAGCGGAAGCAGTTAGCAAGCTGCCATTTATCTCTTTGCTACTGCCGCAGAAGACTCGAGGATCGAAGTTGTATTCGCCGCCCCCATATCCACAGCACGCCCTGGTACCATATTTGAGTCCTGAAATGATCCAAACCATATCAAATAATATAAACTCAAATAATTTAAGACCTGCAGATTTCAAGAGGGAAAGATATATATACCCATGATTCAACAAGACCACATCCATTGAATAACAAATTGGGAAATGTTGGCTGTATTCATGAAATGGTGTAATAAATTTTGGTTGTTAGCTTGTTAGAACAGTTGATATCTGCAGGCAGACGTGCAGTTAAGTTAGAGGTCCTTTTCTCGATTTGTTAATAGTTCATAATTCCTGTCCTCTATAATTAATCTGGCACTTAGCTGTAGGAGGTTGCTTCTCCGGTGCTTGCTAGTAAAAGTGAACTCAGCTCGATGATCAGATTATGGTATCATATCTCAATTTTCCCCAAAGGTCGAAGAGTTATTTAAGAAGTGACAGAAGCTTACCCTGATACGTGGGATGCTGAAATAGCTCTAGCAAAACCGAGTGCGTGTCGACATAAATGAGGTTAGCATTAGCAAGAGAAGCTCTGGTTTGAGCCAGCGTGTCTTTCAACAATTTGTTGTACTCAACCACTGCGTTGTTGTAAGAAATCATGCATCCATACATGTCAAGATCTGAACTGCTGTGAGGGAGCTCCACCAGAAAGGCCGGATAACAGCCGATGGGAGCGAGGTTTAGCACAAAAAATGTACGCCCTCCCAAGGCAAATAGCTCCTACAAAAGCAAGAAATTTGCAAAAGAGATGATGTTTACATTAATTTGAAAGCATTTACTGGGTAATCTGTTTTATAATTGACATAGAAGATCCAGTTAAGCATGTCTGCTTATATGCAGGTTATGAAGTAAACTGAACCCATGCGACGCAGTAATTGGTCGACTCTGCAACAGTTGGAAGTATGGTGAGTGAAATCTTATCACCTTGGACCTAGACAAGGTAGATTGACAGAGTGTACCACTTTTTGCTAGTGTACTATTATGCTTATCCTTATTCTTGCGCATGGACCTAGACAAGGAACAACTGAATAAGCTGTCATGTACAAATCTTGCAAGTATGGGCCATCTAATTCATTAGACTTTGAATCAATAGAGCTTAATTTCGACAATTCTACAAAAGGTCCCTTCCGGGGCTTCATCTTGATCTGGACCCACTTGCAGATCATTTTGCTATAGGGCATCATATAGACATTAATCAGTAGCCCCCCCACACTGGATTTGATAGATTGAAACAGCTCCATCTTTCTGTAAGCTCCAGTCTGGTTTTTGTTTTTCAGTATATATGTTTCTCGGTCATGTTGAGCTTACAAAAGTTGATAATTATACAAGTTGAAAGTGGGAAAAGCAAGAAGAAAGTTGTCAGGCCAAACAGAGCACTCACCTTGATAGTTGCAGCAATCTGGGCCACAACTTGAGGAAGATACTGCTGCACTCCACCAATACCAGCAGATGCTAAATTGGATGTGAAGTCATTCTGCCCAATGTAAAATGTGTAAATGGACTTCCCAAATATATCTGGTGAAGGTAGATTTGTTCCTGACAATCAATGTTACAGAAAAAAACACATCATGTCAAAAAAACTATCATTGCTCACTGGTGGTGTTATCATCAACTAACTAATTTTGCCAGTTTATGCCATACCCTTCTGGCCGGAGGAGTGATATTCATCGACTCTGGCCTTGAATGCTTTCATTTGGTTGAGCTGAATGGGAAGAGCAAAAGGACTGAGCCCAGATACAAATAAGGACGTGTTTGGCAGGAGCACGGTTGATGCTAGCGTTGCATAGTTGGCCCCATGTCTGTAGTCAGACCCGATTGATTGCAGATATGGACTCAGAAATGGTAGTCCTAGAGCTTGTGCTGCCACATCGAAGGAAAGATTTTACCTAACTTTAGTTCATGAATTTCACTTTCCTGTGATTTAACTGGGAAAAAAATATTCTAGAGATTCGTTTCTGTATTAAGGTTGTAAGCGAAACATCATAGAGCAAAAAACACAGAGCTCATGGTTGATGGTATCAATATGGATCCCATCCCATGTCACCATTTCATGAACTGTGATTGATTTGAATAATTAAATGTGTCTACGTTAGGTGAAATTTATCTATAGAGCTCTATTTTCAGGGGCAATGCAGAGAATCCTTGACAATCTCATGCAACCAAAAGACAAGGAAAAAAGAAGGAAATAAGGAAACTTGGCCAAAACAAAACTTATTCTTCTGTGGTATTCGTCATCAATGATGACCATGAAAAAACCAACAATTGCAGGGTTGGCCATTTTCTCATCTTGGAAAGTAATTAAGGCACTGTGAGGAGCTTGTGCAGGACTTGTTGACAGAACGTGGACAGATGCTGAGTACTTACATTCCCTACACAACCCTCAATTTTTGCTATGCATCTTCTTTTAACTGTTTCCGGATTATTTACTGTAAGAAGAAACAGTATACTAGTGGATTCTGGAAGATATGCCAAACGAAGGCGTTTAAATTGTGATTCCCTTTTCAATGACTTCCGCATCTACTCAACAACTGCATGGCATTTGCATCTCTCAGGCAAACAAAGAAGAGACTGACATACTGATCGATAGACTATAAAGCATAACTATGTAGCTATAGGAATTTCAAGTCAAAACCATCCAAGAGAACTACTAGAACATCTGGGTGAGGCTCATCCAACATTACCCAAGAAGTCAACGATGAGCCTTCCATCCGATGCCCGCCCAGAGGGCCGCTTAAAGTAGGTCATCCCAAAGGGCCCAGTTTGCCCTGGGAAAGCCGCATAGAACCCGCCTGTGTCGGTGTTTGAGTCGCCGAAGTTGAATATTGCCTTAAACTCGCACTTGGAGTAGCATGAAAAGCTCTGCATTCCCATCATCACCAACAACACCACCAAGAATTGCCTGAAAATGGCCAATCCTTTCAAGATCCGCATACCCATCTCCCACTTCTGCTCCTACAGAAACAAGCCACAATGATGGGTTGAACTCTCGGTTGCTCAAAATGGAAAGAAGCTATGGCTCTTCTGATACAAAAAGGTGAAGTAATAGAGACAGCTTATGGAAGGGCCTTATATTGAGGCCACAGATATCCAGTGACAGAGCAGAGATATCATAATCTGTTTAGAAGCATTAAATACACAGATCTCGGTTCTTGCCACGTAGAGTAACAAAAGCGGTAACTGGCGATCATCGGCGGATATGGCCAAGCAGAGCGAAAAAAACTTTGAACAGCGGAGACGGAAGCAAACAAAGGTTACTGTCCTGGCGTTGAAAGGAGAGGTCCAAAGTGATGGAGGGATGCGGTTCAATCAGTGACAGATCTTTTGTGCAGTGCGACAAGAAGACACTGGACATGCTCGGCGTGTTCATACTAGTAGAACAGACTGGTACCGTCTCTGTCACGCTGAGGAAAAGAAGGAGGTGGTCACGTCGTTTTTTTTTTTCCAACGTGACGTCGGTTGGATCCATCTGGTTTAATGAAAATGGTCCAAACTGTGAGGCCTTTATCGATGGATTGCGCCACCGACTAGAATGACGGAATCAAACTCGCTTATTGAGTAACAAAGTTGAAGTCACTTACACTTTGACAACGCACTAAATTAGAAACCGAGAACGTTGGATGCTAGGCTCATGCCAAGGTACGTGGACAAGGGCTGATCTTCGAGATCGATGTCTGAAAGATGCATCCAGTTGCCAATAAAAAAAAGGAAAATGATGAAATTGAAGAATTGGACAAGATGCTCTTAACTATTATTACTTGCATTTATTTAAAGCAAAAGGTAGCCGATCATTTATAGAAAGACGTCAATTGGAATAGTTTGGTAAAAGAACACAAAAAGCCTCATAAGTTGTATACGACGCTTACTTTGATGCCCAAACTTTTCTTTAACTCACTTAAGTGCCAAATTTTCTGAAAAAACAATCATTTTAGTGCTAACTCTGATCTACTTGACCAAAAATCTAACATGGCATTTTTTTTTTATTGATTTCCTAAGCTAACGTGGCTCACCAGAGGGTCTAGTCAATGTCCAAACCATAAACGACGTTGTCTACTCACATTCCCTCAAATAAAAACCCTTAAACCTAAGATTGAAAGAGGAACCCAATCGGTCATTCAACCAAAAGCACACCCTAATTCGATTTGCCCCCAAAATTAACAACTTAATCTCGCAAATGGAGGGCAGGAGCTTTAGTAATGACTCAAATTCGTTTCAACAAAGTGTAAAAGTAGGTGAGTATTACTATTATTATGGGTTACTGAGTCCGATAAGAAAATCTTGGACTCAATTGAATCTTGGAAGAAGAAACATGGATATGCTAGGTATAGAGAAGGCTCGAAGTGCAAATATTTCAAATGGGTGGATGCAAAATTCTCTAGTCGAGTGAGAGAAATCTTGGAGTTACTTGAACGACGGCATGAACCTCCACCTATAATAATGAGCGAGTTAGAGAATGTCAACTCAATGCAAACTCAAATGATATTTTAAAATCTTTGGCCAACCATTTGAAGAATGAAGTTTCAAAGCTGAAAATTGAAAAAAAGTGCTATCGAGTGTTGATTATAGTTTGTTGACTTGTGTAGCCTATTTTATGGTCAATGTAAAGTGAGTGGTGAAAATCAATTTCTCCATCCACCACAAGTAAGATCGATGAAATATGTACTTATACTAGGTAACTTGTAAATATGGTTGTGTTGTTGGTTGGCTGGTAGAAATTGAAGGTTGGAATATTGTTTTTGAGAACTTATAAGTCTCTTGCTTCATTTTGTATCAATTTGGTTTGCTTATTTTTGCTTGAGACGTTTGGTTTTGCCGCAATGCTTGCTAGTAATGAATTTGCTGGTTTGCTGCAATTTTTGTTGTAAACGCTGGTCAAATTATGGAGTGGTAATAAGTTCTTGAGTGTTTATTTCAATGTCATAATTTGTAAACAGTGATCGTTTGAGTATCAAGTTTAGTTGAAAGTGATCACTTAAGTGTTGATTGTGATAAATAAATGATCACTTAAGTATTAGTAGTGGTAAAGTAGTGATCATTCATGTTGTGTAAGTTTTTAGAAATGAATATGTTGTTTCACTTTTCTTTTTTCTTTTTTTCATTTGTCTCGCACCATTGCACCCACATATTGCATTTTGTGCTCAGCCAGGATGGCCAATGCACTTGTCCACGATCCTTGGCCATGTTGTGCATTGGCACAATGTGAGAAACAATGGACACATCCGCAAGGCAAGGTGATCGGGGACCATGTAAACTAAGCACACTCTCTTGACCATAAACCTCGGTTGGTGGTTCATCTTGTGCTTGCACTAGCACAGTTTATACACGCAAGTTGCCGGTGCAAGTATAAAGCTACGTCAGCACCACCATATATAACTGTTGGTTCAAGCCCTACATCAGCACCAAGCACTACACTAACATCAAGCATAACCATGAACAAACAAACACATCCAACCACACCAGTAAAACCACCACAACTACTATAATCAGAATGCTAGCACAACCAAAAGCAAATTATGTAAATGAAAAAACATAGACAAAATAAATATCGGTCCATTAACATTGAACATAGTCTTGACTACATTTGGCCAATTTGAATAACCAACTAAAATAGTCACATTTAGGGGTTGGCTTCCAACCAAATAAAAACATTGAATTAATTCAACACCTAACAACATGAACCTCCCATTAATCAATATGCACAACCTCCTGATAAAAAATAGAAACAACCATGTTTATATTTGGCACCCTCCCATCATTAGTCAATTTGCAACACCCTTCCAGTCCATTTTCTAAGTGATAGACCATTGGCTTGGATCGTTGTACTCTTTCTAAGTGGAATTGGACTTGGAAATTGTTGTACTGACTTTTTCTCTTATGTTTTTTCTTCTTAGTAGCTTCTATATTCTTAGTAGTGATGTCGTCGGCTGTTTTTTGAACTCTTTTTTTTTTTTTTTTGTGGTTATTTTGGACCTATCGCTTGTGTCGTCAATTTTGGAGCACTCTTTTTACTCAATTGTGCTCTTGCTGTTGTACTTGCCACTCGTGTTGTTTGTTTTGGAACACTTTTCTTATTCGATTGTACTCCAATTAACCTTGGTTGGGTTCTTCTATTGGGTGCAGCCCTTGACTCTTAACTTGGGCCACCTTAAGAGATGAGCACCTCTGAAACTCTCCCAAGCTACAATAATATTGTAAACAAATTCAAATACCAAAAATTAAATGCACGATAATTACAAAACTTGCATTCAAAATAGTCATTCCAGTATTGAAGCCTCTATAAAGATCATAACCATATTGCTTAATACTTTTCCCAAGAGCTCCTCTAGTTTTAAGTGGTGCTTCACTTTCACCAACTTGAGCAACTTGGGCAACTTGTTGTATTCTTGCCTAAGAAAGAAAGAAAAAATTACATTTGCTAAGATCAGCTTATAAAACAACATAACACACACAATATAAATTGTATGACTTATAGGATATTTGCTCCTCGTCTATGCATCCATCGACTCAGGGGTTCAATCGCCTCCGACTAACACTTCAATTGTCCCTTCAGCTGGCCCTTCAGTTGCCCTTTTGGCTGGCTCTTCAACTAGCCCTTCAGTTGCTGTCACGCCCCGATCCTCGAACATGTGCCCATCCCTCACTTGGTCGATTTATAGCGACGTCCTAGGACACATCGCCGACCCTTTTCATTTTAATACGCATGCGAAAGCAAATGTAAAATCCTCAGACAATAAAACAATGAGTTAGAAAAGTAGGACCATATTTTTCACAATTGAAAAACCACAACCACACTTTTATACAAGCAAACCTTATTGTATATAATACAATACTATTAACAAGTTAGATCTATCACACATCAGATCCCAACTCAGGGTTTGCTAAATAGGATGGGATCTCAATCCTCATTTGGATCATACTCTGGATCCTCCTTTGAATCCTCTAGTTTCTCTTCAAGATCTTCTTCTTCTTCTCCGGGTTCATCCTTGAGCTCCTCCTCATCAAATTCCACCTTAGGTTCCTCGTCTTCTTCCTCCCATTGCTCATTCTATTCAACGATTTCCCCTTCCTCTTCACTCCAATTAGCACTCCTGGCTGAGTATACTGGTGACTTAGGATCGCCCTCGAGCTTGGGATCCTTAGCATCTACTACTGACCCATCCTTAAGGTCTGCCGTCCCGAGCCCAAATGCTGCCTCCATAACGTACAGAGGTACATCACTTTCCGGGATGGGACATTCTCTTCGTCCATCATGATAGTGACGATACTATGATCGATACTCGTGGGGTACCAGGTCGATTCTATTAACATCAACCCAGACCTTGGACTCTATCAACATATACTCTAACCCTTCTGGGTGGTGATGTATCGGGAAGTGGTATCCTACTTCGGTGATCTCTTCAGGAATACCAAAATGCATCGGAGGACGAGGAGGTGGAGTTGCTACCATCTACGGGCCTAAAATGTTGTCCTACATCGGGGTGAGATTATGTCTTAGCAAGTTCTATCCTATTGAAATCCGATTAGTAAACCAATACACTATAGGCTGCCTATGCACACATGAGTTAAAGGACTTACATTGGCTTCAGATTCCATCTGCATATTAGCACAGCTCAAATAGACACCCAATCATACTATAATGGATCGATGCATCGATCAATCGACTTAGTCGATTACATGTCAATTGGACCATCTCTCGATTATTTCCATCCATACTATATAATTTCTCAGATAATATACTTAGTCACCGAGCCATGTGCATTCTCTAAGGCGACATATTCGCTAAGGTGATGTACTTAATCACCGAGCCACGTGCATTCTCTAAGGCGACATATTTGCCAAGGCGACGTATTAATCATTGACCCCCGTGCATTCTCTAAGGCAACATATTTGCCAAGGCGACATACTAATCACCAAGCTACATGTATTCTCTAAGGCGATATACCAAATCACCGAGTTACGTGCATTCTCTAAAGCGATATATTCGCCAAGATGACGTACTAATCACCGAGCCACGTGCCTTTTCCAGGTGATGTATATAATCAACGATTTACGTGCATTCTCTAAGACAACTTATATGCCAAGGCAACTTATCTGGTCACCGAGCCACGTCATACAGCATTCTTTCTCATATTTTATCTTACCAGATAAAATATCATGTGTGAGCACACGGTCGGCCTTAGCCAAAATATAATAATTTCACTTTAATTTCTCCCACTTCTTTTAGTAGTCCAAAAATAGGTTTTTGACGCTGTAGACCAACGCCCGGTAATTTCTACTTAATTACCAAAATTTCTTAATTTAGGAAATAAATCCTAAAATCACAAATAATTCATTTCAGCATGAAATAAAACTCAATTAAATAAACGGACTGCACCACGATAATCAATATAAAATTCCGGTTGTCGACCATCTCGGTCTAATTTCCGGAAAATAATTAATTAATTAATGAATTATGAAAATTAATTATTAAATAGTGATAACTCCAACTTAGGCCCATAATGCCTAATTGGACTTCGAGACAAACCCGGAAAATTTTCGAGACCTGTTCAATAAATATTAGAACATGTCTACTTGCTAATTACACTAACCATTCTCCTAACATGCATAGGTAAATCCTTAATTTAATTATTCTAATCTAATCTATCTACTTAATTGCACTTAATTAAATCTAATCAACCCCTAAGTATTATTATCAAACTAAGTAGGAATTAGTGAGTTAAACTCACTTATTTAGCAAGCGGGTCAGATCGAACTGACGGGAACATCGCAGGGGATGTTTCTTCTCAAAGCTGGCTTAGGTTTCGAGGCCAAAAACACCTCCAAAACGGGCTTAGAAGCACCTCTTAAACCCACTAAAATCCTCTTTGTCTTGAGCTGCAAAACATAAGAAATGAAGTCCGTTTGGTGTGGGAATGGCGACGGTGGACCGGTGGATGGCTAGGAAGGGTAATCGGCGGCCGAACGGTGAAGAAACGGGTTGATCGGAGCTCCGGCGAGTGGGTGGTCAGTAATCGATGGCTCCCAAGGTCAAGGGGGGATGTGCCAGTGGTTGGAACGGGCAAAGGAAGGGTCGGAATTGAGAGAAACTCGCGAAAAAAGCAAAACAGATCATTCGGCAGGGCTCTAGACAGTCCGACGACTGGTAACTTCACGCCGGCATACTGGACGGGCGGCAGCTCCGTTCGGGGCGAGGTTGAGCTTGATGGAACAATCTGGATGTCCTCGTCACGGCGATGGGTGGCTCGTTCGCTGATTCATCCGAGAAGTGGAATTTTTACTCGGATCTTAGGCGAAAGGTCAGCTGGAGCAGAAACCGGCAGAAGTGAAAATAGAGTAGAAAAACAGTCAGGCGGTGGTGTGGCTGCTCCGGCGACTTCCTTAGCTGCTGGTGGCCTTTGAACAGCAAGGATGGAGGGAGAGAGAGATGGCTTGGATGGCAACGAGGGAGAGAGAGAAGGAAGAGATAAGGTTGGAGTTGGAAGGATAAGGAGACAAGGGCTCCACACTTGCTTATCTTCCAATGCTTTGTCCCCTTGACCCATCCATGGCCATGCACACCTTCCTCGGCTCTCAATGAGCCACTAAGGCCCTCTTTGCAACATTGATTTGGTCCAAAATGGCTAGGGGAAGGGGGACGTACAAATTTGAGGGACTTTGGCTTCAATTGGACATAATTTCATCTTTAATTCAATCTCACATGGCCTTTATAAATTCAAATGATATCTCAATGCTCCAATTGATATTTTTCTTCACCTATGGATCCATTTTGCATTCCAAATACGCGATCAAAAATGATCCTGGTCTTTTTCTGAATAAAAACGATCTTATGCCGACTTTTTCCCAAAAAGTCTCGGGTTTCAGAAAAATCTTCTGAGACTGAGTTGACACTCCTATAATTTATTGTGACATGACAGAATCTTCAATTTCTGAAATCGGACTTAAATTTGCGATTAATTTCATTAAGGCTCGTTTTTAGCGTAACCTAGGCTACCGGGTAGTTTTCAGAACTTTTTAGTGCAAATGACCCGTGGTCGATTTTCTTCGAGCCACAATGAACCCACTTGACACGTTGGCGACTCTCGGTTGTTGTAAAAATCTCAAGAATTCAAATACGAACATAGGGTACCAAAACGATAGAAAATCAGTCTAGTGCAGGCTGACGATAATTTTCCAATTTAGTGGAGTCACCCACGTTTAGCCACTTATCTCAGTCGAACTGACCTATCTTTGATCTCTAATCAATTTACGTCTATGTCGTAATGATCTCTAAAGATGACCATGGTCGAGAAGCCGATTCCTAGTCGAATTCTCAAGTCTATTTGTTTTAAAATCCTTAATAGTTTCCCATAATAGTCTAGTTATCTCAAGAGTGATCAGCTCTAAGAACAGTCTTATAGGCGCGTCAATGAAATACCTGATTTATTCAGTAGAAAACGGGATCGAAAATCTAGGATGTCATAGTTGCCCTTTCAGTTGGCCATTCATCAATCCTTGTAGATAGCTATTACTGTTCATGTAACTTCTTCAAATCACGACCAGTTTTATTGTGCCATTCTTTAAAATAATATGAGTACTTTATCTTTACCTATCTGCTCATCCTCTTACTTGAGACATTTCCCTTGTGCATTCTTTGTCTCTTTTTTTGGCCTACCGATTTGCCTTTTAGGGGCAAAGATCGAGTGGCTTCATGATTTGTGGATTCCCAAAATTTACTGCTTCTAATTAGATGCAACATGTACTAGTACGAAACAACATATGTGCTTCTTTTGTATTAATCGTGTAGGTAGTCCTCTAGAATATGATGCTTCAGCCGGATGGCACAAATGACATGTGCACATGGAATTCTAGTCAATTGTCAATCATGACATGAACACTTTCTCCCCTCAAATTAGACAATGTACATATCGGTATTATGCATTATATCATACCCATCATCTCTATTTGAGATTGGATGACATAACCTACTAGCAGCCGTGTTCTCCTTTAATTTCTTTGCAATCTTAGGACCATATTCTCTAGTCCACTTTCTAACCTTATCCTCTGCCTCTGAAGTCTAGTCATGACTATTATTCTTATATCTTCAAGCATGTTGATGATTAGTTTGTACTTAACCTATAAGATTCTTCCATTGAATACTTCGCCAAGGTTGTAATAAATGAAATCACATTTGAATTTTTCATTGAAAAATTCCTTACACTAATGCTTAGGCTCAATTATCCCTCATTCATTGACTCGAATAACCCTTGTTTATGTATTATAAAATCAACCATATTAGCGCTCATTGTTATAAATGAAAATCGTTGCTACAGTCTATTTTCTTTATAGTTTTTTGCCCAGTTTGCATAAATATGCCTCGCATACATTCTATGTTTAGTATATGGCATCAATTCAACTAACATTGGAACAAGTTCGTATAATGATTCCCCAAACAATTACTTATAAGCTAGTATATGTGAATAATATGAAAAGCAAACAATTGACAACATCATTACCTTTCGTTGTACACTTATGAATGTTTGGCCTTCCCCATTACTAATGTCTAAATCAGTCATTATATTTTTTAAGAACCAGGATCAAGTGTCCTTGTTCATTACCTTCGCAACAACCCAAGTTATTAGAAAATATCTGGTTATTGGCATCTTTCCTAACGGTAGTCAACAACTCTTTTTTGCATAAATCTTTTAGAAAATATCCATCCAACTCTATCACTCTTTTACAATCAGCCAAAAATGCTCGCTTGCATGCACCAAAGCAAATATAACTCATATCAAACTTAGTCTTATGGTTAGAAAATGGCATTTCCATAACTTTTACATATATTCTACTCGATAGGTTGAAGCCTACACTTGCCAGCATAATCCCAAACCTAAGCATATTCATCATTTCTATCAATATACTCATCACCCTCTATTTCGCTCTTTTATATTGATTCCTAGACACATTTATTCCTACCTACTCCTTCACTAATTGCTTGAACTAAGGACTCTTAATTTCAAGCATCACTTTGATAGTGTTAAAAAAGTATTTCGACAACCATGCACTTGTCACCATTTTGTTATTAAATACAATGATACAAGTATATTCCTCTTGCAATGACCTAAGCTAGAATGATCTGCTCTTCTTATTTAGTGCACCATATATCTTCCATGAACAATTTGATTGTGAGTATTTTGCTATTACAAATTCCTTGGTATTTCTAATAAAATTCTAACGAATTCAACACTCTTCTGTTTAACAATTGAATATTTGATAATAGGTTCTTTAACTATTTTGCATTATCGAATTTCATACCAATAAACAAAACATGACATGCTCTTTACCAAAAAAAAAAAAAAAAAAAAAACAAAACATGACATGACATGCAACAATAGGATCATAATAAGGATATTTACTCTTCCTTTTACGCATAACTCCTCCAGCATCGTCATTCTCTGAACTATAACTCTCATCATTACTAGTACTTTCTTCATAATCAGTTTCATTACCATCAACTGGAGCTCCTTCATCTCTATTTATAGGTTAAGATTCATGCGATTCTTCAAACATTACAATTTTATTTCTTTGAAACTCCCTTTACTTTTACCTTAACTACGCATGTTCCTCATCATCATCATCATCATCATCACTCAGGTCATTCACATTCGGCGGAGTTTATTATCTGAATCACTAGATAGAGTAACTTTCCACTTTAATCTAGCCAATTCTTCATCACATATGTCTTTACCGAAGACTTTTCTTAATTGTGCTATATCCTTTGCCTCCCTCTCCTCCTTTTCATGTCTCTCATGTTGTCTTGAATCTAAAACAGATCCACACCCAATATGAGTAGTGGATTCTCCCACACTACTTCCAACTTCTTTTACTTGATTGCTCTCGTTATCTTTATCGTCTTCATCATCTTCATCATCATTGAATACTCGATAGGTATCGTAGCTTCCTTGCAATGAAAATAGTGGTAGACAATAACTTTCATGCCGTTATCATCATCAAAGATTTTCAAACCATCCTTCAAGTCTTTTCCAATAACACAATAGTGCAATTTTTCTATTTTGTATCATAACTAATACATTATTTCCCTCACAAAATCAATATATGATGGTCTACCTATATTGATATAGATGGTACCATCGTTTCCACTAGCATTTTCCCATCCATTGGCGCCAGTGATGAATTCCCCACTATATCTAACAATAACGCCTATAATATTGTTGTCTCCCATGCCGACGTTGCATTTAAGAAAAAGATTAGCTTTTAAGACCACAACACAAAAAAGACAAACGGCAACTTAACATGGAGGTCCCACAAACACACCAATTTGAATAAAGAATTACTTGGGCGTTATCTTCTACTAGACAAAAAGCAACAACAAAGCATAGCGGTTGATAAAACAAATTGAGCTCCACACATTACCAGTTTTAGTGTAAAAGAATTCTTCCTCTAACATTAAAAAACCTAAATTTTCCCTCATTGCGTGAGCCCCAATTTTTTCCCTCTAATCGAGTAACTCAAAGAGCATCACTCATAACTAACCTGACATACTGAAAGCAATGAGGTGGCGAGTGAGTGACGACAAGCAAGCGACAGACGGCGACCGAGCAACAATAACTGCGCAAGCAACAACAAGCAATGTTGAGAGAGAGAGAGAGTGGTCAACAATGAGACAAACATGATCAAAGCCCTAACTTTCATTCATCAAATGTGGCGTCCTTCTAGGCAAAGGATGGTGTGGCGTCGTTTTGAGCAAAACGGTGTAGCGTCGTTTTTGGGCAACGGTGTCGTGCGATGTCACTTAATCCTATCCGGCCAAGTTGGACTAACCTGTCATTTTGCCAGCCACTTAAATTGGATTTTTTAATAAATAAAAAATCCAACTAAACTTATTTTTTAATTATAAATGCCATATAAACATTTTCATGAGAATATCTTGCTGTTGACACTTAAATGATTGTTTTTCTTCAATTTTGGCACTCAAGGGCTTCTTTGCTATGGGCTTGTTTGGCAACTGACCAAATAGTGTTTGATTTTGTTATTTTGTTTCCGGGAGTAAATTTGGAATAGAAATTCATTTGATAAATTTTTTGTTCCCTAAAACAAATTTATTCCTAAGAATAGATTTAGAGTAGAATCGAGAAATTAAAAAAAAAAGTCGATTCTTTGTTCCCAAGAATAATTTTAGAATCAAGCCAACCAAATTTTTTTCTTTTCTTTTCTCTATTTCTTTCCTTATTGTTTCTCTTCCTTTTCTCTTATTCTTTCACTACCCCTACCATCGGCTGCTGCCGCCGCTAGTCATCGATGATCGGTTGGGCAAGCTTGCCCAACCATTGGTGAGCCTTGCTCGGGCCTCCCTCGACCATTGGCAAGCCTCGCCTAGTTGTCGATGAGGCACAGCCTCACCGAGGGCTGGCGAGGTCGCTGGCCAGAGCATGAAGAAGAAGAAGGGAAAGAAAAGAAAAAAAAGAAAAAAAGAAGAAAAGGAAAAAAAGAAGAAGGAAAAAGCAATAACATGTTTAAAAAATTAAAAGAAAATGATTTAGAGTAGATTTTTTGATAACGGTGACAAATGCAATTTCATTCTGGGAATAGAAATTTTAACTAATTATCAAACATCTTAAAATGCTTAAAAATTGTTCCCATGAATAGAATAAAAAAATCATTTCGATAAGAAATTGCTCCCTGAGCAAAATGATTACCAAACGCACCATAATCGACCAAATAGTGCATGATTCTATTCTTTTGTTCCTTAGAATAAAAAAAGAACAGAAATCCATTTAGTAAGTTTTTTTTGTTTGTTTTCAGGAATAGACTTGGAACAGAATCAAGAAGTATGAAAAAATTACTTTTTTATTATTGAGAACAACTCAAGTACTAAGTCTCTTTTCTTTTTTTTTTATTTTCTTCTTCTCCTTCTTCTTTTGGCCAGTCACCGGCCTAGCTAAGCTTGGTAAAACCTCAAATTCTTTTGTGAATTAGAATAGGCCGGCGACCGGCCAAAGGAAGAAGAAGAAGAAGAAGAAAAAAAAAAAAAAAGAAAAGAGGGAAAATATAATAAAATTACTAAAAACTTATAAAAAAAAATCTAATTCACAAAAGAATTTGAGGTTTTACCAAACCCATTACTATCCTGAGAATAGAAATTTTGGATAGTTACTATACACCTTAAATGCTTAGAAACTCATCTAGGGAACATAATAACAAAGAATCATTTCTAAATAAAAATTGTTCCCGAAAATAAAATAGTTATCAAACAAGCCATAAGTGAGCTAGTAAAAATTTTTAACATCGAAGTGAGTGACGTACATAACTTATAGCACTTCTGGCGTCGTCTCGGAATAGTTGTGATATAATAACTTTCCTAACCTTGACCTATATACATGAAAAGATAAAATTCTCTATACAAAGAAAGATAAATTGAATTTGTTAGCTTTGGAATTTCTCGTTGTACTTGTCAAAAGTATAAGAATTGCTTGAGTGGTATGATCTAATTGGGAGCAACTTTTGGAATTGGTTTGTTGTTGAGAGATATTATCTCTAATATGCCACTACAAAAGAGGCGTTCCATTGTGAATGCCAATCTTGGACCGTAAATAAAGAAAACATTGTTGTGTAGAGGGCTTTGTTTGTGCATCCATGAGTTGATCCTAAGTGGACATATGACTCTATCTCAACAAGCCGTTGTGAACCATGTCGCAAACAAAATGATAATCAATGGCAATGTGTTTTATCTTGGAGTGAAAAAGGGGATTAACACACACATGCGAGGACCAATGTTATCACAATAGAAGCTGAGTGCAGTTGAAGAAGATACTCCAAGTTTATATAGGAGAAATTGAATTCATAAAAGCTCAGAAACTGTCGTAGCGACAATGCCATACTTGATTTCGATTGATCAATGGGTAACAGATTATTGTTTTTTAGACCACTATGATATAGGGTTTTGGTCAATATAAACTATGTAGGCGGTTGTAGACTTACAGTCATCCGGATTGTCTACTCAATCAGCATGAGAGGATGCATGAAGCAATGGAGAAGAATTACTTTGCAAGTGTAAGTCGAGATTAATAGTCCATTTGAGATAATGTAAAGCACATTTAATAACACTCCAAAGTAACTCTGTTGGTTGATGTATAAACTGAGGGAATTTGTTGACAATATAAGTAATATTAGGCCTTGTGAATACAAGATAATGAAGAGCACCAACAATCTTCTTAAATTTAGTTGCATTAGTATGAGACAACCCATCTACAAGAGTAAGAGAGTTGATGATAGCTATTAGGGCGGTAATCTCCTTGGCTCCTAACATTGTTGCTTGATTGAGAATGTTCCTATATACTTGTGTTGTGTGAGAAAGAGACCAAACTTTGTTCGTATCACCTCAACTCCTAAGAAGTAACGTAGATCTCTAAGATCCATTCATGAGAATTTACCTGCAAGAGCTCTCACAAACTTTGTAAAAATTTTATATTACTTCCAGCCAGAATCATACCATTTATGTGAATCAAGAAATAAGTAATGATGTCATCATGTATGTATATAAAGAGCGAGAAATTTAATTTGGATTGGATGAATCCAAATGAAATGATAGAAGAACTAAGTGCTTGATATCACACGTAAAAGTCTTGTTTAAGACCGTAAATAGCCTTCTTCAATCAACATATGTGATTTGGATGTAATTGATTAACAAATTCTGGTGGTTGATGCGTATAAACTTCCTCCATGAGTTTACCATGTAAGAGAGCATTGTTAACATCCAATTGTAGAAGAGGCCAACCATTTGATAAGGCTAGAAAAATAATAGCTTGTATTGTGGTGGGTTTAACAACTGGACTAAACTTATAATCATAGCCAATTATGGAATCCCTTAATCATGAATCATGCCTTGTACCGAGTTATGCTACCATATGAGTTTCACTTGATTTAAAATATCCATTTGTTAGCCAATAATATTATGACGAGGCTCAAGTGGTATAAGCTTCCATATACCATTTCAGAGAATTGACATTAAATTCCTCTAACACAGTAGTGCGCTACTTTGGATCTTTTGAGGCTTGGGAAACACACGTTAGTTCAAATAAGGGTGGCCAAGAATGTGTGGTGGTTAAATGTATCGCGTTTAGGGTTTGTAAATGTTATTTTAAGAGTGAATGATCATTGGATGAGAACGTGGGGATTTAGTGGAACTGTGGTGGAGGGATCAAATGAAGTATTTGAGTCTGTGAGAGGTATGGATAGAGCTTTAGTGGTTGATGATGGATTTGCACTAAGGAACGTTAAATTGGTGTTCTCTACCAAAGTTGTAAGGTCTTTCAAATGGTGATGTAGAACTTCTCCATCGAGTAAACTTGATTTATTTAACCGTGTATGGTATGACTTAGTTGTCTTGTATTAGAAGAGATGGTTGAATTCTTTATTAAAAAATGAGAGGGTGCACAAGTACTTTGAGGTGGTAGAGATAGGGATTAAGAACTAATACGATGAAGCGATTGAGCATGTTTGAAGTAAGGAAAAATGGACTTATCGTACACTACATGATCGTGAGATAAAGACTTTGTTTTGTTGAGGATTGTAACACTTGTAAGCACTTTGATTAAGAGAGTAACCAATAAATATACAAGATTTCGATCAATATTCAAATTTGTGCTTGCCATATGGTTTAAGCCAGGATAACATAGGCAACCAAAAACTTGAAATTTTGAGGAACTTCGACAAGATTGAAGAGAGTCTTAAAAGGAGATTTGAGTCCTAAGAACAATGTAGGTAGACAATTTATTAGAAACGTAGCGGCTTGAAATGCATATGACCGAAATAAGGATGAAAGAGATGCTTGATGAAGTAATGTGAGACTTATTTCGATAACATGCCCATGACTACGCTCGCAATCCCCTTATGTTGGGAGGTGTGTGTGGAGGTGTTTGTAAATGCGTAATCTCATGAGACAAGAAAAATCATATTAGTTTTTATATTCTCCTCCACCATCAATGTAAACTAATAATATGGGATTTTGAAAGTAGTTTTCCACCAGCTTGAACTTTGGAAATAGAGTAAAAATTGTTTGGTTTTTGTTTGATTGGGTATAGCCAGATGTATTTGGTGTAGTAATCCACAAAAATAAAATAATATAAAAAGCCATCTATTGATTTCATTGGAGTGGGACCCCAAATATCACTATAAATGAATTTAAGAGGTCATCGGCTAAACAAAGTAAAAGCACCAAGTGGAAGTCTATGACTTTTATTACATTTACACAATTCACACAAAAATCTAGAACGTAACTTGGACATAGAAGAAACCGACTTCGATTTTAAAAGAAATTCTAAGATCTTGAGAAGGATGACCAGGATATTGATGCCAATCACTAGAGGATACATGGACACCAATCATAGTGGAGGGTAGTGGACAAGTCACATGGAGTGAAGATGGAAGTTCATAATAAGCATTGTTATTCAGGCCTTGCTTGAGAGTTGCCTCCGTGAGTAGATCCTTCATCAAAAAATGGTTGGAAAAAATTCACAACATTTAGTTACTTTTGTAAAACTTTGAAATAGATATCAAGTTTTACTAATATCAAGAACACACACAAAAATCAAATAATAAATATGAAATAGCAAGGAGGAGCGTTTAGTGGAATTTGTGTGTTATATGCAAACCTGAGTCATCACCATAACAATTTCATTTGCGCCTTCATAATTAGAATGTAGAGAGAGATTTTTCAGACTTGAAGTAACATGTTGAGACACTCCATAATCCATGAGCCATCCTCACTCGACTTGGTGAAATAACACTGTGCTGTTTGCATAGGAGGAGAGGATAAATATTGTTTAGCCTGATAGCATTGCTTGGCTGAGTGGCTAGCCTGTTCACATAGTTTGACACATGACTTGTGCTTTTTGAATGTTCTGGTTACGATCATAATTGTTGCTCATTGAGATTGTTGAGTTGATTGAAAGGAGTTCAAGCCTCCATTTGAAATTAGGTGTTGGGTTGGTGTTCTCGTGAGAGACTTTCTTGGCGAGATTTGCAGTGACAAAAGTCGATTCACCTTGACTCTCTTCCCTTTTCATATATTGCTCGAAGTCAACAAGTTCATCATGGAGTTCCTCGAGGGAAAGGGGTGATCCACGTGCTTTAATGGCGACAAAAATTTCCTTGAATTTGGAGCCGAGCTCATTTAGAACATGTAATATTAAATCATGATGATGGCTAGTTCACCAGTAATTCTTTTAGACTTGTAAATACTCAACTACTGGTTGAGTGTCATGTTTTGTGAGGATTAAACGTTCCTTGAGACTCATGATGCGCGAACATGTCTTGTTGGCAATAGACACGAAAGTTTGTTCCAAGTCTCATTTGTTGTTTTGGTAGAGCCAATAAAAGGCACGATTGAGTTTGAAGTGGAAGCTAATAGTTGATCTTGGGGTACCTAATGAGAATAAGATGAATTGACAGTAGTTTTGCGCTCAATAGTAAAAGTGTTAGACGGACATTACCCCATTAAAATTTAACAAGGAGAAGAGAATTAAATTGAACAAATTAGAAGGGATAATGCATTGATGTTAACTTGAGGGGTAGTTGAACAATTGAATTGATTGACACAAGCATGATTGCATTATTTGAAGAGGGGCTAGTGACAATCATAGGAGAATTGGTGTTTGGGGATTCTTCTGCCATTGGAAAAAAATTGAATGATGCTTTCGTGAGTAATAGACTTTGTTACCATGAAGAATTGAACAAGATGCTATTATTACTTGCATAAATTTAAAGAACAAGGTAACTCATCATTTATAGAAGAACATCAGCTGGAATAATTGTAATACAATAACTTTCCTAGCTATGGCCTTTGTAGATGGAAAGATAAAATCTTCTATATAAAGAAAGATAAATTGAATTGTCAATTTTGAAAACTCTCGTTACACTTGCCATGAATATAGGAATTGTTTGGGAAAATTGCCCAAAAAGTTTTAAATCTATTACACTTTTACCAATTTAGTTCTAAACCTTTTAATTTTACCAATCCAGCCATAAACTTTTTCACTTCTTACCAAATAAGTCAATCTTGTCAATTTTGACTTGAAAATGTTGATGTTGACGCCGGCAGTGCCACATAGGATCGCTGGTGTGGCATTGTTGGTGTTGACATGAACAATTTTTAATAGTATTTTAATGTTTTTTGAATTTTTATTACTTTTTCTTTTTTTTTTTCTTTTCTTTTTGGCTTTCTTCTTTTCATTTTTTGGTGGTTGGCCACCGGTCACAAGATGACGCCCAGCGGCTGGCTTTGCCCAGCACAGGTGAGGCCCAACTGAACGAGAGCGAGTCCTGACGAGGGGAGCCCTCACTCAGGCACAACCCGATGAGGGTCGGCCTCACCCAAGCCAGATCTGGCGAGGCTGACCCTCACCCAGGTCAAGGCAGCCTCACTCGGTTGACACTCGATGAGGTCGCCTTAGCCTAGGTGAGGGCTGGTGTCGCCAAATCTAGGGAGGCGAGCCCTTGTTAAGGCTTGTCCACTAGATCTGGCGAGGCCTCGCCTAGGGCGGGGTGGCCTCGCTTGACATTGCCATAGCCCGACTAATACGTGGCAAGGCCTCCTTGACCTAGGCAAGGATTGGCCTCACCAGGCCTCTCTTAGGCAAGGGCTCCCATTGCTGGGGGCTCACCCTCGCCTGGGTGAGAGCTCCCTCGGTGAGAGCTCCCCTTGTTGGGGCTCACCCTCACTTGGCTAGTTCTTGCCTGTGGCGGGCGAGGCCGGCCGACCACTAGAAAAGGAAAAGAAGAAAGCAAAAAAAAAGGAAAAAATGTTAAAAATTCAAAAAAAAAAAATATTATTAAAAATTATTTATTCAGCGTCAGCTGTCCTAAGTGGCATCGCCAACGTCCACGTCAGTATTTTTCAACCAAAATTGATCGGATGGATTTAATTAGTAAGAATTGAAAATGTTTAGAACTAAATTGATAAAAATGTGATATATTTAGAATTTTTTGGACAATTTTTCCGGAATTACTTGACTTATTTTGATACGATTGAGAGAAATTTTTGAAATTGCTTATATTTTCCCCAGTAGAAGTGTCATCCATCAAATACCAAGGAAGAGTGGTTGAATTGTAAGGCCATCAAGCTGTTTTTGCCGAAAGGTTCGACATTTTGGACTGTATTGCAACTGTAGTTCTATGCAGTAGAATGGAAAAGGACAAGTATGGCGACCGGGCCCCGAGGAACACCAACCATGAATCGATTGGCCGAAGATCCATCAGCCGCCCCATTCACATTTCCAAGAAAGCAATGCGAAAGACATTTGAAGTTGATCCCATAGGTCCTTCCTTTAAGCTTTTACCGTCTGAAAAAGACGATAAAAAAATAAAATTTGCAAAATCATTGCAAGAACCAAAACGCAAGCCACAGGGGTCCCAAATTCTCTCCGTGTTAGAGAACCAGATTCTTTTCACATTTCTCTCTCTCTCTCTCTCTCTTTTCTTTTTATATGGTTGTTGGGTTCATTTTTTTTTAATCGTTTAAAGGCTCCGTGAACTTGTCGCCATTGTTTTCTTCTTCCTTGTTGATTTCGTCAAGCTTCCATTTTTCTCTCTGGAATTCCCTCTCTCTCTCTCTCTCTCTCTCTCTCTCTCTCTCTTCTGGATCGGAGCTGCGTCGATGGCTTCCAAGCGAATCCTGAAGGAGCTCAAGGATCTCCAGAAAGACCCTCCTACGTCCTGCAGTGCTGGTACCTCATTCTTCTTCTTGTCTCACCAATTTTTTTGCTTTTTTTTTTTTTTTTTTTTTTTTGCAGTAATTTTTCGTGGGTATCCTTCTTTCTTAGATCTTTTTCTGCTCTGAGATTAATCCACTCTGGAGCTTCGGGTTCTGTAGTTTTTTGCTGCCCACTTTTCTTCTTGAGGTTGTTTTTTTGTTACTGTTGGGGCTTGAGTTTATGATATGCTTATGTATGATGTATTATTGGCTTTGAAGTGGATGGGTGGGATATCTAACATTGGGAGAGAAGACCATTGAAGTATCTCTTCAAGATGGTCCTGGATTAAGAGAAGAAATTTCATCATGAGCTTTTCAGGTTTTTTTTGTTTGGCGGGGGTTGAAGGTCAAAACTTTCCCCGCTAATTTTCTTTATCGCTCCATAATGAAGGTTGATGTAATGGATGAGGTGGCTTACTGAGATTTGGATAATGAAGATTCAAGTTTCTAATGGTTTGACCTGGTTTTGGGGCTGTAAAATCCTTTTGACATCTACCATTGTATCTTAAAGCAGTTTTTTTTTATTTTTTATTTTTTGAGCATATACCTTAAGGCACATTGGATTAGCCCCTCTGCGAATGAAAGTTGCTTGGTGACAAGTGAAACTGCATAATTTTGTTCTTTCCATTGTTTACAAGTCTTGGACCAAGTATGTTAGATGGGGTTATTCTGGTTCTTTTTATTCTCCGTGCCTTGATCATCTAATTGCTTTTTTGCCAAGAGACTGGGGTATTGCGTGTTATTAGTAGAGGATGTCCTGAATAGGAAAGATCTTGCTAACCTAACCTAGACTGTGGATACCAGAACACACATCAGGTGGGAAAATCAGAAGCAAATTAAACTCAGTTGAGCGTTGCAATATTCTGATGGCATTTCGGTTCTCTGTCAATTGTCTATCGGTGACTCAAGACAAATCTCACTTGCTGAAAAATCTGTTTCAAATTTTTTGTTCCTCATATGAGACAGAGTAGTTATGATGCTGAAATGTGAATTACGTGTCTTGTTGTTTTAAAATTACTGGCAGGCCCTGTGGGAGAGGACATGTTCCACTGGCAAGCAACAATAATGGGTCCCTCGGATAGTCCGTATGCCGGGGGAGTATTTCTAGTAACTATCCATTTCCCTCCAGATTACCCATTTAAACCCCCTAAGGTATGGGATCTATACTTCTCGTTATCCCTCAGGAGATGAACAACATCATGAGCTCTCCCTTTTCCAGGCATTTGATCGATGAAGGATTGTAACACCATCGAGTGTATTCTTCTTCTTTTGCTTTTCAAAGTTAGGTTGTGGTATAAGAGGCCTCAACTTAGGTTGTGGATTGGTTTCAGCTTTTGCCTTTCCAAACACATTTGCTAACCTTTCTTGATATTTCGTGCATAGAAAACTCATCGTTTTAGAATAACTAATAATGTATGGGTAGGCCAACTGAGTAATGGGATATTGCTCTATATCCATGGGCATTAGATTTCTAAGTTGTGATCATTGTCAGAGTCCACCAGTGATTCATACATAATCTCCCGTCCATTATTGGCTGGATTAGACAGAATGTCTGTATGGTTGGCTTACTTAATATGCACAGAGTGAGCTTCAATAATGATTCAGCGAGAAAGTTAATGTTAGGACAGTCAGAAAATTAACCCACATCGGTGTAGTTTTTGGCTACCGAGAAATGGACGCTAATGATAATGTGTGCACCCCTGTTTTGCAGGTAGCGTTTAGGACCAAAGTCTTCCACCCAAATATCAACAGTAACGGCAGCATTTGTCTTGACATTCTAAAGGAGCAATGGAGTCCTGCCTTAACCATTTCCAAGGTCCTGCTCTCTTCATTATACATATGCTACTGAAAAGCTAGTGGCTTTCAAACCCACTGGCGTTGTGTGCTCATTGCTCTTGATGTGTTAATACTGTTGAACAGTTACAGTTGAGGCAAGGCCATGCTTAGGCAATGCCCATCAGAAAACAAATGGTCTTGCTTTTTTCACACATTAGTCTTCTCATGATTTTCCGAAAATGGATGTTAGAAGGCAACTGAGTCCCATACCGTATGCTTACTATTAATGTCGTTGATCATTGCAGATCCACCAGGCATTATGTACTGTTATTGTCAATGCGTTGTTTGGTTTTAGTGTTCTTGCAAATGTGCCATAGAGCTCTGCTGTCGAGTGTCGACTGGTTCGTCTTGACACCTGAGAGGGAAGCTATCACCTGACCCTGAAAGCAGTAAATTTTGCAAACCTTTATTTTGAACTTTTCATGGTTTTCTTCCAAAGGACAATATTTTTTATTTTAGAAACTTCGTATGGATACACTGTGTTTGGTGTAGTTAATGGTGCTGACAGTCTTCATGGAGCATTTGTGTTAGTTGAATAGTAATGTTCTGTTATGGTGGTTTGATGCGTTTTCTTAGGTGATGCATTTCATCTGTTAATTCTAGATTAAATAATTTAGCAGTTGACATCTTAGAAGTGAAACAAGATGAGTCAATGACAGGTCAGTTTCTGGAACTTTGGCATCCTGCTTTTGTGATTGATCTCTTCTTGGCCGAGGATCCTTAAAATAGCTTTGGGTTATCGGTTTGCTGTCACTAACGCATTGCAATTCATGGTCGAAAAGTTAATACAAGGCTCGTCTCTTAAGTTGGTGGGAAAGGTTTTTGTCTTATCTTTCAGGTCTTGCTTTCAATCTGTTCGCTTTTGACGGACCCGAACCCAGACGATCCCCTGGTGCCAGAAATCGCTCATATGTACAAGACCGACAGGGCCAAGTACGAGGCGACTGCGAGGAGCTGGACCCAGAAGTATGCCATGGGCTAGGGGCTACTTGCTGCAACCTATTACCAAGGAACCGTCCGTCGTCGTCTTTCGCTGTATGTGTTGAAGGTGAGGCCTGCGATTGATTATGACTGGCAAGCAATATATGTGTGTCTAGTTTGGTCCGTCGTGCAAATGAGGACACTGGATATTTCCCGGCCTGTCTGAACCACCAAAAACTGTAGTTGAATGTTGTAAAGTTTATGCTGTTTTCTTTGGTTGTGTAGAGGGGATTTACATTGAACATGTGATTGGCTAGTCCTGCAGATCTGTTCGCTCTGCATTAAACCCGATAACTCGCTATAAACTCGAGGGCCCTCGGATTCGATGTATCTGTTGATGCAGGTTCTGAAAATAGATGATGTTCGTGTCATATTTGTGTGCTGTACATCTTTGCTAAGGCAGTGATGAATACGTTCTGGCCATGCATATGCAAGAGATAGGTGTCGGTAGTCGAGACGATATCGAGCAGTCAGACATTGAAGTAGACCATCATGGGGCAGGTCCTAAAATTTGTCGTGTATAATGCACTTGGGTCATAAAACTTCCATTTTATACACTTTAAGTCATAAGACTCGCAATTTCAAGTGGAAGGGAAATTTCACGTGTCTGTTTTTGAGTATTTTTTCAATTCACATAGCAGTTCAAAAAAAAAAAAAAAAAAAATGATTTGTAGGTATTAGATCCACTAAAACTTGATGGAGCCAACAGAAGGACTAGACCGACGTCTCGAACAAATATTTTGTCATAAATGTACGAAATGAAAGTTGGAGGACTCCAATGTGTAATCATTACAAGTCCTAGGATTCTTGTCATCACGGTCGTCCCATTTATGGTTCTGGAGATCGGCAAGCCGGCCCTAACCAACATTTGAGCACGCGTAATCAGATTCGGATGTACCGATCCATTTATATTTCATTCATTAGGAGTTGGATGTTCCCCTGTTCACTTTCCAAAGATGATTGTTCCTATCTAGGCTTGAAACATACAAGAAAGTCAAAAGTGACGATCATCAGGTGTTGACATGTCACGGTACAAGTTAAAATTTCTTTCTTTTATCATATTGAAATGATGCAAATTAAAGTTTGACCAGGTTTTGGGCAAAAAGAGCACTAATTCATTTGTAAAGGGCGAAATTAGGTGAATTTCCGACGACACTCCCCACCAAAAAGGGCAAATTGCGTGTTCTCAAAATTGTCTCTAAAATAAAATATATATTGTCTCCAAAAATTTCGGGAAAAAGTCAAAGCACGTGAGGAAAACCCGACACGTGCGCGTGCACCTGCGGTCTTTTCTCGACCAGCGTGATTGCCACTTGCTTGGTCCCCAAGCTTCTCTCCTCCTCCGAGGATTTCATTTACATTTCATCTTATTTTATTTCATTTCGTTTTTATTTTATTCTCCCTCTCTCTCCCCCAAAACGACGTTCGGGGCCCACGTCTGCAAAACGAAACAGCATGTCGTTTTCGCCTCGATCTTTTCCCACTTATCTTAATTATTTTCTTAATCCGGGTTAGTAGAGTCATTTTTTTGTCGAAGTCAACCCGTACCTCTCTTATTATTATTGTTATTATTATTATTATAAATATTTTTTCCCGCCATGCGACATAACACACGACAGTAATCCACCACCACACGGAACTCTCTCTCCTCGGCCCTCGTGAAATATTTTATATTTCATGCTCAAACCGGAAAGTTAAAAATAAATAAATTATAAGATAATTAAACTGGTGATAATATAATAAGACAATTTTATAAACATCATTAGACTGTATTAACACGCTAGACCTCCAAAACAACTATGCGTCACGAAGAAACGGCACTGCAGTTCAAGAGGGGCATGAGTGTGTCTATCCATCGTTGGAGCCAAATCATTTGTCAAGTGTGGTCATGGCCATACTCATGCATTCGTACTCATGCTTATCAGAATCATTTCTATAAATACTAAAAAATACATTTTTTATTCATTATATGACATTATAGGAAAAAGAATACTTTTATCAATATAACAAAAAATCCTAAATTATACTCACTGCGACGCCAAACTTCCTTTTTTAAAATTGTTATCAAAACCATCAAACTCGAGTGAAACAAAAATACCCTCCTGTCCACCGTGGAAAACCGTCCTTTATGACTTTCCAAGACAATGGATACAGAGGGATATGCTTTCTTGGCACAAGTTTGAGGTATTAGTAACACAAGAAAGGAAAATTTGGGGGCATTGATATCACGGTAGGTAAAGTTTAGAGTTATTTTTGTCCCACTCAAATTCAGGAGAATTCATAACCAAAAAAAAAAAAAAATTAGAGTATTGGAGTCGCGAGGCAGATTTTAGGGTTTTCGTGAGTATTTTTCCCGAAAAGTAACAGAGAATTAGGCGATAAGTGGAGGGCTAACGCTTGGATTTTTTCTATTTTTGGCTCAAATCGACATGCTTAACAAGCAAGCAAATAAATCGACCAATTAACAGCATCAGTAGATCGTAATGTTTATCTTCTCCACAGTGGGAGGAGGAGGAGGAGGAGGATAGGCTCGCGTCACATGCCGGTGACGAAACGATGGCCAAAGCACAGAGAGAGAGAGAGAGAGACGGAGAGACAGAGCAGGCAAGAGACTTGGTACACGACGTTCCGTTACTTGAAGCCCAAGTCCCATCGGAGGGACCAGACGGTTTCACCGGGCCGGTGCGGCACACGCGTCGCCCATCGGGAAGCCCCCATCAGGCGATGCGGCGAGTCGTCTGGGATCCCCGTCGCGAACGGAATCTTCCTCCCCTCCCCTCCCTCCTCACTCCGTATAACGGAACAGAACAGAACAGACCAGTCCCCCGACCCGTTCGTCCGCGCTTCGAATGGAAGGAGGGAGGGGGCGGAGAAAATCCGCCCCGTCCATTTCCTTAAATTCGATTCAATTAAGGATCCGAAAAAGCCCCCCCGAGATTAAGGTTTTCCCTCCCCACGTTAACAGCAAAGCCATTTGATTTTTTCTTAGGTGTGTTTTTTCCAGGATCCTCCTATAAAAAGAGGGATTCTCAGCGCTTTGACTCCCCTCACTCCCCTCCCTCCATCTCCTCCTTGTCCCTGTACTGTTCCATTTTCCGTTCAAAGGCGCTACCTTTCTCTCTCTCTCTCTCCCTGTTCCGCCGCGGCGAGATCGTTTCTTTTTTTCCTTCTCGAGGGGAGGGCGTTCTTGGTTCTCGGCGCCTCCTCGATTCCTGCTCTTTTCTTCGGTTACCATCATCCCCCATTAAAGACCGTCTCCGTTAAAAGAGAAGAGAAAACGTAAGAGGGTCGTCTTCTCCAACTTTAATGCTTCTCTCTCTCGACTGTTGCTGAATCCGGACCCGCCCGTTTTCGTTCTTCACTACCCTCTCTCTCTCTCTCTCTCTTTCTCTAGAAACATCTCGCTCATGGACCGGCCGTTTCTGTGTCCGTGTCCGTGTCCGCGCCCGCCGTCTTCCTCTTCCTGTTCTTGTTCTGCTTCGATCAAGTACTCCGAGCACCGCACCGTCAGCAACAAGCTCGCCGGAGAGTCGTCGTCGTCGCCGTCCATGTCTAGGATCGTGCGGGTCTCGTTCACCGACGAGGACGCGACGGACTCGTCGAGCGACGAGGAAGGACGTGGGCCGGCCTCGCGCTTCCGGGTCAAGAAGTACGTGAGCGAGATCCGAATCGAGGACGACTCTGTTCCGCGGGCCGGGAACAGGGGGGCCAGCGGCGAGAGGAGAGTCGGCAACGGCAAGGCGAGGCCTAAAGTGAAGCAGCAGCAGCAGCAGGCGGTGCCGGAGGGCGGGAGGAAGTACAGAGGGGTGAGGCAGAGGCCGTGGGGGAGGTGGGCGGCGGAGATCAGGGACCCCGTGAAGCGGACGAGGGTCTGGCTCGGCACGTACGACACGGCGGAGGAAGCTGCCCGCGCCTACGATCGAGAAGCCATACGGCTCAAGGGCCCAGATGCTCAAACCAACTTTGCGAGGCCAATAATCAACGTCCTGACGGCGGTGCCCGACTCGGCGAAGGGCGGTGGTGAAGTTGGCCGGAACCGGAGCCTTTCCTCTCCGACGTCGGTGTTGAGGTTTCAGACGAGCGAGGAAGCCGACCCCGAGTCCAAGGCGGGCGGCCGCCGGGGCAACTGGCCACTGGATCATCAGGTTCCGGAGGAAGAGGGGTGTCTGTTGGATCCGGTTTATCTGAGGGGCTTCTTCCACCCGGAAAGTCCCGGCCCGGTTTTCGTGGAAGAGATTTACGGGGCCGACGCGTTCCGGCAAGACGATGTCGATCAGGTGCGCTTCGAGTTCTTGGAAGAAGATCTCGGGTCGTGTAAATGGGATGTGGATAATTACTTTCAAGATCCTCTGGCGTTTCACTGATGTCTAAAAAATGTCCGATTCCGGAAGTGGGATTTCATTGATTCGTTCGTTGTGACCGGTGGATCGAAAGAAGCAGCCGCGAAGAAGAAAACCGAATTCGATTCGGGCTTCGACGCGAGGCCGCCCTCCTACTGTACAAACATTAAAATCCTACATGTTCATAGATTAAGTTGCAGACGTCCCTTTTCAAAGCGTTTTGGTCCTTTACCCTGATGCAGACGTGAGGACGAGGCTGGAGTCCTGGTGCAGTTTTGTGTACACATTCGTGACCCGACTCATTTCGTGTTCCGTCCTATGCAAGTGTGTAAATTGCGCATGAATTCTCTAATCTTCAAGGAATGCAAATTGTGTGTAGTTTCCTTTTCTTTAGTGGCCCGTGAAATATCCTTTCCTTTTTTTTTCTTTTTTCTTTCTTTTTATGTATATATATATCTACCGGTCAATTACGATGGATTGGGGGGAGTGAAGAGAAGATACTTGCGTGCTTTCTGCTGGGCTTAAGATTGGATTTTTGTGGGACATGCCAAAGGCTGCCGAGCGCCAACTTGTTATAAAAAGTTGACCCCCCATGTTCAACGGTTGGCCACACTCTACGCTCGACAGCCATGAGCTCTCCCCCACCCATTTTTTGGGATCTGACCCGTTCTAAATTCCCTTGTTGTCCACTTTGTCCTCCTTTCCTTTGCATCGGTTTGGTACCTTTTCCTCCTTTCGCAAAAGGAAAAAGAAGATGGGGGGGAACTTCTTGGAATATCAATCGGGTTTAGCGGGTAAGAGGGTTCAAACAGAGATGGACCCAGAAAAGCTCAAACCCTAGAAACCGAGAAACCTCGCACTACGTGGTTGCCTTGTAAGTTACGTAACCTGCGGTCGTGTACTGTTGTTTGTTTGTTTTTTTTTTTTTTTTTTAACAAAACGGTGCATGCACTTACAAAAGCGATTCTTTTAGCTGTCGATGCGCAATAAACTTCCCAGAAATTGTTAAGGACTTTCCTAATCCTACCTCATGCATGACAAGATTCCTAGTTCTTTTTTTTTTCTCTTCGGGGTCATCGTCCTTCTTGAATGGGAAAAGGGGTGAACCTACAGGGAGTCTAGGACGATTCCGCCCCCCCGCAGTCAGCAGCGCAAATGGATTACATCGATACAAGTCGAATCATAGCATGGCGACCCGTCTTCAATCATAATGCGCATCTAGAAGTAGGTGAAAAGGGAAGGGGGAGGGCCATCGACGTGGCAAAATGGATCGATCTCGACACGAAAGGAAATGAACGAGTGGAGTTCATGCGTTTCTTGAGAGAGGTCTATTATGGATCTCGTTGAAAATGGAAGGATCTAGTGAACGGAGCTGGCGCATCACCATTAAAATCTCCATGAGGGTAATAAAATATTGAAAATTAACTATGTGCATATAAGTCTCATTAAATGTACTTTAGAAAACTACAAGGAATTGGTCATATTGATGTAACAACCGACAGTTTTGTGCTTCAAAAAGTAAGGCGTTACGTTGAAAATGGTGAAGAAATTATATTATGATTTATTGCCACACCCACTTGGAGAGTGATGATCCGCACCATCCATAATCTGACTTGATATTGGTTTTATGTTTCCAATTTGACTGTACTCAAGAAACTAACCATTCAAGACCATTGGAACAAAGATTACATGACGAAATAAAAGTTTATGTAAAGATGGTTTTGATGGATACAGCGTGACATTAATCTCCCTCTAAATTTTCAGTAGAAGAAGGGAATATTCGCTGAAACGCCATTGCGGAAACACCGTTGGGGATGGATGGAAGTCATGAATTGGAGGCATGCGTCGTTTGGCTTTTGAAAAAGATTGCACTGCCGACAGGTTTGAACGAGAAAAATGCTTACAAGAGTCGTGGGAAATTGGCGGTTCCGAGGGACATTGACTAGAGAGCACAAGACCCTTGACTAAGACCCTGTAACGTATGAATCAAGAGGGGAGAGTATGACTCATTTCTCAGTCCAAGTCCTTAGGAAACCTCCAAGAAAGAGAGTGTAGAGAGGTCAAGGCAGGCATTTTCTAGGAAAGGGCTCGTCCCTAGGAGCACTGTCCTAGGCTCCTTCTTTGGTCAGGCCGTCTGTCCTAAGGAACACTCCAAGCACGTCGTGCAGTCGCTTTTCAGTCGCCCGATTCAGGCACTCTTTCGAGGGGCGGAGAAATCAGAGATTGCCGTGTCGCGTGTGCTTGTCTCCTGGTCGGAACTGTGGATCGTGATTGAGCGCCACTGGGCTTTGTAAATGGGATGGATTGACCGTGTTATTGGAAATCTAGCAGGTGGATTCGTGTAGGGGAAAATGTATCGAGCCTTTGACACGATTAAATGCTTCTCTGTCAGGAGATCCCAAAGTGCTCAGAAAGTCGGGCTCCATCGCCAATGTGCATGTATACATCCATCTTCATCCTTAAATTTCTTTGGTCCCCCCACCCCTTCCGTGCAAGGAGATATTTACTGAGTGACACCTACATTGGTCAATACGAAAACATTGCTTCTGCTGCCAAAGACATGCGAGTTGCGAAGGCCTTCTTTGCCATACAGATGTGAGAACGATGAAGGATCACCATGAGGAAATGGCAGTCTAGGGTCTAGATTGTTTGGTGTGGATTTGGATTCATTAGGTCATTGCACTCACATCAGTATAATACTAGTAAGTCGCTTTCGCACTCAATATTTCTTAACCCCAAGATATTGGACAAGTGGTAATCGACCAGATTCTCAAGTTCGATTCCCACTTGCCACAACTATTTTGGGTCAAACTGTGAATCTCTTAGTATTGATGTGGATTACCTTCCTCCAATCAAACCAAAAAGGTAGTCTGGTATACCAAAACCGGCACATCTCACAAGATACTACCCCACCTCGACAGAAAAAGAAAATCTCATAGTTCTTGGAACATAGAGAGGCTATAAAACAAAGGCTTGACTATACAATAGACCTATCAAAATGAGTTAAGAGACAAATTTTTTAACCCATATTTGATAGATTGAGTTATTATATGGGCTAATTAGAAGGTACATGAGTTATAAATGGATTTAGAATGGCAAAGCTCCAAAAAATATGAGTGTTAAATATGAAAGTATTTTAGTTGTATCAATATGAATCGCTAAATTTGTAGTATATGGAAATTGGTCCAAACAAATTAAATGATTTCATTTGGGTCATATCTTTTTTGACCTACTCGACTCGCCCATTTAATATGTCTATTGTACTGCTCAAGCGATATAGAAAATGAACTAAAAATTAAAAATTGAGATGAATTTTCAACTACTTTGTGAGGTGAAGTCCACATGTTCACGGAGCTTTGGAGGTCTTGAACCCTAATCATGGCCAAAACAAAAAAGGAGCCCATGATCTCGAATCCCACATACGAGGGATGAAGAACGCTTAGCAGCCTCAGAATCTCGTAGGGGGGCGTAGGTAAATTCCCCGTTTCGTTAGTGGATGATGATTAAGGCGGCGCGGACAATAATTCAGCAGCCTAAATTTTGCCTGGCTTGTGTCGGCTGCTACTGCTCATGCCCCCACTCCAAAATTCTCCTTGTCCACTCAAAGCAGAGCAGGAGTCACTGTTAGTTCACAAGAAAATGTGCTAAATGAACTCAAAAAGGCAAAAGAGAAAATCTCCACAAATTAGATCAGAATAAAGACAAGGACGCAGATCCTATGCTCTTAGCATTTAGCGTGTAAATGAGCGGGATCTTCAGCTTCAATCAGGCTCGTTACACCCAGCACGGGCCATAAGATTTTGCCCAGAATAGCGCGAGGCAAGAAAAGATGAGAAAAGGAGAAGAAAAAGAAAGAAAAGAAGCATGGGACATAGATTTCATTCCGATTCTCTCCATCCGCCGCGTCTCGGGACTACATGTTTCTTGGCTTGTCCATGAAACGACGAGCCAAATCTTGGTACTTTCCCTCGCTTTCTTTAACTTTCGTTGTGCCCATCTCATGCCCAGAAAATTTAACAAAGCCTAAAACAAAAGAAAGATAAAAGAATTGTTTTTGATTGGTGGGCTGGCTTGGCAGGTGAGAATCGAGGAGGAGCAGAAATTCAAGAGAAGTTTTGCATGTGCTCCACATGTCTGGCTTTTGCCTTCTTCTTCACTATACTTGTGAGGCGTATTAGGGTTCTTGATGTTTTCAAAGAGTTCAAAGCAAGTGAAGAACAACCATCATGCAAAAGCATTAGACATTTGCAGAAATAACCTTTAACATCTCCTCAGTGAGATAGTTTTGTAAGAATCGACCACCTTAGAGTGCGTCCATTTGATTTGGCAAAATACGAGCTGAAGCTCAGCCGGTCATCTTCTGATGAACTTATTTAGAGCATATATTAATCAAGTTCCATTATTGCATTTGGGTTACAAGTGTAGCTCTCCAATTATTTGAGCCCATTCTCGAGGCCATCTTCACATTACGGAGCTTATATGGTGCATAAATTGCATTTCACTGATAAGTCATAAGTTCTCGACCATGAAAGCATGGCAATAAGGACGTATATTTCATATTGGAGATGTGAAATTTAACTTAATTCATCATACAATTCAATCTCAATTTTGTCAAATGAAATTACATTTAAAGTGACCTCCATGCTTTTAATAGGATCTGTCAAATTGATTGATCGGATAAGGATGATTACATATCTGCTAGATGTTTAACTGACAAAATAAAGGAGGCTGAAAATCATAACAATGATAAAAGAGGCGTGATGCATACTAAGAACCAAATTGCATGGCAATAAGAAAGTATAGTTCACATTGAAGATGTGAAATTTAACTTAATTCATCATACAATTTAATCTAATTTTGTACAATACAATTACACTTAGAGTGACCTCTGTTCTTTTAATAGGATCTGTCACATTGATTGATTGGGTAAGGAAAATTACATATCTACCGGATGTTTAATTGACAAAATAAAGGACGTTGAAAGTCATAACAATGAGATGCATACTAAAAACCAAATTGCATCTCCTAGAATGGCGGCATTCTCATTTCCCAACTCTTTTATAATTTGCTCAATGAAGATTCAAATTTAGTGATTTATTCAAGAAAAATTCCAATATTCAATTGAAGTACGTTAAGGCACTGTTTGGTAATCATCCAAACAGTGTCTGATTCTGATTTTTTGTTTCTGAGAGCAGTTTGAAAACAGAATCACGTTTGGTAAAATTTTTGTTCCCAGGAACAAATTTCTATTTTTTTGTTCCCGGAATTAGATTTGGAATAGAATCAAGAATAAAAAAAAAAAAAATAATTCTTATTCCGAGAACAAATCTAAAAATCAAAACCAACTTTTCTTCTTCTTCTTCTTCTTCTTCATCGACCGCCATCCCGCGGTTGTTGTCTGCCATCGCCTGCCGCCGCTCGCCACTGCCATCCTCGGGCAACCGGTCTGACGAGCCCTCCAGGCCACCGATGAGCTTGTCGGGGCTGGGCAAGGCTTGCTTGGCCACCGATGAGGCTTGGCCGACGAGGGTTGGCCTCGTCGAGGGTCGGCAACGCTTCGGTGAGGTCATTGGCCCTCGTCTGGCCGATTGCCAGTCTGCGACCGGCCACAAGAAGAAGAAGAAGAAGAAGAAGGAGAAAAGGCAAAAAAAAAAAAAAAAAAAAAAAGAGAGGAAAAAAGTAAAAAAAAAAATTAAAAATTAAAAGAAATTGATTTGAAACAAAAATCAATGAAGACGATACCAAACACAATTCTATTCCGGAATAAAAAATTTTGGACGATTCTAAACGACTTAAAATCTTTAGAAATTATTCTTAGGAACAAAATCAAAAAGAATTATTTATAATCAAAATTTGTTTCGGGAACGTAATCATTACCAAACGATCATAATTGTGCACATTCAAGATGTAATACTTTGGATTTCATGACAGTCCATAGGCATTGTACTTGGATATCCAAGTTTGATGCTCTCGCCGACCCACTCATTATAGTTTACTTTTATTTTACATTTGGAATTGAAGGTCCATATGGGGCTCGAGCACATCAGATCTAAGGATGCCTGTGATGACGCGGCAGAGAGAGAGAGAGAGAGAGAGAGAGAGAGAGAGAGAGATGTGGGCTGAACTTGTAAGGGGGTGTGTGTGGGCGTAGGATGGGCTTCAAAAGCGGAAACTCTATTAGCACCGAGCCTGTCAGTGGAATCGAGTTTTAGGGACTTCTTCGGGCAGCTGACCGTCCCTGAAACTCGCCGCCTACTGACCTTTTCTCGGCAGCGCATCAGGTCTTTTTCATACCGTCAGTCTCCACGCGAGCAACAACGTGCAGATACAGAATGTATCCAGCAGAATCCTCGTCTTTAATGCTTAACAATTCGTGTGAACGCTCAGGTCTATCGCTGATACTCCTCTTTTATTCCCCGCGAAAGCTCTTGACCGTGTCAGTAGTCAGCACATGACGAAAGTGGATGGCACGTTTGTGGCCCTGACGCTCGAGAGCACGCTGACCACCATCTTGAATTACCAAGTCATTTGCCTGGTCAAGTCATCGAGTTCACAGGATTCCTCGTGCGGTCATCGAATGCTACTCGCGCTCATCCAACCTCGCGCGACTGTCCTTTTCAGATAAGCGGGGGTCACGACTGGCAAATGCGCTCGAGGGTCGCGATTCCGTGTGAAAGCGAGGGATCGGGTGGGGGAGCATGAAACAGCTAAGGCGAATCAGCTGGGGAGCAGAACTTCCCTTCAAAGCAAACCCACATAATGCACACCTAAAGAAAAGGAAAAAAGGTGGTAACGAGTTGGACCCAGAATGATTTGGTGGCACACGCCGACATGAATGAACCGCTCCAAAAGCGGGATTATGTCTACCTTACATTCCAAAGCGCCTCACGCTTCCACCGCAGCAGATGAAGAGAAGAAAAGGAAAAGGGAAAAAAACCAAAGGGCCTGACAAAATCTGAAAAAGAGGGCTCCTTCGTTCTGGAATATTGAGGAAGAAGTCATTTGCGACATTCTCGAGAGACAGGAGGGAAATAAAGCCGGTGCGTCGAGCTGGGCAATGAGTGGCTTTTGGTTTTGATGGAGTTGAATGGAGACCTGCAGGGTCTCATCGAGAGGGCTTGGGCGCTGAAAGACGCCATCGATGGCGAAATCAACAACAGTTTCGGGTATTGCAGCTTCTGCTCTCGACATGGCCACAACTGCGACATTGCAGGGACGGCATATAAGGAGAGAGAGAGGCTCTCTGCCATAAGAGATTCATTGAAGAATGTGGAGTCCATGCTCATGTACTTGCAGGTGCAGTTCGTTTCGGTTCGGATCTGCTCTTAGTTCTTCCAGATTTAATCAATTGAAAGAATTCTTGACACTCTTCGTTCGAGCAAATTAATCTTTTTAGAGTTCATGTTCATCTAGCTGTGGTAACAGACCAGGCATCTTAGATTTATTGGTGGAGCATGTGTGAGATATCAGAGTACATGTGATCTTGCAATCATGGAAGATCTGTGTAAACTGGCTGTTGATGTTGCATGATTAAGCTGCGTATGTTCGTCCTTCTTCAATTTGCCTCTAATCATACGACAGCTAGAGAGATTTTCGTGAACCATTACAGATTTAATATCATGGGATCGAGGCAATTTCTGTTGTAATAGGACATGAGACTGATGGCGGAATCATAGTCCCAACATTTATTCAAAGAAAGAGTTTCTGATTACTCAACTGAATTTTTCTCCTCTTAGCATTTCAATGTTACCTACACAATCATGTATAGCTTGAGAAAGTTCACAACAAAGAGCAATTTCATGCAGAGGCTACGGAGCTGGCAGCACTTGGAACGACACGCGGCGCTTGCTCGGTTGGAAGATAGTAGATCGGTCCTCATTGAAAATGTGAGCCAATATCAAGGAAGGCCTCTCGACGTGGTGCAAGAATTAAACGCGTGTTTCAGTGACCGAACAATGGTGTTCTACAAGATCAAATCGAGAGATCAAAAGGTGAATAGAAACGACACTCCGGCTGACCTCAAGCCTCACAAAAGGCCGGGACTAGGCTTCATGGCCTGTTGCTTGAAGCTACTGCTCAGTCCATGGAAATGGCATGAGGCCGTCGGGATTGCAGTGAAACTAGTCGTTGTCTCCGCTAGCATTTCGTCAACGATGTCTTTCATAAGTTGCAAGCAGCAGAAATGGAGTTCCAGTAAAGAATTTGTGTCACTGATGGACCCAACAGAAGGAGGGAAAGATGGCAGTTTGGTAGGCATTTCAAAGAGGCCTCTGCATGTTTTGAGTGGCAGGGGATGATTGTGTGGCTACTAATTCATTAATTCATTGAATGCATCAAGCTTATTGCTTCTGTTTTTGTCCTAGAAAATATCTTTTCTACAGTTTTCAAGGATGCATGGTGTGTGATGTGATAATGATACTCCGTTGTATAACATACCGGGGCAAGAAGATTAACATATTCTGAGACCTTTATGAAATCAACGGATTTTTTTTTCCGCTTTATTTCCTCAAAACCAGAGAAATTGGTAGATTCAGGATACATTTGGTTAAGTTTTTTCAAGGGGTTTTTAGCTAAGGAATGGAAAAAGCCTTTCGAAGTAACTTTCGGCCAAATGCTAGTCTTGTGAATTTTGAAAACCCAAAGCAAGTAGAGAGTACTCCTTTAGAGTACCATTTGCAAAGTACTAAAATTAGAGTTAAATAATTTTTTTCTTCCAAAACTATTATTACCAATTCTTCAAATTTCCAATTTTTTCCTTCATCGCTCTTGCTCATCTTCTTTGTGAGGGCAGCTGACCAATGCCAATGAGGTCAAATTTGATCGTTGAAGGGTCGACAAGGTTGCACGACCCACACGATGGCCACCTGAGGTCACATGACAACCCAGGCGATAGTCACTTGGGTTGGCCCATGGTTGTGTGACCTCGATTGTTGAAGCTCGTGGCCTTAAACCCCTGAGTGACGGCCTGAACCCTATGTCAAAGCCGGCGAAAGGGTTTGATTTCTTTTTAATAATAAAAACAAAAGAAAAATTACAAAGAAAGCCCTTTGCAATTTTTTTTTTTTAACAAACAATACTTTACCCAAAGTTATTTTGCAAATAAGTTTTTACCGAGTGTAATTTGCATTTCCCTAGAAGATTTTAGCTTTGAGCATTTACATTGCACCCAAAGCCTATTTTCAAAGTTAAACCAAATTCACCCTAAATCTGATATTCCCATCAAGGTCCAACGTGAGCACAACAGACGATACAAGCCCACACAAGCCATCAAGCTCTAGGAAGGACCATCATGAAAAAATGTGGCTTGTTGCTTCTCTTCTTTTCTGGTGTCATGGTTTTGGTTTCTACGAACTTCTCGAGAGAATGAGGCTGTGGACCTCAAAAATGTTCTATCGGATGTTTTCCCACCATGCTGTAAGATCAGACAGTTCTCCGTGGGTTGGGATTCGACCATTTTAGGCAAATGGACTCGACCCGATCCAGCCCATAATCAGAGGCAAAACTCAAGTTGCTCTGTTCCCCTCTGCAATTTTTTTTCACACATTCAGATGAGCTGGGTGGTGGGTCATTGGACGATGACGATGAGGGTCTTTTTCTGCCACGGAGTCCGAGTCAGCCACGCCATCTCCTTTCATTGCGCACCACGTATCAGTCTGCCCTCGTCGCCACGCAACCTCCACGCCCTCCTCGACGAAAGGCCTAGAATAGAATTCGTCTTCCCCAGAAATTTTGGGCACAAATAAATGGCTCTCGAAGTCAACCTCTGTGAGCTCCCCGCTGCTGCTGTCAGGGTGCTGAGCTGGGACGCCAGGAGGCAGCCACCTGCCGAGGGCAGTGACCCACAGCTCGCCACGCGATTCTCTTCGAACGCCAATCCCCGGATCCTATTCCGAATACAAAAATTGTTTGGCGCTCTCTGCTTCACGCAACGAATCAGAATCTCCTCTTCTCGCCCAACATTAGTTGATGCCTTTGAAAAGGCCCCCTGAACCCCTTTACCCAAATTGTATTTCGCAACCGCAAAAGACATTCAGGTCAATTACTCGAGCCGTTATTTATCCAGAAGTTTCCTTTTCATCTTCCATAGGTCGGACTAACCCTTTTCTTTTCGATAAAAATCGAGTCTTTACGGAGTATATCCTCTTCCTGACAACGAATTCTCGCCTGTTTCTTTGAGAGCGAGGGTAGGAATGAATTGAGAGAGAGAGAGAGAGAGAGAGAGAGAGAGAGACGGGAGGTTACGAAACTGGAGGTGGGTATTATGGTCGGATCAAGACCAGGCGTGCCTTCGTCGTCTTCATGGTTAGGCGCTGCGACGACAAGGGTTGATTTTGAGGGTAAGGTGGCCTCTGTTTCGGACACGATGGTCGGAGAAGGCAAAGAAAACTTGTCGGAGAAGAAAGGCGCTTCGAACGGGGAGTTGGGTTTTGGAGAGAGGGCTTTCTCTGCGGCTGGCGCTGCCGTCATCTCCGCAATCATCGTCAACCCTCTCGATGTCGCCAAGGTATCGAATTTCGCTCGAAAATCATTCCGCAAACTTTAATCAATTTCTGGGTGTGTTATAGAACGTTTCATTTCGGTGAGCCGAACCTTTATGCACCCTTTTGTTCTCATTTCGAGATTCTTGATTTTCACTGCTATTTTAGCCGACTGATCTTATCTTCTTGAGATACCAATTACGGAGCTTGTCAAATTATTGATTTTCTTGTTCACATTGTTTTTCAAGGATATTTGTTTGTTCATCACTACCAGGCCATCATCACGCCATTCACACTACTGCTATTTATTTGTTTGTAATGGAGCTATATGATGGTGAAGAGTTGGATCGTACGGATATTATTGTTATCTCTTAAACTTATATTCCTAAAGATGCGAGTCGTTTTCTGTGGATACTCGATGTTTGACTTATCTATTATGTAAAATTGCAGACGAGGTTGCAAGCTCAGGCTGCTGAAGTCCCTTCTAAGGGGCTGTGTCACATGTCCTCATTTGATTCTAGTGCGGTATGCGTCTGTCTATTATATTTTTCCTAGAGCCTCATCAGAGAATTTCATTAGCATTCTGATTTCTCCCAGGTGTGAGGGGATATTAACCATGTATGTATGTTGCGTTGCAATTTAGATGCTTCCAGACTTAAGAAGTTATACGTCATGCACACGTTCCGTATTTGACAATGAACCAGTGTGTCATCCCGAATGTGGCCGGTATAAAGGGACTCTGGATGTCTTCTACAAAGTCATACGTGAGGTTAGTTTGCTTTACTGTTGTGGAGCATATATTGGAAGCTGTATATGAGGCGGAAAAACTAAGGCAAAAAGCTCTACTTATGGCACTTCACTGTTTGATTCTGACTTAGGATTTTGTATAAATCTTTGGATGATAATATTTCTTGCTTATACCTCTCATAATATTCTTGATTTTCCGGCAAGACAATTGAGAGCCTGTATCGCGTGATATGTTTTGCTACAGAGCTTGTACATCCAAATGGGTGCAAAATGCTGTAGGTTCAGAATGCATTTGAGCAGCCTTATGGGTACTGCCAAGTTCTGAGTTCCTGCTTTTAGTTGGTCAGATATGAATTTTGGATTTCTTGTAGCTTCTCAAAGAACTAATTACAGAAATCAATTGCTCCAAGAATTTGTTGCTTTAAACCCACCCCTTTTGGAATGCTCTAATCACCACGACTGGATGTGTAGTTGGTAGATAATGGACTCATCTGTAATTCTTATCAATAAAAAGGTGCTTGAGGAGATTTAGGATCAGAAACTGAACTGAGGCATTTGCGACTTCAGCCTCATTCTTTTCAGGATCCAGCAAAAAAGATCAAGGCTCTGCCTATTCATAACAACTGAGCTAGGAATTTTGTTACTTCCAGTGTTATCACCAATAAACAATTAATATGTGAGCAATTGCCATCATGGGGAAAACCAAATAATTCGGTGTACTTGCATGAGAAATTAATTTCGCGGTTTGCCTCGTTTGTCATGATTGGGGGTTTCCATGTTTTTCTTTTCTTGGGCTACAGGAGGGATTTGCAAGGCTGTGGAGAGGCACAAACGCAAGCTTGGCTTTGGCAGTTCCAACTGTAAGACTTCTTTTTTTTGGTTGGTCAACTGTAACACTTCTGTATGTCAAGAATATTGCGAAATCTTTCGTGAGAAATACTTGCTGATGGAAACTCCTCACTGTTATTAATCAGGTGGGGATCTATTTGCCGTGCTATGATATCTTGCGCAATGTGATGGAAGGTTATACAACAGAAAACATACCAGGCTTGACACCATACGTTCCATTGCTTGCAGGCTCAGTTGCTAGATCATTAGCCTGTATTTCTTGTTATCCTGTGGAATTGGCAAGAACACGGATGCAGGTGCACTTTTTACCTTGTATCAACAGCTTTTTCAAGAGTCAATGCTCTTATTTCGTTGAATTCTTCTTTGGGTGCAGAGTGACAATCCATTATTGATGACTTCCTTTAAATGCCCTTATTTTGTTTTTCCAAACAAATTTTCTCTTAAGCTAGTGAAGGATAGAAGTAGGGAGAACTGATTGCTTCTTCTCTTCAACTGTGTTCCTAAGTCAAGCTAATTTCATTGGCAACCAGAGCCAACTGAAGCTTTAACAGCTATGAACACTTTTGTTGACTGATAGGCATTCAAAGAAATGAAAAATGGTCCAAAACCTCCAGGAGTTTGGAAGACATTGCTTCAGGTCATTAACCCTGTCGGAAGCACAAACAGCCTTCAAAATTGTAAGTATGGTTTTGACTTTTGTTCTCTCTCTCTCTCTCTCTCTCTCTCTCTCATTTTTTCATGAAGGGGATGGCTTTCCTCATGAATGAATAACTGTAGCGATCAGAAAACTATTGCTGGCGGAAATTCATTATTCCATTATCATTTTATTTATATAAGCATATTAAAATGATGAATATCATGGTACAGTACACACCTACCGCATTCTGTGGACTGGTCTTGGAGCACAACTCGCACGTGATGTTCCTTTTTCTGCAATCTGCTGGTCAACTCTTGAGCCGGCAAGTTTTGGCCTCCTGCTTTTAGTCTCAATAAAAAATTGATCTTTGCTTAGATAATTTTGCATTTTATACGTAGATCAATGTCCTTGCCTTTTTGTACAGATCAGGCAGAAAATTTTTGATTTGGTTGGAGAGGAATCCACTGCACCCATTGTCCTTGGAGCAAATTTTTCTGCTGGTTTTGTGGCCGGAACAATTGCAGCTGCTGCAACTTGTCCACTGGATGTGGCAAAGACAAGGCGACAGATTGAGGTAGCTTTGATGTCGAGCTTCAAATTTATATTATAAATCATACGCATGCACGTCCATGTTCGATCTTAAGGCGTTTTAATCAGGAGATACCGTTTGAGAGATTGACAGATTGGAATTCATGAAGTAGATAGTTTTTGAATGAGGTTGTTACAATAAGCCTTATTGAACTGGGATAATTGTTCTCATTGCTTACTTTTTGTGTCTTTACAGAAGGATCCAACAAGGGCATTAAACATGACAACAAGACAGACTTTAGCTGAAATATGGAGGTAATGTTGATTTGATGTATGTCTACCTGTCTACCTGTAAGTTGTAACTTACTTCCCACATTGTGAAGATAGGGAAAAAGCATCATTCTTTTGTTTTTTAACAAATTGCAATGAATATCACATGATAAAACTCCAAAAACAAAGAGCCCTGTCATTAACGTGGATATAGTAGAGATCATCCACGTAAGTTGCGTATATATAAGCTGCAGTTTGGGCTGGTTAAGCTTCATGTGTTCTGTGTCTTTCTGTTTATTTAGGATTAGACTTCACGTCTCATCGTTCCAATCAAACACGTGCAGATACCTTACTTAAGTTTGGTCCCAGGATACATGTGCAAACTGAGTTTGTTGTTTTCTACCACATGTGCATTTAACATAAGACAAGTGTATGACCGTGCAAATTGATGGGTGTTGAGTACTACCTGTAAGTTCAGTAATCCTGTATTTGAGGGAGAATACTCAAAAGGGAATCTGGTAACCATGTGTCAATTCGTGCTTCAAAGGATGCATTGTTTTGTTGGAATGTAGAATCTTCCTCCTGGTTAAAGGATCCGCACTTTCAACAAATCCAAATCTTCAGGGCTGTAGTTTTTCCTTCTGAGCCTGCCAGGGGAACAAGTTAAAAGCTGCATGTAGATGTCGCTAATTTATGAATTCGGATTCTGTTGCATGGAAACTCTATGAAATCAAATGAATCTGTGCTGTGATGGTTCTATTTCTCTGCGGGCACATTAATGGACTCGGCTTTTTTGCTTGGAACAGGGATGGTGGAATGAAAGGACTGTTTGCCGGAGTAGGACCTCGAGTGGGTCGCGCTGGTCCATCGGTTGGAATAGTTGTGTCGTTCTATGAGGTCGTCAAGTATTGTTTACATCACAGACACATCAAAGATGGTGTAAGGGGATAGGTACTCCTGCAGGGTCCTTTTATCGTTCATGCAGAGACTAGTCTTGTTCAGCCTCAGCCATTGATGTAAGAAGATGGACACTGCATCCGACAACCGGAAGAGGACCAAGAGCATGATACAAGAGCGGATTGATCGTCAGCACGCGTGCAAAATTGCACATTTTGCGTTGTTGCTTCATCGGCTGGTGGATATTTGTGTCCATGCAAACCCGGTGCATCTAATAATTCCTTTTGGTAATGTCGAAATACGCTCATCGCTCGATGGCATATGGCAAATTGTGGTCGGAGAATTGAAGTTCCTTTATTTTTAATTTATTTTTATAATTCTTTTTGGATTATCCAAAAGGTTTAGGTAAATTGCGTCTTCTAGCTTTTAGCTTCTATTCTTTTAAAGAAAGGAATATACTTATTATTACATGTGTAATGTGGAGAGAAGCAGGTTGACCGAAAGACTCACAATTTTTCGGATTGGAGCTAACAAGAATGGTTAAACAGATTTGGGCATTTTTGCTTTAATTCGCACGGCCCACTTCTTACTAATTCAAATTAACCTCTTCCACTTACATGAAGATCTAATCGAGTCCATCAGAAAAAAATTGTCTAAAAAATCTTATTACTATTGTAATTTAACAATTCAGTTCTAAACATTTCATTTGTCAATTGAGTCATAATTTTTTTTACATTTTGATAATTGAGTCTATTTAATCAATTTTAATTAGAAATCGCTAATGTGGATAGTTTTAAATATATCTTTTTTTTTTTAATTTTATAGTACCCATTTTATTTTATTTTATTTTTCCTTTTTTTTCTACTTTTCATTCTTTAACCTTTTTTTTTCATTAACAGTGTCAGGCAAGGATAATCAGGTCCTCATCGGGCAGGGCTACAACGCCTTTGCCTAGATTTGGTCAAGGCTGTCTTATCCGTGGCCACAACCCTAGGTTTTTCTAAGAATAGCAGTGATTAAAGAAGTTCAAATGTCAGCGGAGTCGTTAGGAATTCTTAAGCATGACACTGTGGTAGTGGTTTCTGCGCTAGCATCACTTGGGATTTACATCTAGGCTGTCGGCCGATGGCGGTTCCTCCAGTCTCAAAAAAAAAAAAAAAAAAATACCCAAGCAATGAGGGTGAGCTTTAATCGTGCTAAAGCGGCCTCACCGACACCTTTTACGTCTTCCCAATGCTTGCTAGTTTTCGGTGAACTTACCACAGCCCTTGTTGTTGCACCTATTTCTTTCTTTCTCGAAGATTTCTTGAAGTTCGTCGATGACCCTCCAACAAGACCAACAAGCGATGGGGTCACGATTGTGGGAGAGATAGCCTCGTCCACTGCCATGATGGCTTCAACTAGATCAGGGTGAGCCATGCAAGGGCCATGACCCTCACTCGTAACTAGGCCCTCGCTAGCCGTAGTAAAAAAAAAAAAGGAAAAAGAAAGAAAGAAATAAATAATTTTAAAAAAATTATTAAAAATTATCCACATTAACGCCAGTTATGTCACGTAAGATGTCCAGCGTCCACGTTAGCAATTTCCTACTAAAATTAATTAGATTAACTCAATTGGTAGAAGGTCCAAATGTTTAGGACTATTTTTCTAGTATATCACTTCAGCTTGAAGTGACCAGTGCAGTCGCATGATACAATTGTCCAAGCCGCAAATCTTATGAAGGGCCTAGCAGCACACAGGTTGGGGCTGAGCCACAAAGGCACGACAATTTTTTTTGACGGGCTTGGGCATGAGCATTATGGTGAAAAATCTCGATCCAACCTCAAGATTTATGTACACAAATTCTACGATCGATAGGTTTGGGCAAGAATTAGGTCTGACCTTGGGCACGCTCCGGCCCGGGACAGGACATGCCCAAATTATCATCACCTAAGCACCAAAGAGTTGTCGAGCTCAAGGCACGACTTTTATGCTTTCTTTTCAGGCTCTCCTTTTCAACTAGCACTTGATACTTCTTAGCTTGAAGCAATTATGGTGCCCGTCATTCACGCGACGTAGACAACTATTAGTAGCGGAAAAATGGCCTGAGGCTTAACGATAAACCAAAATGTAACATGAAATGACTGATCCGCCTTCATAATCACGTTCATTTTATCGTAAATTAGTAGTACCACAGAAATTTCCCAAAGGCCTAATGGCTCTGCCTTTGTAGTTAGCTAACTTGCAGATTCGTGGCGATTCCGCGATGTACTCTCAATGTGGTTCAGGACTGCTCTGCCTATACTTAGATGCGCCATCTTCACTTATAAAAATATGGTTATCTAAATAACAGCTTTCTGTTTAGCCAACCATTTAGGTAATAACTAATTGTGAATATTTTACTATATATATATATCGCCACTATGGTTTAGGCCCATCTTCAGTCCAACATCTGATGAAAATAAAATAAAATTTTACACTTGCTAGGATCTACTAAATCAAGAGCCCCATATTATATTGAGGTCACCGTATTGATACATTCAATTTGGAAGAAACCGTGAACTCTAAACAGTCCTATCATAAGATATAAGTAGTTCATTCAACTTGGGATCCATGGTGTTTGTAACCAAAAGCTCCACCTAATTGATTATAGCTTGTCCGATTAATTTCATCTCAATTATTATTTATAGTCAAGGAAATTTAGGCAAAATTACGATATTAGTTTTTTTTTTTTACAAAAAATATAATAACCGTACTTTAAAAAAAAAGAAGTCAAAAAGCAAATTCCCGATCTTCTTCTTTAAGAAAATTTACTTAGATTGATATAGGTCTCTAGAAGTACTATGTGTTGTTTTTGATCGGAGAATCATTCTAACTCCCCTATCGTCAAATTACCATTGAGAATGTATAAAGAAGTACATGAATAGTGGGAAAATACCGGGAACAAAATTGCACAAATTGAAACCGAGCCATCGGGGAGTAGTCCTGTTTACCGAGGTCTTCATCGACTTGAATATGATAAAACATCTAAATTTAGAAAAAGAGCATATCAGAGGCGAAAGAACACGAACATGTACCTAGGTCAGAAAGAACATAAAAAATTTAACCTAATATCAGAGGCGGTCTTCAGCTTCAATGACTTCCAGAAGGAAAAGGAAAAAGAGCCTGTAAATTATAAGGAAAGAAACCGTCGGCGTCGTCACCACAGAAGAAGAAGAAGAAGAAGAAGAAGAAGATCTTTTCTGAAAGGACAATTATTTTCATAACTAAGGTCAAAGAAAAACTAACCTTGCTCGAAGAAACATAAGAGAGCATCAGTATTTGTGAAAACGATTATCAGTTCGTACCTACGATCAACGAAATAAGGGAAAAAGGACCTAAAGATTTGTGCACGTATTATGATATGTATATTTACATGCCGAACAAGAATGAGATGCAGGTAACAACAAATCAAGAAGTGAAGACAAAAGAAAAGGCAGAAAGAGAATAGAGGAAAAGGGGAAAAAAAAAGAAGAATGGATCTTCGTTTGAGGAGAAGCCACGGAGCGGTCGGCGGCCCCGTGCCGCCAGCAGCTTCTTCTGCCTCGCCACCGACAAGTAACTCCGGCACGAATTGCAGAAGAAGCTGCTGGTGGCACGGCACCGCCTACCGCAATTGGGGACACCGATCATGTGCGACGGCGGCCGCCGCTGAGGGAGGAGATGGTTGAAGGCTGCTCTTCGGAAAGGCGAAAGGGAAGAGAGGATCTCGACCAAGAAAAGGAAAAGAAGAGGGCGGGACGGAGAATCGGATTGCATGGCTGGCGTGTGATGCTGCCGGTAATTTATACAATCCTCAAAATACCGGAGAGAATAGTTAACGTCGAACAGTTTATTCGATATCTTCCTTAATTTACGTTAAAATCCTCGGAATTTTTCTTTCGAATTGCAACCTGAGTTCACACGATTTTCTTTTATTCCAAAAGTATGAAATTCTAAATGTTTTGCATATTCTATTGGAAATTGTATTCGCACAAAAAACAAAACTAAGCACATGATAGTATATTGTAATCATAGGGAATAGTTGAGTTTGGTGTCGGTTCCCAATTAGATTTATCAACGATTGAGAAATTATAGAAACTCTATCCACATTGGCTTCTAAATTCAAATATCTCTAATTTTCTCAATAATCAAGAAATGCAATATAATATTACTAGTTGCCAACAGATTGAAATTTGAAAGTTAAACCGTCTTCTTTAATATGAAAAATAACTAATAACCATGAAAAAGTTCACTCGCTATAATACTAACACGCAAATTAGAAAGAGGGGTCACTTTCAACAAAAAGGCTCCGCATCATGTTGACTAGTAAAACTAATACTAACAAAGCTTTTTGCTTAAAAAATGTATAATTTATTATATGAACATCACTAATATATAAATTAAACAAAAAAAGTGAATACACCTATTGTTGGATGAGTCACTTATTTGTTCGATGTTAATTTTGTAATTGAAATCTTCCATTTATCAACCATCCAGTGGTGAATGTGCAAACAATGATGGACCTAATTAAAATCACGGAAAATGCTATTTTGTTAAGACTAATTTATGAAAGTGGTTTTCTTAAGTGATGTTGGGCTATCATCAGTTTTTATATGTGCATGCTTGTTTATATCATTCACAGTCCGACACATCACTTAATAAATATATTTTGTAAACCATTCTTGGTAAGTCTAGCATTACTCTATTAGTACAATAGTTAAGGCTTCTTGTTATATTATAATCTTATTTTGTATGCACCGCATGCATAAGCTACTCTTTCACTAGAAAACTTTGATAAGATGAATATAGACTAAGATATATTACAAAAAGATCAGAAAAAATATATATCCTTGTTCATTAATGAAATCTTTAAGGAAAAATATAGTAAAATGAAACGCCGCTGATAGTATTGAAAAAAAGACGATGTTACGGTATGATTCATTATCTTTGATCCCCTCGACTTTATTGTACTCTTATATTAACCTTCATCCTAGGATCAACTTTGTTGATGAGATGACTCAGATTATGAGTCACGATGTAATACATTTTATTTGAAAAGAATAGTAATAATAATATCATAAAATCAACGGGATCAGCTAATGGTCAACCTTCCTACTCATGATCTCACTGTTCCAATCTGTACTGTGACTGCCTGTCAATGGAATGAAATTGTTTCTTCAGTCAAAGCTAAATCACCTAAATTCACGGCTCATAAAATAGGCCATCCGCCCATAACGAAGTTGACCCTTGACCGGACTAAAAATACATTTTTTCCCCTCAAATGATCGTATCTTTCGAAATAGATTTTATTTAGGCGCGATTATCAATTTCTTTTGCCTTCACTTTTTTCCATAGAACGTATCTAGGTTGAGGTACCTGGAGGTGACGTAAGAGAAATTTCAGGTGCTTCCATCTTTGTTTGTCCTCTCTTCTTCTTCCATGCTTGCCATGTCTGTTATCTGTTTCCAATTCCAGGCGATTCGTTGAGGGTCTCCGGGTGATTTTTTTGCGTTTCCATCAGATTCATTCAATGAATCAGGTGGAAATGCATGAAATCTAGAGACCTGCCCCATTGGAACAAGGTGTTCTAGGCCTCTCCATCCTCAAAGTTCTCTGCAATCTTCTCTGAGAAGATGAGCGTGTCCGCTTTCTAGGATCGGCACCGCCGTGTCTGATTAAACACGCAGACCTACCGTGTGTCTGTATTGGGTACTGGTTGTGCGAGCTGAGGATGGAACAGTTTCGGCAGATAGGAGAAGTACTAGGGAGCCTGAAGGCCTTAATGGTGTTCCGCAGCAATATACAAATCAACGGGCGCCAATGTTCTTTGTTGCTGGACATGTTGAGCTGCGCTTACGAAGTCGTGGCGGACGAGATGAAACAGAACCTGCGGTTTGAAGAGAAGCATGCGAAATGGAGAATCCTGGAACAGCCATTGAAAGAGCTCCTCAGAGTATTCAAGGAAGGAGAGATCTATATCAGGCTCTGCTTGGATAGCAAGGACTGGTGGGCGAAAACCATGATCCTATATCAAAACACAGATTGCATTGACCTTCACATCCACAACCTGTTAAGTTGCATGCCAGTCGTCATTGAAGCGATCGAGATCGCCGGAGAAATTAGCGGTTGGGATCATGATGAGATGCAAAAGAGGAGATTGGTGTACTCGAAAAAGTACCAAAAAGAATGGAAGGACCCGAAGCTCTTCCGATGGAAATTCGGCAGACAATACCTTGTGACTGAAGATTTCTGCCACCGGTTAGAGCAAGTGTGGAAGGAAGATAGATGGCTTCTTATGAATAAAATCCGGGAGAAGAGTATTTCAGGCTCAGCAATAAAGTATGAGCAGCGACTTAACGATCTGCTGTTAAGGAACTTGGATTTGTGGGAGCCTTCCAATTGGAAAATCTTGCCATGTTCGATCTTAGTCGGGTCGAAGGACTACCAGGTGAGGCGGAGGCTAGGCAGTGGAAGCCAATACAAGGAGATACTTTGGTTGGGTGAAACCTTTGCTTTGCGACATCTTTTCGGGAACACGGAGACCTTAGTTCATGAGATTTCGTTGATACATTCTCTCTCCCACCCCAATATACTGCATTTTCTCTGTAGCTTCATGGACGAGGAAAAGAAAGAGTGTTTCGTGGTCACGGAGCTGATGAACAGAGACCTAGGCAGCTACATCAAGGAAATCTGCGGTCCGCGGAAACGGATTCCTTTCTCTCTTCCCGTGGCCATCGACTTGATGCTTCAGATTGCTAGAGGGATGGAGTATCTCCACTCTAAGAAAATCTACCATGGAGATCTCAATCCTTCTCACGTTCTGTTGAGGGCAAGAGGTAGTTCAGGAGAAGGATACCTGCACGCCAAGGTCTCAGGATTCGGCCTGTCTTCCTGTAAAAATTCCTCCCAAAAGACATGTTTAAGTCAAGATGGAATCATTTGGCACTCTCCCGAAGTTCTAGCCGAGCATGAAGAGACGGGAAGTACCAGAGACACGAAACACACGGAGAAGTCCGACGTCTACAGTTTCGGGATGATTTGCTTTGAACTTCTAACTGGAAAAGTACCCTTTGAGGATGCGCATCTTCAAGGGGACAAAATGAGCAGGAACATCAGGGCAGGAGAGAGGCCCTTGTTCCCATTCCATTCGCCGAAATACTTGGCCAACTTGACGAAGAGATGTTGGCATATCGATCCGAATCAACGGCCGAGCTTCTCTTCCATTTGTCGGATCCTTCGCTACGTGAAGCGCTTTCTCGCAATGAATCCTGATTGCGGTAGCCAGCCAGACCAGCCGATGCCATCTGTGGACTACCACGATATCGAATCGAGGCTACTGAAGAAATTCCCATCTTGGGAGAGCCCCAACCAATTGCCGGTATTGGACGTACCGTTTCAGATGTTCGTTTACAGAGTAGCGGAGAGGGAGAAATTAAGCGCCTGTCTTAAAGAGAACAACTCCGAATCGGGTAGCGAGGGAGCCTCCGTCTGTGGGGATGAAGTCACGAATAGTTTGGACGATCCTCTCCCGTCAGCAGCTGAGACGAAACTATCGCTTTCTCCTGAAACTTCGAGCAAGAACTTGACATCGTTGAAAAGACTAACGGACGTCAAACAAAACAGGCAACCTGGTGAGATTTTCATCTCGTTTGGGGATTCTACTTGGCAGTACTTACATTTTAAGATTAATACTCATGTCTCTGGCTGTAAGTTACAAAATCGGAAAATTTATATATTGGTATGTGCTGTTTGTATCGTGGCTGCCAGTTTGCAAATCTCAATGCATCAACGAGTTCATCAGGGCAAGGATTATCATGCATTCCATGTGCTCTATGCATTCACTTTTCAGTTCCCAGTTCCACCATAAAATCATAGAATTTAATTGCCATCCTGCAACAGTGTTCCCGTCTCTCTTCTCATTCCTGAGAAGAAAGAGACCCGTGTAATTACTGTTACACACCATCTTTTACATAAAGGTCGACTGCATCTTCCAGAAGCGGAACGACCATTTCCGTCTCGTTAAGGTTCCTTGTGCTTCAATTGAGATCACATGGTAGGAAAGGAAAATATTCAGCTCTCTTACTGAATATATTGTTTTCGAATCTCTATCGACATTGCAGGGACACTGAGAGGGCGGTCACACCGCCCTCCGCAGATTACTCCAACCGGGCGAAGCATTAGAATGAATTCAGAGAGTCAGCTGCTGCAGATGAGTCCAAAGATGAAGAGGTCATCGTCTGGTAATTCATCGGATTGATAACTTTCTGAATAAGCCTTATTCTCAACCCTGGTCGTCTGCTCTAAAGCACTTCACCGACTGGGCACTACAAATTCATTTGTACAACAAGCCTTTCAAAGTGTTCAACTCAGCATGGTAGATTAAAGCAGGTTAAGACCATGAAGTGAATGGAATGTTTGGCGTGATGATGAGATTTCCCATACGAGGGAGTCCTGTCTCCACTGTAGTACAATCGGATTTACATAAAGTGAAAAATCATTGTTTCAATTGTTCAAGGATATTCCACACTACGCGAAGGCTATCCTGATTTGTGGTCTAAAAACAAGGTGCAAAAAGTATCCATCACCTACACAGTATAATCTGTATTTAAAATGTAAATTAGCAAGTAAATATACTGCGACAGTGATTGGACTCTTTCTTCTTATATTAAACTGCATCCAGTGAGTTATTAAAAAATGAAAAGTGCGGTGAACAGCCCTCCAGTATAATCTCAGAAGGGAAAAAAAAATAGCTTTCACACAGCATCAAAAGCCAATGAACTGTAATTCTTGCCTTATTCCTTCTACAAACTTATTGACACAGCACATGAATGAGAAGCCAACAGCTACAGCAAGTTCACAAGAAGACATCGATACGAGAACAAAGGGGGAGCAATTATCAGAGCTGGATTACATATTGCTAGACTTACTTTTAGAGAGAAGACAGGAGCAACCTCCACACTTTTTTCTAACCCTGCCCTACAAAAATACCACAATTTTGACAGACACCAGAGGATGCTCCAAAGCTCAATCTGATATTCTGATTTCAACTCCTAATATATCCTTGACCATCTCATACGTCACAAATGCGATGGCGATGGATGGAACTACCTGAGGATGAAAGCAGCAATTTTCAGAAACGTAAAACAGAGTGTGTAAGCAAAAACTAGCAAATGCATTGACAAAATTGTGTCTACTGCTAAGTTAACAATGCTCCCTAGGCCTTTTAAAACCTCAAAAAGGGCAAGTTTTAACCAAGATATAACTGACCTTGACAGAATTTGGAACCAAACCCTTATACAATGCTCCAAAGCCCTCATACTTCACAGTTTTCCTGAATGCATCAACCATGCCATTGTATTCAAGAGCAGCCTTAGCTCTTCCGTCACCTGTTACTATGGAAGAAGCATTATTCCACCCCCCCATTTGCATTCTTCTGCGTATCACATCCAGAGGGTAAGCCACAGTTTGACCAACAGTTCCTGCAACAGCTCCACAGGCAAGCCTTGTAGTGACACTCAACTCAGAGTCCTCCATTAGTCCAAATGGTCTGCTCTTTATTAACCATTCCTTCAGAGATTCGTATACAGCAAAGTTGAGACCTACGTAAGGAATCTGCAGAAAAGAAGAGAATCGTCATTATTTCTTCAAAGCAAGAAAAGGAACAACACATGTATGCAAGCAATATTGCCCACTGGAAAAGGAAAGAAAAGCTCTTAGACAGTTCTGACGAAATATTATGAGTCTCACATGCCCTCAAGCACTAGGGCTATGCATGATGCCGCTTCCTCTGGTAGAATTCACTCACAATCTCAGTGAACATACGGAAGCAGAGATGCTATAGCGACCTAAGGATGCCTTTTAGGATATACACATTTTGAAGGACTTTAAGCACGTAGGATCTCTCACAGAAAAAAGGCATCATCAACCAGTATTTGTTGAACGCAAGAATGTCACAATGGATGGGAGGAAGCAGGGGTAAGGAAGGTTTATTTCATGAATGCATTGTGGAAATGCAAAATTTTAACATAGAGAGGGTCAGGAGAAGTGGAAAGCACATGCATGTGCACATACTCCGACTAGTAGAGAAGATGTGATAGCAGTCACGAAAAGCAAATAGAAGAGTCACTTACCACTCCAATGACAGAAGGCAGCCACCCCTTGTATAAGGCCCGTGGACCTTCTTCACGGAGCACTGATGACAGTGCATGAAACATTCCTCTATACTGAAAAGGGGACTTCTCTGTCTGCAGGTATGAGCGGGGAAATTCTAAATGCCCAAAGCACAAAAATAGTCGAAAAGGCAGAAAGCATATATTCTCGTTTAGATTGTTTACATTAACTAGTCTGATTAAATTGTTATCAACAGAAAAATTCCCCCAACGAGGTCGACCGTGCCTCCAAGAAGATATCAGAACAATGCTAAAAATCAGCCTGAAAAGACTAAGAAATGTACCTGTACAGTTAGCCTGCCTCGTACCAAGTCCATGGGGTAAGTGGCAGACATTGCAATTATTCCAGCGCATGCCCCAGCCCCAAGACGTAGAAGGGGAGTGAGTTGAGCATCTTCTGTAGGAAACAAACAATAAAAGAGAGAATGAGACAATCGTGCACAACATTTCCATTGCATTGCCAAAACTTTACTGTATACAGTTTTTGTGACACAATGAATCAATCACATTCTTAGAGTTTGGCATCAAAATCTCAAAATCATATTGGATGGTGGTGTTTGAAAAATATAAAGTTACATCAATGTAAAATGGGAGAATATTGCAAACCAATAGAGCTTTCCATGATTATTTGTAAGTACAAAAGTAGAAAACTAGCTTTTTAAGGTATCCCAACTTAAAAAAACATTTTTAAGATGAATGAATAACTCAAATAATTGATGCGACTTAAGCAATGTTCTTGAATACAGTCTACATTTCTAGATCGGTAGGTCACTCTCAGATATTTCCAAAGATATTAAAAAATCAATATACAAGAATACCTAAAGATTTTTAGGACTGTGTCCCAAAGACATGGAGAGCATTGCAGCATGTTTCTTTTGATGATTATTAGAACATCTTTCTGTACATTTTTAGAGAGAGAGAGAGAGAGAGAGAGGAGATAAATTTAGGGCAAAACCACTGACTCTGACAGCAACAACTAGGCCAGCAGAGTGGCCATGGAGGCCCATCAACAATATGCACCCCAACACACATAAGTGCGCCACAAGTAAAATAAAACCTCTCTCCGTGGAATACCACGCCACCCCATTACTTAAGAGGGAAGCACTCAGCCTTAGCCGCTTTAACAATTATTAAGTTGTTGGTTTATGTTCAACAGTAATATTTCCCCTAGTCATCTGATTCAGCCAGCAATCAAGTTCCAACGTAAAGCAAATGTCTAACCAGCAAAAGGGTAAAGCGCATATAAGACAATAAAATTGCTAGCATGCAAGCATCACAAGTATTTAATCAAGCAACACAAAAATGCAAAATCAACAATAAGGCAACAAGGATGGACATACCATTACCAGTCTGCTGCTGATACAACAACAATATTCCCCTGATGATAAGGAAGAGGCAGAAAAATCAGCAGAAGAAATAAAGGGGCAAATATTCCAGGTATTTAAGCATATGAAGAGGCGCCAAAATGGTGGAAATGGTAAACAAGAAACCAATGACCAGAGAAGCCATCTAAAAGCTATTAAGAGTTAGATTGGGCAGGAATGTGGAGAAAACATGTCTTCCCTATTGATATGCATCCTATGCAATTATAACATGAAATCCCAGGAAGAAATGACAATAGCAATGACAACTCGACACCAGAAATCAAAGTTAAGAGTTGCTAGAATTTTTCCAGAGTCGTACTTGGAAGCTTGCTCATAGCTGAAGAACTTGACTGCAGAATTTGGAACAATACGAGCACAATTGGTACCATTGCCTTTGAACAGTCCACGGAAGCCCTCAGTTCTCCATATATATTTTAATCCTTGAACTGTACCATTGTACTTTATGCTATGCGGATTTTGAACCTGCATGTCATGTGATCCGTGCATCACCATTGCTGCAGGGATCGGTACGATGATGAAAGACAGTTGGGGAAAGCCGGATGACTAACCTGCAGCAATATCTTCAACCTTTCCAATGGAGCAACAGCAGTGCGTGACCTATACAACCATGCATATACTCTAGGTCAGCCACAATCACCACAAACCACATCTTGGTCAATGGAAATGAACAAACAAAATACAAACTGAGGACTGAAGGGCAGCACGGTGGCATCAAACCTCCATCAGAGGTTCTATATAATTCAAGGAGAGCAGCAACTAGACCAATATTAGACCACATTCAGTTCATATGTCTCGGAATAAATAAAGATTTGTTCTTGTCTTTTTTCCCTATTGTTTATACCAAGCAAAGCCATTCTCATAGCCCAGACAGTTGTTCAGCCTTTATCTCATGGACGTAGAAAACAATGCTATCACACAACATCAGGTCTATTTCCAAGAAAAGTCAGTGGAGGATGTACAAGACAAACTTGCTTAAACTTCTACAGCGACCTAGGGAGCAACGGTAGAGACAAACTGCAATACAGGAAATCGGGGATCAATCAAGAATCTAAGTTTAGAGTTTTACGAGGTTCACGAGTACAGAATTATGCAATAGAGAGTGACGCGATAGGTGACGTGAATCATTGATTCTCAGTAGAAAGACCAGAGCTTCATTTGCCAAAAGGCCCGGCCGGCGAAAGGCCGACCGGGGAAACTTATAACTAAGGTCACATGACTCTAGCTCAGCCTCCCCCCTGTAAAACTGCACTTAACATGGCTCCTTTCTCCATGCAAAGAATTAGCACGCGATTTCAATTCTAATCCTTTCCTATGCTCAGACACTAAAATCATCAAGGATATAAATCTAGAAATGAGCGGGAAAGTACAAAGGTAAATCCTTTCAAATTGCCCACTTCTACCAAGACAAGCAAAAGAGGGGAAAAGGAAAATTAAGGGCGCAAATTCATATCTTCCATCTCCGAAAGACTGGAAACATCGCATTCCGCACGAATCACCTACTTTCTAACGCATGATTAACGCAAATTGACAAACTCGCCATTCCAATTTGCCCAAAAAAATCTCGCACTGGTGAGCAGGCTCAGGAGAGGCAACTGCCCAGTCGCCAAAAAAAAAAAAAAAAAAAAAAAAGCTTCTCCGTTGGCGAGCATTCTTATGGAAAAAACAGTCACTCCAGAAACTCGAAAGAAACAGAGAAATGAGAGGAATCCCGCAGCTCTCAATCTCTCATCTGCGATTACGCATTTCTCCGGAAGGGGACTGCGGTGCTTACACTCCTCCGGCGACGCCACCGGCAACGAGGGACTTGCAGATGCTGAGTACAGCGTGGCTGGGGGCCTTCACGCCTTCCCTGGCCAGCTTCGCCTCCTCCGCGAGGTTCACGATCGTCGACACCGCCTTCTCGCTCGCCTTCACGTCCTCGGAAGCCATTTGAATTCACCAGAACCCTGACGCACCCGACCGGGGAAAAAGAATGCTCTAGAAACCCCCTGCCGAACAGAGAAAAAGGGAACGCGGCCCCGGCGGGACTGAACGATCTGGATCGGGGATCTCCGGGCGGTCACTGAGGGCGGCGCGGCCGCATCAGTCGGAGGATACGGCGGCGGCGGAGGCGGCGGCGGCGGCGGCGGCGATAGCGAGGTCTCAGCAGCAAAACAGCTTTTCGAGCTCGGTGGGTGTGCGCGACTGGGAGTGTTGACGCCGTTTAGCTTTTATCGAAGAGAGAAGAGAGGGATGACTTTTTCTTCCGTTTGGTTCTGCATACTCGCGCGCGTGGACGGGGGTGATCGCTACTCGCGCCTCCGTGGCTGCCACGTGGAACGGGAACCCCCTTTTTCTCCCCTCTTTTTGGGGGGGACCAAAAAAAAAAATGATGCTGGAAATCGCCCCCACCTTTCTAGTACTAATCGAAAGGGAACTGTAGAAAATGCTGCGCCACGAAATTATATCATTTCGATTTTTTTTCCCCTCGAAATAAAAAATAAAGGGAAAAAGAAAAAGTCTTTTTCCTGGCTTTCGCTTTCGAAAAAAACAGTTTTGAATCGACTTAAATGCACGTATCAATCGAATTGCCCTATAATTATGGGCGTTCATGTGGAATTATAAGAAAATTTTCAAAGTTAAAGTACAAGGTTTTTTTTTTCTCCGCTCAATAAAGAATTCATGAAACGAAATCAAATATTGATATCGATTCGGAATCATATTATCTTGATTTTTATCTCCTTGAAAAATAGAAAAAAAAAGAAAGACAAATATTTTTCCTCACTTTAGCTTTCAAAGGAAAAGAAAATAGATTTGAATCAACCTAAAAATGCGTATGGATCAGTTTCCCCAAAATTGGGGGCAATTATATGAAATAATGAAAATAATCAAATTATAAGAAAATTTCCATAATTAAAGGAGAATTTTTTTTCTCTGCTCGATATAGGATTCATAATATAGATCGTGAGAAAAAAAAAAACATAATGAATTTTCGAATCACGACTAGTCAAAATCGAAGCCTGATATCAATTGATACGTGGGTCAAGATCAATTAACTAAAATTCCGGTTGCATTGGTGGGTCCGAATTAAGTATCAATTATTGCAGGTAAAATGGTCACACCGTTTTTTTTTTTCCCCTATTTTTGAGAAAAGTAAATTGAAATTTGCTGCAGCGGTTGCATTTTGTAGGTTAGCATGCGAAATTACGGGAGGGTCCTCAAATCCGGTGGCGTTTCGAAACAAACAGGGAGGCCGGGGGTTGGGGAAGCAGCGGTTACGGTTAGCCGAAACGGCGGCGGGTCGCCGCCGGGGCGACCAGGAGAACAGACGGAAACCTAGGGGCTGCGTCTAACGGCGTCCGCGGGGGGGTCCCCGTCGGGCCCCCCATGCCCTGAATTATTTTTCGGTTGGCGGGATTCGGGTCCGGTGGGTCCCAGCAGCCATCGCCACGTGGAGTGGGTAGGTCCATCTATCGGTGCGCCCGTGGCTCGCTACTTCCGCTTTGTCTCTAGCTCTACTCTTCAAACCGTCTCTTCCTCACTCGAAATTTCATTACTTTGTCCGACTTAAAAGAATAATTTCCATTCATTGGGTTCAGTCCCGATTTGTTTTATGAACTATGAATAATTTTAAAAAAATTCAAAAAATAATAAATTGTATATAAAAATGAATGAACGATCGTCTATGAAAATAGTTATATCGAAATTATTTTCTATTAACTAATTATTAAAGCATGCAAGTAATTATTTTTAAGAAAAAAATTCAAATAATTCATTTTTCATGAAATTAAATTATGCCTCAAAGTATGTTTCTTTGAATGATGGGATTTTCTGCGAATTAATTTTTTGGATTTTCATACGTTTGATTTGTTGGAAGCAATCAGCCAACATGAAACGTTATGAAATGAATTCCTTAATATGAAAGTGTGGAAAAACATCTTCCTTTTATTGTGCGGTTCTCCCAAAAATTAACACGCTACCGATCAATGCATGGACTCAAACGTAGAGAATTTAATGCGATTGCTTAGGTGTTTTTACGCCGGGAGAATTAGGTCACTCTTCTATTCCAAAGTCAACCATCCACATGGGTTCGTGTTTTTATCACGCTTTAAAAGAGCCTTTACTTTTCAACAACAGCAAAGAAGTTTGCTTATTCTAAACGAAATGCAGCAAATAAGTTTGGCTGTCATTCCAATTTGTCACAAAAATAATCTTTTCATCGAGATCATAACCCCCCCCCCCCTTCCCTCTCTCTCGATAGGCAATAATAACACTCTTTAACAATGTCTGATATGAAAATTTGTAAAGCGCCGATCATACATATCACCGGAAACCCTAACTTAACCTTGCTCTATGACACAATAGTCCATAGACTAGCAAATGAATTTTGCAGGGGCTGTGTGTGCTTGGAGATCTTATTGCAGCCAATAAAAATATGAACTCAAAAAAAAAAAAAAAAAAAAAAAAAAGGAGGCCAGTCCACCCCGAAGACCCAAGATGCCGAAATCCCTAGATGGACAGACTGGAAAACGACCCTTTAAACAAATTATATATTGTCCATCATGGGCCATAACGAAGACAATGGCGATGGCATCGCCACCTCAACCAACTTCAAAAAAACTCGAACTCAAAGGCCCAATTTCCAATCCCTTGAATTCTCAAGTCATTTGCTGACGAAGAACATGCACTCCCGAATCGCAACTTCAACAAAAGCAATCGAAGCCTTTCCAGCTCTCCCTCCTTTCCTTCAATTAACTAGCGCAAAGCTGCACGACCTGGGCGTTGCGTAAGACCTCACTGGACTGCACTAACGACATTATAATAAGCGAAAAGAACAGCGGGCACGCATGCGCGAAGGCAGGAGTGCATCATTACACGTAGTTTAATCAGTGTTTGGTTTGGTCTATTAAGGATGTCTACGTGGGGCGATGCATCATGCGGCGTCCCTTCGTTTCGTCCTTTGGACAAACGTTTCGCCCAGTCTGTTCTCCGCGTCTTTTGCGTCGGTCGTGTTCTAGAATAGAAGAAAATATTAGGTTGAGTGGTACACAAATATTTATCATTCCGTCCCTTTCTTTTTCTAACTCTTGTAACTGATGTCGCTAAGTAGACAGAATTTCATATTGGTATTGACTTATCCGAGTTGGACTTACGTGTTTGGTTATCCATAGGGAAAAGTACTAAAAAAGTCATAAACCTATTACGTTTATACCAATTCAGTCCTAAACTTTTCAATTGGACCAATTCAGTCATAAACATTTTAGTATTGGTACCGATTCAGTCCATCCGGCCAATTTTAGCCGGTCGGCGCTGACGTGAACGTTGATCGGTGGCCGAATGCTGATGTAGCAATTTTTATAATTTTTTCGAATTTTTTATTAATTTTCTTCTTTTTTCTTTTCTTTTTCCTTTTCTTTTCTCCCTTCTTCCTCTTCCTCCTTGGACTATTCCGGTGGTGGCCAGCAAGGGTCGCGGCCCTCACCCGACCTCTCCCAGGGCCTCCGGCGAGGCGGCTTCACCTAGCCTCGCCCTAGCCTCGCCGAGGGCGAAGGTGGCCTCGCCCGCGGCCGGCGACAAGGCCACCTTCGCCCGTGGCGAGGCCAGGGCTAGGCTGGCCTCACCCAAATCTGGGCTAAGCTGCCTTGCCCGCAGCCTTAGGAGAGGTTGAGCAAGGGCTGCGTTCCTCATTGGTGGCTAGCGAGGGCTTAGCAGCCCTCGCCTTCACCCTAGCAATGGTCGCCATGGCCTTGCCAGCCGCGGGTGAGGCCGCCTTCACCTACAACAAGGCCAAGGCGAAGTCGCCTTGCCGGCCACCACCGGAACAGTCTAAGGAGGAAGAGGAAGAAGGGAGAAAAGAAAAGGAAAAAGAAAAAAATTAATAAAAAATTCGAAAAAATCATAAAAATTACCACATTAGCGTCCAGCCACTAGCCGACGTATACGTCAGCACCGACCAGCCAAAATTGGCTAGATAAACTGAATTAATACCAATATTAAAAGGTTTATGACTAAATTGGTCCAATTAAAAAGTTTAGAACTGAATTAGTACCAATGCAATAGGTTTATGACTTTTTTTGTACTTTTCTCATTATTCATAACTCAAGAACTAGAACTTTGGGGGTGGAAATCGAGTTCGACCAGACTTGTTAATGGCCTCAGATTTGTTAGGGCTCCGAGTTGATGTCATCTCTCGAATCTCCATGATGTGAGGTGGTATACGAGTTGGTTTGGGTACTTCTAATGTAGGGTACATTACTTGCGTTTGTGAATTAGGCATGTTTCCATTGCTATGGACACCGTTCGGACGATACCATTTTATGACATGCTCTTAACATCTGGATTTAGATAATCAGTTAAAAATTTAGCCGACATCACTCTCCATTAACTCATCTAATTATGATCAAACTTGAATTTTTTTTGCCAATCCACAATTCTACAGTAAAAATTCGATACAACTATGGCAAATCTAATAGATGGAACCCTAATACCGTGTGTCAAACACATTCGTATGACTATGTACGCACGTGATATTTTGTGATGGCGCACGCGGCTGCGGTGCAATCTTTTGACATTCAATTTTCGACTAAAGTTATGATGGGCCAGCTTAAAAGCAGATGCATTGAACATTTCCGGTCCGGCTAGTCAAATGGGTCAAGCCCGAATAACTTGGTCGGCAGGTTGCTTTTGTGAGGGAAATGGGGCCGGAGAGATTAGGTGAGTAGACCCGGTCCGAGCATCTTTAAGTTCCGCGTCTATCTTCGAGACTCATTTTGTGGGGGAGAAAATAACGTAAATAGTTACTAAATTTTGGCCCAATATGCAATATGTAATGTGTAATGTGTAATGTGCTTGACGATATTAAATATTTTCATATACTTCATGAACTAAATTAAATATGTATAAAAATTTTAGGGATCAAATTTAAATAAATTGAAAATTCAGATATCACATTGCATATTGAATCAACGTATGGAGACTAATTGTGTCATTATCCCTTTTACTGGTTCATATTCATCTCGACTCTATTAAGATTTCAAATGAAACTTTTTTTGTAATTCTCAAACTAATATTAAATTTAAGCACGAGTTGTATTATTATTTATAATCGATTCACTTTATTAAGTTTGTAAGTCGCCACAAAAGTATTAAGCGCACTCTTTCATTCTCATCTAGTACTCTCATATTTCAAAATCACCTCGATATTAATAAAAAAGAAAAGAAAAGGAAAGTAGATCTTTAGTTTCAATCTAATTGAGAAAATGAGAGGAATGTACGATTGGATTTGCTTAATTTTGATATTACAACTACGGCCATTTCATAAGGCTCAAATCGAACCAGACAAAATAGAGTCTAAAATACCATATTGCAAATTTAGATACAAATCGAACCATGTAGCAAGGCATATGGATATTGGCTTTGGAATAGAAGAGATTAAAATTTTGGTTTCTCTCTCTTCCTCCTCCTTCCACAGCCATGGCTTGCTCGGCCATCCAATAACTCGATAATCCAGCTCGGCCGTGTCCACTTTGTACTTGCATGTTGAGCTGTTTAACACCAACAAATTAGAATTTTGAGGGCGAAATCGAGTTCGACTCAACTTGTTAATGGCCTCGAATTTATTAGGGCTCCAATTTGAACTCATCTCTCAAATTTTCATAATGTGAGGAAGTATATGAGTGCATTTAGATTATGATTCGGTATTAAGTACCACTTTAATGGATACTGATATCTATCTCCCATACATATCAAGTATGGCCTTTTCAGAACATTTAGGTCGAGATTCTTGAGACATTGCAAATACAATTGAAATCATAATAACAATTGCTCCACTTCCTCATTTACATTGTTTTTCGCTTGGATATTTCCATTCCTCCTTTCACTATATCTTTCATTAGAATAAGAGGAGTTTTGCAAGAAAGTATTTCAAAAAACTTGTTTTACCTTATCTCACATTACAGTAATAAACTCTCTCTTGTTCGCTCTACTAACCGGTAACAACAAGAAAAATGTGTTGGGCTTACGCACAATTTTTTCATAATTTGGCTCTTAGTCAAACTAGCTATGTAGATAGTTAATATGTTGATTATTTGTCGCTTTTATGTCAGTTCTCAGCCATAGCCCAATATTTCGAGCTTTCGATCATCGGTTTGCTTAGTATCGACCTGTTCTTCGTCATTATATACGCCAAAAACAACATAGAAAATAACCCATTCTCTCGTTCTCTTTGCTGATTTTGCATTTCTCTTCGATTCTCATTTTCTATCTACGGTTCTTGGAATTTTCGGAACAAGGATATGATATTGGGTGCATTATCGCGTGTATGAATTATGCATGTGCCTAGGTGTTAACACAAACCATTATTACATGGGTATTACTCGGATGATAATGTTTTATGATATATTGGCATGTATCTAGACTTCGATAATCAGATAGAAATCTAATTGATATCTCTTCCTTGTAATCAATCGAATCACTCTCAATCCTTTTCTTTCTATCCGTCCCAATTCTGGACGAAAAAAATCGATTCAACTATCGCAAAATGTGATGGATGGAACGCTAGGACCACGAGCAGCAGGACATCGCAACTCCGCTAATAATTTGTGTACTTGTTACGAAACCGTGTGTGCGCACCTGCCTATGCGTGCATGGCGCACGAGTTTGTCGCGCAACAGTTTGCCATTCAAATGCACTGAACGTTTCCAGCCCGAATCCTCAAATGGGTCTAGCCTGAATGACTTGCTCGGCGGCTTGGTTTTGCAAGGGAAACGTGTCCGAAGCGATTAGCTGAACAGACCCGATCAATCACATTAAGTTAGGGATGCATCGTCCATTGTCCTTGTCTATCTTCACACACACATTCATCGATCCGTCCCTTTCTTTTTCTAACTCTTGGGCCTAATGTTATTAGGGAGACAACAATTTCATATCGAATTACCTTAAGTGATTTGGACTTACATGTTTAGTTGTTCAATTTGGGGGTGAAATCGAGTTTGTCTAAACCTATTAATGGCCTCAAATTTTTCAGGGCTCCGATTTGAGCTCCTCTCTTGAATCTCCATGATGTGAGGTAGTATGCAAGTGCATTAGGTTATGATTCAACATTAGGTACCACCTTCATGGATATAGATATCTATCTTCTCATGCATCAAGTATAGCCCTTCCAGAACATTTAGGTTGAGATTCGTGAGAGATTGAGCTTTCATCTATTTGTGGAAAACAACTTTCTGAAAAATGTTTGGCGAGTAGAAAATAAATTTGTTCAAAATGTATTTTCGATCAATGAAAAAAATACCATTAAAATGGGGAAAGATGACTCTTTTGAAAAAAGAAGAAGAAGAAAGAAATCATTTTCTTTCCGCTTTCTTTCACACAAAACCTAGCAAATTCCCATTCGCATTGTGCAAGTCATTGCTAATTCGCCTTCCTCTTCTCGCCTACTTGCTCCTCATCTCTGTCGACCTCCAGAGTTCTCTTCCTCCTCCTCCGCCTCTTCGTCTCCAGAATTCCTCCTCCTCTTTGCCTACTTGATTTTCATCTCTCTTTAACTCTAGAGTTTCTCCTTCTCCCCTACCTTCTTGCTGTTCATTTGTAGTGTTGAAGCAATCGATTGTGCAAGTTTAAGTTTATCATTCGATTTAGTTGATTCACACCTTTGGATTATAGCCTCTCATTGCCTGAATCAATTTGATGATTCATGCCATTTGTTGACTAAATGTAGGATATAAAATTTGTGTATCATAGCTTGCACAATTTCCTGAACAGTGTCCAAATTGTTGTTTTGATATTCGAATTTGCTACGATTTCTCTTTGCTTTGATTCCCTTTCCACTTTTGTATTATGAGCTCTCATATTGACTTTGGTCATGTATACATGATGACTGGCAATTGATGATGGAAATTCTGTAATGGCATTGTTCTCAGTGTGAAGGGCACATATATGGTTCTAATGTACGTGAGCTTCGTTGTTCAATTCATGTAAAGGCATACAACTATTTTGCTAGCATCGAGCTTTGGGTCTAGAGTTTTGCTGAGTTTTGGTTTGGAGTATTTAAGCGTACAAGAAAGCAATGGAATGAGTAAAGGAAATGAAAGAAATTTTTCTTTACAAAACAACGAAAAATGTTTTCCATTTCATTTTTAGAATTTAGCCAAATACGGGAAAATATTAGCATTTTCCTGAAAAATGACTCTTTAGGAAACATTTTCTAGAAAAATCACAATTTTCGTGAAATAAATGAAGCCTAAAGATACAATTTAAATCGAGGTAATAATTACTTCACTTCCTCATTTACTTTGTTTTTTGGTTGGATATATCCGGTTCTCCTTTCATCAAATTTTTTTATTAAAACTGAAGGAGTTTTGCAGTAAAGTATTTTGAGAACTTATTTTTCCTTATACACATTATTGGAGAAACTTTTTCTCGTTCGCTTGATTAATGGGTTCGCTAAAATCAACAACAAGAAGAAAAATGTATTGAGCTTACCTCATATCTTGACCCTCAGTCAAACTTGCTGTTCTGATAGTTAATATGCTGATTGTTCATCGCTTTCACATTAATTCTCTACCGTAACCCGACATTTCTAGCTTTCGGTCAACCAATGTCTCAGTATCAACCTGTTTTTCGTCATCCGTTAGACCAAAAACAACATAAAAACAATACTTTCTTTCTTCATTGTCTCTGCTAGTTTTACATTCTCTTTGTTTCTCATTTTCTATGGGCGGTTCTTGGAATTTTTAGAACAAGGATTTGATGTCGGGTGCATCATCGTGTATATGAATTATGCATATTCCCAGGCGTCAACATAGACCATTACATGGGCATTATTCGGATGATATTTTTGTTTTGTCAAATACTCACATTTATCTAGGGTGCCTATACACTTTCATTGCTTCCATTATTCCATCGAAAATTGTGCAATGCAAAAATTAATTTTTTACAAACTAACGGGGGAGGTGAATGTATCAGTAATTCGTTCCAAATATACCTACATGAAAATGATATTATTCAAAGCTTTTCTTGTCTAGACACCCCATCTTATAATGGTACGTTGGAACGCAAATCAAACATTTAGTCGAAATGTCTCAAACCTTATTAATCTATGCTCATATGCCTTTTTCATATTGGGTTGATGCTCTTCTCGCTGCTATTTATACTATTAATCGGCTTCACGGTCTAGTCATATATGACATTTCTCCTTTCCACTATTTATTTGGGCTAGGCTTGATTACTTGTTCTTTTGGGTTATTGGCCATGCTTGCTATCTTTTTATTATGTCCTGTGTCTCCCATAAACTAACACATCATTCTATGCCATGTGTATGTCTTGGGTGTGTATCAAGCCACAAAGGTTATCATTGTCTTGATTGGTCAAGTGGTCGAGCTTTTATCAGTCGTTAGGTTCAGTTTGATTATAAGAATTTTTCATCTTTCTTGAAAACCTTCAACTCCTAGTCTCGCAACTCACTGTTCCAATTCAACGCCTTCACTTTTTGTTTCCTCCATTTCTTCCTTGTACCTCTTTTGACCCTTAAGCTCCTCATTTACCTCTCTCTACTTCTCTAACTCAACCTCCTAACCCACCTTTCTCCTCCTTTCAGCCTGCCCAACTAGCTTTGAATTGGTTTTTGCCTCCACCGCCCCTCCCTTCAAATCCACTCATTGTGTCCCCAACGTGACTCCTTTTCTAACCAAATTCTTCCCACATGGACTTGCAAATCTTCTCTACATCTCCGTCTAGCTCATCTACTTCTGCTTGTTCTCTTTCCCTCATCCTGTGTTGACTAATCTCAAATCTGGAATTTTTAAACCTAATTTAAAAAAAAAAAAAAAATTCTCACTCTTTTCACGAAGAGAAACTGACTTGCTACTTTAAGGCCATTCTTGACTCATTTTGGAAAGCAGCCATGGGAGATGACTTTAATGCTTGGTCACCGATCACACAAGGGGATCCTCTACCATATGATCCTTCAAAGAATATAGTCAGTTGTCAATGAGTTTTTAAGATTAAGAAAAACCTGATGGACCAATTGAACACTTCAAAACTCGTCTCATTACACAAGGATTTAGGAAATAGGCTGGACCGAACTATAACGAGACTTTTATCCTGATTGTTAAATCCATTGTAATTCGGTTGTTCTCTCTATTGCGGTTCCATTAGGATGGGTCATACATCAACTTGATGTTAAGAAAGCCTTCTTGAATGGCACCATTTATGAGGAAGTTTACAAGTGCCAATCTCTCGGTTTCTCTAATACTGAGTTTCCAAATCACATGCGCCATCTCTAAAATGCCATCTATGGTTTAAAGCAAGTTCCACGTGCATGGTTTCTTCTCTTTTGTTGTTCTTTATTGTCTTTGGGTTTCATAGTAAGTGGGGCCAATCCATCTTTATTCATCTATGCTTGTTCTCGGGGTCATATGTATATTCTATTGTGCAAGTTTGGCAGTGTAAAGGTCAAGCTTGTATCTATCCCTTTGGCCTTGAAGACTTTATTGTCTCCTAATGATGGTGAGCTTCTTGATTCTCCAATGTTGTATCAACAGATGGTTGGTGCTCTTTAATATGTGTTCATGACAAAATATGATATAATTTATTGTGAACTTAGTTAGCCAATTCTTACATCAACCCAAATTACCTTATCTCCAAGTCGTCAAAAAAATATTTATTGGTATTTAGTTGGCATATCCACTATTGGATTGCTCACTTAGCAGTCTTCTCCCACTTCATTGATTGCTTATATGGATGCAGATTGGGTTGGGTGCCGCTACTTGACATTCCACCTCAAGTTTTTGTGTTTTTCAGGTGCCAATCTTATTTCGTGGCATGCCAAGAAGCAAACTACCGCAACCCATGCAATTCTAGAGTTTGAGTATCGCGTTATCACCCACTATGTTGCTAAAACTATTTGGATCAGTTATTTATTTTGTGAGCTTGGAGTCTTGCCTTTTAATTTTCTCACTATTTATTGTGACAATATCTCTACCACCTAACTTGCTCTCAATTGTGTGTTTCATGCTCACACCAAACACATTGAGTTGGATTTCCACTATGTTCGAGAACGGGTTGCTTTCGATGATCTAAGTGTTTGCTACATGCCTTTAGAAAATCTATTGATAGAAATCTTCACCGAAGGGCACCTAGAGTGTGTTTGGTTCAGCATTCCCAATGGGCTTTCAACCTTCAAAGCCCAATTGGGAAATGCTAGACTGTTTTGCAACAATTTTAAAGTAGCTTTCAAGTGAAAGCCAGCATTGAGAAGGTTGAAAGCCCAATGCTAATAGGGACTAGCTTTGAGCTTTCAACATTTGGCCAAATGCTGAAACTTATTTTTTTTTTCCAAAACTATCATTACTTATTCTTCAAATTTCTAATTTTTCTCTCGTTATTATTTTTTTAAATGCCAAAATAATGCTAAAAAAATCAAAATTATATAAATACTAAAAAAATAAATATATTTTGGTCTTTTAAAAAAATTATTTATATATTTGATTTTTTAGCATTATTGTCAAAATTTATATTTAAAAAATTACATACATTATTTTTTTCAATTTTAAAAAAATAAAAATTAAAAAATTCCGACGAAGAGTTTGGTCCTTTTTAAATATATATATATATATATATATATATATATATATATTATTTGATTTTTTAGCATTATTTTCAAATTCATATTTAAAAAGTCGCATACATTATTTTTTTCAATTTTAAACAAATAAAAATTAAAAAATTTCAATGAAAGATTTGGTCTTTTTTTAAATATATATATGTTTTTTTTATTTTTTTAGCATTATTGTCAAATTTTATATTTAAAAATTTCATACATTATTTTTTTTTTTTCAATTTTAAACAAATAAAAATTAAAAAGTTCCGATGAATGGTTTGGTCTTTTTAAAATATATATACATATATACATATGTATATATACATATATGTATACATGTGTATATACGTATGTATGTATACATGTGTATATACATATGTATATACATATATATGTATTTTATTTTTTTAGTATTATTGTCAAAATTTATATTTAAAAAGTTGCATACATTATTTTTTTCAATTTTAAACAAATGAAATTAAAAAAAAAAAACTAATATTAATCACGCAAATGGCTTTTCAAATATGTTTTCTACCAAATGACATTTCTCTCAAAATTGTTTCTCAAAGCATAGTTTACCAAACAACATTTGCATTAACCTAAAGTTTTTTAGGCTAAACTGCTTTGCCTTTTCCCAATGGGCATTCAAAATGTTGAACCAAACACATCCCTAGTCCACATCACGCACTATTGAGATCAATCTCTCAATTGTTACACCTATTTCGGTTTAAGGGGGAGTATTAATATGTAATTTATATGTATCATGGGGTATTCAACAATTATATTCTATTCGTACCCTTAGTCACTCCTACAAATACATATTATATAATCCCTTACTAGGATTGAACCACCCTAAACACTTTATCGTTATTTTCTCTTTGACTCTAAAAATCAATAGTACTTTGGTGTGAATCGATGCAATGTATCCTTGGTGCACTCAAATTTTCTTAGGATCGCCCATCTCCAATCCAATTATAAAAGATGAAAAAGCTGGTGAAGAGATTGAGGGCCCGTTTGTTTTCGTTTTTTTTTTTTTGTTTTTAAACAACTTTTCTGTTTTTTTTGTTCCCTTTAACAAAAAAGGAACAAAAACGCGTTTGGTTGCGTTTTTTTGTTCCAAAATTATTTTTTGTTCCTAGAAACACATCTCGAATAGAAACAAGAAAAAAAAAAAAAAATTGTTTCTTGTTTCTTAACAAAAAATCGAAACACTTTCTCTTTTTTCTTCTCTTTTCTTCTACTTTTCTTCTTCTTTTTTCTTTCTGTTTTCTTTGGCCGGTCGCCGGCCTCGGCCATGGCCGGCGATCGGCCATCGAGGGTCGGTGACGCCGTCGAGGGCCGGCGACCTCGCCGGAGCGTCGCCGGCCCCGACGAGGCCGAGCGTCGCCGGCCCCCGGCGAGGCTCGAACCTCGCCTTGGCCGGGCGAGCTCGAGCTCGCCCAGATCCGGCGAGCCGAAGCTCGCCAGTGCCTACGGCGAGGCTCGGCCTCGCCAGGGGCCGGCGAGCCTCGCCGTGGCTAGGCGAGGCCACCGGCCCTCGTCGGCCGGTCGCCGGCCATGGCCGAGGCCGGCGACTGGCCAAAAGAAGAAAAAAAAAAAAAAAAGAAAGAAAAATAAAGAAACTAATAATAAAAATATTAAAAAATTAAAAGAAATAAAAAAAAATACAAATTTACCAAACTTGTTTCGCTCATTTTTATTCCCTAACAAGTTTACCAAACCCTTTTTTTTTTCAAAATTGTTCCCCTAATGTAAAACACTTTTTTTTTTATTTCTATTCCTTGGAACAATTTTTAAACGAAATGTTACCAAACGCACCCTGAATTGCTTAACTTCGATATACAAAGAATGACCTTGGAAGATTCTTTTTTTTTTATTTGAATCCACATCGTGTATATGTGTGAATTTGTAATTAAATCTAAGTACATAAACACTTGCCATGTCATCTACTGATGTGGTACTATAAAAGCGCCGAACATTTTCTCTTTGGAAGCTACTAAGCATTATATCCACTATGTCAACGAAAGCTACTGAGCATTATATCCACCACGAAAGATTTCAATATAAACGAACGGCCTTCTTTTTCTTCTAAGTGGGCACAAAGGTAGTGGCCGAAAAGGGAGTTGCACCAGTAGGAACCGAACTATGTGCCTGCCAGAACGGTTGTCGACATAAGTGGCCAAGAGAGAAAAGAAAGAAGGAAGAGCGATCTGATAATACGACATCGCGTCCCGACTTTGGAAAAGGAAAACCCCACTCCACGACGAGTGGCCAAGGCCATGAAAGCTCGTCGTTTTCCGCTTAAATATGGACAAAGTCCTTTTATATATCGCATGCGCCGACTGTATCGGCATTCATTTAGACCAAAAATCAAAGTTATTTTGCAAAGCCAAGGCGATGTGCCACTATGTTTTCCTCGTGAACATTTGTCGTAGGCCCGTCCATTGAGACAACACCGCATGCATAGAAAAAGAAAGAGGGAAGTATTATAATAGTGGGAAATGTCAGTGTCGTGATGCTTACCAATTAGGGTTCATTTCCCACGTTTTTGTATAGCATATTAGCTTCTAGATATGGATCCTGAAATCTCACAGAGAGAGAGAGAGAGAGAGAGAGAGATCACTTAGGGTTTAGTTTGGATGCTGAGTCACTTGAACAAATAAAATATGTGTTCCATTGATGTGGGGACCTCCTAAGAGGGTAACTTGAATAAATCAAATTGCACCCTTGATTGGAAAGATCCCAATAATAAAATCGAGATGAGAATCGGCATTACATGAATTCATCCTTAAGTTGTCTACATAGTGGCTGTGACCAATGAGGTAGTTCTGATGATATGCGATTGACTTGATTTAGAAGAATGTATCTAGACAATCATTAATCAGCGGAGATATCTTTAGCTCTCACGGTGCCCTTGTTCAAGATCTTTGATGCATGTTGCGTAGATTCGGTCCCATGTAAGAATTTGTCGATATCTTTCACGCAAATTCAAAAAGAGCGGGACCGGGATGGATATCAAGCAGCAAAAGAGCGCAGCCTCTCTCTCTCTCTCTCTCTCTCTCTCTCTCTCTCTCTCTCGTCGTGATGTGCCATGATCTCGAAATTCCCAGATTCTTGATATCCTTTCTTAGCTTTCATCTTTAGCGTGATGCCGACCGCTCGAAGTGAGGGGGTAGCTGGCTCGTGCTTCGCCCGCATAAACCGCAAAATGGGTGCCGATTCGTATCTCCCCTTTTTTCTTGCCTATAGATGATTGATGATTGAGGATGGCCCGATTAAATAATGCACGGTCACATGACCCTGTTCACTTTCTAAATTGCATGAACAGGGGAATAAGTATATGGATTTCATAATAAAATGGCTCGCATATTGGCACGTGAAGGGATAAAAAGCAACCCCGTGGTAGGGTTCTAACATGCATGGTTCACTATTTCAGTCCCAAAGGTGGGTGGGACAATCTAAATAGATGGAAACCGAACTATTGTTCAGGTCTTCTTCGATTGCATGATGAAATATGACCGCCTCTAATGCTATAGTGGTCCTCTAATTTTGGGATGACGATGAATCTTATTGACCACATTTTGTAATTGACCATTGCGAATGTCGAAATTAGATGTCGGGTCGATATCAAGAGCTGTGGTAGGGTTGCTGTGTTATCGCCGAAGCATTCATCCAGGTCGGCCAGACATCATGTTATTTTTCGGTTGATCGAGGAGCAAATTATGTAAAGAGTATCTAACCACATATCGGAAAAAGTGGCATGAGAATAGGAGCTTTCAAGAGGAACCGCGCTTATCCGCTCGTCAAGTCAAAGGCCGACTTGAATGAATCGATCTAGCACGTGCACACGTGGTTCAATGAGCCAATTCAGTGGGTAACACTATTCAGAGTAAAGCGACTCGTAGGCCCTATTTATTTCATAACAAATTAATGACTCGAAAAATATTTTTTTAATAAAAAAGCGTTCATATCATTTGAAATAATTAATCAATGAATTTTTTTATTGATAAAATTTTATATCTAAATATTTTTGTAGATGATGGAAAATAATTTTTCATTTGATTTTATAAATATACAAATGATTAATTTTAAGAAAATCCTATTCAAATCATTTATTTTTCACGATACAAATGTATCATTAATAACCGGCTTTTAGCACATGGCAAATAAGATGGAGGTCTCTATCTTATCGTCTTTCCCGGACACTAAATTAACTGATTGAGATAACCTCAATGGGTGTCGAGATCATGTCACGGTGTTGCAAAAGGTTGGTTTAGCTGCGGGAACATCTCAATATGAATAGAACACAAGATGGAGACTACTAGAGCAGTTTAATTAACAACGTTTAATTTCAAGGGGACCCCCTAGTTACGATAGGTATGGCCCGTTGTACGTGCCTTTTGAAGCTGAAAACTCTGGAATGAGTACAGGCATCGAGCTAATTAATTGGACTAGGCCCCTCCCTTTTTGAAGCTCGTGTCCATTATAGCTGACTAAGTTTCTATGCCATGCAAATCATGCGATCGAATTTCATTTACTTAGACATTGCTTCTAGGCGGGGCTAAGTGCCAATAAGTCATGTACATTCAGTTTTATCAATATAAAATTACCAAGAAGGGCAGTTATTTCTACTTGCACACGTCTCTAGAGCACGGCCATGTTTCTCAATTATTAGCATTCAAAAATTTGAAATAGTATGATTGGCTTAATCATTAGCTCATTATCGTTTAGATTGGCTTAATCATGAGCTCGTCATCATTTAATATTAGATTATGCCATGATATAAAAAAAAAAAAAAAAAAAAAAGTTGGTTTAGCTGTGAGAACATCTCAATATGAACAGAATAGAAGATGGAGACTATGAGTTTAATCAACAAAGATAAATTTCAAACAGAACCCCAAGTTAGGGGTGATTGGTTCCAAGATGGGTCAATTCCCACCCTAGAATTGGGGACCGAACTAGAAGGTTGGTTCGTAGTTTGTGCTACCGGGAACTGACCTACCTAGTCCTAGAACCGAATTGGTCTAGTTTGGTTTCTAGGTGGGTTCAAGAACCTGCAGTATCTCCCTTTTTCCTAGACTCCTCAATTAGTCCCCTCACTCGCATTGGATTCATACACTCGCAAAGAGAGGTAAGAGAGTTTGCATGGACATAGATTCGACTGAGAGGAAAATCCACTTTGATTGTACGAGGACTTTGGTCTTATGGGGAAGTTGCCGTTGCACTTCCATGGCTTTTCCGGCAGGACAATGGGGAGCTACGGAAGAGGACACCAATATTGATGCGCACACGACGATGCCAGTTCACTACCTCTCGCTTGACGTCTTCTACTAGGCCACAACGCCTTGATTGACCGCCAGGGGATCGTTCACGCTCATGTTAAAGAAGATTAAGGGCGGCAAGCTCCCCTCCGTCACCAATCAATCGGATGGGCACGAAGTCGAGATCGACTGGGTCGATGACCACTTAAGTGATGGGGCCTGCAAGGGTAACGAGAGTGACGCTCACAGTTTTCGCAAGCGTCCCTTGAAAGGTAACGCGCCACTCGTCCACATGTATTCTCGGCACTCTAGACGAACCCGCTCGCGAGCTGACAGAGGCAAACTAAAAGGAAAGAGCAACTTGTGGAAGGCGAGACTCGAGATGGCATCGAGCGAGAGGCGTGAGCACGACTGGGAGTAAAGAATGGGTAATTAGGGTTTTCAGCTTGACTGAGAGTGAAGAATGGGCAATTATGAATTAGGGTTTTTAGTTTCGTAATAATTAGAGTTATAAAAAAAAATTATTGATCTGGTCTAGGTGGTTCAGTTCACGTCTAAAATCAGGAACTAGACCGATTATCACTAATTCCAAATTTTAAAAACCGGAAATCACCTAAAACCGGCCAATTCAATCCGGTTCTTTTGCTCATCCAGAATGGCCATTGCATGCACCTTTTGGAGCCGAAATCTCTGAGATGAATACACACATGGAGTTATGTAATTGGACTAGGCCCCTCCCATTTTTGGGGCAAACGCGTGTTATAGTTGACTAAGTTTCTATGCCATGCAAATCACGTGATCGATTTCATCTACTAGGCATTGCTGCTGGTGGGGCTAAGTACCATAAAGTTATGCACATTTAGTCGGGCATAAATTATATGTATTTTTTTTTTTATAAATAAAGCTCCCTGGGAGGGCAATTATTTCTACTTCCACACGTCTCTAAAATACGGCCATGTTTCTCGATTATTATTAGCATTCTGAAATTTAAAATAGTATGGTCGGCATAATCATGAGCTCATCATCTTTTAACATACGATTAAATATTATTTTACTATTTAAATTTGTTTTAATTCTCTTTTTTTCTTCAAATTTGCGAAACACGATTTTTGGGAAATGACTTTTGGATGTGAATATCCGCGATACTTGCTTGTACAAAAGTACAAATGCTATTGACAAAACAAGAATGAAAAAGAAAACTCGACGATATTCCACTCTACCGACATTCATCCATCTAAGTTTCCACGATGGGGAGCTTTTAGTGGACGGACCACTTCCCTGTGTTTCTTCTAATGCCGCTGAGATTCTATCATTCACGGAATTATACACGTTAGTGATACAAAGAAATTTCTTGTTCTTTCAACAAATTTAGCAGATTTATTTTTTATCTTTTATATGCACATATGCAGTAATTCTTGTCATGAGTATGTTGTTCTCATTATTTTCTGTTTTATAATAGTAATTATTTGGTAGGTTTTGCAAGTGTTAGAATATCCAACCCAAAAATTTAAGTTAATAAATTTGGTACAATATAACAAATAGTAATGCACACATGCAAACTAAATTGGGATAGAATTGGGTTCCAATGTCATGTTAGGAGGTCCATTTCAAAAGCTTTAACTAACATATGGACAGAGATCATATGTATAAAAAGAGTGTAAACGTGGTATCCCTACGACAATAAGGATTTTTTAAAAATTTTATCATAATATTGATGGGACATAATAATTGGCTCGACAAGAAGAAGTGATTAATCATAGTGAATAAATTCCATTGCCTTTCTCCACTCAGCGTTCGTATAGATAGATTCTTTTCTTTTTTTCTTTCCACTCTTATCAAATGTCTGATCAAGTGGCGGGCCGATCGTAATTATCGTGTAATTTCTCAGTATGATGGCCACAATTATATAGACCTTTTACGATAGTACAATTTCCAATATATGACGATGACCATATAATAATTAAAAGTGTTCCTCTCATTCTTCAGCCTTCATGATGTCACTAGAGTCCCACATTATCTCAATCATCAGCGTCTATGGTAAGCGTCGATCTTTCGAGTCATGTCCGACTCGTTCTTTGTGTCTGGAAAAAAATTCACTTCATCAAGATTTCAAAAAGAACTCAATCTTGATTAAGTTTATGTTATCTTTATTTCATGACTTCCCAATTTTGTTCTCTAAATTTAAGGCATTGTTAAGAAATGCGAATAAAATTTAAGAAACGATACGAAAAGTTGGCTAACTAGAAAAAGCAAAAAAAAAAAAATGCCATGGTCAAAAGGAAGTTGGTAACTCTATTAGGTGATATTTAATGAGAAAGTTAGTGAGTCACGCAAATTTAGTTTGTAATCTCTGAAAATAGAGTTAGTAAATGTGAGGGGTTTCCAACCACGGCAAACAAAAATTGGACTCAATAGAAAAGTTGATAAATTTAAAAAATAAAAAATAAAACGTTGGTAAGTTACTTAAATAAAGGTTAATAATTTAAAACTAATCAATAATGTAATATGACTAAAGTCGGTAAATCACTTTCATTTAGGTTATAATTTTATATAAAAGTCACTCGAAGATGTTGGCAAGACCTGCAAATATGAGTTCAAAAGTCACTCAAAAATTGCTAATTTGCCAACTACCAAAGGTCTTAATTTCCTAAAAATATCGATAAATTACCAATAAATTATCTAGAAATAAGTCACCAATTTTTTTTTGTTTTTTTTTTTATGAATGTATTTCAGACACTTATAAACACTTCTTGAAATATATCAACACACAAAAAAAAAATCAATATTTTTTTAACACCGAACAATAGGACTGTGCCAATTCTTCTTCCTGCATCCTTGTCATGTTTTCTCGCACATTGACTAAGACTACGAAAAAACACGTATGAGGAAAAGACAAAAGAAAAAACAAGTGAAGACTCTTTAAAATCTAAAAATTTGCAATTTTGACTTCATAAGGGGGCCAAATCATGGCTTGCCACTCACGAGGTCACATGAAAAGCCAATAGAGCATAGAACCAAGAGTAGGTATCATTATATCATATTTGAATTAGAGAGTAAACATCTCAAATAAATTTATAAATTTATGATTTAGTGAAGTTAACAAATCATATGTTGTCACTCGCTTGATTACGTGAAAAGCAAGTAGAGAGTAGAGTTTTGAATAGATATCATTTTTAAATTATAAACCGTCACTCAAGTGATCACGTGAAAAACATTTATAGAGTAAACATCTCTAATAGATTTATAATTTAGTGAAGTTAACGAATCATATGATGTCATTCACTTGACTACATGAAAAGTAAGTACAGAGTAGAGTCTCGAATAGATATCGTATTTTAATTACAGGCAAATTAATCGGACGGATGACATCACAAGTGCTAAATTTTCTAAATGCTTACGCTGCGTACCTAATTTATTTGGCTATCCACTACGCTTGAACCTACATGACACCGACAAACAGGAAAAAGCCAGTAATTTCTTACCCCACCAACTTTAATTAGAGTGGAGGAGAACACAAATCTGGCTCGGATCTGCAAAGTACGGCGACCTCAATCAGACTCGAAAAAGGCAAAATACACAGGGCGGTGTCGTCCTTGCTCTTCTCGACCCGACACGACAAATGAATAATATGCGAAAAGCGCGAGGATGCAAAGTAGGACTAGAACACGTAGAGAAACACAGATGCAACGCATCGGTTGTCCCTGTCTCTCCGCGGTTCCCATCAGGCAACGATCTGTGCCACATCTTGCTCGGCGTCAACGTTTTGCTCATCTGCGCAAGGAATTGAAAGATTACCTACCAGAAATGATGTGACCATCGATAAATTAAATACCATGTTATCGAGAACGTACGCAATTACACGAATAAGACCGCATTCACTGGATCGGATCAAGCAATAGGACAGTTATAAGATCATTTTACTGGTCGGAAGTATCCATTTATATTGACTTTCGTGCCGGCTTGAATGATGATTCGGTATCATCTTGAACTTGGACCTTTGCCCTGGCCTCTTTCTAAAATAATATATCTACACAGCAATCCAACTCCCTCTTAGGTTAACCCAAAATCTGTAAATGTCGGTTGCTATCCACGTGACATGTTGCATCCTTTGTTATTTACATCTGTTCTGGCGCAGCACATAAAAATTACCATGTGGGTTACCAGAAAAAGGAAATTTATTTGATGGGAATTAGTAAATTGTACGTTTGGGTTGCCTGGTGCCTTATGGCCACCATGCAAGTTGCGAATATTATTTGGGTGTTTCTATCAAAAGCAGCTCGCGCGCCGTCGCTAGTGAATAATAATGCGTACAAAAATTACTGTGTGGGTTACAAAAATATTAATTTCGTGGGAACATGGGATGAACATAAAATCACATGCAACAGGTAATTAGTGCTGGACGTTGGAGTTGCGTGATGCTTTATGACCACCATGCAAGTTGCGAATATTTTTTGTGGCATCTATCGAAACCAACTTGCGTGCCGTCGTTGCTAAATAATAATGCATCTTTATCTAGACACAAATGTGACGCAACAAAACCCAGGAACATTGACCAATTAATTCTTAATTCATTGTATGAATTCAACTTAGTGTCGATAATAACTAAACTACCACGTCAGTGATTTCAAATGAAAATTGACCAGAATGATTGTCTTGGAATTTTACACAAAGATTTAGGCTTAAATAGACAAAATTGTAAAGTCAGAACCAAATTGATATCCATAGATTGATTTAGTAATTTTTTCTAACGTAACACAGTAATACAATGTTCAAACATTAGGGTAAAGCGTTTTGAGGGGTAGATCCAAAAAACCATAAAGCTTGACTCCACTACATGACATTCAACCTTTTGTGTTTTTCAAAAGGAGTTGGTAACATGACACAACTGTCTTAAAGAGAAGCCACGTGATGAGTGACTAAGATTAGCTTAAGGTGGATCGTCAATATCGATGCAATGCGACAAAGGGAGTCGAGGTACGCGACATCATTACGTTCTATGCGTATTATATGCTCCCGAGCACCAACCGTTTCTGGAAGGAAAGCAACCGAGAGAGAGAGAACAAATTCCAAGACGTTGAATTGGTCCATCGAGCAGAGATCATCTCTGCCTAGGCTGATACCCACTTCGTGATTTTATTTATGTTGCGTTCGCGTGATGCAAATTGAACGAGATGTTAGGTTTTCAGACGCATGCTTGACGACCCAACATCATATGACGAGAAGGAGTTACTTTCTAGCAAACGAAAAAAATAAGAAAATAAAAATTTGACGAAATCAGACATAGAGATGTAAAGAAAACAACGTCAAAGGTATGCTGCCAGCCTGTAAACCTAACAAGTTAGTTGAGGAAATACTCTTTTTTATTTTTATTTTTCTTTCTTTCTTCTCTCTTTTTCCACCAACCTGGGACTTCGTTGAGGAAAAAAAAGGAAAAAATTTATAAATTTCAAAAACTTAAAAATTATCCACATTAGTACTAATTGTACTAAGTAAAGCAACTAGTAATCACGTCAGCAATTTCTAATCAAAATTAGCCGAAAAAACTATATTAGTAAGTTATCAAAAGGTTTAGGACTAAAATGACCAAATAAAATATTTATGATTAAATTGACACAAGTATAATAAACTTAAGGCTTTTTTGATGATCACTCCATTTTGTTTTGTGATTCTTATCTTTATGTCCGTTGTGATCAAGATGAAACAGAACATAGAACCATTGATCGAGGTGGTAAATAAAAGAATTTTATCAAAAGACTCAAGTGTGATTTCGATATATTTGTTAAATGAACAAATAATTAAAAATTTGTATTATTCTATGCAATGGCTTGTTTAAATTGGATTAATACTGGTAAAAATCCTAGGCTGGTTCCTTATGACACATGTACTCTAAACTAATCTAATCTTGGAAAATCTCAAACTACTACTCTATAACACATTTATCTTAACCTAATTTTTGTCTCATAAAAAATCTCAACTTGGTACCCGACCCAAATGTATTCTCTCTTAGCAATTTGGGATTAGAAGTGGAGGGTCAGGTTTAAGTCATGGAATATTAATTTGAGATTTTTTTTTATAAGATGAAAATCAGTGTGGGGGTGAATATGTGATGACAAAACCAGTTTAGAATTTTTTTTCTTTAACGAAATTAATGCAGGGTAAATGTGTTATAAGAGTGCTAATTTGTGAGTCTTAACTATATTTACCCTATTGAATTAGACTCTCTTTTTCAATAAGAATATTGTAGCAATTCACTCCCAACAAAAACTAATTCCCTTTCATAAATGGAGGTCCCAAAGTGACTCCGACTTGGTAGCACCATTTTCGACTTCCGCCTTTTTTGTAATCCAATGCTGATTCCTTTGAACAAGCATTGTTAGAGTTGTCGCCTCATTGATTCTTTAGCAGCAAAACCAAGGTCAAATTACCCTTTGTTTATCTAAGCACCAGGGGAAGATAAAATTATAAATTATCATTCCATTACAATAGCACAATCTATATCTTTTATTGCAGTAAAAAAAATTTCTATACACGAGTAGTTTCTACATCATAAGGTGCATGTGCAGTGAGTTGGTCATCTGCTATGACAATGCACACACCTCAAGATCTCGAGGCCGCTCACGAAATAAAATAAAATTTCATCATAAAAATCATTTAAATAACAAAGCTACGAAATTATTAATCTTATGAATTGGCAAAGAGAGGAGGTCTATTTTTAATTTTATTTTAAAATTGTTAGTATGAAAATGGCTAGAGTTGGATATACAAATTTATCATCATAAATCTATAACCCCCTATTTTATCACCTAATAAAACATAAAATAGCTTTTCTAGGAGGTAATTAAAAGAATCTAATGTCCAAGCACTCATCAATTCCAAGATTAGCAAATTGATCAGCAAGACGATTTCTTCCTAAAGTTATGCTGCACTTTAAACTCAAAGTAAAAGCTCAATAGTCTTTTGATATCTTTAAGCAAAGACTAATTTTTTGTCTATTTAGGAACATTGAACTTTAACTCTTTGAAACAAAAGGAAAACTAAATCTAAATATCAGAAGTTTTAGAAAGGGAATTATTTTGTTTGTATATTGAATTCTAACGGTAAAAAAGAATTAGGTTTCCTGAAGATTGTGTTTTCAACAAACTAATTTCTACGGAAATAAATTCTAACAATAAAAAGGAAAAATAAGAAAAGAAGGAAAGTATGGCACCTGTTTAAATTACAATTAAATGATTCGAGGCAATTATTTTTTGTTGTTGAAATTTAGGTGAATATAGTCATATAAGGGGTGAAAACAGTGCTGCCCATTCTTTATTATAATTTCATATTTTTGACACTGTCCATCACGAAACACCTTGAAAATTATTGGGTGGTTTTAGTGAAATTTACTAATTAAAGATTTGCGTATGAAATTCGTTTTGAGTTTGCTTCATGCGCAAAATAGATAAGAAACTATATCGAAAACTCCCCCTTAACAATGACTCCTCTAGGACCTAAACATGTCCTTAAAATGCTTCATCCTTATTCAATTTGGCCTCGAAACTTTCAGGATATAAAAGCACTTAGAGGGTATTCCCCCTTCCAAGGAAGACATATATACAGAGGGGAACTTTAGGGGTGTTAGGCATGCGAACGCAGTCTTGTCAGCTCATCCGGGTTATCAAGTAGGTGGAGCGCGAGGTTACCATATAACTAGACATCAAGGATCCAAGTACCCCATCGCCCTGAAAGTCATTGTTGGGGGTGGGGGTGTTTTGGTGAAATGACTTTTGGGTTTTGCTTAATGCGCAAAATAAACAAGAAAGGATATTGGAAACTCATCCTCAAAACAGCTGTTCACGGACATAAAATTCCGTGCCTCCCTCGCTCTGCGTGGCCGCGAGGAAACTCCAGCACGCACAAAGCCATTTCATTACATTTGAGAGAGAGAGAGAGAGAGAGAGAGAAGAAAGCGGAGAAGTCGGTGAGACCGCAACGACGGGCAAAGCAATCGTGCACCCTCCCTTCTTGACTCGAAGGACTCGGAAAGAGACAGGCCCGTGTTTTCATGGTCAACACAAAAGTTCTTTCCACTCGGGGACTTCCCCTCCCTCGCTCTGTCTCTCTCTCTTTCTCTGCTGCCTCCCTCCCCGTCCGCGTCTCTCTCTCCCTCTATAAAATAAGCCCCTCCCTCCCTCCTACATCTGCCTCACCCCCTCAACGATCTCACAGTACAAAGCGATACCGCATTAGCAGGTGCGTGCTCCCTCCCTCTCCCTCTCTCCCTCTCTCTCTCTCTCTCTCTTTAATTCAATCTCGCACCTCTCATTCGAGTCTTCGAGCCATTTCGGGAGATGGGCTTGTCTCAAGTTACCGACTTTTTTGGTCGTCGCTCTGCAAACTCTTGATCTGATTTCTGCTGTCATGTCGCGGATACGCTTTTCTCTTTCATGGCTTCCTGTTTGCTTCTCTCTTTTTTCTTCCCTTTTTGGTTCTTTTTTCACTATGGCATCTGTTCGTGTCGAGATTTGATCACCGCGCGAGACTTTTTTTATTTTTCCCTAAGCCTTTCTTTGAAAGTTCGCTTGTCTTCTTTTCTGACCATGCCTTTCGTGTCATTATCATCATTGGTTCCAGCCTCCGGGTCTGAATCTTTCGTTGATTTCTGGGGCAATCAATTTGTCTGGAGCCTCACAGTAACGTAGCTATTCGTAACTGGTCCTCAACTTCAAATTTGCTTCGAACCGCGTCATCATCACTTTTCCAGTTCTCGGAAACTTCTCGTGGAGTCGTCTTAGTTGACTAGCGTCAAAGGCGAGGCTAGAGCTCGGCCTGCTTCCTAGAAGTTCTTTACTCAAAGCTGATTACTTATAGCCCCAAGCACGCTGGTCCAATCATCTTACTCAAAAAACTTCTTTCGATCTTTCTTCTGCACCTTGTTCCTGTGCTTGCAGTCCGCCGTCCCCCCTCACCCCGGTTCTCTTGAGTTCTCTTGAGCTCTCTTCGCCTTCTATTTTTGGAAAGGAGACACGTTCGTCCACATTCATTGTTTCGCTCAAGTAATTCTAGGCTGCGGTAGTACAGGTATTCATGTTCAATGATTGTGATGTTATCCGTTTGCCTGGAAAGCTCAAGTAACAGGGGAGAGAGTTGTTAGGATTTCGATGTTTATCTTTTTGTTTCCTTCCTATTCCGTGTCTGCTTTTAATTTGCAAATGAAAAGAAAGTCCAAAGATGCCAGCTTTTCAGCACAAAGTCGAAACCATACCTATGTTTTCCTTCTTCTTTGAAGCTTTTGCTTAACTGGGCCACCAGCTGTTATTGTCTGCTCGAAGTCCTGAATTTCTTTTTTTAATCTGCAACTACTCCTTGTGCTGACTTTTGGTTTCGATAAATAGTTTTGATACATTCACCTGTTTCTCTGTCCTTTCCAAATAGTTTCGATACATTCACCTGCTTCCCTCTTGATCCCTATTTAAACCCATGAGCCCAACTATTGTCGTGCCAGATTTGAGATTGGCTTTTCTTGTCTAGTTTCTCAAGTTCTGCTTCATGTTGAACAGTCCAAGGTTGGTGAATATGTTGGAGAAGATGGAAACAATCAACCTCGACAGAGTGATAGAAGAATTCGAGGCGATGACCAGAGATGCCGGGAGAGTCCAGAAAGAGACCTTGAAGAGGATCCTATACGAAAACGGCAATTCTGAGTATTTGCAGAGTCTGGGTCTTGCTGGCAGAACAGACCTCGAGAATTTCAGGGCTTGTGTTCCCATTGTTACTCACAAAGACTTGGAGCATTATATACAGAGAATTGCTGATGGGGACTCTGCCCCTATACTCACAGGAACACCCATTAACACTATTTCATTAAGGTAATAAAACACGCATGCTTAAATTCACCTGAAGGTCTAGTTAAATAATTAGTCCATAGCCGTCTGATGGAGTTATATTTAATGCTTTTGCAGTTCTGGTACTACACAAGGAAAGCCTAAATACGTCCCTTTCAATGATGAGTTGCTCGATACTACCATGCACATTTATCAGACCTCTTTTGCCTTTAGAAACAGGTATACTTTCGGAAGGGATTCTCTGGTTATGTTTCGTTCATCTTTGAATATCCTTCTGAGCTAATATATCTCTGTGGAATAATGGAGATGTTCTCTTATTAAATCATACTCAAGCTGAACTCTTGTTTAGTTCTTTAAGTAAACCATTTCTTTTTTTGTTTAATCCTTGCAACTGTCCATTCACCACTATTATCGTTGATCATCCTGTTTTGGAACCTTGCTCGAATCCGTTACGGATACAACACAGATGGTCTTGTGGTTTAGATTGCATCTCCTTAAAGATGATGTCTTTGCTGCAGGGAGTACCCAATCGAAGGTGGGAAGGCGTTGCAGTTCATATATAGCAGCAAGCAATTTAAAACAAAAGGTGGTCTTACTGCAGGCACTGCTACCACCAACCTGTTCCGTAGCTCGCAATACAAAAGTACAATGAAGGCAATGCAATCACAGTGTTGCAGCCCTGATGAAGTGATATTTGGTCCTGATTTCCACCAATCCCTGTACTGCCATCTCTTGTGTGGGCTTCTTTATCGTGACGAGGTACAATTTGTGGCGTCCACTTTTGCTCACAGCATTGTCCATGCATTTCGAACATTTGAACAAGTCTGGGAGGAACTATGCAACGATATACATTCTGGGGTGCTCACCAGCAGAATTACCGCTCCATGCATCCGGGCAGCTATGTCGAAACTGCTCAAGCCGGACCCTGCCTTGGCTGATCTGATACGCAAGAAGTGCTCAGGATTGATTAACTGGTATGGATTAATACCGGAGCTTTTCCCAAATGCTCAGTACATTTATGGGATTATGACGGGATCAATGGAGCCTTACTTGAAAAAGTTGAGGCACTATGGAGGGGAACTACCTCTGTTAAGTGCTGACTATGGTGCATCTGAAGGGTGGGTTGGAGCAAATGTTAATCCAAAGTTGTCGCCTGAATTGGCGAATTTCGCTATACTCCCTAATATTGGATATTTCGAATTTATCCCCTTAAAAGAGTGTACTGATATGCTTGAGGCAAAGCCGGTGGGTCTAACTGAAGTGAAGGTTGGTCAAGAGTATGAGATACTCGTTACCAATTCTGCAGGTACTTAAGTTATTAATTGTTTTCTTCTACTTTACTTTACCCTGCTACTACCTTTTTTTATTGTACGGTAGATATGAATTGAAGCCTTTAGTTATGAACTGGCTCTTCGTGGCTAATTATGGAAAGTTGTAGCTAAGATGTGCTTCTCATGCCGTATTACATATCTGCAACAGGCATGTTGTCTGTCACTCAATATAGTTTTAAGTTGTGAAGAAGCTGCTTCAGAGAACTGCCCTTTCAGTTCATTCATATGCACTTGCAACCAATGCTTGGTGTTTGTTTCTGTCCCAAAGTTCAATAAGTCAAATCATCCATTTTTTTTTTTAATTTGATGCATGCAGGATTTTACAGATATAGGCTCGGAGACGTGGTGAAGGTGGTGGGCTTTCATAACAAGACCCCAGAACTCCAATTTATATGCAGGAGAAATCTCTTGCTCAACATCAACATCGACAAGAACACAGAGAAGGACTTGCAGCTTGCAGTTAAAGCAGCTGCCAACCTGCTGGCAGAAGATAAACGCGAAGTAGTGGATTTCACCAGCCACGTGGATCGATCAAAGGAACCTGGCCACTATGTGATATTCTGGGAAATTAATGGAGAAGCAAGTGACGACACTTTACAGGAATGTTGCAATTGCTTAGACCAGTCATTTGAAGACGCAGGCTATGTGAGTTCGCGCAAAGTCAATTCCATAGCGCCACTTGAGCTGAGAGTCCTAAGGGGAGGAACCTTCCAAAGGATCCTGGACCATTACTTAGGACTAGGAGCTGCTGTCAGCCAATTCAAAACCCCAAGATATGTGGGGCCTACGAACGATGCTGTCTTGCGGATCCTGTGTGGCAATGTCATCAAGAGCTACTTTAGTTCTGCTTATTAATTAAAATCCTTTAGATTTGATTTCATTAGTTGCTTCTGGATTGATCCGAATCTGTAAATGGCATAAAATGTGATTTGATCGTCCTTCCCATCCTTCCCAACTGCAAGTTCTGATCACATTGAATGCATAGTAATTTTTCAAAGTGCAGTACATTTCATTAAGTATGATGGTTTTTGCTTTGGTTCAGCATGGACCAGTCACCTTGTTGACATTGTCAATCTCTGCGTTGCTCATTTTCATGCTGAAAACAAATGTATTCTGCGTTCGTCCCGCTTTAACTTCCTTAAGTCTTCTCTTTGATGTCATGGAATTAAGTGTGACTACTTGTAAGTCCTCATGAGTCTTAAGTTCATTCATCCGATCCCTTTCTTAGAATTAAAAGTGCTTGTGGTGCTGTCGATGAATTTGCCAACCCCAATTCCGTTTTGTTGCTTCGGAAGCTTGCTACGTCTGTACAATGTCATGTGACGGGAAAGTGTAATATATCATATCACTGGTAATCCTGATCTGCAGATCCCAATCTCTCCATTTGTACAATTTAAATTCTCAAGGGAAGAATTTCAAGATACAGTACAAGCTTCCCAGTTTTGGGAGCTCTCATGTCAGCTGAACAACACATTCCCATTACATCAGCCCATCTCTTCGCATGAGGATGGGGGAATTCGTGGTCTATGTGATGTAAATTAATGGACTGAGTGTTGTCACTAGTCGATTGTTTAATGTTGGTTAGCCTGTCTAGAACCTATTGACAAGGATTGTGGGCTAATATTTTTAGCGAGCGGATCTGTCGTTTTCCTCAACAACTCTGAGACACTTAGCTGGCCCATCGTGAAGGGGAGAGAAACTTGTTCCAACACATGTCTCGTGATACCGCGAAGTCCCCTTCTTTGTGATGCAAACGCTTGCAGGAATTCTTTCATGGAAGAAGGCAAAGAGATGATAAGGGCAAAAGCAGAAGAATCCGAAGCCGAAGATGGGGAAGCATTGAAAGTGTGGGACTGCGGGAGCCCTTTGTATGATGCCTTCGAGTTGGTGTCGCTCAGTCACGTCATAGAGAGGCATCTCATGGCTTTCCCTCGCGACAGAAAATCGAGATCGCAAAACAACTGTGCTCACGTCACATCGGTCTCTTGCCCCGAGGATGCAAACAAGGCGTGTAAAGTCCCGTCCTGGCGAGAAATTTTGAGGAAGAGGATGTGGAAGAGGTTCAGAATGAGCAGACGCGGCAAGGAAGGCCCAAAGAAACTGAAAGTCGGTCCTGATCGTGGCTTCTCTTGCAAGATTATGTGGACGAAGATTTGCTTGACATAAGCAAAACCGAACAGGTTACTTGTATAGTTGATTACGGATTTTCCTCCTGTTCCCTCCACGGTTTATCTTCTTGTTGTTCTTCATGACTTGTCGCGTAAAGAAGTCGACAGTGTCTCCCTCTCTTTCGATCTCTGTTCCTTCCCGGCTTGCAACACGTTCTCCTCTGTTTCGCGCTTGTTTCGTCCATCTTGTCGACTATGGAAAAACTCTTTCTGCGTATTCTCTGAAAGGTACGTGATGAACATAGGCCACGCCATTGCCGACTCTCTGTACAATCTTCTGATTCACTTGAATTCATCACAACAGGTACCTTTATAGGATGGCTTTGGTCGCTCGGGTTTTGCATAGAATATGATAAGAAGAAGTCTTCGACGGATCACGTGATCCGCAGTTGTTTAACAATGTCCTATCCTTTTGAGCGTTCAACGGATGTTTGAGTATGCTAATGCTAAGGCTAGGCTGAATCATGTTACCTGTCGTTAGCCACTGCTGTTCGAGCAGGCACTTCAGCAATGGTGACGGTGACTGCTATGCCTAGTCGTTTCCCTCATTTGGATTACAACTTCGGTCTTGTCCAGTTAAATGCAAGCCCAAATCACGCACATGCACAAGCGCAGTGGCTTGTTGACGATTGACATGATGACTGACGAGTTGATCATTGGAATCCTCAAAAGAGAGCTAAAATTCGAGTCTGTTAATATATTCAGCCGATGCCAATTTCACTTGAAAAAACTTAAATCAATGAATTGCAGACCAATTGATAGTCCATTTGTTTAGCGGAAGACATTTTCTGAGAATTCATTTTTCTAATTTTTTGTGTTTAATTCATTTAGGAAAATGAGTTAACAGAAATTATTTTAAATTTAGAAAAATTACTTTCTCAAAGAGAAAATCAGAAAATATTTTCTAAAATATGATTAAATATCAATACTTGGACCCAAAACTCTACACTTTGGCACGGAAATTCCAATGTTGATTTCTGAGTCCCAATGTTCGGGACCATGTCTCCCGAAGGTCGGGCTCAAGTCCATCAAATTTGGGCTGGAGACCTTGATGCTCGGGCCGGGGCGCTTAGCGCCAACACCTGAGTCCATCAAGGCCACACCCAAAACCCTTGTGCTCCTACCCGATGCTCTGGCATCTACACTCGGTTCCATAAAGGCTGTGCTTGGATGATTAACGCTAGCTCTAGTCCCAACCCTTAGGCTCCAATCCACAAAGACCATGTCCTTGGCTCTCAAGTTGAGGTCCATGGTTAATAAAACATTTTTATTATAAAAATAAAAATATTTAAAAAATCGACTTTTTAATTATTTTTATATCTTAAAAAATTCAAAAATTTTTTTTTTTATCATTTTAATCTTTCTTTTTTTTTTTTTTTTTTCTTCTTTTTTCTCTTTTCTTTCTTTTCCCTTCTCCTTGTTCCTCCACCAGCTACTTGGCCAGTAGCTTGGCAACTAGCCATGACGCAGGCCGGCAAGCTTGAGGCTCAATTGAGGTCGGCTAGCTCCCCAGATTCAGGTGAGCTCGTGCTCACCCAAGGCCAATGAGCTCGAGCACAAGCTCAAGGCTCATTAGATCCAAGCAAGCTCAGTCGAGGACAGGGAGCTCGTGGCTCGCTAAATCCTAGTGAGCTCGAGCTCAAGGCGGCTTGTGGCCATCGTTGAGGCCCAGCAACCGCATTAGGAGAAGGAAAAAGAAAAGGAATAAAAGAATAAAAATTAGAATTTTTTTAATTTAGATAAAGTCATGAAATTAAAATCATTTTATGATTGAAATCCAAATATCAAAAAATGTTGGCAGTCACATATCATCAATTAAAGGAAGATTAACCATTATTCGGAATGTATTTTTCTTTATCATGAAGTTTCTCTTCAAATAAATCCAACTTAATATATAGTAACTATTCTACAATATATCAATTTTCTCACGTGGGATTTTTTTAAAGTTAGAGGTTCGTATTTTGAAGTCAAGGGTTGAACAATCACTTAGTGCCGTCAACGAGTCGTCCTCCAAGTTTTTTTTTTTTTTTTGTTGGTCGGTAGAGTCGTCCTCCAAGTTTGACCGCAAGACAAGTGGACCCCTTCAGAGGCCGTCCAGCGGACGTCTCGTACGTGATTTATACGGAGAATACTACGTCTTGGTCGAGGCGTTTTCTTCGTGGAGATGGAAGCGTTTCGAGCCGTGAGGTAATTCACAATAATTGATCAATCATCGAGTAATTACGTGAAGTTAACCACCGCGTGATTTGGGGAAACCCAAGACAAAAAACATTTAAGCGTGTGAGCAATGGGTATCCCTACAATTGTTCGATTGATTAGTAAATTATTTACAGTTAGATTTCTCTATATATAAATAATAACACTCGAAACGATTCATGTAAATTTATGATGTTCTTTATTATTTCTTTTATATTTCTCTCATGATTTCATTCTCTTGAATTGATTTATCGTTTCTTATCGACGACTTCAATCAACCAACTATTAAGTTAACGATTGGTGGATAATTTTTATTTGCCTTCTTTACCATCTTTTTACAATTAATTTACCAATTACTTTTGTGCTGCTCTTTTGACTCTCTCTCTCTCTATTACCAATTTCCCTTCTCCCTAATAAAAACTCTTTTCTTTAGTTATTACTTTTACTTTCTTTTTTTTACCCTCACCTTAAATTAACAATTATTACATAAAATTATCAATTTCTATCCAAGTGACTCGCCATTTTTTCTCCCGATTAAGTAAATCAAACTAAAAGGTTGGTAAACTAAAAAAAAAGAATTCAATGAATAATTAACTCAAATGAGAGACAACCACTCAAAACCTTGATAAACGTTAGGAAAAAAAAAAGCCCCATGCTTTTTTTTTTTTTTTTTTTTTTTTGCCAACGATTTTTTACACTTGCCAAGGCCTATTGAAATCAGTATTTTTAGGCAAGGAACAACAGAAATTTGCTCTATTCCATCCTCGTAAGATTGGCCGAGCAATCACTGAGGTTTACCTCAGTGGCCACCCTTCTAACATGAAAGGGAGAGGTGAGAGGTTCGAATCTTCACCTTCTTGGGGGGGGGGGGGGTTGGGGTGGGGACGAATTAATTTCAGGAGTGAGTTTCGACTCCCACGCCCTGCAAGGAGTTAGGGCAAAAGTTTAAGAGTGGGCGTTAGAATATGCGTAAAATAGGACCGAAAAAAAAAAAAAAAATTGGCCGAGCCTGACAATAGGCATCAAACATCATATCTCGCCAATGGACTTACCAAGGCCGCCTCGCAGCAGTCCAGCGTCGACACACACCAACCCAAAATCCAAAGGCAAAAGGGGCCCAAAGTCATGCCGTTCTAAGAGGGATCCAACATGCTGGACTTGGTATCGCCATGTGCATTTATCGGCCAAGGAACGGCCCGTGCAACCCTCATGAGCCGACAACACAAGCCCAGCCTTTTTGTCTATAGATTGTTCCTAAAAATGGTACGACAAACCACATCCTCACACCAGAATGTAATATGCCTAATTTAGCTCGGGCATCCGATCCTCGAGTGAGACATACACTTCATTTCAGGAGAGCGACATCACCCGTGGGAGGCCAGCCCCGCTTTCAGAGATCGTTTAAGATGATATTTGTTTTACTCCAAGACTCCTATCACGAATATCTTAACGACACTTTCACAAATCAATTCTATTATCCTTTTTTGCATCAGGGGTGAGTCATATCAAGGTCGATCCAAGTACTACTTGGAACTTATGATGTCGAGACTGATTCTCCAGTTTTTTTTTAATCCGGAACTTACGCCGCCAAATTTGGACAAGGAACTGACCAATTCCTTTATTTTCGTTTCATTATTATTATTTGTTTCATTTCGTTTCCTATTAAGTAAAAAGAATGCGAACGCAATAATAAAAATCCACATTTGTAAGTAGTAATAAATCATAGAAGATGAGAACGTGAAATAATATAAATAATAAAAGGTTCAAAACATATAACGTAAAAGGGTTATCGATTCATGATTCTCGATCCAGTTTTTCAATTCCCAATTTGGTTTTGATTCAAGAACCGAGGACTGAACCACATAGTTCTAGTTCCACTTTTTTGGGAATCGAGAATCGAACAGCTATAATTATGAGAGTTTGGAATCGGGTCGATTCTCATGAATGTTTCAGTTTGGTTCCCGGTTCTACACTAGATCCACGTTCACTCTTTACTCCGCATCACTCATTCTTCACTCCGACGTCACAAGCTCCAAATTTCAGCTCAGAACGGTACGGGAGAATTCGATCTGTCACACGGTACCGTTGCTAATTTACTCACGCTCACTCTCAAAGCACGCGATGAGCTTCTTTTCTACGCGTCATACGTAAACAAATCACCTAAAGCGGTGGGATGGATGATGAAAGTCTACCGGAGGGAAGACCAACGCGGAGCTTGTTTACTTAAACCGGATCCCTCGTAGGCTGCCTAAGTATGGTGGGTTGGTTAGCGAGTGGGGAGTGTGGTCTCCACGAAGAGGCCACGAGAGGAGATCTAGGGCAAGATCTCCGGGGCCCAACGAACATGTCCTGTCCTAACAATGATCAAAGTTTTCCGTTAGGCAGTATCAACAATCAATCAAATCAAGAACGTCATAGGTGGGCATTTCATATCTCTCTCTCTCTCTCTCTCAAACGCGCACACGCACGTTTGCCTGACTTATCAACTCTCTCTCTCTCTCTCTCTCTCTCTCACGGACGCGCACACAAGATTGCCTGATGTATCGAGTATAATTTTTTTTTTTTGATGACTCCAGGAATCCCGTACAACTGATAGTTGCCGTGAGAACCCGCAGAGTGGCTTACGGACCCACCACCCCAACATCACATTTAAGATAGTAAGTGCCTATATTGGGTTTCGAACATTTCCATCCTTGATAGACTTTACGAAGGTTCTTATCCAACGTAGCCACCACGAGCGGTGGTGTAGAAATTTGATACAACGTCATTATATAATATTTCAGAATGCACCCACTCTTTAGAGTTATCTCCCAAAAAAATTATCAATTTTTTTTTAAAAACTATTATGCTTATATTAATTAAATCCTAACCATTTTCACATAGTACTAATTGAGGTCATTTGGTCAATTTAGGCTGGAATCAATGATGTGAACTCTGGCAATTTTATTTGACATAGCTGATGTTGACTCTGATATTTTCTTTTAATAATTTTTTGGTTTTTGATGATTTTTCTTTTCTTAACTCTTTTTTTTTTGTTTGTACTAAGGGCGACCCTAACCAGTACTGAACGAAAGGGTTGTAGCTCTTGCTGGCTATCGAGCAAGGGTGTTGCGCCCCTCGCCCAAAATTCCGACATAAATTGACCGAATTGATTCGATTAATAAAACGTGAAAATATTTATAACTAAATTGACATAATTAAAATATTTAGAATTGAATTGATACAAACACAATATTTTTGAAATTTTTTTTTATATAATATTTTCCTCGCTAATAAATTAAAAGTCAAAGAGCAATTAAAGCAATCTATGTTTCAACGAAAGGTAGCGGACATGGCAGCTCGGGATGAAAAGAAGTTGGAATTTGATGGCTCCTTCCGACTCTCGCAACGTTTTGCACGTGTAGTTTAGGAGCACAGGCTCACACGGAATTTGACAGTTCCTTTCGGCTTCATGCTAGCTTGGGCCAGAGAGGGCCTGCTGCTAGCTTTTTGCTAATTGAAATTATCTTGAATTGTACCAAAGCAAAAGTTGATGACAACGATCATGATGGCACGGCGGTTCCGCAATGGTCATTGAGGACATGCCCTCCTAGGTTCGTGTGCCGCATGGACACGTGATAATTACGTTTCAATGGGTTATTCTATTCCACCTTATAGAAAAAAAAAAAACTTAAATCGAAATACTTAATATTAATAGCATGTTGATACATTTATATAAAATTTTAACCCTCAGCACATGCAATGAAGCTGTAAACAGTCAAGTGAAATCGAATGCACGAAATAATTTGATCTATGAATAACATTGTTATAGTCAATGTTGTAATGTCAAAGGAATCATTATAGTAGGGCTTAGATGGGGAGGTCATGGGCATCTGTACCGTAAAATCGATTTTAGACAAGATGAAAAAGACATATATAATGAAATCGTAAGCATAGAATACAATTTCGATCGAATGCATCTGTTTGTCTCGTACTAGAAGAAATATATTTTATGGCAGATCACGTGCACGCAAGGGAAAAATCCAAAACACCCCCTATTTGACCCTACCTTTTCTCAAAATGTCCTTTGAGGTGTGCTGCCATCTTCACATGCACGTGAATTTGCACAAAAAAAAAAAAAAAAAAAAACAGATAAGCGCAAGAAAATCCAATGGAAGTTCCGTACCGTCAGGTCCGCCGTTCTCTTGTTCCACCACACGCGAGCTCGCCAATAATTCCATCGAAACCCTAAATCGAAAACTCATTCTAAACTTCTATCGTTTCAAGAACTCACTCAATGGCAGTGATTGGATTCGCAATTTTCTTATGTCTCCTTTATCAAATTTGATATTTTTTTTTTGTCAATCCTACTCTATTCATATTCTAACACTCACACTCATACTTTTATTATGCCTCCTTGCAGGGCGTAGGAGCCGAAATTCACTCCTAAAATTACAGCGTCCTCACCCCAAATCCTCTTGAGAAGGTGGGGATTTGAACCCTCCACCTCCCCCTTTCAAGTTGGAAGGGTGGCCACTGAAGCAAACCCCCGTGGAACAACTTTGTATTTGAGGTTTATTTGGCCATTCGCGTGACTTAATTTGGGAGAAGTTGATTTTCCAGAACAAAATGGGCATATGTGATCGTTCTTGGCCGTCCAAAAGTGCTTTCATCACTGACGATGAGATGGGGGGTCAATTAGAAAATGGCGGTACACTTTCAGGTCGAGAAACCTGTCACTGTCGGGGCATTTTGAGAGGAGGCATTCGAATAAGGAGACTTTTGGAACTTAACGTACATATAAAATACATTACGATAACGTATTTTAAGTCATGTAAACGCGGGTTTAGGTAGCCATCAAAATTTATATTTTCTACAAAGAAGCACATTATCGAGGTGGGCACTTGGGAGGAAATCATTTAAGGTAGTTGCACGGTTGCAACTAGAAATTAGTTTATTGAATAGTCAACGGAAGATTTTTAATCGTTGGTTACCATTACTCAAGCAATGGCTTCTAATTACGAACCGATACATCAATGCCGGCCATATGAATTAGACATGACTGGAAATAAGTTATGGTCTATCTATGCGGGGACTAAAAAGTTTAGCCTTGATTTATGCCGATGAAGGAGAGAAAAAAAAAAGTACTTTGAATTCCGAAAATTTATGAAAAGTTCAATTATACTCTAAATAATAATATTTAAATATTTACAGTGTTTCACATTAGGATTAGATGTACAAACACAATAAAAGAAAAGGTAAAAGGTGAGAAAGAGGAATCAAGATACTAGATTTTTCCTAATTCACCGTTAAACGAGGACTAATTCTAGCAGAGATTCCATGATAATTAGCAACTCCCACCCTTCTGTCATATGCCTCAATTATAAAAGGAAGATATTATGTATAGGCAGCCGTAACTATTTATGAGTCGCAATCCAAGCTACCAACAAAATATGGATTTATATTATCAAAGCCCTCTAACGACCAAGAGCACAGCCCTCCCTAACCCCGGCCGGGCCAGCCCTAAATCCCGCCTCCCCTCCCGTTCATTGGAGAATGGGACCTCCCTACCTTCAAGTCAATGGGAAGTATGAAGCATATTCCAACATCTCAGGCTAATTAAGAATTGAATTGTGAGCCAAACCAAATCGACAATAAGTGAAAAACAAATATAAGTCCTTCGACAAATCCCAAGGAGAAGTGGACCGAGCATTCATGAACAATACGGGATAAGGGGCCTCGTAAAATTAATATTTTCCGGAAGTGACTTTGCGACATCAAAGTCATGATAATGATCCGAAACTCCACCAATGGAGTGTGAAGGCCCATCAACTGAAAACGACCGATGAACCGCCCCGTTTCTTCCGTGCATCATCCTGCCATCATCGTGTCATCATCACCATCGTCATCATCGACGGTACGGCGGCCTTCTAGATCGTTGCATAGTATTCCACGAACCGTCTCGACATCTGAACGTGCCTTGCTCTTTTTTCTTTAATCCCCGGGAACACTGCCAAGCCTGCGACGGCACCTGCGGGGTCGGGTTTTCTGTTTCGGGACGGAAACGACGACCTGACATGATATTGGTATTTCTGCGTCGTTGAAGGCGTGAAGGCAACCTTTCGATGAGGATGGGAAAATCGGATACGATCTTTTCATGGGCGGTTGTGGGAATGGACAGTTGAGATGTATAAAATGCAGAAAAGGAAAAGTCCAACTCTTGGGGAAGTCCTAATTTTCAATTGCCCGGAAAGCATGGTGGAAACGCGATCACATTTATTGGAGGGAGAAAGGGAAAAAGGAAAATAGAAAAGGAAAGGAAATAAAAATTTTAAAAATTAGAAAATAAAAAAAAAAATTGTAAAAGTTTAAAAATTAGAAAATTAAAAAAAAAAACTTGTAAAAGTTGTTTACATCTATCCACGTTAGACATTTTCTATCAAAATTGATTGGAAATACTAGGTTGATAAATGATTAAAAAGTTTATGATTAAATTAACAAATTATTAAAAAAATTATAACTAAATTTGTATAATTGAAAAATTTAGAATTAAATTGAAAAATTGTCAAAATGTTTCCGACTAAATTAGTACAATTGAAATATTCAGTTTGAATTTGCCATCATACAATAAGTCTAGAACTTTTTGAATGATTTACTTATTATCGGGTGTGTGTGTGTGTTTTTTTTTTTTTGGGGGAAGAGGGGTAGAAGATAAATTCTACACCAATTCAATCAATAAAAGAAACTTCCAATCAAGTTGGAGACGACGTAGAAAGTTCATCGCTTCTAGATGAGAAAACTAAAATTGTAGTTGTGCTATTAATCTTGCGGTTTTGACTAATCCTCACTAATAGATGCAAATTGCCTAGTCCTTGTATGTTGTGTGAGGCTACATTCATAGGGTGTCAATTGTGGCTCTTGAGGTTGATATGAGTGTGTGACATCGCGATGATCTATTATATTAAAACCAAGCATTTTATCATTTGCCAAACTTTTAGGGGTTTGATGGTCATTATCGAGATATATCTATTTATTTTTCTTGACATTTTTAAATTCAATTTTTCTATCCATAAAGAAAATATATTTTAATAAAAATTGAGAGGAATTACAAAAGAAATTCGAAGAGCGGTTGACCAAAATATAAACAACCTCAATTCGCTTTATATAATTGATAAAATACAAGATAATTGCATTTCTCTTTTTTCTTTTTATGGTCATGAGATGATTGCATTTTTTAATAGGGAATAAAATTAAGTCAACTCAGCATCAATTCGAAGAATGCTTCAAGGATATGGTAAAGATCGGAGTACTTTGGGAGAGCGGCGCGGAGAAAAACATATGATTAACCAATCAAGTCACCTAATTTATGTCATGATCAACAGGTGGAGCATTTCAGACCGGCGCTCTTTCATTCACACCATGGATTAAAAAGAATGTGAACGCACTTAGTAGCTTAGAATTTTTGTTTAAAGTCCTAAATTCGATACAATAATAGCAAAAAGCTGATAAATACTACAGAAATCTGTAATTTAGACTTTTCTTTTATGTCACAAAAAACCCTAAACATCCTCTTGATAACACAAATACCTTAAACTTTTGTTTGTGTCACGAAAAAATCCAAACTGATACATGTATGACACAAATACCATTTATGGTTTATTTATCACACTAATATAAGTTTGGGATTTTTTATGACATAAATAAAATTTTGGATATTCGTGTTACAATGAGCAATTTTAGGATTTTAAGTAATATGAAAAAGTTCGGGTCATTTATGTCACAGTATGCATGGTTTGAGATTTTTTATAATATTAACCCAATGGAGAATCAATCCTCATCATTATGGCCACGATGTATTATGCCTTAACATTTCCATTTTCGATCAACTAATAAGGTGTTTAATGTTTTGGCCATTGGTTAACCTAAAATCTCAACTCGATTAGTTAAATTTTCCACCTTTGAAAAATGTGCAATCAAATCCTAAGTAGTTCTTTCCTCACGCGGTTTGGAACGCAATTCTCCTCAATCTTCCCCCATTTCCCTTGTGGTCATATGAGAATGTGACTTGCTCTCTCGACGAAGAGACTTTTGGGGTTGCACCTTAATTTCTGTTTTGCATGCGTTGATTACGCGGTGAAAGTTTTACACCAATTCAATCAATAAAAGAAACTTCCAATCAAGTTGGAGATGACGTAGAAAGTACATCCCACCTAGACGAGAAAACTAAAATCGTAGCTTTGCTATTATCTTGCGGTTTCGATTAATCCTCACTAATAGATGCAAATTGCCCGGTCCTTGTATGTCGTGTGAGGCCACATTCATAGGGTGCCAGGCGTGGCTCTTAAGGTTGATATGAGTAAGTGACATCACGATGATCTATTATATTAAAAACAAGCATTTTATCATTTTGCCAGAATTTTGGGGGTTGATAATAGGTCAATACTATAGAAATCTCTAAACTATGCTCACTGAAATACAAATATCCCAAACTTTTCTTTTATGTCACAAAAAACCCTAAACTTGCCCCTGATAACACATATACCCTAAAATTTTGTTTATCTCATGAAAAATCCATATATATATAGATATATCCTCTATTTTAGTTCCATCTAAAATATATTTTTCACATTGGTATAAGTTCGATATTTTTTGACATAAATAAAATTTTGGGTATTTGTGTTACAATAAAAAATTTTAGGATTTTTAGTGACATAAAAAATGTTTGAGTCATTTGTGTCACATTATGTGCAGTTTGGAATTTTTTGTAATATTAACCCATTATAAATAACTAAATAATTATCTAAGATAAATGCATAATTAGTACTCATCATTTGGCCACGACGGATCAAGCCTTAAACGTTTCCATTTTCAATCAACTAACGAAGCATTTAATGTTTTAATCATTGATTAATCTAAAAAAAAATAACTCCATCAATTAAATCCTTCACCTTTGGAAAAGGTGCAATCAAATCCTAAGTAAGGGCTTGTCTTTTTTTTCACGCGGTTTCAAACGCAATTCTCCTCAGTCTTCCTCCATTTCCCTCCTGATCATACGACAATGTGACTTGCTCTCTTGACAAAGAGACTTTGAGGATTGCACCTTAATTTTTGTTTCACATGCGTTGACTACATGTCTAAAAGTTTTCTTGATTAGAGATTTGTAGGGGTTTGGTTTCGCAGTGTTGTGGGGGAAGTCTCGATCCACGTCATTTTTAGGTTGAGGGAGTCGCACCATTGGCCGCTGAACCAATGGTTACGCCAAGAAAAGAGGCCCCGTAAGAATTTTGACGCCACCCACCGAAGGGAGCGTTAGGACTCGATGTCATATTTTTTCATACGTTAATGAGTCCGTTGACTAGGTACCGTAGAGGATACGATTGGCGAAAATTAGAAGGCTAAGGATTCAATTGAAAAGGACCGTGCTGTGGGACAAAAGAAATGCAGTAGCTAGCCTTGCTCCTCTGCAAACATGGTGCGCGTTGTGGCCCACATCCCAGTTTCGCATGGCGAGAGGAACATCCAAAGTGGGGGAAAATCAAACGTCCACTTGCCACAACGAGTCCCCAGGGTGAATAAATGCAACCCTTGGTCCCATTGGGAGGTTGAACATAGTTATTATTCCTCGTTTTTTTTTTTTTTTTGTCAGTGTTATTATTATTATTATTATTATTATTATTATTATTATTATTCCTCGTTCAAACGTTCAAAATCCGTTCATTTCACTAAAAATGAACGATTTTAAAAACATTTTTTAAAGAATAATTGATTGTTTTGCTTGAAATAATTGGTGTGACAAAAAAAAATATTTTTCCTTGATAATAATTTACTGTTAAAGACAAAAAAAAATAAAACTTGTTTGTTAATACAAGGGAAAAAGTGTTTAAAAAGTCCTAAACCTTTTGGATATATTGCCAATTTAGTTTTAAATATTTTTACCTAGTGTCAATTCAGTCATTTCTAACTAATTTTGGCCGGATTTTGCTTGACGGGTATCGATATGTTGATGTGGCACGGTCGGAATTGATGTGACAACTTTTAATAATATTTTAATATTTTTGAATTTTTTATTTTCTTTTTATTTTTCCCTTCTCCTCCTCCTTCCTCCAGTCGACAAGCCTCGCCGACCACTGGTGAGACTCAAGCCCTCGCTAATGGCCGTGGGGGCGGCCTCATACTAGGCGGTCTCGAGTTGGCCTCGCACTGGCTTGCCCTCGCTTGCCATGGCGAGGCTCACTAGACCTCGCTGGCCGTCGCCTTTGGTCGATCACCCAGATCTGATGACTGGCTGGAGGAAGGAGGAGGTGAAGGAAAAAAGAAAAAAGAAAAATTCAAAAATTCAAAAATATTATTAAAAGTTATCCACATTAGTGCCGATGGTGTCACGTCAACCAATGAGTGCCCAATCAACAAAATCCAGTCAAAATTAGCCAGAAAGGACAAAATTAGCATCAAAAAAATGTTTATGACTAAATTGGCACAAATGCAAAATGTTTAAGACTTTTTTAACATTTTTTCCTTAATACAAGATCATTTCTAGAAAATAAATGGATCCTAACGCACCATAAATTCCATGGCCAACATATTCAACTTGGTAACCGAATAGATCGCATGAGTTTCGTACCTTTGTGCTACAGACTATTTCATGGAATAATTATGACATCATCTTACTTGCTCGCAGTGCATGCAACAACACACTTACTAAAACTATAATAGCACTTTATTTAATCTGCATTATTCCTCATCTTTTTACAATTACAGGATAGTAGAACCAACATTTACAGCTCCAAGAAGGAAGGAAGGAAGGAAGGAAGGAAGGAAACAAAATGTTTCCAGCGAGAATCAGTGAGATAATCAGAAAACAAATAGGATTACCATCTATCGTAAAGCCTATTATCCATCTTTGATCAATCATTAATTAAAGAGCAACATGTCTCACTTGCGACCTTGCCTTTTTGAATAGGAGAATGATCTAAGGTTTAGGAACTTAATTTCGTAAATTGATATTATAAATAGCCATAACCCATAAAAGCTCTTCATATTCACATTTTGTTAGTTAATAAATGCGTAAACTCGACAAGTCAATATATTATGGGTGATCGGCACTAAGGATCACTTTAAAAAAAATTGGAATCAAGAACTGCCCGTTAAGTTCCATAAATCCACTTGAAAACTGGACCGCCTATCTGATTTTTTAGATGGGTCTATGGAACCGGTTGAAATGTCCAGACATTAGAAGAGATGTGAGATTTGAGAGCATCTGAGGTGACCGAGAATGAGAGTAATAGAGGGAGCTTTGAGACCAAAGGCGGTCTAGAGCAAGAGTGAGGGAGGAATCGACGAGGCCGGAGGCCATTGTGAGCAAGAGTGAGAGAGGGAGGTGAGGCCACGAGATGGGTGAGGTGAGAGATGGAGAGAGACAAGGAGGAAATTTGCTTTTTGATATGAAAAGTTAAGACTTAAAAAATTTAAAAATTATTTATACATATATATGTATATACTAATCTGGTCCGAGTAGGCTATGGCACTATTTGGTAACCATCTAAACAATGTTTGATTCTGATTTTTTTGTTCTCGGGAGCAGCTTAGGAACAAAATCGCGTTTGATAAAATTTTTGTTCTCGAAATTAGATTTAGAATAGAATCAACAGCTTGGGAACAAAATCGCGTTTGATAAAATTTTTGCTCTCGGAATTAGATTTGGAACAGAATCAAGAATAATAAAAAAATTGATTCTTGTTTTGGAACAAATCTAAGAATTAAAATCATATTTCTTTTCTTCTACCATTTTCTCTTCTTCTTCTTCTTCTTCTTCTTCTTCTTCTTCTTCTTCTTCTTCTTCATCTATCATCATCCCGCGGTTGCCGTCCGCCGTCGTTCGCCAACGACACCGCCACCGGTTGCTATCGGAACCGATCCGGCGAGCTCACCGAGGCTCGCCAGGCCAAGGCGAGGTCCGGTGAGCTCCCCGAAGGCAAGCCCAACTATTGGTGAGGCTGAGCCTCAGTGGGGTTGGGTGAGCCTCGCCGATGGCTAGGCGGAACTCGCCAGCCTCGCCGACTAGCGACGCTCCGGTGAGGTCGTCACCACCAAGAAGAAGAACATGAGAGAGAAATGAAAAAAATAAAAGAAAAATATTTAAAAATTAAAAAAAAAATTGATTTGGAACGTAATCAGTGAGTACGTATCAAATATAATTCTATTTCAGAATCAGAAATTTTGGATATTTACTAAACGGCTTAAAACGTTTAGAAATTGTTTCCGGGAATGGAATAAAAAAGAATAATTTCTGATTAGAATCTATTTTCTGGAAACATAATCGTTACCAAACGTACCCTATTTCACATCTAGAATTTGGAACCTGATCAGTATTTACTATTTTCAATAAATTGGAACTGAGAATTGGACCGATTTTTATGGTACTTGTCGATTTTGGATTGATCAGGCCAGATTCCGAGCCGTTCTAGGTTCTTTTGCGCATCCATACGATGTACCAAGCTATTTTAGAGCCTTGATTATATATTATCTCTTTAATTATCAAATCAAGCGATATTTATTCTCATCACAACTTTACGGTTTGACAATCCCCTCAGCACTTCAGGAATCAATCCCTTCTTTTCTATCCCTAACTCATTAGATTCCCAACCATACTCATTATGGTTTAGGTCGGACAAATGCTATCGGGACAGACTCCATTGAATCTGGGGACCCCCCAAAGAAATTAAAAGAAAGGGGGAAAATAAAGACGCAGCTCTGTCGGTGACGTGAGCATGACGTAGGGACTGACGTTACCGCCACAATGACGTGGCATGGGCGGGAACTAGGAGGAGGTCTAGAACTTCGTGACCTCCCACATCGGGAGAGAGAGGCCGGCCTTCAGCAGATACAATAATTCAACTGAGCATGCACTTACAAATCCTGCATGTCACCGTCACCAGTCACTCCAGTTTAAAGCTATCCCCCACAAAAACAAGGAGACAAGCACCACCTCTCCAATGGCCCCTCTTCTCTCGCCTGTCTAAGTACGGATAAATTACATAAATAGTTGGTAACTTTGACCAAACATGTGATTCTCAATTTCTAATTTATTCATCGTAATTCCTTAACTTTAATTCAATATATAAAACTTTAGTCTAATGTAATATTTGAATATTTCATATATGTTCAATTTAGTTATGTACTTATTGGATATATACAAAAAATGTATAGATCACGTTAAAAAAAAAATTAAAAGTTTACATTAGATTAAAGTTCATGAGCACATTGCACAAATTAAAATTTTATGAATCATGATATATATTGATCCAAAATTCGTGCATCATTCATGTCATTCTCCTGTGTAAGTACTGATTTTATTTTTCCTTTCAAGAGAATGTATGATGCCCACAAAAAACTGCACACAAAAGGAAAAACATTGACTTCAAGTTCGAAGCCAAACCGAAGCCTCGTTTTTCTAAGTTGTTTTTTGTCGGCAGCGAAGCGATCGAAACTTCCTCCTCCTTTCAGTGTTTGATTAATCCCCTGCCACTGAAATGCGTGCACATACGATGTGAGGCCTTGAAGCGCCTTACAATGCAATGCGTAAGCGTGACGAGGAGTCGAATCCAAATTGTGTAATTCCCTTCGGTCCCTTCGTTTTGATCGGAAGGGAGAGAACGCCTTTGAATTTTCCTCTCCTTTTTGCTATAAATTCTTGCCCACACGAACCCCCGGAAAAAGACCCACCACCGCAAATCACATACGAGTTCGACAACCAGGAAAAAAGCGACCGCCAAAAGCCCCTCCTCCTCGCTTTAGCAATTTCCATCCTACGACGAGAACGAGAAAAAACACTCCCATCGGCTCATCGATCCATCGAACAGACCGTATCGTATCATGGAACGGCCCTCGACCACCGCGCCCCACGTCGCCATCGTGCCGACGCCCGGCATGGGCCACCTCATCCCTCTCGCCGAGTTCGCGAAGCGGCTCGTCCGCCACCACAGCTTCTCGGTCACCTTCGTCGTCCCCAACGACGGCTCCCCGGCCAAGGCCCAGCGGTCCCTCCTCGACTCCCTCCCTCCCTCCATCACCTACGTCTTCCTGCCCCCCGTCAGCTTCGACGACCTCCCCGCCGAGACCACCCGCATCGAGACCATCATCGCCCTCACGCTGGCGCGCTCCGTCCCCTCCCTCCGCGACGAGGTGCGGAGGCTAAAGGAGTCCACGAGGCTCGTGGCCCTCGTCGCCGACCTCTTCGGCACCGACTCCTTCGATGTGGCCCAGGAGTTCAACGTCTCCCCTTACATTTTCTTCCCCACCACGGCCATGTGCCTGTCGCTGATATTTCACTTGCCGAAGCTGGATGAAGAGGTCTCTTGCGAGTACAGGGACCTGCCCGAGCCGTTGAAGATACCCGGTTCCATTCCAGTCCCCGGGAAGGACCTGCTCGACCCAGTCCAGGACCGCCGCAACGACGCCTACAAGTGGGTCCTCCACCACGCGAAGCGGTACAGGCTGGCGGAGGGGATCCTTGTCAACAGCTTCGAGGAGCTCGAGCCGGGGCCGTTCGAGTACCTGAAACGGGAAGAGCCCGGGAGGCCGCCGGTCTACCCGGTGGGACCGCTGGTGAACATGGAGCAGAGCAGCAAGTCTGACGGCTCGGAGTGCCTAAAGTGGCTGGACGAACAGCCCGACGGTTCAGTCCTGTACGTGTCGTTCGGGAGTGGTGGGACGCTCTCGTTCGACCAGATTCAAGAGCTGGCTCTGGGATTGGAGATGAGCGAGCACAGGTTCTTGTGGGTGGTGCGGACCCCTAACGACAAAGCGGCCAACGCCACCTACTTCACCGTGTACAGCCAAAACGAGCCGTTCCAATTCTTGCCCAAAGGCTTTCTCGAGAGGACCAAAGGTAGGGGCTTGGTGCTGCCGTCGTGGGCCCCGCAGGCCCAGGTCCTGGCCCACCGCTCTACCGGCGGGTTCCTCACCCACTGCGGCTGGAACTCGACCCTCGAGAGCATGGTCAACGGCGTGCCGCTCATCACCCGGCCACTCTACGCGGAGCAGAGGATGAACGCGCTCATGCTGACACAGGACATAAAGGTGGCCCTGAGGCCGAGGGCCGACGCGGAGACCGGCCTGGTGGGGAGGGACGAGATCTCCCTGGTCGTGAAGGGCCTGATGGAGGGCGAAGAAGGGAAGAAGATCCGGAACCGCATGAAGGACATCAAGGACGCCGCGGCCAAGGTGCTCGGCGAGGACGGGTCCTCCACCAGGGCTCTCTCGGAGCTGGCTCTCAAGTGGAAGGCCAAATTTGTAAATTAGCCTCATCCTAATCGCATCGCCTCACATCACATAACATATCTTATCCTTCTCTTCTCTTATTGTTTTATTCACCCTTTTCTATGTTATTATCTCTTCTTTAATGTCATCGGTGGAGCTGGTTTCTCTATCTTCGCTCGTTTCCTCCCTCATCTAACTCCCCCTCCACGCACATGTGGAGAAGTTGCTCTGTACATGCCAATCGGTCGTGCTCACCTACTGCCCATTTTTCAGTCGTGAATCGATTATTACCCAGTAACTCCGACGTGCACTAGGCGGTGGCGGTAGGTGAGAGGGAAACGGCAGTCAAAACAGTGGGGTGCGTTGGTCGTGTGCGTGCGTGGAGCCTACCTCTTCGTTTAGGCCAATGACATGAGCTGTGGAAGTTGGGAAACCATCGACACACATCAGCTGCGAAATGATATCTTGATGAGCTCCCCCCCGTAAGAGGATTAGGTAGGCGAGGGCATTTGACATTCCCAATTTTCGTTGTTTTTAAAATAAATATTGGGAAAGTTCAGGAAAGGTTCGGGGGGCATAAAGGATGGGGGCGGGGAGTTCAATAATGTTAAATTGAAAATTGAGGAGGGAGGGGATAAAGGTATGAATGATTGTGGGAGAAGGTGGAGGGTGATCCCTCCATGAATTCCAAACGGTGGGCCTCTCTAGAAGCCTAGAGATTCCTGTGTTGATCGCTTTTACAAACAAAACTTACTTGTTGAGATTGTAAAAGATATCCAGCACTTCTGCCGATGCTCACCAGGGAAACTCCCCACTCCATGTGTCGCCAGGGAAACCTGACAGCAAAAGGGCTTAGCTGGTCTAAACCAATTAATTCGCCAGCTCCTAGGAATGGAAAGAATTAGCTCTACTCTTCCCGAGAAAGGTTCAGCTACAGGGATTACTTTGCAAGACTATAGTCGAGGGGGATAGACATACTAGGACCTTACTGGTAGGGAATTTGCTATGAAAATTAGGATCCGTTTGCATAAAGGAAAACTAATTCTCGGAAATTAATTTCTAACTTTCCAGTAAAACATCTTTCATGGACTCATAATAAGAAGTTGAGATTGAGGGAAAACAGCTTCTCCTTCTGATAAGAAGGGAATCACTTTTCTCAAGCTACTGAACAAATGAAAACTAATCATTTCATAAAAAATAATTTCCTTTGTTACGAAATTTTTCAATGAAACAAATACACCATAATAGTCTAAAGTTAGCTACTCTTTTTCTTCTTCTTCCTTACTAGGAGTCTACCTTCTCTGGAACTAGACTGATAGGCTAAAGCATCATAGCACGGGATTCATAACCTGGTCATTAGATATGATATTGGGATTTTCATTTGAAGATCTCAACAGCATGCATGATATCATATTAGGATGCTATATGTTTATTTATTTTTCATGATGTAGAAATGATAGTTACACTGATGTTTTACCCTTTTATAAATGAGACTTTTACCAAAGCTTAGTTGACATAACACAACTCACCTTTTTCCTTTCCATCAAGTGGAAAGGAACCAATAACTCCATTGCGAGTGAGACTGGCTATAACCTTGTCAATCAATACAAGATTCGCATATGCCAGTAGAGTCGCAATCATGAAAATTTCTCTCTCTAAGTTTTTGGAGAACAAATTCTCTCACGGGGCAGACTTCCAGAGAAAATCATTTTATTTTACCTTTCAAACAAATGATAAGCCAGTCGAGTACATCATGCATATTTCAGGATAATAACAAGAAGAGTGGTGTTGTTCGGCTTTGAACTACATGTGACGTGTTACTATATCGTGTTATTATGTGGTCGTTTTTCTCGAAAACACAAAAAAATAAAATCAAGAACCGTGCCTACATTAACGATGTAAAACTATGATCGGTAGAAAATTGAAATAAAAATCTAGTTTTTCGTTTTACCTTAAGACCATTTATTGACTCAAAGAACAGAACTAGCCAGTCCTAACTAGTTTCGAGAACTCGGAGCTAGACAACGAACCAAAACCACTGTATAGAGCCTAGCCTCGTGAGGCTAATTTACGCACCCTGGATGGTTGCTTACCCTAATGGCGGAAGTAATTTTGATGGTTCAAACTTTTAGACAAGAATATCGACCAACATCTCTCCCTAGAAAGTACAGATTCTTGTTGTGTTCGATTCGGCAGACAATATCAAGCAGCAAGTCTATGACTCATTTCTTCACTTGAATAGTGTTTGGTTTTGATGTGGGACAACACAGCAAAGGGTGGAAAAGGAGATAATAATATTAAGTTTCATGGAATTAGAAAGGGTTACAACTTACGAGGCTATAGGGGTGGTTTTAGTCTTTCCAAAAAGGTCTCTTGTACATTGACATGACCAAACATCCCAAACCACTATGGGCTCGACCAACCAACACGTACTAGATTTTATCTCTTCGTTTGTCAGAGACGTTCTGCTTGAACAAATTTGTGGCCACCAACTTTAACTCTCTCCTATTTAGACTAGGGAAAAAATTACCCATTTAATGGTAAGCTTAACATGCCAAAAATCAATTTAATACTAAAATTTTTCATTTATCAATTTAATTTTAAATTTTTATTCGAAATTTCAATATAATTTTTATGATATCTCACATTGTGGTCTTATCATTACCAACCCTCTTATATGACATACAGAAAATTAGCCGAAATGACTATATTGGAATTTTATATAGAATTTTATATAAAATTTTATGACTGGATTAGTAAAATTGAAATATAATAATTGAATTGGCATCCGGATTCCGTACAAGAAATTTAAAACTAATTAGACAATTTCTTTGTGAACTAGACCATAGACTTGTACAACATTACTCCTACAAGAGTCTTGGCTATTCTAAAAAAAATTGATCAATACTTTGACATTCCTCCTTGATCTATTCTTGCCAGCATGCTTCGCAGTGTCTCAAACTTGGCTTGATTTTATTGGAAGTTTCTGCTCTTACGTGAGTATGCTCGAATCTCTTATCAAACAAAATTCATTCTCAGAACTTGTGTCATTTTTGTGTAAGGTGTGGAGTATTATCAAAATAGTATATGTAACGTAATATTTCTTAATATTAACGTGAGATAGTTCACAAGCATATATTATAATATTGCAAAAAGAAATTTGACTTCATGCTCATGTCTAAATCAGCCGCAACCCTACGAAGACGGAGAAACCACAATTTCTTAGAATACATTTTACGTAGCTTTCTAAAATTTTCATGCCGTGGAAATTCAAGTACCACGTGAATGAGACCCGCAATGATATCTCCACAAAAGATTAAGAAAATGGGTAATTATCCTGAACTACATCAGCACTCGTCCAACCGTATACACGTGTCAAAACCGATTGATCCTCACTCATTAAATGACGATGAAAGGTTTGACTACGTAATGGCGCGCATGCGGGCCAAGTTGCATGGCTCTCGTGATTTAATAAATTGAGTAAAGCTTTTTTTTTTTTAGATTGAGTAACGTTGTGTATACTAAAAAAATCATCTTGTAACATTACAAGAAAATGCATCTCTAACAATCGCAAGAGTCTATCAATAAGCATGTGAACAAGGGACACATGAAGAAGGGACACCTACTTGCTATATAATCGAAATGTGTCGTATCACTATAATTATCTTTTTTATAAACCAATCTTAATATATCTCATATTATCCTAATCCTGTTTGGTTATCAGTGGAGTTGGGTAATCTCTCTTTTCTTTCGGGCAAGTGAATTAATACCCGCCAAATCGCTTCTTAGCTATTATCTTTGATCAATTGATCATGAATTCGATCCGTTAGATACTAAAGTCAAGAGGCCTATCATTAAATGGTAAGTATGATTCTGCACGGTAGCCCCCTCTTTTGAATGTCATATGAAGTATGAGATGAGCGCACGGAATGCTGCATTTTGTTGGCTCAAAAGAAGTTGCTACATCATACTGTAAATTAAATTTTGTATATCCATTTAGGATATGTACGACTGTTGTCCGAATTCAAATCTTGTGCAATTGACGAATGATTCTAGAAGCTCGTCCGTCATGCATGTTCCTCGTGCAACAAATCATCGAGAATCCCTTTCACAAGTTCGTCGACCGGAATGAGTCATCGCGTTGTCCTCTTGAATTGTGACTGATACCAACCAGTTTGGTTTTACCTTTTCTGTTGAACTCTCCCATGAAGGAAAGTAGGTTAGACCAGTGTATCTTTTCCTTTTTCATTTATTTAGTTTTTATGGTTTGAGCAGCTTTCTTCTTCTCCTTCTTCTTCTTCTTTTATCATTTAGTTCAAATAATTAAGACCTAAAAGCATCAAATTATTTATGGAGAAATTATAACACACGATAATGCATGGCTCGTGAGCTTTTGTACATGAGAATTCAAGTAAGTTTCGGATACATCTAGACGTATTGTATACTTCATTTAGACATAACGACCAAACACGATAATAAACCAAACTAAGACACTAAATTCGATATTAAATTTACATGACTTAGTCAGTGTGAACTATTCCATGAGAGAGAGTAGTACAATATATTCCATCAAGCAATACAACAAACCTTACAACCACATTTAAATCACTCAAATAATCTCAATATTTCTCAATTCTCAATTATACCTAATTAATTTTGCAGTGCATGTACTCATAATTTTTCGCAAAATTATCACTTAATCTTACTGAGAAACATACAAAATTCTTAGCACAAAATAAGCCTTGGAGAGTAAAAACACTCGGAATTTCCTCCGGGATGTGATCCCCGAAGGTGTTCTCCACTTGATGTAATTCACGCCTTCCGCACGCATGGCACGAAGACCCACTATGCAACAACCATCGTATGATGGAAAGATGAGTTATATCAAACATGCAAAACCCTCGGTCAAAGTTAGACCCATATTTGAATACTCTTCTCACGCTCAAAGTTCAACATCACTTTGGACTCCAACTTGCAGAACGTGAAGAAGGCGATGACAATGTCCAGTTCGGACTTTCTTAACATGGCCAGAATTTTCTGCACTTCTCTGGCTGCTAGTGAGGGCTTCATGACCCTCGCCCAGTGGTTGGTGAGCCTCATTGGAGCCTCGCCAGTCATTATAAGGGACAAAGAAAAAGAAAGAAGAAGAGGAAAATGAAAAAGAAAAAGAAAAATTGTCCACTTAGCGTCGGCCGGGCGATAGGCGTTAGACAGCCAAAATTGGGCGGATGGATTGAATTGGCACAATTACAAAAAAGTTTAGAACTAAATTGACAAACACATTTATAACTGAATTAATATAAATACAATAGATCTATGACTTTTTTTTTAGTAATTTTCCCACTATGAAACATGCATCACACCAATTAGTTATCCTCTTGGTACCTTCATGCATTATATTCTGACATCGCCAACAATCCCAACATCGCACCTAGGAAGACACGACAACTTCCTCATCATCATCAACCATGGAACAGCCCTCGCCCACACACCTCATAGCCATCGTACCAACACCGGGCACGGGTCATCTCATCCCTCTCGCTGAATTGCGAAGCGACTCACTCCACACCAGGCATGGGTCACCTGCTTTACCGTGTACAGCCAAAGCGAAACATTCCAGTTTTTGCCCAAAAGCTTTCTAAAGAGGACCAAAGGTAGGGGCTTGGTGGTGCCATCGTGGGCCCCACAGGCCCAGTTCCTGGCCCACAGCTCAACCAGCTGGGTGCCTCACCCACCGCGGCTAGAACTCGACCCTTGAGAGTGTGGTCAATGGCGTGCCGCTCATCGTCTGACCGCTCTTCGCCAAGCAGAGGATGAATGCGCTCATGCTGATCCAGGACGACAAGGTGGCACTAAAGCCGAGTGCCGACCAGGAGAGCGGCCTGGCGGGGAGGGACGAGGTCGCCAGGGTCGTGAAGGGCCTGATGGAGGGCCAAGAAGGGAGGAGGATTCGGAGCCAGATGAAGGACCTCGAGGACGTGGCGGTCAAAGTGCTCGGCAAGGACGGGTCCTCCCTTGGGCACTTTCGTAATTGGCTCTCAAATAGAAGGTCATATTTGTAAACTAGCTTCATTAAAGTCGTATCATATCATGTGATATCTTATCTATTTCTTTCTTGTTTATCATATGATTCCTTGTTTAATATCATCGGTGGAGTTGGTTTTTCAGTTCTTGTTTGTTTCCTCTATGCCCGTTCTTGTAGTAAGTCCTCTCGACATGCGTGTGGAGCATAGCTCTGCACTGCCATTTTCCCACCTATGTATATGCTCAGCATTCCACTTTCCAGTCTAAATCGATTTTACCTATAACTAGGCGATGCGGGCGTACCCTGCGGTAGGTGACGGAAAGATAGTCAAAACAGTGGTGCGTAGTCGGGCGTGTGGAGCAAACTTTCTTCGCAGCCAACGACTTGAGCTGTGGAAGTTGGGGAACCAATCCGCCCATCGCCATGAAATGATTTCTTGATGAGCTCACCGTAAAAGGATGAGGTAGGTGTGGCATTGTCATGCCCAATCTTCTTTTTAAACTAATGTTGGAAAGTGCAGCAAAAAAATGGGGCATAAAGGATGTGCACGAGAGTTCAATCATGTTAAATAGAATAATTGGGGATGATGGTGTGAATGATTATAAGAAAAAGTGGGTGATCACTATATGAATTCCAAATCATGGGCCCCTAAAAACGGAAATATTTTTATTTGAATCACTTTCACAAACAAAATTTATGTCTTATTGAGAGGTAAATGATGTGTAGCACCTGTTGGAATATTATAAGTGTTGAAATGGGTCCAAAATCTCTTATTACTCATATTTATGGGCTGGGTCATAAATGAATTGGCTAAAATATTAGAAATGAGTTTAAATGGATCAAAGAATAAATCTTATTACTCATATTTCTGCACTGTTATTCCCCTCTTCTTGTCCTCTTCACCTTCTGGCTGCGTGCAAGATCAGAGCTGCTTTCCTTCGGCTTCGGGGCCACCGCCTCACCACCCAATTCGGCAGTCCCGAAGAGGCAAATCCTAGCATTAAGCAACGGCTCTGCCACGATGATGCTCGAGTGTTGACGTTGTTGTGGATGAACTCGTAGAACAAGTAGATGAATTTCCCATAATTTGAGAAGCCCAGGACTTGATTATGCTGTTGTGCTGGCTCTTGGTAATGGCGAGGAGGCTGCATCGGAGATGGGGCAAGTCGAGGGGTCACATGAAGATGACATCGTCTTGGGGTTTTTTTTTATGTTGGAAAAAAAAGTTTAGAATAATTATGTCACGGTAAGCATATTTTTGGGTTTTTTTGTAACTTTTTTCCTATTTACTTTGAGACTGTTGATTTCATAAAAGTACCAAATCAGCTGGCACTAATTAGTTTTGAATTTTTGTAATTGAAAAACAAATCAAAACTGTTGTGTAGACAACGATGAAAAATAATTTGATAGTGGAAGTAATTCGATGGCTCAAAATTCAGAAAAAGAAAGCAACTTCTCTCAATAACTGAACAAATTATTGATAGAATAAAAAGCCATGCACTCTTTTCGATTTTTGTTTGGAAAGGCCTTAATACTTTATCCTCTTTTTTAGAACAATTGAAATCTCATGTGGTAGGCTACGATCTTACAATGACACTGCTTGAAAGGATTTAGGAAAGTGAACAATGCTTTTTATGTGGGTTGATGATAAGTTGGATTTAAAAAAACTCAACTTAGTATATCTGTGTAATATTTAGGTAAAATTAATTTTTGTGTGATAAAAAATTCTCAAATTAGTATATCCATGACAAATCTACCAAAATTTTCGTGTAAAGTTGGGACAAATATGGTATAGATATACTGGTTTGAGGTTTTCTACAACAAGAAAATTAATTTTTGACAAATATGACATGGATTTATCTGTTTGTAATTTTTCATTATGTGAAATTAGTTTGGGGTGCATGGGGCATAGGTATACCAATTTAAATGTTTTATCATGTTAAACCTAACAAGTAATATTTTTTTCGGAGATTTTGGTACAATTTTTTTTTTTCCTTATAAATGTGCTGACGTGTTTTCAGTAGAAGTTTTTACTCTTACGTGCGCATTCTTGAACCTTGGGGAAAAAAAAAATCTCAGAACCTGTGTCATTTTCTAGCTAACATGGGAATCATTATCGAACTCATATATGTAGTCAAATTTATCTCATTATTTTCGTGAGGTAGTCCACAAGAATATATTATAATATGAAATGGCTTTTAACAATTACTTTCTGGGTCTTAACTAAATCATGTCTAAATTAGACACAACCCTATGAAGACGCAAAAATTATAACTCGTTAGAGTGCATTTTAGGTCGCTTTTTGAAATTTAATTTCTTGAAAATTAGAGAACCATGTGAATGAGACCTTAATGATTTTTTCTCAAAATAATAAAAAAATAAAATGATAATTATCCTCAACTTCATTAGCAATTGTACGACCGTATGCATATGTAAAAAATAATTGGTCTTCGCTCATTATATCCTACCGAAAGATTTGACTACAAGTCAAGTTGCATGGCTCTTGCGAGGAACATAAAGTTTCATATATAATTTAGAATTAATGCCACTAAAAATTTTAAATTAGTATACTTGTAACAAATTTACCACAAACTAATTTTTTAACAAAAAAAATTCCAAACAAGTACATCTGCAATAAATTTACTTTTCGTTAATTTTCGTTTAAATTTATCATCAAATTGCTAAGTTAGATATCATGTGGCAGTTGATGGATACACTTATTTAGGATTTTACCCTATAATTTACTAGTTTGTGGTTTTTAAAAGTATTAATCTAATTTAACGGAAAACTAATAAAAGGTAAATTTGTTATAAATATATTAGTTTGAGTTTTTTTTTCGGTTAAAAAATTAATTTTGGGTAAATTTATCACTAATGTGCCAGTTAAAGGCTTTTAATGGTTAAAAAATTAGTCTAGAATAAAATTGTCACGTATGTACCAACTTAATATTTTTCGTAGTATTGATATTTTCATTGAATTAGATGAGTAAAGCTTTTTATTATTTTGAGGATTGAGGTATTTATATTGAAGAATTATTTACTAACGTTATAAGAAAATAGGTCCTTGGCGATTGAACGAATCCATCAATAGGCATATCACTTTGCTTGTCATTTTTACAAACCAATCTTAGTATGTCAAATATGATCCTAATTAATGAGAGCTGAAATCTTGTTTCTAGTTTTTCTTGACCATATTAGTGGAGTCATGACAGACTATAATCTCTCTTTCTTTTCAGCCAAGTGAATGAATACAAGCTAAACTCCATGTTACTGTGAATCTGCACATGCTCAACCACTATACCAATCTCAATTTTGATAAGAACTCTCAACTGTGTGATCCTTACAACAACATCAAACCGATGCCTCAATACAATTATCCTAGTCCTCCTACAGTAATCATACACAACAATTAGCGTAAATCAACCATCCTTTCTAAAAGGAAACGACAACAACCTACGAACTTTCAAATAAATCAAATTTCCAGTCCTTATGATTTATTGGATAATTACACTAAACTTCACTATCTATTGTTTGATAGAGTTACAACACTTACATACATTAAGCTCCTCAACCACATACTACACGATAGGTTCCTTTCACTCAGAATCGTTAGGCTTCTCTCACCTAAGCATATCATACAATTTAGACTTTTGAATAGATTTATTCGACATTTTAGTAATGAAATTTGTTGGTGTCTTTCCTTGGATTCATACATGCCACTATGTTCATTTCCTCTTATTATTATAATGGCATCTCAAGCTATCTTCAAAGCTCCACCTCTTTGAAAAATATTGACACCCAGCTAAGTCGAAGACACTAAAGGATATCGAGTGATAGTAACGTAAACCCATCCCTAACCCACACCTTCAAGGTTGACCACTCAAGAAAGGGTTCTTATTCAACTGTGAAACATGCATCACACAAGTCAAATATCCTCTTGGTACCTTAATGCATTCTATTATGACATGGCCGACGATCCCCAACATTGTAATTAGCATTGTTCACCAATTGCACTATACTATTAGGAAATCTAGAGATATGACGACTTCCTCTCTTATGCAGACAAGTATGTTGATTTACTTTCTACGATTGAAAAGCCCACTGAAGTAGATAAATTGTGATGCATCAAATACTTCAAAAATCTTACTCATTGAATTAGTCCTCATCTCCCACTCAACGTCCAACGCCACTCGAGACTCCAACATGCAAAAAGGATTCAGACTTGAAGAAGGCCGTCCCAAAGTCCAATTCGGACTCTCTTTATTCGGCCAACTTTCCCGCACTACAATTTTGGTTGGGTTTCATCTATGGGTACAAACTCAAGAAATAGTTAACATATCCTTTCGATGTTAAAAGTGATAACAAGCTCATCTGGCGATGTTAAGTCAAACTCAAGCAAATGGATAACTTATCTAATCGACCCTAGTGAGCGTCCATTCACGGACTTAATCAAGTCAAAGGTTGAGGTATCTCATATTATATATACTTTTCTTTATCAACAGAAGAAAACGGCAGTCAATCCAGTTTCAAAACCTGATTGGGCTTCAATATACTTAACATCAATTTATCCGCAAACTCAACATCTATAAAGTATGAAGGCCACTTATGAGTTGGGCTTTGCCATTGGACCCGCGCAGCTATTTTCTAGTGTTTTGGATAAGGGGTTTTGGGACTTGTGTATATGACCGTAGACACGACACATTAGGCCCACTCACCGTGTTGATCTCTATTTGTATGTTTCTGCATGATCGCTGTTGAATGGCATAGGCTTGAACAAGCATCGAATTAGGCACATTCACTTGGCAAGAGAGGTTCAACCAGAAATCAGACCTACCACCACAATGCCTGAAGAATTCAACAACCAAGACAGCAAGTATTAAAAGCCCCCTCATCGCTTTTGCGAATTTCCTACAACAAGAACAAGAATATTTGCTCATAATCATCATCAACCATGGAACAACCCTAGACCACAACCCACATAGCCATCGTACCAATGCCGGGCATGGGTCATCTCATCCCTCTCGCTGAGTTTGCCAAGAGACTCATCCACCGCCACAGCTTCTCGGTCACCTTCGTCATCCCCAACGTAGGCTCCCCGGCCAAGGCCCAGAGGTCCCTCCTCGACTCCCTCCCTCCCTCCATCACCTACGTCTTCCTGCCTCCCGTCAAAGCTGACGACCTCCACCCCGAGACCCGCGCCGAGACCATCATCGCCCTCACGTTGGCGCGCTCCCTACCCTCCCTCCGTGATGAGCTACTGAGGCTAGTGGAGAACACAAGGCTCGTCGCCCTCGTCGCCGACCTCTTTGGCATCGACGCCCTCGACATGGCCAAGGAGTTCAACATCTCCCCCTATATTTTCTTCCCCACCATAGCCATGTGCCTGTCGTTATTCCTTCACTTGCCAATGCTGGACAAAGCGGTTTCTTGCGAGTACAGGGACCTGCCCGAGCCGGTGAAGATACTCGGATGCATACCCATCCACGGGAGGAACCTGCTCGACCCGGTCCAAGATTGCTGCAACGACGCCTACAAGTGGGTCCTCCACCACACGAGGCAGTACAGGCTGGCGGAGTGGATCTTGCTGAATAGCTTCGAGGAGCTCGAGCCAGGGGCAGTCGAGTACCTGAAACGGGAAGAGCCTGGGAGGCCGCCGATCTACCTGGTGGGACCGCTGGTGAACATGGAGCAGAGCAGCAAGTTTGACGGCTCAGAGTGCCTAAAGTGGCTAGACGAATATGTTGGAAGATATGATTTTGTAATCTGTATTGATATGGAATCAAGTATACTTTAGGATAGGAAAAGATAGGCAAATATTCAACTTCCTTTATTAATTTCTTCTTTGTAATTAAATACATGAGATTGTACAAAAATCAAAGCAATGAAAAGAGGAAACATGAACATCTTCTGCCTCTTACGAAATCTTCATCTTCTTTTTCTGACATGGTATCAGAGCCATCTATGGTTCTGAACTAATTTGCTTCCGCCCCGATTATCTCATAAACAAACTTCAAGTTCCAGAGCAGTGTTGCCGAAGGAATCAAAGTCCCTGATTGCTTGAAGGAACCTTATTTGCGAAAAGGAGTTAGCAGAGGAATCGATCTTTTTCTTCAACATGACAACACCACAAGATCTTACCTCTACTCCCATCGACCAATCTGCAACAGAGGCTTCGATACAAGCCTTGGGAAACCGAGATTCGTCTATTGTAGTCCCTACATCAGAACAACAAAGGCAGGTCTAGGGCCAACATTCGCATGTGCAGTGGCAACAACGGGCTCGGGCAATTGCAGGGCAACCATTCATGGGCCACCCCTACCAATGGATGCCGCCGTATCCATGGTATCCTGGGTTTATCCCCAACACATCATTGCATGGCTACCACAGCAACGTGCGAGCCGATGGAGGTCTACCAACCAGTGATAGGGCAAACCTACCATCGGCCCGGAGCAAACGGGCGGGTCGAGTGTACCGGGTCAGGGAACAAATCCCTACCCGGGGTTTCAAAATGCGGATTACGGATTTGGCTTGGGCGGTTCGGGTCAAGGAACAAAACCCTACTTGACTCCTGCATCGAGTTTCTTCCTGTACTAGATCCCCACTACCAGTGGCCGGTCGGAACCTGGCAATCCGTTCTATAGAACAAACGGCGACGGACCAGAACTGTAGATCATAAGTTAGCAATTAACAGGTGCAGACAATTATTCAAGTTGGTCGCGCGAATTCCGGCGGGCATTTATAACGAAAGACAAAGAAGTTTTCATCAACGGATTTCGTTTCCGACAAGAGAATGGCACGGCTTTGGAGGAGATGCAGTCAACTCGTAAGAACCTGGATTGGAAACTGCATCGCACCCGAGGTCGCGGCCGGGCTTCCCCCGATGGAGGATCCGAAGAAGATGTGGGAAAACATAAGGGAGATGTACGGAAAACTCGATCAAGTTAACATTTTTTATTTCACACAACAAATTTCAGATTTGAAACAAGGGAACATGACTATCGCGACAGTGTACAACAAGCTTTCGAGTCTGTGGAATGAGTTAGAGGCAGCTGAGAAAAATTCGACTGGCCCGATCATATCCAACAACAATACAAACAAATGCGAGAAAAGGGAGAAGGCGACGAGATTCCTCCTCATCCTCAACGAGGCATACCTGCCATTCCACTCCTAAATACTGACCATGGAGCCTCTGCCGAGTCTTGGCCGTATCTACCAACTCGCCATACAGGAGGAGAGCCAACAGAGAATGGCGGACCATGACAAGGGAGGAGACGGAATGGTCCTAGCAGCCAAGAGCCAGTTTCGGTCATCACAGAGGAGCACGGGGAGAAGAGAGGCGGATCTAGGGTTGGTTTTCGAAAATGAAAACCCTAGATCGCTTTTAAGGAGAGGCACGGACAGTGGAGATCACTCCCACCACTAATCGGACGGATCACGCTTATTCCAGGGGTTGACTGGATCGGACGGCTCGTGTGGCATCCTTTCCATTGCATTTGACTGCTCGCGTGTTGTCTACTAAAATCCATCCGACGGCTCACGTGGCAGCTATTTAATCGGATCGGACGGCTCACGATCACCCAACATTCATGGGCTGGATGGCTCGCGAGGCCCATTCTTTGGAGGACCCGACGGCTCATATGGGCCTATTTCGACCCAAGCTTTCCAATCTACCATCAGGCCTACTTCAAACACAAAAAATAATGGGTCAAGAGGAAAAGGTAAAATGTATTGTGATTATTGTAAGCGCCCGCACCATACAATTGAGAATTGCTGGAAATTGCATGGAAAGCCAGGAGAAAAAGAAAAAGGGAAATTCTCCTCGTTTTTAGGTATCGGGTCAGCTAATGGGAAAATCAATTACCCATGAACAATATTACGAGCTGATGGAAACTTTGAAGAAATTGGATCATTATGATAAATGAGGCAGTTTCACAAGTACATCCTATTGTTTGATGAACTCAATTTCAAAGGATGCATGGATTATTGATTCAGGTGCTAGTAATCACATAGTCTGTGATAAGTTTTTTCTTTCAGCCATTACAAAATTATCTTTTCCTATATCAATACAACTTCCAAATGGAAATGCCACCAAAGTTACCATGACTGGAATTGTAAAGCTTAGTTCTCTTGTTACTCTTCAAAATGAGCTTTACGTACCCGATTTCCATTTTAATCTAATCTTAGTTGCTCGAGCCTGTGAAGAAAATTCACGTGACATTCTTTTCCATTCTGATAAATGTTTCTTTCAGGCCCTTTCAACTAGCAAACTGATAGGCTTGGGTAGAGTCAACTAGAGACTATATTTTTGGTTGGATTTTCCGCATCTTTTTAAATTATCTCCTGTTGAATTCAATAAATCTCTGTGTAATGCTACTGCCAATGGCATGAATTTCCTTAATCATAAAAGATTGGGCCATAGTGCATAATTTCCTTGTCCTAAATGTCTGATTTGTCCCATGGCTAAGCAAACACGTGCTCCTTTCCAGAATAGCACTTCTCGAGCAAATGATATTTTTTCTCTAATTCATGCTGATGTTTGGGGGCCTTACCATACTTTAAATCATGATGAGTCTAGGTTCTTTCTCACAATTGTGGATGACTACACTCGTGCTACATGGATTTTCCTCATGCAATCCAAAAATCAGGTCTTTTCTCATTTAAAGACCTTCATTTCCTTATCCAAAACTCAATTTAAAAAACCAATCCGTCGGATACGTACTGATAATAGAAAATAATTTTTTAATGCTGAATGTGCTTCCTTGTTCTCTGTAAATGGGATATTGCACGAGAGTTCTTGTACTTATACACCCTAGCAGAATGGAGTTTGTTGAGAGAAAACATCGCCATCTTTTAGAGGTGGCACGTGCACTTAAATTCCAAGCCTCTATCCCTGAAAAATTTTAGGGAGATTGTGTGGTTACTGCAACATATCTGATTAACCGCATGCCATCACGCATTCTAAAGGGAAAGACGCCTTTTGAGTTATTATATGGGAGAAAACCGAATCTGACTCATCTCAGAGTCTTTGGGTGTCTGTGTTATGTAACTACAATAGGCCATAGAGATAAGATGGCACCACGCGCTGCTCAATGCATCTTCATGGGCTATCCAACCTTGCAAAAGGGATATTGGCTTTATGCACCATCTACGAGAGATTTCTTTGTCTAAGCTTGCTTTGTTGCAGTAAGATGATCAGTCCGATAGTGCTGGAGAAAAGAGAAGTCTTTCATGAAGATGTTTTTCCTTTTTCATTCACATCTTTATCTAAAGAAGAGAAGACAAATCGGCAATTCTTGTTGGAAGAAGATTCATCTTCTGGAGGAGCATTCATTATTACTTCCCCTCCAAGAGAAGTTGATATCTTGCCTCCAACACCTTTTGAGAATACTGCTAAAGATTCCATTGAGTAGCCTCATATAGAAGGATCACCGCATGAAGAGCCAACACAGTTGGAGGATACTTAAGAAACAATGACTATTGAAGAATTATCCATCACACCACAGGAGCCACAGCGGCGTTCTCATCGAGTCACTCGACCACCAACTTGGACGAAAGATTATATATGCGGTTCCTCAAGATCATCAGGTACTCGTTACCCTATCTCATCTTATGTCTCCTTTGATGGATTGTCGCCAGAACATCTATGTTGCATAAGCCGTATTTCTGAAGATCGAGAACCTTCTAGTTATAATGAGGCAAAAGATGATCCTCGTTGGCAAAAAGCCATGGAATCTAAATTACATGTATTGATAGACAATCACAATTGGGATGTTGTATCATTGCCTGATCATCGCAAACCTATTGGATGTAAATGAGTATATAAGATAAAATACAGAGCAGATGGTTCTGTGGAAAGATACAAAGCCCGGTTGGTAGCAAAAGGCTTCACCCAGCAAGAAGGTTTCGACTATCATGAAACTTTTTCGCCCGTAGCAAAGGATGTCACAGTTCGTACTTTTCTATCTATTGCTGCTTTTCGTGACTGGCCATTACACCAAATGGATGTCCATAATGCCTTCCTGCATGGTGATCTAGATGAAGAAATATACATGGAGCTTCCACCAGGATTACGGAGACAAGGGGAGTCGAAGGTATGTCGTCTCCGCAAATCTTTTTATGGATTGAAACAAGCTTCCAGACAATGGTACGCTAAGTTCACCAGTGCACTCATGGCCGCTGGGTTCAATCAATCCAAGTATGACTATGCCTTATTCACCTAGACAAAAAGGTATGTCATCTATTTACTTGATGATCTATGTTGATGACATTCTTATCATGGGGAATGATGATTCTGCTGTAAAGAACCTTAAAGAGTATGTGCATTCGACTTTTCATATCAAAGACTTAGGGCCACCTAAGTATTTTCTTGAGATTGAGATAGCTCGTTCAAATCAGAGAACTCATTAAGCCAGCGGAAATTCATGATGGAGATAATATTAGAAGCAGGATTATCATGCTGTAAACCATCAATCATTCCTATCGAGCAAAATGCCAAACTGACTTTCGTTGGCTATGACACTGGGGTATCCTCCTCTTCTGATGATCCGTTGTTACAAGATCCCTCAGGATATTAGAGACTTGTAGGAAAATTAATATATCTCACCATGACTAAGCTAGACATTTGCTATGTAGTGCAGACTCTTAGTCAGTTTATACACAGTCCGAAGCAATCCCACATGAACGCAGCCTTGAAGATTGTGAGATACTTGAAGACTTGTCCAAGTTTAGGAATACTTCTTTCTCGAAAGTGCAACATGGAAATGACTGCTTATTGTGATGTAGATTATGCCACATGTCCTATGAGTAGGAGGTCTATCACTGGTTTCTGCATCAAATTTGGGGAATCATTACTTTCATGGAAGACAAAGAAGCAGTCTACTGTATTCTTATCTTCAGCTGAAGCCGAATACCGATCTATGGCCAAGACTGTTTGTGAAATAGTCTGGTTAAGGGGTTTACTTCTGGATCTCGGAACTCCCGTTAAAGGACCGACTTTACTCTTCTGTGATAATGATTCGACACTCAAGCTTGCAGTAAATCCTGTATTGCATGAGAGGACAAAGCATATAGAAGTCGATTGTCATTTTACTGGAGAAAAGATTCAAGAAGGAATTGTCGAGACAAGAGGAATCAGGACTTCAGAGCAACCCGCTGATATATTTACTAAACCTCTTTGCCAAAGACAACATACATATCTTCTAAACAAGTTAGGCGTCTTGACATATACAAACCACCAGCTTGAAGGGAAGTGTTGGAAGATATGATTTTGTAATATGTATTGATAGGGAATCAAGTATATTTTAGGATAGGAAAAGATAGGCAAATATTCAACTTCCTTTATTAATTTCTTCTTTGTAATTAAATATATGAAATTGTACAGAAATCAAAGCAATGAAAAGAGGAGACAATTTCTTCTTCGAACATCTTCCGCCTCTTACGAAATCTTCATCTTCTTTTTTTGACAGAATATATGTAGTCAAATATTTGTTAATATTTTCATGAGGTAGTCCACAAGAATATATTTTAATATGCGATGCATGCGTACTCTGCGGTAGGAGAGGGGAAAGATAGTCAAAACAGTGGCATTGGGTCGTGCGTGTGGAGCCGACTTTCTTTGTAGCCAATGACACGAGCTGTGGGGTTGGGGAACCAATTCACTCATCGCCATGAATTGATTTCTCGATGAGCTCCCAGGAGAAGGACAGGTAGGTGTGGCAGACATCCCGAATCTTCTTCTTTTTAGACTAATATCGGAAAGTGCAGCAAAAAAATGGGGCATAAAGGATGTGCGAGGGAGTTCAATCATGCTAAAAAGAAAAATTGGGGATAAAGGTGTGAAAGATCATAGGAAGAGTGGGTGATCACTGTTAGAAGATATGCAATATATCTTAGGATATTTGAAATTGATTTTATTCTGTACATATCAATTCAATATCATATCTAGATTTAGATTAATACATAGAATTCTTTATTTCCATTAATTGTACAAACCTAGCTTTAAATCTTTAGGATTTGTATAGTTTACAATCGATCAGAGGAAATACAGAAAAGCTTCGTTCCTCTTTCTTCTTCACCTTCGGTTTCTTTCATGGATCCCGTATCCATTTTTATTCGGGGCAAACCCAAATCCATCATCGTCTGCATCTGTGAGTCACCAGAGCCACGTCCGACCCGATGGGGGCCCGCCAACCACGAATGGGGCAAACCCAGCCATCGGATCAGAGCAGTTAAGCGGGTCGGGTCAGCCGGATATGGGACTAAATCCCTACCCGGGTTTTTATGCGGGTTATCCGATTAGGGCGAGTGAATCGGGTCAGGGCACGAATACCTACCCGAACCTCGCGCCCGGTTTTTTGCCTTTCCCAACGGCGGCGCTTGCCGGACGACTAGAACCCGGCGATCCATTGTTCGTTTCCAACTCTGACGGACCAGAATTGCGGCTCATCAGCCAGCAACTAACTGGCCCAGAAAATTATACAAGATGGTCGCAGGAGTTCCGGCGCGCCCTGGCAACCAAAGACAAAGATGGTTTCCTCGACGGAACCATCCCAGTTCCCATGGAGGAACGTCTGGCCCGACTCTGGAGGAAGAGCAACCACCTGATCCGAACTTGGATCGGCAATTGCGTCTCCTCCGAAGTCGCGACCGGACTCCCACCAACAAAAGATGCAAAAGAGATGTGGGAAAATATCCAGGAAATGTACGGAAAATTAGATCAGGCAAAAATTTTCAATCTAATGCAGGAGCTCAGTGAATTGAAGCAAGGAAATATGACGGTCACAGCCGTTTTCAACCGGCTCTCGTCTCTGTGGAACCATCTCGAGGCGGCCGAGGAGAAACTCGTGGGACCAGAACCCACGCTTAGACAATACAGATCTATCAAAGAGAGGGAGAAAGCTACACTCTTTCTCCTCATTTTGAACGAAAATTACCTCGGATTTCATTCACAGATCCTCGCCATGGATCCGATGCCGCCGATTGGGCAAATATTTCAACTGGCCGTGCAGGAAGAGAGTCAGCGACACGCGACGCCAAACCACACCAGAAGCAGCGAGAGCGTCGCTCTCGCGGAGATCGACGAGACGCGGCCACCAGGACGCAAACCCTAAATCGAGAGAGACGAGCGGCCAAATTAGGGTTCGCAAAAGAGGAATCTCGAGTATTTAAAGGCAGACCGGATGGACGGTCAGGATGTGCTGCGAGGATCGGACGGCTTCGATCATTCAATCGGATCCAACGGTGGACAGGAGCTTGCGGCCAAAGGATCGGACGGTCAGATCTTCAAAGCTTCGGACGGTCAGATCTTCAAATAATCGGACGGTCAGATCTTCGCTGCGATTAAAGGCACGGACGGTCAGATGCTTGCCACGTCATCAAGGAATTTCGGAAGAAATTTTAAAGGCAAGAATAAATTATTTTGTGATTATTGCAAGCGTGCTAATCACTCAATTGATAATTGCTGGAAATTACATGGAAAGCCCGGTGAAAAAGAAAAAAGGATTTCAGCAGTTTATCAAATTACTGGTTCGACCGGTAAAAAAGGTGACCAATCTATCTCAAATAGTCGGTATCATCAGTTGATGGAGGCACTTCAAAAAATGGACACCACAAACAAAGGAGCAAGTTTCTCAGGTATTATTCTCAGGTATTATACATTGCTTGATTAATTCAATATCCAGAAAATCATGGATAATTGATTTAGGGGCAAGCGACCATATTATATGTGACAGGGCATTTTTCTCAAGTATAAATTGCACATTGGATTTCCCTATTTCTGTGCAATTACCTAATGGGGATATTACTCATGTTCACGAAACAGGGACAGTCAATCTCAGTCCAAAAATTACTCTTAGAAATGTTCTTTATGTCCTAGAATTCCAGTTTAACCTAATGTCTGTGTCAAAGGCTTGTCAAGAAAATTCATGCCGGATCATTTTCAATGCTGATGCATATTTCTTTTAGGACCTTTCGACTAGGAAACTGATGGGCTTGGGTAGTCTCTCTGAAGGCCTTTATTTCTGGAATAATTCCTCGAGTAATTTTTCTTGCATTTCTTTGAATAAATTTTCATTGTGTAACTTGACTACCAATGATAGAAATTCCATTATGCATTTGAGATTGGGTCACAGTGCCTCCTTTCCATATCCACAATGTTCTATATGTCCTCTTGCTAAACAATCTCGTGCCCTTTTTCCGTCTAGTAATACTCACACTAGTGCAATTTTTGCCCTAATTCATGTAGATATGGGGACCATATCACACATTAAATCATGATGGGTCTCGATATTTTCTCACTATAGTCAATGATTATTCTCGTGCGACCTGGATTTTCTTGATGCAGTCTAAGAATCAAACTTATTCTCATTTGAAAAGTTTTCTCTCACTCTCAAAGAATCAGTTTGGGAAATCCATACAGCGAATTCGTACTGATAATGGAAGAGAATTCTTCAGCCATGACTGTTCTTCACTATTCACTCAATATGGCATACAACATGAGAGCTCTTGTGTCTATTCACCACAACAAAATAGCGTGGCAAAACGGAAAAATCGTCATCTATTGGAAGTCGCACGAGCCTTAAAGTTTCAAGCATCAGTTCCGGACGATTATTGGGGAGATTGTGTGGTCACAGCCGCTTATCTAATTAATCGTATGCCGACTCGGATACTTAAAGGGAAGACTCCATTTGAGTTATTATTCCAGAAAAAGCCAGAGCTTCAACATCTCAAGGTCTTCGGATGTCTCTGTTTTGTCACAACAGTGGGACCTAGAGACAAATTCACTCCACGAGCTTGGCGATGCATTTTCATGGGATATCCCAATCTACAGAAAGGATATCGCGTTCTCGACATATCTACAAAGGAATTTCTAGTAAGTCGTGATGTCATCTTTCGTGAAGACATATTTCCTTTTTCTGAGCAACCCACTACAGATACAGATATAGGTATGACAGCTCCTTCTGGTAGCATTGATGAAGCAATACCTCAAGATACTGCCTATATACCATTAGCAGAATTGAGGCCCATTCCTACAACTGCCTCATCTCTTCCAGAATCAACATCAACACCTGTTGACAAGGCAGTTTGCCCAGAAGAAATTTTCCAGCCACGACTAGAAAATACCCATGATGTTGAGAAAAGTCGGCATATTGAGTGAACATCTACAAATGAAACTCCCACAGACATTATTCATCCAAGGCGTTCAGGTCGCAGCACACGACCTCCCACATGGACGAAAGACTATATCTGTGCCACTCATCATTCTCCAGGTACTCAATATCCAGTCTCATCATATGTTTCCTTCCATAGATTATCACAAGAACATAGATGTTGTGTTAGTCGTCTCTCAGAAGAACAGGAACCTTCTAGTTATAATGAGGCATCTATTGTCCCAAAATGGCAACAAGCCATGAAGGCGGAACTCCAGGCACTTATTGACAACAAGACATGGGATCTTGTCTCTCTTCCATCTGATCGAAAGCCAATTGGCTATAAGTGGGTCTACAAGATAAAGTATCGTGCTGATGGTTCCATTGAACGATACAAGGCACGATTGGTTGCCAAAGGATTCACACAAAGGGAAGGTTTTGACTACCATGAGACTTTCTCTCCGGTTGCCACCGATGTCACTGTTCGTTCTTTTTTATCTGTTGCTGCTATTAATAATTGGAGTCTACACCAAATGGATGTGCATAATGCTTTTTTGCACGGGGATCTTGATGAGGAAATTTACATGGACATTCCTCAAGGTCTACGGAGACAGGGGGAGAATCGAGTATGTCGTCTCCGCAAATTCCTTTACGGATTAAAGCAAGCATCCAGACAATGGTATGCTAAGTTTGCAAATGCTCTTACAATAGCAGGCTTCAAGCAGTCTAAGCATGACTATGCTCTATTCACACGGACCAAAGGTATGTCATCTATTTATTTGATGATATATGTTGATGACATACTTGTTATGGGAAACGATAAGGCTGCCATAGACAATTTCAAGGATTATTTACATGCTACCTTTCACATTAAAGATTTAGGAGCACCTAAGTATTTCCTTGGAATTGAAATTGCACGATCTGATCAAGGGATTTCTCTTAGTCAACGGAAGTTTGTCTTAGAGATTATATCAGAAGCAGGTTTATCAGGATGCATACCGGCCGTGATTCCTATTGAACAGAACATTAAGTTGACTACTGCAGAATATGATAGGGGCATTTCACAAAATGATGATCCCATTCTCAAAGATCCATCAGGGTATCAAAGACTTGTCGGGAAACTCATATACCTGACAATGACTAGACCTGATATTTCTTATGCAGTACAAACACTTAGTCAGTTCATGCATAGTCCAAAGCGATCTCATTTGGAAGCTGCATTTAAAGTTGTGAAGTATTTAAAAGGATGTCCAGGACTTGGAATTCTTTTATCCAAGCAATGTGACATGAAGATGAGGGCATACTGTGATGCTGATTATGCTACATGTCCAACTAGCCGAAGATCATTCACTGGATATTGTATCAAATTAGGAGACTCACTTCTCTCATGGAAGACCAAGAAGCAACCAACAGTATCCTTGTCTTCGGCTGAGGCTGAGTACCGAGCTATGGCCAAAACTACTTGCCAAGTAGTATGGATACGAGGTTTACTTAAAAATCTCGGAATACAGGTATAAGGAGCAACGACATTATATTGTGACAACGATGCAGCTCTCAAATTGGCAGCAAACCCTATAGTGCATGAAAGAACTAAACACATAGAGGTGGATTGTCATTTTACACGAGACAAGATTCAAGAAGGGGTGATTGAAACAGAAGGAATTGGCACGACAGAGTAGCCAGCAGACATCTTCACCAAACCTTTATGTCATTGACAGCATGCATATCTATTAAACAAGCTAGGTGTCTTGAACATATACAAGCCAACAGCTTGAGGGGGAGTGTTAGAAGATATGCAATATATCTTAGGATATTTGAAATTGATTTTATTCTGTACATATCAATTCAATATCAGATCTAGATTTAGATTGATACATAGAATTCTTTATTTCCATTAATTGTACAAACCTAGCTCTATATCTTTAGGATTTGTATAGTTTACAATCGATCAGAGGAAATACAGAAAAGCTTCGTTCCTCTTTCTTCTTCACCTTCGGTTTCTTTCAATCACTATATGAATTCCAAATCGCGGGCTTCTAAAAACAGAAAGATTCTTATTTGAATTGCTTTCACAAAAAAATAATATATATATATTTTTTTTTTCATTGAGAGGTAAATAATGTGCAGCACTTGTCGGAATATTAAAAGTATCAAAATGGGTCCAAAATCTCTTGTTAATCATATTTATGGGCTGTGTCATAAATGAATTGGCTAAAATGTTAGAAACGGGTCCAAATGGGTCCGAGAATAAGCCTAATCATGCTTGGGTTTAAATGGGTTGAGAACATACCCATTTTAAGTCCATGTTCGTTACAACACAAACAACATCCACTTTTAGCCCATAAAAGATCTCTTGTGCACTGTTCATTCCCCTCTATCAGTCCTCATCACCTTCTAGCTGCGTGCAAAATCAAAGCTGCTCTTCTTCGGCTTCGGGGCCACCACCTCACCACCCAATTCGGCGGTCCCGAGGTGGCAAATCCTAGCATTAAGCAATGGCTCCGCCACAATGATGCTCGAGTGTTGACGTTGCTGTGGATAAACTTGTAGACCAAGTAGAAGAATTTCCCATAAATTGAGAAGCCCAGTAACTTGATTATGCTATTGTGCTGGCTCTAGGTAAGGGCGGAGAGGCCGCATCGGGGGGCCACATTAGGACAATAGTCGTATATATCCTAAAAGGATATGCAAAATTTAATTTGTCGTATGATGTAGCAACGTTTTTTAAATCAAGAAAATGCAGCATTTTGTACGCTGATCTCATCCTTCATATGACATTGAAAAGAGGAGGGTACTGTTCAAAAGCATATTTACCATTTAGGGATAGACCTCTTGACTTCAGGATCTAATTGATTGAATTCATGATCGATCAATCAAAGATAATAGCTAAGAAGCGAATTGGCATATATTCATTCACTTGGCCGAAAGAAAAGAGAGATGACCCGACTCCAATGATGTCATCAAGGAGGACTGAAAACAGGATTACGATAATATGAGATGTACTAAGATAACCTTATTATAGAACGAGCAGGTCTTTTTTGTTCAGATACTTATTGATAAATTCTTGCGATCGCTAAAAACACATTTTCTTATAACGTTAACGGATAATTTTTTAGGGATTTTTTTTTTAAGTAAAGATGACGTTGCTCAATCCCTTAAAAGACAAGAAAAAAAAAGAAGAAGCTTTACTCCATTAATTAAATTGTTTTTGAAACTCTCTGTTCCTCACGAGAGCGATGCAACTTGGCCCTCATGCACGCCATTACGTATTTAAACCTTTCTGTATCATTTTTTTTTGTTTTTGGTCGGTAACGTTTATGTATAATTCAATGAGGGAAGATTAACCGGTCTTGACGTGTGTATACGGTCGTACAAGTGCTGATGTAGTTCAGGATAATAACCCATTTTCTTAATCCTTTGTGCAAAGATCATTACAGGTCTCATTCACGTAGTTCTTGAATTTCCACAGCATCAAAATTTTAAAAGCTACGCAAAGTGTATATTAAGAAATTGTGGTTTACTCCGTCTTCGTAGGGTTGTGGCTGATTTAGACATGAGCATGAAGTCAAAAAAAAATTGCATTATTATAATATATGCTTGTGGACTATCTCACGTAAATATTAAGAAATATTTGATTGAATATACTACTTTGATAATGCTCCATACGTTACACATAAAATGACGCAGGTTTTGAGAATGGTTCCATTTGATCAGGGGTTCGAGCATACTCAAATAAAACGGAAGCTTCCACTAAAATCATGTTGGGACATCTGCAATCCAAGTTCGAAACATTGCAAAGCATGCTGGCGAGAATTGATTGAGGAGGAGCGTCGAAGTGCTGGTCAATTTTTTTAGAAAGCCCAAACTCCTCTAGCAGTGATGTTGTGCAAGTCTCCAGTCTAGTCCGGGGAGAAATTGTCCAATTATGCTGCGTAAAGTCGAGGGGTCACATGAGGCGCTGCGAGGAGACAACATTCTCTTGAGGTTTTTTATGTTATTAGAAAAGTCTAAGGTAATTGTGTCACAACTGGCATAATTTGAGATTTTTGATGTTACAAAAAAAATTTATGGTAAATATATCACAATTGGTATAATTTGGAATTTTTTGTAATATTTTCCCTTTACTTTAAGACCATTGGTTTCATCAAAGGACCAAATCAGCTCGTACTAACCAGTTTTGAGTTTTTGTAACTCGATGGCTCAAAATTCAGAAAAAGAAAACGATTTCTCTCAATAACTGAACAAATTATTGATAGAATAAAGAGCCATGCATTCTTTTCTATCTTTGTTTGGAGAGGCCTTTAATACTTTATCCACTTTTTCTGAACAATTGAAATCTCATGTGGTTGGCTATGAGCTTACAAATGACACTACTTGAAAAGGTTTAGGAAAGTGAACAACGCTTTTTATGTGAATAAACAATAAGTTAGATTAAAAGAAAACTTAATTTGGTATATATGTGCGGTATTTACTCAAAATTAGTTTTTGTGTAAAAAAAAAAATCTCAAACTAGCATATTCCATTCCAAATCTACCAAAATTTTAGGGTAAAGTTGGATGCACATGTTTGAGATTTTTTACAACATGAAAATTAATTTTGGGCAAATGTAATGTAGGTGTACTGATTTGTAAGTTCTTATGATGTGAAAATTAATTTGGGGTGCATGGAGCATAGATGTACCTGTTTAAAATGTTTTATAGTGTTAACCATAATTAGTGATTTTTTTCGAACAAATATTTTGGTACAATTTTTTTTCCTATAGATAAGCCGACATGATTTCAGTAGAAGTTTTTACTCTTACGTGTGCATATTTGAACCTTTGACTAAAAAAAAAATTCTCAGAACCTATGTCATTTTCTAGCTAATGGGGAGATCATTAAAGAACTAATATATGTAGTCAAATATTTCTGAATATTTTCGTGAGGTGGTCCACAAGATTATATCATTATATGTAATGGTAGGAATTTTTAACAATTACTTGATGGGTCTTGACTAAGGATGCATTTAGTAACATTTCTATTTTTGAGAATAATTTCTATTTAGAAATAATTTTTCTATTTTATGGACGAGTTTCTACTCAAAAGAATGCATTTGGTAACTACACAAAATTTTCATTCCTAGAATAGAAAAGGAATAAAAATGCGTTTGGGATGATTCTAAAAATTTCTACTCCCATTTTTTTTATTTAATTATAAAACTGTTGATGGAGACTTAATGATTCATGTTTGGATAAAATTGAAATTTTGTAAAGATTTAATTAACCAAGATATTCTAAGATGGTTCTCAGAAAATCAAATGTAATACTTGGTCAAACATGGATGGCTAGCAATGACAGTAGAGAGTCTCACTTGTTTATAACTCATGAGGAGATTGACGGTGACTCTTTGAGCATTGCAATAAATAGATGCATAGATCTTTTGAGCTTTTTCAGCTGCAAGAATGAGAGCAAACGTTGCTCGGAGGAATAAGCAATGATGGAACAACCGAGGATGTAGGCGATCCTAAAGTTAGTGCGCTAATTGCACAAACTCATCAAATCTTTAAGCAAATGACTTCAGAAATTTATGCAGCATAGGCTTATCAATTGCTATGAACACAAGACAAAGGGCAATGCAAAAGACTTGTTCAGAGCTATCTAATTTTCTATCGAACCAAATTGCATATAATTTTAAAGGATGTCTCCAATAAAATCTTAAGGGAAGAAGACCGGAGTACCCAAACTTTCGTAACCTAGCATTGTCTCTAAAAAAAATGGCATTAAAAAAATCCATATAGTAAAATTCTAAAAGCTTATTCAATTTTGAATCTAATTTTCATCAAAATATTTTTCACATTTTTTTATGTTAAACTAATTCTAAACTAGAATTAACACTAGTAAAACCACTTAAAATCTAATTTCTATTTTTTTTCCTAAATTTCTAATTTTTTTGTTTTTTAAAATTTCATTTCAGAAAAGGGAACCTGAATTGGGTCAAGAAACTGGACCTTGTGTCAATTATATAAAAACAAGAATTAGGTTATGTTGAACTTGTTTTTCTAAAATGACTTTATTTCTCCTTTTGTTCCTAAGAACCAAAAAGTAGATATTTTTTTTTTAACTTCTTGATTCTATTCCAAATATATTTCCTAACCACTTTTTTATTTCGGGAAATTGAAAAATAGCTGACATCAGCCAAATAAATTTATGTTCTTTTTCTGTTCCAAGGTACAAAAGTTACAAAAAATAGAAAAGCAAGATAGTTACCAAATAGATCCTCAATTATGAACTCTACGAAGACACAAAAATTACAATTCCTTAGAATGCTTTTTTCGTCACTTTGTGAAATTTAAAGTCGTGAGAATTCGAGAACCACATGAATGAGATCTTAATGATCTTTTCACAAAAGAATAAAAAAAATAAAAGGGTAGATATCTTGAACTTCAAAAATAATTGTATGATCGTATACACATGTCAAAATTGATTAAACTTCGTTCATTATACCATATTGAAATATTTGACTATGTAATGACGTGTAGGAAGACCAAGTTGCATGGCTCTCGTGAAGAAGCAAAAGTTTCAAATATAATTTAGAGTTAGTACCGTGAAAAATTCTAACTTGATACATTTGTAATAAATTTATCATCTATTAATTTTTTTGGCCACAAAAAATGTCAAACTATACAAGTGTGACATATTTACCCTTCGTTGATTTTCGTAAAATTTTACGATCAAATTGCTAAATTGGATTACACGTGACAGTTGATAGATATACCAATTTCGGGGTTTACCCTTTGTTTGTTACAAATGTACTAGTTTGTAGTTTTCAATGATATTAATTCAATTTAATGGGAATTTTTTTTATCGATAACTTAATGAAAATTACTGAATGATAAATTTGTCACAAATGTACAAATTTGAGAATTTTTGTAATTAAAAATATATTTTGAGGTAAATTTGTCGAATGTGTATTAATTTGGGGTTTTTCGAAGCTTTAACCCTAAAATTTAATTAAATGAGTAAAGTGTTTTCTTAAGTTTTTATATTTAGGATTGAATTATTTATACTAAAGAATTATTTACTAACGTTATAAGAAAGGGAGTCCGGCGATCGAAAGAATCTATCAATAGGCAATAGAAAAGAGAGACACATTCGCTATATAATAAGGATTTGTCATTTCACTTTGCCTATCATTTTTATAAACCAATCTAACTATATCAAATATGAGCCTAATTAATAAGAGCTGAAATCCTATTCTGGTTCTCCTTAACCACATCAGTGAACTCATGAAAGACTATAATCTCTCTTTCTTTTAGGCCAATTGAATGAATACATGCTAAATTGCTTCTTAACCATTAACTTTAATCGATTAATCATCAATTCGATCAATTAGATCCTGAAGTCAATAGGCTTACACTTAAGTATAATTTTGAACGATACTAATATTATCCGTATCAATCATATTTACAAATCTACAAATGCAATAGTCTCCTAGTATTGTCAACCTAAACCGGTTATCTATTAAAAGAAGACTATGAGAACCCTCCTCTTTTTGATGTCATATGTGTTAGGGAAATTATTTATGATGTTTTGAAGATGGCAAAATAAATCAAAGGCTACTAACGTGTTTGATTGTTGAGTAATAAACTATGCAGATGATAGAATGTGTAAAGGATATTATCAAAGTCTATACTTGGAAGAACCAAAAGACGGACTATATGTTGAAGGTAAACTTATTCAGACTATATCCAACACCTTAAGGCTAAATCTGTTCAGAAGCATAATATGTTCAAACTTACGTTCATATTGTAAAGTCTATTTTGAAGATTTCTAGACTTCTATATCAAAATCTGAAGACTCCCAAACTTTGTGTCAAAGTCTACCCACTCTAACGAAGATCCAAACTGAACATAAGTCCAGAACGTGACAAGGTCTAGAACAAGACACAAGTTCAGAACGTAGCGAATTCAAAACAAAGCATGTTTAGAACGAGACAACTTGACAGAATGTAACACAAGCCCCAAACATATAACGACTAGTGATCTGGTTTGGATTCTACATCAAGATAGATTTGATTGACTCAATCTAATTGATTGACAATTGGATAATGAAAATAAGAACTTTCTATACGAAAAAGCTCTACTTATGGAAACCAAGATTCTGTTTATATGAGCGATCAGAATCAATTTGGGATTATATTTCTATCACTCAATGGCTATCAAATCTTCTAGATACCAATGGGTAGATTGGAAGATGATGCTCTAGATATTGTCCAATGGTTACTTTGGAGGTGGAGTAGTATTTAAGGAAACCAAAGACCGATAAGCAAGTAAGAGACGGAGCGTAGAACCTATAATTCCAAAGTCTGAGCGACTTTCAATCATACACTTGTTTTTTGTGAGCTTAAACATTTGTGGTCATGAGAGAAATACCAAAAGAGCGACTTAGTGAGATTGTGTGATCTACCTCTAAGTGTTTACACTCAAAGTTGTAATCTCTTGTTGATTGTATAGTGGAATCCAGCCAAAAAACTGCTAGCGTGGGAGAGTAGACGTAGGCTTGATCTAAGCCGAACCACTACAAATCTTGTGTTTTTATTCTCTTCCTTGAACTCTTTTTATGTTGTTTATAGTTTTATCTAATTCCTAAATTCTGAACTCATTCAAAGTTCGTCATTTTCTAAAAAGCAAATTACTTCTACTAAACCTTACAAAATTATTTTTACACATATTCACTCCCCTCTAGGTGTTGTTACTAGCCCTTTGAATATGAAGTATGAGATAGAGAGTACGAAGTCACTATCTTATTCGATAAACTAAAATTTATGTATTCTTTTAGGATAGATATGATTTTCCTAATGCAGATCTTGGTGTAATTGACCAATGATTCTAGAAGCACGTCCGTCATGCATGTTCCTCATGAAGGAGTGAGTCATCGTGTTTGTCTTTGTGAGTTGAGACTAATATCAACCAGTTTTTTTTTTTTTTTTTTTCATCAGATAATACCAACCAGTTTAAATTTACCTTTTTGTTCATCGCTCCCATGAAGTAGGTTTGACCAGTCTTCTTCTTCTTCTTTTTCATTTATTTAATTTTTAGCTGTCTTTATTTGCCAATTTTGTTCAAATAATTAAGATTTAAAAGCATCAAAACATTTTTGGAGATCTCAAAACCCAATAATGCATTGCTCATTGAGCTTTGGGCATGAGGATTTCAAGTAAGTTATGTACACGTCTAGACGAATTCTCTACTTCTTTTAGAGAAATTCTACGTCATTACCAAAAACAAATGATCTAGCACAATTACAAATCATAACAGAAAAAATATTTAATTAGACACTAGATCTATATGGTTCGGTCGGTGTGACTTACTCTACGGAAGAGAGCAGTACAAGACTAACTATAGATCAAGTAATATAAAAAGATATTTCAACAAACACTTTCAATATTTCCAAACCCTTAGTTACACAATAATTTCACAATGTTTAGACTTACCATTTCGCAAAACCATAATTCAATCTCACTTAGAAACACACAATTTCTTAGCAAAAATATTCCTTAATGACTAAATTCTCAGAGTTTCCAAAAAAATCCTAAACCTTGTAAGACTATCAACTTAATCCTAAACCTTCCAATTTTGCCAATTAGTCCTAATTTTTTAGATTATTTGCCATTTTAATTTTAAACCTTTTGATAATTTGTAAATTTAGTTATTTCGGCTTGATGTAAACACAACCATCCATTGTAACATGGCCAATGCAGCGTAGACAACTTTTGTAATTTTTTTAGTATTTTTTCAGTTTTATATTTTTTTATATTTTTTCCTTTTCTTTTCTTTCTTCATTTGCTAGTCGCTAGCTTGACAACGGCTACCAAGGGTCACGCTTGCTAGATCTAACAAGGGTAGACCTTACTAGCCTCAAATAAGGGCTATCCTCACTAGCCAAGGAGCGAGCGACGCTCATTGGTGAGGGCTGCCGCCTAAGGCTGACGAAGGGAGAAATGGGAAAAAAGAAAAAAGAAAAGATAGGACAAAAAATGAAAATAATAAGAAAATTTGAGAAAAAAAAAGGACATTAGAGCCGGGCGTGTCACTTAGGACGACCACCGGTTATTGGACCACCACCTTAACTATCTCTCATAAATATTTTTATAATCGAGCCTAATGAAGGAGTAATCGAGTCAAGTGTTAGGTCATGATATAAATAATTTTTTTTTTTCAAAAGAAGAAAACGGCAATCAGTGCGGTTTCAAAACCCAGGCCGGGGGGATCTCCGGTTATAATTATAGCTTCCAGCTTCAACACACTCAACATTACTTTGTCCAGTTACGAGTCGAGCTTTTTGCCGGCAAATCCCGCTCAACAATTTCCAGAAATTTCACGTCATTTTTTCCAAATTTGATTCAAGACATGTTTGGACTGGGAAGAAAAAAATAGACGCCACGTCAGCAACTAGCGTGGTGTAACAAACGAGCGAGAAAATATTAGATGGTCTCAGCGCACCAGCTCAGCGTGGTCCCGGACCAATCAGGAAGCGCCACATTGGTCCACGTGGCACTGTGGGGTCGGCTCACCAAGATCGAATTTCTGCAAGTAAAATAATCTTCTCTCTCCTATAGCGCCTGCACGCTAGCCCTGTGCTCTCTCTCCTTTGTAGATTCTGCACGTATTTATTATGTTATCTTTCCTCTTCCCTCGTTCTTTCCTCCTAGAAGAAGAAAAGCCATTCCAAGCGAGCGAAGTTTTCAAATTTTGAATCTTTGGTTTCGCTCTCGTTTGCTACTCTGTGCTTGTTGTTATTGCTCCGGCATTGCATTTGTCAAGTAGCCATTCCCTGCCACCGCTCGGCGCCCCCTCGGGCCTCGATCCCTTCCTGTTCTCTTCCTCTCGATTTTTCTCCTCCTCCTCTCCGCACGACCCCCTTCCTCTCCTCTTCCTCTTGACCTTCTCCTCCTCCTCCTCCTCCTCCTCCTCCTCGATCCATCGCGACAGTGGCGGCCCTCGCCACTCTGGCCGTCTCTCGCCGTCGCTCGCGGCCTCTGCTCCCTCCCCCTCCCTCGCCTCCACCCAGAGTCTTCCGGACACGCGTGTCAAAAAAAGTTGACCGCGTGTCAAAAAAATCGACACGCGTTGTGTCAGACACGTTCATAGGCTACAAGGGCTGTATGGACGAGAAAAAGGGAGGACCGGATCAGAGTAAACAACAATGTCGAATTAGGCCGCCCCTTGCCTTGAAAGAATTCACACGCGGCCACCAGCTTTCCCAAACAAAAAAAGGGGAGATCTGCTGCTTACTACTCACGGAAACATCTGACCTGTACTATAGTCAAGTCGTCTGAGTATCTTTCTGATCTCATTTCCTTCTATTCGTCAGATTTTTGGCTTTGACCCATTCAAGGTGAAAAATGGGCCCGATGGTCTTGGCTAAAAAAGGGGGAGTAGATTGCCCAAGTGCTGGCGGGACGCCTTCCAGGCCAGTTATGAGTTCTTGACGAGTGACGTGCCGGGTGTTCGTGACGTCGCTGTTTCAAAGATCGCGAAGATGTCCCTTCGCTCCTTCACCTTCTCTGACCCTCTCATTGCTCATTCTCGTCCTGCGGTAACCCATCCTCGCCCTTCAAAACCCCCTTCTTCTATAATGCTTTCGTCGCTAGCTTCATTTGCTTGCAGAACTTTTAGTGCTGAGAAGTTGGGCATTTCTTGTGAAATTTTGGGAGTTTGGTCGCTGACTTGTCCTTTCAGAGATTGGATGGAAGTCATGAGTTTATGAGGTCTTGGTTCTTGTCATTGAGCCCTCTCGGGGCAGATGAATTGAGGGCTTGTTTTTTTATTGATACGGATTTATGATGACTTAAGCGTTAAGCTGCAAAGCTGCCCATTTCATCACCTGGCAAATGGTTGAGAAACTGAGATGTTTTGATGCTTGAATATGGATGATTTCTGTCCAAATTCAGCAATTATATCTCTGCCATCAAAGAACTATACTCGTGTCTCGTCCGTGCCCAATGGGAAATCTGAATACTAAGAAGCATGCGGTAGATCTAATGATTTTCATAGGTGTTCAAGAGCGTATGAGAATTACTAAGTCAAATTTTTATTCTTTCTGTGGGTAGGTCAAACTCCTTCGGGTGCAGGGCATTCATGCTTTTGCAGGGCTTGTGATTGTTATACTCTTCAAATGCCAACTTTCTCATCCTTTTTCCTATTCCTATTAGTTTATTGTTCTTTGAAATTCTCTTGAATATGCAAAATTTACGTCGGAATCTGACCTTGTTAATGTGTACAGGTTACGCTTTTGAATTGGCTTTCTGTTTTGGCTTATTCTTTGGCTTTTGTATTTTGTATCATCCCAAGGGTTTTATTCTGTGGACTGTATTTTGCATGTTTGCAGCTTGTTTTTTGCTTGACCGCGTCAAACTAGAATTCATCTCCCGGTCTCTTTCATCTCCATTGAATGGCATATATCTGCTCTTCGTGACCATGTGGACTTGAAGGAAAGTATAGAATTAAAAAATAGACGCCCATGCCAACAATTGCACACATTGTTATGAAACTTTGCTGCATGACGCAGTTGGTGATCTGATTTTGCCTAGTAACCATGTTCATATTTACATTCTTACTTTAGCATAGATTTCGTGTCACAGTTGGATATGATAATCATATTTCTCCCACCCTGGAATTCTTGGTTATAAGTTTTAAAGCCCTGTATTAGGCTGTCAAATTGGTGTCCAATCTATCTGATCAGGCTAACTTTCGTTACCTGCATTGATGTCGTTGGAACAAGTGTTAGGGTAATGTTCGGAAGTTTAACTATCACAATCCATATTAGAATGTGATTCCATGGATTGTTGTCTGTCAATGCCTTGTTGGATTGCAAAACCTCCGTACCTCCTGTTGAGGCTGGGCTTCCATGAGCCATAATTTTGATATAGAAACTGCAATTAGCACAGGAACGATGTTAGCTAAACTTGATGCAGGAAGGATTGAGAAAATCCAGTCTTCTTTATTTTGCAGGTGTTGAGATATATTGTGCACCGACAGCTGATGCGAGGGACATTTGGCAAGCATCTATGACACATATTGCTCTTGAGGGTGGATGTTTTGTTTTATCAGCCAACCAATTTTGTCGTCGGAAAGACTACCCGCCTCCACCAGAGTATGTTTTTGCAGGAACAGATGACGATCTTAACCCAGATTCTGTCGTATGTGCTGGAGGCAGTGTAATTATATCTCCATCGGGAAATGTTTTGGCCGGACCCAATTATGATGGCGAGGCACTCATCTCCTATGAAGCACGGACACGTGCAACGCGCCTGTGTGTTGTGTCGGAGCATGTCAGACATGTCGACACGCTCGGACATACGGTCAACGCGTGTTGGATTTTCTGACACATGGTCAATTTTTTTTGACATGCATGTCGGATGGAAGTGAGGGCAAGGGAGCAGAGACGAGGCCACGAGCGATGGCGAGAAACTGCCAGAGAAAGAGTAGAGACTAAGGCGAAAACTGCCAGAGAAAGAGTAGAGACTAAGGCGAGGGCAGCCACTATGATGCTGATCGGCGATGAAGCTACAACTGCAAGTGAGGAAGGGCCGAAGGTGAGGTGGAGGAGGAGGAGAAGGATCGAGAGGAAGGGAGTCGTGCGGCGAGGAGGGGAAGAAGGATCGAGAGGAAGAGGAGAGGAAGGGGTCGTGTGGCGAGCAGAGAGGAGAAGGAGTGTGGTGAGGAGGGGGAGAAGGATCGAGAGGAAGAGGAGAGGAAGGGATCGTGTGGCGAGCGGAGAGGAGGAGGAGAAGGGGGCGCTACGCGCGAGTTAGGGTTTTGGAAACTCAAAAAGATTAAAAAATAAAGGGATTCTGATGGGGTGAAGTGAGAGCTTGTCACGTGGGGAGGGGAAAAAGTGAAATAAATGTGGGGGCGTGGGGGAAAGAGTTGACCTGGGGAAGGGAGGGGGAAAAAAATGAAATTCATTTGGGGGTGGGGGAAATAAACGAGGGAAAGAAGGGAGTGGGGGTTGGCGATGGACCTCTCGAGGATATTTTTTTAATTGAAAAAATAAATAAATAAGATTAAAAATAATTTTAAAAAATAAAAATACTAAATTTTAAATGATAAATTTCCAAACACGGATACGTATTAATTATGAACATGTCTTTTGAATTTCTAATGAATCGATTTATTAATATTATTAGTGTAAATTCATTATAAGCTTTTTTTTTAATTAATTAATTATTTATTTATGAATTTGAATCAAATTAATTAAAAATAAAAATATTAATTTAATATACAACGTGTCTCAATGTGTCGAAATTCTCTATTTTTTAGAAATAACGTGTTGACGTGTCGTGTCGTGTCGTGTCACGTGTCGGTGCTACTTAGCTCATCTCAGCTGACCTTGGTATGTTCCTTGCACTTGCAACTCGGGTGCACTTTAAATCTCTGGAAGTTAGCTAACCAAGGAGATTATGATCTCATTTTAGTTGTGAGGGCTTCAGGTTTTTCCTCATGAGCTTGATTTACTTATGTCGTAATGATGTGCAGACCTTGGATAAATAGTGCGGGCCAAGTTTGATTTTGATGTTGTTGGGCATTATTCGAGGCCTGAGGTGCTTAGCCTGATCGTGAGGGACCATCCGAGTAACCCAGTTACCTTCGCATTGACGTCCGGGAAGCCTGAAGGCCCTCACAAATAGGTCATGTTTTCTTTCACGGAGTCAGGTCCGAATCATGGCAAATAACGCCTAGCAAATGTTGGTCCCAGCGGGAACCTTCTGATTGTTTGTTTCAACTTTTTCGACTTCATGGGCTATTGTAAATTCTGATTGCAAGCGACATAGTTCATAAATACTTCCTGCTTGATGGTTGAGAAAGCAATGTTATATTTCAGTTGCACAGTAAACATGTCTGTATCCTGTGCTGTAGGACTCTTGTAACTAGTCTGTATCTTGGCAATGAGATAAGAACATTAATGACTTTTCTCACGAATTAATTCCATCTTTTCTTTCGGTAGCTCAGTGACGAGTTTTTTTATCTTTTTTTTTGGGGGAGGCGGGGGGTGGTTGGGGTTTCGCCGTCTCAATATTTTCCAGTTCCATGCACATGGTCTTATTTCGACAGGCGGTTTGTCTTAAACAAATGCCGGCCCTCATGCCAGAGAATCTGTTCGGCCAGTTGACGACGAAATGAGTTGTTAAGGAGCACATGGAATGGTGAAGAGCAAAGGTGGCGTGGTGGCTGGATATTCTGTCGTGGACATGACATATTAGCCCCCCTCATGGTGTCGATCTCTATATGTTTCTGCATCAGTATTACACTCGTTCACTTAGCGCTGAGAGGTTCAAGCAGAAAACGGACCAACCACAATTGCCCAAGAATTCGACAACCGAGAAAGCAGCTATCAAAAGCCCCCTCGTCGCTTTTGCAATTCCAAGAACAAGAGCACTTGCTCCTCCTCATCATCAACCATGGAACAGCCCTCGACCACACCCCACATAACCATCGTACCGTCACCGGGCATAAGTCATCTCATCCCTCTTGTCGAGTTCGCGAAGCGGCTCGTCCACCACCACAGCTTCTCGGTCACCTTCATCATCGCCAACGACGGCTCGTCGTCTAAGGCCCAGCAGTCCCTCCTCGGCTCCCTCCCTCCCTCCATCGCCCACGTCTTCTTGCCTCCCGTCACCTTGGACGACCTCCCAGCCGAGACCACCCGCATCGAGACCATCATCGCCCTCACACTGGCACGCTCCCTCCCCTCCCTCCGCCATGAGATGCGGAGGCTACAGGAGTCCACGAGGCTCGTCGCCCTTGTCGTCGACCCCTTCGGCACCGACGCCTTCAACGTGGCCGAGGAGTTCAGCGTCTCCCCCTTCCTTTTCTTCCCTACCGCGGGCATTGGCCTGTCGCTGTTCCTTTACTTGCCAACGCTGGACGAAGCTGTCTCTTGTGAGTACAGGGACCTACCCGAGCCAGTGAAGATACCCGGCTGCATACCGGTCCATGGGAGGGACCTGCTCGAGCCGGTCCAAGACCGCCGCAACGATGCCTACAAGTGGGTCCTCCACCATGCCAGGCGGTTGAGGCTGGCGGAGGGGCTCCTGCTGAATAGCTTCGAGGATCTCGATTCAAAGGTGATTGAGTATCTGCGAAAGGAAGAGCCCGGGTTGCCGCCGATCTACCCAGTCGGACCACTGGTGAACATGGAGCAGAGCAGCAAGTCCGACGGCTCGGACTGTTTAAAGTGGTTGGACGACCAGCCAAAATGTTCGGTCCTGTACGTGTCGTTCGGGAGTGGTGGGACACTCTCGTACGACCAGATTCAAGAGCTGGCTCTGGGATTGGAGATGAGCGAGCATAGGTTCTTGTGGGTGGTGAGGACCCCTAATGACAAAGCGGCCGACGCCGCATACCTCGCCAGGGACAGCCAAAACGAGCCGTTCGAGTTTTTCCCCAAAGGCTTTTTAGAGAGGACCAAGGGTAGGGCCTTGGTGGTGCCACCGTGGGTGCCACAGGCCCAGATCCTGTCCCATAGCTCAACCAGCGGGTTCCTCACCCACTGTGGCTGGAACTCAACCCTTGAAAGCATGATCAATGGTGTGCCGCTCATTGCCTGGCCGCTCTTCGCCGAGCAGAGGATGAACGCGGTTATGCTGACCCAGGACATCAAGGTGGCGCTCAGGCCGAGGACCAACGCGGAGAGCAGCCTGGTGGGGAAGGATGAGATCGCCAGGGTCGTGAAGGACCTGATGGAGGGCGAAGAAGGGAGATTGGTTCGGAACCGCATGAGGGAACTCAAGGATGCGGCGGCCCAGGTGCTCGGCGAAGATGGGTCCTCCACGAGGGCACTCTCCGAGTTGGTTCTCAAATGGAAGGCCAAACTTGTAAATCAACTTCATTAGAATTGCATCGCATCCTATCATGTCTTACCTTACCATTTTCTTCTTGTTAATCATATGATATCTCGTTCAATGCCATCAGTGGAGTGGGTTTTTTCAGTTCTTGTTTGTTTGATCTATGCCACTTCTCGTAGTAAGTCCTCTCTATGTGCGTGTACAGAATTAGCTTTGTACTGCTGCCGTTTTTCCACCTCTGTATATGCTCAGCAGTCCATCTTCCAGTCCATCTTCCAGTCGTAAATCGATCTTTGCTTATTAACTTCGATGTAAACCAGGTGAGGCATGCGTACTCTGCGGTAGGTGAGACGGAACAACAGACAAAACAGTGGCGTTTGGTCCTGTGTGTAGAGCCAACTTTCGTTGTAGACAATGAACATGACCGTGGAAGTTGGGCAACCATTCCACCCATCACTAAAAAATCATTTCTTGATGAGCTCACCGTAAAAGGATTGGGGACCCATTGACATTAGGGATGTGCCAGAGAGTTCAATCATGTTAGATAGAGAATTGGGGAACCATTCCACCCATCACTAAAAAATGATTTCTTGATGAGCTCACCGTAAAAGGATTGGGGACCAATTGACATTAGGGATGTGCTAGAGAGTTCAATCATGTTAGATAGACAATTGGGGCATAGGGGTTTGAATAATTGTGGAAGTAAGTGGGTGACTACTATCTAGATTCCAAATGGAGGGCATCTAGAAAGGGAAAGATTCTTATTGAATTGCTTTCATAAAGGTACATTTATTTTGAGAAAAAATTTATGATAAAAGAAAATGCTTTCCATGAAATTATTTTTCAAGAAAATAGATGATTTTATTTTGTCTAGTGATATGTGATCGACAAAGTTTTTGGTGTTGGATCTCATTTGGAGAGTGATTTCAATCTCATGACTTTATCTCTTGGCAAAAAAAAAAAAAAATCAAATTTTTAAATATTCTTTTTTAGTTTTTAAAATTCTTTCTTCCTCCTGCTGGCCTTGGGCAAGACTTGAGCTCTCTTGTGGTTGCCAACTAGCCAAAGAAGAAAAAGGAAATTTTAAAAAATTGAAAATGAAAATGAAAATATAAAATAAAAATATTAATATATAAAAATTTTCGAGATGAGCAATCCTGGATAGTGTTTTCACCTCTTTAAATTTAGGAATTTACTTTCTTAAATTTATGCATGAATATTTTTGTTCGGTTGACTAGTCACTTTTCGCGAACCAAATGGATGAAAGTCCATAAAATCAATTCCCAGAAAACACTTCCCCTACACAAATGCACCTAGTCATTGTACTCCACCCCAACGCAAAAATGGACATTCATTTGGGCAAAAATTTCATCATAAAGGAAAATACTTTCCGAGAAATCATTTTCCAAGAAAATGGTTAATTTTCATTTTTTTTTTTGTTGATACGTGGTTGAAAATGTTTTTCTAGTGTTTGGATCCCATTTAGAAAATGATTTTAATCTCAAGGAAAAAAATTTGAAATTTGAGATTATTTTTTTCCTTTTCCGTTTTTTTTTTTTTTTTTCGCTTTTCTTTTTCTTCTCCTCGATGGATTGCTAGGCCTTGTCAACTGCCACAGGCAAGCTCAAGCTCATTGAGATCGGGCTAGCCATGAGCTCACCTAGATTTAGCGAGCCTTGAGCTCGCTAGCTCGTGTCACAGCCAATCACTAGGTTGTTGACCATCGCCAAGGCCCATGGCCGGCAGAGGAAGAAGGAGAAAGAAACATACAGAAATAATCATAATTCCATTTGAAAAAAATAAATTTAAATTTTTTTAGTAGTTTTTTTTTTTTTTTTTTTTAAACAAAGGTTTCATTAACTAAAAACACCGAGACTTCCAATTCTTTCAAAAGGAAATCATTTTCTTGAAATTAAGTTTTGTTAGGAAAATATTTTCTCTTAACTAAGAAAACATTTTCCATCGATTCATTTTTTAAGAGAACCAAACATCGAAAATAATGTGTGTTTTTTTTTTTCATCGAACGCGTTACTTGCTTGACGTACAAGAAATCTCATTTAGTAGGCCACAAGCCGAATGACGCTGCTTAAAAAGGTTTAGGAGGGTGAGTGCCACTTTTCATATGAATCAATCATAAGTTGGGTTTCTCCCATCAAAACCCTCAAATTGATATATATATATATATATATATATATATATATGTGTGTGTGTGTGTGTGTGTGTGTGTGTGATATTTATTAAAAAATTATTTTTATATAATAAAATATTCCAAACTAATACACTCGAAACAAATCTTACAAAATCTTAAGCAAAATTAGGTAAATGTCATATGAGTATATCGATTTTGGGTTTTTTTAAAACAAAAAAAAATTAATTTAGGGTACATGTAGCTCGGATATATCAATTTGGGAATTTTTGTACTTTTAACCCCGGTAAGCTTTTAATTTTTCTTTGCAGAGAGAGAAATTTTGGTGCAATTTATGTTTTTTCTGTAGATGTGCCGACATGATACGAGTCGAAGTTTCTACTCTTACATAAGCAATTGCGCATGCTCAAACCTCTGATAAAACTAGAACCATTCTCAGAACCTGCGTCATTTTCTGGCCGACCTGGAGGCCATTATCGAACTAGTATATGTAATCATATAATTTCTTAATATTTACGCGAGACAGTCCACAAGCATATATTATAATATATGATGGCAGAAATTGTTTATAATTACTTGATGGGTCCTTACTGAATAATATTGCAAAAATCTGATATTATGCTCGAGTCTGAATCGGACACAACCCTACGAAGACGCCCAAATCACAATCTCTTAAGAGTGCAAATTGACGTCGCTTTAGTTTTAATGTCGCCCATGGTCCAACACGAGATTAGACTCCAACATGCAAAAGGATTCGGACTTGAAGAAGGCGTTCACAAAGTCCCAATCGGACTTTCTTTATATGGCCAACTTTTTCACATTTCGATTCCGATCTGATTTCGTCCATGAATTCAGAATCGAGACATGTTTTAACATATACTTCCGATATTGAGTTTGATATTGGACAAGCTCTTATGGCGATCATAATTCAAACTCAAACAAAAGGATTATCAAATCCGAACCTATGAGCGTACAATCGTGGCAGTTAATCAAGCAGAAGTTTGGGACATCTAATGATGTGTTTATGGCCGAATCCAGGGTGACCAGTTCCCGATCCGGTCTGGTCCGGTCCGATCCGGTCCTACCTCAAAATTGGGAACCAGACTAGAGGGACCACTTTCCGATTTCCAGAATCGGGGACCGGAGCAAAGGTCCTTGAATCCGGGGAAAGACTAAAAGATGAGAGGATCTCTTGTGTGTGGAGCCAACTTTCTTGTAACGAATACACTCATCACTACGAAATGATTTCTGGATGAGCTCAACTTTGGCAACCAATTGAAATTCTCAATCTTCTTCTTTTTAAACTAATATTGGAAAGTGCAGGAAAAAATGGGGCATCCAAGGTGGGCCATAGAGTTCAATCATGTTCAATAGAAAAATGGGGGATAAAGGAGTGAATAATTGAGGGAGAAAGTGAGTGATTACTAAACGATTTCCAAATGTTGGACCTAAAGGGAGAGATTCTTACTTTCGCTTTCACAAACAAAACGTATATGTCATTGATAAAAGATGTCTAGCATTTGTCGTGATACTAGATGTGTCAAAATTGATCCAAAACTTATTTAGGTCATTTTGTATACCCAATCAAGCCCGTCTATTCGACCGGCCAACATAATACTAAAAAAATAACTAGAATGCTAGGCATACAAAAACTTGATATTCTAGAGGGATAATTACACAAATAGTCCTTAAATTTTGCTCAATGTGTAATGTCATCCATAAACTTTTAATTGGTTCAATATGTAAACTTTAGCTCAATACGCAATGTGATCCCTAAACTTTAAATTTTTCAATGTGATCCTTGAAGTTTTGGTAAATTTTCAATCTAGTCCCTAAATTATATGAAAATACCCAATATTATTCTTTCATTAATTCAAGTTCATAGATAATATTGAACATTTTCATAAATCAAGGACTAGATTGGACATTTACCAAAAGCTTGAATCACATTGAACGAATTTAAACTTCGGAGATGACATTACACAACGAACTAAAGTTCATGGATATTGAACAAATTAAAAATTCAAAAGCGAAATTATACATTTGGCTATAAATCAGGGACCATTTGTTTTATCTTCTCTATCCTGAATAATATCATGGCTTTTTTATGACCGATGTTAAATGAGACTTTTAAAGACGCTTTTGCATTTGCATTAACCAAGCGTACTTGTCTTAGAATCCAATGTTACTCTAATAATGGCCTTTTCATTCAACCAATAATAAAATCTATCCAAGAATCTCTTATACAAATGTGAAAATCCAGATCAGGTAATGTATTTCATACTCTCAAGAGGCTCTGTAGGTAAGTTATTTGTGAAAAAGAATATTATTAGGAGTTTTCTAAGGCATTAATAATTACTGGAACTAGTATATGTAATCAAATATATTTTACTATTACGTGAGATAGTCCACAAGCATATATTATAACATACGATGGCAGAATTTTTTTTTTATAATTACTCGATGTCCTTACTGAAGAATATCGAAAAAAATTGATATCATGCTCGTGTCTGAATCAGACACAACCCTAAGAAGACACCAAAATCACAATCTCTTAGAATGCGTTTTATTACGCTTTCTGTAGTTTTAATGTCGCTCCTGCTCCAACACCAAATTCAACTCCATCATGCAAATGGATTCGGACTTGAAGAAGGTGTTCACAAAGTCCCATACGGACTTTCTTTATATGGCCAACTCTTTCACATTTCAATTCCAATCAGATTTCATCCATGAATTCAAACTTGAGACACATTTTGAAGTATATTTCCACTATCGAGTTCTATATTCAACAAGCTCTAATAATGATCGTAATTCAAACTCGAGAAAATGGATTATCAAATCTAGCCCAATGAGCATGCATATGTATGAGTTAATCAAGTAGAAGGTTGGGACATCTGATGTCGTGTTTATGGCCGAGCCTAGAAGTAGTCGATTCTCGGTCCGGTTCCAAGGCCGGTCCGGTCCCACCCTAGAACCGAGAATCGGACTGGAGGGACCGGTTCCCAGTTTTCAAGACTGCCGACTAGACTGAAGGCCCTTGGGAGGCGAAAGGAAAAGATCGAAAGAGAAGAAGAGGTGTGTGTGACATTTAAAAAATAAAAAATAGTGGGTCTAGTTCCCCATTAGAACCGCGAACCAAACTAGCACTCCCGAGAGCCGGACTGAAGAGGGCGGTTTTCAATTGGTTGGTCCGTCTTACTCATCCCCGGCCGAGTCGACTCCAGTTCTCTATATGCTGGTTTGATTAGACTCGATCATGCAATTTGCAGGCTGCAATGTGAGGTGATCTTACGTTTTAAAATGGTCTCGGGCTCAGCTTCGATGAACTCAACATGATCAAAGAATGAAGTCCACTCATGAGTTGGGCTTTTGCCAGTAAAGCCCGCGCGACTGTTCCTCCAGTCTTGTCAATAAGGCGGCTGGTAATCATGCACGACTTTGGCGCCACTTATCCGTAATCTCCAGTTTCTATGTTGACGCTATTCGGTCTATAGCCGAGCACTTAGCGTGTTCCTCTCTGCATGGGCCCCGCCTGAGCGGTAAGGTTCTCGAAGACGTATCGGAATTACTCACGTTCACTTACCGCAAGAGGTGCAAGCAGAAGTGTTCGCGACGAGTGCGTCCATGGAGGACGCAACGAGGGTGGGTGTCACTGGAGGTTCTGGCTACATAGGCTCTTGGATTGTCAAGCTGCTGCTGGAGAGAGGCTACAAAGTCCATGCCACCGTTAGAAACTCAGGTAACTTTTTCAGTTACCTTTCGTCTTGATTCTTTATCTGTGCATTTGCTCATGTGTGTTTGGAAAACGGTGAGAGTAGGTGACGAGAGCAAAGTGGGGTTCCTCAAGAGCTTTCCTAATGCAGAGAGGGGGTTGGTGCTATTTGAAGCAGATCTGTACAATCCCCTTGATTTTGAGAAAGCAATTCGAGGGTGTCAATACGTTTTTCATGTGGCCACCCCGATGCTCCATGACCCCAACAACTCTAAGGTCTATAATCTCTCTAGTTAACTTATTAATTGCAAATTTGTTTCTTGCTTGGCGTACAAAGTTCGTTAATGGAAGAGCAGCTTCTTCACAGCCTTTGAATATTCACCTTGTCTGGTTAAAAGAGGGTTAAAAAAAAAAAAAGGCATGATCCTTACAGAAGAAAGCATCAGGATGAGTGTTTCATGCTTTAAGGGATTCCTCCAGACGTGTTGCTAGTTGAGCTAGGAATGATTAGATCCTTATCTGGTTTCCACTGTAGAACATACTGGAAATTCGGCACTATTGAATCAAAGACCTGTTTAGATAGACACTTGTAATTGTCTAATTCAGGACTTAAGGGTCAGTGTCACGTCTTCTAATTTACTAAGCAATCGAGCCACTTCAATACAGTTCAAAGATACATCCGAGGTGGCCGTTGCTGGAGTAAAGAGCATTGCGGAGTCCTGCATCAGATCGGGGACCGTGAGGCGGCTAATTTACACTGCTACTGTTATGGCCGCTTCACCGAGGAAAGACGACACAGAATGCTTCGCTGAGGCAATGGATGAATCCTGCTGGACCCCGCTCAATCTCTCAGCTCCTTACCACAGTGAACAATTTTTGGTATTAGCAACCGGCTTCCGCACTCTACTGATAGGATAGGACGGAACCATGTTTTTCACTGAGTAACTGGTTTCTTGAATTCCCTGCAGGAGGACTATGTGAAATCAAAGACGCAATCAGAGAGGGAATTGCTGAGGTACAATGGCCCGATTGAGATAGTGAGCATTGCTTTAGGCTTGGTGGGAGGGAGCACAATTCGCCCTTCCTTGCCAGTTAGCTTGAGAGCCCTCATTGCACAGGCAACGAACGACAGAGCACAGTACCGGGTGCTGAGGATTTTGGAGGAAGTGAATGGCAAAGTCCCCGTGGTGCACATTGAAGACGCCTGCGAGGCGCACATCTTCTGCATAACGCAGCAGCATTCCATCAGCGGCAGGTTCTTATGTGCCACTGACTACGTGAAGACCGCAGACATTGCCCGCCATATCAGGGAAAGCTTCCCAGAAATCCAGATTCCTGAAGAGTAAGCCAGAGGGGACATTTTCTTTTAGCTTTCTTGGCAAGAACACTGCAGGACAAAAATCAATCTCACAAGAATCAAATTCCTGGCAAATCGATTCCTCAGGAAGCTGACTAAGTTCTTCTGATGATGTGCTTCAGGTTCATCGAGGACACGGGAAGAGAGATTGCTTGGGGATCCTCGAGGCTCGAGGAAATGGGGTTCAAGTACAAGTACGATCTCAAGATGATAATAGAGGATAGCATCAATTGTGCTCGGATGTCTGGGGATATAACCTCTACATACTAGTAATGTGGTATCGAACTGACCCTCTGTTTCACAAAGAATGTGTGATTTTGAAGACATTTTCCTAAAAATAAAATTAAAAAAAATGTATTAATTATCGACAACAATTATGTCTGATTATTTTTGTGGACAATGAGAAATATTTTTCATTCCGCGTTTGTGTTTGTGTAAGGGATACAGGCAATCAATTTTAGGAAAATATTTTCCAAGTAAATGCATCTTGAATGTTAGTAGAAGTTTGATATATGATGAAGAGGTGATGAAAAGGTTATGTGAATCGGCTTTCAATAACCTTGGGATTGAAGTGTTGTATTATATTTATGGATATTAGAGAATTCCTTATAAGAGAATCATATCAGTAATATTATTAAATATTAGCGATATTATTTGATATTAGAAATGTTTAGAGGAAGCTAGCTCTCTTGCCCAGCTTATCACTCCCAAGCCAGTTTTGATTAGGTTGCTACTAACAACTGGTGATGTTTTGATTTTTTTTGTTTAGGAAGGGAGCACATCATTTCGATCGCCAATTTTCCTCAGAATCAAATTTTTCTTCTCTAAATCTGGGCAAAATACAATAGTGAACATTTTACAAGCTGCATCTTGCAGTCAGATATATCTTCTCAGGAAGAAGAAGCTGTAGTCCTAACTTTCTAAGAATATGCTCAATCAAATTAAAAAAAGAAAAAGAAAAAGGGGAAACAGCAAAAGCGAGAACAAAAGGGTACACAAATTACACGTTCGTTTTGGTGAATTCTAAGCATCAACTCTCCTGGACATTGTAGGAGGACCCTACTTAGGTGGCCTGGTTTGCTACCAATTTGTTCGGTCGCCTCTTTCAATGATGTCCGGGAACTGAAATCCGAATCATCCTCTACTCTCCCACTGACCAAATTCACTACACCGCATGGCCCCATCAATCATATCAAGAAATCCGAACCGTCGAAGGGAAAGTCCAGGTTGAAATCGACCTTGTCTAGCGAGAAAGCCGAGAAAGCCGCGTCCCCCATGGGGGAATTGGAGACCGAGGTCGGAGCCGAGACTATCTCTGTGAGGCCGGACTCCGGCGTCTGCACGCTGATGGGAGGGCAGAAGTTGGCCATGTGGTCCAGCGACAGGGAAAAGTAATTGGACCCTGATGTCGCCGGCGACGAGAACGTGTCCATGAAGCCGTCATCCATCAGCGCATCAGCAAAGTAATCCCTCTCTCCGTTCTCGGACTCGACTGCGGGGGAGGAGAAGGTGAACAACGGGAACACATCATCCTGCCTCGCGTTCTCAGTTTTAACGTTGAGTCCCCATTTGAAGCTCAAAAGGGTGTCTAGAGATGGTTTGGGCTTTTCTTGCCGGATTGCGGTTTCTTTCGGAGGCTCTTCCTTGATGATCGGGTCTGGACTGATGGCTGAACTAGGGGCGTGGATGCAAGTGTGTCGCCCGCGGTACGTGACTTCGACGACAGTTGGGTCTTGGTCCGATCTCTGGACTTGCTTCGTAGCCAAACAGCCTTGGACATTGCGGTGAGTGCATCTGTAATATGCCCTGTAAAAAGCACAGATCCTCTTCAGGACAATGCTGCGCAAACGAACGTACTGTCTCTAGAACAAGAATCTACTTGGTTAGGCACCGATCGTGCCTCCCCCAACTGTTCCGACATTTCCAATTACTTAATAACTAACGAAAGATACTACAACGATTCATCTGCAAGACCCACGTGCTGCGAAAGAAGCTGACAATTGCTGGCAAGGGGCAACCAGAGGACAAGAAACTTGAAAGGAAGAACAGAGTAAAATGGATTGGATAAAGCGTTGCAGCTGAATCCACAAGTGGTCGCGTTAAAAAGCGAGGGTCAGTGCATGAATCTCAGCTCGCCTATCAACGCATGGAGCTCAAAATTCATGGGGGCAGCCAAAAAAATGCTTCTCTTTGTCGTGGGTTCACACCATAATGTCTAATTAACTCATCGCAGGGTAAAAGGTCGAGGCTTTTTTCGTATCTGCTCTTTCTGAAGTCATCATTCGCCAGTTAACGAAGAATTTGATCGAAAGCAGAACAGGGCGAGGACTGGGAATGGAGAATTTACCGAGGGAAACGAGCTCCAAGAATCTCCTTTTGCCCATACTTTCTCCAGCTATAGCCATCCTCGTGATGCCCCTCTAGTCCGGCTTCCGAGTTCAACGGGACCTGCTCCGTCCACCGCGGCATCGTCTTCCTGCGTTTCGCGAAAGCCCCACAATCAATACAATTCGATTCGAACGATTCAGATTTGAGAGCAATAAACCATCGCCGGTGGGCATAAACACATCGAGTCCCGGAAGAATCTTAGCTCACCTCTTTTTGTAGGCGTCCCCCTCGTCCTTGGGGCTGCCGCTAGTCCCAATGCTGAAGGCGGGCCTGTGCTCCTCCGCCAACGCATCGCAATTCAGCATTGCCAGCGACTTCTGGTAGCACGAGAGTATCCTCTCGACCAAGTACTCGTGCCTCTCCCGGGACGACGACGAGCTGACGAGGTGGTTCCTCAGCTGCTTCGCCAGCTCCTTCCCCTGTGCCAGCTCGCTGATCAGGTTGTGCTGCTCCCAGCTGATGACCTTCTCCATTTTTCGCAAAGATCAGACCCAACAAGCTACAGTCACAAGAGACTTATCTCTCTAGAAACTATTCGACGGGAAGGGAAGGCGCCTGTTGCCGAAACCGAAGGAGGGTGCCTACTGGTTCCTCATGCTGGGATCGAGCCCGTCAAGATATAAAGCCAGAGAGTGCGGATGAGATTACTGTGGGCTCGGCTGGATCGACAATCTCGGTGATGACAAGTGAAGGATTAAAGCCAAAAGACGAAAAGGAGAAAAGGGCAAGGAGAGAAGCTCGACTTGTGGTGATGGGTTGGATGAAAAGGGCGTATATAAAACCACGCATGGAGAGCAAAAGAGAGGGCGCTTTTTGCTTGGCTAAGCAGGAAGGTGAGAGGAAGATGAGGGCGAGGCGAGAGTTATATAGCAGGAGGAAAGGAGAAGGAAAAGGGGAGAGCGCGATGATTGACCGAGAGGACAAAACCGAGTGAACTTTTGAGTCCTGTACGTAAACCGAGTGGCCCAAACCCCTCTCAAAACTAGTCCTACAAGAGAGAGAGAGAGAGAGAGAGAGAGAGTTGCTGACTGCGTCAAAGGAGGGTTTTCGCGAGAAAACAAAAGCAAGTGTGAAATCGCCGGACACGTTCGTTCGTTTCGTTCATTCGTGTCCAGTTTCAAAGTCAAAGGCGGGGCGTTGCGAGAGGAGAAAGGTAGGGAAGGAAGAGAACGAGAATCTTCAAACGCACTTCCGCGTTGCATCCCCCTTCGCTCCGTATAAGGACAAGGGAGGGGAACGGGAGGGTGACGTCGGCCGATGACGTCGTCCGCTTGAACCCTCGCTTACGCTGAGGTTGACAGATCCACAGAACCCACTCCCTCACACGTCCCCATTTGTTGCCTACATATACATATATAAATATCTGAGTTCAGACAGGAGCTACACGCTTCTACTTATTTTATTTTTTGGGTGAACAGAAAGGTCTAATATTATCTCTCCAGCTCAGTAATGACAGTTCTGCTCTCAAGAATCTAGCCAAGAAAAACTTGTACTTTGAGAATTATACAACCATGGAGTTTGTCCCATTCGTCACCATCGTCCACCCCTATCTAATTGAGCATATCACAGACAGCGTGTCTTACCAAAGGAATTCGTGGGTCGATGAGAGCTTAATGCATTACGATTTAGTTTTTCACATGCCCGCTTATCAAGTAACGGAAATGATGATGATAAAATATTGTTCTTCCAAGTTGGCATCGAAAACATGTGCAACTCCAACCCAACAAAATGGTCGACCTAAACTCGAAAGCATGTTTGTGTAGATGTGAGGACGCCATTTTTCTCTAGAGTTTAATGTTGTCAAGGAAAAATTAATGTAGGCGGAACGTGATGCGATGCACACATCATGCTAAAAGTTCAAGTAAAATATTGCAAAAAGGAATTGTGTGCATAATACATAGTTGTACATATCTGAAGTAATGATCCGGTGAACAACCCTAATGAGAAAAAGGAATTAAAAAGTCAAACCGATATCTCTAGATTGATATGTTCGATTCCTCCAGATATATTTTTTTTTACACCCGGTGCATTGCATCTAGCAAAGGGCAGCAATCAATGAGACGAATCTCCTTCCATTGTATATATGTTTTTAAAAGGTGAACTAGGGTTTATGTAAATGAGGTCTCTAATCTCTATTATTACTCCGAGAATCACTATATTCAATATCCTCAGTTTTGTCGTTTTAGCAGCATTTCCGTCACATGGAACCGCGTGGTCTCATGGAGGTTCGGAATGAAAGTAAATGGGGATTTTAGTATGCCAAGTGGCGCCTTCGTGCACTTTCTCCCTTTTCGAGACAACGTTTATGGCCCCAACTACCCTCTGCCTGTTCTGATCTCCTTGCTTTTCGCGAATTCTTTTGCCGCCTGGCAAAAAACAAGCGATCGAATGTAATAATAAAAAAATAAACTAAACACCAAATTTATATATGATTCAATCGGTACAACCTACTTCACGGAAAGACTAAGTATATAATTTAATTATAGATTTAGCTATACACGGGGATCATGACCACACTCAATTAGCCCAAAAATTTTCAGTGTTTTTTAATCCCCAGTTATACTTAAATTGTATATTATTTAATCCTCATAATTTTTCACAAAACGGTTTTTCAATGTTACAGAGGAATTCACAAATCCCACCAAAAGATTTATTGGCTTAAAAAAAAACACTTACAATTTCTTCATGATGTAATTTACAAGCATACCACAATTGATTGTTACAACCAAAAGCTCTCCTGCTCCATGATGGGCAACAAACCAACACCCATATCTTTATGACATTTGGATCCAAAATAGGATACCATATTTACATACCTACTCAAACCAAAATGGATCGAATTTTCTTTACGGGTTCAAACTCAAGGTGATATTCTCAACGTAAAGTGCCTAAACCATTTGTAAGACAAATTTCATTGTTGTAGCCGAACACAACAGTGACAAAAACAGAAACAATTGTAGATATCACAAATTTAATAAAAAAAAAATAATACGGGTAGAATTTTCTACTTTTTACCCCTAATACCTTCTCTTTGTATTGTTGGCAATGACAAAATTGATTTGTCCTCGCCATAATCCACAGAACAGAAAATACCTTGATGTACGTAGATTCATGGTGAGCAACTAAGCATATCCATTTAAAAGAGGACAAGATCACAAAGACCTCAAATTGATATATTTATAATAAATTTACTTCAAATTAATTTTTTAACAAACAAAAATTCAAAATTAATATACTTATGACAAATTTACCCTATATTAGTTTACATTAAAATTTACAATCAAATTTGTGAATTAAATGACACTGACAATTAATAAGTGTACTAGTTTAAGGTTTTACACTTCATTAGTTGCGGGTATATTAGTTTGTGATTTTTATGATATTAGTCGAGTTTAACATAAACTAATAGAGAGTAAATTTGTCAAAAGTATACTATTTTAGGGTTTTTTGTAGTTAAAAGATTAGTTTTAAGTAAATTTATTATAAGCGTACCAATTTGGAGTTTTTGATAGTCAAAAAATTAATTTGGGATAAATTTATCACAATTATACCAGTTTTGAGTTTTTCATGATATTAACTCTTTAAAAAATTGTTCTCCCCAGAAGAGTAAAAATGTGTGGCCTCATGCTCCCGACTTTCCATCGTCATCAATTTATTAAATGCCTTGAAAGTTTGAATTGAACACAAGTCAAATGTTAAAATATTTAAATCTTAAATTACATCTTTATCTATCAATTTGATCTTTTAGAATAGTTGACAATAGTCGAAAGTCTCATCCATGCATAAGGAGAAGTGTTAGGATATTTAAATATTAACTATTTTTCTTTTTCATGAAGTTCTCCCGCCGAATAAAGCACCCTATATTGCACATCTAAACCGATGAAAGCGTGCAAATAAGGACATGGGGTAGGGGAATAAATTCTTATGCCTAATGAGGAGATAATAATTAATGCCTAATAAAATTCTGCTCAAGTTATTAGTTTCAAAAATTGGTCAAAAGAAGTATGATCTTCCGATTTGTTAGGACGAAGTAAGGCTACACATGCGAAATAAATTGGGACAACATCTAACTCCAATATCATATTAAAATGTCCAACATAAAAACTTAAACTTTTATGCAGAGGGAAATCACACGAGTATAAAGAACATATAAAATTCTTAGACAATCAATTTGGCATATAGGATAGATTAACACAACTGTTGTTTAATTAGAAACTTAAGAGTTCAAAATGCAGTCTTTCTTGAACATGAGTCCCTTTTCGTGGGAAGGGAAAAGCATGGAGTTTCTCATAGTGTTTTGAACCCAAGAAGAGAGATCGGTTTTGGGGGTTAACGGCACCAATTCCCTAAAAAACCCCAAATTTTAGGTCTAGTCCCAAATTTGTCTCAAACTTTTTTTTTGTTTAAAAAAAAATCCCAAACTTTAGGTCCAGTCTCAAATTTATCTTAAACTTTTTTTTTGTCATGGAAAAAATCCTAAACTTTCAGTTCAATCCTCAAATTTTGTTTTGTCTAAAAAAACACCAACTTTTAATCTATTCTTGAATCTACCCTATGCTCTAGTCCCAACTTAATGTGACATTAATAAATACACATTGATAAGGCAACATGAAAATTTATCTTCAAAATAAAACCATTCTAGGATATAAAAATTAGGGATGACTATCCATGACTTTTGGACAGGGGGCTAATGGGAGCAAATTTAGGACTATAGTAAAAATTGATAATTTTCTTTTCAACAAAAAAAAAAAAATTGGGGTAGATTTGGGATTGGACCTAAAATTTGGGATTTTTTTCTAAGACAAGAAAAGTTCAAGGCATATTTGGGACTAGACTTAAAGTTTTGGGTTTTTTGTAAGACAATTTTTTTTTTTTTGGCAAATCTAGGACTAGACCTAAAATTTGAGATTTATTCTAAGATCAAAAAAAGTATGGGGTGGAATTGGAACTAGACCTAAAATTTGAGGTTTTTTACCCCAGGGTTAACATTCTAACTTATTCTTGGGAAAGTAATGACATCGAGTAAATTGGGCGTTCAAAGTGTAATTCTTGATGTGGATTGGAACAACGTGTGGGGCCTTCTCTAGCTTTTTGGTTTGGTTATTTTGCTTATTTTCGTTTAATATAGGTGTTGTTTGTTTACCGGGTCAAAGGGGCATTCGTTACTACATGATGTTAGTTGAGAGAGAGAGAGAGAGAGCGCGTGTATCTTGCCAAATTTCCAGTTCTACTCGGTTCAAGCCACCAGATGAATAGAAGGGTAAAGATGGGGTCCATTTCTTTCTCCATCCTTGACATTTGAAATGGAATTCAGTTCAATTTACAGTTCGACATTAGGGGACACGGTGTGCTCGACACACCTACATTCTTTACATTTTCTTTTGGAATATATTCAATATTCTAATCTAGGAGTTTGACCACAGAAAGAAAATAGCCATCTCTGTTCCCCCAATCCGTCCGACAAAGAAATACACAGGCAGTCTAGGGTTGCGTTTGACAGTCGGGATAAAATATGATTTATCATATCTTACGTTTAGTACTCACTCAGGACATGATAAAGTCGGATATAAAGGAGATATAGGCAGGATAAAATTATCCCATGAGGGAAGTAAGATAAAGGTGGATAGGATTTATAATGTCTATAATATGAAAGTTATTTTTATCGAATAACAAACTTATTAAATTAACAAAATTGAAATTATTTCAATATAAATAATATTTGAATTCTAATTTAAGAAATTAAAAATGAAAAAAATAGAAATTTATTTTAAATTAATATTATTTTAATGTATATATTCAACTTTAATTCTATCTTATAATAAACATTCAATGTATAAATTAAATATTTATATTTATTATATATTTTAGGTATTTTTTATTTTAGGTATGTTAGTACAGTTTACTATTTGATCAAATTTTATTAAAGAATGATGAAAGGGGAAAAAAGAAATAATAAAGAAAATAATATAAGAAAGAGGAAAAATAAAATAAAATAAAATAAAAATAAATTAAGGAATAATGTTACGAAAGATTTTCACCATCTCCGTTTATGAACATTTAGGTTCATTTATAATGATATGCCATTTATATATATATATATAAAATGTTTATGATATGATGTGAATAGATCCGACTTTAATACTACGATTCACCAAACAATAGAACTGTATATCATATCTTATCATATCCAGTTCTATTATGATTAGAAATTCGAACGACCAAATGTAGCCTAGGTGTTTAGACATACATAGATAATACGTACTTTGACGATGAATCCATTTAAGCTCAATAAACATTCTAATATATAAAATGGAGTGTGACAAACTAGATCCGCATCAAAGTCCCAACAAACTTCAACTAAAATATCATTTAAGAAATTTTATTACTCAATTGCACTTTGACTTCTAGTGCACTTATTCCATTATTTAATTACAAATGTTGTGCCATTCGTCACCATCATCCGTGCATATCTAACTATGCAAATTACATATAGCTCGTTTTACCAGAGAAATTTATAGGCCAACGAGAGACAATTTATGCTTTAGTTTACATATATGCCCATTTAAGGGATGTATCACAAAATGATAAAACAAAACACGAAATAGTGTTTGTGAAGATACCAAGATACCGTTTTCCTCGAAAGTTTACCGTTGCCTCTAGAGAAAATCTGTACATAGAACTTTACTCAATGCATGTACCAGAGCTGAAAGTCCCGAGAGAATATGGAAAATCATATATTCATAATACATAGCTCAACAAAATCCCGTTCTTCTTAGATGAGCAAAAGATCCGATCAGCAATGATGTGTGAACCCTCGTAAGGAAAAGGGAATTAGAAAGTCAAACCGATATCCTTTGATACGTACGTACATATACACTTACATACATAAATACATGCATATATATATATATATATATATATATATGTATATGTATATATGTATATATCTGCTGTGCAAATGCATCTAACAAGGGCAGTAATCGATCAGACATCCTTTCTACCATACAGTTGTTTCTAAAAAGTGATGTAGGGTTTATGCACAGATTAGGTCTTCCTAACCACGAGAATCACTATAAACAATAACCTTCGTTTATCACATGCTACCACGTCAGGTCTTTAAGAAGCATTTGATCGCATGCAGCCGCGTGGATGTCCATCTGCTCAATGTGAAACGAAAGTGACTTACGATTTTTAGTATTGCAAGTGGCACCTATTTCAATTCGCTTTCGCCCTTTTTCTTTTTGCCACAAAGTTATGGCCGCAACCCACCCTCTTCCCTTTTCTAATTCCCTTGCCTTTTGTCATATTTTAAGTTCGGTCTTACAAGCGCAGCATAAGGATGTGTTTGGTAACGTTTCTATTCAAAAATTGTTCTAGGGAATAAAAAAATATATATATATATTTCTATTTCGGGGAACAATTTTTGACCAAAAGAACGCGTTTAGAAAACTCGTTTCCTTAATAGAAAAAAAACTAAAACACGTTTGGTAAACTTGTGCATTTTTTGTTTCTTTTAATTTTTTAATATTTTTATTTTAGTTTTCATTTTTTTCTTTCATTTTTCATTTTTCATTTTTTTTTCTTTCTTCCTTTTGGTCGATCGCTAGCCTCGGCCATGGCGGCGACCAGGGCGACGAGGGCGACCTCACCTCACCCAGCCATCGGCGAGGCTCGGCCTCACCAAGCCACCGCCAGGTCGGCGTTGGCGGTGGCCTGGCGAGGTCGCCGACCCTCGACGGCCGGTCGCCGGCCATTGGCCAAAGAAAAAAGAAGAAGAAAGAAAGAGAAGAAAAAAAAAACGAGGAGAGAAAAAATGTTTTCTAAAGTGTTAGAAATAAGAACAAGTTTTTGTTTTTGTTTTTTGTTTTTACCAAATTTGTTAGAAGAACAAAAAAAATGATCTTAAATAAAAACCCAAACAAATGCGTTTCTGTTCTTTTTTTGTTCTCCGGAACAAAAAAACAGAAATTGTGTTCATAAACACTGGCGAGAAACACAAGCATGCACGCCCTAAATTGCCTAAGCTGTCTCGAGGACTCATCTCACGGTCGTATCCTAACACGACCGTGAACAAAGAGAAGAATGGTAGCTAGCGCAGATTTTGATAAGGTTATATAGTACGGGCATTACTGGTGGCGCTAAATCGACTTCCAGTCCGGTTCCATCCACGCTGTGAGATATGGAAAATGACATAAGTACCCAAGCTAGTTGCGGGCCCGCGGTCCTGTTTCTTTGTTTATATCATTTCTTGAATGGACCTACATCTCTCCCCTCATGGCTTGTGGATGGTTTTCTTTCGGGCTGCTTTCCCATCACTTTCCTTGAAGCTTAATGTTCCGAACTCGCACCACTGCGATTGCCGGGATCGAGGCCGTTCAAGGTAGTCAACCGGATCGAGCTCGACACGAGGTGGTGAATGCTCGGCGACGGCCTGCGTCCCCGAGCATGGAGCGGTGCGAGCGGAGAGGGGGGAGAGAGAGAGAGAGAGAGACCGGCTGTGCCACAACTTCTGGTGGAACTGTGGGAACCGTAATATGGGAATTTCTTTTTTCTCGTTTTGGTGTCTTCTGCCTTCTCTATGCGTTGTCGACAAAGACAATTGATGTGTCCGCGTCATAATTCACAGATCAGTACGTGCGTTAATTTATAAAACTGATTAATTGTTTTGAATAAAGTCGCAAAAGATCCCAAATTATGTCCAAATTGACATTTACTTTGATCTTTTGTGACATCAAAAACCTCAAATTATACTCATTGTAATACATTTATTCTTAACTTTTTTCTTATCACATAAAAAATCACAAACTTGTATCTATATAACACATTTACCCTCTATTCAAATTTCGTCAGATGATTTTTCAGCTAAAATAATATTTTTTTTTTCACTTAAGTCACTTGGGTGTTATGTCAATATTGTTTGCTTTTCGGCATTATGTACTTAGATTTTAACGGTTATGATTGATAAAATTTTGACGAAGGTAAATATGTTACACGGTACAAATTTGGAATTTTTTATGTTATGAAAAAAAAATTAGGATAGATGCATCATAGTGGAAATAATTTAGGATTTTTTGTGGCTTTTGCCCCGATTGTTTTGGAATTTTAAAATGGCAAAGGGCCAAATTAAATATAACAATTGAATTTCACATCTAAACCGATGACAGCGCATGAACAAGGACATGTGGGAGGAGAACATTTTCTTATGCCTAACGAGGAGATGATAAATTAATTTGCCTATTGAAATTCAGACGCACAAATTATTACTTTAGAAAGCTAGTCGAAAGAAATATGGTCTGCCAACTCTGATATCATATTAACATTTTCAACATAAAATTTTAAATTTATATGTGAAGGGAGATTACGCACGTTATAAAGAGTATATAAAACCTGTAAATAAATAATATGAAATACTTCAACACGACTGTTGATTAGCTAGATATGAGAGTGGATGAACTCCGTCTTGACCATGAAAAGCATCTAGAGTTTCTCTCTATGGTGTGAACCCATAGGGATCCCTTTTGGGGTGGCTAACGCTTTAGCTTATTCTTGGGGAGTTGATAGTATCGAGTAAATTGGACAGTACTTCTTGAGGTGGAATGGAACAGCGTGTGGGGCTTTCTCGCTCTTTGTTTTTTTTTTTCCCCCTTTCTTTTTAAAAATTTTGGTTATTATTTAGCTGGTCAAAAGGGCATCTTGCAAAATTTCCAACTCCACTCGGTTCAAGCCATCTGATGAATAAAAGGGTATAGATGGGGTCCATTTCTTTCTCCATCCTTGACATTTGAATTGAATTCAGTTCAAAAAAGTGAATTCATTGCAATTTGCAGTTTGATATAAGGGGGCACCATGTGATCGGCCCACTTACAATTCTTAATTTCTTATACATTATTATCTTGTCATAATCACAGCCACAAAAAGAATAGGAAGACCGCACCACATACTTTTCTGGAGTTACACACACCATTTATTATGGAATATATGCAATATTCTAATGTTGGCGTTTAGCCACCTAAAGAAAGTAGCCATCTCCGTCTCCCTTCCCCAATTCGCACGACAAAGAAATCCATGTAAGCTCGATACACATTTTGATTACAGGACGCAGGTGACAAACTGGATCCGCATCAAAGTCTCGACAAACTTAAACCAAAATACCATTTCAGAAATTCGACAAAGTGAAATCATCTCGTACTGCCAATTGTAAACAATTTCACAGTCAGATTGTCCATCGGGATTTTAGTTTGCATCTTACCTAGTTTATGAGATTCTTGAGGTACTTTGACAATCCAAAATATTTGGGTTAGAATCAAGACATGATTTAAAGTCGGTGCTTCTTTAACGGGGAAAAGTACTAAAAAAGTCATAAACCTATTGTATTGGTATCAATTTAGTTCTAAACTTTTCAATTTGACCAATTTAATCCTAATCCTTTTAATATTGATACCAATTCAGTCCATCTAGCCAATTTTGGCCAACCGGCGCTGACGTGGACGTCGGCCATTGGCCGGACGCTAATGTGGCAATTTTTAAGATTTTTTTTTACTATTTTTTAATTTTTTTATTAATTTTTTATTAATTTTTTTTTTTCCTTTTCTTTTCCGGTCGTGGCCGACGAGCCCCACAGGGCCGCGAAGCCCTTGCCGCGCCAACAAGGGTCGCGGCGCCCTCGCTCGGCCTCTCGTAGGCCGCCAGCAAGGCGGCTTCGCCTGGATCTGGGCGAGGTTGGCCTGGACTAGGCCTTGCTGCGGGCGGAGACAGCCTCACTCACGGCTGGCGAGGCCATGGCGGCCATCGCTAAGGTGGAGGTGAGGGCTAAGGGCCGCGACCCTCATCAGTGGCTGGCGAGGGCTTCGCGGCCCTCACCTTCGCCCTAGCAATGGCTGCCATGGCCTCGCCAGCCGTGAGTGAGGCCGTCTCCGCCCGCAGCAAGGCCTAGTCCAGGCCAACCTCGCCCAGATCCAGGCGAAGCCGCCTTGCTGGCGACCTACAAGAGGCCGAGCGAGGGCGCCGCGACCCTTACCGACGGCAGGCGAGGGCTTCGCGGCCCTTGCCCAATGGCCAGGGAGCCTTGAGGCTCCCCGGCCACCGCCGAAAAAAAAAAAAAAAAGGAAAAAAAATGAGAAATTAATAAAAAATTTGAAAAAAAAATCGTAAAAATGGCCACGCCGCCGTTCGGCCGACGCCCACGTCAACTCCGGCCGGCCAAAATTGGTCAGATGAACTGAATTGGTACTAATATTAAAAGGTTTATGATTAAATTGGTCCAATTGAAAAGTTTATGACTGAATTTGTACCAATGCAATAGGTTTAGAATTTTTTTGGTACTTTTCCCTTCTCTATGAGATAAACAAAAGTTTGGGCCATGGCTGAAATCCAAATTAAAAGCTGATGATTCTGAAGGAGGGAGGCTCTTTCAAATCAGATACGCTTATCTAGCTTAAACTCGAGATACATCCTCGACAGCTAGATTGCTTGCAAGACAAATTTCTTTGCTATAAAACTAACGCAACTGTGAAAGAAAAAACAATCGTAGGGAGCACAAAATTCGTTAAGATAATGATAGTTGTATTATTTTCTCCTTTTCGCGTCCTCCACCTTCTCCATGCGTAGTTGGCAAAGACAGAATTGATTTGTCCTCTTCATAATCCCCAGAAAAGGACGTACCTAGATGTCCCTAAATCAGGGGGAGCAGCTAAGCATATTCGTTTATATTTCAAAATGGCGAAGGGCCAGATTAGCTATAATAAGTAAATTTCACGTATAAACCCAAGAAAGCGCACAAGGATCGACATGTGGTAGGGGAATATCTTCCTATGGCTAACGAGGAGATAATAAGTTAAATTAAGTTTCACCAAAAAGTGTTGACAAAGCACATTTTAAAATGTAGATCAATATGAAAATCGATAAAGGATGTGAAGAATCCTCTATTGATTATTGGACAGGACACGTGAAATTGATGAGAAAACTAAATGTATGAAAACTGAAGGCAATTATATAAAAAGACATCGAAAAGTAAAGATAACATGAAAATAAAATAGAATAAGCAGTGTTCATTGATTGTTTGGTCGTCCTTTAATCGAATTACAATCCTAATATGTATAGTTACAAGCAACAGTTATCACCAATTACAAAGAATGCAAATAACGTCTTCCGTGGCTCCTATAGTTCAATGACATGCATTAATAAATGGTTACCAAAAGACTCACTACTCGATGATCATGAGTCAATGAGAGTTTATGAAATTATCCTTTTAGTTTATATATGCCCATTTATCGAATAATAGATGAGGATAGAAAAAGATTGTCAATTTCAATCCGTCACTGAACATAAACACTGTTTTTCTAGAGAGTTTACTGCTATCTCTAAAAAAAATGTAGGTGGAATTTTACATAATGCATGTATCGAGCTGAAAGTTCAGATAGAATATGGCAAAAAGAATTGTGCACATGATACACAGCCCAACATAATCCAACTCTTCTCAGATGAGCTGGAGATCCGGTTCACGATGATATGTGAACGCTAATAAGGAAAAGGGACTTAGAAAGTCAAACGAATATCTCTTGATGTACGTGGTCCTCTAAAACAAGACAATTTTTGCTGATGTCTCTCCTGTTTTGCAACTTCCAGCAAGGGCAACAATCAATCGGACGAAACTCACTTCCCACTGTGCAGATGTCTCTTAGGAGTGAAGTAGGGTTTATGCCAGCTAGGTCTTTATTACTACGAGAATCGCTATAGGCAGTACCCTCAGTTTTGTCGTATTGGCAGCATTTCCATCACATCCAGCCGCGTGGATGAATATCTGCTTGGTTTTCGCCCCTCATTAATATGGAATATGATATGTGTGGTCTCGCGGAGGTTTTTTTTTTTTTGGACGAAACGAACCATATATTATATCAAACGGAAGTACAACCAGATGCTAAAGCTTCAGTAGAGATTATATCCTGGAAAATAAAAGGAGGGAAAATGAGCCAGTTTTGAATCGGGCCGTGATCCCGGTGGGCTTTGGCAGCCCAGTCAGCTGCTAGGTTTGCTTCTCGTCGAACATGCTGGAGAGAGAGATTAGGGCATCGAGAAGACACATCGCGAAGAACCACGAAGAGATGGCACTCCGTCCATGGCGGCTGCTGCTGCTCCTGAACGATCTCCACCAGCGACAGACAGTCAAACTCAACCACGATGCGTTCGAGATGAAGCCCCTGCTGGATCAGATGTTGGATGGCCAATATGAGAGCGTAGATCTCAGCTTGGAAGGTCGAAAGGGCTGGAACAGTTCTGGTAAACACATCGGTAAGAACTCCGTTGAAATCTCTGTAAATACACGCTACTGATCCTTCCTCATTCCCTATTCGAAAAGCCCCATCAATATTACATTTGAGGCGGCCTTTTTCGGGCGGTTTCCATTTGCGTTCTGGACTGACCAGTGTGTTTTGAATCCGCTGTACAGAGGGGTGTAAAAGCGTCATTATGCGACTCTGGGCTAGGGCGTTTTCCACAGCTTGAAGAGGATTCGGGTTTTGCTGCCTGAAGACTGCATTGTTTCTCTGTCGCCAGATCTCCCACAGCAAACTGGCGAGCACGTCGAAACCAGGGGACGCCTTGGGGAGAATAGCTCGGGCTGCAACCCACTCATCAAAACGTCGCACCGAGGTAAGTGAAATCAAAACCCTAACTTTATAATGATTCCAGATGTTTCGTGTCCAAGGGCAGAAGAAGAAAAGGTGTTCTATCGTTTCTGGAATTTTGAGGTTGCAAAGGGTACAGTAGGGGTTAGGGGAAATATGTCTTTGATAGAGATTGGCTTTAGTAGCAATGGCATTTTTACAAGCTAACCACAAAAAAACACGAATCTTAGGAGCAGTTCTCATATGCCAGATTTTCCTCCATAACTGAATAGAGTTCTGATAAGAGGATGAAGCGATATTAAGTGGGGTATGTTGGGTCGAAGACACATAATGGTAACCGCTTTTCACTATATAGTCACCTGAGGAAGTAGCGGTCCACAATAATTGATCATGTAGAAGCGAAGGGTTTAAAGGTATATTCAAGATAACTTCACTGACCTGGGCATCAAAGAGGGTGGTGATAAGAGAAGTCTTCCATTCTGTTTTAGATGATTCCATTAGATCAGCAACTACAACAGGTGCACCCTCCTCTGCTATTCCTCCTATCTTACCAATTGGGAGCCAGATATCTTCTCTTATTCGAATCTTTGATCCATCCCCAACTAACCAACGAAGTTCAGGAATAATGGTATCTCGACCCTTTAACATACTCTGCCACCCCCATGAAGGTCGATAGCCTGATTGGGCACTTTGGAAAGAGGAATTCCTAAAATATAATCCCTTGAAAAGCTGACTCCATATAGCATTAGGTTGTTGAAAAAGACGCCAAGCTTGCTTACCAAGAATTGCTCTATTGAAGTTAATCAGATCTCGGAATCCCATACCTCCTGATTCTTTTGACTGCTTCAACTCTGACCAGTTTTGCCAATGAATTCCTAATTTACTATTGTTGTTGCTCCACCAGAATGCTGATATCTTCCTCTCTATTAATCTGCAGAGCGACAGGGGGAGCTTAAAGATGGACATGGCATACTGAGGTAATGCCTGAATTACTGATTTCAGTAGAATCTCCTTGCCACTTTTTGATAAGAATTTTTCCTTCCAGCCAGCTAATTTAGCATTTACTCTTGCCAGGATCCAGGAGAACATCTCGCGTTTGGAACAGCCCCAATCAGAAGGGATGCCCAGGTAATTGCCATATTTGCTTACCACCGGTATTCTCAGTTCACTTGCTAAATTATTTTGTAAGGTCATAGGACATTGTTTGCTGAAAAATAGACCAGATTTGTTCCTATTGATGAGTTGACCCGTAGCTAGGCAATACTGGTTTAATATATTAGCAAGATTTTGGCATTCAGAAACTATGGCTTTTAGGAAGAATACTGAGTCGTCAGCAAAGAACAAATGGGATAACTTAGGACAGGCTCTATTAAATTGAATCCCCTGTAGGTGGCCCATATCCATAGCTTGCGTTATATTAGTTGACAGAGCATTAGTAAGTATAATGAAAATATATGGGGAGAGGGGGTCACCTTGTCGAATCCCTCTAGTAGGCTGAAAATAAGGGAGCTGTTCCCCATTAAGACGAATACTAAAGGAAGTCGTAGTGATGCAAGCCATGACCATAGTAACCCATCTGTTAGTAAAGCCCAACTTCTGCAAATAGGCTGCTAGGAAATCCCTTTCTACCCTATCATAAGCCTTCTGCATATCTGTTTTCAGAATAAGATTGAATCTTTTCTTGCATGTTCTCACTTTAAACTGATGAAGTACTTCTTGCACCACCATGATATTGTCTTGAATCTGCCTGTCACTTACAAATGCTGCTTGTTCTTTTGATATCAAACTAGAAAGCCAAGGCTTGAGTCTGTTAGCCATAACTTTTGAAATAATCTTGTAAGCGAAATTACAAAGACTGATGAGACGGTACTGGTCAATGCTTTCTGGATGGTGAACTTTAGGAACCAGGGCAATAATCGTTCTGTTTAGTCTAGGAGGCATACAACCTGAGGTAAAAAAATCTTGAACTGTTTTAATGATAGTTGTTTTGATGATATTCCAGTGATGCTGATAGAAAAGACCGTTAAGGCCATCTGGCCCAAGAGCCTTGGAAGCACCCAACTGGAAAGTAGCCTGGTAAATCTCCTCCTCTGTTACCCCACTCATCAATTGTTGATTCATTGCAGGTGTTACCACAGCTGGACATTGCTCTAAAAAGGGGCTAAAATCACGGTATCCCACTGACTGATATAATTGAGAAAAGAAACCCATTGTCATGTCCTTGAGCTGTTCTGGCTCCCTTATCCAGTTTTGGTTTGCATCTTTAAGCATACAAATTCTATTTCTTTGTCTCCTTTGCATAGTACAGGCATGGAAAAATTTTGAATTTTTATCTCCCCATTTCAACCAGTTAATACGTGAACGCATAGCCCAGAACTGCTCCTCTTGATTCCACAGGTTTTGAATTTCAATTCGAATGGTAGTGGCTAGCTCCTTATCTCCAGTCTGATAGAATTTCTTGTTTATAATTGTCTGCAGTTGATGCTACAACTAAGATATTCGCTGATGGCTATTACTAAACCATGACTTGCTCCAGCTAGCTAGCTTAACAGAAACTGCCTGCAATTTAGAGACCAAAGAGGTATTCCTGCTCTCCCATGCCTGTTGAATTACCTCTTTACATTCTTGATCTTCACTCCAGAAAGCTTCATAATGAAAAGTCTTTGTTCGCTTGACAGATTGAGAACGAGTGTGCAACAGGATAGGACAGTGATCCGAGCCTATAGGTGGTAGAGCAAACACTTCTGCAGAAGGGTATGATAACGTCCAATCCACGGAGCAGAAAACTCGATCTAACTTCTCCTTCACCAGAGCATCCCCTGCTCTATTATTAGACCAGATAAATTCACACCCTTTACTTTTCAGTTCTAGTAAAGCACAGTCATTGATTAAATTCCGAAATGATGTCATTCGAGAGTAAATAGCTGGTCTTTTTCCCATTTTCTCCCAGGGGCAAAGGAAATCATTGAAGTCACCTACACATAGCCAAGGTAAATGAGTTGTTACAGAGATCGCCCTAATTGTATCCCAAAATTCCTGTCGTGCCTGATAAGTTGAAGGGGCGTGCAGGCATGTTAAATGCATCGAAGCAGCTGTCAAATGATCAAGGACTATGAGATCTACAACATTATCATCCGACTGTACAACAATAATATCAAAAAGGTCAGTCCAAAACACAGCAAGTCCACCCGACAAGCCTACTGGATCCCTCAAGAAGGAGTGAGGGAAGTGAAACCTACGCTGTAAGCTCGTCACGACTTTCTCTACATTCTTTGTTTCCATTAAGAAAACTATATCGGGCTTTTCAGAGGCTAACAACGCCTTCAGGGCTTGAATTGTCAGGGGATTACCCAACCCTTGACAATTCCAACTCAGGAGTTTCATTTGGATAGCGGTGGCTGTTGAGGGCTAGCCGCCAAAGCCCAAGGAGCAGGATTTTCTGCCACAAGCACAAGGGTTTCCAAAAGTTTAGTTTCATCCAAGTCTGAAGAGTAAGGAGCTCAAGTGTCATATGGTGAATATCTCTTGTTTTTCTTACTTGATCCCACAGTTGTCATTGTTCTAGGGATTTTTGGTTTCTTCTGTTGAGGAATGTCCGATGAAGGTTGCTGAATGCTCTTCAACTTAGCCTTTGCAGGTACCAAGTCAGTAGTTCTCGCGGCTGGGTTGACAGGGTTCAGTTGAGAGGAAGTCCCTGAGGATAGAACAGGGGTCGAAACAGGGGCCTCTAAAGCAGGAATGGGAGGTAAAGCTAGGATAATGAGCTGCATAGCTGGAGGGGTTTCAGGTACGGTCTCTTCCATCTGCTCTATATGTACTGTAGGATTGTAAAAAGCATCCCAATAGGGGCTAAGCTGTCTAACCTCTGCTCTCAGCCACGGGCCATAGACCATTGTCTCGCGGCCTTCAAATTGGGCTTCCTCATAAGGATAATCTTTACATGAAGTTGCATAATGACCTAGCTTTCCACAAGAATAACAGTAGTGGGATAGCCGCTCATAGTGAAAATCTAGCCATAGAGGTTTTCCTTCAATTCTTATAAGCTTTCCTGACCTTAAAGTTGCTTTCAAGTCTATTTCAATTCGAACCCTCCCAGATGTATCAGGTTTCACTTCCAGAACTCGTCCCACTTGCTGCACAGCCCTACGTAGAAGCTGTGGAGTGGTCCACTCCAAAGGTAAGCCTATCACATGAACCTAGAATGCGCATTTAGAGAAGTCGTAACAGTGTAAAGGAGTATTTGGTTGCCATGGATGCAGATGGACCAAATGACCTGAGAATAACCAAGGGCTTCCATCTAATATGCGCCATTTTTCCATTTTAGATCGAAATTTAATGATGTACAGCCCACCATCGCTAGGAGAAATCTCAACTTGATCAACACACCACGCTTTCTTCATCGCTATTTGAAAGGCAGGTAAATTGACAGCAGGATTTGTGAAGATGTTACCCACCAGGATGAGGCGACACTCCTTCAGTTTCTCCGATGCAGGTAAGTCATCCCAAACCTCCAATTCCTGTTCCGAACACAGTCATCCCAGACGGTGACACAGTGAAGCAATTCGCGAGGGATTGTCACTTTCATCCATAGCCAGAATGAAACAGGAAGTCACTGATATGGGTTAATTGACAGGAACACGGTACAGAAAACAAACCCTCTTGGGTTGCATGTCTAGGATCGCATACATGCAACTCTGAAATTGCGAAAACAAGTGAAATTGAGAAGACCAGCAGCAAGCAGATGGGGGTGAGAAGAAGAGAAAGGCTTCGATGACTATAGGGAAGGTTAGAAACTTCACATGCAAGGCAACCCACCAGGACAGAGTTCAACTAGGATGGAATTGGAGAGAATCGGACGTGATGCAACAATAATGTAAAGTGCAGAAGGATAACCGAGAACAGGAAGACATTGGAGAAGACTCGAGCATGTCGCGAGAAGAAGCTCTACCATAAACGAGAGAAAATCCACTATGGTGGGGAGAGAGATTGAACGATGACTTCAGTGGAGAATTTCGTGGGTTACTCCGAACTCATCAACTTCGGGTACGAGAAACATTGGTCTCGCGGAGGTTTGAATGGAAGGTTAATGGCGAATTTAGTATAGCAAGTGGCACCACGTTCCGTTCACTTTCTCCCTTGTTTCTTCTTTATGTGGTGTGAACCCATAAAGAGAGATCGCTTTCGGGGTGATTGATCCTTTAGCTTATTCTTGGGGATTTTGATAGTATTGGAAATAGGAGAATGAAAATGTGATTCTTGATGTGGATTGGAACAAGGTGAGGGGCTTTCTCTAGCTCTATGGGTTTTTTTTTTTTTTTTCCATGTTCTAATTTTGTTATCTGCTTACCTGGTCAAGATAAAAGCGGTATCTTCCAAAATTTCCCACTCCACTCGGTTCAAGCCATCTCATGAATAAAAGGTTAAACGTATGGGGTCCATTTCTTTCTCCATCCTTGACATTTGAAAGTGAATTCAATTCAATTAACAAATTGATTTGAGGGGACACCGTGTGATCGATCCACCTACAATTCTTTTATTCTTATACATTAACATATTGTCATTATCACGACCATAAAAGAATAGGGAGACCACACCACACACACTCTGGAGTTTCACACACCTTTTATTTTTGGACGATCAAAAATATTCTAACGTTGGCGTTTGGCCACCTAAAGAAGGTAGCCATCTCCATTGCCCAATCCCCATGACAAAGAAATACATGGGCTGTGTAGGTATAGCTACTTTGATAATGAATCCATGTAAGCTCGATAAACATTTTGATATTCAATATGGAGGGTGACAAACTGGATTGGCATCAAAGTTTCAATAACAGACAGTTTCACGATCAGATTGTCCATTGGGATTTTAGATTGCATTTTACCTAGCTTATGAGATTCATTAGGTACTTTGTCAATCCAAAATTTACCGAGTTAGGTGGGGTTCCTTGGTATTATGAAGAAAAAGGGCAAAAAGAAATATACGGGTGCATGCATACATATAAGCGTAGCTCGGTAAGCTTGGATCTTATTCGAGCTGACCCAATGGACAAGCCATTTTTGCGCCCTTAATTTCGCCTCGGGTCAAATCACGACAGATTTCTGGAAGATGAGTTTTGGGTTTGCATGAAAATCCCTAGTGAATATATTCGAACCTAATTGCCTTCCATTCGATGTACTATATGATGTCAAATTTCAAACACCTAAAAAAATAATTTAACAAACTACTGAATCGATTGAAATTTAACATCAAACTGCATCTCAAAAAGCAAAATGATAAGTTTAAGTTGCAGCAAACATGACTTTTGTTGGCCACCGAGATTCTCATATTGAATGCTTCAAGAGGCTTGGATATTCGCTATCGTGCAAAATTTTGAAGGAAAAAGAATGAACATAGTTAAATTATTTAAAAATCCTTTTGTGTAATGGTAAGCACTGGAGCGAAAAATATCTTGTATATTAAATAAACATTATGTATCATACATATTATGTCATTACTCAATGTCAAGATACTTCTAAAGTAAAAAAAAAAGGGGGGGGGGGGTGGAAATGCGTTTGGTCTAAAGGTGGGTACTATTCATGAAACCAAAAAAAATGTTTGCATTAGAATCGAAGCGCGAATAAAATTTGATGCTTCTTTATAAGATAAACAAAAGTTGGGGCTAAAATTAGAACCAAAGTTAAAACTTGATGCCTTTTAAGGAAGTGGAGCTCTTTCAAATCGAATACGTTAGGCTTAAACTTGACACGCATTCTCGACATAAAGTGTGGAAGCTGTCGGCAAGACAAATTTATTTGTTATAAACTAACACAACTAGGACTGATAAAGAAATTGGTTAATACTCTGAAAAACCTTAAATTGATACATCTGTGATAAATTTATCTCAAACTAATTTTTTGACCACCAAAAACCCCAAACTAGTATAATTTCGACAAATTTACCCCAAACCGGTATATTTATAACAAATTTATTTTCTGTTAGTTTCCGTTAAATTTTACCGTCAAATTACTAAGTTGAATGACACGTGACAGTTAACTGATGTACAAATTTGGGATTTTATTATCCGTTTGTTACAGTTATACAATTTCCGTGATTTTTTTGTGGTATTAATCTAATTTAATGGATGATATATTTGACACAAATATACCGGTTTGGGGTTTTTGGCAATCGAATAAATTAGTTTTGAGTAAATTTGTTATAAATATACCAGTTTAAGGTTTTTTATGATAAGTCGGAATAAATTTGTCACAGGTGTATTGGTTTGAGATTTTTCATAGTCAAAATATTAGTTTAGGATAAATTTATTATAGGTGTACCGATTTGAGATTTTTCAGAATATTAATCCTAAAGAAAAAAAAAACAATTATAGGGAACACAAAATTCAATAAAATAAGGGTTAATATCCTGAAAAACCGCAAACTAGTACACCTATGACAAATTTATCCCAAACTATTTTTTTTACCACCAAAAACCCCAAACTAGTGTACCTTTGACAAATCTACCCAAAACTGGTACACTTGTGACAAATTTATCCTCTATTAGTTTTCGTTAAATTTTACTGTCAAATTATTAAGTTAAATGACAAGTGACATTTGACTAGTATACAAATTTGGGATTTTACACTCAGTTTGTTACAGTTTACAATTTTTGTAATTTTTTTGTGGTATTAATCTAATTTAGCGGAGAGTATATTAGTCACAAATTTACCAGTTTGGGGTTTTTTGTGGTCGAATAAATTAGTTTGGGGTAAATTTGTCATAAATGTACCAGTTTAGGAGTTTTTATAGTTAGTCGGGGTAAATTTGTTACAAGTGTACCGGTTTGGGGTTTTTCATATTCAAAAAAATAGTTTTGGGTAAATTTGTCACAAATGTACCGGTTTATGGTTTTTTAATGTATTAACCCATAACGACTCTTGCATATTTTCTCCTTTTCGCGTCCTCCACCTTCTCTACACGTTGTTGGCAACGACAGAATTGATTTGTCCTCTTCATAATCCACAGAACAGGATGTAATTAAATCACGGCAAGCAACTAAGCATGTTAGTTTATAATTCAAAATGGCGAAGGGCCAGATTAGCCATATTAGTATATTTCACAAAGCGCACGAATAAGGGCATGTGGTGGGGGAATATCTTCTTATGCATAGCGAGGCATTTTTAAAATGTGGATCAATATAAAAATCGATAAAGGATGTAAAGGGTCCTTTGATGATTTTAAAACAAAAAATATGAATTGACAAAATGATTAAAGGTTTGAATATAAGAGACAATCGTAGTCGGCCATGTAAAAGGATATCAAAAAATGAAGTTTACAACAAGATAAAATAAAACCATTGGTGTTCATTGATTTAGCAAGTCTTTTACTTGAATCACAATCCTAATATTTCTATCTACTACCCATGGTTAACGTCAATTACAAAGAACACAAATAATATCTTACATGGTTCATAGAATTCAGTAATTATATTTACATACACTTACCAAAAGACCTATGACTCAAGGATCATGACCTCATCACTTACTCCACGTCGACGATTTCTTCCACAGCATGAAACCCCTCTTCCCGATGGTTATAACATTATCATTAGTGGCTTTTGAGATTCATGGTTCTACGAAGTGGTGATCGTGCTAGCCAAAATCTTTGATCTTTGGCCTCATTACTTGAACACTTATCTCACTATTGATTCGTCAACCTTTGCTTCAACTTTGATTCTTTTGTCGATTGAACCAAGTTTCAATTACCAATATCTGTGGCTCAATACTTTGTAATTTTATCTTATATCGCCTGTCAATAACTCATCATCGCCATTGTCGATTATTTGTAGCTACCAACCAAAAGGACTGAGCAAATTTTGCTTCAACCATGTCTTGCTCGATCTTATCCAATCCAAGTTGATTGTCTACGACCTGCACAATTTTCGGTGTCAACAATTTACCTAGTGAAACTTAGTCACTCGAGTTAATAGTTTTGAAAGTGGGTCGAAAGAAGACCATCATATAATATTCCGATTTGTTAGAATGTCCAATGCAAAAGTTTAAAATGAACATAAAAGATGAACATGAGTCTGGTCGTGCGAAATAAAATGGGATAGAACTTGACTCTTATGTATATATCCAACCCAAAAGTTTAAATTTATAGGTGGAAAAAGACCACACAAACATGAGCGCATAAACTATAAGCGATGTGGATTTCTTTTAATATGAGTGTCATTTAATTAGAAACAAGGGTTCAAGCGAAGTCCTTACCATGAAAAGCTTCTTGTGGGAAGGCAAAAGCATGAAGTTTCTCTGTGGTTAGAACCCATAACAAGATATTACTTTTGGGGTGTTTAGCGTGTTAGCTTATTCTTAGCAAGGTGATGATATCGAATAAATGTAGTTCTTGATGTGGTTATGAACAGCGTGTGGGGCTTTCTAGCTCTTTTTTTTTTATGGTCGGTAGGGCTTTCTAGCTCTTTAAGTTGTCCTTTTTTGTTTAATTTAGGTATTTGTTTACCAGGTCAAATGGGCATTTAAGATGACGTTAATTGAGAGAGAGAGAGAGAGAGAGAGAGAGAGAGAGAGAGAGCGCGTGTATCTTGCAAAATTTCCAATTCCACTCGGTTCAAGCCAATCTGACAAATAAAAAGGTAAAGATGGGGTCCATTTCTTTCTCCATCCTTGACGTTGGAACTTGAATTCAGTTCAATTTTCAGTTTGATATAAAGGGACACCGTGTGATTGACCCACCTACAATTCTTTAGTCTTACACATTATTGTCTTGTTATAGCCACCAAATACATTCTGAAGTTACACCTTTTATTTTGGAGTATATACATTATTCTAATCTTGGACTTTGGCCGCGTTAAGAAAGTAGCCATCCCCCGTCATATATTATCGATACTTTGGTCACAAACCCATTTAAGCTCGATAAACATTTCGATGTATAAGATGGAGCATGTGCCTTAATAGAAGTTTGATAAAGAGACAAACCAAATCCGCGTCGAAGTCTCGAAGACTTCATCAGACATACCATTCAAGAAATCCAATGCCATGAAACCATCTCGAACTGTCGAGTGCAAATAATTCCATTTTCACACTATCCAAAACCTTCTTCTTCTTTTTTATTTGTGCAAAATCCAAATATCATTCACAAGTTAACCTTTTGGCTAAACTCAAGAGAGTCCAGAGATGCGGAGGCAGCAACCAAAATAAAACATAAAAATAGAAGAAAAAAGAGAGAGCTGGTGGGCTTGGATCTTGATAAATTTCTTTTTCAGAGTTAGGGCCCGACCAAATTACAAAAAAAAAAAAAAAAAGAACCGGAAAGTAGATAATCAAACTTGGCCGAAGTCCCACTCAACTCGAGCTTTTCACATTCGGGCCAACCCGATAATGGTCTAGCCTTGTCCATTAGGCCCTCGACCCGAACCGCCTTCCATTCAATTTACTGTATCAGATCAAAATCCAAACCCGGAAAAGGAAAAAAGAAAATTTGTTTGGACAACCGAGGTTGATCGAGACTAGAAATCAAACTGCATCTCAAAAAGCATGATCATAAGTTCGGATTGTGGCAAAGATGACTTGTCTTGGCTGACCCAGATTCCTAAATCGAACTGAAGAGAACCAACGTAGTTGAATTGTTTAGAAATCCTTCCGTGGAATGCTACGCACTTGGGCTAAACAATACATTGCGTATTAAATACACATCGGGTGCTTCATACATCGCACGTCATTGATCGAAGTCTATACACATAGAGGTATTCCTCATTAATGATACGATACCTATTAATTGCCAAAGATGAAAAACCTAAAAATTCTATTAACTTAATTTTTCTTAATCTTAAATCTAATTCCATTTGTTTTATGAAAAATGTGACGTTTCTTAAAAAAAAAAATTATTCATTTTCATTTTTCATTTTTCTATTTTCTTTTCCCTTCTTCCTCAGCTGGCCACGACAACAATCGGTGACCGGCCATAGACAATGGACAAGCTCGCCTGCCAGCCATCAGCCGAGGAAGAAAGAAAAGAAAAAGAAAAAGAAAAAGAAAATTTTAACAATTCAATTTTTTAAAATAACTATTTTCTAAGAACAAACATTTCATTAACTAAGGACCTACGCCCGAATATCAAGGACCCGCATACTGCCTTTGTGGACCCAAATCTAAGTGCCAGGGACTAGAGCTCGAGTGGCCGGAACCTGAACACTACCTTTATGGACTCAGGCTCAAGTGCCAAGGTATTGGGTACGGGCACTAGAACTTTGGGCTTGGCCCCAATAGACACCCGCGTGAAGCTTGATCTCATGGGCCTAATCCTAAGAGCCAAGGACTTGGTCTTGAACACTAGGGATCCGGGGTTGGAATTCCCCTATCTAAGCGTAGAGTTTCGAGTCCAAACATAGATATCTAATCATATTTTGAGATATATATTTTGGTTTTTTCAAAGAGAATATCATTTTTCTAAATTTAAGCATAGATTTTCTATTAATTATTTTCCTAACCGAATCAAATATCAAAAAATGAGGAAAATGTTTTCCAAAAATATTTCTGCGAAACAAACGTAGCCCTAATCTAGAGTTGGGTTTCCTCTCATTAATTAGCCACCTTTTTTTTAGCTCCATTAATTAACCACATTAATTACTTCCATTGATGCCTATGCTAATCAAGCCGATTGTTAATGAATTTAATTTTGAGGTATATGAATCTATCGTACTCGGGTTTATTCAATCTCATTAGATTAAGGGAAAATTTTAAATAGGAGCTTGAAATATCATCGTTATCTTAAATAAGAACCTAAAGTGAATCTTATCTTTTGAAATGCCATTATTTTTTGAAGTAAGGGTTTGAAGTGGATTTTATTTCAAATAATAACCTGGAGCGTCGTGCCAGTCTCAAAAAATTTATTTGTCCTCTTCATAATCCACATAACCGGACGTACCTTGATGTATTCATAATCACGGTATGCGACTAAGCATATTTGTTTATGGCGGAGGGCCAAATTAACCATAATTAGTATATTTCACAAAGCTTACAACTAAGGACATGTGGTAAGGTAATATCTTCTTATGCATACCGAGGCCTTTTGAAAATGTGGATTGAAATGAAAATCGATGAAGGATGTGAGGGTTCCTTTTGTTGATTCTTGGACAGGAAACGCGAATTGACAAAAAAAAAATTAAAGGTATGAAAATTGGAGACAATCATGGCCAACCATGTAAAATGTTATCAAAAAGTAAAGATTACAGCAAGATAAAATAAAACAACTGGTGTTCATTGATTTATTACTTGAATCACAGTCCCAATGTTTTTTATCTACGAGCGACAGTTAACGTCACTTATAAAGAAAGTAAATAATATTCCATGTGGTTCGTAGAATTCAACAATATATATTAATATACGCTTACCAAAAGACCCGCTACTCAATGAATATGGGCTCTTCACTTCCCCCGCGTCAACAGTTTCTTCCACAGCTTGAAACCCCTCTTCCTAATGGTTATAATAGACCATATCTCTCGGCCATCATCGTTAGTGGCTTTGGAGATTAAAGGTTCTATGAAGTGGTGATCGTGCAAGTCAAAATATTTGGCCTCATGACTTGAACACTTATTTCACTCTTGATTCGTCGATCTTTGCTTCAACTTTAATACTGTTGTCGATTGAACCTAGTTTCACTTACCGATATTCTGTGGCTCAATACTTAATAATTTTATCTTAGATCGCCTGTCAGGATCTCCTCATCGCCATTGTCGATTTTCTATGGCTACCGACCAAAAGTACTGAGCAAATTTTACCTCGGCCATGTATTGCTTCGTTTTATCCGGTCCAAATCAATTGTCAAGGAATTAGGCAATTTGTTGGTGTTTAACAATTTCCCTAATGGAATTTAGTCCCTCAAGTTATTGGTTTTGAAAGTGGGCGAAAGAAGACCACCACATGATCTTCTGATTTGTTAGAATGTCGGGCGCAAAAATTTGAAATGACCTCGAAAGACAAACGTGAGTCCCAACTTGCAAAATTTGGAATGGAATTGACTCTGATGTATTTATCCAACCCAAAAGCTTAAATTTATAGATATAGAAAGATCACATGTATATGAAGAGCACATACAGTCCGTTCATAAGCGATGTGTGTTTCTTTAACACAAGTATCATTTAATGAGAAACAAGGGTCCAAGCAAAGTCCTTGACCATGAAAAGCTTTCCGTTGGAAGGCAAAAGCATGGAGTTTCTCTTTGTGGTGAGAACTCATAAAAAGAGATCACTTTTGGAGTGTTTAAGGCGTGGATGATAATCATTCTGTTCCAGAAATAAATTTTTAGTTAGAAATTAATTTTTCCATTTCAATTCCCTGAACAAGTTTCTGAATAAAAATACGCATTTGATAACATTATAATATTTATGATCTTGAAATAGAAATTTGTTTGATAACAATACAAAATGTCTCCCTCTCCAATAGTGATGGGAGGCGTCCGGTAGCCGACAGGTGACTGGTGGCAGGTGGCTGACGTCCGACGTCTGGCATCCGACAATCGGTGAACAGCAATCAGCAGTCGACCAACGATGAAGGGGCGGCCGATAGCCAGCGATCGACAAGAGGTAGCGAGAGGCAGGTGAGCAACATCCCACAACTGACAACCAACGACGAGTATGAGTCGTTGCCGGCAGCCAACAATCGACAATCAACAGCCCATAGCCGGCGATGAGCATCATGCATCCGGCAACCAACTGTGTGCAACCAGCGTCGGGTGGTCAACAACTAGTGGAGGGCAACGAGCGACCGACAACTGACAGCCAGTACTCGACAGTCAGCGACAAGCATCCGATGGGTGGGTGGTAGGCAGTAATGAGAATAAATAATTAGAAGAGTTTTCATTTTTCACTTTTGTTCCAGAATTTAAAAAAAAAAAAAAAAAAAAAAAGCAAAAGATTTTAACTTCTATTTTAAGGTCCAAATATATTTCTAAAATAGAAATCTATTCCAAATATAAAAAAAAAAAAAAAAAAATGAAATTGCGTTACCAAACAAATTTCTATTCCAAACCTATTTCGGGAAACAGAAAAACGGAAAAATAAAGAAACGGAATGGTTATCATTCGCGTCCTTAACATTTTAGCTTACTCTTAGGAAGGTGATGATATCAAATAAATGTAGTTCTTGATGCGGATATGAACAGCGTGTGGGGCTTTCTCTAGCTCTCTAAGTTGTCCTTTTTCGTTTAATTAAGGTATTTGTTTACCAAGTCAAAGGGGCATCTAACATGATGTTAGTTGAGAGAGATATTGAGAGAGAGAGAGAGAGAGAGAGAGAGAGAGAGAATCTCGCAAAATTTTCAATTTCACTCGGTTCAAGCAAATCTGACAAATAAGAGGGCAAAGACGGGGTCCATTTCTTTCTCCATCCTTGACATTTGAACTTGAATTCAATTCAATTTTCAGTTTGATATAAAGGGACACCGTGTGATTGACCCACCTACAATTCTTTAGTCTTACACATTATTGTCTTGTTTTAGTCACCAAATACATCATGAAGTTACACCTTTTATTTTGTAGTATATAAATTATTCTAATCTTGGAGTTTGGCCACGTAAAAAAGGTAGCCATCCCTCGACATATATAATAGATACTTGGTGATACACCTATTTAAGCACGACAAACATGTTAATATGTAAAACAGAACGCATGACTCAATTGAATTTTGACCAAGAGATATACCGAATCCATATCAAAGTCCCCAAGACTTCGACCAACATACCATTCAAGAAATCCGATGCCATGAAACCACCTCGAACCATCAAGTGCAAATAATCTCAGATTCGGACTATCCAAATATCATTCACAAGGTAACCTTTTGGTTAAACTTGAGAGCGTCTAGAGACGCGGTGGCAGCAAAAAATGAAAAAAGAGTTGGTGGTGGGCTTGGATCTTGATAAACTGCTTATTCAGAGTTAGGGCCCGGCCGAATTACAAAAAGAAAAGCGAAAAGTAGAAAATCAAACTTGGCCAGGTCCTACTCAACTCGAGTTTTTCACAATCGGCCCAACCCGATAATGGTCAAGCCTTGTCCATTAGGCCCTCGACCGGGACCGCCTTCCATTCAATTTACCGTATTACATCATAATCCAAACCCGAAAAAATAGGGAAAAAAAAAATTCGGACGACCGATGTTAATCGAGACTCAAAATCAAATTACATCGCAAAAAGCATGATCATAGATCAAATTATATCTCAAAAAGTATGATCATAAATTCGGGTTGTGGCAAAGATGACTAGTCTTGGCCCACCCGGATTCTTGAGTTGAATTGAAGAGAAGCGACGTAGTTGAATTGTTTAGAAATCCTAACGTGGAATTCTAGGCACTTCGGGCTAAAAAATACAATGTGTATCAAATACACATCGGATGCTCACACGTCATTAATCAAAGTCTAGATATCTCTAAAGCAAAGAAAACGCAACATGTATACCATACATACATACATACATATTATATATTTTTTAAATATATATATATATATATATATATATATATATATATACATAATACATAATTATACATGCCTTCCTCATTAATGATACAATACATATTAACGACAAAAGTTGAAAAACCTAAAAATTCTATAAATCTAGGCTTCGTTTCTTTAGCTTAAAATGTAACATTTCTAGAAAAGTTTTTAATTTTTAATTTTATAGTTTCTTTTTCTTTTTCTTTTTCTTTTTTTCTCGGCCGATCGCCAAGCATGGCGACAGCCACCAACTAGCCACAAGTGAGGGATGAGCTTGCCAAATTCCAGCAAGCTCAAGCCTCACCAGATCAATGAGCTCGAGCTCAGCCAAGGTCAGTGAGCTCGAACTCAAGTCTCACTAGACTAGCAAGGCTCTAGCCTTGCCAAATCGGTGAGCTCATCCCTCACCTCTAGTCAGTCGCCAATCGTCGTTGAGGCCAGCCACAAGCCAAGGAAGAAAGAAAAGAGAAAGGAAAATAAATTTTAAAAAAAAAATCTATGTTTTTAAAAGAGTCTTTTTATTAAAAAAAAAAAAAAAACAATTCATTAATTAGGGGCCCAAGCCTAAGCACCAAGAACCATGCACTACCTTTGTGGACCCAAACCTAAGTGTTGGGGACTAGAGCTCAAGTGTCAAATCCCCAAGCATTGCCTTTATAAACTTTGACTTGGGTGTCGACGCATTGGGTACAAGCACAAGGACTTCGAGCTTGGCCTCATGGACCCAAGCCATAAACCTTGTCTTGAATGTTGGAGCCCAATGTTGAGGTTTCTATATCCAAGAGTAGAGTTTCAGGTCCAAGTGCTAGTATATAGTCATATTTTAGGAAATGCTTTTCAATTTTTTCAAATAGGAAGTCATTCTCCTGAATTTAAGCATTGGTTTTTCGTTAGTTATGAAAACATTTTCTATTAACTCATTTTCCTAAGCAAACCAAATGCCAGAAAATAGGAAAATGTTTTCTCAAAATAAACAAAACCCTAATCTAGAGTTGATTTTCCTCTCACTAATTAGCCATGTTAATGACTTTCTTTGATGCCTATGCCAATCAAGCCGATTGTTAATGAATTTAATTTTGAGGTATATGAATCTGTCGTAGTCAAGTTTATTTTATCTCATTAGATTAATAAAGAATGATTGTGATCACATGTTATAGAAGCAATGTTCAGGTAAATGACTACAATACCAATCAAGCCAAGAATTTACTTAAATCACATTTGATTAATACATAATAATGCTATCAGATTTTCAATAAAAACAGGTTTGAGGGAATGCGAAATTAGGTGTGTTTGTTTAGTGAAAAAAGTTTTCCGCTAATTAGTTTCTGCACTTTTGCGTGTTGGGTATGCTAAAGATGATTAGTCAACGAAAAACTATTTATGATCAAAGACAATATGTATGTTTAAAGTTAGAAAAATAAATTCTCTAACTTAAAAAAGGGAAATTTTTTTCCTTAGAAATGATTTTTCAAAAAATATTTTAATTTATCACGAAATTTTCCCGGAAACAAAAGCATTTTGTAAATTGTTACAATTTTACGTGTAGCATTCTCATCCTACTTTCCAACTATAGCTTCTTAATCATTGTCGAGTTCTCTAAAATTAGTTTTGATTTGACTGATAGGTACTCAATATAAGATCCTAAACCACAACAGACACCAGCATTAAGAACAAGACCATCTTTAAATGTGGTAATTGTTTTTCAAAAGTAATGATATTTAGGTGGGCAATTATAAAGTTATGACACTAAAGTGAAGAATATATCAGAGTCATGATATTTATAATGTGCTTCCTTATAAATCCAACGTTCCCTTGCAAAATCTTGCAACGCAAACTTGTTTGCAAAATTTGACTTAGCAACGATACAATATCATCTTTCCAGTTCATCCTTTAACCATTGATGCATATAGGGTCAACGGTAACTAGAATTGCCTTTGAGTCTTAATTACACATCAAGAAATAAGAGTCGACAATTGAGTTTTTCATCCTCTGTTTCATCTTGCTTTCTTTCCTCTGGAAGGACAAATATATAAGCAAATTCTGGAAAGAACATTAAATTTGGAGACAAACCATTCTAAGCCCCAGGACATAAAACCGTGGGATTCTTGTTTTAGACATGAATCGGATATAAGACAATAAGTGCGCTATTATCATGCGAACGTATTTCCCAAATATGAGACAATTTAGTACTTCTGTAAATTTGTAGGTTCATGAGATGAGAATTTCTGAGGTTTTGTTCTTCATCGGCATGCTTTCCCTTTCCCACTCTCCAAGATAATTAAGTCGATATCTCCACGATTTTATTTAAACAAAATGGGCCACCACCTAAAAACAAACTGCCGTACCAAAGTCCGTTGGCCCAAGTGGCAAGGAGTTTGGGTTCCCTTAAGCTAGAGTTCAAGCCTTGTGTATGGAGCAGACGGCGTTGGAGGAGCCGCACCATTTTGGGTCCGACAGTGCTCGCATCTAGATTAGTCGGGGCCAAAGGCTCTGGATACCGGGTGGTCATGGACCGGCAAAAAAATAAAAAAAACTCTCGTGATAATTTTATCATTATAACCAGAAAACACCATTAAAAATTTCAAAATTTTCGATAGCCAAGAAAACTATAGTATGCTCTAGTTCTTGGGAGCTGGGGTCAGGTGCAATGATGATGTTAGGTGCATCATACATAAATTCGAAACGTCGGTTGCATGCGCCTGCAATCGATGTTCGACTTGATGTCCATGTAAAACGCACGATCCGTCCGACCCGTAAATGATGACAAAGAGTACATTCGAGATGTCCTTCCTAAGCTCCTTCAATGAAAATTCCCTCTGGCCTCCATTGCTGTCCTTGTTTGGACTTTGACCCTCACTTTGCCGAAAAAGGACACAGAGAGTCGCATATAATAAGCCAAGTTCCTCACACACCGACGTACATCGTCACGTTCATAAGATGAAGATCACACAACTCAATCGAAAAAATCCATAAAAAGTTTCACAATGAAGACTAATAAACGAGAGAGAGAAAGAGAGAGAGAGAGAGAGCAGCTAATTTTCAGGAGCAGTAATGTGGTTTTGGAGAGATGCGAAGATGACGTTCGGGTTTTCCGTCTCTTTCCTGGTGTTGGCGAAGAGCTCATGGTGTCTCATCATCCAAAACCTCTCGATCTCCTCGGGCTTCCTACCTGGAATCCGGCCGGCTATCAACCCCCACCTAAAATCATCATCAAAATACACGCAAAGTTGGCGCAAACGTTAACTAAGGCTTAGAATGGATCTCTGTTAGAACATGTTTGTTTCGTGGTTTTCTGCTTTTCCCTTGTTCTCGTCTGCATGGAGACGGATGGACCGCCATCTCAGACATGTGAGAAAAGCTTATCTCTCTGCATAATTTGCAGTGAGCCACTGCCAGGTCCTACACAAAAGAAAAAGTGGATCCTTGTGCGGCATGCAGGCTCAGTCACTCTTGCACGCGTCGTGGAGCATTCGAGAAAAAGTTTCATCAAGTGGAGACCTATCTGACCAAAGAACTGAGGTGCATGATGTATTGTTTTATGTGGTGCAGTACATGAACTCGTTCCATCTAGTGTAGTGATGGTGTGGATCTATCATGTTTCAAGAATCACGTGGAATATGCGCCCGATTATGTGCATATTTTGCTACGGTTTTTCCATCACCCCCTTTAACAAGAAAGAAAGGAAAGTATTTTTGTGTTGTTGTTGTACCTGTCTCCGACGAGCTTGTACATTCTGTAAATGAGATCCTCTTCCTGTTCCGTCATGTTTATGAACTTCCACTCAACACTGCTCACCTCTGCTAAACAAAAAGTTTTAGTTAACTGAGATGAAGTTAGCTAGAAGGCGACAAGACAAGCTCAAAACGAAACGAATCATATAACCGACCAATCATGGGAGCCAAACAGAACTATAACAAAGGATAAAGAGACAGGGCAGCAAAAGGAATGAAGGAAAAGAAAGATGGAGAGCGTTTGAGACATCCATGAAAGGTCAAGCAATAATGGACAAAAGCTACGCGGTCGAAAAGGTTGCCAAAAGAATATAGGATGAACAAGAAAAGAACAATGAGTACTTTCAGCTTCAGCCATTATTGGCATAAGGAAAAAAATGGTCCAGTAGGCAAAGGAACACCCACCTTCATGACTGCAACAGCTAGTCTTGGCTCGCTTCCGCCTGCGCTTATCCATACCTGATCATTCCAATGTGCAAGAGAACAAGGAATTTTTCCTGGGGGCGATTTGGTTGTGCCGCAGTGGCTGGAGCAAGAGAATTTCTGTACCACGTTTGTTTAATTAGTTCCTGGAAAAGGAACAAGAGAACAATGCGAATAAAGAATTTGGTGGCGTCCGGGCAACGTCTCTTTCGATGACCTGGGTAGGAGGAACATTGGAACGGCTGGTCCAACCAAACATACAAAAGAACAAGAGTTTGACTTCTGGTTGACCCATCATGACCCACGAATCATCACTTCAGGTCGCCCTTTTGACTGACCAAGAAAATAAAAAAAGAGTCACCCCTTTTGGCTTGCTCCAAGCTGGGATCTGCGAGTGGATGGTACGGTTTTCTTCCTTCACAAATAAGAGCATACTATGGAGTCAGAGTGCGACTCATCGGGTCGAAAATGCGATTATATATCGGCTTTGCAGCTCATAAATGTTGAATAAAACAAACATAACCCCTCCAAAGGCAGGAGATTGAATTGAAGGCTGTGATGGTTCATTCTTGTGGGTTCAATCTTCCAATTCACTAATGCTACCTTCTTCTATAGGATCTTATGTATGTATTTTCATGCCGACTTTGTAAAAGAGGAAGTCCACGCTATGTATAAAACACCACGTATGAACATGTGCGCAAAGCAACTACATACTTTGTAATCTATCTCATATGTATAAAACCACAAGCGAATTTTATCCAATCAACTGTATTTGACACCAAACATGTCATGTCGGTAACAATTACAAATGAGATGACTGACCATAGTAAATATGGACGGTTGAAAATTAGTCCGGTGGTTCTTACATTTACCATATTAGAGTCTATCCTTGACGGTGGTGGGGCTATAAAGCCCTGCTACAGCTTCGAGTGCTCTCTCTGATTAAGACAACATTGGACTTGACTGTTCGCATTAGAGAAGAGAGAGAGCTTGGAGAGCTGATCTGAACTGTCATTCCTAGGGTACTTGGGAAAAGTTAGGTTTGAGGGGCGATCTGAGCTTTGGACGAGGCCTCTCCACGCTCTAAAAACAGCCCCCCAAAGAACCCGTGAACCCTGTTGCTGTAATATACGACATCTGACGTGGCCTCCGCGGGCCTCGCTTCACATACCTGTACTTTAAAGAACCAAAAGGATGAGGCTCTCGTGCATACTTTGTAGACGCACATTAATCAAATCCTCGTTGAGCGCATGGATTCAAGTGCCACTGCGTCTTCATCCACTTTGTTTTTTTCCTTTTCCAAAAGGATGCAAAACAACAAAGGGAATTCCCCTGGTCAAACACGGCGATGGCGGAGAAAGCTAGTGGTTGTCGATAGTTCAAAAGGTAGGAACAATGGTCTTCCTCTTACCGCTTCGCCTGTTGCTACATTTGATAGAACCTAGGTTGACGGGCTAAACTTGACAGGACAAACCTACTCATTAGAGAGATTTTTTTGCTCGACGGAGTTAAGGAAACCTCAACAGGGCGCGAAGCGCTTTCACTTTTAGGGCCGTTGCCCCAAGTTTAAAAAAAAAAAACAAAAAAAATCCCTGTCGTCACATCCCACCGAGGAATCTTTTCCTCTATTGTTTCTACAGCACAAATTACTTTCCTGGATCCACAAGATCATTGAAAATTCACAGGACAGTAGGACAGTATAAACAGGATCGCTTCGTATACAATGTTGCTGATCTTCGCTATATGCAATCGCTCACCAAGGCTGCCTCTTACCCCCAAGTAGTCGAGCCAATTCAAGATCCTCCCTCACTGGGTGTGCTTCCATCAGTAATTACTTGATGCTTCACTGGTAATGACTGATTGTGCTTCTCGGTAGGATTCTCATTAAGGTCGATGATGATGTAACCAAGACTGAAATATGAAAGGAAAACGTCTCAGCACTTTGCAAACCTTATTATAAGATGTATTCTAGTCGCACATGATCTGAATGTAATTATAGAACTGACATTACAGCTGTTAGTCCATGGAAAGTGGCTAAGCACAATCAGACTGTCGAGGAAACAGTATTCTCTCTCCGATAGAGAATTTGATGTGGATTTAATACATACGAAAACAAGAGGACAAGGAACTTTACTTCTTGTCTACAGTTTACCAGTTTAGCAATATCTCCTTCTCTGTTCATACTGGAAAAGTCATCCTTTTTTCAACCCCTTAATTAAAGTCTTAAGTAGTTTACAACCTAGAATAAGCTATGAGTATGAAACTCGTAGGGTAGCTTGCCTTCATTTTCTTAAGGTGTCATGCAGGAACTCTTCTATAACTTCTTATCGTTGTCATGTAACAAATTCTTCTAAAAAAATGCATCTCCTTTCTAAGTTCAATATGTTCACTACTTGCTTGATTCAAGGTTTCCTTCCTTTCCATTTTAAGATGTCCTTTCCTTTAAAACTTTCGACTTTAGGATATGGTCTGTGTTCAACATCTTTTTTCATATACGCCTTTTTTAGTGGACACTTGAGCATATGAAGCTGGTATTCCACGCCTCCTTTGTCTTCAATCACATGGAGAAACAGAAGTCGATATATCACTCTCATTCAAATTAAAGACCTACTTGTCCAAGAGGAAGGTCAGCACAGAACATTATAGCAACATCAACGTTCAAAATTAGACCAAAACCAATCTCAGCCAAAACAAATAACAGCTTAATCAAATTACAATGGAACTCTTCCAACAATTACAAAATCGAATCCATGGAAAACACCACCAATTATGCAATCATCAATCAAGTAAACCCACAAGCGACTTGGCTCAAGCTCAAGGACTACACAGGTGGAACTCAGAAATGGCAGATACCAGAGCCAAATCAATGAACAAAAGCTAGAATTACCTTACCTTCAATAGTATACAAATAAAGTTCGCATCTTCACATATTGCTTTTGTCTTGCAAAACAAAGTACCAACTTCAATTTTCTAGTCACTTAGAGCAATAAACGAGTAATTCCACCTACCAGAGCGAACTATTCAAAATTAACCTAAAATCATACTTGACCAATTTTGTCAAACTCATCATCGCTAAGCAGGATAATAGGATACTAAATCTTCTAGGGCTCTTCAATAAGTGTGCTTCAACATGGCAGGACATAATCAACAAATGCATATCTCCTCTTAATGAAAGGCATGACGAGAAAGATGACTCGAAAGTCATTGCTCCCAAACAAAAGGTATTGTCCAAGTCAATGAGCAGGTTGGCAAGCAAGAGTTTCAGCCAAAAAAGCAAGGGTAGTTTCATGACAATGGAAGGAGGACTATGATGATGAAGAAGGCAGACACATGGCATCATTGGCAGCTAACTTGATTCGATGAGATATGCAAAAATTCTCAATGCTTATCTCTGTAAAGTCACATAAAAAATCAATCAAAGATCGAAGAAGCATGAGAAATAAACACAGTCAATGGAATTGAAGAACTCACCAGATAGCCTCAGAATGCTGATTCAAAGATCTTTTGATCCACAATGTAGAGTCTTTTGAACAGTAAGATCATTCTAGTTATCTTTATAGTATTAAGGATGGTTGCTAGCAATATCTTTTGACATTTTTCCTCCTCCCTTGAAAATCAAGAGAACAGGGAAGACTTGACACCATAGACCGTGGCTCTTTGGAAGACCAGGCATTTCTGCAAAACTTTGAAACTCGTCATGCCAACTGGTCCTTTCATCAGGCATCTGATTCTGCACCTTACCAAAAACTTGATAAAGTACAGAGGTCCGACGCTATAATGTGTCTAAGCTTCTATGCCCGTAATGCACTTTCTACTGTATCTAAGTTTTCCAGTAAGGTGTCAACCAGGGCATCAACCAGAGGCCTAATAGAAGCTGGTAGGATAAGCTCCCAAGACTTTTGGGATTGCAGAATCTCCCGAAGAGCTACTGTCCCTGGTCTAGAGCGTCAAGACTTCTTCTGCGCTGCTGATGCTGGAACTCGAAGGGAGAACGGAACAATATCAACCTATTTTGCTAGATTTTACTGTTCAAAAGTCTCCCACCGTGAAGCCGCCCTGCTGCTTATCACCCTAATGAACATAACAAGATTGGCGGATGAAAATACACATAAATTGAACTTGTCGATAATACGAGAGACACATGTGCAAATTAAAACAAAAAACATCAAAACATTACAGTATAGGCCTAATTGTTGGCCTCCTACTGTTGAACGTCTTCTGGTCTCTGTGGCATTGTAATATAGGAGCAATTCGAAACAAGGCACACGCCCAAAACCAAAACGAAAGGTAACATGAGTCAGTTTCATCAGTCAGCTTAGAGAACTGTGCACAGCATAGAACCGTTCGCAAATTACATCCCCCACATCCTGAATCGAAACAGCCCACATGATATTTTCAGCTAAAAATCGATGCTTTCGATGTCCGAGAAAGAAAAACCCATGAAAAAGAAAAGAACCGAGAACATATCTGCCCAAACGAACCAAAACCCGCTGGCAAGAACCCAAGATTGCCACGATGCCAACATGAACATAAGAAGGGTGCCGGCGGCCACGAGGCAGATCACGCATTGGCGACTTCGGAGCCAGATTTCGAAACGATGGACGCGCTTCGCATGCGCGAAGAGAGAGAGAGAGAGAGAGAAGCGAACGACGGTGGACAGTCTGGTTTCGCGCGAGCTGCGTAGCCTGCGTGGCCGGTTCTCACCATGGAAGTTGCAAAGTCGAGCTCATGGAGTCAAAGAGTCAAAGGGGCCGTGGCTGCGCATGGTGAGCCGGTCGGACCGGATTGTATATACAGATGAACGTAGGTATAATCCCTCATCGTTGAATTGAAAAGCAATAGACCTTTTTTTTTTGGTCAGTTAAAAAGCAATAGACCTCGACCGTTAAACCTATTAGGGATGAGCATGTCAGACAGTCTAGACTGGGAATTGCTCGGACTAAACTGGACGGACTGGTTTGGTCCGATCCCAAGAGGGATCCGTCCAGGTTTCTGGTTCCATAAAAATGGAATCGATGGTTGTCGGTCCGACTCCCGGTTCCGGGGAATCAAACCAGAACTGAGACCGACCATTTTTTTAATTTTTTTAATTTCTTAAAAATAATAATTATTATCGTGTTTCTCTTAATTTTTAAATTTTTTTTTTGCTAAGAAATCGATTCCATAGGATTGGATTGGACTGGACTAGTTGGTCACGTCTGGTTCCCGATCCTAGGTCGGTTTGGTCCGATTCCCGATCCTAAGTCAATCCGGTTTGGTTCCCAATCCCAAAAATTGGGAACCGGTTCTCCTAATCCAATTCTTGGTATTTAGGTGGAACCGAACTGGATCGGGAATCAATCACCCTTAAAACATATTTCAACTTAAATTGTTGTGAGTTTTTGCTAATTCGACTTAACGGCAAAAGATAAAAAAAAAAACGGTAACTCCCGAGAAATCATAGACTCGCCCCAAAATTACCACACCGCTACTCAATAAGCATATATTAGACAGAAAATAGAGAAGGTAATGGAAGAAAAACCATAAAAAAGTTCAAAATGGTAAAAGGGATAAAAATGGGTTAAATATTTTTTTAGTCCTCTTTATTTTGATATTTATAATTTGATCTTCAAATTTTTATTTTATTCAATCAAGTTCTCAGACTTTCTTGACATTATATAATTTGGTCCTCTAAGTTTTATTTTGATTCAATTGAATCCATTGACTTTCATAATCTGTGTAATTAAAAATCCTTCGGTTAATCATTGTTACCAAATCGACGAATCAGTAAATTGCCAAGTTATTATCATTGCAGCAAAAAATGTCTCATAATGTGAAGAAAAACAAATTGTTGCGAAAAGAAAAAGGAAACATTAATGCAACAATTCCAGTTAGAACGGGTAAAGGAAGCACATGATTGCACAAATAAAAAAAACTTTAGAGGACTTGAATGAACAAAATAAAATGGATAGGGGACTTGATTGCAGAAAATGAAACTTAAGAAGACAAACCACACATGTACCAAAACTTAGAAGGCCCGAATCTATAAATAACCCAAAATATCTGGGTGGGAGGGTTTTTCCATTTTCGTCCGGTTTGAGATAAACCTCTCTTCCTTCCTCCTTCCCCAAAGCCCCAAGCCGAAGCGCCAGCCTCGCTCGCGCACGGCCTCCGTCCGCCGTCATCGACACGAGCAGCGCCGGGGGTGAGTCGTCTTCTTCGCTTCTCTCTGCGTTATTCGATTGCATATCCACTTCCGCTCTGTACTTTCCATGCGGTAGATGCTAGATTCGCTTGTTCATCAGCACCTTCCGCTCGTAGAACTCCCGTAACCATGGATCCCAAGCTGTTGTTTTGCTCGCCTAAATGCTCAGCAACTGCGGCTCCCTTCTTGTATTCTCGCTTTCTTGATAAGCCCAGAATTCCTTTAAGACCCCATTTGCGGGTCTCTCCCCTGGTTCCGCAGAAAACTCCATTCTTGGGGGGTAGTTTGATTTTTCCGGGAAAAGATGGAGCCTTTATGGATAATTCAAGAAAGGGTCGCGTGCCCTTGTTTTCCGTGAGAGCCGCGGTTAAGAGGAGGAAGGAGCCTCCCTTCGACAGTGTGATCCAGAGGGACAAGAAATTGAAGCTGGTGTTGAAGATCAGGAAGATCCTAGTGAGCCAGCCCAATCATACCATGTCGCTTAAGGAGTTGGGGAAGCACAGGCGGGACCTTGGGTTAACGAAGCAGAGGCGGTTTATCGCTTTGCTGAGGCAATTCCCGGCCGTGTTTGAGATTGTCGAGGAAGGAGTTTACTCGCTGAAATTCAAGCTGACCGCAGAAGCCGAGAGGCTGTACTTGGAGGAGTTGAGGGTGAGGAATGAGATGGAGGATATGCTTGTCTTGAAGCTTAGGAAGCTGTTGATGATGTCACTTGAGAAGCGTATACTGCTCGAGAAGATTGCTCATCTGAAGACTGATTTTGGGCTTCCTCTTGAATTTCGCGATACAATCTGTCACCGGTATCCACAATATTTCAGAGTTGTGGCAACAGGACGAGGCCCTGCCTTGGAACTAACTCACTGGGACCCCGAGCTTGCGGTGTCGGCAGCTGAGCTCTCAGAAGAGGAAACTAGGGCCAGAGAGTTAGAGGAGAAAGATCTGATTATCGACCGGCCTGTCAAGTTCAATAGAGTGAAGCTACCCAAGGGTCTAAATCTGGCCAAGGGTGAGATGAGGAGGATTTGCAAGTTCCGGGACATGCCTTATATATCTCCCTATTCTGATTTTTCAGCAATTAGGCCAGGTACGCCGGAGAAAGAGAAGCATGCTTGTGGGGTTGTGCATGAGATCCTGAGCCTCACTGTAGAGAAGAGAACTCTGGTCGATCATTTCACTCATTTTAGAGAGGAATTCAGATTCTCTCAGCAATTGAGAGGAATGCTGATCAGGCATCCTGATATGTTCTATGTGTCTCTGAAGGGGGATAGGGATTCGGTTTTCCTCCGGGAAGCATATTGCGATTCTCACTTGATAGAGAAAGATCGGCTGTTGCTCATCAAAGAAAAGCTCCGTTCACTTGTTGCTGTTCCTAGGTTCCGGAGGAGGAATACTTCTAGAAGAGGTGATGAGGGAGCAGAGGGAACCACTGATCAAGAAGGTGGAAGCAGTCTAGAGGAAGAGGAAGACTGGTCTGATGTTGAGAATGCAATTGATGAGGCTGATGGATCTTATGATGACGATGATGAGGACGATGACGGGGATTTTGATGATGATTGGACTGATGAAGATGGTAATGCACCACCAGATTTTACTGATGATGCTGGAAGTGTGAAACCTATTAAGCAGGCTGATCCTTTGAGAAACAAGGATCAGAAAGAGCTTGTTCCTGTGTTTCCTGATGGTCGTCCAAGACAACGTTGGTGAAATTATTGTTGAATTACATATTCTGCAAACAAGCTGATACATTTATCAAGATCTCTTAAGACCAATTGTGAGGACCTCGAATTGTAAATTGAAGGTCCACCATTGTAACTTGTTTTGATGTTACTTCTTCCTCTGGGTTGCTGTACGTGAAGTGCTTCATAAAGAGTTGGGTATGAATGTACACAGTTTATGGTCTTGGAATGATTTTTGAATCAGATCTGAACGTACTTCTAGTCAGGAGTGTTGAACTTAGATCATGGAAGAAGATGCTAATCTTTTTGTTTTCACAATGTAGGGGGGCCTTCCATGTCATAGTTTGATGAAATACAGAAAATCTCATTTCTTGTGCCTAAGGATAGTGTGGAATGTATATGTTTTGTAGAACATGTTTCTTTTCTGGTCTGCGTTGTTTAATGTCATTCGCCCATGTTTTCATGGATACAATTCAACCCAAGTTTTTGGGTGGGAAGTGGATGGAATTCGCTCTTTCCTCTTCCTCTTCCAAAGCAGATTTTTATCCTTAAGCACATAGAGAAAATAGTAGTAATATTTCCGAATGCTAGATGAATCATCCTGAAGGATTTATCTATAGTATTGTAAGATCTCTCATGCAGAGCAACGGATGCATATTCCCCAATTCTCAACTACTCAATGGAACTCCAGGTGCGCCAGTAAGCTTCTCTGCGCGCGTTTGGGAGCGAGACACATAGAGTTTCTGCGATTATGAACTCCCGTATATTGTGGTAAGGTTCTCTTGGACTGGAAACCTCCTACGTTGTGATCGGCCAACAAACAGGTCAATCTCAACTATTTCATGGGGACCAATACAACAATTTGATACCAGAAGTTTTAAAAGCAGAAGTTCCAACTTTCACGACCAAATAGGAATTGGTAAAGATCAAGCAATTTCTTCATCTTAGCCAGCCAAGAAATCAAAGACATCCCAGGACAGTGACCCAGAAGGTGTACGGAGGAAACTATCGGAGAGTCTTAGGGTGTGTTTGTTTTGTGAAAAATAATTTCTGAGAAAAGTTTTTCTCATTTTCCAGCATTTGGTTCATTTAGAAAAATGAGTCAACGGAAAATGTTTTCCTAGTCAACGGAAAATGTTTTTCTTCCAAAGCTTAAATTCAGGAAAACAATTTTCCTTTGAAAGAACTGGAAAACGTTTTCCAAAATGTTTTAAGGTCCTTGTTTGATAAAAAAATTAATTATTAAAAAGAATTTCTAATTAAAAATTTTGAATTTGTTATTATTATATCTTTTCTTTTCTTTTTCTTGTTTTTTTTCTTTTCTTTCTTTGCCTGTGAACGTAAACCCTAACTCCTCCTCCCCTCTCTCCTTCACCCCCTCTCTTTCGTTTTGACTTGCTCTTGTGACTGGAAATCATGTCCATTTTCAATATATATATATGAATTAAAGTTTCCTTTTCATTTTGTAGAGCTTCATGGGCGTTGCCCTGTTCCCCAATCAGATGTTTGGATGTTGATCTTCCACAAAGAACTCCTTCTTTAACAGCTTTTTCTACCCGAAATGAAATCTTCATGTTTTCGGGCAGAGGTCCTCATATCCTACCGACCTGCCCATGGATTTAGCACCAGTTCAAAAGGTTGATCGTTCAAATTCTAGATTTACTAAACTGATCGAGAAAAATCCATTTTATCAAGTAATATGGACTCAACAAATTAATTTGAAGTAAGAGGCACACTATTGCCAATTGTTATGTCAAATGTCAATAAATCATTTTTTAAATGCAATCCAAATATCAGAAAATACTTTCAGTCACATATCATCGAATAAAGGAAAACTAACCATTTTCTTGGAAAATGATTTCCCGAAAAACATTTTCTAAAAACGTTTCGTTTTCCGCGAAACAAACACACCCTTAGAGAGACTACGAAAGCAAGAGGATGCAAGAGTCCAATGTTGTGGCTATTGTTTCTGCAAAATGCCTAGTAACTTACACATTATCACTAATGTTATTTCCAAAGGGCATGACAAAATTTATATTCCTCTATTTCTTGATTTTTCTAATTCTCTAGAATAAATTTGGAACAAAAATCTGTTTGGTAATGCAATTTCATTTTTTTATTTTTGAAATAGATTTTTATTCTAAAAATAGATTTAGAGCAAAAATCGGAAGTTAAAATTTTTAATTTTTCTATTTCTGAAACAAAAATAAAAATGAAAACTCTCTCATCATTTACTTTTGTTACTGCTCTCTGCCCACCCGCCAATGGCCCCCAGAAGCGGATGCTGGACGCCGGACACCCATCGCTAAACGGTTGCCATGGCTGCCGCCCCCTAGAAATAAAAATTTTATTATATTATCAAACGAATTTCTGTTCGAGAAACAAAATTTTTGAATCGTTATCAAACATGTTTCTTTATTTAAAAACTTTTACAATGAATAGAAATTGAGAAATCAATTTTTAGTTAAAAATTGATTTTTGTTCCAGAAAATTTTGTCATGCACGCTCTAAAAAAACTTCACCACTGAGTCTGCCTTCATGTGTTACTAGGATAAGCGGTTTTAGGTTTCGTATAAGTTCCATATTCGTTATAACAGGTTCCTCAATTTTTTAGAACTTAGAACCTACCTTACATACTCTAGAATCTCAAATCCATCCTAACACAGGTTTTAGGGTCAGTGAATTATTACATTTAATAATTACCACTTGTTACTTCAATTCACTAACCATAACTTATATTTAACACGCAAATAATATGAAACATTAACAAAGTAAAAGTCTCAATTATAAAATGGAAGTTCAGTCTAGCAAGTTCAAATTATGCACTAAGCATTGGACATTATGGAATACTGCACGCGCGAAGACATAAACGTGTTTTAAGCTCCACCTATCCAAAACTTAAAACCTACCCATTAAAATAGGTTTTTTTTTTTTTTTTTTTTTTTTTTTTTTTTTTTTTTTTTTTTTTTTAACTTGGAACCTAAATTAGAATCTAGAATCAGATAGGTTCCTAGTTCTCTAATTCCAAATTCCATACGGAAACCATGCTCAACTCTATCTGCTACAACCATCACACTCATTTGGTATTGAATTCATTTCATCGACCAAGGGAAAGGAGCACCGGCGGCCAAACTTTCCATCTTTTAGCTTGACTTTTCATAAATTTTGTAGTTTTCCCATTTTGACTTTCCTTCAATACGAAATATTCAAAACCTTTCAAATTATTCAAACATTGATCTACACGTGTCTAACTAGTAGGAAGTAAGCTTCTGACAAGAGCTTCCAGTGGTAGTCCAGTGACTCAATGCCCAACCTAGTTAGATGTGCCGGTTCTAGACACTATACAAAGCGCGTGTCTAACCAAGAGGAGCAAGCTTTTGAGAGGGGCTTCAAGCAGTAGTCTGGTAACCCAGCACCCGGTCTAAATACATTCATTATTTTAACATATTGATACTATCACGCCCTATCCCCAAAATCAAAGAGAAAGTTTTTCTTTCCCCACTATCCGAATTTTATGTCACAAAGTTCAAACGAAACCGTTTTAAAACGTACTTGGATCCATATATTTGAAAATTTTCAAATTATTCAAACATTGACCTGCAGAATCACATATAATTCTTATTCTCATAATTTTCCGAAATTCGAAGCAGTATCTTAAAATTTTCCAAAATTTGGAGGGCAGTTTTTATTTTTTCCGGTACTCTCAATCGAGCTCATGGCATGAAACAAAGAAATATCCGTCTTCTGGGATTGCACCAACCTTATCTGCTTATCCACAAAAGGTGAAGAAGTACAGTTTGCACCCTTTGTCGGCTCTTGTCGCAATTTCAACTCCAGATCAAGCCTCCTCACTGGCCGTTGGCGCTGCTCTCTTAACTGCCATCTTCTTCCGAGACCAACTGATAACAACCAACATAACCGCCATGGACGGACTCCCTCCGCTTCACCAAACCAACGCACTCTTCCTTAAAAAACCTCGGACCCAGAACCCCAAGCTCAGAAGCCATTCTCTCTCGTGCCCTGCTCTTGGCGATCCCAACCCTTCTACGGCAACTCCAGCATATGCTCTGCAGCTTTCGTCTTCGAGTGTCCCCGCCGTGGCGGGCGGCTTTGATGGAGTCGGCTCTTTGGCGTCTGTGAAGATGGTTCATGCCCAGATGATGAAACTGCCTGGCAAGTGGAGTGATGATGATCACATGGTGAAGAGCCTGGTCAGGCATTACGTGAAGTTTGGTGATCCTAGATCAGCCGCGTCAGTTCTCTTGCTGGGCCTAGCCAGGAGCGACGTTGGATGGAGCTCTTTCTCGGAGGAGTTGAAGGACTTCAGGGAACTGCCTGTCCAAATTCTTGAGGTATTCGATGAATTGCACTGCAAAGGAATGGTCTTTGATGCTAGGATCTTCGCTGTCGCGTTGAGAGTTTGCACTTATGTATTGGACTTGTGGTTGGGTGTAGTGATCCATGCTTGTGTGATCAAGAGGGCCCTTGATTCCGATGCTCGTGTCCAGCGTGCCCTGATGAACTTCTATGAGAGATGTTGGGGCATAGAGTGTGCCAATCGAGTGTTCAACGAAATGCCAAAGCGAGAAGATGTCGTGTGGAATGAAGCAGTTAAGTTGAACATGAAGCACGAGCAGTGGATTATAGCTTTAGAGCTATTTCAAGATATGCAGTATTCCTGCGTGAAGGCAAAAGGCACAACGACTGTCAGAGTGCTGCAAGCGTGCAGCAAATTGAAAGCTCTTGCACTAGGAAAGCAAATTCATGCCCATGTTTTGAGGTCTGGGATGGAATCAAGCGTACCAATATGCAACGTTCTCATCAGTATGTACGCCAAAAATGGAGAGCTTGAACTTGCTGGAGCAGTTTTTAACTTGATGGAAGAGCGTAACTTAATTTCATGGAATTCTATTATCTCTGCTTATGCCTCATTTGGCTTTCTAGATGATGCGTGGAATCATTTCCATAAGCTGGAATCTTCCACTATCGAGCCGGACATTATAACCTGGAACGGCCTTTTGTCAGGGCATACTCTTAATGGCTCATATGAGGACGTACTGGCCATCCTGCGCATGATGCAAACTTCTGGAATCCAACCCAATTCAAGCTCCATAAGCTGTGGTCTCCAGTCAGTCATCGAACTGGGATTATTGCCTCATGGGAAAGAAATACATGGTTATGTGATGAGGCATGATCTTGACTATGATGTATATGTGGGAACTTCAATAGTGGACATGTACGTGAAAAGTGGCTGCCTGGACATTGCTCGAGCAGTTTTCAATAACTTGAAGAGCAAAAACATATGTACGTGGAATTCATTGATATCTGGGTATTCATTTAAGGGCCACCTTCAAGTTGCTGAAAATTTGGTTGGTCAATTGGAAGATGCGGGAATTAAGCCTGATATAGTGACATGGAATAGTATGGTCTCTGGCTATTCAAGGTGGGGCCACACTGAAAAGGCTTTGGACATGATTCATCAGATGAAGCTCTCTGGATTGACTCCTAATGTGATTTCCTGGACTGCCCTCATTTCAGGGTGTTCACAGAACGAAAAATACAGGGAATCCCTTCAATTTTTCATCCGAATGCAAGAAAAAGGTATTGAGCCTAATGCTGCCACCATATCCACTGTCCTTCAAAGCTGTGGAGGCCTCTCTCTACTGGAAAAGGGAAAAGAGATACACTGCCTCACTGTAAAAAATGGTATGACCCGAGATGTTCATGTAGCAACAGCAATCATCGACATGTACAATAAGTCGGGCAACTGGAGAAGTGCCCACAAAGTTTTCAAGAGGATTCATAAAAATTCATTGGCATCCTATAATTGCATGATCATGGGGTTTGCCATGTATGGCCTTGGAAAAGAGGCTATTTCTCTCTTTCATGAGATGTGCAGCAATGGTACAACCCCAGATGCTATAACCTTCACAGCGATCCTCTCTGCTTGTAAGAACTCGGGCTTAGTTAATGAAGGTTGGGAGTTTTTTGATAAAATGAGCGGAGATTATAATGTAACCCCAAAAATAGAGCACTACTCTTGCATGGTAGATCTTCTTGGGAGAGCTGGCTACCTTGACGAGACTTGGGATTTCATTCAAAAGATGCCCCTAAAGCCAGATGCTACCATTTGGGGTGCTCTTCTTTGCTCCAGTCGAATTCATGAGAACATTGAGTACGCAGAGATTGCAGCAGAGAATCTTTTTGAACTGGAGCCTAATAATTCTGCTAACTATGTTTTAATGATGAACCTTTATGCCATGTCAAACCGATGGAAGGATGTTGATCATGTCAAAGAGTTGATGAATAGCAGGGGGGTGAAACATGGACAAGCTTGGAGCTGGACACAAATTGATCACACTGTACATCATTTTTCTGCAGAGCAGAGTACTCATCCTAATTGTGGAGAGATTTATTTTGAGTTGTATCAGTCAATTTCCCAAATTAAGAAAATGGGGTATGTGCCTGATGTCAGTTGTGTATATCAGAATATTGACGATGTTGAGAAAGAAAAGGTGCTGCTAAGTCACACAGAAAAGCTGGCAATCACTTACGGACTGATGAAAAGACAAGGCAGTGCTCCTATCAGGGTGATTAAGAACTCCAGGATCTGTTCTGACTGTCACACTGTGGCAAAGTATATCTCCGTGTTGCAAAACTGTGAGATCATTATCAAGGATGGTGTCCGCTTTCATCATTTGAGCAAAGGAAACTGCTCCTGTAAGGATTGCTGGTAACACTAGCAGAGGGTTTCACTCACCTTGATGAACTCTCTTGAAGCTTTGTTGACATGATCGTGCGTCAACTTTCATCAGTATTGGCTATTAGCTAGAGCATTAGATTGAAAAAGGGGAGAGCTGAGTAGCTAAGCTGCAGTTGGTGGCCAATATGTGAGAACTCAAGCAATTTCCCACCTCTTCATAAATGAAAAGGCTTGCATATAGAGCTTCTGAGACTGAACCATGAAGAATGGACTTCATGCTGCCACTTCATTTGTACAGGGCCATCAGTCAAGCTTTGAATATATGGCCTTGGTCATCATCAAAGAAGATGGTTAAATGGGAAGATGTGTTGAATGGTATCCAGAATCCCTGATGTTGATGAGTTTTACTAACTATAGTCTTGCAATGGGGAAAGAGATTTAAAACCCCACAAGATAAAGAGTGGGTAAACAACAGGGTATGAGAGGGAAACTATGGTACTATTATGTTTGCTCTTCCTTCTGCAAGTAGATTGCTCCCTTCCCGAGATTTTCTCCACTAACGTGGTTAATCTACCAATAGCAGACAAAACTTTGTTGAGACAGCTTCACACATCCTCGAGGCCAACAACACTGGAGAAGGCATTTAGAAATTTTTGGAACATTTCCAACTCAAATTGGCAGATTATTGCAGATTATTTGGAACATAGTCTCCATTCAGATTTCCATTTGACATCGACTAAGGTACAATCCTAGTTGACCCTGTTGTTTACTGTATGCACAATCATTCTTAGCCTATTAGTATCCACTTCCAGATGCACAACCATATTTGTTATCATGATTATCATATAGGCTTAAGAAATCCAAAATATCTACTGAGAGTCCCTATCGATGAACCGCAAGCTCCAATATGTACAAAAGGTCGTCAGATTGTGATAGCTGCAATAGCATCATCTAACGGAAACAACTATTTGCATATAAGGAAGCGAATTGCTCAAGAGTTTACTCTTACAGCCTATCTACTAAATTAAAGCTGCGCATATGCACACCAGCAAATGCACAAAGAGAGCAACACTTCCACGTCAATATTTACAAACACCGAACCAGCATCGACACCATTTCCATGGACAAAAACCCTTATACCCAGCCATTGGAAAGAGTGCTCTTGATCTCTCCCTTAGAACATGACCAAGCGAGGAAACACATTTTCCAAGGGAGGAAAACAAGCAAGTGGAAGCAAATGCTTTCTAGAAGCGACAGCAGAGCTCCTATGCATCCACAGTCGTAAAGACATCAAAGCACTGCTCATGACTCTATAAAGCTTTTAGAAGCTGTTTACAGCTTCAGTTCGGTCCTGAATAGCCATTCTCTCGGAAATTTCAGCCAAAGATTTGAGATTGTATCTGATATAGGCCTCGACAAAGTAGCACGTGTCATCCTTCGTGTTCCCATCAGGCACGTCTACTACAAATGATTCGATCACCAGTGTTCCTGGCCTTCCTTCAATCATGTCCGGATGGACCGTCATAATTGAAGAATAGTTCTGCATAATTGCAGAAATGACAAGCGTTAGATCACAATAAGGTAGAGACAGTAATAAATATAAATATATAGATCCATTAAGTTTTGTTTTAAAGTCATACTCTGCCTTGATCCTTGTGGTACTATTGTGCATAATTAGGTGCTGATAGTCTCATAATCCCACCTGCCTACTTTACAATGAACCTTTTTCTCTTTTATCAATAAACAAAGACATGCCCTCTTACTCTAAACGGCAGAAAGAAGCTAGAAGTCCCAAAAGTCTGTAAATCTCAACTGAGAAACAAGGAAAATTTGTTTATTTGCAGAAAATTTCCTTTTGTAGAAAATCAATAGGATCTAGATAAAAACCAAAAAGCGAATGCATCTAACGATGAGGCAATTAGAGGGGTTACCTTGAGTCTGTGATCACCGCCAACAATTCGAATACCAAGGATGTGTTCCTCGTCATCAAGAAGTTCCAATCTCTCAGTGCTGGTTGTAGCTGGAAGCCCGGACTTGACATTCACTTCTCTTACGCTCCCTATGCCCAAATCACCCTTCATGATACACCGGCTGACAAAGGGCTTGTACTTTTGAGGCTGATCAAATCTCCTCACCAGAGACCACACCTATCAAAGGGCAAAGTATTTGGTTCGTAAGCATTAAGAGGAAAAGCACAAGAACAGACTTCGTAAGGAAAACTATCCTTGCACAAAGTTCAAGACAAAATCCATGGGTTCTTGTCCTGCATTGTCCATCATTTTTAACTATAGGATATATCTACAACCATCAAATGGCCAAAAGAGAAGGAAGATACGATTGAGGACATAGAGAAATTTATCTTTTTCACTGAATAAGCACAAGAACCCAGACAACTGATTCAAAGAAACTCACATGATTACTCATCTTGAATGATTTGAACCCAGATAACCAATGCAGAGGAGGAGTTTCTTAAAGTATGATTAGTTTACACCTGTGACTTTGTATGATTTGACCCTGTAGTGGGGTGGTAATTTTTCACTTTCATTTGAGGTTTTGAGCAAATAAAGATTAATTTAATTATCATAAAGAAAAAGGTTGATGGCTCATCTTCGAGTCGAGTGAAATCAAAGCAGAGCCAAATCTCCAATTCGAACAGGGGAATTAGTCTGGCTGAAAAGCTTAAGCTGATATCTAAGCTAGCAGTAAGACTACGTATATAAATCATTGTGGACCTCTACGCAAGCGATGCAGAATGCTCGGAAAAGGAAGATCCTTACAACCATGAATTAGAAATTCTTACTCAATTCACCAAAAAAAAAAACTTAGCCTTTGAGAACAACCTATGACGAAACTTTTCCTTGTGACAATCGAAACTCGAAGAAGCCAATTCGAATAATCGAATTCTTTTGAGAAACCATCAAAGAGATTGAAAAGGCGGATAAAAACAGAGCAAAAGACGAAGCAGAAGCTGACTTTTCGCACAAGGACCTTCCTAAAGAGGCAAGCAAGCTGACGATTCACAAAAAGGGTCGATGCCGAGCATACCAGGTGAACAGGAGCTTTGATGCGCTTGATGACAGCCGAAGTGCACTGCCGCTCTCCGGCCTCATGCCTGTGATGCCTCCTGATGTACTCAGCCTCCATGATCCCCGACACCGCGTCGCCACCGTTCATATCCGAGGTTTATCGATCGAACCCAAAAGAGGAGAGGTGTCCACCGTCTACCGTGCAGAGAAGGAAGAGGAAGCGAGCTGCAGAAGCTGAGAGGTGGATGACGCAGAAGAAGGGGAAGGAACATAAGAAGAAGAAGGCATTAAAAAGTGGCCTGGTTGGTTAGCTTAGCTTGGGAGGATATCAAGAACCGTCCAATGGGGAACCTCCTAACCACCCACTTTGTTTTCTTGTAGTGTTACCTTTAAAGCATCACGAAAAACCTGGTCTCCCCCACTCAGGAGTCAGGCCCCACCACCTCATGCATTATCTAATATTTGTGCCATTAGACCTTTGTACCATTTGAAATTAAAGTTTGCTTTTGGGCAAATAACATTAGGGCATCAGTATCACTGAGGGGACGCGGAATGAACATGCGACGTTGATGTGGTGCATAAATACCGAATCAACAAAAAACAACAACAACAATAAAAACCAAAGTATAAGGATTGTTGCCCTAGAGGAAATACGAGAGGGCATGGAGATGGGACAGGGAGCAAGAAAGGCGGTGGTTGGGAGGCTGCGGCAACCGGCCATTGACCCTCACCGTGTACAAGTGCAGGTCGGGCAACTCTCAAGGTGCTCGAGCAAGGGTCGTCAAACTCAGACACGTGTCGTGGGTTTGATAGATTGTTGATCACAAAATAGCCCGTGTGACGGCTCTTCAGCTGAGAATATTGAGCCAACTTTCCTTCTAAATATTGTTCCTAAGAACACTATATGAATCCCATCCTCACAACTCGTATCATGCCAATTTTGGTTCGGGCATCTAGTCCCTCGAGAAAGACAAACATCACACTTTAGGACAACCACTAGTCTCGGCTTGCCATGACCTCATCAAGAGAGTTGCATCAGTTCACGACTAGTTTGTGCATGGAGCCCAACCTCACCTTTAGAACATTTCAATATCATGACCATTCTGTCCTAAACTCCCCGATGCCACTCCTACAAACCAATTATATCATACCTTTTGCATCACTCCCTCTTCTCCACTCGCAAGGATGCTTGAATATGGGAGAATTCAGTCCCTTGACATTCTCCCTACCCAATTTCACAATGCCTCTCTTGCCACTTTTCAATCATTTCTTTGCATTTTTCAACCATCAACAGTACTACCTCGAGACTTCCATGAATGACGACATTCACCCAACAGAATAGGCTACTCCAATAGCTTCTATCGATCAAAGTTGTTTGCACATCTCTAGTCATTTATGCTTTACCTAAAAAGTGTGTCATCTTGAGCCAGCTACAGTCCTTGGAAACACACATTGTTTCACCTACTAGGCTTCTATTGATCTCAATAGACCAATGTAGGTTACCCTCTTGTTGAAAACGTGGTAACAATATCCTCATGAGATTTGCCCATTGATCCAGGTAAGTTTTCCCTATTTGATGAATAATTTGGTTCATTCTCATCCCCCTATTGCCATCCTAGAAGCTTGACGAGAGCCACATCTTATCCGAGCTCTCTTAACCCGACAATCATTTTGCCTTCATAGAACTAGACCACCAGCTCTTCCCAAATCACTTACCTACTACTTTGATACCATTTGTCATGGGCCAACAAATCATTGTTCGCAGAATAGCCCTGGTCTATGCACGATGAGGATCCAGCCTCACCTACTTAACAATAAAAATAACCGTAATGCTACAAAAATTGACGTATGGAATCGATCTGCAAAGAACCATAAAAGTGAGTGAAATCCACGTATGTTCTGTAACGAATCCGTAAACAAATTTGGTGCGCCCCCAATGCATCGAGTGCCCGTCTTTTCTATTGACAGGGGCGCACTAACCAATGAGGTTGCGAGGGAAGGCAAAAACAATTGAAAAGCGAAGAATGCACTTTTCTGGGGTGCCAATGTGCCATTCTAAAGTGGTATATTCTTGGGTAGCCTGGGTTCTTTTCTCGGTTCGCGGGGGAAATGGCGGGACGCAATTGGCGATGAATAAATTCTTGGGAGGGACAACGTCATCATCATGATCCACAGAGCTTCTTCACTCACCCCCGACTCCCATCGACAAATTGCCTCGCATGGGGGGGTTGAGATGCTCCCAGCTCGATCTTCCTCCATTGTATCCATTGTATGAGTGTCACGTGTTCATCCTATCTATGATCACTCGTTTTCCTTTTGAGTCTTGTCGTGGAGCTCATATGATCGACGAGAGAGATGGACTTGATCTGCATAACCTGTAGAATTTTGGATGTTATTGTACTTTTTTATCTTTGATGCATGGCTCTTGATAGAGACGACAAGTGATTCTTCCAATTAGATATTCCTCCAATAGCTGAGAGCCATGTATATGCATTCTAATCAAACATGGGCACTTTTTTATGTTCATTGGTTATGTTTAACTTGGGCATTTACGAAAAGGGTGTCTTTTTGACTCTCGAGCTGTTCTTTTCACCAGACTCAAAAACTAATATAATTGAAAAGGAGCCTTTGAGTGCCCGGCCGAAGCGATTTATTGTTGGCTTGTGGAGATAAGATTGGGCCCCAAAAAAGAAAAAAGCCACGCATTTGCGTGCTAAAATGCCTATACTCTTAACTCTAAACATTCCGAATCCACCGCACTGCGTCCCGTGCCATTAGGCTGAATGCCTAGGAATTAAGAACCCACCGGGATGTTTACTAACATTATGTTGGTTGTTTGTCTTTAGCAGCATTACCCTTTTTTAACGTCAGCAATGTCATGATTGTCATCTTCGCACGAGCCAAAGAGAACGTTTTCACCTGAATTTCAGCTTTCAAGTCCGTTAATGTCTTGTCCTATGAAACTCTACAACTTGCAAAAAGAAAGTTATTTTAAGATCCAAAAGCTCCAGGGGTTGCAAATATTGATAGTGGTTTGCATACTAGCCATGATTATCTTACGACTTTGCAGATCTTGCTTGCCTTGCACTGCCTTGTCATCCATGACTTGTCCCCCATTAGTTGCAGTTAGATAAAACTTGTACGTCCGCATGTCTTGCCATCACGCCTGCTCCTTTGAGGAAGACAGAGAACCACTCAAGCACTTCTTCAGCACTGATCTCTCTAGGCCAATGAAATCCGTAGTCATGCTAAAATACAGAAATTACTCTCCTTGCCTCTTGGCTAGACGACAATGGACAAACAAAAGGACCGAGCCCCACTAGCTCAGGACATTCATGGAATGGAGCCAACAAGGCAGGAACGAAAGCGGGTGAATAGGGCGGGCGAAAGTGAGGATGTTTATGCCAAGCATCTGTCGTTGGACCACCTCCCCGGCGCAACTAGCGGACGACCGATGATATTGGCTGAATTTTCAACAGTTGAAAGGTGCAAAGGATCAAAAGGGAGAGAGAGTAACGTGTCGTGCTCTCGCACACTCGGGTCGCAAAGATCGAGCAAGTCGGCATCACGAGCGAACCTCAAAAGATCATTATTGTGCAGTTGGGAGAGAGGAATTTTTTTCAACTGATCTAGAGAAAAGTAGGGTTCGGTTGGAGGAGGCGACGAGAAGTCCTGTGCTTGTCCTTTTGTGTTCCTTTGTTGGACCTTTTGGCGGATTCCTTCTCGGCCTGTGGGTGCAAATTGGAGAGGACATCGTGCTTGTCGTTTTACCCGGAATGAGAAAAGGGAGAGAGACCCGATAATGGAGTGCCGTGTTTTGGAGATCTGATGTGGATGTGGATAAGGTTTAGGATCTTTTCCCGCGTGGCGATTGTCCTTGGAATTTTGGCTCATTTCATCTAGTGTTTTTGGAGACATTAGTAGAAATGTTGCCGCCAGTGTTTCGCAAAATTACAAGGTCATGTCATAGGATGGATGGTCAACTCCAAGAATGATGATAATGACTCATAAGTCGTTTCCGATGAGTTCAGATCGGTAAGAGTCTCAAAGGCAGGCTTATAATAGTTAAGTCCAACAAATGGGTAGATCAGGTCAGGTTTTACTCAAGTTGAAAATATTATGGCCTAAATTGACCCATTTAATCCATATTGATTCATTTTTATGTAATGCAATGTCAGCAATACAGACCCGGTTTGGATCTATCTAGAGCTCTAATTTTTAGCAATTTTTCTCCTTAAATTTTTACCTCTAAAGAAAGGGCAGCTCCATGGAATAGCTTGCTGAGTCGGCGAGGGAGCTCAAGTTATTGGGTGAGGTCGTGGTCTAGGTCTTTGCACACCACATGAGCAATGTGATGATCTGGATGAGCGTCCTACTAATGGACAAGAACAAAGAGGCTTTGGAATTGGGAGCCGATTGGTTTCATTCAACCTGAGAACCAGCTCACTAGACAGCTTACACCATTTCACTACAAGCAACATATATTGGTCAAGCGGCCATCATGTTGTTTGTTCATATTGAAGACCATGCTTCAATTCTTGATGATGCAAAAGTAATATATTTTATTTTTTTTCTAAAAAAAGGCTTTAGAACCTACATCAAGGGACTTGGGTATGGGCACCAAGGTCCTAGCTTAGCCTCAAGGGACCCAAGCCAAACCTCCCTAGACCTAGGATAGGCACTAGAGTCTCGAGCCCAGCCTCAACGAACTCGAAACTGATGTCTGTGGAACTAGGCACAAGCGCCGCGGTCTCAAGCTTGACTTGGAGGGACTTGAGCTCAACCTTTTTGGAACTGGGCCTCACCTTGATTGATTTGGGCAAGGTACCAATGACTTAGGCAAGGAAGCCAAATACTTGAGCATGGGCACTAGGACCCAAGCATGAGCACCAGGATGCAAATTCGACCTCCATGGACTCAAGTACAAGCACTGGGTCTCAAGCCCAACCTTAATAGACCTAGGCACTCCCTCTATGGACTCAAGCCCAGTCATTGAGGAAACAAGCCCGGCCACGATGGAACCAAGCTAGGCGCCAATGACATTGGTGCAAGGCCAAGTACGTAGGCATGGTCACTGATGACCCAGGCCCAGCCTTTGCGAGCTCGATGTTGATGAACCAAGTCCATCCCTAATGGACCAGGGTCTACCTCAATGGACTGGGGCTAGGTGCCAGTGACTTCAACACAAGAGTCAAGTCACTAGGCATGCACATCAAGGACTCAAGCTCAGCCCCCATGGATCTAGGTACAAGCCCTAGGGTCTTGACCTTGGCCTTAAGAGACCTGGCCCAACCACTTTGGATGTGGGCTCGATTCCCAAAGAATCGAGCCCACCCATGATGGACTCAAGTTGGACACCAATAACTTGGGTGCAAGAGTCAAGTATCCAAGCATGTACACTAGGGGACCAAGGCACAATGTCCCAAGCCCAAGAACTAGGGCTGGTCTCTGTGGAGCTAGCCATAGGCACCGAAATCTTGAACTCAGCCTGAGGGACTTTGGACTCACCTATATGGACTTGAGCCCAATTGTCAAGGAACTTGACCCGACCTCGATGTACTCAAGCCGGCACCAGTGAAATGGGGACAAGAGTGGGTACCTAGGCAGAGCCATCAGTGATCCAAGTAGGGTCTCTGAGGTCTTAGCCAACATCTGTGGACCCAAATACAGGCACTAAGGTCTCGAGCCCAACCTCAAGGGATCTATGACTCGAGCACAAGCACCTGGAGGGCATTGCTCTTGAATGAAATGCAATGAAGTTAGGTTCTTTGGAAACCCATTAGAACCCATCATTCATTGGGCTTTACATTTTTAGACCAATTTTAACCCATAATATAAATTCTACGCAACTCATATTGCACCCTAATTAATAAATATGAGTTGAAATATGGGTTCATATTGCACCCTCATTTGCGAATAATTAATGATGATGACGTGCAACAACGGATACTTACTGGAAATTTTATTTGGAGATCTCTCTCCTCTCGACTTCAATTATCTCACACTTATGCTATTCTCTAGGGCCTCAGCTTGTGCTATTTCATCCTATGGGAGCTATTTTTTTTTACAATTACGGTGCCGTTTATTTCACAAAATATGATATATATTTTTAAAAATAATCATTCAAATAACTTGAGATAGTTAATCAATGAAAATGTTTTCATTTCGACAATAATTCATATCTAAATATTTCTATGAACATGGATACATTTTTTGTTAATTTATTTTTGTAAAAAATACAATCAATCATATATAGGAAAATATTTTTAAAATTATTCATTTTTCTAAGAAAAAAAAATGCATCTTAAGCCCACACTAAATTTTTGGAATGGTAGATTTTAGTTAGACAAAACCACGGGTAGTAGAAATAAGGGCTTTTTTCGTCTTTTTCTTCGGTGTCACTGGTTTTTATATTTTGGTCGAAACCATGGGTAGTAAAAATTACAAACCAATATGTAATCGGTCATATCAAGGGTCCAATTCGGCCCATTCGGTACTTGAAATCAGGGCTTTCTCCCTGAAAGTTCGAGGCCAGGACACGTTCCAGTCAAAATGTCTAAGGGCGTTTGTTTTTATTCCTTTTTTCTATTTTTGAACAATTTTTCTTTTTTTTCGTTCTAACAAAAAAATGAAAACGCGTTTGGGTGCGTTTTTGTTCCAAAATCGCTTTTTTGTTCCCAAACACATCTGAATAGAAACAAAAACAAAAAAAAAAATTTTGTTTTAACAAAATTCAAAACATTTCTCTCTTTTTCTTCTTCTTTTTCTTTCTTTTTTTTTTGGCCGGTCCGCCGGCCTCGGCCATGGCGGCGACCGGCCGTTGAGGGTCGACGACGCTCAAGGGCGGCAACCTCGCCGGAGCGTCGCCCGGCCCCGTGAGGCCGAGCGTCGCCGGCCCCCAGGCGAGCTCGAGCTCGCCCGGTCCGGGCGAGCCCGAGCTCGCCCGGACACGCCGGTGAGGCTCGACCTCGCCGAGCCACCTCTAGGACGGCGTCGCCTGGCGGTGGCCCGGCGAGGCCAAGCCTCGCCGGTGGGCAAGGGCGAGCTCGGCTCGCCGGATCTGGGCGAGCCTCAAGCTCGCCTAGCTCGAGGCAAGGCCGGCGAGCTCGAGCTCGCTAGATCCGGCGAGCCGGAGCTCGCCCAACCACCGGCAATGCTCGGCCTCACCGGGCCACCTCCAAAGGCTCGGCCTCGCCCGGGGGCGGTGAGCCTCGCCGTGGCTGGGCAAGGCCGCCAAAACCAAAAGAAGAAAAAGAAAAAAGAAAGAAAATAAAAAAAAAATATTAAAAAATTAAAAGAAAAAAATACAAATTTACCAAACTTGTTTCGTTCATTTTTATTCCCGAAACAAGTTTACCAAACCCTTTTTTTTTAAAAATTGTTAGAATGTAAATATTTTTTTATATTTTTCTATTTCTTCCCAACAATTTTTAAATAGAATACCAAACGCACCCTAAGTCCCCGGACACACGGTTGATCCCGCAATCGAGGCTGTCGAGCACGTTTGATTCTCGAGACGAAACGGATGGCGGCTCGCGCCGCTGAAGCTCACTACGGTTCATCAGTCAGAGGCCGACAGCAGAAATCTAGGGCGCCCACGACGGGCAGACGAAGACACGGGAGCATCGAAAACCTAGAACGGCAGGACCAGCCATTTTCTGCAGTAACTCAAGGCCGAGCTTCGCCGCTGGATTTACGCGAGGAAACAGGCGGCGGAGGAGCGAGCGAAATGAAAGAGGCGGAGGCCGAGTGCGTCGCCACCGCGCCCACCAGCTGGGTGGCCAAACCTGGCCTCCACCCTGCCATGCAACCCCACATTTGGCCCCTCTCTCTCTCTCTTTCTGTGGGCTGCTTATGGCTTCGGAACTTTTTCGTATTTTTCCTCTGAATCTCCCCTTCGACCGAGGAGAAGAGCAGTGGCCATCTTTCCTCGAACTTGCCCACGCTGCCCTCGCTCTTTCTGCCCGGTTTCAGCGAGCTTAGGAGGGCAAGCAGGTCAAGCGGGATTCGCTGCGCTCAGTCGATGAATGGCGACAGGAATTGTTCTTCCAGATGGCTGGCCAGGCTCGAAAAGTCCACGTGAATAGATTCTCCACGACAGGACCCTCCCCGCCATGCTTTTGATCGTCCCCCCCTCCATGTGTACGTATTTACAACTTTCCACTGAACTCCATCGCTGGCTACAGAAATACAACCCGGACCGATCTCAGTATATAATATTTATATATATATATATATATATATAAATACGTGAGGAGAGAGAGATTCAGGTGCATGATGAACAAAATAATGAGCTCCACTCCAGCTCCTACTCGTTAATGTAAATGCCATTGACAAATCTTGCGTCCCACCGTCATTTTATTATCGTACTTCCCCATCGTTCTGATGCACCAGATGTGAAGAGAGAGATGTCTGGGTTGCACGTTCGAAGAAAATGACCTGCAGTGGAGCTTCTGTACAGGGGCTGCTTTTCTTTTTTCTCTTTTGTGCTTCAAGCAACACGCATATACGAGGAGGGTTTCTGCCATTTTTGCCTGTTAAGGTAATATTACAAATCAACCTTCTCGCTTAATGTTCGTGGATATTCTCGTGCTATGTTTTCTCTTCTTGTTTTTGCACTGCCCCTCCTAGATTGCCCAGAATATATGATCTCCCCATTGCTCTCTCGAAGAATCCGAGTCTCGCTCGAAGCCAAAAGAGAGTGGATTTCTAAAGAAAAGGGTTCTTCTTTTCCAATGAGAAATGGCCGACCGATCGATTTAATACTTTCCAAAAATGTTTTGTTCATCGTCACGTTTCGTTTTTTCGAACGTCGTTCTCATCGGCTATCACGAGAATGCTTAACGAGGTTCCGGAGCTGCAACACCATGTGCTTTTAATATGTGGTGGGTGGTTAACCAAGTTGATTAAAGAGTCGGGTAGCTGCACGACTGCGTCCTGTTTTGAGAGTCGTTACGACATAGATGTCGTGTTGCTTCCCCATAGACATGACTGAGTTGATTCCGACACGAGGATGGGATATGATGGAGATGATGTTTTGTATTCAGGGACGTCAGCCGCGAGTAGGACGCAAAGGAGCCTCGCAATTTCAACCCGATTGAACAACGTCGGCTCGGAGCATCCCATGACGGTCCTTACAAGAGGCAGAGCCCCTGGGAGAACCGTATGTTGTTGATTTCTTTTGACTGACATAGCTTTGGATCGAACTCTAGTACTTCGTAAGGATCCGATAATTCCATCGTATGTGCGATGTTCTTTTTTCTCATCCATGATCCCGCAGGTGATGTCCTCCTGTGTCCTCTATTTGGGAGCAATTATCACGGACGGATTTCACAAGCCGGAGAGAGATGCGTAGATTGAAGCAATAAGCCCCGAGCCTAAAACGTTGGGAACAACAAACCCTCCTTTGGATTACAGGTAGACGACATAACTTATGCCATCTTTCTGCTTAATTCACAGCTTAAAGTTAAAAAAACCACTTACCGAACCAAATGCGACCGATGGATTTCGTTGGGCGAGTTACTGGGCAAAAGTTTGTCTTTAGCATTCAATCCTAGAATTCCAGGGCTCAGCACTACATTGTACAAAACAAAAGGTGATTTGAATGCTTACTAGTACTTATTCTTGCTGTGAATTTTAAGGGTGATCTCTGTTTTGCAACAAAATAAAGGACCTTCACGATGAAAAAAAAAACAGAACACAGAACAACTTAGTCTGTTTTGAGGGGAATGACAACCTTCACTACCATGACCGAGAAACTCGGCGAGGCCAAGCCACGAAATTTCATATCGCAGGAGCGGATGGTTAATGCCCATGAAGAGATAAGATAAAGCACCTAATGACTCATCTATTAAATCAGCATAGGGCCATGAAGGAAAAAAAACAACTTAAGATTGCAATAGTAGAAAAAATTCCAATTCTATGGTCCAAAAATTCCCTAGGTTGGTCCTCTATCCTTCAATGCAAGGCCCTCATGTCATCCCTAAAAATGACAGAATCAGGCTTAGGACTTTCACTTATGTAAGGAACCCTCTCGATACACACAATGTTTTTGTTTAGTGAATAACACAGAGACATGAACAAAATGAAAGAGTTGAACAGTTTTGGCAATTTTGACTTTTCCTCAGAAAATCGTTGCTAACGAAGAGCACCTAGTTCCTTCTGTTGTCTTTATAACGTTCATTGACGCAAGTTATTTTGATTTCAGGAACTCCACCAACCACCCTAGTTCAAGGAGGGTGAGGGGAATAGAGAGAGTTCTACAGATATCTGATTTAGCTTACCCGAAGCATAATACAGGTCATGACATACTCCATGGCAAGCGGCAGCATGACGATGATCTCCGCCCCAGTTGCAGCAGGAATGAGAGATATGCACCAAGAGCAAAACGGCCTTCGGAGATCACAGTCAGGCAAAGACCTTTCAAAAGGAGCCGCCTTCCGTCGGTCTTATTCCGACAATCACCTGTGTTGCTCGATAAATAGCGTTCGAGCCTCATCGGCACATTCTAAACTCAAGCACAGTCAGTCTACCAGCATCATTCCTTTCCAACTCTCCGGTTCTATCATACCAAACTCGCTCCGGTCATTCCTCTTTGACTCAGAGAATAGCAAGGAATTGAATATAGCGGAGCCAGACATGAAATTGGAGGATACTGCAGATGAAGTTGATGGAGGAGAGACTGAGATAAAGAGATCGAATTGGGTGGAGAGGCTGTTGGAGATTAATAGCCACTGGAGAAATAAACAGCAAATCGACAGTCTGGATGGAGATAATTCTTCCGAAATGGTTGAAGACGGCAACACCAGCTGCACAGATCACGATGGTGTTTGTGAAGCAGGTTACAGTTCAGAAGAAGAAGAAAAAGATGGCGACGAGGTGAAATATGATCAAGAATCTTTCTCAGAGTTATTGATTCGAGTACCCACATCCGATGTTAAGCTATTTTCTCAGCTAGCATTCTTATGCAACATGGCCTATGCGATACCAACTATAACGGTATGGTACTGCACATGCCTTCTCTTGGAATTCTTTAATTTCCATTCATAGGTCCAAGTCTTTTGTCTCTACATTGCATTCCTAAGGCAGAATTTAACCACCAGTATTAATCAATTAGTTTTCCATCTTCCCTCTAGTTTCTTCCACTTTTCCACATCCATGGACTTGCACATCTGATCATATTGGGCTTTTTACTTTGTTGAAATTTGACTACTTCTATACCAGCTATTTTTTTCGTAGCAAAAATGTCAAAGATTACTAGGAGTATGTAGTGAAGATACTTTCTCAGGCCGATCCTTTAAGGTCCTCTGCAATTATTATGCTTACATGATATGAACTTTCAAATAAATTGCAGGCTGAGGACTTAAGGAAACAATATGGACTTCATTTTGTAACATCCTCCATTGAAAGGAAAGCTGAGACATCAGCAATTAAAGCAAAGTTTGATGAGGACTCAATCCATGTACCTGTAGTTTCAGTCGCAACTACTGATAGCTGCCACTCCGAAAAAGACTTTAAGCGTCCAATCCGTCCATCAGTTGCTTATGACATTGCTGCTTCGGCTGCATCTTATGTCCAATCTCGAGCTAAGGAACTTTTGCCTGTTGGTTCTGAGGCACAAGAGAAGGAAAATGATATGAATCCATCTGGATGCAGAGAGGGAACACAAGAAGAGGTTGATACTTCCCCCCGATTCTATAAATCAGAAGTTGCAGTATATATGGCAGCATCAGCAATGACCTCAGTGGTTGCAGCAGGAGAGAGAGAAAAACAAGAGGCAGCAATGGACCTGCAATCACTACACTCATCACCTTGCGAGTGGTTCATTTGTGATGATTTAAGCACATATACACGCTGTTTTGTCATTCAGGTAATCTTCTTCTTTCCAGTTGATCCAGTTCTATGCTATCTACAGAGAAAACCTAGTTCAGTTTCTACAGTAAACTGGGCCTCAAATGACTTATGATCAATGCTATGCTATTATAAAGTGTCTGGTAATTAACTATCTGTATCACGAATTTGGTAATCACCACCTGAAATTAAATCAAGGATCAACATAACTTCAACCTCCATCCTCTACCTGACACTGCGCAACTCACCATTAAAATGTCATCACTGTTTACTCTCAAATCTACTGCAATGTGTGCATTTCTCAAGTATCGACGGGTCATGTCTAATGCAAAAGTTGTAGAGCACATAGAATGTCCACCTGATCAAGCATTTCATTATTCTGACGTGCAGGGATCAGACTCTCTGGCATCTTGGCAGGCAAACCTTTTCTTTGATCCAACTAAATTCGAGGTAAGCCATTGCTATAGCTTTGGATGGATTCATAATTAGAGTAGCAGGAGGGTGGCAAATCACTGTGTAGTTGTAGGGACACTATCTCTTTTTCTGCGATCCAAAAGGGATCAGTCTAGGAGGAAGCACTAACTGTTGAACAACTTCTCATCCTTGTCCAGGAAACTGAGGGCATAGTTCACAGAGGTATCTATGAAGCTGCAAAAGGAATGTACCAACAGTTCATGCCTGAGATAATTGACCACCTCAATAAGTTTGGGGATCGTGCAAAGTTTCAGTTTACAGGCCATTCTCTTGGAGGAAGTCTCGCCCTTCTAGTACATTTGATGCTCATTTCCAAGAAGATCCTCAAGCCATCCAATCTTCGCCCTGCTGTCACCTTTGGCTCACCATTTGTCTTCTGTGGAGGCAAAAAGATCCTGAATCAGCTGGGGTTGGATGAAAATATCGTGCAGTGTGTAATGATGCACAGAGATATAGTCCCTAGAGCATTCTCCTGTAGCTACCCCAACCAAGTAGCTGTGCTTCTCAGACGTTTACCTGGATCATTCCGATCTCATCCTTGTCTAATAAGAAATGTAAGTATCTAGTATCCTGTCAACTCCTTGTTTTTGTCACAATTCACTCACACGACCCTAGGGAAGCCTATTTGAACTACTTTTTGCTTTGTAATGGCAACAGTTCGCTGAGAAGAATAAGACACAGCTTCAAGAATCTTCGACACAATGATAATTTCCCCGGTCCTCCTTTTTCTGTAGTCCAATCGAACTTTGAAAGAACCCATATTTGACTAATTCATGCATTCCTCTTGCAGAAACTGTTGTACTCTCCACTAGGCAAAATGTTCATCCTCCAACCAGATGAGAAATCGTCACCTCCGCATCCACTACTCCCTCCAGAAAGTGCCCTCTTTCTTTTGGACAAGGACAGATGCAGGTATTCTAAAAATGCTGTCAAGGCCTTCCTCAATTGTCCCCATCCTCTAGATACCTTAAGCGATCCTACCGCCTATGGCTCAAAGGGTACTATTCTCAGAGACCATGACTCAAGCAACTACTTGAAGGCAATAAACAGGGTACTAAGACAGCAGACAAAGATGACAGATAAGAGAGTAAAGATACTCACACCAAGAAATCAAATGTGGCCACTGCTTACTTCACCCTCCCCACACTTGTGGAGCCATCAAAGCTATTTTGAAAGCAACAGGTATCCAAGCAGAGAGGTCCTGACCGGCATTTAAAAAAAGCTTAAAGCCCCAGGACATTCCGAAGGAACTAGGAAGATGTTTGTTCAAATCGCAGAACTAGGATTTTTAATTTTTTTCATGTATAAATTCGTGCATGCCAGCTTCTTGTATATTTATCAAATAAGCATCCCTGTGCTTCGTGGCCCAACATTGTCAATGAAAATGGCGCGTTTTGTGTACATGCCCAAGTTTAAGCTCAAAACATGCTTTCATTCTCCCGAGAGCTTTGTCCCCATACTCTGCTATTCTAGTTCAAGATTTTTGTGCACTTTTGGTTCTTAAAAACCAATAAAACAGAGTCCATAGAAGCCACAAATTGGAGCATATACTAAGGATACAACCCTATAGCTGCTAAGAAGTTCAGTTCCTCAGTATATGCGAGCATACATGTCACACGCACTGCCCAAATGGAGGAAAACATGCTACAACATCCACAAACATTCAGTTTCTCTCTATTCTGTCCTAGCAGATCAGAAGAAGGTAATGAGAAGAACCAAGGAGCATTAAAAGTTTAAAAAGCTGAGAGCTTGTGCAACAATGCATGATTCAAGAGCATAAAGAAACCTATAGCAAGTGCTCGCATGCACAAATCGGCAATTTACGTGCGGTCAAAGGGAATCGAAAAGAAATCTACGTTCATTACTTCCCAACATGCGAATACTTGTAAAGACAATTTGACATCCGGTTAAGGGGAGCAAAACGATATCTACATTCGTTACCAACACTTGTAAAGATACTAACTTTGTTTATTTCACGGAAAATGAATGATTTAAAAAATATTTTTCTAAAAATGATCACTTATATCTCTTGAAACCTCTATTTTTACAAAAAAATCCTATGAATCATTCATGTTTTGCGAAACAAAAGAGACACAAAACTTCCCCGCCTCATGATTAGCCTGTTCAATCTGCCCGAGCTGCTCTCAACCGAAGGGCCAATACACGATCCTGAAAACCCACCAGATAATCCCATCATCGCTCTCATCCCACGTTTTCGTTGTTCGAGTGGGAATTTTAACGAGCACCTGCCCTGCACCCTGACTCTTCAACCCGTGCCGCACGAACCAAACCCATTCCCGACGGGCGAGGTACAATTCGATACCCACGTCGCGACGAAAAACCGAAACGAACGCGAGGTTACCTTACCACCAACCAAAACAACTCGCGCGCTCACCGGGCATGTCCGGAACGCGGAATCTGCAAGACGCAGAGAGACAGAGACGGAGAGGGGCGGGAGAGAGAGAGAGAGAGAGAGAGAGAGAGTCTCCAACGGGCCGAACCTCGCCGGGCCCGCCGAGGTCACGGTCTCCAGGAGGGGGCCCATGGGCCTTGTACGAGGCCCATTCATATTCGTTCCGGCCCAACAGTCAGACGCGGCCCAAATATATATATATATATATATATATATATATCTCTTTCTTCCCCCTCTGTCCACCCTCTGTCTCTCTCTCTCTGATTTTCCACCATTTTCTTCTTCCTCCCACCATCCCTCCCCTTCTCTCTCTATCTCCCTCTTCTCCAGATTCTATCATCTCTCTTTCTCTCTCCCAAACAAAAAGGAAGGAAAAAAAAAAAATTCAATTTTCAAAGAAGGTTTGCATAAGAAGGGAAAAGGCAAAAAAAAAAAAAAAAAAAAAAAAAAAAAACTCAAATTTCCGCAACACCGTCAATAGCCTACTCCTTTCTCCCCACCCTCTCTGGATTTTCCTCCATCGCCAGGATTTTCCCATTGATCCGCCACGCCTTCCTCCCTTCTCTCTCGCTCTCTTGATTTTCTCTCTTGGATTCTCTTTTTTTCTTCGCCATTGAATGCCCCCCCTCCCTTCATCTCTTGCTCTCTGCGCATTTCGCCGTCTTGCCCACCTCCCCGCCGTCCTCCGCCGTCCCGCGGCCTCTCCGGCGGCCCCCGCTCGCCGGCTCTTCTGGGGTTCTTGCCGGCATAAGATTCGAGCGTTCGCGAGTTCCTGCCCCCCGTTCGCCCCATTTCGCGGCCCTCCCGCTTAGGGTTTCGATCGGCCGGCCTCCCAATTCCCCTGGCGGTCCCTCCCCGCTCGTCTCCTAGGTTTCGCGCTCGTCTAGGGTTTCCTCTTCGGCTTGTCACGCGGATTTAGGAGGAAGGAGGGAGTCTTGGTGTTGCCCCTCCCTTTTTTTGGTGCTTTCTTCCTTCGATTTCACGGATTCATTTTGGGTTGTTGTCTGTCGGCGATCTTTCTTCGGGAGCGGGTGCCGATAAATTTCGCGACTTCGGCTGCTACGGCTTGTTGTTGGTCGCCATTGGGATTCAGATGCCTCGGGGATTTTTCTCGCGGGATAGCGGAGTCTCCTGCTGCTGATACTTCCGGGCGAAATTGCTTCTCTTGAGTTTTCTATTGAACTCGTAGGGAATAGTGCTTTGTTCCTGCTTCCTTTCCCGTTTTCCTGACTTTTTCCAGGAGATTGGGGATTTGCTGATTAGAGTTCGGCCGTAAAGGGGAAGTCTTTGTGCGTGTATGGGCAAGCATGAGGAGTGGGCAGAGCCACCAAATGGGCCATTGCCCAACGGATTGTTGCCCGGCGAAGCGGCATCCGTGATACAGGTGCTCAACTCAGAGCGGTGGTCGAAGGCTGAAGGGCGAACCGCGGAGCTCATCGCGTGCATTCAGCCCAACCCACCCTCCGAGGAGCGCCGAAATGCTGTCGCCACGTACGTGAGACATCTCATCACAAAGTGCTTTCCTTGTAAGGTGGGATCTCATTGCATCGATATTCCATATAATCCTCGTGATTACTTATTTTGTCGGTTTGACGCATGTCATCTATTTAGTAAGTTATGCTTTATGAGCATTTCAGAGAGATGTTGTTGAACACTATGGGTAATGATGCTTCTTTGAAATCATCGTTATAGTGTTACTAGTGCCTTTGGAGCTATCAGTCAGATTCTGTGCTTTGCAGTGCTTGATGGTTTTCTATATAAAATTGACAGGGCACTTTGCCTCTGCATTCTATTTTACAAGTATATGGTCAGTTTGCCTTTGTTATGGAACCACTGGGTTTTAATGATTTTGAGACCAAAAATTTAAAGATTGTGGCCAGATAACTTGGTGCTTGGCATTTTCACAGCAGTAATTAACCTTCTTATCCCTACTTGTGTTCCAATAGGACAGTTAAGCTTTTCAACTCTCTGCCATACAGAAGTTTTAGCTAACATTCATGTGTTTCAACCTCACTAGTTTTCACCTTAGAATTTCTTGCAACAGATGTACGGATTTATGTTTGTCAGCTACTTATTGGTGTCACTTGTGTGTGCCATCTTATTACAAGGTTTTCACTTTTGGCTCTGTACCACTGAAGACTTACTTGCCTGATGGAGACATAGACTTATCTGCATTTAGTACAAGTCAGGAATTAAAGGATACATGGGCTCATCAGGTTCGTGACACGTTGGAGAGTGAGGAAAAAAATGAAAATGCCGAGTTTCGTGTTAAGGAGGTTCAGTACATCCAGGCAGAGGTATGTACCTTTCCATTTTATCGTAATAATTTTGTGGTGATTGATTTTTCTTTTGTGTATTGTCCAGATGTGTTTTTTCCCCCCTTTTGTAACAAATCTATTGGCTATAACACACTTTGTATTTCTGATTGGAAAAGGTAGTGGACATGGACATGCACTAAACTGAAGTTATGATACTTTGAAATTTAATTATCTATATCGTGTGTGACTTAGCAATCCTTGCAAGTATCTATCTTCACTTCTCTCGCCACGCAAGATTAATTTCTTACTTTTCTTGCTTTCTACGGATTTGCATCTCTTTCTTCTAAGTAAGATGACATGGTTCTTTTACATGTTGAAATTGATACCTGACCAAGATGGCATTTGAGAATTGGGACATATGGTTGGCTTCTGGTCATTATATCCTTTCAAGTGAAAAGTACATATATTACTGTGTCATTGATGAGCATATTATGCTGTGAAGGAGCTCAAGTTGCATTGAAGTAATGTCAGATCTCATATTTTGAAGTCAAACCATCCTGCTTTAAGATGTGGAAAGTACATTTGTTTTTATCTTTTTTATTATAAGCTGAAAGTAAATCTTTGATTTTATTAGTTTTTCAACTCGCCTTTGGCTTTGTGCATTAAACTAAGTTGATGCAAAATCATTAATGATTAGTTTCTTTAAATCATAAATATGTGCTGACAAAATGAAGTCAGGTGATGAAAATGAGTAGTTAATGGTATCTGCCAAGGCAGATGGAGAGAAACAAAAAACTAATCTTTATGAAAAAGCAAGGAGACTAACAGAGACTGATTCTGGTGAACATTTTTTGTGTGCTCATACATGGTCCTTACAGTAGAGCTGAGAATGAATGGTGTCATGCGTGAAATCCCCATCTAACTTGGCTTGGTATGTTCAATCCTTGGGCTATGCCTTTCCTTTTAACACTGAGTCAATTTATCTCACTTGCTAACTAGAATTGAAATTTCTGTTATCGGGCTGACTAGTCATTGCTCACCTAGGGGACTTCTTGATAAGAAATGTACCACAATTTAACCTTCTTGTGACAAAAATTACTCAAGTAGGTTCCTCTTAGCCTGCTGGTATTGTATTGCAAATGAGATGTTAGGTGACCTGTTTTGGTATTTCAGTTATTTCGTTTAAATCCCTCTTTGATAAGAAATTGCATTTTCTTCCTTTCATATCTGTGCAGGTGAAGTTAATAAAGTGTCTTGTAGAGAATATTGTGGTAGACATATCATTTAACCAGCTTGGCGGGCTATGTACCCTTTGTTTTCTTGAAGAGGTGATTTCCACATGCTTTGAACAAAATAAATTGATCATAGACATGACCTTATTTACTAAACATGCGTTGCCTCTGCAGGTTGATCATTTGATAAACCAAGATCACTTGTTCAAACGTAGCATTATCCTGATAAAGGCTTGGTGCTACTACGAGAGCCGTATACTTGGTGCTCACCACGGGCTTATTTCAACTTATGCTCTGGAAACCTTGGTTCTCTACATATTTCATGTTTTCAACAATAACTTTGCTGGACCTCTTGAGGTGATGTTCGGTTTAATGTTGGCAATGTGTGCCTTACTGTGTCTCTTTGCACATTGATCTAATATTTCTATCTGGCAGGTGCTTTATCGTTTTCTTGAGTTCTTTAGCAAGTTTGACTGGGACAATTTTTGTGTAAGCTTGTGGGGCCCTGTACATATTAGTTCACTTCCAGATGTAAAAGGTATTCCTTTCCCTCAAAGTTTCTGATATTTTTAATTATTGACAGATCTCTAAAATCGGAAGAGAAAACAAATTTGATTCAGACATGTTTTCCCAGTTCCATGTCCTGATTTTGCTTTCTTTAAACTATCTTTTTTTCAGCTGAACTGCCAAGGAAAGACAGTGGAGGTTTATTACTGAGCAAAGTGTTTCTTGATGCTTGTAACCACGTCTATAGTGCTTACCCCAGCGGTCAAGAAAATCAGGGTCAACCTTTCATTTCTAAACATTTTAATGTTATCGACCCTTTGCGGGTGAACAACAACCTTGGGCGCAGTGTTAGCAGAGGTACTTCATTTTTCAGCAATTGAAATGTGAGATATATGTCATATCTGTATTAGACATAAGTGGTCACAATCTTTGCTATATTTTGCTGGTCTTTTGGCTGTGATGCCCATAACTTTCATCTTTTTGTTCAAGGGACGGGAAGTTTTCTTCATCTCAAGTAATATTGTGAATATGATAAATTAATTGATGTTAAAATTGAGTTTGGTTGATTTTAAGCACATTTTGAGAATATTTGATCCGATTCAAATAAATTTGAAGTTAGATGAGATATTGTTTGAGTTATTTTACCACTACTGGACATTCTTACGGCTACTAGCTGATCCCCGCTTGAACTAGGCATTTTGCATAATAGTGTTCTTGATCTGCTTACACGGCAATGAGCATTTAGCTCCTGCTGATTGTAGGGTAGCCAAATTTTGTATGTGTGCTTTACTTATCTTCTCCTTAAAACGTTTTTATTATTCTTGTCCTCAGAGAGACAGAGATAGAGGGGAGAAAGTTTTCAAGTAATAATATTAAATGTATTTTTCACTGTTTTTGCCAGCATTGGCATAATTATAGGGGTAAAAAAGTTAAAGCAAAGTGAACTGAGCATTCACAACTAGGACAACTGAAGGAATGTTGAGCAAGATATTTAAGATATATATTTATAGGTGAAAGAGCAGGCTGACGTGTCCACGACACCAGGATTAAATGGTTGTAATATGGTCTCGTAGTATGGGCATTAGTTGCATTAGATAGGACTCACCTTACATTCTTCCTAGTGTATCTGAGTGACCTTTGGTTTGTCCCATTCGTTGGTCGATTTTTAAAGTAGTTCCGTAGAAAGTCTGTGGATTTAGGAGCAAAATAAGCCAGCTATTCCCTTCTTACAAGATGCTGGCCCTGGCCCTGGCCCCTGCTCAGGCTAAATCAAAGTAGCAGCAATCATGAGACAGGCTCAAGGTTAGATAGAAAATAGGCTATTCGTTATATCGAGTCCCGAAGTCCGGCATCCTAATGAAAGAATAGCGTAATCTTTGCAAGGTCAGCAATAGTTCTTTATTCATGTAAGAGTTTGTTTGCATCATGTTCCAAGCGATTTTTGTCCGTCAGAAGATTTGTGGAGATTCTCCTATTTAGCTGTACACCACTTGATTTTGCGAGTTGATAGATTTTCCTTTTGAGATTTTTTTTTGTGCTTTATTCACAAATCTTATTTTAATAGACTGAGTTAGTCAGTTTTATTATGTTTAATTTTTCAGGTAATTTCTTTAGAATACGCAGTGCATTTGCATTTGGAGCTAAAAAGCTTGCAAGACTGCTTGATTGTCCCAAAGAAGACATAATCTTTGAAACAAATGAGTTTTTCATGAACACTTGGGAGAGACATGGCAGTGGCCAACGCCCTGATGCACCAATAAAGGACTTGCGGCGATTAAGATTGTCAAATGCTGAAAGCTTACACCAGTCCGAAAATCTACTAAGCAATTCAACTGGCAAAAAGAGTGACAGTATCTCAGTTCATGAAACTCATTTTGAAAGTGCTCATGGTCCTCGTGGTGTCTCTTCTCAACATTTAAATCATATCTCAGATAGTGCGTCTAAAAGAAGTGACGCTTCAACCATATCTCGTACCCAAAGTCAGAAGAATCATGTAAGAGTAGACAACTTAAGGGTAGCAGATAACAACAGACGGGAAACAAATTTGAAGCAAGCATCAAGCATTGATAAGGATCAGAGAAGTTCTAGAGCAGATGGCTTGGTGAATGACATTCAAGGAAGATACCTTTTTGCGCGAACGCATTCTAGTCCTGAGCTGACTGACTCATACAATGAAGGGTCTTCTCAAGGAAGGTTTAACAGGGGGCCTGATAGTAGAAAAAACCAGACTACATCCGCAAGATTGGATAATAGCAGGAGGAAGATTTTGGAAACTGACGGTACAAGCCTAGACATTTCATCTTCAGCTGATGATTCAGCATTCGTCGAGCATTCCTCAATTCAGCAAGACGTGACTACTGACTCGGACAGTTTGAATAGTTACCATGATGATGGTATTCGGTTTGGTGTCAGGGGTGAAAGTTTTGCTTCTGTCTCAGGATCACAAGGGTTGCATCATGACGAACAAGATCTTGTTAACATGATGTCATCTTCTCAAGCACATGCTTATAATGGACAGGTTCACATGCCTCTAAATATATCTTCAGGGCACTTGCCGCTGAATTTAATTCCAATGGGGCATGCCCAGAGAAATATCCCTGGAATGATTCCTTCAAACATTCCATTTGAGAGTCCCTGGTTAACAAATATGCCATTTCCTCATGGATTCCCTCCTTCACAAATAGCTCACTATTTCCCCAATATTAGCTTCGGCATAAATCCGGAAGATTTTATTGAACCTAGTGAACAAAATCTCGGTTCCAAAGATGCAAATCCTTGTGAAGTTAATGGTGAAGTCTGGCACGAGCAAGAGAGGGAGCCAACTGGAGGTTTTGATGTAGGTGATGGAGATGTTCAAACTCTCCAATCAGATGATCAGCAACAGTCAACTTCAACATCGTACAGCTTTGCTCCTTCATCTAAAGAAGGTAACTCTAGAACTTTTTCTAGAGCACATCAGAAGTCTGCTCGGGAAAACCAAGGGTCATCTAGGGAAGATAAACTAAATGCATTTCAACATCAAGGTGGTAGAGAAAATGAGATTTGCATGGATGACAGATCTGGAAGTTTGGAGGTCCTTACGAGCTACTCTGAGTAGTTCTAGAAGTAAGACTTCCTCGGAGAGCTCTTGGGAGGGAATTTCAACGAAGTCATCGAAGTCAACAAGAGAGAAAAGAGGTAGGAAAAATGGTTCTAATGCCTTTCCATCTAATGCATATGGGAAAGGGAAAAGCTTATCAGATCATTCCTCTGCTCAGGCAGACAATGATTCTGTGGACATGAACCTTCCTTCAAGTATTGGACATGAACCAACAGAGAGAAGCACAGGACCTCAACCTGTTGTTTCAGGGCATGTTCCGACACATCAATTCCCTGGGTTTGAGCCAGTTCAAACTGGTGGAACAGATTCCATGATACCAATTCTCTTGGGCCCAGGTTCTCACGAAAGGCCCAGGGACAATTCTCAGGTTTATACATTTTACGCTACTGGGCCCCCAGTTCCGATTTTCTTATTCCTCATATGCCAAGCGACAGTGCCAGTTCAGATGCATCAAGGAGCCATTTTAGTGTGGAAGAAGTGCTAGATAATAACGAGACTGACCAGAATTTTGATTCATCTGAGGGACTGGATCATCCGGAGGAATTGAATACTTCTGTCACTGTTCGACCGTCGGTCCCTGTTGAGCCATCTGAGCACAAGTCTGACATACTTAACAGTGACTTTGCTAGCCATTGGCAAAATCTGCAGTATGGACGATTTTGTCAGAACCCTCACTACCCTCCTCCTCCTATGCTCTATCCATCACCCAATTTGTTATCCCCAATCTATTTGCCAGGCCGTATTCCATGGGATGGAGCTGGAAGACCAGTCTCAGGAAATACCAATGCCTATAGTTTTGGGCATCGTATTGTTCCTGTTTCCCCAGTTCAACCTATTTCTAATGGACCTGCCAGTATTTACCATGTTGACGAAATGCCAAGATATCGTAGTGGAACAGGGACTTACTTGCCAAATCCTGTAAGATTTCTTTAAGCATAAACATTATTTACTCTTCTTTCTAAAAGATGCATACATATTTGCACTCCATTCCTTTTTTATTATCATGTCATGTATCCTTCTTCTTTGTTTTGCACCTTCCATGCTATGTTTTGGCAATTACCGATTAGTCCATCTTTTAGCCATCTGCTTCAGTGTTTTCTTGGTTAGTGGATTCGTTCTCTATCAATGCTTTTCTACTTGTCTTCTCTTTGTTACCTCTTTCAATTAGAGACAAATATATCATTGAAGGGGATAGAGGAGTATTACAGTATAAATAATCCTGTCCTGGTTCCTGTCAGTGCACTGTTGAGGAAAGAGGATGCTGTATTCTTTTATAGAATGTGTTTAATGCTGATCTGGTTCTCTTCATGCTCTCTTACTCATTAAGTTTAGCCAAGAGTTCACTCTCTGTTATAGTTTAGATGCGTGATGTGTAGTTTTATCCTTTCTTCAGAAGGTTTCAGCAAGGGAGCGGCACTCGTCCAACACGAGAAGGGGGAATTACAGCTATGACAGAGGGGATCACCATGCTGACAGAGAGGGGAACTGGAATGTTGCCTCTAAATCCAGACCTTCACGCAACCATAATCGCAATCAGTCCGAGAAATCTAACTCTAGGCCAGATAGAGTGGCAGCATGTGACAGCCAGTCTGAAAGACCATGGGGCTCGCAAAGACATGGATCATTTCCTTCGTACCATTCTCAGAATAGTACCATCCGCACAACTACAGCACAAGGTGGTCCAGCCAATGTAGCATATGGCATGTATCCTCTTCCAGCCATGAATCCAAGTATTGTATCATCAAATGGACCTACACTCCCACCTGTCATGATGTTTTACCCTTACGATCATAATGCTGCATATGCTTCTTCATCAGAGCAGCTTGAGTTTGGGTCTATTGGAACAGTGGGTTTCTCAGGCATGAGCGATGCGTCTCAACTGAATGAAGGACATTCAAGCAATATAATGGAGGAACAAAGATTTCATGGAGCTCCTGCTTCACGATCTTCACCAGATCAGCCGTCTTCACCCCACCTCCAGAGGTGATCAATTTTCTTATCAATGGAACAAGCACTATGTTTCAAGATATGGAAATTGAGGAACTGCAGCTGGGATTTTACTTGACAGTCCAGCTCGTGTCGGTATCCTTGCTTGCATAGAGACCATTCATTTGTCGGTGGTCACAAATCTCCCTTTTTGCAGAGGTTGGACGACCACTCTTCAACACCTCTTTTAACTGTTCCATGATGCCATCATCTGTATCATCTCCACAGCCAGCCCTCATTAATTTGCTCGATCCAATATGAGCGAAAATGGTCTCTTGGTCTCTGCATGTTTTCGCATGAAGGTAGGTTCTGAATGGAGAAAATTCGATGAGGAATTTTTACCTATTGAAGTTTCTCCTCCTCCCCCCTTGTCGTGACTGCTCGATATCTTCCACCTCAGCGATGACCTTCTGAAAGTGAGAACCAAGGAGGTTTGGAAGAAGTCGGATTCCACACAGCTTCTGTTTCAGGGACATTTCAGAGTGTTCGGGGAGAGAGACCGCAGTCACGTAGATTTCCAGTTTAGGTCTACACATTTTACAGCTTAGTTGAGTAGTATCACAAACTTTGTTTTGAAAGAGTATTTTGCTATTACAGGAATGTACAAGGTTCTTGATCGGTAGGCAACAGACTTAGGTTTTTCTCTTGCAGATGTCTTGTTTGACATGTTTGACACGGTATCATTCAATACCATTCCTGAAGGTGAAAGTTACACAAGATTTCTCCCACGGGTATGGTTTGTTTTGTTACTCGGATGATTTTGAGCAGGCAAGATGTTAATAGGTTAAACATCGGTTCTGCGAATGGGTTTGCACCATTAACCCAATTTTTCATTGTAAAAGGTTACTGTCTATGAAACGTTACTGATTGCGTGAAGAAGTTCTAAATTACTAGTAATTTGAGATCCGAAGTTACTTAAAAGACTTAAGAGACTCTTGATAGTAATACCGATAGATACAATCAGAAACTCTTGAACAGCAGAGGAGAGCTCCGTCTTGCAAGGTACGGCAGCTTTGATGGAAGATGTTGCTTTACGGCAGCTTTGATGGCAGATGTTGGCAAAGCAACCCCGACGAGTGCGAAACCAGGGAGCTACAAGCTCTTCCAGCATTCGTGCTTGTCGGGGGTCAGTTCTCTTCTATGAGATGAACAAGAACAAGAGTTATGGCAGTCGAATTAAGTCCTAGTCTTCGCAGTCTTGCTGGGCACATCTCATCGGAGTCTGAAGATTCGATTGAAGCCTGTGGCAAGTTGCTCTCTTGCTCATTAAGTTTGAGATAATATTATGGCCGGAGTTTGTCTCCATCCAAACTTGGACGATGCAATACTCTGCCGTGCAGAGGGGAGCTAGAACTGGAGAATTGAGCCATACGACCACGGCCGTGAGTTGGAGCTCCTGGAGCCAGAGATTGAGCACGGCTGGGTCCTTTACCGAGAAACTGGTCTGGAGGATGGCAGTTGCTGGAGCCTAGAATCAGAACCGTTGAAGTCTGAGGGAAGTGTTAATAATGCGAGTGACGGCGCAGTGGCAAATGAGAGGGCGGTTTGTTTATGAGGAATCATAGGGGTCCAGTGAAGAATGGGAGCAGTCAGGGTTAGCGATGGTGGAGCCCGACTTGGAGGAAGAGCAGTCTAGGTCCAATGATCAGCAGCAGGAAGATGAGGTGACTGCCCATGGCCAATCCAACTTCACCATAGTTACATGCTTCAGGTTCTGCTGCTTTCCTATTGCTTGTTTCTTTCATTCTTTTGAACTGTATATTCTACCAAGATAGAATTCTGAACGTCTAAACACTATATTCATCACAGATGCCTCGGAAATCATAAATAGGCTCGAGAAGCCTAGGCCTCGCAGTGCCTTCCATCTGAACACCACTCCTGTGGATAGCGTCTGCTTGAAGGACAACCCCGCAAATTTCGAAGTATCCGCCACGCATGATTTCTCCGGCCACAGCACCCACCTTTTGATGTAGTTTGGAAACTGGGGACGATGTAGTTTTTTTTATCTCATTCAGATGTGGAACTCCTTTGCCCATGCCCACAGCTATGTCAGGACCAATTCGAACAGGGCTGCAACACCATATTTTTGCTGCCTCCAAACCAGACCTTCTGCTCAATATCCTCGCACGGATCTTCATATTATCGCTTGGACCTATATCGTCTATATCAATTGATCCGCAAGTCCTCCCTCCATAGGCCGAGCCTCCATGAATGATTGCACTCAGTTGCATGACCACCGTGGACACATGGGAAGATCTCCCTACTACGGTCTCAAGGATGTTTACAGTTTGGTTCTGAAGACGCGATTGAGCACTGGCTACAAATTTTTCCGTTAGATCTTTCATGCGCTTTTTTAAGTGTACTTATCCAGCGCCAACAATGACAAGCTCGTTCCGGACTTCACCAAATGCCTTAATGCCTTCGAGTAGCTTAAGAAGGTCAGATTTCCCTGCACTCTACAGCTAACACTCGTCACTGGGGAGACAGAATCTCAAGGCAAGGATTGGGTGCGTGTCGACTTCTTTTTCATTTGTTAATGTAGGCGTTCTTGAAAATGAACGGATAAAGATCAACCAGGGCCATAATATTGCCACAAGGCACGTCCTCCACTCTCAGGTGCTTCTTTCTGATCCAAATAACAGTCCTCTGAACACTCATAACATAAAGATCCATCCTCCCACCAGTGAAAATCTTACCATAGAAGATCCAGCCAAATGCAAAAAAGCTGCCTTTGTCAGAAGCCAGAATCATCCTCGATACATAGAACATTAACGGCGCAGGATCAATCTCCGTTTACAGTAGCATGTAGGTCATCTAGCTGATCATCATACAAGTTCTCAACGTGGTACTCCTGTGCCTTAGCTGGGGAAGGAAGGCAGAATGAAATCATCTGCAAGATTGCGCTACTCGCCGGAAGCCAAGTCTGCATACTTCCTTCAACAGGGCCTTCCCGCTGGATCCTTTCCACTCACCCTTCATATCAACTTTGAGTTTTCCCTGCATGCCCGGCATTCCATAGTTCTTGTCATTCATACGAGCCCCGATAAACTGTTTGATAAGCTCGAAACACGCCTGCAGGTAGGGGAATTAGTGAACTTGCCGGTCCATTTCTTTGCTAAAGGCGTGCGTTCATGAGGCCATGCTTGGCAGCAGGGTCAATGAAGTTCTCACCCCGCAGCCTTTCCATCATCCTTTCTTCATTCACACCGAACTTTTGAAGCATAAAACACAGCAAAGTGAGAGTGTAAAGGCCCAGCCATGCACGGGCCATTACAGTAGTTGATATTATTCTTCATGTGGCACTTCCCTTGGTTAAGTACACACCAATTACCAAAGGTTATAGAGATGGCGTTCACAACTAAAACATTCCTGTAGTTTCTTATAACACACGTATTTTTCCAAGGGCTAGATGAATTTGCTAGATAGACGATAACATGATATATAGCATGTACACGAGTACAATCGTAGGCAAGGCGATTAAGACCAGTTGAAGCCCAAAAAAGCAGGCTAAGCACGAGAGAGCGTGAGAGCGTGTGCAGAGAGGTGGGCCAGGGTCTATGGAAAAGAGAACAGAGGAGGGGGGAGAGCAAAATTTTGAATTGCTGAAAGTCGACTTTTGTATGATTTTCCATTTCGCCTACGTGAAGTGATTCACCTACCATATATTTTCTCGGCTAAGCACATCTTTCCTAAGAGAACGGTATGTGTTGCTCTCATGTCTAAAAGGACCAAAAAGTTACTAGTTCCCAAACTCTTGACTTTGCTGATCATACAAGATTCACTCATATAGCGGAATCTTTTTAATTGGAAAGTAGTGTAGCGAGGTCTCTTTTGCCCCACTACGTTACATTTCTCATGGGGTAGCTAGCTACCAAGTATAAATTACAAATCCAAGAACATTCTTGGCTGAAGCCAAATTTGCCAAACGAAAACATTGGCAAATTCACGTTGCTTCTATATGGATCGGAACCAACCGAGTGGTTTGCAGGCTTGTGGTGGCCTTCGGGTATCGAGTCGGTTAACTCGAAGAAGCGCTTCTTTTCCACTTGGCGAGGTTTGTCAAGAAAGAATGGACCTCATTCGGGTCTCGCAAAGAGTACGAGGCCACGGTCTCCCTTGGGACAGAAGAAACGATAATGGAGAAACCGTGTTTAGTTCTTTTAATAACCTGCAATCATTCATGTCGAAGTTATTACAGTTAGTTAGCAAAGAGTGTTCTACTCAAACAGCTGTTCTTAACCCTCCAATCGTTCTGTGTCTAGATTGGGTTTTTAAATTATTGCTGGACTTTGGAAAAGGAGCATTAGGTAAACTCAAATGTAATGTTATCCTGTTTCTAAATAAATAAAAGATCAAGTCCACCTTTTGTACGTAGATTGGACCTACTGATAGCTCTAAAAGAAGAGAGACGACAGAACTACACAACATTTTTTATGAATGTCGAGTATCAGATATGCGGTCCAACAACCTTGAAAGCATCTTCGTCGGTATCATCGTCCCCTATATACAAGGGAAGGACGTTACAGTGGCCATTCAAGTCGAGACTTTCTAGTAGATATTCGATGGCTCGGCCTTTGTCCCATTCAACCGGAGGACGTATCTCCATGACCTGTTCGAGCAAATTATAAACGCATCATCTGGAATGAGCTCGATGTGCTTCTTTAGTAAAATCAAGAATGAAAGAGGCTCCTTGCGCTTAAGTAATATAATTTTAGTGAACATGCTTGCCTCCAATTATGCATGTACCTTTTTGCCACAGGTAATTCTATATGTTGGATATGCTTCCATTGTGGATTCTACTATCTGCTTGAGTTTCCCAACATCCTGCAGAGATTTAACATCCAGTTACTGCGTATATAAGAAAAAGGGTCCGCGATTCTGGGACTGAGTTAAAACATATTTATTAGATATATGAGGGCATATATACTAGCATAGAGAAACTGTGGAACGATAATTCCTCTAACGGCTGTACAAGGAGGTTGTAAGGATCACCTTCTCATCCACACAACGGTAGTGCACCGATATGCAAAACTTATTGTCTTCGACCATGGCACTGTCTATTCTTGTAGTTCTTTCTTTCAACAGTCTCATTATCTGCTAGCACCAACAACCAAAAAGATGTACAAAGACTATGATAGAAGGAATCACATTCTCAATGCTGCAAGACATTTAACTTCATTGACATCCAAATGTTAGCGGCGCATGGGAAGTCCTTACCTCCTGAACTGTATCTAGGAAATCTTGAGCCGGTTGGAACCAAACAATTTCATCCCCCTAAAACAAGCAGCAGTAATTTATCTCTTGATTCGAGTGCCGATGTGTTCTCACTTGTTCAGCATAATAGGAATGTCTTGCAGATTAAGTGCCAAGCATAGAATTATGTTATTTAGAGACGAACCTTTTCATCCAAAGCTCTGGTTTGATGCCTATTGTCCTGGCACTTCGAGGAGGCTAATGGGATGGATATATCCATTCCATGACTTCCAGCATAACAGACATTGTTCAGTTGCACAAATTCATATACCTAAACAAAGAGTGAAAATTTTTCTTGTTTAGCTAAAGAAAAGCGGGATTAATCTACAGAAATCCTCGTGTGGTTCCTAAACTGTACTCAATTGAAAAAGCAGCAGAATGGAAGTATAATTAGAACACAGAAATGAGCATACCTTTTCGCGACACCTTCCACTAACAATTGCAGTGGGAAAGCAGTCTGCAACTTCACGCACGGCACAGCGCATCTGCATTTTAATTCAGTCATACACACACACCCTCAATAGTTGTCATGTTTGTCTGTCAGCAGTTTGCGTTGGATGAGAAATTGTTTTAGTACATATGCCCTTAAGCTACCAAGTGATTTTTGCTAGTTTGATGTGAGAAAACTGACAATCGATAGTCATTGCTTTGATTTCACTTGGTTTGTTGTGTTTTATATTGCATCAATCAACACTAGGCGGCTCTCCATCCTAAGGACTAGAATTTGGAAATTCGATCCTCTGTAGGAGAGCAGATGCACCTTTTCTGTCATGTACGCCTGATCAGGGTTGTCTACAATCTGAGAGAGGGTACCATCATAGTCCAAGAACACCGCAATCTCTTTACCTTCAGCTTTCTTCATGATTCCTTCAAATGTGCACAAGGCAGACGGGTGCTCTCTCTGCATAATGCATTAAAAACCTCACCCAATGATTAACACGAACACATGGTCAATTAAAAATGGAGGTACCATGAAAGAACGCAAGCATCACAAGAATTACAAATGAAAAGACAAGATGATACTGCAGTTCAATGTGGCACATAGGTTTCATCGTTGCAGTGTGCTTACTAGCCATGAAGAGTAAGAGCCCAAGATAGAATCTCCATTGTCTTCCAGCCTCGCTCTTGAGAAAGATTCCATCTTCTGTTGTTGCGGGGGTGACTGCGGGAATCCCATCTTCGATTCAATTATAGCGCTCCTCAAGATCTACTTTTCCTGCAAGATTTAAGAAGATCCTTCTTTAGAGTATATGTTAAAAAAGATACAATTTAATATAAAGAACATGCACATAAATAGTCTTTCCTATTGTCTGATTAATATAAAGAACGTGCACATAAATAGTCTAATTCCTATTGCATGTCATCTTTCGAGTACGTCACTGGATCAACATCAAAGCCATGGATGACTCCATAAAGGAACACTAGTTCCAGGGCTTTTAACAAGATGCTAATCTTCAGGTGAAAGCTTTTTAAACAAATGATGCTCATTTAAGTAAAGCCGGTTCATCAGGTGGCGAGAATCAAGGCGCTATACTTGAATCCTCGACGACATTAATATCGAGGTACCCACAATCTTAATCCTCAAGATCCGTGCAGGTTTTGCACAAAGCTAGAAACCTTGAGCAATAAATGAAGAATTATATAATGGACATTCAGATCTAGGTCAATGAACAACGTGAGAAACAAGATTAGTTTTCTGTTCATGCAGAAGTCTGGTCATATGGCAATAAGACTACGAATCACAACAACGTAAGACCCCACGAACGTGTGATTCATGACTCCTTAGCGAGCCGGAAGCGAGAACAGACAGCATTTTCGTCCATTCAAGAGATAGCAGACAAATCCGAAAAGCCAAGGTTAACTCGAAGCGCCAAGCTCGGAGAAATCCTATGTGGGCAAAAACCGTCATGACTATTCACATGATGAGCTCGTGACAAGAGAATACAGTAAGAGAAAAAAGGTGGCATGCGCGATTCATATGGCACACTCTCCTTTCACTAGTCCTGAGTTTCAAGAAAGTTTCGCGGGTAGCTACAGAGTTCATTTGTCTTGCGCCGCGACTTGGTCACATCCCTTTTCGGCTAATTCGTTTTCGTTTTTGCCGCACTAGCCCTTCGATATGGGTAGAGATCCTCTCGGTTCAAAGAGGCGAATTAGCGCAGCTCATCCTTCCACAATCATGGCGTCACCACCGACGACTTGAGTGTTGAGATCGGTTTCCCAACGAGAAAGCTAGAGTTATGGGTTAGCAATCTAAGTGAACTGAGTCCATTTACTTAATCGGTTACTAAGAGGAGCCGTATCGAAAATCTTTGTTAAAGTCAACCATGGAGGACTGAAAAAGCAGCTTCATTTAGAAGGCACTCGCTTGTCGCGGGGCTGTCAATTCAGCAAACCAAAAGGTACTCACCGACTCCCGGCAAAGGACAGATCATTGCCTACTCGAGTAACTTTTAACGTCGAATCCACGTACTTTCCAACCCACCAACCGATTGTAAAATTAGATGGACTGAAGTGGGATGGTCATGCAAGTTCCATTCTTCAATGTGAACGCCAATCGTGTCCTAGGTACATACATATCATACGACACATCGCGTTGTAAAGAAAAGTTAAGTACATATACAGGCGTCTCCATGGTTTATCACGTGATCGATCTTGCTTTCACCCCAAGAAATTTGCTAACCAGAGAGAGAGAGAGAGAGAGAGAGAGAGCATGACATGGGATAGTAAAAGACAAACTCTCACGGTGCCAAGCTGTTGTCTGCGAGGTTACGGGATCGACTTGATCATTGTGAGGATCCACGACGTGCGTGGTATCCAAGCATGGAAAGAGAGATGTACGGAACAAACATGTTCGGGCCGTATATTGTGCGCCGGGTACGTATATACCTGTATAGTATAGCCGGATGCATGCACTAAGGGGTAACCCATTAGAAGACGCAGAAAGGTCGAGGAAGTTGGCGCGTGAAAGGAAAGCATGTAACACAGCGAGAAAGCCTGATTCCTAGACGAAAGAAACCGAACTTTGCATGCAAAATGCGAATGGCGAACTTAAAACACTAGAGAGAGAGAAAGAGAGAGAGAGAGAGAGACTGACCTTGTGCCAGATCGAGTTACATGGAAAAGTGCAGGAGGGGAGGGGGAAGAACGGTGGCAGGCGAGGAAGCTTTATTTATAGAGTGAGAGCCAAAAAGTTTTCTTGGCCATGGAAGTCACGGGACACTCGCTCGAAGCTACAACACCTTTCTCTTGCTTCTTCCTATAATCCCACCTCTCATTGGACCGACTTCACACCAACTTGAATTGACCTTAGTAGCCCTGATTAACCAGCCTCTAATGTGCTCTTAATTTCGTCCCGTAGCAAGAGGTGAACCCGTAATTAATCGGCTTTCGCGCGCCGGAATAAGTTGGGGCCTAATAAAACACGGGTCTTCTTCACACGGGCGATGTTAGGTCGCAACATGACTCGAGAAAGGGCGTGTTCGGTTTTGCGTGACGCCAGGATCAACCCTTTGAGCTTTCCTCACATGCTTTGCATAGTTTTGTACTCAATTGGCTTGGCTGAATCTCATTTCATAGGTTTATAAGACCTCCAATTGATCTCCCAAGAAAAAGAAAACTTCCGTTATGTTCTCTGATGCCACCTTAAAGGTCTCTGCCACCTTAAAGGCTTGCTTTCATTCCATAATGTCGGCAATTACCGACCTAGACTTTGGAAATAAACTTAGAAAATACTTGAGAAATTCGATAAAGATTTTAATTAAAAAGATGTTAAATACTTGAGAAATTCCATAATGTCGGCAATTACCGACCCAGACATTGGTCGTTCTCTCTCACACGTTTTTTCCTTGTTAATGAAAAGAACAAAAAGAACGAAATGGGGTCCTTACACGAAAAGGAGCAAGCACAGAACATCATGAAAGTGGTGACAAGTTATTGAATTGAGGTAATCATGTCAATCAAATGTCAAGAATTAATCAAAAAGATGTTAAATATCGCACGCATTTTGCATTGTGATTGACTTTATCGGCCGAATATCATTTACTGAATGAGTCTGCACAATATTCGTTTCATATATTATTACTAAGAGTAATTGGTTCATTCACTGCATAAGATTGCCTAAAATGCTCCATTCCTTTCCTTTCCTTTCCTTTCCTTTCTCATTCATGTAGTTGAGGTCATATGCACGGATTTAACGTGATAAGTTTCCAAACAAAACGAATAGATACATAAGACTGCTTGTGTTGAGCTAGGTTTATCTAACGGAAAGTATTTAATATCAAGTGCACGGACACAATAGATAATTTTTTGAATATTTCAATTATCAAAGACACATGACTTTGGTACAAAAAAGAAAAAAGTTTAGTTTCTCAAAAGTTAAGGATAAACCCTTCGCATCAATCCTAACACTGTTTTGCTAATCCTTTTGGTTATGCATGATTGGAGATTAAAGAAAGAGATGAGTGGACTGCAGACCTAACCGAGGTCACAGGACTTAGGGGGAAACTGAAAAGGCTTGAGATAAAAAGGAAATATCATTAGTTAGCAATCATTGTAGCAAGTTCACAAACTCATCTGCTCGAAAACGTACTTATCGCTACTGGAGTTTATCTTATGTAGGAAGACGACCGAGACTCACAAAGCGCGGATCTCGTTTCGTTCTTAATCACTCGACACCCGAACACGTCGTGAAGTCAAGATCAGAAGGAAGTTATGCTTCATGAATCTTCAAACCCGAACGCGAAGTGCAACCGCCCTTTAAGCGACCAAGAGATCAGAGAGGGGAACGAACTTGTTCTCGACGTTCCATTCAAGACAAGTTGGACTGGCATACACGATTTGCAGGGTCTTTGTATCTTTCACGACGACAATCACTGAATGGCGGCACTAAATGAGAATGTAAAGGCATTTCTGTCCGATCGAAAACCATCATGAAGATCGAGCCGGAGGTTCTTTCCTCGGGGTTACGTTTTTTTAAATATCTAACACACTATTACTTTGCTTTTGATCTACCCTTAACATACCTAATTTCAAGGGCTTGAATTCCTTTCCCTTTTTTCGCCTAGTCATCATCCTAGAGCTCACGAACATGGGGAGGTGGGACAAGGCGATCGAGGCCCATCCCTGGCTTTTGTCCTCGTGGCTCCCCCACCATGTACCATCGCAACTCCACTAACCCTGAAAAGAAAATGATGGATCGAGTGGGAACGACTGCTAAAGTGGGAAAAAGCAAGCGTGTTAGTCAGTTCCATCAAAAGCGTGACCCCCTCATTTCTATTGCTAACTTAGTCATCATGAGCTAGAAGAGGGAGAGATCTCCAGAGCATTTTGCAATCCGGGGTTTTAGTAAAAACGTGGGAGACGATATTTTCTGGGCCATGGAAGATCTTCACAAGCCAATCGACGTAGCTTTCCGACATAGCCCTCCTAAGAAGACATTAATGGGGAGATCGAAGATCGCAAAGATCCACTTATGAACCATCGAAGAAGCTAGGAACATCTATGTCGATTCATTGTGAATATTTTCCATGCAAATCATTTTTGAGGAAATTAGTCGGTTTTCATTTGTTTTGTGGTTTAAAGAAATAAGAAAAGTAATTTTCTTCTTGTCAAAAGGGAAAGCTACGAATGTCATCTCATCATGAATATTTTCTATGCAAATCATTTTTTAAGAAACATGGTCGGTTTTCATTTGTTTTGTAGTCTAAAGAAAATGATTTCCTACTTATCAAAAGAGGAAGCTACAAACATCTATATCGACTCATCATAAATATGTTCCATGCAAATCATTTTCAAGGAAAGTTGTCAATTGTCATTTGTTTTGCAGTTTAAAGAAAGTGATTTCCTTCTTATCAAAGGGGGAAGTTAGGAACATTTATGTTGACTCATCATGAATATTTTCCATGCAAATCATTTTAAAAAAGAATGGTCAGTTTCCATTTGTTTTGTAGTTTAAGGAAAGCAATTTCTTTCTTGGTAGAAAAGGAAGTCGTTTTCCCCCGATCTAAGAATATTTTTTTTTTTTTTTTAGTTTTCAGTCCAGGGAAAATGTTTCTGTATATCGATTAGTTTTTCGTCATCCAAATACCTAAAAATCAAAAAACATTCTCTCAAAAACAATTTTATTTCATGCAAACGGAACCTAAGAGTGAAATCATTTGGATTCATGCACATATTATCTTAGCAATACAATGCTTTTGCACACTCTCATGCAACAACATAATCTCCTTATTGACGTCAATTATTTACTTCATCTTCTTTTTTAACATACGGCATGTTCCGATTAGTTACTTAAAGAGTGAAGCCTTGTTAGGCTCATTTCCTTCACTAATAGCCGCCTATGACACTATTATGTAAAACCGAATAATTTCGCCATCTTCGTACGTGTAACATCCTCAAACGGGGCATAGAATTCTCATTCTTGCCTTAGTTAGGTTAAGGCCGCCCTAAGCACTCCTTTTCCTAATTTGTCTCAAGGTTGTGAAGGTGGCCAATAGGATCCATACCACAACCAAGATTATTGCTATTTAAAGAAAAGATACGGATCGGATACGATGAGTAATTGTCTAAGACAATCGATTGAGGCCATAAACCTCATAGTGCTCCAACTGCACTTTATTCTAAATTGCTTCATTTATGTAAGAGATTATTTTAAGAGCTAGGGTTTTATGGAAAAGATTTTATGCTGCAATATCCACCATCAAACCTCAAATCCCTCCGTCTCTTGCCATACACGTCTCCAACCCTAGTTTCTTGTGGCCTATGCTAGGTGTCTTTTTCTTCTTCCTCTTTAATTTGTTGATGAGTGTTACTTGGGCTCGGGACATGTATGGTGGGTGGTTAAGTGGACAGAGACCTCCACCCATAGGTCTGAACATTATTTATTTTGCTAATTTATTCATTTGGCTAACTTTACTTATGAATGGGGTTGAATTAGAATACATGGTAACAGCTAAAAAGGCAGACACGAGAGGGTTGTCTTGATTCGAGCACGCCTAGATGTTTAATTTATTAAGTTGAACTTTATGTCTCTGGAGTGGAAATAGTTAGGTGGATGAATTTGGTCTTGTACAGAGACGTTCGTGAAGACAAAATCACCCTGTCTGAGAAAGTGATTCATGCAACCATATGATTCCAATGAGGTGGAATCCATCTCAAAAGAAATTAATACCGACTTTCACCAACCTCGTCTGCCGGGCAAGACATGAGCTGAAATCAGGGTGCATGGCGTAAGCATAAGATTATTTGCACTCGAATCGTTCAAGGAATCAAATCCGCGCCATTACTATCCAGTTCCACACACGACCCATAGCTAAAGCAGGCCTATAGGATAGGGAACCAAATCTATATAAAGACACGGGTTGATTTCCTTGTGTGATTCGCATTCGCTTTATTGACATGCGGTCGGCACACTCACCATTCTAGTATTTGTATCATAAGCATAGGATACATTCTCATTAACGTTAAGCAATTTTTTTTTCAATTTTTATACCGAGCCGAAAAGAGAAAAGGTAATAATAATAATAATGGCAATATACACAGCTGGCTCACTTTTATTGGAGGGGAAAAAATCCCGTGGTTAATTATAGGGTGTGGCTTAGCTGACCGTCCTCCATCAAATGACGGAGTGATGGTTGACTTTTCAACCGGTTTCCATCTTTTATCCTATTTTTCTTTTCTTTTTTGATTTTTATGTTTTCTTATTGCAAGCATAAATTGAGAGATAAAATCACAAAATGGCCGACACAATCAAATTTTATGAATATGATGAAGAAAAAATAAATTAAATATCAAAATATAGATAATTACAAGTAAAAAATATTATCACCTACTAAAAAGAAATCTTTAATGTCATTAATAGATATATAAAAAAAACACTTGAAACGTTGGCTTTGCAACTAATAATAAAATCATTGTGCAATAATTTTTTTTTTTTTTTTTAGGGTAAGACTTTTAACCCAAGGATCTTTACAGCAAAATAATCTTGGCACCAACAAAACTTGCACTCATAGTGACAAACAAGTCATAAGGAGTGGAAGGGTGTCGAGAGTAAAATAAAAGCGGGAAAGCCAAAACTATGGCAACCCTCAAACAAACTCTACAAAGAAAGATCTGACACCTCGGAAGAGAAAATAAGGGGATCAAGTCCCCAGCTTCTTTGAATCCTCCTATTCCTTGGCGTGTCTACCATATTGCTAAACGTAATAGCCTTGTCCTTAACAGCTTTGACGAGATGCATTTGCAGTGCAGGCACAAACAGAGCTTGGCTCTTGAAGAGGATGTTGTTCCTCGTCTTCCAAATTACATGACAAAGGGCCCCAAAGGCAAACTGGGCAATACAATGCACGAAATCATTGCCGGAGAGATATTTGATGGCCCATTGTAAATTTTCCATCCACGACCTATTTTGCCAATGGAGATTGCATCTTGCAGCCTAAAACATAACAAGACCACAATAATATGGCAGCCAAAAAATAGATGATCATAGAATCTGGCCTTAAGTTACAAAAAGCACAATCGCCATCAGCAATCCTACCATAGGAAAGTAAAAGAACCTGAGTAGGTAACCGGTTTCTGGTGATGAGCCAGAGATGGAACCGGTACCTAGGGGCGATAGTTTTGTTCCAAACAAAGGAGGACCACAGGACCAAGCATTTCTTTGGACGAATGGCTTCCCAAGCAGAAGCAACCGAGAAGGATCCTAAGGAGTGTTCCAGCCAACAGAATCAATCTGGGTGCTGCATTAGTACAAGGAGGGTATAAGTCCACAAATCCATGATGGCCTTGGTGGGTTGGTGGCTTGGGTCCAAGAAAGCATTTGTTTCTTCGTATGACCCCAATTTGAAAGAGTGCCTCGATATTTCCCTATTTTCTCAAATGATATGCACTCTTAATTCTGCTGCAATATTCGATCTCAACTCCTAAAAAAAAAAATTCCCCAAAAAAAAAAAAGCTCGATTTATTTAGATTGATGGACTAACCTAATACAAAGTAGTACTGGTATAAAACATTTGTGAGATTCTAAGCTATCCTAATTGTACCATCGAAAAAGAAGATGGCATCTTCTACAAACAAGAGATGTGATAGTGTAGGGTAGTTTGAATTCAGTTGAATATCATTTATACTTTTGTATGTCAATGCTTTAGTCATGAGGAAAGATAGAACATTAGCCATGATAATAAATAGGTAGGGAGATAATGGATCTCCCTATCTAATTCCTCCGATTGGCTAAAAGATCTCACAAGAATCTCCATTAACTCTAACATTGAAAGATACCAAAAAAACACAATGTTTGACTAGCAAGACCCATTTCTCACAAAATCTCATTCTCAGCACAGTCACCAAGGAAATCCCATTCAAACCTATCGTAGGCTTTCTACATATCCAATTTAAGGATTGCCTGAACTTTCCGTTTTCTCTTTCTAACCTCTTGAGCAATAAAAATGTTGTTTTGGATTTGTCGTCCTCTTACTAAAGCAATTTGTTCAGGAAATATAATTTTTAGAATCCAGGGTTTAAGCCTATCAGCCATCACTTTGGAATTATTTCATAATTAAATTGCAAAGACTAATGGGTCTATACTTAGAAATACTCTCAATATTTTTTACTTTTGGAATAAGAGTAATATGAGTCTTGTTAAACTCGGGATCAAATGTACCTTGGTTAAAGAAAGAGTCCATTCTGAAAATATCCTTATGAATTATCGACCAATTACTCTGATAGAATAAAACATATAATCCATCCTGGTCCTTGTGCTTTTGTCACTCTCATTTGAAAAACAATTTTTCTCACTTCTTCCCTGGTTATATGCTTAATGAGGGCCTCATTTATCACATTAGTCACCATCCACGAGCATTGTTCTAACACAGGCTAATAGTATCTACTTCCAATTGAGGTATACAAAGATTTATAAAAACTTGTGATGTGTTGTCTGAGGGTATACGGATTCCAACTCTAGTTATGCTCATCAAGCCGTAGCATAGAAATTTTGTTGTGTTGTCTCCTCTAGATCGTGGTAACATGAAAATACTTTGTATTCTTATCCCCCAATTTCAGCCAATTAATCTTGGATTGCATGCCCCAAAACATTTCTTCTTATCCCTATAAGATTTTAACATGTTCAACAGTTCTCCTATACTCTTCCCTACTTGATGTTTCTTCTACCGTATTCATTAAGTTTGTAAGTTTTAGTCTAAGTAAATCAATTTATTTGGATGCATTTTTAAAAGACTTTTGACTCCACATCGCTAATTCTACCGCTACTTTTCTTGTTTTGCTAACAATATCCAGCTAGTTCCCCATTTCGGTCCTCCAAGCATTTCTAACCAATTCTCCACACTCAGGATTTTCTAACCAGAATGCTTCAAATATGAATATCTTCTATTTTCTAGTCTTGACTAAATCCAATGACCGGATAATCGAACAATGATTTGAGCCAATAGTAAGAAGAGCATACGCCTCATCATTAGGGAATTAAACTCTCCATTTCATGTTACATAGTGCCCTATCAAGTTTCTTTTTTACTAGCTCATCACCATCTCGATTGTTGGTCCATGCAAACGCACAACCTTTGCTTTCCATATCCATTAGAGAACATAAATTCACAAACTCCCGAAAGCCATAATCTTGTACTTATCAATGTCATGTCTTTTAAACTTCTCCCACTAGTACAAAACTTCATTAAAATATCTTATGCCTAATAACGGAAGATTATAAGAAATGTTCTTAGAGCGCAAGATATTCCATAGTCTAATCCTCTCCTAAATGTTGATAGATGCATGCAAAAAAAAAAAAAAAAAAATCTCATCACTACTCCACTATCAAGAACCTTACATAGCACCTCAATACACTTTCCAAAGTTAAATTCCACATCTACTTTCACCTCCTCATCTCATAGTAGTGCAAGTCCTCCCCCAATCCTAACCAGATTAATAATAACTAAAGAATTATACTAAAAACTCTTTTTAACTCAATCCATCACGTCTTCATTATTCTTGGTTTCCATAAGGAAGACCAAATTAGGCCTCTCACGAGCCACTATGGCTCTAAGATGCTAGACTATCAAGAGAGTGCCTAAACCTTGACAGTTCCAACTTAAAAACTTCATGTCTTCTTTAGTGACTTATTAGGCTAGTCACTAAAGCCCCTTTATGAACCCCTTTTCCACACCTAGATTGGTGTGTCAAGAAGTTTCTCATCATCGATTAAATTCACCAATGATCCCTTCTTCAGCGTTTCTTATTTTTTGTAGCTCGTGTGTTCAATTCTATTTTTCCTATTTTAGAGTGCCTAACCCCTTTTCCATGCTCTGATAGGATCAAAAACAGCTCTTATGTTTGCTGCATCATTTTTCCCTAGTTTGGAGTTGCATATTTAGACATTCTTACATCATCAACTAGCTCATTTGCCACTAGAGTATATATGACTAAAGCTTTGTTGTTTGGCCTTGAATAATTGCTACCCAAATTCTCACTGATAGAGGAATTAGGTGAATCCGGCACAATTTCCTCTTCCCCTATAAAAAGATCAATATCACCATAAAATACTTTCCAACATGAATTGAATTCTTTCACTTCCACCTTGCGCCACAAGTCGTATCTTCCCAATTTAGCTTGGGCTAATCCAATCTCCTCATAAGGTATTTTTTGACAAAAATTTGCATGATGTCCTATACACCCATATGAGTAATAGAAATGTGGTAGCCTCTCATATTTAAAATCTATCTACCATTTTTTTCCACCCACATTAATAACATTAACTATTTTGAGGGGATTTAGTAGGTTCAGCCTCACTTTTGCTTCCCCATGAAAGCTATTGTTTCTTGCTTCAATTCTAATTTCCTCCACTGTACCTAATTTTGTAGCAATCCTCCTCATAGAATCCTCCAATACAGCAACTCAAGGAAGTCCCAGAAAATAGGGGTGTCAAAAAAATCCGACCTGACCCAACCCGACCCAAACACGACCCGAACACAAAACAAGTTTGGTACATGTTTCGAGTCTTGATATTGTTCGGATAACAAATATAAAACAAGCGAAATACATGTTTCGGGTCAGTTCAGGGTCGAAACATTGTTCGACCCGAAACACATTAACACCCCTATTCCAAACAAGCCAACAAAAGACATGTTTTCGAAAACCCCTCCGATCGACGCGCCTCCGCATCACCGTCGCCGTCGCCACCCCTCATCTCAACACTGGAACCCTAGTCGTCGCCGAATCAGTCGATCGTTGCCATCCATCGCTGAAAACCCCTTAGGTCCGTGCTTCCATCGATTTCTTGATCCGCAAGGTCGCTCTCTTAGGGCTCTGATTTGAGGTCACTCTCTTCGTTCGAGCTTGCTTCTTTTTTAGCTGCGTGGGGCTCGAATTGTTTTCCTTTGGAGCGACTTGGTCTCTCTCTTTCTGTGGAGAATTGGCTCTTGTGGTAGGTTGTGCTGGGAGGGTGGGGGGATTGGGTCTGAAGTCGCATCGCGTAGGGTTTCGAGTTCTCGAAAGAACATCAAAAAACGATGCCAAAGTCCACCCCCATGGGTTCATCCAGTTGAGAATTCGACACTCTTGGGAAGGCGATAATGTTAGTTGCGTGAATCTCTACATACCCAAGTCTGTGGACCATCATAGTGTTTGGTAGATTCTTCTAAGTCGGCAGGGCTGCCCTGTTCTGGTCTTTTGCTTCTGGGCCTCGCCTAACCGAGGGACTGGGCTTGTGTTTGCCTGTAATCCTTGCAGAAACGATCAGTTTCCTTCCTCAAAGCTCCGAATGGATTGATCTTGTAGAGATATTCATCAATTTACCCTCATTGTTGCCTCTTGATGTGTCTTTATCTTGTAAGAATTTATGGGTGTCGGTTTAAAGTGAAGCTTGCCTAATACGGGAAAATGGGTTCATGTATATGAAATGGCATAACGAAGATTCCGTATTAATTCTGCGGAAAATGTGACTACTTTGAACGTCTCTCTTTTGAAAAGTTTTTATCTTCTTTTCTGCTATTCTTTTATTAATTATGTAATCGAAATTTAATGGGTGAATGTGATTGTTAATGCTACTACTTTTATAGTTCCTAAGACAATGTAGTTTTATGCAGCAATTTCTGCATCATAGAAGGGCCCAAGACTATGCAGGATTTCGTGCAGATGCAGTTGCAGGAAATTCAAGACAACATTGGTAGGTTTTGTTTCCACTGAATTATGGTGCATATCATGAACAATGGACTGCTTCAAATGTGGTCATAGGGCTATTGCTTAGATGAATGATATATTGGGGAACTGGAAAGTGCTACCTCTTTTTCACAGTAAATGTGGCTCTTTCTAGGCATAAAATAGCATCCTAGTGACTGATACAAAGGGTATTTTTTCGTTTGCAAAAGGAGAAAAAATCTTGGATAAATGTGGGAAGCTGTAAAAGGTTGGTTAAATGTTACATTATGAGTGTGCTTTAGAGTACTGCTCCATGACTGAATATGAGTTCTTCAGTCATGGATGTTTGTTGCTTTGCAAGACCTAAACTCCTCTCTTGCACTTCATAAGACTTCTGTTTTGTCCTTTTTCTGTCACTGGGGCTTTTGGTGCTGGAGTTTGGATTGAAGGAGGATAAGTAGCATGAACAGAGAAAAGATGATAATTTTTTTAACTTGCATACATGTGGAATTATACTTGGAAATGTAAGATTGTACTCACTCTATACCTTTCATAACTTCAATCAAGTAATAATGGTGGGATCGAACTTAGGAGGTTCATTCTTAGGGGGTAGTCATGGATCCTGCTTTATTTATTATTTTCTTATTTCCTTTTTGGCGAGACTCTATGTCCATCACATAAAAATTGTCATATGCTTACTACAGCATGTCTGTTAATTCTAGGATGACTACCCTTTCATTCTTCTACAGTGTTTTGTTTAGGAAGAAAAGAAAATGTAAAGGAAATTCCTCTTTGATTTTTCCTATTTTATGGGTGCATTAGTCTGAAAGGATAACTAACTCAGTGGCTTCCTTTTCCAGGTGTATTCCTTATAGATATAGAAAATCTATAGACTGTACCAGTGACACCGATGAAAAGATTGTTGAGGTGCTCATGATCAATTCAACTAATGGATTAGGTCTTTTGTTTCTAAAGGTATACTGCTAATTATACTATTTTCTGAATACAGTGGTCCTGTGTATTGATCCTGATAAGGGTATCTAGAGCTTTGTATTGGATAGAAAATGTTCAGTCGTCGGTTGTATAGATGCTTTTGTTGTGTAACATTGCAAGTGAGGAGCTGAGAATATTGCTAACCACATTTTCTCATTCGAAAGAACAGTTGCAAAGATGTGATAATTATTGCAAGGCTTTTTCCTTTCCAATTTCCTTCAATTGGAAAATTTGTATTTATCCTGTCATGGCATTTCCAAGGACTAAGATTTTCTTGTATTTACCTGAGGAAGACATGAGTGTAGCTAGGAATATCGAAGATATATTTCACACATACTCTCTGCTACCCCACGCCCCCTGCCCCCCTGGGCTTTTCTTTTTTCTCCTCCTCCTCTATTGTCTCCATGGATATGATTCACTTTTGTCCTTGTCAACTATTATATCTAATGGCCTTTGTGCTTTTGTTTTCAACTTTGAAATATTCTACAGTAGTGCCGGTGATTTTTCTCTCAGCCCTTAAATATCATCTTCTAGGGTTGCTCTGTGTTTGAAGATTTTCTGAGCTGATATTACCAGGGGGGAAAAGGAGAAAAATTGTGCTGAATCAAAGGTACAAACTAACCATGTGTTTCAATCTTGCAAAGAAATAGTAATACTTATAATTTGCAACAGAAGATGAACCCATGACTATTTTTTTTATGCCTTCCGAATGCTGACTTACTATAAATTATTTGCAGCCTCTAAGTGTTATAAATAGAAGAATTGCTAGATGTCTTCAGCGGGGGATTTTAATGTTACAAATAGAATGAGGAGATTTACAATGTGGGAGCATTTTAAAGAGATTACTGGTCAAGAAAAGGCTGAGTGTTTATATTGTAGCACCATTTATTGGTTGTGCTAGTGGTCAAGGGACTAGCTCAATGCATCATCATCTAGCTAGATGTAAGGAATATCCATATGCAGACGTTAGAAAAAGGCAAAAAAGTGCCTCGAGTCAAGTTGTTGGGGGTGGTAGTTTATCGGGTCCTTAGAAATTTGATCAAGATACTAGTAGAAAAGAATTAGCGATTATGTTTATTCTTAGTGAGTTGCCTTTTTAAGTTGGTAGAGCATGAGGGATTTCATCGATTTATGAATAGAATTCAGCCAAAATTCTTAATCCCATCACGCAACACATTGAGGCATAATTGTTATGATTTATATATGGAGGAAAGAAGCAAATTGAAGGAATATTTCTTCAAGACATCTCCTAGAGTATGTCTAATAACTGACACATGGACATCTTGTCAAAACTTAAGTTATATGTGTCTGACTGCTCATTTTGTTGATGCTGATTGGAAATTGCATAAGAAGATATTAATTTTTTGTCAAATCCCAGGTCATTCTGCTGAGATAATAGGAAAAACAATTGAGAAATGTTTGACTGATTGGAGGATTCATAGTGTTTTTCTATCATTGTAGATAATGCTAGCTTGAATGACTTGGGAGTTTAATACCTGAAAAAGATATTTAACTCTTAGAACCCTCTGTTGTTAAGAGATGAGTTACTCCATGTGGGGTGTTGTGCCCATATATTAAGTTTGATTGTTAGAGAGGAATTAAAAGACATAAATGATTCAATTGCTAGAATACATTCAGCCGTACGTTATGTGAGATCTTCCCCTAGCAGGCTAAGAAAGTTCGAGGCTTTTGTTGAGTTAAAAAATATTGAGTCGAATAGTCTTGTATGTTTGGATGTGGAAACTCGTTGGAACTCAACATATTTGATGTTGGAATCAGCTTTGAACTCAACAATATGGAATTTCGGAATAGCAATTATGCCCAATAGGGGTGAGCGCGGTTCCCGGGTTACCCGAGAACCGGAACCGAACCGGAGGAGGGTCCAATTCGGTTCCCGGTTCCAAGGGGACCGGTTCCGATTCTCGGTTCCTTTTTTCTGGGAATCAAAACCGGAACCGATTTCGGAACCGGATTACTTAAGGCTTCAGAAAAAGAACCGGACGCCCCATCCCCAACGTTGCCCCCCCCTCTCTCTCTCTCTCTCAAGTCTTGACCTCGATCCCGCATGGCGCACGTTCCCTCGCCCCCTTCACCGGCGTCCCCCGAGCCACCGACCATCTCCGCGCCGCACCACCGCGTCTCCACCTGCGAAACCCGCGAGTGCTACTAGCGGTCCGATCTTCCACCGCCCTGCAGCCGTCCGAAGCGCCGCCCCCCGTCGCTGTTCCCATGCCCCGCCTTGCTGGACCTGGTCACTGTCGCTCCACTAGCGCCGACGCCTGCTGCAGCCACGACCCAGTGCCGCTACTCCTGCTCTACCCGCTGCAACCCCTAGCTCCGCCAGCTATCCCTCTCACCCACGAGCTCCGCCACGCAGCAGAACGCCTCCACGTCCCTACTCACCCGCGATTACCGCCGGGCTCTTCGCTGTCCCTGCTCTACCGCCGATGAGCTGCTGCTGCTGCTTGAATTGCAAGCCGTCCCTGCTCTGCCGGATGCCGGTGAGCTGTTGCTGCTTGAATTTCGTTTTTCGTCTCTTGGTATTGTTCTTTCTCTTTAGTTGCAGGGGGGTCTGTTTCCATGTTGAGGGGGGCTTTGTTTTTCGTCTTTTGGTTGCAATCTCGTGCTTTTGGCTGTTATCTGTTCATGGTGATGATTCGCTGTGTTTATTAAATCATTTGTCTTTGAATTATGTTGACATAGTCTGTCAATGTTCTTTTATAGATGAATGTTTTAGTATTTTCCATTGTATCGATGTATTACTATCTATTGCAGATTGATTCTTCAACAATTCTAATTGTGTAGGATCTAGAAAATGATGGTGTCTTCATTGGTAGAAGATGTTAATTCCTTACTTAATAGGAGTCTCATTACAAGAGGTTACTAGATGCACGTCTTGTAGTGATTCTGAGCAAGCAGTTTCATCCTCATGATCTTAGTGAACTGAGGATTTGATGGATAAGGTGCAAAACCTTAAATGTTAATGGCCTTGTCCCACTCTTGATCCGTTGACAAACTTTGGTATACATGCTCTACAAACTTTGTGCAATCTATAATTATGATGTAGTTGTTTTTTTATTTTTGTTTTGGTAATCACGAATTGTCTCCCCTAAAAACCGTTGGAAAGAATGCTCCTAGATTAATATATATGAATCTTTACTATTACATTTTCAAATTTAAAACTCAAAGCATCAAGTAAGATCAATTATCATCCTTTTTAAAGCTATTGATGCACGAAGTTTGTGATTCATCTTGTTTTGGAGTGTATATGAGCTAATTTTGTGCACCATAACCCTATTATGGTATATATGTAGAGAAGTTGTTCGATGCTTTTGTAATGAACAGCGAAAAAATGAAAAAATAAAAGAGAGGAACTTCTATGTCTTGTTTCTTTTTCACTTGAGTTTTTCTCCTCTTTCTCAAGGAGGGGAATTTGGTTCCACTGCATAGTATAATTAGGTCTAGATAGCCCCTAAGGGACTTATATGTCTTGTCCTTGACGATTATTCGTTCTTGACACTTCCTTGATTTGCTGGTATGAATGGAGTCTCATTTCTCTACTAAACATTATTGTTCTAGTGGTGTTTCATTTCTAGTTTGCTATTTATTTTGAAATTTCTAATTATATTCTATTATTGTTGTGTAGTGCGAAGTTAATGTATCAAGATAACACGTCAATGGAGGTGGAGGGACGTGAGCAGATGACTCCGATTACGGAATTGGAGTTTTCTGGCAATGAAATTGAATAAGATGCACCCCCTACCTTGAGTGCCACAAATAAGGTATCCGATTCTCATCTTTCTCATGATAAGAGATATACATCTGAATGCTGGAATCATTATTCGAAAATCAGTGATAATGATGGAAAATATATCAAGTGAAGTGCATTCATTGTGGGTCCATGCTTAAGTACCGTATTGCTAACGGTACTTCTGCAATGAGGAAGCACTTGACCACATGCAAGAGATTTCCCCGTAATCTAAATAAGAGGCAGAAATTCTTTGCACCACGTAATGTCAACATGGCTGGCAAGGCAGGAGAAGATTCTAGGTTTGGTAGCGTCTTATCGACATGGTCATTTAATCAAGAACGTAGTAGGCACATGCTTGCTCGGTTTATCATCCTTGATGAGCAACCTTTTTCCTTGGTTGAGCGTGTTGGATTTCATGAATATGTTACTGAGTTACAACCTCTCTTCAAACATGTATCACGTTTCACAGTGGCAAAAGATTGCATGAAGTTGTTTTTATGTGAAAGAATTTCTTTGAAGAATTATTTTGGAAAGATTAATTCTAGGATCGCACTCACGACTGATACATTAAGTTCCAATCAAAATCTGAATTATTTGTGTCTCACTGCACATTTTATTGATGAAAATTGGAAGTTGCATAAAAGAATTATCAACTTTGTGGTGATGCATAGTCACAGGGGTAGGGAGATTGGGAAAATTGTGGAGACATGCATTGAGGAGTGGGAAATAGAAAAAAAGGTGTCCACAATTACCGTAGATAATGCTAGCTCAAATGATGTTGCAATTGGCTATTTGAGGGATAAACTTTCCAAACAAAGGTCGTTGATATTAGATGGTAGTGTTTTGCACATGAGGTGTACAGCTCATATATTAAATTTGATTATGAGATATGACTTGACTACGGTACGTGACTCCATTGCACGTATCCGAAATGTGGTTAGGTATGTAAGGAGTTCCCAAGGATTTCAATCTTGCATTGAGAGAGAAAAGATCACTTATAAGAGTTCGGTAGTCCTTATGTTAGACACCGCCATAAAGTTCATAAAAGCTTTCGAAAGGATGGAAGATCCCGATCCATATTTTGTAAATGAGCTAGATCATGAAACTCCTAGGATGATTATTGGGAAAATGCTATTATTCTTTCGAATTTTCTAAAAGTATTCTATGATGCTACCAAGAAGATGTCTGGGACTTTATATGTTACTTCAAATAATTATTTTGAATGGATAGCTCTTTTGTATAGATATTTGAAAGACGTGGTCAATACTTCAGATCCTAAGCTTCAAGCTATGGGTGTGAAAATGAAAGAAAAAGTTGACAAATATTATGAAAGCTTGGATAAAGTGAATATGATGGTGTTGATTGCGGTTGTGTTAGATCCTAGAGCCAAGTTAAATTATGTGAGATTCTTGTATGGACAAATTTATGATGATGAATCAAAGATTGAAGAGATGCATTGCAAGATGAAGGATACATTGGAGCATTTGTATGAATTTTATGAGCAATCTTCTCTTATTTCAAGTGATCAAGATTTTTGTGGCCATAATTTGGGTGCAAGTAGTAGTAGTTCCAATTCACAACCCGATACGGGTGGTAGTAAAGAACTAAAGATGTATGACGCCCAAGATTGGAAGAAAATGTTTTTTTACTCGAACGAACAAGGGCGTGATAACAACAAATCCGAGCTTGATGAGTATCTCCAAAAAAAATGAAAATGATCTTAGTCTTGACATTTTGATTTGGTGGAAGACTAATGGCTCAAAATATAAAATCCTTTCTTTGATAGCTCGAGATATTTTGTCCATTCCTATAACTACCATTGCTTCAGAATCAACTTTTAGTATATCGGGTCGTGTGCTCGATGGCTTTCGAAGTTCTTTAACTCCAAAAGTAGTGGAAGCTTTGGTTTGCACTCAAGATTGGTTGAGAGACGTTCGTGTACCGCTTGATGTTGAAGAGTGCATTAAGAACGCAGAACAATTTGAGTGAATATCTTTATATATTGTAATTCTGTTTATATATCTGATAAGTGAATATTTTATTTATTCTCTTCTTCTTCTTTTTCAGATATGATTGGTCTTAATGCGGAGATTATCGTTGATAAATAAAGTTGGTGGTGTCGCATATGCAATGAGTCCAGCAGTTGAGAAGTCAAGCAAGGTTTTTTGTTGGCATGCTATGGAATAGATGAATATTTGAGATCTTGTTGGCACTTTTGGTTTTTCATGTCCTTAGTGTATTTTGCTTTATCATTTTCATTTGACTCAGCCGATAAGGCATATGGCATATGGCAAATGTGACGATTTAAGCTTTAGTGTACATATATTGACATATGTGGACACAATAATTATAGTTAATCAAGCGTCTCCTTCTTATTGGTTTTGATTATGTATGTCTAAATTATTGGCAGTTGGCATTGGTATGTTTTCCAAGATGTGGGAAGTTACCGTAGAGTAGAGTATGCGCGTACGTTGTAGTTCAAATTTGAAAATGACAAAAAAAAAAAAAAAAGGAACCTATTGAAACCTGGAACCGACCCTGGAACCTGTAACAGAGTAGGTTCCAAGTTCTCGATTCTGACGGGTAGGTTCCAGGTTCCAAAAAACGAGGAACTTGTACCCGAGGGTAAGTTCCAGGTTCCAGAAGGAACCGAACCGGAACTCGGAACCGCTCACCCCTAATGCCCAAGAGCTTTCCAAGGGGAAAGGGTTGCTAACTAGTAAGAATTGGAATTATGCATGTCACTTTCTTCCTTTTCTGAAGTTGTTCTTTGATACAACTATAAAAGTTTCAGGTTCTTCTTATGTCACTAGCAATAATATGGCGAAGGACGTGTATGGAATTTATATGATGATTGAGAGATATTGTGGAAATGAGGACCAAAGCTTGCGAGAAATAGCTCAAAGAATGAAAACAAAATTTTATAAATATTTTGGCAATGTAAACAACATAAACCTCACTTTATTCATTGCTTGCATACTTGACCCACAACATAAGTGGGACTATGTGAAGTGGATGATTAGTCATGTTTATGAAAGCAAGAAGGCAGAAACTTTACAAGAGAAAGTGATAACATCTTTGACATTATTGTTTGAGTAATATCGCACGGGTGTATACCCTCAAAGCAACTTGAGGCTAGAGAGCACAAGGATGGTAAGCATGTCAAGATCCCCAGTGGTTGGTGCTGATATTATGACTGAAATGTATTTTAGCCAAACTGGACAACAATATTTGGATGAAAAATCATAACTAAACAAATACTTGGAGGAAGCATGTGAACATTATAACTCTAAATTTGATATATTAAGTTGGTGGAAAGGAAATTCATCGAGATATCCTATACTTTCTACTGTTGCTTGAGATATTTTGGCCGTGCCCATCTCGATTGTAGCATCGGAGGTGACATTTAGCATGGGAGGTCGTGTGCTCGATGTGTTTCGTAGTTCCTTTACCCCAACCATGGCGAAAGCTCTTATATGTGCTCAAGATTGGTTACGATCCGCGCCACTTTTACGTTCAATTGAGGAGGACTTAGAAGACCTTGAAATCTTTGAGTCGGGTGAGAAAATATGATTGTAGAATATTTATACCTTTCTTTATTTTAATGCATATGTTAGTGTTCTCATTTTTCTCATGAATTTATTGTAGAATTGCCAAATATGACCACGGAGTCAAGCTCGATGTTGACTTCTCTCGATGATTGACGTATTAGAGGTAAGTATTTTATAATATGCAACTTGTGTAAGTCCTACTTCTCTTTTTGCACTCTTAACAATGCTGCCCTTCCTGATGCGACATCTGAAGTTTTGAGTGATGAACAGCTCGCTCGCTAGTTAAGTGTAGGTCTTGATGGACAAAATTCTTCTGAGAATGTGCTGCCACCATGACTATTTCCCAGTTAGAGACATGCATAAGCAAGCTTGTCATCAAGAAGAATTATTTGACTCGAATGGGAAACTTGTTCTGCTGTAACCACAAGTTTATGATCAGTTCTGATGCAAATGACTTTGCAGGATGGACCACTAGTTTGTCTGCTTATGAAAGCGTTGTGGATTCAAATAACTCTTTCTTTAATGTTGTTATTGAGATGACTAATGTTGGTCACGGTATGTTGTTATGTTCTAGCTATTCTTGCCTCTAGGCGTTTCTCTGTTTTTCTTTTAGGTCATTTGCAAAAAATCATTCTCACCAACTTAGGGCTTTCCTTATTCCCTTTGGCAAAAACTCGATCGTGTAAGAAAGCCTAGATAATGAGGCTTGAAATTCTAATCATGTATTGCACCAAAAAGCAGAGCACATGCAAGATATCATGGGATTGCTCTTTAAATACATTGACATCTTACACCAGTCTGGCGTTTGTGAGTGGATTTATGACGAGGTATGGATCCAAAATACCTATTTACCTACATTTTGTTTGTGGAATCACTTAGTCAAGAATGAGAGAATTGATTATTGGGCCAAATTTTGGACTTTCAAAAATTTGTTGTAATTGGCAAGAGTTGACCCTTCTTCGTCTCATACCATTCTTTTAGTGTATTAGGGACTATGAGTTGCAAATATGATAAATTCCGGATACTACCTGTGGCCCTTGCGTGTATTTACTCATTTCTACATTATACATTAGCTAAGGAGGTAATTGGCTGGTGTATGGAATATTACAGCGACGATGCTAGCCAAGAATCCTGATGCTCCGCATTGCAGCATTTTCATAATTGGGAACTTGAGGTTACATGCATTCGAGCTTCTTCTATACTTTGCTAGATACAGTTTCTATCAAATGTTGTCAGAGCAAGTCTCTTAGGGGACATTCACATTATCAATTGTATTAGTTAAATAAATAATAGCCTATAACAATTGCGAGAAGTCGCGAACAACGATGAAGATGAATGCCCCCGTTCGACTCTCACCTGAACAAATAGAAAAAAGGGAGGTGAAAAAAAAAAAAAGGAAAACCCGGAAACCCAACCTGACCCGAATTTCCGATGCGAGTTTAATGTGTTTCGGGTCAAGTCAGGTAACATCAAAACCCGACCCGACCCGACCCATTTACAACCCTACCAGAAAATGCACCCAAAATGCATAATGAGAAAAACCATAACAATGCTCCGAAACATTGGGGTCACCTTTTTTTCTCTTCCGTCGAATTCAAAGTGAATATGAAAAACCCAAGTTCTATGACTTCACATTTGACAACCTCTAATTTCCATGCTTTCTTCATTGTGCTTAAAAATGCTTGGAAATTAACATTTGGTTTAGAGAACAACTTTCCATAAAGTAAGAGTTCGCTTTCCTATTTTTATTTTTCAGGCCCTTTTGCATCCAAATATATGACTTCATCTTCTGCTCACAAGTCATCGATCCTTCCGCAAAGTGCCATCATCCGAAGGTGGTTTTCATCTATGCCTTCCATACTTGATCAATTGGAGATCGATTGTATGACGATATTAATGGCATAAGTTATTAGGGCTTCTGTGTTGCTAGATAGATATATGGGTTTGGGGTATGGAGTGAAGAGAGCCCTAGCTGTGTGAGATAGCAGATTTGAAGGTCATTTGGAGAGGAAATTCCAAGTATGGGGTGTAAAGCAAAGAAACTGGATCAGAAAGGGGTAGAACAGTAGGATGTTGCTACATTGAAAGAATAGCTGAAGGGAACTGCTTCCTGTCGTTTCATTCTTCAAGCTTCTTTGATTGCTAGGTTCGTAAAGATGTTGTGTGGATTTTGTATTGAATGAGAGTGAAAGGAAAGGGGATACCTAATCAGGTGGAGGCAAGATGCGCTCAGCCATTTGCGATTGCTTCAAGAAATTGGGATTGGAAAGTTAGGGTTTCAAAACAAGGGTAAACTATCACCTTAAGGGATAGAGAGGAACTCACACAAGGTGAGGATTGAATGGCTCGGATTGTTGTATACATTCATTCAACCAGTAGACACTATGACATAAATTTCCAAAAAATTCTACATAATTATTGAAAAATCATTTGGAAACACCATACCATGCTATCCAAATTCATGGGAGAGTCAACATGCGGGCCCTCTTACAATTATATTTTTTACTTGTAATTATTTATTTTTTTGGTATTTAATTTATTTTTTCCTTCATCATATTTTCAAAAAAAAATTGATTATGTGGGTTATGATTTTATCTCTCAATTTAAGCTTGTAATAAGAAAATAAAAAAATAAAGAAGGGGGCAAAAGATGGAAATCGATTGAAAAAGTCAACCGTTTTCCATCCAAAATGTGCGGTCCTTAGCCGACTGTCAATCCGTCATTTGATGGAGTGACGGTCAGCTAAGCTTTTTCCTTAATTATATTTCCATTTACTTAAATACAGCCTACTTCGTCGACTTACATTGGAATTTCGTTAATTACCATATTCAAGGTTTGCTTAATTACGCGGGATATCATTTACTTTCATATAAGGGCTTAAATTGAGGCTAAAAGAGCATGATTAATTGGAGTAATTGCTCTCTAATGAGCCGCCTGATCTTCTTATCTCGAGTGTAACTCAGCTCTCTCTCCAAACGACATCGCAATGGGCAGAAACGAGCTGTTGTCTCTGGAAATATACCGAGAGGAGAGAAAGAAAAAGCTGGCGGACATTACAATTTGCAGAAAGGCAGGCAGATCGCATCAAGGCACGCGCCGCGAGCTTGGATCTAGCGACGGCAAGCGCACGTGTGCTGGCCCTGCCGCGGGGGTTGCTGTCCTTTCTCCAGACGCCGCCAAGTAGGGTTTTTTCTTGAGTGGCTTGCGGTATCTCCGTTCCCTCCCACCCCGTCGAGCATGGACAGCGCGGATCGAGCGTCGGATGTGAACCGAAAGCGACGGACGGTGGTGGTCCTCTCGGCGGTGTCTTCTCCATCCAATAATTCGCTTCGTCGATCTCTCGTTAGCGACGGTCTCTCCGACCACCTTCTGAGCGTTTTTAGGTTTAGTTGGCTTCTGTTAAGTTCTCTAACATGGTGTCGAAAGATGCAGAGCCGGAGATGGCTCCCCATTTGAGCCCTCGGCGCCTCACGTCCGGCTCTCCAGTTCGCCTCTCTCCGGCGTGATGGAAAGACATCATGACAACCCGACCCGACCCGACCCGACCCGTTTTATGCGACGGTGAAGCCCCCTCAAAAAAGAATGCTCGGAGTAATCACATGAGGTGATGACCAATTGGAAGTGGATTTTTAGCTTATGTGTCACTCAACGCAGTCCTACTCATTATGGATATAATGTATTTCGAGGGCTTTTAATTTATCTTTAGATTGATGAGCTGTACACTTGAATAAAGGAAACTTTGCATCCTCCACGTGCTGCACCGTTGATACAACTTTATTTTCATGTACGGACATAGGTCGTCTCATCTGCACATTTAGTTGCTTTTGAATCTAACCAAATTGAAAGGGAATCTAATGTTTGGCAAAAACTTCGTGATAAATGCTTTTAGGAAAATGTTTTCCTCTTCTTATGATAGGAAATTTGTTTTCCTGATTTTAAGCATGCATATTTTGCTTGACCATAAATGGGTTATCCATGAGCTGATTACTTTTGACAAACTAAACGCTTGAAAGTCCAAAAAACTTATTCGCAATAAATTCTTTCACACGAACAAACACAACCCTAACCATAAACATAAAAAAAGAAAAAATTTGTTTGAAGCGTGTCTCCATCTTCTTAGTTGGAAATTTTAGCAAAAATGAAAAAGTGAAGATGGGCCGTTCACATATTTCCCCCTCACGCGGCCCAAGCCCACGAAGGGCTTTCCTTGTCCGGCTCGGCTTGGCCCTTCCGCGAGATGAAGAGGCGCCGGGAAGGAACTTCCCGCGAGAGGAGGGTCGACACGAGTCGTCGCGCCCGAAGGTCAAATTGGACTCGACGTTTCCTCCACGACGCAATGAAGACCACATAACATGGTTGGAAAAATCAAGGCCTCCTCCCATGTTTTCACAAGTTCATATCCAAACCAAACGACAAATCGACTGTGGGTGTTTTCTTCATTCCTCCCGAAGAATCGCTTTTCGAAATCGACAGCCATCCATCGAGGCGCACGCAGAAAGAGAAGTTCCATCGTTTACTGAGGAAAACTCCCTGAATTATTATGTACGTATCGAGACATCTTCCCGAGCTACGATGGAAATATCCACCACTGCAATTGCATTCCATCGAGGAATGATTCCTCCAGAAAAGACCATACGGGACATTTTCTTTCTCTTTCGAATTTACTATACACGTTTAGTTTGTCGGATACGCACGAGAGTTGTGATAGAGAAGTCCAACATTGAAGAATTAACATAATATTGAGCTGTTAGTATATCATAGTTGGTCCATAGCTTATTGACTTAAACTTTGAATGAAAGTAGATCCAACTGAATAATTGACAGGTTTGAACTCCTCTTGATGATTTCCTCAAGCGTTGCACACTCCTAACAAGTGGTATTAGAGGCAGTGGTTAATTGATAGCCACTCCCAATGTGTATCAATATCAAGTAAGGTTAATTGATGGTAAATGGTATTAGAGCCGATGGTTGATTGATGGGCCACTCCTAATATGTATCGATATTTGGTGATTATCTTGAGGAGAATTAGAAAGCATGTACTCATCGATTTGATCATCGTAGAATTTATTCATTATTGTTACGAGTTTATCTCTAGCTACTATATGCAGAAAATATTTGACAATTCCTCGCAATAAATGTCTAATTTCCTAAAAAGAACCTCGACTTCAGGTCCAATTTCAATTTTGCCTGAATTTCCTCGTCTAAAAAAAAAAAAAAAAAAAAAGCTCAAGCTTTCACTCATATCACAAATCATGACCACGCATAAAAAAGTCACTACTAATTTTCTTCGAAATTATCAATATTATGGCCAATTAGAGGTTTCATTAGCAATCTCCTAAAGTCGATAATCTAAAAAAAAAAAGACACAATCAATTCCAGGACGTGTCGGTGCATTTTGGATTGAATTGAAATTCGAAGACTTATTTTGAGACGAAAAGAAATCGGAGCAGAGCTGAGATCGGACCTAAAGCTGAGAATCTTTTTGAAGGGAATTAGTCCTCGCGGAAAATCATGAAAAGGGAAGTAATAACATTACCAGTAATAATGCCATCATTTTCTAAGGTCAAGAATCGGTGGGTCTTCTTACACGATGGGTGCGAGAAGAATCGTTGGTCGGCCATGGCCGCGGGGGCCACCGTGGCCCCCGTTTTCCTCTTCCGGGACTCTCCCTCCACTGTTCACGACATTGTCTCTCCTCATCGCGGTCGCAATCGGGATTGCCATTATCGTGGCTCCAGTACGTCGCCAAGGAAAACGACGTCGCGACGGGACAAGAAGGACGGAAAATTCTCAGTCGCGCCCGCGCGCTCAGAGGCCCTTTGGGAACAACGGGACCGGAAGGCCCCGGTTCTATAAATTCTTTTGTTCGTGCGGACACGTGATGGGCTGCGTCTCGGGACGGGATCTGGAGGTCGATAGCGAGAGGTCGCGGGCGGGCGAGCGCCGTGTTGTCTGGAAATGAAATCATACGTGCTGTGCGTCGATGCTCGATTTGGAAGTTCGGAAACGGAACGAGGATGGACAAGTTAGTTGCGACCATTCCTTTTTTCTACTTGAGAAATTTCATCTTCCGTGGAAGAGAATGTTAGCTAGCGGAAATCTATTGCTGAGTCTCCCATCCGCATTGGCCCCATTTGCACTGGTCCACCCACATGCGCAACCTTTGCCAAATGCCGAAATATATCCTAAATAAGACATATATATATATATATATATAGAATGTTTATTGTCTTATTTAGCTCGGAAAATTTGGCCAGTTAGAACAAATGGCAAAATCATTGCCTCCAATTTCAATTTCAACTTGACTTTTCCCTTTGTCTCGTAAAAAAAGTCAATTTTAGGTTAGGTCTTAATTCGGGCCTTCATCTTATATCATGAAAAGGTGTTCATTCACTTTCGGGTGGTGCACAAATCTGACCCTCGATACATTGAATCTTTGACGATATCTTTAGATTTGAAAAACTTGACGGGGCCGAATTTCGGTACCAAATCGAAGTCAATACATTTTCACGAGACCAAAGAAACCTTGGGCTAGAATTGGGAGCCACCTAAATAAAATATATATATTGAGCATTTGTGTCTTGTTTAGCTCGGAAAGTCTGACCAATTATCATAAAAAGCACAATTTTATCTCGAATTTCAAACTTTTTTTATCTCGTAAAAAAAGTCAATTTTAGATCAAGTCTCAATTTTGATCAAAATTTTTCTAATTGTCTCGTGAAAAAGCATCAACTTCAGCTTCAACCTCACTTTCAACCCTAGCTTTGTCTAATAAAAAGGCATCGCTTTCGGGCAGTACCCAAATCTGGCCCTTATCGATATCATTAGGTTAGAAAAACTCGATGGGGGCCAAATTTGGTACCAACTCCAAGTCGATGCTTTTTCAATCATACGGAAATAAATTTTGGGCTAGAATTGGGATCCACCAAAAGTTCATTGGTTTTTTGGGAATTGGGTACGGAAAAATATTGGTCGGCCGGATTCGTAATTTTGGGTATTTCCAGGGGCCGGAGAGCAAAAAAGAAAAGAAAAGAAAAAGATAAAATCGGGGGTCAAAGCCCGCACCCAACCCGGCCCCCACCATCACCGGGTCGGAGACAAAAAGCTGGAATTATTGGGGAGAGAGATGCCAATATAACATTCCACGAGGCCCGATGGAGTTAACGGCCCTGGAACCGCCACGCTCCGCCGCTCCCCTCGCGACACGTGTGGCCCCGGGCGCATTGACTAGTCGCTGCCAGCTCTCGTTGGTAAGCGCGCCTAAGGGGCGGTCCTACGTGTCGGTTCCTGATCGGTGGGAATTATCCACGTAATTAATTTAGTACGTCCTTTTTTTCCATTTTTTTTTTTTTTTTTTTTTTTGGGGAGGTTGGGGGGTAATCATTTCGTCACCCGAAATGACTACCAACATTTTACCTGCAAATAAGCTTTTTTATTATTATTAATTAATTAATTAATTTAATCACGATGTCGGGCGCGTGATCTCTTAATAGTTTTCACGTGCGTAACCCCAAACCCCACGCTTGGCTCGTGAGCCGTCTAATTAGTTGACTATAATCTAACCGTGGCAACTTCAAAAAAAAAAAAAAAAATTGTTAAGGTTGTATACCAATTATAACGGCTGTTTCAAAATTTCAAATTATTAAATAAATGTGTGAGTGATTTAATATTAAAATATTCCGACATTGTCTTTTGCAATCTTCTATTCCGATAAAACATGATATATTTTATGAGATGGTTGTCAATTATTTTTAAAAAATTAATTTTTTTAAATGAATATATGATTTAGTACGATTTTAATAGAATTTTCATTAAAAAAAATTGAGGTGGATGCGGACAAGTCACTTCGAGTTGCCGTAAAAGTTTCGAACCGGAGGCATGGAGCATTCACGGAAAAAGAAAAAAGACAGAAAGGTAGAAAGGGAAAAAAGGGCATTAACATAAAGTCCGCCGCCCGTCCACCAAACTTTTCAGGAAAAATCACGAGAGTGGTCCGGAACTATCCCACTTATGGATGTAAGGCCTGCTTTTGCTTCAACTTGTCCAATTTTCAAAGGGATGATCATATAAATATAAATATATATATAGTCCCTAAATTTTGGTCGAATAGGTAATGTCATCCGTGAAAATTTAATTTGTTCAACATGATCCATAAATTTTATTTCAATGTACAATGTCGTCGTCCTGAACTTTTAATTTTTTCGATACTATTTTTGAATTTTTGATTTATATTCAATTTAATCCTTAGGACCCTGAACTTTTAATTCTTTCAACGTCGGTCATAAACTTTTGATTTGTATTCAATCTACCATGCTTGTCAGTATATTGGAATAAAGTTTATGAATCACATTGAACAGATTAAAAGTTCAGAGACGATTTGCATATTGGAACAAAATTTGGGAACCACGATAAAATAAATCAAAACTCCGATGATCACATAAACAATAAGTCAAAGTGCTGGAGCCATTTATGTTATTTTTATTATTTTTAAAAGGGTGCTCTTCAGATCCTATACATAAGTATATTATTTTTGTTTGTATCTATTTAGTGTACATGTGTACGTATGAATATACTCACATCAAAATCAAGGATCCAGCTGATGGGGTTGAGAGATTTTCGGGTCTGGACCACGGCCGATCATTATAGGGAGAGGGTCCCCACATCATAGGATCAGATAGAACCAATTATTTTTATATTGTCTTATTTATTTATCAGTACTATTAAATTTATCGTCGGTAATGCTAATACTAAAATGCGTGTAGGTCAGGAAACGACTGTATAAAACAACAATCGACAACTGGGACTTTGCCCATGATATGCTGTATCCCCCTTTTTTTCCCGTCATCTTTTTCTTGCCCACCACCTTGTTTGGTCTCTCTCGCTCAATAGTTGTCACCTGTTTTTTTTTTTTTTTTTGAATTGTCAAATGTCGAAAGAGTTTGGAATCAATAACATCATTATTATCATATTCAATATTGTTACCTACGACCTATTTATTTCGCGAAAATTAAATAATTTATATAATATTTTTCGTAAAAATAATAGTTTATATTGCTTGAAATTACCAATTTAAAATTTTTGTTTTAATTGTTAATAATAATTCATGTTTGGACATTTGATGGGAAAAAGAAGGAGGATTATTCAAAATCAGGCAACATTTTGAGGGGAGTTGAAGTTGGATCTACATAGATTCGAGGGTTTCTCTATCAGCATCGGTTCGGAGTAAGATAATTAGGCCTCATAAATCACCGGCCGACAAAAAAATTTCCTTTTGAAAAGAAAATATGCTAAAGAGCACTTCTTGAGCACTTGCCGAGTTTTACTATATGTATTTTGGATATTTTGATATTTACTATTTGAAATTGTCAAAATAAGAACATTGCATAACGGATCTATCATTCTCTAATGATATTTTATCCACCGTAAGTTTTGTGCAGGTCATTAGACTAATGATTCTATGGTGTTGATTAGTAAGATTTTTAAGGGGACAAATATTCTCTAGATTAAGGCCTTAGCATATTATGATTTTTCTCAAATAGTAGTAACCTCAGTAGTCTAATTTTTCATCATTAGTGGTGCCTTCCTTTTTAAACTTCGTAACTCGACAATGGAGTCACTTTATAATTATCATGTGATAATATAATTTTAGCTTATGTAGGCTTTTGTTCTTACGGTCCATTCGTTTCGCGAAAAATAATTTACAGGAAAACGTTTTCTGAATTTTCCAACGTTCGTTTCACGGAAAATGAATTTCTTGAGGAAAATGTTTTCCATCAAAGGAAAAAATTCTTCTAAAGTAAAGTGGAAAATATTTTCCTCACTTGATCTCTCTTAACTCACACCTCTACAAATCCTAACTTTCTCCTCCCCTTTATTTTTCTTCTTTTCTTTGTTCATTCGAATTATTTCTTAATTTTCGTTTTCTTTTTTTTTTATTTGAATTATTTTTAATTTCTTTTTTCTTTTGTTTTTTTTTTATTTTTTAATTGTCGTCAGACCAAGTGAACCTCAAGCTCGTCGATCTCAAACTCGCGTTCATCGATCTGGTGAGCCTCGAGCTGATCGCGCATCATGCGCTAATCTAGTGAGCGAAAAATATTTTCCTTACCGAATACCGAAAAATATTTTCCGAAATATTTTCGATTTTAAATAGAACACTAAAAAAATATTATCATTTTCCCTGGAAAATAACTTCAGGAAAACATTTTCCGCGAAACAAACAGGGCGTTTAGTAATTATACATCCAACGAGTAAATTTGTCGAAAGCTGTCATGATCTCAACTATGCCTATAGTTAGTACTTCCCTTTTTTCGCATAATAATCAAGCTATAAAGTCCATAACATAAGATTAGCAATCAACCAATGGTATAGTAACATACCTTAAATGATCGTAAGAAACACAACTTATAATTTGTAATTGACCTCAATAATTATAGATTTTCTGTAAATCCATGTAAATGGTAGTTATTTTACTTCGAGAAATAGTAATTTACCTCAAGTTCTCTTGAGCTCAAAGGTCCAGATCATTGCAACTTCTATCGAGAAATGGTGAGCAACTTGAATTTATTGTAACTTTCTCTTTTTGTATTACGAGTAAATTTACCTAGATGATCATAACGTTCCTTTCAAATTTCATAAATCAGTGGACCGCATCCTAAGTAATAAATCTCGTTTGTCGTAACTTTTCTTAATTAATGGTGAAATTTGTAATCCTACTTTAGTAAATTCCCTTAAAAGTTCATGAACTATCGTTTTACCAGTAATAAATTACATTTTCTGGAATTGATTTTATTAATTAGTGCCTCAAAAGTACTCAGACACCTCAGTAGAAGAAAGTTTGTCATTTTCCAAAGTGCTCCAACAAGACAACAATTAACCGGACATTCGTTAATAAAATCATTTTTAAAATTGATCGAACGGAGTAGATTTATTGGCTTTGGATTCGACGGCCCATGTCATCCCTCCCGGACTCCATGTATTTTTTTTCCGAGTGCAAAAAGAAATTAAAAAGAAAAAAGAAAAATTTGTCTCCTCATCTACCCAATCACAACCATCTCGTGACTTGCGGCCCGTGTAAATTTACCATTTTGTCCGTTGCCGCGCCATCAGGGGCACGATGAGGCGCCACTCCAACCGTAATAACCCCATCTAAAAAATTCAAATTGGAAAAATAGACCGAAAAAAAAATTTGGAAAAAAAAATCTCACCTTTCGAAGTAAAAAAATAAATGAGCATACAAAAAAATTTATATTAGAAATTTTCTTTCTGAATAAGAATCTAATTTATTTTAAAAATTTAAAACAACCAAATAAATTTCTCAAATCTCTCTCGAATTAAGAAATTTAGTTAAGTAAATTAAATACATTGTCCCATGAAAAAGCTCATTTTTATCGAAAATTATAATTAGAGATCCAATTGGCTCCTGCCTCTTTTCAAAGTAGAAGGGTTGAGAAAGTGGAACGAATGATTAATTTAATATTTGCCATTATGAAACTCTCGTATCAATTCGCATCTTGTCACAAATATGAGATTGACAAATCTGTCACTGCAATGCAATGTCATTTCACGTTGAAAAAGTTTTGGTATGAGGTGGAAATAATTTTTTCTTTTGTGAAGGGGTAATTGCACCCCTCATTTCTGTCACCCCACTTTTCATTTATTTATTTATTGATATTAAATTTAACGATAGAAAACAAAAGAAAATTTCGGAAGTATAAAGGAAAAACGGCGCAGGCGCAGGCCCATCCCAAATTCGGAAGAGTCAGATTTTTTTTTTTAAGTGCCTCTGCAGTTCTTCATCTCTTTCTGCTGTGCCGACTCTCTCTCTCTCTCTACTCTGCCGCGTCTCCGACGAATGCCATTGCCAAAACCCCTCTCAAAGTGTCCGCCTTTCTCGCCGGAACGCTCTCCGATCGCCCCGGCCGGCGCCGCGGCGCTGTCGCCGAACCTCGGGGCCCCCGAATCTGCCCCGTCGCTTCTCCCCTGTTTTTAATTTTCTTGTTGGGTCTGTGCGTAACTCGCATTGGGAGCTTCGAATGGAGGGATGTAATTCTTGCCTGCGTGGGTGTCCGGCTTCGTAGTTGCGGCGTGTTTTTCGAGCTTGGGTTGTGGAGATTTCCGGGCTTTTTTAGTTCCTTCGGATTTGCTGTAAAGTTTGCTCCTTTTGGTCGCGCTTTCTTTTTTTCGAAACTCTGGCTTTGGAGGGAAGCGTGGCTTCTCAATTTGTCGAGACCAAGTTTGCTTGCGAGCATTTTGGGAAGTTGAATCGCTTCGTGGTAGGTGAGTTTTTGCTGGATCTTGTGGTTTTCTTCTCTGTCTGCCCTTGTAGAGTGGATTTTTATGTGTTGTATGATGTCTTGTTCTGCTCCTCTGTTCCTTTGATTTATGGGCGTGAGCTGATGCTGACGTAAAGGACTGAAGTTTGCATCTGGGACGATGTCCTGGTTTGTTGCATTGCTATTAAGATGGTGGTGAGTTGGTCGAGCGAATACATTTCGTTAGAGCCTCGGCTCTTCTTTGTAGATTGCTTTATGACTGAGGCACGCGGAAGCCGGTGGAGTTTGAAACTGTTAAAAGGGAAAGGCAAATCGTGGGGACAACATTCTACTTTGCATCTGGTTGGCGCAGTGTTTATTTGTTAGATGTCGAAAAGGGTACTTTTATCTCATCAAAATTACTAAACAGATTGTGCTTTTCGGTTGTCTGCGGCACTTGCGAAGTCTTTTCGGGAATGAAGTTCCATTGGAAAGAACTTTAATGTGTTGTGGCTGGATTCCATGTGTCTAGATAACTTAACGTTGATTTAAAGTTGCTAGTTAAGGTAGAATTATCAGCTGTAGAACGTGAAGGTAGGTGTGTGACAGTGTTGAGATTCAAATACTCAATTAGAACATTGTGGTGTCTGTTATCATTTTCTCCGGTTAACTTTCTAAAGCTTATTCTTTTCAGTTCCTATGTTTTAGGCTGATTCTTTGGTTATGCAGGGTTTGATTTTCTAGATATGTTTGTTCCTCTATTACCGAAAATATGTGGTGTTGTTCTTCAATCTTGGAGACCTCATTTTGGTTATGTTAAAGTACTTTACTGATGATTCACTTGACCCTTATTTTCCAGGTGAACCCTCTACTCTGCAAGTGAAGCAGAATTAGATAACTGTGGAGTTCAACTTTATTATAACTAGGGATTAATTGTTTGAAAAGAAATGTGGCCAGCCTGCATTTTGCTGTAATGAAGAACTCACAGGTTAATAGTTGGCTATACATCTCTCACAACCCTCTTCACTATCTGTCTGTGCTACTTTTCACGAGCTCCTCCAGTTATTTCATCTTGCCTCTTTGCTTTACATAGTGGAAGAACCATTTAGTGTCTTTCTATTTCATTGACTATTCTATGCCACGACCTCACTGTTGTTCCTGCTATTCAAAGAAAAAGAAGAAAGATAGATTCTGTGAACCTTCCTTGCACTTTCCTCACTGCCTCTGAACTTAGAATAATGATGCGGTCCTGCAGAAAGCAATTGTGGCACCCCTGGATTCATTTGCATATAGTGTGGTTGGCTCATTTTGACAAAAAAAATTTCTTGTGCTATGATGAGAGCAGAACTGGAATAATATCACTAACACGTGCGGTATATAGGCCTTGCTGATGACCATCCAAGCTTATATAATGACATTTGGACTTTAGCTAACTACACAATGCTACAGTTTGCTCTTTTAGGTTCTGTTCAATTTCTAAACAGTCAGATGTAGGTCGGATACTTTTGAGTAGCCATGCTGCAAATTCCATGAATGTTTTTGAGTCCAGAAACAATCGCTTTATTATATTTTTTTTTCACCTGATCACTAAGATGTTTCATTTTGAAACTACAGGGCGTGCAAGAAATACAATCTTCAAACCATGCTTCTCATGATTCCCAAAGTGACCAACAAAACAACCAGGGAGCAGAGGCTCCCTTGCCGGAGTCCAGCTCAATTTCAACTTCAAGCAATGAAACTAAGAAGGTTTCACGCAAAGATATAGAACTTGTAAGCTTACTCATCCAACTTTAAGTTGGTAGATATATCTTTTGTTTTATTCTGAATATTTTTTCCTTTGTACGTTATCAGACCTTGAAAAGCACTCATTCTTGCTTATACTTTCTCTAATGTGGCTTTTTGTAGGTCCAGAATTTGATAGAGCGTTGTCTACAACTTTATATGAATAGAGATGAAGTTGTCAAGACACTGTTGACGAGGGCGAGGATAGATCCTGCATTCACGACACTAGGTGCGCATGGTGGGACATTATTGGAAGTCCTTGGATTGGGCGACAGCTTATCTTTTCTTTAGATAATATGGTTTTGGGTTTTGTTCTTTTGAGGGCCTTTTTAGATGAAAAATCCTTGTTTTCCCATTGGGTCACCTTTTGTATCTGCATCAATCTCCATATATTAGGAGAAGTCCTCATAACTCATTATAATTTTTCCTGCCACATTCATTACTGAGAAATGATAGGAAACTATGCTGCTGCCACTTGTGTGGGAACATTTTCTGAGTTTCATATGTATCGAATTGTTCAACCATTTTTTTTTTTTTTTTTTTTGTACTTTCAGTTTGGCAGAAGTTGGAAGAAGAAAATGCTGATTTCTTCAGGGCATACTATATAAGGTTAAAACTGAAAAAGCAAATTCTGCTGTTTAATCACCTGCTAGAGCACCAGTATCATCTCATGAAGTATCCTGTGCCTCCAAAGGTCCCTCTGGCCCCTATGCAAAATGGAATTCACCCAATGCCTGGTAAGTTAACCTTCTGATGATTGGTTGGAAAGACACATCTGAGACGTGAGTCTGTAAGAACAAGGATATCTCAAAATATGAATACACGTTAGTCGGGACGGAAAGTAAAGGTGCATTCCATAAGTAGCATTGGTGCTGTGAAAGTTATACATATTTCATGTGTATGTCACTGGGAATCTATTGTATTATTGCTATCTTAGCCTTTTTTGGGCAGAGGAAACGATTGTGAAAATAATTAATGTCTCAAAAAAAGGCGATTGGAGATAAATGCTTGAATAACAAGAGAGAATGTAGAGTGTATTTCAACCAATCTGATGTCCCTAATTGTTATGAAGATGGTGTATTGGGTTTCACAACTTACCTAATGAAAAGAAACGATGGTGTATTGGGTTTCACAACTTACCTAATGAAAAGAAACGATTGAATCAAACCTCAGTATGACTTTGTGTTGTTACAGTAGATACCAATTTTTTCTGCCAAGCTAAAATAAGGTATTAATCCCTTCCCTGCCGACTTTCACTCCACTTTCGGTCCACCACTCATTTTCCGTCCTTTTTCTGTCCTTCGGAACAACAATAGGCTGTATGAGCTAATTTTCATCATAAGCTGCCAGGGAGAGGAAAAGAGATGCTGGCCTTGTTTTTATGCTCAAACATGGAGTTAAGGCTTACATAATACACCACCATTTAGTTAAGGTTGTATGAGCTAATTTTCATCATAAACTGCCAAGGTGAGGAAAGAGGAAACTGGGGGCTTATTTTTTTTGCTCAAACATGAAGTTAGTTTCCACTGCACATGAAGTTTTGTACGTGCAAATCATACTTATCCCGATACAAAATGCTGATCTCTGTTCTTGTGCTTTGCCTGTGTTTCAATGTTTGAGTTCATTCATAAGGGACATAGCTTGGCGTCTTGGGTCCTAGCATTATTGTTGTCAACTACTATTCAACTCAACTTGTGTTCAGTGCAGTTAACAATTTACCCATGGGATACCCAGTGCTGCAGCAGCCTGCAATTCCAGCTCCAGGTCAACCTCATATCAATCCCTTGGGCTGTGGAATTTCTAGCTGTCATGTCGTGAATGGAGTTCCTGCACCAAGCAACTACCATGCTATGCGTGTAAATTCGGCGAATGAGTAAGTACCAATACATTGTCATCATAATCTATATCATCATTCTTGGCAATGACATTGATTTGACTTCCATTCTGGACCCATGTCTCCTGCATATTCTGATCTATAGCTTTATACCAATTGGAATTGAGGATTGATTGTGTACCATGTGGCAATTTGCTCAGTAATTTACATATTGCAGCACTGTCCTTTTAACTGATCTGCTATGTGTTAATTGCAATCTTTGTGCATATAATGGCATGGGGCACATGTTTTTGTCCCTTGACATGGTACTTATAGCAAAATGTAAGAGCAACTGCCAAGCATACGAATGTTTACACGCGTAAGTTATTCAGTGTTGACACAATAATTTGCATTTTGGTTGCCATTTAGTCCTTGGCATCTAGTACTGAGCTCTATTCACTCATGCCAAATCCTTCAATTCTCACTTTTCTTTCATGAGGCGTAAGCATGATATTATACCATAGGTGGGATGACTTGTCTAGGTAATTTCTGTGGTTGCTTGGTTGTTTGGTTGATCTCTCTCATGCATTGTTTAAGCCAAGTATTTCCGTGTGACATTGCCTGTGCATGGTTGGAATTTACCTCACTCTCTTATCTGGTATTAATCCTATTGTTTTCCTTGATTTAATATGGCAATGGATAGCAGTGCAGTTGATGCAACTGCCAAGCATACGAATGTTTACACGCGTAAGTTATTCAGTGTTGACACAATAATTTGCATTTTGGTTGCCATTTAGTCCTTGGCATCTAGTACTGAGCTCTATTCACTCGTGCCAAATCCTTCAATTCTCACTTTTCTTTCATGAGGCGTAAGCATGATATTATACCATAGGTGGGATGACTTGTCTAGGTAATTTCTGTGGTTGCTTGGTTGTTTGGTTGATCTCTCTCATGCATTGTTTAAGCCAAGTATTTCCGTGTGACATTGCCTGTGCATGGTTGGAATTTACCTCACTCTCTTATCTGGTATTAATCCTATTGTTTTCCTTGATTTAATATGGCAATGGATAGCAGTGCAGTTGATGCATCTTCCATCATTCCTCCAAGCGGTGCCATGTCATCCATGTCAGAGATGCCTGTCAGTCCTACATCAGCAGCATCTAGCGGTCATTTCCCCTTCTCTGCATCCGAAATATCTGGATTGGGTGTAGATACGTCGGCACTTGATACGGCATTTACATCCGATGTTGCAAGTTCAGTAGGATTGCAGCTTCCACCTGATGGAGGACCTGGGAATTCCAGAGACTCTCTTAGGTCATTGGATCAGATACAGTGGAATTTCAGTCTCTCAGATCTAACTGCTGATTTTTCAAACTTGGGAGGTATGTGTCTAATTATTCTTCCTAAAGTCATGGGCATTTGGTGTTATGATGGCTTTAGTGTCCATGAGCTAACTCCATTCCTTTGACCTATGGCCTCTATTATATCTTTACTCATACAAATCTTTTGGGATATCTTTAATTGGAATTGCAGATTTAGGGGCCCTTGGAAACTACCCTGGTTCGCCATTTCTTCCCTCAGATTCAGAAATTTTGCTCGATTCTCCTGACCCGGATGATATAGGTACGAATGCGTTCTATTTTTCATGATGATTAACTACATGCATATACAACCCATGTATGGTAAATATTCACATGGAAACTGCTTTGAGTTGACAAATGCCTAGCACAATGGAGAGGCAGAACCTGAGAGATTCTCTTACAGTCGTTTTCAACAATAAAAAGGAAACGGTTCACTCCTTGCCTATTTCCTAGCTGTCCATGCTGAGTTGCCCTAATGGAGTTCTGTTGTGGAAGACTTCAGAACATTATGCTAGTATTACTTATGTGACAAACATGATGCACCAGGTTTGTCCTCTTTTGTAGGAAGGGATTCAAATCTCTTAATTCTTTTTTCCCCTTTTCATAAGTAAATTGGAGATGAGAGAGGACAAGGAGTGAGTCGGCTTATTGGTGGAAAACCACTTGAGCAACACAAGATGGGGGAAGAGCTTATTGAGCCCATTTTAATCTCAAGTTATCTAACTGCTTTTTTAGATGTGAATGGTTCACCTTTTTATGCTGTATTTACTCATAGTATTGCATTCTCTCCAGTCGGAACTTGTGCTCTACTTAAAATATTTTATCTTGTCCTTCTGCATGCACTAATTGTCCCTACTAATGTGTTCACTCTTTTCTTTTTGCCACAGTGGAGGAGTTTTTTGTAGATGTCCCTGGGCCATCTGGCTCTCAGTCAGATGAAGAAGGTCCTAGATCCCAGTGAGAGACCTGATTTGTTAGGGTAGCTATGTTTAGGTTAGAAAAATAAGTCCTTGCCATCCAATATACTGGCCTTACAGGTTTTTGTCAGTGACCAGTGGTGAATTCTTTACTTTCCCTTAGCTTGTTGGTGACAAATGTGGGCTTTTGTACTTCTTATTACTTTGAGAATCACTAGCCCCAGATGGAAACTATTCTGCTTTAGCTTTAATTTTCTCAGATTCGCCCAGCTTATAGACCTATTCATGTATCTCATTGTATAGTCTTGGCAGAATTGTTGTGTCACAATCCTTTCTTTCTCAACATTTTGCTGTTTAATTATGTGGCGGCATGGTAAATGCCTACTCTGTCCGGAGTGCAGCTACTTTTCCACCATTGCCATTGTTGATAGACACTAAAATGGAGTTGCTTGATTAAAAATGCAGCAAGAGGAAATATCTGCTGCTTTTTGTGATCTGATTCTTTGTTGGGGTACCAATGTCAGTTGAATATCTTTGCGATGAGATCACCTTGCGAGATCAATGTGATTATGTGGCAGGCTAATAAATGCTATAATAGAGGGCGTTTGAATTAATCCTTACGAGGTATGAACAAGAGTCATGATCAGAAAGGGCAATGATTTTGAGGGGATTGTTGAGTATACTTCTCGCTTCCAAATTGTCATGATGGCGAGTTTGTAGGTGCGTGCTACCCATCAAGGACATTATTTTCTTATGAGATGATGCCAATCAGAAACCATTGCCCCAAAAGCTGCATAAAGTCGTTTTTCTAAGTGATTTACTCAAGTAAATTGGGTTATAATTAACATGGAAAGGCTGTCCCACTAAGGATCCTGACCCCCGACCTCACCCTATACAATTTGCCCTATCTTGACGTTGCCTCGTCCTTGGATGTCGGGAATTTGGACGGCCCTGTGATGTGGGTGCATACGCTACCAGGATCAGAAACCAGCCAGAAGCGTCTCATCTTCGATGGGAAGAGTAAAATGTAAATCACAATGACCCTAAGCTGATGCGGGTGAGCGACGCACAGGGTGATCAGGCAACGGAAAGATGTCAAATATTTCGTGAATAGTACCAATTTGAGGAATTGCCAGTTTGGTTTATGCCATTAATCCTTGCCTCAGACTTGAGACAGCGGTAACGTATTGTCACAACCCCAACAATTCCAGTGATACAGGCTTTCCCCCATATATGATCCTGCTCTTTTCTTTGCCAGCACATACGATCTTGTTGGATGGCGCAAAAGTCAACATAAATCTACGACCTGAAAAGTTTGCGTACTTCAATTCTACTGCTAATATGTACATGTCAAATGCGTGACTTGCCGTCACTTTTTACAAATTTTGGGATCCAAACTTGGCATCAGTTCCTCGCTTTGCGTAGAAGGTGCCTGCAGCTGGAACATCAGCATGCTGAGATACTGTTCCGGAAAGCGATTGAAAGTTGGTATTCCCAATAAACCAATAGAGAGCCCATTTGAGATTGCACAGGGTGTACTTTAGAGCTTTCGTCCAATTCTCCTGCTTCTTGAAACTTAGCGTAATAGAGTAGTTCTCCACTTTGTCATTCTCAATCCTGCAATGATGTCTCATGTTCAGTTATTCTCATCAGTAAGAAATACAGCATTCACTCAACATTCTGGAGCACCCGTGTGCTCACAATGAAAGTACTGGTAGGTGCCAATGTTCACAAATTGACTACAAACTAAGGTGTGAATAAGATTTCTCGATATCACAGCGGTAATTGGTTACTGCTACTGTTGTAAGCCATTTCCGGAAGTCGCACAAGTTGCTCGTTTGCTTCAACGAAACATCCATTAGCGAATCATATTTTTTGAAAAGAGCAAATGAGCCATGTAGTGAATTATGTCAGGTGATCCACATGTTCAGAGTTAAATAATACTCCTACTATAAACAAAACAAGGAAACAATATAAATTTCCTTCTTATGACCATAAGGACATTTAGTAGCAGTTCAGTCAGGATATATCAAATCTACAGATTAACATCATAACAGAAAACTCAATCTCGACAATTACGTACATACTGAAATAAGGAGATGGTGCATTCCATAATTCAAAGTTATATCTTCTCAGAGGAAGAAACACTTACTTGTATGGCAATTTGAAACATTTCTCCGGTGGTATGTTGTTCTCTTGATCCTTTGATTTTGCAAACTCAGCAAAGTCTTTGAGGCATGTCAAGAACAATGTCATTGCCTTGTCAAAACGAGTGCTCCAGAACAAGTTCACAGGACCGAACCTACGAATTAAAATTTACGTTAAACCAAAAATGAGAAACCTACACAGAGAACTACAACCACAACCAGATGTCTAACAATCACATTATAATTAAATTTCCTAAAATTATTCCTGATATGCATGAAGAGGTGACAAAAGTGACAAGTTAATCTTTAGTGAGGTTGTCTTGAGGAAAAAAACATTAGTTACATGCTAGACTCATGGCAAGATGTTTCTTTGAACCTACAGCACCTACCTTAGGGAGGCAAGTCTCAGCTTTAAGATGCACACATGGGCTACATGATACTAGAAGAATTGGTTCAATTATGGAGACACTTATCTGTACTTACAGCTCATAAGAATTGTTGCTGAGGTCCATAATCCGGGGGTAGCTTCCCATGGGAAGTATCTTTATACGGTATCTAAACAACCACTCAAGGGAGAAACAAAACAACACCTTGAATAATTTCACCCAGGCAAAATGATGAGTGCAAGAGTGGAGCTTGCATTTATCTATTCGAGTGAAATGGTGAGTGCAGGAGTAGAGTTTGCATTTATCTATCTTTTTTGTCTTTGATTATGAAAATTCCCCAAACTTTCTGCCAAAGATAATGAGAGGCTAGGATAAGCAAAATTCTCGAAACCACAGACCATTGAAGCATGAAGTTCAATCTGTTTTGTTTCAAAATGGCCCAAAAGCTAGTCAACTTATGGTTGGATCAGAACCTAAGAGACGACTGATTTTTTTGAAAAGTTACACTAAGACAGAGGCATATCTGCCGCAAAGAATGTTCATATACGTGCATTGGCTCCTAATCATATCATTAAGATACTGAAGTATATAAATCACCAAAGAAGCCAGCTAAGAAGTGAGAATTTCCAACATGCCACCATCAAAATATATCCACAAATGTAAAAATCTGGAACAAGAGACACGTTAAGGGGATTGGCACACTAACACCATCAAAGCCCATTACTATTGCATAACTGGTTTTTTTCTCAGCTTGCAATATTGTGCCGGATAATGCATTTAAAAAACAATGGCAATTAACAAACTCAAGCACATGGTATGCTGTGGCCAATTCAAGCAAGAAGATCAAACTTTAGATGAAATTCAGTAAAGGATACGGAAACTTGGGCCGAAAATATTGACACATTGTATGTAAGAGGAGGCAAGCTTGGCCCCAGGCAGCATTTATCTCATCCCACTCAACCTGAGCAATTCAATACAAAGTGAAAGGACAAAGTCAAACCCTTTAGCAGGGTGAAATGGCAGGTAGAACATAGGCTTAAAATATAGAGACATCTTAGACAAGGCCTAAGAATCACTTGCAACTGCACTGAAAAATGTGCACTAATCCAAGCAGACTATTTTAACACAAAGTCCTTGGAACTAGTAATTAAAAAAAACCACATATCCACAATGTAGCTGGAAGCCTGAACTTCTAGAATCATGGTGCACTAAATGTCAGGCGAGGAGAAAATGACGCCCATACCTCATCAATAGCCTTTCACAAAAATCTTTCAGACCTTAGATCAGAGAATCAGACAAAAGGTTGTCAAATGTACTGAATGCAGCTCACTGCACAGCTTTTGTTCACTATGTGTCCGTAATTGTGTAGCACGATTCTATTTTCTCCACATACTGTCATTAAGCTTTACCATAAATAAACTCTCATGAAGGTTGCATTAAGAAAAGCACCTGCAGAAGGAAAGACATTTCCTGGAAGAGGATGGAAGTTTCACCAAATGTTTTTAACTCCTAAAGAGTTGTCCTAAAAGCAAAGATCATTCACGTTCCACTACATGGTCTGATCTCATTATGCATAACGAAGAAACAGGAAGAGCTACAAATCAACAAGCCAAACAATACAACACATTCAGAGCTTGATCGGAGTATTTTCTCACGGGAATTTTGGGAAGTCGTCCTAGTCGAAAATTGTTTATCGTCCCAAACTCTCCATCATGCCAGATGGGAAAGGCATCACTGAGGACATTGGTTCGCTTCAACAGCTCTAGATGTGCCTGTGAAACGTCAATCTTTGCCAAGATTGCATCTCTCTCTTCCTGCAGTCATTTTTTTTTTTAATTTCAAAATTTTCGAGTTAGAAAATCAGCTGTGAAGTTCTAACACAAAGGGGAGATACGTCATCATTGCATTGCCTGTACATGCTTTTCACAGTGCACATGCTACATGTTTGTACGGCAAACACCGCTAAGTAACACAAAACATATCGCAATAGTTCATCAGTGGAAATGGAGTTAGCAACTCACCCAGGAAGAATCTAATTTTATTAGTATTGAAAAAAAAATGCTTCAGTCACAACTTATTGAGAATGGAAACTGAGAATCCAGTAAAATACAAACTTTAATGTCACAGAGGCAAAGACTGCATAATTTGAGCTTTCACCTAACACTTTCAGTCGCCTGATCTTCTATATTTCCAAAGAGAGTTACAATCGTTCTCAGAAATGAAACTTCAAAACTGCAGATTTCATATGTTATGATGCTATAAAACAATTCTAGATTTTGGATAACAAAACAGTAGCAAGAGCATAACAATCTTTGGGACAACATAAGGTTAAACAATCAATTGTGTTATTTTGAAAGACAATCTCAAGTAGCTTCTTTGCAGATAGACTTTTGGAGCCCATTTAGACCGTGCCCAGCAATTTTAATCTGGAGAAAGTCGAAAGTCGAAAGGATTTGGACTTTCATTTATCTTCTTGTCAATGCATGATAAACTTATGCTCTTTCAAATTGGTCAAACCAACTGAGAATACCATAATTTCCATGAATAGTACGAAAAGGGTGCAATTCACGAACTATAGAGTATGGACAGACCTGATGTGAAATCAGCTGAAACTGAAAATTGTTAAACTCGTGCCAATACCTGATGCACAGAAGTTCAAGAATGATAAATAACTAACAAATCTTGATTCCCAAGTCTATGAGCAAGCAAGATCCAAAAGCGAATATGAGGACTGGCAATCTTTTCACCAGTGGAGACAGGAAAGATACCTCTCCTCCAATTCTTGAAAGCGGCTAGATTTTGTTTCTAGTTCCTTCAATTCACCACTAACTTCCTTATACTGTTTATCAATTTCTTGGATTGCAACTTCAAGTTTCCGCTCTTCTTCTTCAATCTTAAAAGGAAAGGTATGGGGCGTCAGTATTGATCTCGATAGCAGGAAACTCAATTGACAGTATACACGCATATATGCATCAATGATGAACCAAGTTCTTGGATGGAAAGGCAAAAAGTGAGGAAACACAAGAACCAAGGGTCAAATATAGATGTCAAATAACAGGCGAAAAATTAATAGTTTAAACTGCGAATATTACCCTTAAAAGTATTATATAATGAGATTAATACTCTAAGCTGCCAAATTATCCATCAAAAGATTAAATGCCAAGGTGCAAGCTTTGAATATCCTTCCAGCAAGTGACAAAAATTTTAACAATCTAACATCATGAATTTTTTCACTTCAGCATGTTTAATGATGACATACTGCTCCATATGGATTACATCACAGCTGAAATTCTTCATTTACAGAAAATCATTAAAATTAAAGGCATTTGTCAGCTATATAGTCAATCTGAACATAATGCAGAAGAAATTGTTTTTAGGGACAGTGCAATTCTAGATCTTATGACTCAAATAGAAATATAGATGCACGGATGCCAGCTCTTTTTCATCATCACTTCCACCGAAGCACAACTAAGTCTTGTTCCAGTGTTACATCTTAGGACTGTGCTAAAACAGTGTAATTCCAACTGCCGCCCCAAAAAAAAAAAAAAAACTCCCAGATAACCCAAAAAAGAAAGAAATTCAAAACGCCAAAGAATGAAAGAACAAACCAACAAAAAAAAATTTCAAAAGCAAACACAGAGGTCGACTTGGTACCCTAATCACACCTTTAGCTTCTCCTTAAGGAAATCAGCCTCGCTAAGAATATTACGTGCCTCGCCCTCCAATCTCTGCAAACAGGCTTCATAAGCTTCGATATCTCTGTTTACATCTTCAACCTCCTTATCAAGTTTATCAGACAATATCCTCATGCATTCAATGCACAGAGGTTGTTCAACCTGAGAATGGCGATCAAGGTGACGAGAAAATTATATAATTCCACAGCAAACAGCAAATGAAGCAAATTCCCTATCCTCAGAGGAAACACATTCGAGATACCTGAGACTGTGTTGTAGCGATCTCAAATGCACGTTTAAGGACTGTTATAGTCGTGCTAAACCCAGAATTGTTTGGCTGCAGAGGAACAGCTGCATGGCCCCCTTCGGATAAGGGTAACTGCCCAGTTCCTCCATCTGAAGCAGACTCATTCTTATAGACTACAACAAAAGATTCATCCATCGCCTTCCCAGATGGGCTCGCATCAGACTGGAGGCTAGCACCGTGAGCACGTGGAGGAATCCCTTGCACCTGAGCTCTCTGTTTTGGCAATACAACGAAAGAATTGTCCATGCGAGTTGAACCCAACACACTGTTTGCCACATGCATTGAAGACCCATGCATACCTGCGAATACAAGTGCCGGACATGGGATTCAGCACACAAGAGTGATTTCTCCCATCAAATTGCCTCGTCAAAATGATAAACGAACGATTCCCCATCATTACTAAATCCTCAAAGCAGCAAGTTGTCATTTTTTATCCAAGCAAAGATACAGAAAAACCGACACTTGATCGAGGCCAAACTACAACTCTCAGCAAAGAAATTGGTTATAACAGTCCACAGAGGCGTGAAATGCAGCACATCATAAAAAAGCTCCTCTGCGATCACATCACGGCAATCAATTAGAGGCGAATGCTATTCAATCGCTCAATCTAGTCATCTTAATTACTCCAACAGCATCTATTAACAAAAAAGATTCTTTTCCCAATCTCGAGCCCGCGATTGCCCTAACGGAAAAGAGCGACTTTACGAAATCACGAGCTGAAATTGAGCCGGCTCGAGCAGAAATCAAAACCGCAAAAAACGATAAATCGAAACGCAGGAGCAACGAGATGACGGAGGAACCGAACCGGAGCGCGAAGAGGGGTCGTTCAAGTACTTGTCGGCGTAGGCATCGAGGCCGACGATGGCGAGCGGGTGGTGGCAGTTCTGGCACAGCCAGCGGGGCAGGTACGGATCCACCGGGAAGCGCCGGCCCTTGTCCACGCCGGCGTTCTTCATCCTTCCCCCCCCAAGACAGACGTCCGGCCGCCGCGAAGACGAGCTTCCCTCTCTCTCTCTCTCTCTCTCTAATTCAGAGCTCGCGAGTCACCGAACCGCGTGCTTCGACAGAGCGGCGGCGACGACGAGATGATCGCCTCGCGCGGACGGTATCGAGCGCGACGGGAGATTCGTCAGACCGGGTCGGGTTGCGGGTAGAGAAGGAGGGTACCGCACCGGTGCCGTTGGACGCAAGTCGTTTTTGGCGAGCACGCGATGTCTGGGCCCCCCCTCTCGGACTGATTTTTTTATGGGTGGAGTGCATTATTAAAAAGTTTTATTATATTCAAATGCATTTAGTCTATTAAATCATTAAATTTTAATATTTTATGAATATCTCGAGAGCGACGTTGAAATTGGATAAGATTGCATGAGACCTCCTGCTTTTGTGTGAGACGCCTGGGATTTAATGAAAAATGATGATTAACAGGATGAGTGTTGAGAAGCATAAGCATTTGTCTCACTTAAATCATTAATAAAAAAGGATCACGCACTAATGCAATAAAATTTTACTTTTTTGGTAAGGATCGATCATATCAAATTGTGCGAGACAAAGGTCGTTTTTTGAGTTTTAATCAAACATGTCATACAATAATTGGTCCTCCTAAAACTTGTAAACTTTCTTAATTTGAGCACTTTTGCAAAACTAATAAAAATGGATTAGAAAATATTTGGGAGAAAAACATTAGGAGTGCTAACACTTTTATTCAGTGCTTACTTGAGTACCAAAATTTTTTTTTTCACTTGTTTGAGTGGCCCATCAAAGTAAAATTGTTCATTTAAATATCACTTTCGACCAATCACCTTTATTTTACCTTATATTTTGGTTTTCTTTCTTTAAGATCGACGAGGGTCATCGACGACCCTTGCTAATTGCTAGAGCCCTCGCCAACTCTAAGTGGCATCACCTATGGTCAGCAAGCCACAACATGCTTACCTAGGGCCTTCACAACGAGAGTGAGGATCACAAAGGCCATGGGTGAGAGCATCGCAACCTCGCCAACCTTGGTATGGCAACATCACTTATAGCCACCCAAAGTTGGCAAGGCCTATGCCTTGATGTCCTCGCCCAAGGCCTTCACAGCCAAGGGCTAAGCGAAGGTTTCACAGTCGGTGAGGGTCGCGAGTGACATTTGCTGACCTTAAAGAAAAAAAGTCAAAAAAATGAAAATTTCAAAATAATAATAATAATAATAATGAATATTTTAAAATATTAAAAATTGTCAACATCATGTCGGTGAAGCCATGTCGGATAGCTAGTGTTTACGTTGAATTTTATAGTAAACAAATTGAAATTGACACTCAAATGAACGATTTTAAATTTGTGCACTTAAGTGAGCACTATACAAAGATTTTAGCACTTCTAGTGTTCTTCTTCCAAAAATATAGTTTGGCGTTTGCTATAGAAAATCTAATTTGATTTTCTTAAAGAGACATACACTATTCGGGTGTTAATAACTTACGCACGAGCACTAAAGTCGCAAATCCAGTTGCAATGGACCCTTACTCGATTGCAAGGGATCGGAGCATGAGTACTAAGCTTTGGTACCGAGGTTCAAGGCCTAACCTCAATGGACTCGAGCTCAAGTGATAGGGATTTGAGCTTGGGTATTGAGACCATGCGTTAGGCCTTTGTGGACCTTGGTGCCAAGGCTTTAGGCCCTACCTCGATGGATCCACGCATAGGCACTAGGGTCGGGGATCTACCCCAATAGACTCAAGCAAGGGCGCTAGGGATCCAAGCATGGGCACCAGGGTCATTGGCCTAGCCTCGGTGAACCCAAGCCTAAGCGCCAAAGACCTAGTTTGGGATGCCAAGAACCAATGTTAAAATTTTTATGTCCAAGCGTAAAGTTTAGGACCCAAACTCCGATACTTAATTATATTTTTGAAAATGAATTCTATTTTTTTAAAGGTAAAATCATTTTTTTTTTGAATTTAAGTATAGGTTTCCTGTTGAGATATTTTCCATTGACTCATTTTTCTAAATGAACCAAATGTCTGAATATATTTTCTACGTACTTAAGACAGGTTTATAATGAGGGGCGATTAGATCTTTTCTATACAGGGATTTATTTAAAGACAAGAAACTGGTATTTGTAACAACGGTTAAAAGTGAGCTATGTTTCTATCATTTTTCGATGAATTAATTTTGACGTGTACAATATTCAATTGATTGGGTAACTTTTATTCTAAAGAAGAGATAATGACACAAATGATTTATAAACTTTGATTTAATATGTAATGTGGTCTATGAACTTTTGATTCATTTAATGTGGTTCTCAAAATTTTAGCAAATTGTTCAAACTAGTCCTTGAGATTTTTTTAATTAATATAAATTTAGGGACTATATCGAAAAGTTTCATACAGTCCATAGACTACTTTAAACATATACAAAAAGTTCAAAAATCACATTAAACAAATTAAAAATTCAGGAACGACATTGAATTAAAGTTTAAGAATCATTTATGAATCACATTGCAGTCGAGTCAGAGTTCAACTACTATTAGTTATTTCTCTAATCTTTTCTCAAAAGAACCCAATTGTATAGAACACCGCGATCTCAGCCCACCGGTAAAACAGAATTCGCTCATGGGCCGTAATGGGCCGGATCCGACCCTCCTCCGAATCCGACCCGCTCTCGGGGCCCCGAGTCCCGTCCATAAATTAGGGCACAAATGCTTGATTCCCTCCCTTCTTCTTCGTTCTCTCTCCAACGTAGACGCACGCAGAGCGAGATCAAATCAAGCCATGGAAACCTCCGCAGAATCCGCGCGGCCCTTCCAGTTCTTCGTCAAGCTGATCGACGGCAAGACCTCCGTCCTCAACTTCGCCGCCCCGCGCATCGACGCCCTCGCCGTCAAGCGCCGCATCTTCGAGGTCGCCCGGATCCCTGTCCCCTCCCAGCGCCTCATCGTCGCCGGCCGCCAGCTCGAGGACCGCTCCGTCGTCTCCTCCCCCGGGCCCACCCTCCACCTCTCCCTCCGCCTCCGCGGCGGCAAGGGCGGGTTCGGGTCCCTCCTCCGCGGGGCCGCCACTAAGGCGGGCCAGAAGAAGACCAACAACTTCGACGCGTGCCGCGACATGAGCGGCCGGCGGCTCCGCCACGTCAACGCCGAGAAGAAGCTCGAGGAGTGGAGGGCCGAGGAGGAGGAGAGGAAGCTGGAGAGGGTGGCGGAGGAGTTTATAAAGAAGGCCGCCAAGAAGGGGAAGAAGGGGGTCGGGGAGGGGCAGGCCGAGAAGTATGTCGAGAAGTACAGGGAGCAGTCGGCGAAATGCGTGGCGCAGGTTGAGGAGTGCGTTAGGGACGTGATCGGGTCGCGCGGGATGACGCCGAAGCGGAAAGCTGGGGTTGGTTCGGGCAGAGATGCGAAAAAGTTGAAGATTTGGTAAGTATTGGAGGTTCAAGCTGATCTTTTTTTGTGGTCATGATGACTTCTAGTGCTTAAATTGGTTATCTAGTTATCATAGAAGCATATTGACCTCGTTTATCTTATGATTGCTCGGCTTACTGGTGGAGGAAATTAGAGAATTTAGCAGAGCAATATCTATCCATGTGGAAAAATATTGCGAAATCGGCCTTTTCGACAGCCTCTTATGCATGCTTATTTGTACTATCTTCCTTTGCTGGTGCTTTGATCGTGTCCATTTGCTCTGAGCTTTAGTTTCTTTTGATTACTGAGGCCTTGATACGTCAGTTCTGGTCTACAATTATCCAAATTATTTTATGATTGGAATTTATGAATTGAATTTGAATTATGTAGTTACGCATGTAATCTATATCGTGATCATGCATGGGTTTTTACAAATAAATAAGTCGAACTATGCAGGCTAGATTCTGTAGAGGCACCAGTTTCCATTTTGCTCTACCTTCTTTTTGATCATGTGAAGAGCACAAGGAAGAGCGAAAAGCTACCAAATTGTAGTTGTCTTTTCTTTGTTCACTTATTGCTTAAGTGGAATGATAATCTTTAGTATGTTTTAGAAAATCTCCCTTGATGTAACCTGTGTCCTATTTTGGGTTCCACGCAACTTTTTTTTTGCTGAATTTATTGATTATAAACATAAGGTTGGGGAGAAGAGGGTATATCATATGTAATAAAGAAATTGCAGAGAATTTAACTAGATCATCGGTACTTGTGGATCGGCGAAGGTGGTTTCTTGCCAACCTGGGCCCATACTGTGCATTTTCGTATATAAGCACTTGTGTACATTATCTCTTTGAAAACTAAGATCTGTAGTAGGTTCTGTAATTTGAAATATTTCAATTCTTGCCAATCATTTTGTCTGATGTTGTTAGGATGGGGAAGAGAAAAGTGGGAGAAAGTGACAGCGATGATTCGAGTGACGATACCAGTGAGGATGAAGAAGATGAGAAGTCTACCATCTCAAATGGTGCGATGCATTTGAATTTGATTAGGGAAGAGGATGGAAGCTCCGACTCTGTGACTGGTGGGAGACAAGATGGAGAAGCATATACTTCCAGTTGTAACGGAAGTGGTTCTGAGGAAGAAAAAGAGACCAGCATGCAAGTGTGTTCAGAATCCGACGGGTGCTCTGGTGGAGTTGTGCCTGATGAAAAAGTTGCTTTGGTTAACCCAGTTTCTTCTGAGGGTCATGCTGTTATGTCATTGGAGCGTGCCATAGTTTCTGAGACTGAAGCGGTTGAGCCCGTGAATGAGAGTCAACATAAAGTTGAACCTGAGAATTGCGAAGTGGTGGTTAGTCAGTCACCAAGTGCTCCAGATTCAGGAGATGAGGTAACAACTGAAGCTGGACAAGTACCTCCACGGGCTGGTGGGTTTTCAGAGGACAAAGTAGCAGTTACTGAAGCAGCTGAAATTGTCGAAGCTAGCATTTTAGAGGACAATGCACTTGATTTTGAGAAATTCAATTCAGCTGCTGAAATGGAGGTATTGTACTCTGAATTTTCACTCAGATGACTTGTAGCAAGCAGAGTGTGAATTCAGTTATTATCAAAGGAGACTATTTTTTTTCAATTATTGACATTTGTAAAAATGCAAGTTTTTAGCCACCAGAAGGGCATTATCTTAAGTAGTCGCATGTCCTGCTGCAAATGGGTAAATCGTATTGATGCCTATGATACCACCCGTGCCTAACTACGACTTTTTGCTCTGTTCCTGCAGGTTCTGGGCATGGAAAGGTTAAAGCTTGAACTTCAATCTCGTGGATTGAAATGCGGAGGTACTTTGCAGGAGCGCGCTTCCAGGCTTTTCCTACTCAAGACAACCCCTCTGGACAAGATCCCAAAGAAGCATCTTGCAAAGAAATGATGTGTATGATGCCACCTCAAGCATGTACCTAGTCATCAAGCTGTGATAGAGCCGGAACTTTGTCGGCATTAGATGGGAACAATTGCATGCCATCCGATGCTTTGGACCTTCGAAAGATTTCATCACCATCTACTTTAAACATCGCATGTATAGTCTTTGTTTGTGTGCTTATGGAGGAGACAAGTTTTTGTAATCTGACTTCGTACGAGGATGAAAACCAATTTGGTGATGTCCATTTTCTGGCTACTAAGATAAGATTGCCCAGAGCATAGTGAAGCAGTGCGTCCCAGCTGTGTATCTTTTAGAATTGCAATAAAACGTATCTTTTGTGGCTTGTCTGCTGAATGTGGTTTTTAAACTTGGAACGAGCTTTGTTTTTTAAAATATTGCTGAGGTGGGCATTGAGCATTGTCACGGTAAGTGGCGGCATCGCAGAAACAGTTCTTACGTCGTAAATAGATGTATACTAGTGAAGAGACCAGCTACAAAATTGAAATGTAATATTGACATAAAAATATGCAATGAGTAAGATCATAAGATTACAGATTGCCAACCAATGGAACGGGGGGTGTTGATGATGAGAATTTTTCTCGAAAAAACCAGAATAGGTAAAATCCCGTAATGAAATCGACATGTTCTTTCTCAAATCGTACATACACAAGCAAATTAATAAGGAGGAAAAAGAATAAATCACTTAGTAAAACTACAATATTGTCCTGCAAATAAAACGTCTAATATTGCCTTAAAAAGTGAATTATATTGCAAAAGAAATCTTTTAAACAGCTCTACTTTAATACACAGTATTAAAATAAGAGAGCATCAAAATCGAGTTTTTCCATAATGTAAAAAGAAATAAACTGTGGATACTCATATGAAAGGAAAGAGAAAATTAAGAAAAAATAATTTGGACTTTTCCAGCTAACCAAACCTTTTTTCTTTTTTTGGTCGAAGCAAACCAAACCCATTTAAGGTGGGACAAGTGTCAACAAATGCAAGCATAAAAACCGTCCTTTTGTATGTAAGACTACAATCCGCACGGGGCGGACATAGAATGAATGATTGAATTCGCTAATTCGTCGATCCAAGGCTCAGGCATGAAAGAAAAGTGTACTCTTCCAGATATACCTTTTGTACAACGCATGCAACATTATAATCATCTTGTCTGATGCATGCATTGTCTGTACGGCTCCACGAGTCTTTAAGAATGAGCAGCAAATGGTGCCTCAAAGAGAACGTAAGAAATCTGTGAATGACCTTGTTCTTTGTTTCGGGTGATAGGATAGCTCACCTGATCATCAGCCGGTTGGGCATTGTTTGTTCTTTTGATATCGTAAGATTACATATGCATTTTTTTACGATTTAAAGTTTTTAGATTTTTATTAAAAAATTGATATGAAATGAATCACAGAAGCTGTTGACAAATCCTGATCGAAACAATTTCGCCGTCGGCTCCAGCTCTCATGACGTGATATTTAAGATGCAAACCTGCGTTGATACGGTTTAAAAACTATCAATGTGAAAATAAAAGTCAATACCATATAGAGAAAACTAGCTCCATGTCGATTTATGCAATCAGATAATTACTGCCATTTCATGATCGATTCAGAAGCAATGAGGCTCTTCAGTATATGCTCAAAGGTCAACTTTTAGCTGATTGATTTAGAGCAATACCTTCATTTTTCTGTAAATTGGTATTTACTGCAACTGCATGGACCGTGACCATGGCCTTTGGTTGCAAATCTTGAGGCTTCCCTACCCATGACTTGACATCAAAAATTGCTGCCACAAAGTAACGAAATTTTTCTTGTAATCTCAATACAGCAAGCAATTAATCAATCCAGACTGCTACTATATGACGATCCTGTCACTGAGGGCGATAGTTTAGTTAAGCATGAGCCTATGGATTCTGTATGTTTCTTCTATTGCTGCTGGCAGAAAGCTTAGTAGCTAGAATTAAAATGGGAACTTTTCTGTGGGTGGTTACATGCTTGGGCAATTTGAGCAGGAAAGTGACGATGATTAACAAGCCAGAATGAAAGGCTAAGATCACCTGAGGTTGAGGAATCTTTGAGGTGTTTGACGTCAAATATGGCTCCAGAAGCTGCTTCTGTATTCCCTTTGATATCGCGAGCTCCTACAACCTGATATTCCCAAGTGCCGTCCTGGTATCCCTCGCTGAGGAAAAGTTCAATGTGCCTTGCATCCAAGGTTTGCATGGTTCCTACCACAGCGAATATCTTTTAGTCCTATGTTGGCTAAATCAAACAACACAGACCATTTTCGCAGTGCCCAGATGAGACTACGGAAAGGAAGTGATCTCTCTGTTTCTTGAATGCCTACATGATTCCCTCCAAGAAACTCACGATCAGTTTAAAGCAAGAAACCACGTCATACGATTTGCAAACAGACTGAGATGCCAGTTAATTCTTGAGAGTTATGAAAACCAAAATTCATGAACATATCTAACATCATTACTGTTTAGCCTGTTCAGGCAATTGCTAGAGAAATAGATCGCATATCCTCACTTTCTTTGGAATTCAAATATTAATTTGTGCTGTAGTAGTCAGCCCGTGTTAGCAAAGACAGGGACGGTATGCTTTCCCAAAGAGAGGAGATCTATATCACGTTAGCTAATACAAGAACACAATCGGTTACCTTCGCATTTGCTTAGGTCACAGATAGGACAGCGAACTAGCTGCAAATCTGTGTGCAGACAAATGCGAGAACATAAGTTAGAGAAGCCATGGAGTGCTTCTGTTGTCTGTGCCAAACATTTAATGTGAAAAGGATTGAAGGGGCACTCCGCAACTAGCAAGTACCGGCTATCCAGATTCCAGTTCTGATGTTCTTCAGCAAGCAATGGGCGCTGGACTTCAATATCTTCTCCATGTTCCCTGCTTCTGGTATCTCCACAGGACTCAACCTCTCGGTCAGGAGTGCGTGTGATGAATCAAGAGAGAATGCACCAATTCGCATCCAATCTTCAGTTGTCAAATGAAAGAAAAAAGTCAAGACACCATTGTTGTAAAATCAAAATCAGAACTTGTTATATGATAAAGCGCAGAAGGGAGGTCTTATTGCTATCTGTATACTATCATTCCCAAGTCTAAAAGGTGTGAAAACTCCCTATGCAGCCAAAGAAATACTCACCAATATGCTTCTCCTGCTGACGAAACATGTAAGAGTGGCTCCCATCTGATCAAAGGGGAAAAAAGAAATGAGGTGAATATACCAGCTGCACCCTATAACAAAGACAAGTTGGCAAAGAAGGTTCTGTTTTCTACCAAAAGCCGAAGCATAGAGCGAGATCCACTTGCACGAAACTTTCTTCGGCTCAGGGACTCGAAGATCGCGCAAACAAGCAAACTTCCATATGCTATCATCCATCATAAGACGGTAGAACCATTTGTTGGTCAATGCGAGCATCACCAGCGATCTTCCGCTCAGGAACCTGGCTATCGCTGTCCACACGTCTTCCTCATAGCTTATTACATGCCCAAAACAGAATGTGAATCTTGAGAATTCTTGCTTAATAATTATGACGGACAACACAGACGAAATGAAAAGGTAAACTCTCTGAACTGCTGTCCTCTGTCGTGCAGTGACGGCGTCGCTCTGTGTCAACGTGCACAGTGAAGAGAATATCCATACAATACGTTATCAACAATGAACAGTGAAGAAACGATAGATTTTCCATACAATACGTCATCAACAATGAACAGTGAAGAACTGACAGCCTTATTCACTGTGATCATAGCTACTCATTGTCTAAAGCAGATCGTATACAGTCATCAATGCTATCTACTTCAAACAGAGCCAGCGAGCTCGCAACCAAGCTACAGGGGATTGCTGAACTAAGCCGCAAGTTCGCGGCTAGATTCTAACTAGGATTCGAACGCGAACCGATCCGCCGGCGAAATGGAGACGAAAAACAGAGCATACGAATCCCGCGCGCAGATACCGACGATGCGACCGGAACTCACACGCGCCGATCGGAATCCGGTCGCGTTCGGCTCGAGCTCCGAGCCGATCGGCTTTCGAACGGCACGGAAACAGACAAAAAACAGAGCATCCGAATCCCGCAAGCGTATGCCGACGTGACCGCAACTCGCACGGGCCGATCGGCTTTCGAAGGGCACGGAAACAGACAAAAAACAGAGCATCCGAATCCCGCAAGCGTATGCCGACATGACCGCAACTCGCACGCGCCGATGGGAATCCGGCGGCGATCGGCTCGAGCTCCGAGCCGATCGGCTTCGGACGGCACGGAAACAGAACAGCAAGCGACAACGTCGCCCGCGGTTCGAAGCTAGAGGCGGCGAGAAGAGAGCTCGATCGATCGCCGAGCGAGCGGACGGACGAAGCTTGAAGAGAGAGAGAGAGAGAGAGAGAGATTACCAGCAGAAGGAGGAGTGAGGAGCGAGGTAGCTGGAGCGAGGAGAGATGCGAGCGCAGACCGATCTCTGTCTTCTCACTCGCTTCCCCATCGCTTGCGCGCGCGCGCGCTCTGTCTCTCTCTCTCTCGCTCTCGCTCTCTCTCTCTATTTCGAAAACGGATTTTGATTTGTGCTTAGAAGTGAAACAACGCTCAGATTTCGAATATGAACTCTATTTGCAGTTATTTATTTATTTTGTCATTTTTTTAAAAAAAAATTCCAGGGCGAGAGAGTTTTTACGGGCACGGGTACGGGTCGTCCACGGGGTGGTATCCATTTCGCTTCGAAACCGGGTAATTTTGCCCCAACTCTCTTTCTTCTATTTTCCTTTTTTTCTTTCCCGCTTAATATTATAAAATTCTCGTACCACAGAAGATCCTAAAATAGTACATTGACACAAATGTATCATCCAAAAATCTCAAACCGATATATTTATGATGAATTTACATCAATTGCCATTAAATTAGATTAATACTGTAAATATCACAAACCAGTACATCTAAAATTGATGACATGGAAGGTAAAATCTCAAATTAATACACCCATTAATCATCATGTGTTTTTTGACTTATTAATTTGACAATGAAATCTAACGAAAACAAATGAAGAGTAAATTTCTCAAATAAGTATCGACTTCAAATTAATTTATCATAAATATACTAATTTGAGATTTTTTGTGATATTTATTCTATAAATAAATGTGTTGAGATCATCCTTGTTTTTCTCATGAATACATCAAGTATGCAATCCAATAATACAAGATTAAAAGTGGGTACAATAGTACTTTGTGATTACCGATGCGTTTGTTTTATAATGGAAAATTAATGGAAAAATTTTCATCACCCACAAAAAATAGTCATGCATAGATTGTTATTGATATTTTCCGCTAATTAATTTTTCTAAACAAGATAAGCACTACAGTCAAGAAAATAAATATCTTTAAACAAATTATTCAGCAAAATACACGTAATGTCCATCAATGGTGGAGCTTCAAAGTGCTGTAAATTCAATTAGCAACGATGACAAGTCACCGCACGGCTACAACGCTACTTCAGTAAAACGGGCCCTGATATACATCAAAACCTTGAAAAAACAAGAAACATGAAAAGGAAAACGCCCCCCACCAAGCAAAAATTTTTGTTGGTGGTCATCCAATTAGTATTATTGTCTAATGAAAGATTTACAAAAAAATTTCCTCGGGCGAAACAATTAAAAGAATTATATGCTCGCCGCAAAGCGAGGGCGGCCTCTATTCTCAGATGTACAATGGCTAAGCCTAATTCATGAATTTCCTACAATTGAGGGCTTTACATAAGCAAGGGACTTTCAGTTCCTCGCGTTCGTCCGGATCAAATAAGTAATCGTACCTGCAAAGCAACATGAATGCGTCAATGTCACAACCCACACGACGACTCTACTATGCTTCGGCTTTTTCCCCTTCTCAAGAGAAAAAGCACGCACAGGCAATCACATCACAAACACACAAGGAAGAAATCTTACGTTAGCTCATCGCCTGCAGATACATTAGTCTTTGCAATAAGAACAATTCGACTCTCGTCATCGCCCATACTCAAAATTCTGGCATAACAGTTGGGCATACACTGCAGCATATCAAGGATTTCAGTGTTTAAATAAGCAACCAAAAGCCTCGTCACACTAGGAATTCATGAGTTAGAATACTCAAAGCAGAAGAGGCCCATCATTCCTTTAAGAAATGCTTCTATTGGAACTTACCGAATGATTAATTAGCCGAGCTATATTCCCTTTATTTGTGGCATCGATTACAAGTTCTTCACTGATCTTGAAGAGCTGCACAATGTCTTATCATGTTTAGAAGACGAACTGACAGATAATGCAGATCATGATTTCAATGCTAATCAATGAACCTGATGAGCCAAAGAGACAAAGCTTTGGGAGGGAAAATCATGAAGAAACACACTTCCTAAACCGACAGGCACTATGCGTCCTCAGCAAGCGACGAGTAAATGGATCAATTAAAATGTGAAAATAGTGATGGAGATCTTGGACACATTTCGCTTTAGAAGAGCATAAACATGATGGGCAATACTTTACTTGTGTAACAGAGCACACCATGTCATACATTTATTATTGACACCAGAACTATCCAAGTGAACACTTCTCAAATATATTATAATCTTACGGAACTGTACAAATGCAAAAATTCCATCAGGTAGGCTGGAGCTCAGTTGTAAGTCAAACTTGAATTTTCTTAAAACTAAAATGAAATGGCAAACTGCAGTGCACACAAGAAGGAATTTTAGAGTCTTACATAACAGTCTTTTCCCTCTCTGCGGTAAGTTGCCTCTCTAATATCTGCCACATTGCGTCTCACCTGCTCACCATGGTATTCAGCAACCTATAAACAAACAAGTCTAGTGTCAATCTCATGTCACTTTTAAATAGGCATATGGCACTGGTACTTTCATATGATTTCTCAGATAGAGCTGAAAAGAGCACACCATAGCAGAGGAGACAGGTCTTAGGGAATAGCAAAACATAAATAAGATGTACCCAATCTTCTAAGGCCTCCACAGAAACTCCACTCTTTATGATAATGAAAAAACAAAAAACATTGAGAATATAAATTGCTGTACTTGTCTCTTTTTATCATGTCCTCCGTTTCCAAGAATAAATGAAAAGCATAATGACAAATACGGCATTTCCGTCCAACTAAAGCATAACATGCAAATAATGAGGTCCTTTTCACAAGAAAGTACCATTTCTCCTTCCTGAATATTTCTTCGAGCAAAGAGTCCCCATCCATGTATACCAGATTTACCGAAACATATTCGATGCTTTTCTGTCCTCTGAAACAGTAATTTAATATTAGCCATTACGAAAGACACATCAAGCAAAACGCGATGATAAAAATTGAAGGAGCAAACGTACTTGTAAGAGGTGAAGCCGTTCCTTTAATGAAGTAAAAATTGTAGAATCATTTTGTTTCTGCAAAAGAAAAGAAGAAATCTGTAAAACACTACTATGACCATCAATCTGTAAAGTAGAGAAAAAAGGTCTCCAACTAGAAGGGGTTGTTATAGTAGAAAAATTACTTCCAAATTTCGCATGTTAATCACTTCTTGAAGAGAATGATGCCTTGGCCCCGTTGGACGATGAGACACTGGTTCTTCATTTCTCTGAGAAGAGAATGAGCACACATTACAACTCAAATAGACCATGCAATTACTGGCAGACAATTGAAATGATGATCATGACAGTAAAATTTAGAGCTGTGTGGATACAATACCATTTTGTTAGATCTTGTAAAGACCCGACATCTTGCAGACGAAAGTGGTTCAATTTCATCATTCTTGACGGTTAAGGACTCGGGAAGTTCTTTCCCAGATGATATCAGCCTTGAACCTTGGAAGTTCCCCTGATGGTTTTGTACCAAGTTTCTAGCAGAGAACACCCCTAAGGGGGTATGAACAACCACAACCGAATCTGGGTTTGGGACCCTGGGCAGAAGCCAAAGCATGTAACCTTAATGTTCAAAATGTACACAATGAACCAGAAAGGAGCAAAGAATGTGCCTTCTTGACTGACAACCACACGTGAATGAAATTTCTAGATGGTCAAGGAGCTCAACAATTTTTAGATAATGCACGGTTGAGTACACTTTAGCCACCTTAATATCAACTAAGTACTATTAAGACATGAAGCAGGAAGTAAGAATGTTCAAATATGAGAAACCAAATTAGACCAACAGTGTTCAGGTTAATCAGCAGAGTTCACCCAGCCATCACGATTCATCTAATACAGCAGCAGATTATGTAACTGAACAGGCCATAGCAAAAAGGTTCAAACAAATGCAATTTACTCTTTTCAATTAGAATTAGCTCTGCAAAAATAGAACATATACTGACAACCTCCTAAATTTGTCTGTTGACACTTTAATGGTGACTACATATTCTTAACTTCAAATTGCAACAGGAAGTGTCCTATAACCCGAGAAGGAACTGCAAAGATGGGAGAAACAACTCTATCTCATAAATTGTTAATCAAAATGACATTGCATCAACATTGATTAACTATTCACTACATCAATGTACTATGTTAATGACCATGACATAGTTATAATCAACCTCTTGGCTTTCAAACCTTCTGCATAATCATCCAAGTAAAACCATATTTTTCCAGGACAAGGCAGCATGCACCATATAGTTTTTAGTCAATGAATCATAGTTGTTAAATCTTCTAGGCAATAGACTTAACAAAACGGCTCTGGACATGAGATTGAAACAGAGAATTAAAACATGTAGACAAGGAGAACCAATCTAACCTATGATCGGCGCAATATATCAACTTCTTTGTTATTTGACTCCCACTCTTCTCCAGGCAATGTAACTGAAAACAAAGATATAGAATCAGTGTAAACTTACATGAGTATCTATCTAACATATCCTTCCTTGAAATCCAACGGCAAAGAAAATAGAAAGAAAGCAAGAGCAAGCGTCAGAATAGATTAAAAAATCCAGCTCAAGAAATTCTACTGATGTTAGTTCTGATAAAAGTCATGAAAATAATAAATATCTATATAAGGACTTACTTCCATGCTGTGTCCTGCTTTTGCAGCACACATAACGTGAAAATAAGTAGGACATCTGCTGCATTGAGTGCAGGAACCATGAGTCTGCTTACATATTACACAACTCTGCACCACAAGCAAAGAAAAGCATTTGAAAAGAAGCACTGAGCATTTAGAAGTTAATGGCAAATAAACTAAGCAGTAGACAACAAACAAAATCAACACATGAAACTCAAATACTCAACTGAAAAGTAAGCTGCTATAAAGCTATTATGAAATCAGGTTCTCCTCTATTGCTAAACGCTTTTATCATTCCCACAATAAGTACAATCCACCACATCAAAGAAACAGCAATCTTCAAAACTGTAAATCTAAATAAGTATGGATTACCTTCAAAAAAGAAGTTGGAGGAATTCTAATTATTCCAGTGGCTGGTTCCATTTTCTCATGACTCAGAAAACCAACTTCAGGGCGAAACCACGCGCATGTGACATGAACCCAGAGCGGCTCGATATCCGTTGGCTTCAAGGCACCCCCTGGAGACCAGCATTTAAGCCAGTCAGAATAATTTCAAGCAAGAAAATACTAACTCACACAACACCAAGACATAGATTTAGAGCAAAAGTCAGACAAATGTGATAATGAATTTCATATGATACGGCTTCCTCAAAAACCCAAATAGTGATATCTCTAAAAAATCAAAAGCGATATATCTAATATTGTCACCATGAACGTCAAATTATTTAAAAGTACAAGAAACAACATATGAGGACAATAGGAGATTAAGACATTGAATCTGACCTTCTACCGGACAAAGACAACACTGCCTCCTCACATCAGGCGTTTCACATGCCCTGCAAACCCATGAAGTGAAGTCTTGGACGTTGTTTACCCCATAACATTCTTGATGCACAGCTATCTGACACCTGCAATCAAGAGTGAATCCAGTTCATTTACAGAAGAAGACCAATTATCTGGTGACCTTTGATTCAAATACCAAAAAAAAGGTGGACAAATGCTATCTGAAAAGATGTAAGACCTGTTGCAGATTATCATTTTGTTATAGTCCCAATCTTCAACCCATCTACATACGGCACACCTTTCCGTCGTCCATTTAGCAGAAACAGGCACATAACTCTCTGCCAAAAAGATAAATATATGATAAAGCACTTCAATCATTCCAAACACTAAGGTTCTTTTTTTTCGCAGCAGGGGGAATTCTGCTCGCAAACAAGCCTCTAGCTTTTGAAATATCTGTCTCTTCGAATGTAGACAACTTTCAAGCACTACATTTAAAAAAAAAAATCAAACTTAAAACCATAAGTCAAAAGCTACAACTGCTCCAGTAAAACCACCAAATCCCCAAACATCTTCCTGTTCGGGATGCAGCATCACTTCAATGAAGATGCAATTGTACCATATATACCATGAAAACTTTCAGTGTATATTTTGACGGTGAATGCAAGAACTACCTTTCAAGAAATCCATCAACTGCTGCTTATCTAACTTCAAAGGATCAGAACCAAGTGCGGCATACTCTGCAAGCTGAAGTTACATAAGATTAGCACGAAACTGCACTTTGGCCACACATAGTATAAGCACCACATATACAATACATACAATCATTGCCAAGAGATATTATATCACATGAAAAGACTGCAAAAGACAGTTTCGGACCCTCGAATGAAATTGGGTATGTCTACCTCATTGACCTAAACATGATTTCTTCCTGCCTGAGTATTGAGAATATATTTAGTCTCTAAGTGGAAATCTTCCACACGAGAAAAAGATTAAATCAAGGAGATGCAGAAACTGAAATGACGTGTGCTGAAAGATAACTAATTAATAAGCTAAAAGACAGCATTCTTAAGATGACCAAGACTACAGATTCCAGAAACATGGTATGCGCTGTGTAATAACAATAGCATAAACAATTCATAATGTATAAACCCATGCCCCCCTGTAGTAGGTCATATGTTAATGGCCAGATCTGCACACAAAGTATAAATCATGGACACTACACCACACCACGAGCTGTATAAGGAAAAGCTACTCCATGGTGTTTACTTTATCAGTACATTTGACGCTGGAAATATTCGAACAAAGTTCATGATTGATTATTTATAAACAGAAGAATCGAGCAGACTAGATAAGCAAGTCTAGTATAAGTTGACAGATGAAGAAAGAGCGCAAGTGATGCCATGAAGTCACAGAAAAGTGCACCAACCCATTTCTCCAATGGTTCTCTCGTATCCTTGATTTTGACACTGTACTTCCACTTTTTGGCTCTGCAACCTGTGTGCCGTTCCCATTCACTAGGCGTCTGCATCTTTGAACCACATGAGCCACACTTGCACAGAATTCTACAAAGACAAACGAAATCAAGACGGCTTATCAAGAACCCCTGTGTAAATTAAAAACTTTCCCAAGTTATGCAGGTTTTCCATAATAAAAGGTCTTCAACAAACACCATTCGGATCACTTAAATTCCAAAGTAGACAACGGACTAACTATGCTGTAAAAGCCGATAAGCTAAGTTAATTAGTCGTAACTAAAAAAAAAGAAGCCCAATCTACAAAAGCCGAAAAGAAAAGTGTTGATAGGGCAGAAAAGATGAAGCAGCATCATACGAAATTCAATCTGCAGTACTGAAGGCTTACAGATGAAGTTTTGGAATATATGAGCCTTCCATGCCATTGCACACCACAGAAACCTTGTCAGGCAAAGGAGCTTGCTTGTTTTCCACCAACCTGTTTCAAGCAAATTCAAGCAATCTTGTTCAAGTCCTAACCCAACCATAAAGGCATATGCGCACGTACGCACGAGCACACATGCAAGCAGACTATATAACTGACCAAAACAGGTAACGTATCTCTGAGCATACTTCTCTTTTGGCTCCAATTTCTGTAAGTTTGGCCTTTTGCAAGTGGTCTTGGCCTCGCAATCTGGGCAGTAGTAATCAGAGTGCCGTAACTCCTTCAAGTGTAATTATGTCAGAGACAATTCCCATGTGCTTGCATAAATAGATCTAGGAACAAAACCAAATAATGCATGCTCACCTTTAAAAGTCGGCTGGAGATATTGGCACACTCAGCATGCACCCATACATTGCAACCATCGCAACATACCTAGAAAAGAATCCACGCAGCAAGATACAACATCAAACAACTCATCATTTTCAATGAGAATAAGTCAACTATGTCAACAGTCAGATATCTTACCCAATCTCCACCATCGGAATGATGCCAAATTTTCTTGCATATTCCGCAGTATTGTTTGGATTTCAGTAACTGTAGAAATGATGCACGTGACATTGGTCAGCACCCCAAGTCATCTCGTAGACTTGTCATGAAAGTTTTATTTAAAAAAAAAAAAGAATGCAACTATGGACCTTGGCACAATGTCTACACAAAATTTGAGCTTCACCACTTGGGCCTTCCATCCTTTTCATACTTCTACGAGGGAAAATGAGGCTACAGCTGTCACAAGTTTGCATATCCTTGGAACACATATCCTGTATCAAAGAAACAGGAAGCCCCACTTTCATTGGAAAATTGCGACCAGTGCATAAATGGTTTAAACAAAAGCTTCCATGCAAGATTTAAAAGCAATAATTACTTCCAGATCCCAATCAAAGTGCAAAGCTGCTAACAGCCAAAATGTCAATCGTCAAAGGATGGATCATACCAATCATTGACAAGATAAATGGAAATGACCTTTACCCCCAAAAAAAAAAAAAAAAAAAAAAAAATAGATATGGAATGAAGACATGACCCTCTAAAGCAGAGACTTTCCAAAAGAACCAAGATTTGGAGGCAACTTTCTAGTTTAGCCATGTTACATCAAAGAATTCAGTAATAAAGACTTTTCAATTTCATACGCTTGATGAAAAAACAAGGAAGCATTATATACTCAGTCACCCTAGACAAGATTCAAATGAAGTAGATAATGATCTAGACCTATTTTAGTCACACTCTAAACAGTTGCCATCATAGAAGTTCATCAGTACACTTGCCTAAAACTCAGGAAAACATAAGTGGTAAACAAAACAAACCATTCACCGACGACGTACCTGATCTGAAGTGAAGCCAGAGGCCTCTTGGCTCAGACTGGTAGTTGCTTCTGCACAAGGCATTCGCCCATAGCCAAAAGATTCCATATAACCTGCTTCTGCTAAATCTGCCTCCTCTATTGCCATCTTGAATTCACTTGGCTTGCTTTTATGAAGATGTGTCTGACTCTTAAATCTGGAGAAGTTAAAAAACAAACCTATCATAATCTTCCTTATGACTTTTCTATCTTACAGAAACCAATTACAGTAGACAAAAATTTACTGACTTATCCATGTATTGCGCGTAGGGGTATATCATTCCTTGTTTTGCCCAGCCATAGTCCTGCACAATGTTCAATTGGCTTTATAAGGATCAGAGAGACAACCCAATGTGGATGAAGATCGTCTTTTCTTTTATTTTCTTTTTTCCGGCAGCAATGGATAAATTATCAACGAAAGAAAAAAAGGGTACCCTCTGTTTTCCATTCTTGGAGTATCCAAAATACATCACGCATACCGCCCCAGGGACACGGCATCTCAAAACCGAATCGGGCGCATGCAATAATGGATCGATCACTATAGCTGGCCAAGCCGGGTACTTCTTCCCGCATTTGACCCAAACGATATCGCCCAAGCTGAAATCCTCTGGCTTATAACTCTGTCTTCTCGTCGCCACCGAGGTACAAGGGGGCACGTACTTCTCACTATCAATGGACGGCGAAGAATTCACATTGCATACCACCGAACCGCGCGAACTCAAATGCTTACTACTGTTGCCCCCGTCCGCAAGCTCTGTACCCTCCAAGACTCTAACTTCCCGCAGATTTACGCACGAATTGTCGCCACCATTCTCTTCGGCACTCCCCAATTCGTTGTACTCGAGTATCTCACGAATTATCCTGCTCTTCTCCAAATTGACCCGACTCGTAAACACCGACTCGGCGAGCTTCGAATTCTGACCATCCCGGTCTCCTCTCGACGAAGAGACGACCGACTCGTCGAACCGCGAACGGGGCGCGCGAATGCGTCCGCGCGAGTACTTCAACCGAAACTTCTCCGCCCTTCCATCCGACGACTCCTCCTTAGACTCCTTCGAACTCAGTCCCGCTCCAATCGACGGCGGGCGCAAGTCCTCGGTGCTGCAGCAAGAGCCCGAGCCGCCGCCACCGCCGCCGCCGACGCCGACGGACGACCCACCGCAGCCGTTCCCCTGCTTCGCCCTCTTCCAATTGGCCTCCCGGCCGTCGGGGCCCTGCGACTTGCACCGCTTCAGATTCGGCATTTCGATTTTCTTCGGCCGCTCGACGATCATCTTCCGAACATCGCGCGGCACACACGGAAAAAACCCTAAAGACAAAGAACCAAACTTCCCCGGTCGTAGTAATCCCGACGCTCCGCGACGCCGGAAACCGAAGCCGGAGATCGACGGCCGCCGCCGTCGCCGCCCCGAGCGGAGGTCGAATTGCGCGGAATCGGAACCCTAGCGGTCGAGTTGCCGCTTTCCTATAATAAGCCGAGAGAGAATCGATCGGGGGGGGCTGAGGAGTGCGCCGAAATCGATCGCGCGAGGGAAGACAGGTTTCTTTTAGCGGAGCCGCTGAGGATGGCGTTGTCCGAAGGGACCGCTAGGCGTGTGTTTCCTCTTTTTTTTTTTTTTTTTTGATGACTTTAAAAGATAGTTTTGGTTTTCGCCAGATTGTAGGGGGAAAATTTATTTAATAATGATAAAATATTAGGGACGGCGCTGACGTGGCGGGTAGATGAGGCGGTTTCGGGGCTTTTGGCTCCAAAAAGGTACGCGCTGCCCCGTTTGGAGGGAGGCCAGGGCGGAAATTGGTCGTGGGGAAGGCGCGAACTGAAATTTTCTTTTGGGAATAAGACGGGCTTGTGGAGCGCCGCCCGCCCTGCCATTCCGTGGGGGCGGTTGTTTGTGTTCCTCTCTGATTCATCCCGACAAGACTCGTGCTGAATCTACGAAGATACCAAAAAAAAAAAAAAAAAAAGTAAAAGTAAGAGGATTGATATAATTATTGACTATTGAAAACCTCGAATTACTTTTATGATAAATATATCATCTATTAATTTAATTAGAATCGTAAAAATATTATTAATTAATACACCTATGTAAAAAATTAAATTTTGGTAAATTGTTAAAGGTGTACTGGTTTAAGATTTTTCATAATATTAACCCATACTAGAAAATGTATTTTTTTTCAATGGTTAATACAATGAAAAACTTCAAATTGATAATGTTACAATAAATTTATCAAAAATTAATTTTTTTCATTATCAACAATCTCGAACTAGCATACTTGTAACATTTTTTACCACAAAAAATCTCAAATTAATACATTCGTGATAAATTTACAATCTATTAGTTTCCATTAAATTGGATTGATATACTAAAAAGTTCCTTTCTTTAGTATAAGACATTTTATGAGCTCGAGCTTGGTCTCACCTAGACAAGGGCCGATCACCTCACCCGGGGTTGGCAATTATCGCCTACCCCATTGGCAATGGGCGACGGTGGCAAAAGCGCCCACCAACAAGCCCTACCAATTCTTTTTGGAATAAGTTCATTAGGAGTCATAAAATTTGTTATAAAAGTACAATTAAATCATAAAACTTGCAAAAAGCACAATTAGATTTTAAAATTTGTCAAATATATGCAATCAAGTCCTAAAGTCAATACTATCAAAATATTTATCGAAAAACAATGATATAGCAATTTTAAATTAATTTCTCTCTCCTAATTGGTATTTTTTATTATTTTCTTTTTAATATCTTATTTAAATCATATTAAAAAAATTAAAAGTTAAAAATTTATTGAAAAATGAAACTAGAGAGAGAGAGAGAGAGAGAGAGAGAGAGAGAGAGAGAGAGAGAGAAGGGCAAGGTAGGCCACACCAATAGGCGCCGCCTCCGTGGCTACCCATTGCCAAAGGGATCGGTGACTTCCTCCGACCTTGGGCGAGGGTGGTCGGCCCTCTCCAATCTTAGGTGGGGCCTCGCGTGGCCCAAGCAAGTGCTAGCCACCCTCACTAGGCTCGGGCTTGCGCTCAAGCGCTAAGATCTAGGTGACATTGATGCTTGCCTAGGCCTAGCAAGTGTCGTCACCCCTCACCTAGGGTGGGCAAAGGTGTTGACACCTAAATTTTTTATCCAAATATCATTTCAAAAAAAAAAAAATGAACTTATTTTTCCGCAAAAACATTTATTGTCAAATTATTGCATAAAGATTACTTAGGCACTTAGTATAGTTTTTAAATGCATTTATTTTCTTGATATAAAAAAATCAATCAAAATTATAAAAAAATTAAAAAATTAAAAGAGAAAAAAAGTTTGAGTTGATGATCTGAATGTGATTAGCCAAGCCTAGGAAGTTAGATTGAAATTAAAACGGCAAGTTGGGGCTAAAATGTAATTTCCAAAAGTTGAGAGATCAATTTGCAAATTTTACAAAAAAATTTATCCCGAGCTCTTAAACTATCATCTTGGCCCCCAATCGAGTTGAAATTAAACTTGAGTATGCTCTAATTAATAAAATCAAGCAAAAAGGAACCAAATTGCATTGAATTGGGCATTCTCGAGTAAGAAGATAGACCATTTTGAGAGACTTTCTTGCAAAATGGGTGGGGACTATTGTGAAGACCAATCCAAATCTTAAATTACTATATATAATTTTGCTAATTGATAAAAAATTATAGCAAAATTGATGGATTAAAGTATCCAAACCAGTTGCCAAAACTCAGTCCACGAGTTTGTCTCAATTTGGAGTTACTGAGTAAGCAACTTTGTGGTCTCACCATATCCTCCTCAGCTACCCAACCAGCTCGATCTCTGCATGTGATGAAATATCATAATTAGTAGTGCAAGTGGACAAAAATTGGCTAGGGATAAGCTGCTTAAAGCATAAGAAAATTGTAGCAACATCTGCACACTCAACAGTTGCAAAAGTTGAAAATTTTGGGCAAGTCATAAATTTGGTGAACTAGCTCGATTGGTAGACTTGGTAGGGGGCAAAAAGCCAACCAAGAGATTGTTTAATTTAGTGGATAAGATTTATGAAGCAAGCTCTTTTGAGGGATGAAAGGTAGGAGACAAGAGAGAGAAGGGAGAGCTTACAATTGTTCCCCAAAGAGACCTCTAGAAGCAATTTGAAAAAAACAAAATCCATAAATTACAAACTGACCTTTTGCAAAGAAAAGTGAAATTTTCACAAACTTGCGGCAAAAATTAGCCAAAATCTTAAACTAGAGAGTGAAACTTCTCTCAAATATCTTTCCAATCATAGGTCGTACGTTCCAAATGGAGATTAGGAAAACGGTTGACAAGAAAAATTTAAGGAATCGAACAAAGGACATCACAACTTCATTTTCACATCAAGTAGAGCGGGCAACTCATCACTTAGAGAGTAAAATTAACTATTTTCTAAATGACACAAAACACGCTTGAATTCTTAATATTTTGTAAATTAACTATTTTGTGTCTATATAATATATATTGGTTCCGTTGGAATAAGGAATCATATTAGTTCCAATGAGAATAGGTCATTTTGAATCAATTCAGTCTAATTCTAGACAATTCCGATTCTTTTGCACATTGAGCTTTCTATTTTGGCATTGTTCATGGAGGGCTCTGTTGTATTTTTTAAAATTGTTTTAATATTTGCTAGATTGCAAGGGGAAAAAGTAATTAATGAGAATAAAATATTCTGAGTCAGTGCAGACGTGGCACGTGGTTTTGAATTTTGGTTCCAAAAGGCGGGTCCATTCGTGGAGGGCGCAAACTGAAATTTTTTTGGTGTGGACGGCTTGTGTTGGGCCGGGCCCATCGAATGGTTTGCAATCCTCATTCGATTTATCCCAACTAAACTCATGCGGCATGAGTCATGCCGGAATCATTTAGATGGACTTTAGATGGACTAAATGGAGCGATGCGAAAATCTTCACTTCTTGCAACATAAATTTTTTTTTGTTAAACACTTCTCATAATAACGAGAATTTCCTTTTTTACAAAAATTTACAATGACGTCTAAACATTTCTCAATAGTTTTTTGTTTTTTTGAAGTCGTGAGAATATTAATAGTTGATCGAGGAAAACTTTAACGTACAAAAATTATTAGCTAATGCAAGAAAAGCCGTAAGAAGATGAAGAAGACGAGAGGAAAGGAAGCGAGAGGGGAAATTTTCTCTTCTATTTTAGTATATTCACGCAATGTACAGAATGTGTATTATAGTACATGTTGTATGTAAATAAAATGAAACAATATTATATACAAAATCATATCCGATATTAATTGATCTTGACTTGTGCAATGATATCTGAATGATTCCGTTGAATATCCTTGCGTATCTTCAACACTCCCCCTCAAGCCGATGGCTTGTAAATATCCAAGACGCCTAGCTTGCTCAAAAAATATGCATGCTGTCTCTGACATAAAGGCTTGGTGAAGACATCTGTTGGTTGTTCTTCTGTTCCAATCCCTTGTGTTTCGATCATCCCTTGTTGGATCTTTTCTCGAGTGAAGTGACAATCCACTTCTATGTGCTTGGTTCTCTCATGCACAATAGGGTTCAACGCAAGTTTGATGGCTGCATCATTGTCACAAAATAGTCTGGTCGGTCCTCTAACTTGTACTCCAAGATCTCAAAGCAATCCCTGTAACCATACTATTTCACAAGTTGTTTTGGCCATGGCACGATATTCTGCCTCTGCCGAAGATAGTGAAACAGTCGGTTGCTTTTTTGTTTTCCATGAGAGTAAAGAGTCCCCTAATTTGATGCAAAAACCAGTTATGGATCTTCTACTCATCGGACAAGTCGCATAATCCGCATCACAGTATGCAGTCATCCTCATGTCACATTTCCTGGAAAGGAGAATCTCGAGTACTTCACCACTTTAAGTGCTGCATTCATATAAGATTCATTCGGTTGGTGCATAAACTAACTGAGTGTTTGGACTGTATAACTTATATCTAGTCTGGTCATGGTCAAATATATGAGCTTTCCAACGAGCTTCTGATATCTCAATGGATCCTTGAGTACGGGATTAGTCTGTTGAGATAAACCAGCATCATAATCTGTCGTAGTCAGTTTAATGTTTTGCTCGATTGGAATTACAGCTGGCTTACATCCCGATAGACCTGCTTTTGATATAATCTCCAGTGCAAATTTCCTCTGGCTAAGGGAAATTCCTTGGTCTGAGCGTGCAATTTCGATTCCAAGGAAGTACTTTTGTGATCCTAAATCCTTAATATGGAATGTAGAATGCAAATAGTCTTTGAATTATTTGATAGCTATTTCATCATTGCCCATATAATAAGTATATCATCTACATATATCATTAAGTAGATAGATGACATACCTCTAGTCCATGTGAAAATAGCATAATCAAACTTGGATTGTTGAAAACCGGCAGTTATCAATGACTCAGCAAACTTTGCATACCACTCTTGAGGCTTGTTTGAGTCCATACAAGGATTTGCAAAGACGACATACTTTATCCTCCCTTGTCTCCGTAAACCTTGTGACACTTGTTGACACCTAAATTTTGGCGGCCCATTTAGTCATTAGGGGTTAATTTTAAATATTATAATTCATTTGCATAGCATTAATTTTAGGTGCGTTTATTTTTAATTTACATCGTTTGCGTTTTTATGTTTTTTTTTAGGACCGGTGGTGAATGGGTTTGGATTAATATTTTTGAGCTTTAGTTTAGCAGGTTGGGCTAAGCCCATGAAACTAGCAAAATTGGCCTGAGCCCGTTTTCTTTTAATGACAAAAATTACCTAAATCGAGATTTGATATGATATTGCGGTGGTTTTTGAAATTTAAGAGAATCAGGTTAAAATCTTATCTTTAATCTTTAGGTGAGAAAATTGTTGAAAATATTAAGGAGATAAGATTTTTTGTGATTCGAGGGTATAGGGAATTTTCGAAATATTTTATTAAGATCACATTTTGATTTTTGCTTATAAAAGGGTGTACGTAGGATTAGTTTAGGGGGTTCTTCTAAAAAAAAAAAATTTCTGAAAAGGTGAAGAGAAAGGAAAAGCAAAGGTGTGCGTGTGAAGGAGGGAAAGGAAAGAAAAAGCAAAAAGGGGAATAGTAGGGGTGATTGGACCCCTAGTGTTCATCTTCCCCAAAGGTTCTTTTTTTTCTTTTGCTGTAATTTGGCTCCATCGAGCACACCTCCGCCCACCGCCGTCGCGCCTCAGCTTCGCCCACCGCCGATCTCCCTCGCGACGAGCCACCCCTCTTCGGCGCATCTCCGCTCGAGCCGCGCCACCACGCCGATCACTCGAGCCCGCTCCCGCCTCTGTGCTCCTCTCGCGCCCAGAGCCCCGAAGACGGCCTTCAACTCGCGCGCCTTAGCTCCGATCACGCCCGCGACGAAGACCCGAAGACCGCCCGCCTTCGCCCGTCCGACGCCCGACCCGAGCTTCCCCCTCGCAGATCCGCCCGGCCAACGCCCTCGACCGCCCGTGCGGACCCGCACAACCCGAGTGCCGATCGCCGCCCGAAGCCGTCCGCGAGCTCGTCGTGCGCGCCGCACCACCACCCGAAGCCCGCCACGCTTGAAGCCCTCGACCGCCCGTGCAGCACCGCACGACCCAGGCGCTGATCGCCGCCCTGAAGCCGTCCGCGAGCTCATCCGCGTTGCACGTACCGTGCCACCACCGCCTGAAGCCTGCCGCGCCTGAGCCCCGCATCCATCGTTGCCATCGCGCCGGAGCTCCGCCGCCGCGACCCCCCCCCCTTTGCCGCCGACGAATTTGATTGCCCATCCATTTTCCTTAGGTTGTTTGTTTTTTTATTTTTTTTTGTTATTTTACTTTATTTTTAATTAGTTTTGCTATTATTGTTTAAGTTTAAACCATGTGAGTAGGTTATAATTCCTATAGGCATTATCCATAGGAATTGTCCCTGAAGTTATTGTAATTATTTAATTTGACCTGTAAGATGTCGGGTCATTTTTTTAATTATGATAATTTTTGGGGTTTGTTTATGATATATTAACTGTTGAATTAATTTAATTATTTATTTAATCCGTAAGATTTTGGATTAGATTTTTAATTATTTTGATTTCTTGTCGTGATGTTCAGGGTTAAAAATATTCGTTAATTTGATCCGTGAGATAACGGGTTATTTTTTCGTTTATTTTAATCCTTTATTTTGTTGATATCTTGTTTGTTTAGATTTAGTACTTGTTTTAGAAAATCACTAAGAAAAATCAAAAAGATAGTCAATTTAGGATTTCAATTGGTTTTAGAATATTTCTTGTTATTTTGCATATCTAGAATATAGATTTTATTCTAGATTTTAAAAAATATAAAACAAAAAATGCATTCATTTAGGATTTTAGTTTTTGTTTAATTTAAGTTGCATGTTTAATTTCGTGGCATTTTTAAATTTCGAACATTAAAAAAAAATAAAAATATCATGCATATGTCATATAGAATTAGGGCATGCTCTACACGTCATTGCATATTAGATAAAATTACATGTTATGAATTAGTTTTAATTTTGAATTGCATAAAGAAAAACACAAAAAAAATCATTGTGCATATTAAGTTAGAAATACATGTTTCATTTTAAATTTAGATCATCTTTTTAGATAAATTGCATCTTAGGTTAAGATAATGTCTTAATTTAAAGTAGGATTTGATATGACCTAATCATTAGTTTAAATTAGATAGAATCTCAATCTAGTTAGATTACCTTTGCATTCGAATTTCATGAAAGAAAATACAAAATTTGTCTTTGCATAAGTTAATTTCAATTTTTAGGATAGATTGCATTTTAAAATAGAAACATCAAATGCAAGTCACTTAGTTTTATTAAGTTCATTTAATTAGAACTTTCTTGTCATTAGACTAAGTCATTTAATAAATGTTACGTGACATATAGCTTGCATATTAAATTGCATGAGGCATGTCATTTTAGTTTAAATAATTTGGTATGTCATTGCATCGCATTGCATGTCATTATAATTAGATCATTTAGATTGCATTTAATTATTGCATTTCTTCATGTCATATAGTTTAGGTCATGTCGTCATGTCATTTTAGATTATTTGCATAAGTCATGACTTTCATTAAATAAAGTGAAAACAAAAAATTGAAATTGCGTGTTAATTAGAAATCATATATAGGATTATCTATATGAATTCTGATTTAACATTGCAGATACTTTCGTTGCTTTAAGGTATGTTTTTGCATTATTTAACTGTTTTCTTGATGTGTTAAATTGGTGGTATGCGCACATGTATGATCACCTCACATGTTAGGAAGCTCAATTAAAATCAATCCAATTGCTAAACATTTTCTTAAAATTAAAAGAAATGGTACCGAAAGGGCACTAGGATAGTCTAGTGTAACCAAATCCCCGCACCCAAAATCTCTGGTTCGTAGGAGTAAGATAATCCTCCCGTTATTTTACTTAGGTGTCTAATCGACCTACCCTAAATTGATTAGTGGCGACTCCTAGATAATAATCTTTTGCATGTTAAAACCCTAAGTCGCGATTTGGTATGGGCTTGGGAGAGCCCGAGCTAAGCTTAAAGGCTTAGTAATCCATCAACCTAGTTTTAGGTGGTAAACCCGAAAAATTGGGTCGTGACAACACTTCCATATAAATTTCCTCATCTAAATCGCCATGCAGGAACGCATTGTGGACATCCATCCGATGCAATGACCAGTCTTGAAATGCCGCTACGGAAAGAAATGAGTGGACGATAACGTCTTTGGCTACGGGAGAAAAGGTTTCGTGGTAGTCAAAACCTTCCCATTGTGTGAAACCCTTTGCCATTAATCGGGTTTTGTATCTCTCAACAGATCCATCTGCACGATATTTGATCTTGTAAACCCATTTGCATCCAATCGCCTTGCGGTGTGCAGGTAGGGTAACAAGATCTCATGTCCGATTATCCATCAAGGCCGTTAATTATGCTTCCATGGCCTTCTACTAGCACGGATCAGTGCTTGCCTCTTCAAAACTCGATGGTTCTCGCCCATCATAAATGCGAGTAATACAACATCTATGTTTTGGAGAAAGTCTATCAAAGGAAACAAATGAGGCAACTGGGAACAGAATACCTGGTGACTTCTGGGCTCCGCATATGTAGTCTTTGGTCCAGGTTGGCGGACGTGTGCTACGTCAGGATCGCCTTGGCACATTGTCCCTTGGTGGTGAATTATTATCTAAATCACCAACAGTACTCGAAATTGGGGAAACGGCTTCCTCCTGGTGTTGTGCTATCACTTTAGGTGAGGATGTCATGTCCATAGGTGTCGTAGCAGATGGCCTGATATCTGCTGATGGATGAAGGAGAGCATAGTTTGGATCTTCCATAGTCTCCTCCATCTGAATAGTATGGAAATTCTCCCGTGAAGGATCAAATACCCTGTATCCCTTCTATAGACTAGGATATCCCATAAAGATGCAGCGACGAGCACGAGGTCCCATTTTATCTCTAGGACCTACTATGGTGGCGTAACAAAGACATCCAAAAATCTTCAAATGTGCCAGATCTGGTTTCTTTCCAAAAAGTAGCTCAAAAGGTGTTCACCCGCCAAGAAGCTTACTTGGCATATGGTTTATCAAATAAGCCGCGGTTAAAACACAATCGCCCAAAAAAGTGTTTGGAATAGAAGCTTGAAATTTCAAAACCCGCATCACTTCTAACAGATGACAATGTTTTCGCTCTACCACCCCATTTTGTTGTGGTGTATAAACACATGTGCTCTCATGTAGTATCCCATGTGACGAAAAAAGCGCAGTACATTCATGATTAAAGAATTCACTTCCATTGTCTGTCCATATTTTTTGAACATTTTTCCCAAATTGGGTTTTTGACAAAGAAAGAAAAGTCTTTAGATGAGATAGAACTTGACCCTTACTTTGCATGAGAAAAAGCCATGCGGCCCTGGAGTGATCATCTACGATGGTGAGAAAGAATCGAGACCCATCATGATTTAATGTATGGTATGGCCCCTAGACATTGACATGCAATAAAGAAAGAATATCACTTGAATGATGTTGACTTAGTGAAAAAGGTGTTTGTGATTGTTTCGCAAGTGGGCAAATGGGACATTGAGGATAAGGAAGAGGAGCTGTGACCCAATTTGGAATGCAAAAGGAAATTCTTATCATTGGTAGTCAGATTACACAATGATTTATTACAAGAGAGTAAATCAAGATTTTTGGGTGAATTTCTCCAAAAAAAAATCCTTCAGAGAGGTTACCCTAGCCCATCAGTTTCCCAGTCGAAAGGGCCTGAAATAGACAGATATTAGCATTGAAAAATACTTAGCACGAATTTTCTTGACATGCTCTAGACACAGAGATAAGATTAAATAGGAAATTCGAAATATAAAGAACATTTTTTAGAGTAATTTGTGGGCTAAGAGTGACAGTCCCAGTTAGGGTGACACGAGTGATATTGCCATTTGGCAGTTACATAGTAATAGGATTAGCTGAATCTTCATGAATATCAGAAAATAATCCCTTATTGCATGCAATATGATCACTTGCTCCCGAGTCAATAATCCAAGCATTTCTTGATATACTATTTGTTAGGCAATGAGAAATACTTGTAAAATTGCTCCCCCTTTTTGGAACCTCCAATTTTTGCAAAGCCTGCACTAATTGTTGATATTCTCCATGTGTGATGGGTTGATTGACATCTGTGGATGGTGTGGACTGGTAAGCTGCCGTTTAGATCTCATTTCCCTTCCTTTCAGGTCTCCCATGTAATTTCCAACAATTGTTAATTGTGTGGTGGGCATTTTGCAATAATCACAAAATAACTTCCCTTTATTTTAAAATTCGGCCCATAATTTCTCGAATAATTTGGACCGTTGGATCCCTTTAAGCCGAGCGCATCTCCATTGTCGAGATCAACCAAGTACCGCACCCCTTTCTGACTGTCAGATTACTAGAGTCGATCTTGGCCGTCCACGGAGCCTTTACAAAACCCCTTCGACTCCGCGAACCCTAGCGCCCCTTTGGCTTTCCGAACCCTAGCGAATGTTGCCTCTCTCCCTTTGGCTAGGGTTTTCTGCCCCTTTTCAATTTTCGCCGCCAATGCTAGGGTTTCGGAGGTCTTGCCGTTGGTTGCAGTGAGCCTCTGGTTTTCCTCCTGCACCGCGAGCTAAAAGATTCAGCCAAGGGGAGGAGCTGGTTCCATGGCCAGGATCAGAAATTTGAAATGAAGGTAAGAATCATTGAGAATCAATAAGAAACAGGTCGCTTTCTCTCGGTCTTTCATTGCTCTGTATTGTTGGAGCGTTGCCTCCGGTCCTTCGAGTCTCTCCTCTGCCGCTTCTAGCTCATTCTAGAGGGCAGAGAGCTTGTTGAAGCATGTTGTCACTGACATGTTTCCTTGCTTTAGCTCGCTGAGGGCTTGGTGCAGCGAGAAAATTTTTGCCCTATCGAGTTTCCCGTACATTTCTTGAATATTCTGCCAAATTGTTTTTGAATCCTCTGTGGGAGGTAAACTTGTGATTTCTGGGCTGATGCAATTACCTATCCACGTTCTCACCAATTGATTGCATTTTTTCCATTGTCGCCCCATCTTCTCATTGGTCGGAATCGGGATAGTTCCGTCGATGAAACCTTCTTTATCTTGTGATGAGCGCTCTCCGAAACTCTTGTGCCCAGCTCGAGTAGTTCTCGGATCCTGTGAAAGGATGACTAATAAGTCACAACTCCGGCCCATCGGAATTGGAGGCATACAAGGTGTTACCGGGTTCTTGGCGACCCATGGTGGCTGCCAAGGAGGTCGGTAGGAAACCGGGTGGAAAGCCCGAGTAAGGGTTTGCTTGCTGACCTTGATTGAAAGTGCCCTAAGTCCCCGCATGCGAATCGCTTGACCCGTTAGGGTTTTCGCCCGCATTAGACGACCCGATTGCTTCTGAGTGGTCTGCCTCACTCATGGTTGATGGACCATTTTGAGTCTGACTTCTTGAGAATGATACATTTGGATTTCCTCCATAGTATATTGGCATTGGTACCCACTAGTAGGAAGTCCTTGAATGGGGATACCCCAGACTGGGTTGCCATGGAAAAAATTGCCCCATTGCGGGCTGATCAGTCCGACCTATGATGTTATGCACTTGATCTTGTGCTTTTGAGGTCGCTGCATCCACAGGTAATTGAGGTTGATTGTTAGCCATGATGGTATGGAGATCTCCCTCTTTTCTTTTTCCTTCGTTTGTTTCAATGTGATTTCCTCAAGGTGCTGATTCTTGCGCCAGAGTGCTAATGTGTTTTGCAGGTTAGCTAGATTCTTCTGGCAGACAATCAGAAGACTAGAAGAGGACGAATCAAGGCGGAAAAAGCGGATTAAAGGTGCGTGTGAAGAAGACGAGAGGAAAGGAAGCGAGAGGGGAAATTTTCTCTTCTATTTTAGTATATTCACGCAATGTACAGAACGTGTATTATAGTACATGTTGTATGTAAATAAAAGGAAACAATATTATATACAAAATCAGATCCAATATTAATTGATCTTGACTTGTGCAATGATATCTGAATGATTCCGTTGAATATCCTTGCGTATCTTCAACAAAAGCTTCCTAAAATGTTTTAAAATTTACTTTATACATGGGAAATTACTAATGACAAGGAAAATAACGTTTTTGAATATGTTAAAATGTTTAAATACAAATTGTGATTTATAACGAATGTATTTTTTTATTGACTAATTACTTCAAGAAATAAATTAGATTATTTGTTGGAAAGTTTTTCTAAATTTTGTCATTTCTCATAAAACAAACGGAATTTTAGACTCAATCAATTAGTAGACCTAAGCGAGTCAAGCCTAAAAATTATGGATTAGACTTACCTGTGACAAGATAGTAAAGTATTCAATTTTAAATAGTCTAAGTTTGAAGGGCCAACTCTAAGAAAAGGAACTACTTGCCTAGAGACTAGACCTACTCATTTGGAAGGCCTAATCAGGTCAAGGCTAAAATCAGAGACTAGACCGAGTGAAATGATATTGAATTACATACATTTGACTAGGCATAGTTGGAATTACCCACCCTAAGAAATGAATTATTGTCTAGATGGCCCCTAAAAAGACATAGGCAAGCCCATCGATTCGTCTCATTTGTACATTCAAGCGTCTTATGTATGCAACTTCTGAAATTAGATCTCGATATACAAAAGTTAATGATAATCTATTTATATCGAATTGACGTGTGTATTTATTTCTAATTAATATTCCCATGCACAATAAGAAACTTCGAATTAAAAATAATGTGGTATTAATAACTTTGTTTTTGGTCCTCTAACTTACACCGACAATGTAATTTAACCATTAAACTTTTAATGTATCTATTTATTTATTTTTGGTCGAAGTTCATTTAAATTGAATGAACTTCCGTATGTCGTGCCAATTGTGTGGATACAAGTTTGTACGATTATTAATAGCGTGAAAATTCGAAAAAAGGGAAAAAAAGTGCGAAAAATCAGCATTCTTAAGCAGAGACGGTGGCGCCGGCGGCTGAGCCAGAGCCACAACCGCCGCCTCAGGACGGCGACGGCGGCAGCCACCGTCCTCATAAGTGGCCACGTCGAGAAGATGGTTAACCTGTCGTTCTTGCATCGTTTCTCCAGCCGTCGATGGCGGAACGGAGCTAAGCGCCGGATCGATTTGCCCGGCATCTTCCCGTAGCTGGGGCGATTCTGCGTATGTTACACCGCTGCTCTGCCGCTTCATCCATGGAAATTTCGAATTCGCAGTGTTCCCCTTATCAGAACTCGACAGAATCAGCATTCCAAAACCCATGATGAAGCTGCAATGGCGTCCGCGGAACTGCCCTGTTATCATGTTGTCGTGCATTAGCAGACGGCTTTTCCGGCACCTTCGATCGTGAGTTTGTTTCTCCTTCTGTCCACAGCTGTCGAGGGTCAGATCAAATCCCCATTGTTTCTGCATTGGATGCAATCTCAGGCCTAAAGAGGTAGACAGGAACAGGGCTCTTCGGCAGTTGCATCGATGCGTCGAAATAGCGGGTAGTTTCCGTGTTACCGTATGGAATCAAGCATGCATACTTGGTAGTTGGTATCGAGACGTGCCTCTTTCAACCCTTTCAAACCCCCTGCACAAGGTCGAGAGAGAAGCGTCGGGGTTGAAATTAGGCTAGAATTGAATGCTTCTGCCGGCTAGAGATGACGGCTTGCCTCTTATAATGTGGATTTTGCTTAATTATACTCCAAGCTGCTGATATATACTGAAATGAATTCCATTTCCTTTCATCATATGTAAAAGCCGCGTAAAAATCTTTTTACATCTTCGTGCATTCACCTCCTTATTGAAAGTGTATCCTGTTTCCTGATTACTTACATGAGAGGGAGATGATGTCCGAAAAGCAAAAGGGTTTAGCAAGAAATTCATGCCAGCTGTGGTGATATGATCTAGAAATGAAGAGGGCCCCAGTCCTTGTAAATGGTCATCGCATTGCGGCTGTTGCAAGCTCTTCTACAATGATTATCCCGTGCTCTACAGCTGTTAACAAGGCTGTTGGTTAAATAGAAGGGATGGATGCATTCTTATTTGGGATGCTAAGCTGGACGTGCTTCTGAAATTGGTCATAGTTCGAAACTGATCCTTCCTTCATTATTTATGTAGCTCCTGTACCTTCTTTTTTTAACTCAACAAAATGAGCTAATGAACAGTGGACGCCACTTCTAGTTTATGATGGTTGGGGATCCAATGTCTTGTGTATGGTGAATATGTTTAGTTTATCTATGTTAAAGTTTAATGATCTTTTGCTGTTGTCTTATTGTAGAAACAAAAACAAAAGTGAAGCATGATGGTGGAGCTTTGACATCAGAGAGGAGATTCTTATGTACAGTGTTGTCATGCTTTAAACCAAGCATCCCCCTGTTTCCCCATTTTGGTTTATCAAGAATTTGCACAAGATGAGCTCATATTCTCCATTTTTTCCTTTTGGAGGAAGATTCACACTCAATATCATGATGATTACAAATCAGCATTACAATGGAAGTTACAAAATGAGACTAAGCTCAAATATAGAATTATGGTTGAAGTGGAGATCACGTCCAGCCAACATGGACGGAGATTTGAGATCTTAGAGACATTGAGGTACTACAAGCTATGTATATCCTTTCATTTTTTTCAAATACCATTGCACCAGGAAGCATTTTGACTCAGTTTTGAGATAATTTTTCCCCCCACCAGAAGTATTACTGGCTTAATATCAATGGCTCAGGGGTTCTTGCAGCTCTAGTTTATTTTCAGTACATCTATCTTGAAGGTACTGACACAGGTGTCTTTAGCTGAACTTGCTGAATGTGGAAATTGAAAAGTTTACTTTGATATCTCTTTGTAATGTTACTTTTGTCAATTTTTATACCTCTTTAGACTATCTCTGGTGTTCGGGTTAATTAAGTTGGCCACAGTTTTGACTGAAATTGGACTTGAGTAGAGAATCTGACAATACACTAGTGAATCGTGCAGAAAAATAACCTGTAGGATGCATGTTATTAGCAATTTCATGCACTTGTTAGCTCAGGAAAATTTTGCTGTACCATGACACAGACAGTATCTGTAGACCAAAGAGAAAACACAGTCAAGGTCCATGTCTTTTTGAGCAAAGAACTCGATTTGATCTTCACACTGTATTATTTCTAGCATCTGGTACAACCACAGTGTTTCAGTCCCTCCCCGGGGGGGGGGGTGGTGGGGGGGGGGGTAAATCCTGACCTTGGAAACAAACAACAATTTCCCCAATTGATGTTGAGAGGTGGGGGTGTTAATTTTGGTGTTGCCATGAATTGGAATTGTGAAGTGCTCAGTTGGTGATCACGTGGTGCAAGCAACAAGGCATTGAGGAAGAGCACCAGTCCTAGAATCCTGGCCTTTCAGGGTTTTCTAAGGCCATTGTTGGATGTCAATTTTCTAAGTTATCTTTTGGCTCAATTTGGGTTGAGACTTGAGAGAATTCATTGAACGGACTTCGATTATTTGATTAAGTGGTTCTTACTGTGGATGATAAGCTGGCTTTATCTTTTAGCTTTTATACTTAGGGCTTAATCATGGCACAATATGAATGCAAAAGTCTATGCTGCTCAATTTGAGTGGGTGACCTTTAAAAGTTCTCTTCTTGTACGTGTCAAAGGCCTAGACATATGGGACCAGAAAAGATGCTAGCTATCATGGAATGACAGCAGACATTTTCGGGATACTAGTGCTGACTTGTGGAGAATTCAACTCATGACATAAAGACTGTATCCTAATTGATGCTCCTGCCCTTCTCCTTTCACACTTGCTTGCCCTATGTTTATGTCTGAGATTGGTGGTAAAACCTCTAGTTTCTGTATATAGTGCTTCGGATATAGTGGTGCTTTTGATCTCTTATATGTCTAAGATCCATTAACAGTCTGTTGTCACTTGTAGTCATACTGGTGGTGTTTAATGTTAGTTTTAGAGGGGTAAAAAGATGAGTAAATCAGGAGCGCATATACGAGTGAATGGTGATTACGACCATTGTTTGCAAGGTTGATTTTTCAGTCATCATGCAACTCACAATCTTTGCTGATTTTCTTGACAACAACACATTGAAGGAGAGCTGTTGAAGCGTGGCTTATGGTATATGTTCAAGTGCATTCTTGCATTCTGAAGATGATAAAACGATAGCACGTAACCTTTTTCTGGCCAGCTGATTTATTTATCACGGGTCATACTTAAGGTACTACTCCGGGTAGGGGAACGCGGGTTGATGTATACCTAAATGGTGAATGACGTGTGTGATGGTGTCAGGGACCACCAAAGTATGTCATTAAGTATGTACCTGTCGTATTCCATTGAGTAGGCATTGCACATAGAAGACAATTGAATGTCATAAGATACAATTCCTAAGTACCGGCTATTCTTGTAGAGATGATTGGTCAATTGCACAATGATCCGGTCAAGCGATTGGATGTTTTTGACCAATCCAGGACTCTCATTATGACAACTTAGATTCACTTTCTCCCAGTAGCATGTCGACGGGTATAACGAGTCAGCACGTTGACAACATTGGAAAGACAAAAAGGAACCCTATTGATTTACGTGGTTGCATATGCCGCAAAGTAAAGTTCATAATTTAATGGTAGGGTGTGCCTAAAAGCTCATAATTTAATGGTAGGATGTGGCCTTTATGGTTTAATAAGCCATTGAAATGCGATGTAATGCCGCCCCACTCATCAAGCCGATTGGCTAAGCGGGTCCTGCTGCTAAGGATGAATGAAACTTTTCTGGGTGGACACCAGTTTGACCCTTCTAATTATTTGTGTTGTTTATTGTCGTTCTTGGTTGAAGATCGTTCTAGCGCTTGAGAAAAGGAAGTTAATGGGGGCATTACTCTCGTTGATTATTGTACTGGAAAGGTATGCGGAAAAGAGAAAGCAAACTTTTCACAATTCAGCTTAGAATATCTGACCGGACGATATATTGTAACGCCTAAATGGGGGTACGGAGTGATCGGCTGTTTTCATTATTGAGCTAGAATAATCCTTGCCACCACTGCGTCGGCAGTTGCTGCGTGAGATGATTCTGGAACGTTTCTTGATCTCTGTTAGGCTTAAGCTCTTGCCATAGAAAGATTACATTCCTATTGTTTTGCTGACGAGGAACCAAGGCAAAAGGTGATGGCTCTAGGCAATAATGGTTACCTGAGACCTTTCTAGGGTCCAGATGTCCCGTGTCTCCATTGTTAATTTCTTCACTTGCTTAATGGACAGAAGCAACTAGAAAGAGCTTCTGTCGACCTGTCCCAAACGCAGTTCAGTCTTTTTTGTACTTCTCAAACATCCGAGGCCCCATTGAAGCCCTGAATACAAGTTTAAAGGAACAAATTTTCAATGACATCTGATGTGAAAAGACAACAGAACTTACGGTGATGCCCGGTAGCCGGTAATGGTAAGACGTGTACAAAACCTAACGTTGGAAAGGAAAAGATATGGATGCCCGGTTGGCCCCATAGATGGAGCCAAAACAAATGTATCATGGCAAGAGGCTGTATTGCCAATTCTTTCTTGGGTTTATTTCAAATCTCTCTCTACGATTTTCCATGAAAAAAACTTGTTGGAAAATTGTGAACCACGTAAATGACGGAGAATTAGACGAGAATGAGTTGAAGAATTGCGTTACGCAATGGCGTAGACCGTTGAACGGCCACCAAACAGTCGTCCGTATCTAGAGTTTGCTAATTCTCGCGAGTTTAACGAATGAAGGAGGATGCCGAGCATCGGACATGGGGGTTCGATCGAGAGTACTATAGCCCCAATCTGTTTCCTCCATCTAAATGCTGCAAAATTTCCTCCTGCCTGCTACATCTGCAATTAAACAGATGAGTTTCTCCTGTAGAAATGTATGGTAGTAAATTCTCCTCGACCAATAAGATGGATTGCGTTCATTAACATTCTGCTCAAAGTTGAAGGCACATTACATGAAATGGAAGGTCTGCGTCAGCTTATCCACCAACCATCATTTACAGGAAAGAACAATGGTGGGTTATCCTCCACCCACATGGAACACAACTTTGGCATACGTACGCTCGCAATCGCCGAAGCATCGTCTTCCTGGCCTTTCTAGTCCGCTCAAAGATTGTCTTGATCTGACTACTTGCGGATGGTAACCTGGTTTTTTCATAGAGAGATGCCGAGGTTCAATGTGGCACCTATGACGCGGCTCGGCATGTTTGTGCTATTTCCAGCATCGCACCCAAAAGTGTAGATTACCACCTAGCACCGCTGGTCATCTCTTCCTTACACGGCGGTCATGGATCCAGTTAGACCCCTCGACCCTCTGTCCATTTCGATTTAACTCTGCAGCAGTCTGTGGGATTCCGAAACATCGAGCTGTTTCTGATGCGAGCTATTCCGCATCGGGTTGCAATAGGAATGTCCCCCGCAGTAAAATCATCCATTGGACGATTATGCTAATTTGGGCTAATATTAAAGGCAACCTCAGATTGAGCTGACTACTCATGTGACTGAAAATCTCAATTTGGTACAATTTGAAAGAAGAAAGAACCCATGCAGCAAGTTGCTTAGAAAGGACACTCTAGAGTTCCTCTCCTCATCCAAGATGCAATTGAGCAAGCAGAAAGAAAGAACTCCCTCATTTCAACTTCGAGATTTTATATGTATGAAGGATCAACATTTATTTCGATTGCAAATGAAAAATTCATACTTTATATTGCCCTTGCATGAGTGGGGAGTGAACTGTAAAAGGGTTGCATCTGCATCAAATATCCTCAAAATCTTTCTGCAATAATTTTGCTGATGTTTGCCCTTGTCTTCCTAGTCTCTGAGTGAAAATCTTATCGGAAAAAGTGGTCCCTCCTAGTCTGCAAATCGCAGCAGTAAAATTGGCAGGGTGCCCCTTTTTGTTCTACTTTCTAGTTTGCAAATAACATGACAAATTCCAAAGTCGCAATATTTTTTTATATGGATATTTTCCATAAAATTCAGAGAAATATCCAAAATAAAATGATAATTACACCATAAGCCAGAAACTGCCATAAGATGCCATACGTCCGACTGTTAAATCTCCGCCCTTCCTTCCTTATCATACCAACTCTCCCTCTCTCTCCCCCTCTTTGTCTCCCCTTTTCCTCATTTCTTCTCTTCCCTTCTCACCGTTTCTTCTCAGTGGATGAGAGCTTCGTTGCGAATTGCTCAGACCACTTCTTCGTTTCCCAATCCTTGAAGCGCTTCCATCATTGCAGCGACCATCTCTATCAGGTTCTTGCAGACAACCTTGGTTTTCCGCACGGTTCAGATGCAACCATATGCTGTTGGCGCTTTCAAGTTCAGAGCTTTGATTGTTCATTAAAGAGACCCTTTTCTCTTACTTCTTCAATGCTTAAGACCAAGACAATCTTTTCTATTTCTACTCTTTGTAAATTTTTCAATACAGTCGGTGCTTGTCGCGTCCGTCCTCAGCTCTTAATGTCAATACCGGACATAGTCTAATTCTCGAAAAAAGAAGATTGTAAATTTTGGTGCAATCGTTGCAATCTCTTGTGAAGTTATATCTGAAGTGTTTGTCCTTCGTCTAATATGCTGAGTCGAGATAATACTATCCGAAAATTAATCTGCAGTCTCTTCTGAAACTGCTAGTCAATAAACGTATCGGAAAAGAAGTAGTTGGAGTCAATAAACTGCTAGTCTTTTCATTTCCTCTGTAGTATTGGTTCTGTGTAGTGACTGGGAAGGATAAGATGATAAGGTCATTTCTGCAGTTAATTTGAAGGTAGAGTTTAAAGGAGACGACCGCTCGGCTTACTTCAATCAAGAGAAGGTCGAGAATGGCGCCCAGGAACAACCGCGGAAAGGCCAAAGGAGAGAAGAAGAAGAAGGAAGAAAAGGGTACTCCTTATATGCATATCTTCTTTTACATAAGGCAGAAATATCATTTAGTATAATATGCAGCTTCTGAATCTGGCCCTCTTTTCATTGTTGAAATTCTTGCAGTGCTCCCGGTAGTCATGGACATCACAGTAAACCTTCCCGATGAAACCTGCGTGATACTGAAGGTTTGATTTCCTCATCCCTACTCTAATTTGTTTCCATCCGACAACGTCTGAGCTCCAAGGCCTTGCGTCGCTTCAAATTTACCGTCTTATATTCGATTTCATCATTCAGACGTCTTTCGAAACGCCCTTTCCATTTCTTGTTGACCTTAAGTTTATCGGAAACTAGCTCATTGCCAAAACTAGAAGCTAGTATATGCAGTCCGGGGTATCTGGACAAGAGATTCGAATTGCCGGTATAAAGAAGGAAAGATCAAAGGAACCAAAAAACAAGAAAAGTCAAGTCTGCAGTGCCTAGATTTTCATTTGGTTTAGGTGCTCCAGCTTGATGTTATGTATCCTTTAGCTGAAAAGTCATTGGTGCGGGACCGGTAGGGGTGGAAGCAGTAGATGCACTTACACAAGACTTTGCACTTGTAAAACGAGCGGCTTCTAAAGCTTGCCTATTACATCAGCAATTAGAAAACTGTCATACAGTAAAAGATCTCGTCTTCATAGCCTGCATAGGACTGTTGTGCCTCCTCTCCGGTTCATTTCCATGCCGGGAACGGCGAAGGCCGGTCCGGGCAAGGGTTTACTCACTGTTTCCCGCTTCGGTTTTTCTCAGGGGATCTCGACAGACAGGATCATCGACGTTCGCCGGCTCTTGTGCGTCGACACCGAGACGTGCCACGTCACCAACTTCTCGCTGTCACATGAGGTAAGGAATCGAGTCCGCCCTAATGTGTTGTTGGGTGGCAAGTTCGGATATCCCACGCTCTCTCTCTCTCTCTCAATCCGGACAATCGTTTTCACGTTGTAAAACACGCTGATCTGACATCAGTGGTCTGTCCAATCGCCATGTTCTGCTTGAAAAACGTTTTTCTTGCCATGTCCATCGACGTCAACCGTCGGAAAGTGAGGAAAGAAAAAGTGGAATCTCAAATGAATCCGAACTCTTCGGAATTGGTCTGTTCGTACTAGTGTTGGGATCCATGGAAAAGGGGAAGTACTTTTATTCCCCTTGACCTCCCCGACTCCTGAGAATAGCATCCAATCTATTCTAGAATTATTGCATAGATGTTAATTCAAAACTAAACTTTTCCGACCTCAGCCATGGTCCTAAATATTTAGACATTTATTGTAGTCCTTCGACTGATTGCCACCGACATAAGATGGCCGGTCAACAATTTTCGAAGGCAATAGATTGGAAGGACTACATTGGAATTTCTCGCAAAAATTTAGAACTATATCGACAGAATTGAAAAAAAAATTTAGGACCAAATTTGCTTCTGCACGATATATTTGCAGCAGTGTTGGTGATTTTGTCCTGTTTTTTGGGTTGAAAAAGGGCAAGCCCAGCACGTGAGACCTTTGTGATTGTCACGTGACTCATAGTTTATGCGCCCCTCGCATTTCGTCAAAGCTGAATTTTTCAGTGAGCGCTCAATCTGCATCAAACTTTTATCCAGCTTATACTATGGAAATCTTATATCATTGAGTTTTTTTTTAATGATAAAAAATTACCTTACAACTCCTTAAGTTTATCAAATATACTGTGTTTCACTAATTAGGAGTGCCTTTTACTTTTCACTCACTTCTCTACATTGCATTTGAGATTTTAATTTATAATTTAATTTTGATCACTTCAAAATCATATCAACCATTGAAGATAGTTTGAAATGGGCAATTTGGAAATATTTCTTATAATCGCTTGTATCGCTTAAAATAATTATTTAATATAAAATATTTTCACGTTTGGCAATAATTCCCGTTTAAATATTTTCGCGAATGATAAAAATATTTTTTCGTTCATTTATTCTTGTTAGCCGTATAAGTAAAATTATATTTTAAAAAATTATTTTAAAATTATATTTTAAAAAATTATTTTAAAATTATATTTTAAAAAATTATTTTTTAAATTGTTTATTTTTTTATGAAACAAAGGGAGTGTTAAAATTCACCTGATTTCTTTCCATCCTTTTGAAAAAAGTGAAAGTCGAGGATCATTATTTTGATATAGGAATCTTTGGTGGGCCTGAGGAACAGTAATAAAAGAAAAATGAGCCAGGGTAATTATGGCATTTCACCTTTGGGGGAGCGAATTAACGGTCGGATTTGGCGGGTTGCGCAGGTTAGAGGGCCAGGATTGAAAGACGCCGTGGACGTATCCGCGCTCAAGCCATGCACGCTGTCGCTCGTCGAAGGTAAACCGCCGGACCGAATCTCCACGCCTTCGTCCCTCTCGGAAACTGCGTCGTTTCACCACCTTCTTCTCACCATCTCTCTCTCTCTCTACTTTCTCTCTCTACTGTGTTGGCGCGAAGCAGAGGACTACGATGAGGAGCGCGCGGTGGCGCACGTGCGGCGCCTCCTGGACATCGTCGCCTGCACGGCGTGCTTCGGCCCGTCGTCGGCGGCGGCGGCGGCCAAGGACCCGCCCCAGCCCGAGGCCCGGAAGGGCGGTCCGGACTCGCAGGACAGGAGCGTCAAGAAACCCGGGAAGGCTTCTCAGGCCGCGGCCGCCGCAGCCAAGCGGGCTGCTCCGCCGCCGCCCAACCCGCCCACGGACCCCGCCGCCGACGCTGAAGGAGAAGCGAGCCACTCCTGCCCTAAGCTCGGGAGCTTCTACGACTTCTTCTCGCTTTCCCACGTCACTCCTCCTCTTCAGTGTAAGTACTCTCTCTCTCTCTCTCGCTCGCGCGCATGCATTTTGTTAGCCTTGGTCGTTCGGATACTGACGTTCGTTGCCTTTTGCAGATGTGAGGAAGGCGGGGAAGAGACAAGTCGATGAGCTGTCTCCGGATGAGCATCTTTTCTCGCTTGATGTAAGCTCTCTCAGGCGCCTTTGATCAGTGTCTCGCTTTCATGCGACGGAACAACGTCGAGTTTTAGGAACGTAGCGCAGTTCTTTCTCCTTTTATGATTCTCATGATGAGAAAACTGTCGCGAGCTTGCGGTGTTTGCATAGTCATTTTGTTTTTAAAGAGTGCAACTGTTCATGTGTGGTGGCTCAGGTGAAGCTGTGCAATGGGAAGCTGGTCCATCTGGAAGCCTGCAAGCGAGGCTTCTTCTGCGCCGGGAAGCAGCCGATTTTATGTCACAACCTTGTCGATTTGTTGCGACATCACAGCCGAGCTTTTTACAATGTTTGTCTCGCTTTCCTAGCTGATTTTGTTAACGCGATGACGCGCTTCTTGAACTTCCTTATTTGGACACAATAAGTCTGATTTGTTCTGATTTGCTGTACTGTTCTTGTTTGGGGCTATGGTTAATTTAAGCTTAAAAGATCGGAACAAGAATATTAAGATTTGTAACTGGGTAAAAACAATTCCCAGATCTTGTTCTGTGTATTCCGATTTTTTTCTGCCGAGTGACGTAGTTCGCACGTTAAATGAGGCACATGATTGTGCATATCTCTTATAGTTACAAAACTTGGTCAAATTCTTCAGACCAACTTTTTTTCTTCGTTGAAGTTTAATATATACTTCTTTTCTAGTATTATGATTTTTTATTTCGACATCTTTTGTGCATCTTTATTATTGCATTGAAACGCCTCCTAGCCTTGCCCATTGCTGGATTAATAACCACTTTTAGTTTCTTCATGTCTGGATGCATGATCAATATGTTTCTTGGGATTCTTGGAAGTGATCCATTTTGTCATATGTGCTGCGCATCTCCTTTGTTTGTTTTTCAGTCATGGAAATGAGTCGTTTTCTTCTATAAAATGGCTTTGTTTTATTCTTCATTTATTATCTCTCTCTGGATCACACAAGCATAGTGAAGTTCCATATGTTGTTTGTGTCTCTTTACAGGCATACGATGATCTCATGAAAGCATTTTCAGAACGAAACAAGGTGTGTTGGAACTTTTAGTTTTTGATATAGTCAAGTCAGCTTAAGAAAATTTTCTTTGAACTTTAGAATCCGCCGTAAGCACACAGGTTACTTTTCCAGCTTTGCGTAGTATCTGTGCTCCAACTGATTCGTCCTTGCTCCAATTTTGCAGTTTGGGAACCTTCCTTATGGATTTAGGGCAAACACATGGCTCACACCTCCCGTGGCAGCTCAATCACCCTCTATTTTTCCTCCTCTACCTGTGGAGGATGAAGGATGGGGAGGAAATGGGGGCGGTCTAGGAAGAGACGGCAAAAGTGATTTGCTGCCATGGGCTAACGAGTTCTTGTATCTTGCATCTATGCCTTGCAAGACAGCAGAAGAGAGGCAGGTCCGCGATAGGAGAGCTTTCCTTGTACATAGCTTGTTTGTTGATGTGGCCATTTTAAGGGCAGTTTCAGCCGTGCAGCATGTATTGAGGAATCTGGATTTAATCGGCTCTACTGCAGACGCTAATTATTTGTATTCAGAGAAAGTGGGAGACTTGTGCATTACAGTAATCAAGGACGCTTCCAATGCAAGCCATAAGATAGATACAAAAGTTGATGGGATTCACGTGACTGGGATGGATCCAAAGAAACTAGTGGAACGAAACCTGCTTAAGGGGATTACTGCTGACGAAAATACAGCAGCCCATGTATGCTTCTTCTTCTTCTATGCTTGATTAATGTGATCAACATTGTACTTTCTGGTTGCATGATCTGAATTTTCACTGGATCATTAAGAAGACCATACATATTGATTGCAGGACATATCCACTTTAGGAATCGTCAATGTGAGATATTCTGGTTATATTGCTGTCGTAAAAGTTGAGGGGCAAGAGAGTGAAAAGGTCCTTGTTCCTACAGCCATTGAACTTCTTGATCAACCTGAAGGTGGTGCCAATGCCCTCAACATTAACAGGTTTTCCAGCTCAACTTGTTCTTCTAATGAAACACTATAGCTGATCTTTTAGTTTTGCCATAGACACTGAAACTGATCTTTTGGCATCTGAACTTCATCACTCTGTTGCTGGGGTAGAGAAGGACAATATGCATGTGAGGAATCCCTTACAGAGAGAGTGTGCACCTCTTTTTTGGGATGGCATGTGCACTTTTTTTGAGTCCTCATGTCTACTGTGGTGGCTTCATCATGACTTCTCAATTTTTTTCATTTTTTTTTCAGTTTAAGATTACTCCTTCATAAAAGAGTTGCTCCAGAAAACAATAAACACTTTCAACAGTTGCATCCTTCAGAGCATGATGAGCTCAGTGCTTCTGAATCCATTGTGGAGAGATTGTTGGAAAATAGCCTTGGAGAGCTTGAAAAAGCGGATGAAGAGAGAGATCAATTTGTAAGATGGGAACTTGGAGCATGCTGGATACAGCATTTACAAGATCAAAATAACTCAGAAAAGGATAAAAAGGCTTCTTCTGAGAAAGCTAAAACTAAAAATGAGATGAAGGTCGAAGGACTTGGGACACCTCTCAGGTCCCTTAAGAACAACAAGAAAAACCCAGACGGAGCCAATCCGAGACTGCAAACGGAGAATTCTTCTTCCAAGGCAAATTCTGTTGTCGGAGAAGCTGAAACTGCTATATCACCATCTATGGAGACTGAACTTGAATCTATTGCAAAAGAAAATGAGCTTGCACTCAAGGCTATGATGTCTGATGCAGCCTTTGCCCGCCTAAAAGAATCAGAAACTGGACTTCACCGGAAGGTAACATCTTGTTCTAGATAATCATGGAGGGTTTAGCACGTTTTTAATTTTTAACTATTACTCACTACGTGTGGTTACCGCTTAGCAGTCTTTGCCAGAGCTCATCAAACTGTCTCAGAAATATTATAATGACGTTGCCCTTCCAAAACTGGTAATGACTGTACTCTTCCTTTTAATCCTGCAATTGGTTCTGGCTAAAGATCTGGTTATGTATATTTTATTTCTGTGGTACATAGGTCGCTGATTTTGGTTCGTTAGAACTCTCACCAGTTGATGGTCGGACTCTAACAGACTTCATGCATACTAGAGGTCTTCGCATGCGTTCCCTTGGACATGTTGTAAGTTCCTTTTCTCTGGACTACAATCCGTTACTACATTCTACTTTATAGCTTAACTTGTGATTTTTCCTTGGGTGAACTAATCAGGATAAAAATTGATGTCCATAATTACAATGCAGAGGTTTTCTTTCTTTTTTTCTTTTTCTTTTTTTTTTTGTTTTTCCTTTCTCTGAATGCTTTGCAATCATGGTGAAAATTGGTTTCCTTAGTTCTCAATATCATTCTCTAATCTGCACCTCACTGTATTCTCATCAGGACATTCATGTATGTGCCATTTAGCTAATCATTTGGAAACTTAAGTCTAAATTTTCCTCTGTACAAACTACATTCTGTCCATTAATGTGATGGATATGGCCATATCCTCATTGTCTTGTACTTGGCCCATTGTAAGACTTGGACGCAGAGTCGATAAGAAATTTACTTGCAGATGGATTTCCTTGCTTATTGCAGAATAGGGTAGAGTATAGCTAGTCCCCTTTGACCATGATGCCTGTGCCTTGTCTCCTTTACCAGGTCAAGCTTTCTGAAAAGCTGTCACATGTGCAATCTCTCTGTATTCATGAGATGATAGTACGAGCTTTCAAGCACATTCTTCAAGCTGTGATTTCTTCGGTCACTGATGTTGAGAAAATGGCAACGTCAGTAGCTACTGCACTGAATCTGATGCTCGGTGTGCATCCAAGAGGAGAAAGAAGTAAAGATTGCAGTTTCCATCCCCTTGTGTGGAGATGGTTACAAGTTTTTCTGCTGAAACGCTATGAATGGGATATTAGCAGCTTAAACTACAAAGACATTAGGAAATTTGCAATATTGCGGGGATTATGTCAGAAGGTATGCGGCTCTATTAATGGATGTTGAAAATGTTCAAACAACCTTCTGCTTAAGGCAATTTCTTTTTGAATCATAATATTATATTAGAACTGCCTTTATTAGTGTTAGATGTTTGCCTGAAAGATGGCATGCTTGTCTAGCAGGATGAAGGATGGCAGTTAAAGAATATTAACTTCAACTTACAGTTGAGGAATTCTTTTGAAAGAAAAAGGCCCAAAAAATTAAGTGCATCAGTAGAATTTTCCTTTTATGAAGGAACTTAGCCTTACTGAACAAGGATATCTTACTTTTAGCGGAATCCAATGCCAATATGGTGTTCTTACTGTTCTATAGGTTGGTATTGAGCTGGTTCCAAGGGACTTTGACATGGAATCTCAACATCCTTTCTGCAAAACAGATGTCATCAGCCTAGTTCCAGTGCATAAGGTAATACACTATTACACAGAATTATAATCTCATGTCCGTACTCTTTTATTAAAAGGTTAATTTGCTACTCTGCAGCAAGCAGCGTGCTCATCTGCTGATGGAAGGCAGCTGCTAGAATCATCAAAAACTGCTTTAGACAAGGGGAAACTTGAAGATGCAGTAGCCTACGGGACAAAAGTATGTCGTTGATACGGCTTGCTTCCATCCTTTTCTCCCGCTGAATTAACTGCATCTCCTGCTGAATGTCCTTTGTTTCTTGCAGGCTCTGGCAAAGCTTGTAGCAGTTTGCGGTCCTTACCATCGAATGACAGCTGGGGCTTATAGTCTTCTTGCTGTAGTTTTATATCATACTGGAGATTTCAATCAGGTATCTGGTATTATTTTCTTTGTCTAGCACACGACATCATTGTAGAGAATGAGATTGTAGCAGGATGACCTTTGAACTTGCTATGCATAATCTTGTTGAATAGGTTTTTCTTTTCTGCATTGGCCCCTAAAATGATTTTTTTTTTCAAATCACAGTTAAGTTTTAAGTTAAATGTTCATGAGAAAATTTTCCTAATTACAGGCAGCAATATATCAGCAAAAGGCATTGGACATTAATGAGAGAGAACTGGGACTCGATCACCCGGATACAATGAAAAGCTATGGTGACCTTGCAGTGTTTTATTACAGACTTCAACACACGGAGCTAGCTCTCAAGTATGTTCTCATCTTTCCTTTTTTGCCCTGTAATTTGTTGAAGTTTTATGTGTTTTATCATCTAGCTTTTGTTTTTCATGACAGCCTCCATTTTAAGCTTATTGTTAATCCTGTTTGGTGTATATGTTCCGGTGACAAGGACAAAATGTGTTTCGCATGCATTTCTTCCACATGCATACCTTAATAGTTATTGAGGATGGTCTTGCATGGTGTGTTGCCCATCTCTGTGGAATTCTACAACTGCCATTACCTTATTTGTTGAACATACTCCAAAATCTGAGTTATCTTTCAAGTTGCTTGGAAGGTTGAGATGTACCGGTTTACGTCCTTACTAGGTTGTATATTCTGTTGAGTGAAACTTCTTTGTGGAATCACTATTTTATCTTCGGAATTGAAAATAGCAAAATCAACAAGACTGTTTTCCTGTAAAGGATTAGTCATTTTTATGTGTTGTAGGAAGTCATTTTTATGTGTTGTAGGATTTTCTTACTCTTTTCGTGTGCTGAAGTTGGTATTAATGCTGAACAGGTACGTAAAGCGTGCTCTCTATCTGTTACATCTTACTTGTGGTCCTTCTCATCCCAACACGGCTGCTACGTATATCAATGTGGCAATGATGGAAGAAGGCCTGGGGAATGTGCATGTTGCCCTCAGATATCTCCATAAAGCACTAAAATGTAACCAGAAGTTACTTGGACCAGACCATATCCAGGTCTCTTTCGGTCAATCATTCTTTCCCTTCATTTTTTTTTAAGTGCAATTATTGTCAGTTAGTTGGCTGCTCTATGAGCTCTTATGGCTACATAACTTTGTTGAGAGTCACTAACACACTATAAGGCTAGGTAGCCAAACACAATAAATCTGAATGGACTTCTTAATGGTCCCTTAGTTCAGATAACGATATAATTTATGAATGATTGTCCAATGCTAAGCTGAAACCTCCCTAGACAAGTTCACTTCCTCTTGTGAGAATTTGTGGGACCACTGCCGACTGCTCTAAAAGTTTATGTTGTTAGATGAGGGCTTGGTTTAATGTTTAATTACTCTAACACTCCCCCTCACACATAGGCTGGACTTTGGCGTTGTTTAATATTTAATTACTCTAACACTCCCCCTCACGAGTTGGCTGGACTTTGGCCTAAGTCTAAAGCATAGAAATATCTAACTGGGGAGGCAAATAGGGGCTTGGAAAGATTTGAGGAAATATATAATTAGGGAGATAAATAGGGGCCTGGAAAGATTTGAACTAAGGACCTCCCGCTCTGATGCCATGTGAGAATTTGTGGGACCACTGTTGAATGCTCTAAAAGCTTAAGCTATTAGATGAAGGCATGGTTTAATATTTAATTACTCTGACACCTCTCAAATTTCATAATGAAACATGAAGGAGCTAGTCATCAGCGGGGAATATATTTTTTGAAAAATCTCAGATAGTCCTGAGTCCCCATTCAATTAGATGAAATCCGAAAAAAAGACATTTAGCCATCAGACGATGAGATTAAGACAAGTGTGTAAGAGAGGGCACGCTTGTCGGTACAGAAAAGATAATTATTGAAAACAATAATTAACAGTCTATAGACTGTCTTCGCTGGAACTCTATGTATTTTGCATTCAGCGGCACATTATGAGCTTCAAATTCAATAGCAGGAATCCTGTTTTGTTCCCGGCAAGCAATCTTAAATTGGACTTTAGTGACCCATCTCATTTTGATGCTATGCAGACAGCAGCCAGTTACCATGCCATAGCAATTGCACTCTCATTGATGGAAGCTTACCCCTTAAGCGTTCAGCATGAACAAACAACCTTACAAATTCTCAGAGCAAAATTGGGCCCCGATGACTTGCGTACACAGGTAGTTTGTTCATATATTAGGTCAGACTACAAAATATGGTGCTACACAGAACTAGCATTAGCATCAGTAAATTGTTATTATCACTCATCAGGCAATTGCATCTTCTCCAATGCAAATCAGGATTGCCTCTTGCAATGAAACAACATGAGCTTTCTTGGACATGATCATGCTCATGCTTGAATTGATTGGATTTTGATGGACGCACTCTTCTTTAGCATTGTGATTTCTGCCTTACTGCACATGTACTTTGGTACTTTGTACTTACCTTTCCTTTTTCTGAAATACCAACAGGATGCTGCTGCTTGGCTAGAGTATTTTGAGTCCAAGGCTTTTGAACAGCAAGAAGCTGCACGGAATGGAACCAGAAAGCCTGATGCATCCATAGCCAGCAAAGGTCACCTAAGGTAGAATTGCACTATATCTTTTGCACATTTGCTAGCTCTAATAAACTGATCTTGGTCAAAGAAAAGATCGATGAGTGATAAGACGAAGTAAAATCATATTTACATTGCTTGAAGCATTGTGATACACTGTCTCATCTGGTGTTTCGTAGATTATTTAAACAGGCAAGAGCTGTCTTTATCCTTTTCTCTAATCTATTCTACTGTTGAATGGTCTAAATTTTTTGTAAAATTTATCTAACGTGGAAGCAAGGTGGGAATGGCATGTTTGCTATCTTCCAGATGCTTTTCCCTCTAGGATGAGTTTTTGGCAGAATTGATCCTAGAGAGGTGTATTGGTTGATCTCAAGAATCTCACTTGCCACTATTATAGACAATATATCGTTTCTGGGGTGGAGAATATCTCTGCTGACTTTTTCCAGACTATAGTCATGTATTTAGTCATTGTGTAAATGAGAAGGAATATAAGGAAACTGGCTTGGAGTTGCGGCTGATATGCAATAAATGATGTATGCCATATGGAACGGTCTGTTGGATCCAATGCATATACCACTGAAAGCATATTCACATACCATGCGTGTCTTGATACTTTTTGCTTGATAACTGTCATTTCATTCCATAAAAAATTGTCTGAAATACCCAGCTACAGACCAACTTGCAACAATCTATGCAGTTATCACACATCACCTCAGAGAATTACTTCATCAAACTATCGAATACCCCATCCTCTCATTACTGGAATCAGTTTTGTCTTTTTATTTTTGTAAACTTTCAACAATTGGGATATGGGCACTATACAAATTAGATTCCTTAATCAAGAGCATCTGATGCTGACAAAATTGTTACAGAAATGTCTATTTGGGAACTATGCATACTTTTCATTCTTATGTTGGCACAATTAGCTAGAAGTTCAATGTATGTTTCTCTTACCTGGCCCCTTATTCCTGCAATTGCTGATTACCGTTCATGATTTTGGCAGCGTATCGGATCTGCTTGACTACATAAACCCAAGTCAGGATGGCAAAGGGAGGGATGCTTTAGCAATGAAGAGAAAACCCTATAATTCGAAGGTACTCGAGACTGCCTTGTGTACTCAATACGTGATGATTTTTGTCATCATCAATGGCAAAACCTGGGGTTTCATTTTGTTTGTTCATGTAGAATTTGAAAGACTGTCCTGCCTTTCTTATATCATGGTTTAATTTTTGCTAGCGGCAGCCCTACTAATGTGCTAGGATTTTTATGTAAGTTTGACAGTGTTGATAGGCCTCTCATTGCTAGCAGGTTCTTCACACCAATTTAAAGAGCATTGGCACCGTACATGCCTTCCTGATCCAAGTGCATTGTTTTGGCTGCATCTTTAAGTACACATTTGTTAAAAATGCGAATAGTCAGTGACTTACAGACTTTGAAAAAGGTTAAGCAACTAGTCATTGTCTTAGCATAGTCTTATATGGCAGTAATCAGATTTATTTAGGTAGCTCTATCAAATCATGTCCTACCTGTTATACTTGATGAGTATAATTTGCTCCTTTGTTTTCCATCTAAGGCTGAAATTGGTTTTCATTATTTCCACAAGCTTGGCATGGGGTGCGCCACCTCTGTTGCACTCACTAAGATGGGTGTCAATGAGCATTCATCTTTTCTACGGGATGGCCATATCTACTTTCTAGTTTCCTTCTTACATTCCCTTTTGCTTTTATTGCTTGTTTGTTTTGCTTAGTGACTTTTTCCCCTGGGTGTAGAAGGGTAGTTTGAGAGAATTGTCTTTTTCTTCTTCTTTTTTCACTATGAAGCTGTGAATTTACTTTGTATATTAACAGCAAGTGTCCTTTTCAGTTAAGGGAAAAATCTTTAAAGAGTATTTTGCCACCAAGCTCTGATGCCTCTCCCGAAGAATCCTTAAAGGAAGATTTGGATGAAGAGCCCCTTATACTAAGAAAAGGAAGTAGCACGGACTCTGACCAGGAAAAACACATTGAAGTGAGAAGTGGGGCTGATGCTGATCTGGTAATGGAACCTACATCGACCCACCTACAGCAGCCCTTCTCGGAAGACACTGTTGAGGAAAAGTCACTAAATGCTGACAAAATCTTGCTGGAAACACATGATGGAGATGATGGTTGGCAACCTGTCCAAAGGCCAAGATCGGCGGGTTCATTAGGGCGGCGATTAAAGCAGCGGCGGGCAACCATTGGAAAAGTATTTAGCTATCAGAAAAAGAATACGGATGCAGATATGAGTTATGCTGCCGGGATAAATTCTCATCCAGGTAATAGGTATTACATCATAAGGAAACGGGCAGTTTCTCATGCTGGTTACCCGGATCACCATACTGTCAATAGTTCCCAAGCTAGCAAATTCAGCAGAAGGGTAGTTAAAGCTGTAACATATAGAGTCAAGTCTATGCCTCCTGCTGCTAAAACTCCAGAAACTGAGAACTCTAGAGATGGTGCCGAGGCTTTTGGCTCTTCACGAGAACATCCATCAACTTCTGCATTGTACAAAATGAGTTCAGTGGAAGGTTCAATTGTTACACTCGAAAAGTCTTTTTCATACAAGGAAGTGGCATTAGCTCCTCCAGGAACCATCTCTAAATTGCATGCAAGGTTACTCCACAACGAAAGTCCTGATAAACAGGAGGCTGACATCTCAAAACATGATGCTGAATCAAACAAAGATAAAGGATCTGCTGACCCAGAGCCAGCAGTAGTAATGAATAAAACGGAAGAGGAGACAAAGGACTCTGCATCAGATTCCCCAGTCTTGAAGGGTGAAATTGCAATGAAAGAGAAGCCAGGGCCAATTTCATCTCCTGATGTGACGGAAGAAGAAAATACTTTGATGGTGTCTGACAATGTGGGAAGGTTTGAATCAACTATAATTAGGGCTGAGATGGGGAACAATGAAGTTTACAACAGCAGTGATTTGTCGAGTTCAGCTGATCTTCAGGAGAAAGAACTTGATGAAAAGGAATCATTGAGGAGTCCTGAATCCAACGAAAACTCAGGCAGTTCCTTGTCAGAGGTAGAGGATGTGAAAAATAAATCTTTAACCTTGAACTCCAGTGAAGGGAGGGGACTGCCAAATAAGAAACTATCTGCCTCTGCAGCTCCTTTTAATCCTTTGCCAGCTGTTGCACGTGCCACGCCTGTTACCATGAACATCACTCTCCCTTCTGCTCCTGGGGCTGTCCCCACTGTTGCACCTTGGCCAGTCAACATGACACTCCATCCAGGGCCTGGTACTGTGATGCCCACAGTTACCCCATTGTGTTCCTCTCCTCACCAACCTTATCCATCACCTCCTCCAACTCCGAACATGATGCAGCGCTTACCCTTTATGTATCCTCCTTATACTCAGCCTCTGCCAATACCCACCAGTACCTTTCCTGTGACAAGCAGTGCCTTTCATCCCAATCACTTTGCATGGCGGTGTAACATCAGCTCCAATGTATCCGAATTTGTCCATGGACCAGTTTGGCCTGGATGTCATCCTATGGAATTCTCTATGCCATCACCTGTTGCTGAGCCTATCACAGATTTCATGCTGGAGCAAAAAGTGCAGCCTGTCGAATCTGATACCTCAGATCCAGCTCCGGTTCTGCTTGTTGGTATTGACAATGTGGAAGAATCCAAGGAAGAAGTACATCCTCCAGCATCACAGGTGGTGGATAATACCAAAATAGTTGATTGTGTTGGATCAGAAAGTGTCAAGGAAAATGGTCAATCAAATTCATTCAGGTGGGAAAATCCCGGTACATTGCAAAGTCATGAACTTATGCAAAGAGAAAATGGTGGTGAAGGTGGTGAGACAACTTGTGACGGTGAAAAAACCTTCAGCATTTTGATCAGGGGAAGACGAAATCGGAAACAAACTTTGAGAATGCCGATTAGTTTGCTCACCAGGCCAAATGGGTCGCAATCTTTCAAAGTGATATACAACAGAGTACTTAGAGGGAGTGAAGCTCCCAAGTCTGTTAGCATTTCTTCAAGTGAAGCTTGTTCAGCTGCCGCTACATAACCTGGCATTTTTTATTCTTATGATGTGAGGCAGGATCCACAAGGAAAAAGAGTTGAAAATGGTGAGCTTTGTTATTTCGGAAGCCAAAAAGGACGGGCAGCATGGATTTTTTTCTGGTCCACTCCAGTCATCTTGTCAGTTTCGTGATGAGGTCATCTTATGAAAATATGAGGTTTGTTTCTATCACGGTGCTCCATCTCTGTGTCTGTGTGTGTTTTCAGAAACACTTCAGTTTTTATTGTGCAGATTAAAAGCAAATACATATATAAATAACTTTGCAATACTTCAAGAATTCTCTTATTCATCCACTCAATCTTCTCTCATCACATACTTGACTCTGCACACTAACTACACCTGTAAATCAAGGTCAAGCTGATCGGATACGGATCCAAGTATTTTCTCCATCCAACTATAGTCTGGAGAGGGAGTGAGGTGTCTTAACAATATGCAAATGGGTGTTGTTAGTGCACATACTTTTAAAATGCCCCTATTATGTTCTTTGGGTGTGCCGCTTCAGTTGCATCTGGAAGGCAAATTCTATGCAGCAACTTTTTGTAGGGCGATGGTCTTTCCTATTTGCTTTAAATTTTTGGTGAGGGGGAGTAATCAAACTTTTGGAATTGAGAAGCAAAATGTATAGCAGACAATGTAGTGTGGATGAGCTTCATATCTATTTGTGCACTAATCATACTTTTCTCTCTGGCATGCAGGTTCAAGAAGGGTTATTACTTTTAAGCTAGGAAATCCTTTCTGAGGTGACAGTTTTGGTCATTGTTGCTATTGCATTTTGACTTTTGATCTCGTGTTAGAGCTTTTGAAGACAGATAAAAAGATAAGTTTCCCATCCACAACAACGGCTTTGATTAGTTTATTGTGAGGCAAACTGGATATTCTTTCGGTAGGCATAGGTTATTGACTGTGTCGTTGAAGTTGATGGTTGCTTATTAACTCTTGTCTAGAGAACATGAAAATAAAGCATATCTTCTGGCCTCGCTGGGCTTAGTGAAATTCTTCTAGTGGAAGAGAAACCTTTCCCTGGACGAGTAACTGGGGTATAATCAAAACAAGTGACTCTCCTTCAGTTTGTCAATTGAACATTTCTTCCTGTGCATCCTCATTGAAGGGACTAGATGATAGAACACAGAAAGACAAGCATCATTCATGCTCAGAACTAGCAGAAAGTTTAGGTTATTAACCACAACCTCTCTTCCAAACATGGACAGTTTCCAGTGAAATTGGTTAGTCATTCTGCATGCATGGTAGCCAATGCAAGCGTAAAATAGTCAAGTTGGCGAATTATCATTTGCCTAGACTTGATAGAACTTGAGATATCCTTAATGGTTATTCATCCATTCTATTTATGCATGCATGTTTGGGCAGAATATTGTTCCTGCATTCGGATCGGCGAAGTACCCGGGGAACAGTAAACTGACAAGATCGTAACGAGATCTTGATCTGGGTCTAAGAAAATATCTTAAGAGTTGCACTGATCGAGTTCAGATTCTGTGCCCCATCTCACACCTTTTCTTGAGATAGAAAAACATTTGCGCATGATTTTGCTATTAGAAATTATGATATTCATTCCAGCATCATGACATTTAGTATAATATGCCTTCTCAATTACAGAATCCATATAACATATTAGTACGTTTCTCTCAATATTTGGCATGCAAAACAACAATCCAGAACTTGCATAGTGGCAGCATGAACCCTAGGACAAGTATGAATCATTTATACTTTATAAGGAGGACAGAAGGTAAGTTCAGGCCATCCCTCTTTCATTAGAACTATTCCCAGTTTCTTCTCCGGCGCTTTCAGTCCATCCGTCGTCAGGCCTTTCCACTCCATACTGAGCGGGGAAATGGTGTTGGTGGAATAGCCCACCCTTCAATCTTGGATCCAAGATCCCCCCTTCATCACATGGCGATCCTAATGACATTCGAAACCTCAGGCATGAATTACTTTGCGCAGAGTGTTAGTCCTCCAGCTTCTTGGCACCCTAAAAATATGTTCCTCGCCACTCTTTGCGTCTACCCTGGCAATCCATCTGCTATTCTTAGTCTTTGCTGGCCCACCCTCTTCCGCTTCATGATCATTGCCTCCACCCCTTCCGTTGTTCTTCTGTGGCTCGTCGGCCTTCTTTATCACAGTTACTTCCATGCCTTCCCCTATGGGATGTTTTGTTGACCTCACGTCAACTTTATTCGGCACTCCCTTTACGTGTCCCTCCAATCCTTTTCTTTTACCCACCAAGTTGTTTGCCACCACCACCGACTTGCTAGGATTGACGTCCAGCAACTTGAGCAAGTCAGCATTGTGCTCCGAGTTGCAATCGACAAGAGAGAAGTCGATGTTCTTGTATTTAGGGAGTAGCTCGAAGGGGTTCCCGGTTTTGAACTCGACCATGTCTTTGAGACCTGTATCTTTAATTACTCTCTTCGATTCGGCGAGCACCGGCTCTGGGACAATGCACACAAGCTTGCCACCGGTGTGTCGGGCAGCAGCTGCTAAAGCGATTGTGGACGGGGACACACCAGAGGCAACCTCCACCATGAGTTTTGCCTTCATTCCTGCTGCTAAGGCTGAAATGAATTCGGTGCTCCCAAGCCCCGGGGTAACTGGTCTCCAGGAATTGGATGGCCGTATTCTATGATCGCTACACTGCACCTGGTTGTGCAAATAGAGTTAGCTCTAGTACAACGCTCAAGTACACGACAACCCAAATTCCAAATTGGCGGTGATGTGGATTATCATGGCTAAGATTGAGCTCGGAAGGAAATGACATCAAAACATGGCTATTCACAAACTCTACGGTTGAGCATTTCTGGGTTTTTCAACTTGTCATAGGACCAATTAGTTCTTGGCATTTTCTACATTTTCACAGAAAACTAAGAACTAATTTCCATTGGTTGTCTTCTGAATGGTTGAAGACCTACCTCAAAAAATTGAAAATCCAGAAAAACCCAGAAAAGAAACCTGAATGAGATTCTTCTACAAGACATTCGATCCCTTAATTGGATATCCCTTGTAAAGAATTCATGGATCCCAAATACTTGAGAAGTCGATTTTATCGAGCAACAATTATCTTATCTGATCGAATGACATGCACCTTTCTTTTTCCCAAGAAGCAAAAAATTAAACGGAATTCAAAGAGGGAAGGAAAATTAAAATACCAGCTTGATGGTGTCGAGAAAAGCTCCCTTAGCTGATGTTGCCGACCACTCCATCTCCAGGATTGTTCTTTGAACCTTCAAACGTCTTTCCAGGAAAGGGAAAGTCCTTTCGCAAATACTGATGATGATATCAGGATCCTGACCATTGAATTTATTTCATAGTCCTGGGAAAAAATTCGACGCTGCTGAGGATTTCTCTCCTACCTCGTTTTTCTGGGAATTTGTTTTCCCTGTTTTATAGGGAGTTGGTCTTGTCTCTTGGGAGACCAAACAGCAAATGCATAGATCTCGCTACCGCTCTTGGTTCGCTTGGTATTAACGGCAACACGGATCCAGCATAATACGTCAGTCAAAACCGCGGCCACATTGAAGGGAAACAAACTCTCTATATTTGGCATTACTCAAATCACAGTTGTGAGAAAAAACTAATTGCCGTTCCAATGTCTACTCTGTTGCTGAGAGGATAACAGGACCCCCGTTGGGGCCGGATAAGATGAGAACTAGTCCTACGTCGTCGGTTATTTTACACTTTCTACACATGTGTTGACCGGCAATGCCGTTGTCTCATCTCGGGTAATTCGGGAATTCTTATTACGGGTAATGTTCATGACTACGACAATGTTATGTTGCTCCTCCGCCTCGTCCCCTTTCTAAGACAGCATCCTTAGTGAGCTTGAGCGCTTCCACGATGTCATCGCACAGCCGATGAGGATCGGGTATGGTGCCTTCATCGGCCGATAATACGAAAGTCATCTTGTTCGCATAACTTTGGAAGTTTACCATCAAGCCCTGCAATATAGGGACATCCGGACTGATGTATTCATGCTTTTTACGAACGAATTTCATGACAGAAAGCAACCATGACTGGATGGACGTGCGTTGGAAATCTATAAGATCATGACATATGGAAAAATATGGAGGGCTGATAATAATGATGTGAAAATCTTTTGGGGCGAAAGAGGTACGCACGTGTGGTTGACCATAACAACCCGGCGCGAGGTAAGCCAACGGATGTCCACAGAAGCCTATTTCCTCCAGAGGTCCGACTAGATTTGAGAAGCACATTGTTGTATGAGTAATAACCCTGTGAGAGAGAGCGCTCGCTGCCTGCTCCACATGTGAAGCTAAATTTATACTCGGGAGCAATTAAGGTGACTTCGGAACAAGAAATAGATGGAAACTGGTCTGAACATTAGCAACCCCTATATTTCTGTGACAATACCTTAATGCCGAAAAGCTTGAGAACCACCTCGGCAATGGAGTGAGTAAATATAGCCTCAAGAGAGTGCTTCTTCCTATCGATGGTAGCCTTGGCCTCACGGACATAATCCAAAGGATTGCTATGCAATGCAATGGTAATGGGGATGAGGACATAGCCAATCCTATTTCCCCACTTGACTTCGGTGTCCTTCTCCATCATAGCAGCTAAGGCCTGCAAATTTAGTCTTGCCACAACAGATGAAACTACTCTCTTGCATGAGAAAAGCCGAGTTATAATGGTATCCAACAAACTAACGTCGGCTGGGAAAAGAAGATGCAGTGACCTGGATTCCTATGGATGGCCTCAAATTAATGAGCAGAGTCGACCTCAGGCGAAGATTCTTTGGAAGGTCATTTCTGATCTCAGTTGCTCCATGCTTCTTCTTGGTCTCAGCTGCTCAATGCAAGCTTATCATAAAACAATTTTTTCTTCAAATATAAAGGCGTCACACAGATATTTGTCCTACTTAACTAAGGATACTTTGATGGTTAAAAAGACAAATCTCAATGGAAATACGAATAATTGCACTTAGGAAATGATAATCTTTGCCTCTAGCTTAAAATTAAATGCAGATTACAATATGATGACTATAGTTCTTAGTCAGGGAGGCTGACCATATCGCAAGTGGAGATACCGGGATAAACCTGCCTGAGTAACCCCCAGTGCAACGTCATTCACCGTCTGCAAAATCGAAATTCATGATTAGGGGATGTACAAATTCTCCACCTACTTCAGTCTACAAGGAGTATGGCTAGTGTAGGATCAGAGTCAAGCTCCTAGAACTCACGGCATTCAAAGCATTCTTCACCATCTTTATATCCTCTAAACTCACAGTCCTGTACACAAACCGTCGAGGCATAAGTTCAACGCCTGGGGGGCCCTTAATAGGACTCTCACTGTCCTTCAAGAACAGCGCAGTTGCGCCAAACATGATAGTGTCAACCGCAGTATTCCACATCAGCGCCAAGAACCAGCATACGCCTAGCAACCACCCCCAAATCCTGCCATAATCTCTCCGGTCTTTCTTTTCCTTACTCTTCTTCACTGGGATTGTAGGCAAAGCCTCTTGATCAGAGATTTGATGTGTACAAGCAAGCAATAAAGACATGAGAGAAGTCCCATCTCCGAGCGAGTGGTGGATCCTTAAAATTCCGACTGCCTCGGCATCGGAGGTTTTAACATTGAGGATGTGGATGTCCCACAGAGGCTGAGTCTTGCTTATGGTGGTTTTGCTGAGGTTGGAGACATAATCCTCGACGAACTGGTCAGGTGAGTCCATTCCTGGTTCAATCTCCGGAACTATAATGTGCTTTTCCAAGTCCACATTTGTTGGAATCCATCTGTACTTCCTCTTTTCCTTTTCATCCTCAACCTGTCGTTTTTCGGAATTCTTAATCAATAATTACTCAAACTACTTTAGTGTTAAATCTTGATCTAAAACGCAAGAACTAGAAACTCATCATGTATCGCTAATGCATGTTGAGACTCTGAGAGAGAGACACAGACAGAGTTCTCATAAAGCATGTTGCAAAGTAAAGATAGAGCATCCCTGATGAAAATATATTTTCATATATTTTCTTTTGCTGGTGCTCGTTATGACGAAGCAGAAAATAGTAGGAAGAACTTATTTTGAAAAATAGTCTATAAATGATGAATCAGTGATTCATGTCAAGAACTTGGAATTTAGAATATTGATAACTTGCGTACTTATAATAAATACTTTTCATGCATGATGATACAATGTAAGGAAGTCACCTGCAGACTGGAGAAGCGGGGGTGTTTGAGCAAAGTGTGGACGAGTTTAGACTTGATGACAGGGAGGTCGACTGGAGTTTTCCAGCCCATGATAGCTACTATGTACACATTGAAGTTTGGTTCATGGAACATCTGAGCTGACGGGCTCAAAGGCTCTCCCTCCTCCACAACTCCACCGCTTCCTTCATCTCCTTGTGTGTCGTCCCATCTCCTAGTCGTTTCAACCTGCTTAAGATTGGGTTCCACTTTCCTCCTCCACATAAAACCTTCTCTAGGAGACATTTTGGGACCAAAAAACTAGCTGTTTTCCTCTGATATGTTCAGCAAAACAAGAAAGTGCGCACTTTGATCTTCGGAGAAGACCCCGCAAGGTTACTCTTGAATGGTGAGAGGCTAAATCTTCCTAGTTCTTAAAGAAGTTTCTCTTCCTGCTCCTGAGTCTTGGCATATGCAGGTGGGAACAGCTTGTGCAAATATCATTTCGGTGAGTGACATTTTGTGTGTCACTGGCAGATTAGAGCTGACACCTCATTACAAAATGGTGCCACCGCAGCACCCCGACCGAGCACCGCTCTGCATGATCTGCTTGGCGTCTCTCTCTCTCTCTCACACACACACACACACACACACACACACGCAAGATGCCAGCCTCAGCCCTTCCTTTTCTTCTGACGCGCGCTGCAGCAATTTTGGTTGGATTGGACCTCAAGTGGGTGCATGCAGCGAGTGCTTAAAGCTCCAACCCAGAGTCCATCAAAGGCTCAAAGATGAAACTGTATCATACTCAACATTCTTCATTCAGTAACAAACAGCACGTATTTGCTCACTTTCAATAAAAGACGTAATCAAGAAATAAATTTCGATGTGGTAATTACATAAGCTGTGGTACTGATCAGAATTTCTTTTTGAAGTCGTGGTCTGGCATCAGCCTTGCCATGTCCAACGTGAACTTACGATGAATTGAAGCTGCTGGGACAGTCCAAAATTGAGAGAATGCAGAGTACAGTCCATTCTCATCCAGCCAATCATCTGTCTAGTGAATAATGATCTAGTCTCAGGTCTAATTGGACTTGCGTTTGGTTTTCATTAAGTAACGACTTAAATTGGCTTTACAATATCGATTCACCCGATGTGCTAAATTAGTGATCTTATTCGTGCACGCGACAAGAGTATATGAAATCAATTGGCAATTCAATTTTCGTAAACTTGTATTAATACCTTCATCAGAATCATCTATGAATTTGACGGTGGGATCCTACCGTGGGGCTCAAGCGATTGTGGAAAAGCAAACCAAGATCTGAATAGATAAAAGTTAGGTTCTTGAACAGATTTGGTCCCCACTCTCAGAAGGCCAAAAATACCAACTTACCCATCTACAATTATCCGGAAAATGATACAAATGATCTCAGGCTGTTAATTTAATGTGACCCTTAAATTTTTTATTTGTTTAATGTGGTCTCTAAACTTTAGCCTAATTACAGTATAGTTCTTGAACTTTTAATCCCTAAACTTTTGGTACATGTTCAAATATTCATGATCTTCAATTAATGGAAGAATTACTTTGAACATTTTCATACAGTTCAAGGACTACAGTGAACATGTACTAAGAGTTCAAGGACCTGTTAAACAAATCAAAAGTTTAAGAACCATATTGAACATTAAATTAAAGTTTAGAGATCACACATGGATATTACGTCAAAATTTAGAAATCATTTATTTCGTTAACCTAGATTTACCTTGGGCAAGCATTCTACCGGACGGAGGATCCAACGAATCACTCACCAATCAATATGAAATGGAGTGGTTTGTCCAGGAATCGAGCCGAGAATTTTCCTACTGGAATATATACTCTGTCTTAGTTTATGAATGTCGACCGCCAATAGGAGCGGTCCACTCGGACTTGGGCACAAAGGTAACATCCTGAAGCATATTCCTTCACCGAAAATATGCATCATTCCCAGCTTCTCTTCTTCACGGCGATGGCGTACCCTTCATGCTACTTTCTTCTCCCGGGCCGATCTCGTTCCTCGGCCGGCGCAAAAATGGCAGGCGCGTAGATTCGGCTTCCCGGCGACGGTGTGAGGTCGTGCCTTCTCTGAGATGCTAATTGAACTCCAGAGCAGAAGGCCCCGCTTATGGAGACCGCCGGCGTCCTGTTCAGACCGTCGTTCTTCACGCCTTTCACCTTCAATGCCGTGAGCGCTGTCCGGAAGCCACTCGGTCCGAGGAGCCGCTCATTCACTAGTTGCAGGAGACCCAGGATCTATTCCGTCTCCGTTTCTTGTAAATCTCCTCCAGACGAAGGAAGTTCCGATTTTGATGGCAGCAACACGAGTTCCCCGTTGAAACCCACCTGGGTTTCGGTCAGAGCCTTCAGAAGGATCAAAGACTTTGCGTATTCGTGCACTCGGAAGCTGGTTTCTAGTGGGCAAGAACGTGGGGAGCCGGAGGAGGTTGCGGACGGTTGCGGTGGTTGTGGATATTTACAGAATGGAGGGATAGGGATTGTTTTGCTGACTTTGACTTACAGTGCGAAGGTCAAGATCAGTCCTTTCGTTGCGACATTGGCCGCGAACCCGACTTTTGTTTCGGGTCTGTTGGCTTGGTTTTTTGCTCAATCGGTGAAGGTGGTACTGAATTTCTTTGTGGAGAGGATATGGGATTTGAGGTTTTTGTTTGCCTGTGGAGGCATGCCCTCTTCTCACTCGGCTTTGTGTACTGCTTTAACTACTTCGGTGGCGCTGTGTCATGGCATGGCGGATTCATTGTTTCCGGTGTGCTTGGGGTTCAGCTTGATTGTTATGTATGATGCCATTGGTGTACGGCGACATGCGGGCATGCAAGCTGAGGTGAAGTGTCTTTCTTGTTCTCTCTGTTCTTTGGGTCTACTTGTGGTACGGTTATTTAGTGAAGAGGTCTAGTCTTGAATCTTGATAGCAGTTTGGATATTTGGAAATTCTATTTTTGTATGTTCGAGTTTCTTTTTTGCAAGACTCTTCTTCCATTGATCGATCGATCGAATGTGTTGCTTGTACGAGGAAATTGCTTAATCCAATCTTTGCCAGGACTTTTGTTGCCTTTTGGTGTAGAAATTTCCGCCATTGCCTCTCTATGTGATGGCTTGGTTGTTTACCTCATTGTACATAATTATTGCGTAGCTTTTCTCAAGCTTAATCTTCATAAAAAATGCCTTTTGGTGCTCTGTGCTCGTCATTGCATAACCAGGATATATATCAGAAGACCACTTTTCTTCTTGCTTAACCAATGTAGTGATAGGCTTCTCGTAGTGAATAATCTGCAAATGTTAAATGAAATGGGACATCATATGGTCTTTTTGTAGCATTCACTTGGTTTTCCAAGATAAAAGATTGGAGGTTATAAGAAAAAATTTCATCTGCTGTTTTTCACCTTTTTATCTGTGTACACTGGTAGTTCATTGTGCTTTATAATTCTGCGCTACAATGTTTGATGAGCTTATAGAAGTGCAACAAATTGGCTGAGGTCTACTAATGCATGAGACATAAAACCTTATCACAATGGTTCTCAAGCCTAGGCCAATGGAAGAGAAGTGAGTGATTGATTATTTGCTGGCTAGAATTAGAAATATAGCAGCTCAGGCTGAACTCAGTTTTTGGGTCTTCAACACCTGATGCCGTTATGGCATCCACTGAGCATTTTTTTGGGTCAAGTATCAGCAAGTCTATAGGTTCTATTAGTTGAAGTTGAACAATAGCTTCGTGCTCTTTCATTGCATTAAGGGATTATGTTATCCACTGCTGTCTGGTGGATTATACGGCATGTGGCCTTGGAGCATTACTGCTTCATAGGTAGATTTAGATTAGGAGTCCTTGTGAATATTTCATTTTCTTGCCACCAAAGAGTGGCGCAGTGTGCAAATTTGCTTGTACATAAAGATGCATATCTTTAGTTAGATTGGCGGTGCCTGCTATGGTCATGTTTGCTTTCAACACTGCATACAATCTGAATGCTTGAACTGAGAGGAGGATCTCTTGCTTAGCTACATATAAATCATGAAAGCATTCATTTGTACTGTGGCACTGCACCATTTCATCTGATTCACTGCTTGAAAATTAAAAATTGCAAACCGATTTTCTCCCTATATGGCATTTCTCTTTTATCGATCCACTGACATGCAGATCTTGTCACACTTCATCATACATCAGAAAGATCTTGCTGGCATGCACGAATGATTGTTTGGTTGCGCAATCTCTGTGATGTATTAAATTAATGCTTCGGTAGGTTTCACTGATGGGTGACATCGTAGGTACTCACTGATGAATTTGGTATGATCCTGTCAGCTGATCACTTTGTCCCATGTTGTTACAGGTTCTGAACATGATAGTCGAGGATTTATTTCAAGGGCATCCTATTCGTAAACGAAAGCTCAAGGAGCTATTAGGCCACACGCCATCGCAGGTTGTCGCTGGAGCTCTGCTCGGCTTCGTGGTCGCATGTACCTGTCATCGGACGTGCTCGGTTGCAGCCTAATCCATCGGAGAGCAACTTCAGTGGGATATAGAATTTGATTGATTGATGGTTATCGATCTGTTTGTGTACTCGGCTCCTCTTCACGTTCCATCAGGTCAAAGCAATATATCATACTTCATCAAAAAATCAAAATTTGATTCTTGTTCCCCTCTTCCTTTGGTGAGACATTCTCCTGAACATTGATCAAACAATTGAGCAAGTGAAGATGACTGTTTTGAACATAGAGGCATAGAAATGGGGCTTCTTTCTGTCTGTCTTTTCTGCTTTGAACGTAGAAAATTCGGCCACTGACGGCTCGGCTCCACCAAAAACAATAGCCAAAACCAAACTAGTCCGCGAACCAACAGCACTCCAAGCCCAGTTAGACATGATGTAACTGGTGACGTTTCCAAAACTAGAGTCACCCCAACAAGAAGTTCCACAATATGAAGGTCAATCTAAGCTGACTAACCAAAACCGAACTAGTCCACGAATCAACAGCACTCCAAGCCCAGTTAGACATGATGTAATTGGTGACGTTTCCAAAACTAGAGTCACCCCCAGCAACACGTTCCACGATATGAAGGTCAATCTAAGCTGCTGCCTGATGGGTCTGTATGGTCATCAGGACCACCAATTGCTTGTTCAAGAATCTCTGGTCTTGTACAATCTAGTTAACCATGCATTCCAAACCAGTGCGAGATAATACTATCGTCGGCAAGTCGCTCTAATTTAGCCCCGACAGAAGGGAAAATAACTAAAAAAAAAAGAGGGAATTTTGCTCATTCTCTCGATACAGCAACCTCATCATACGATTCACCATGAGGCCAAAACGAAAATTAGCGACTACCCATTTGGAGAAGACGTTTCACAAGCTTGGGAAAGTTTTTCTTTTGGCTAGTCAAGGCTAATTAACAATCCCAGCAGCATCGAATCTGGTAGTGCGCAAGAATATACCTTCTCTTCATTTTAATAGCTTACGAACTTTCGAACGACCTTCCCAATTTTTTTTTTCTTTTAATAATTGCTCATAAGAAAGGAAGAAAAGATCAAACAGTGCACGTGTGTCCACGTCAAGGTGGGCCCGCATTACAGAACGGTAAGTAAGATCATTCATCGGTGATGAAAAGTCTTGGTCAAAGGCACAAAACCTGCATCTTTCTAGAGGAGAAATTCTTGGGTGGTCCGGGAGCGCCTTGTCATTTCTACGCGTGTATTCTCCTTTCTCCCTGCTAAGGCCGCCACCTCCTGCAACACGCTTCCTCTCGTCCTTACCCTCTCTCTCTTTCTCTGTCTTACCCACCCCTGGTTTCGGAGATCATCGCGAAGCCCATCTTTATTTTTGGGGGGGAACCGGGATAAGGCCGTCAACACGAAACATCCGAAATCGCTTGTGGTTCTTTGCTAAAATTGGCGTGCGATTTAAGCAGAGGTCCCGTGTTGCTTCTCCCTTCGGTTCTTCCTGTCCGGTGAGAATCCTCCTCGTGCCATTCCAGTGCTGGGTCTCGATTCGTGCCCGATATCGTGCGTGCCTGGTGGGTCCGTTCGTGTCTCTGATTTTCTTGATCTTTAGGGACTTGCCGGAGGTTTCTGGGGCATTTCGATTGCGATTCTGCCGTAGAACGAAGCCCTGAAGGTTGAAGTTCCCTTCTCTTTCGTGGGTTCCACGAAAGTTTTCGTTTTTCTGCGTCTTTTTCTCATTGATAATCTGCCCTTTTGGCGGCTGCACATCTGATGGATGAACAATGAATCTTTGGATAGATTGTAGCAACCTCCTTTGCCTCTTTTCTTTTGTCCTAGTTCTTGTGTAGGTTTTTAGGCTCGAAGTTCCTCGATATTTTGATCATCTGGGCTTAATCGGATGATCAGATTGTAATTATGGCGATTCGATGGATTTATAAGGGAGAAGCGTTGTAAGTCGATTTAAAGCGGGGAGCTTTATTTAGGCTCTTCAAACCGTAGGCGAAGGGTTTGCAAAATGTCATCCGCCGGTGTTGCTGTGGATCTTATCCGCAATGACTCTTTCGTCTTACCGAGTCTGTTTGATCACCAATCGTGTGCATCCACCAAAGAACCGATATTGATTTACGTCACCAGTCCTGGGTTGGTAACGCCATTGCGAGTGCTAGAGACCGAAACGATTGAGTCCGTGAAACTGCGGCTCCAGAGCTGTAGAGGTTTTGTCACGAGAAATCAAAAGTTGGTCTGTAGGGGCCGAGAACTCTCGAGGAATAATTCTCTAGTTCGGGACTATCGCGTGGAGGATGGGAATGTGCTGCACTTGGTGCTCAGGCTTTCGAATCTCCAGTTCATCCGTGTGAGGACGACATGTGGGAAGGAATTCACTTTCCATGTGGAGCGGAACAAGGATGTTGGGTACGTCAAGCAACAGATTGCTAAGAAAGCGAGAGGTATCATTGACTCTGATGAGCAAGAAGTTGTTTGCAATGGAGAGAGAATCGAAGATCAGAGACTTATTGAGGATATTTCTAAGCAAAACGGCGCGGTAATACATTTGCTCATTCGGAAACCTGCTAAGGTTAGACCTAGGCCTGTTGATAAGAACTTTGAATTGTCTATTGTAGCAACAGAATCGAATGATAGGAGAAAGTATGATGCTGGCAAAGAGAATGACCAGCGACAAGGTGGTGTTCAGGAAGAGTGCTACAGGAAAGAGGGTGAATTTAATGGAGACTTGGTCAAAGGGAAGCCTCCAGAGAAAAAAATCTGCTTAGAGCCAATTATTGTTAACCCCACAATCAAATTGTCTCCTTTCATTTGGGATATGATCAATTCGTCCTTTGAGGGAATGGAATGTGGCTATCAGCCAGTAAGGTCCATGGAGGGTACAGGAGGAGCTTATTTCATGCAAGATTCATTTGGGCAGAAGTATATTTCTGTTTTTAAGCCAATTGATGAGGAACCCATGGCTGTCAACAACCCTAATGGTTTGCCTTTGTCTGAAAATGGTGAAGGACTTAAAAAGGGTACAAAGGTTGGAGAAGGAGCCTTTAGAGAAGTTGCGGCTTACCTTTTGGATCATCCAAAGACTCAGCGCCGTACATATTATGGTGTTGCAGAAGGTTTTGCTGGAGTTCCGCCTACTGTAATGGTCAAGTGCTTGAATACAGGATTTAATCATGCAAACAATGTAAGTAAGAAGATTGGGTCTTTGCAAATGTTTGTGGAGAATGAGGGCAGTTGTGAGGACATGGGACCTGGGTCTTTTCCTGTGAATGAAGTGCACAAAATCTCTGTCTTGGACATAAGATTGGCTAATGCAGATCGGCATGCTGGAAATATTCTCTTGATTAAAGAGGGAGACAGGGGCCAACCAGTCTTGATTCCAATTGATCACGGATACTGCTTGCCTGAAAGTGTAAGTGCTCTCAACCTCTTTCATACTTGAAGCTACCATCTAATTTCAATAATATGCACTTGGCTATCTGGTTCCTTTTTTCATATGCCGTTATGTTAAGATGCAACAGATAGGTGCTTGTGCTTGATATCCATTAAACCAAGTTACCTTGTACCAGTTGATAAAAGAGACCAATAGATTAACATCTAGATGAAATTAATCAGATATTTTAGTAATAGTCTGGGTACTAACGTTCAACTAAGATCTGGTGCTACTTGTGACTCTGCAAATGATGCTTGAAACTCAAGTGCCTTCTGGAACATAAAATCACTCCAAGTATTAATTCACTCACAATCATTATTATTATTTTTTTTAACTTGTTTAATTTGTTTCTTTTGCAAATATTGGGTGTATTCTTACGAGATCCTAAATTTGAATAGTAGTAGTTCTTAACCTGTATTCACTGAGCTTGCCCAGTAGTTTCGTCCATCAGTATAATATGTAAAGAGAGAGCAAGTACTTTATGCTTTCACCTTGGTAGCCTAAATGGATGAATTGAATTCATAGCCTTCTTTAAATTAGGCTAATACATCTTTCTTGTTCACTCACTCATATATAATTTTTTGCCTCCACCTACAGTTTGAAGATTGCACATTTGATTGGCTGTACTGGCCACAAGCTCGCCAGCCTTACTCACATGAGACAATTGACTACATAAGATCTTTGGATGCTGAAGAAGATATTGACCTTCTGAAATCTCATGGCTGGGACCTTCCCATTGAATGTGCCCGTGTGCTCCGCATATCAACAATGCTGCTGAAGAAGGGAGTAGAAAGAGGCCTCACTCCGTTTGCAATTGGGAGCATCATGTGCAGAGAGACCTTGAACAGGTGGTCCACCATTGAGGAGATTGTTCAGGAAGCTGAAGAATCTTTGCTCCCTGATAGCAGCGAATCTGCATTTCTTGATGCTGTATCCCAAGTGATGGATAGCTACCTCGATGAGATTGCCGGTCACCATCCTGGATACTCAAAGTAGTTGTTGATATGTACTGACCATATGGCGTTGTACATATGTATATGTACATGAGGACAAGAGGGTCCTTTCATTGTTTTCTTATAACCGTTTGTTTCACGGTTCTTTCGTACTTCTTTATTTCACTCTAAGTGCACACAGTTCGTGTCCTTAACTGTAGTTGTTTAGGTGCTGATTAAGATTCTTTGTCGTGCATTTATTCATTGATTTCTGGATTTATGTTGATTCTTTCTCTTAATTTTGGCCAATATCGACTATCAATTGGATAGTTTTTCAGCTGAAGCCACTGACATGTGTCACGGGTCGATAGTTTCCTTAGCTGCAGATTAACTCATGTGGCGCCTGGCGAACGGAATTCACTAGGCCACAGATTAACTCATGTGGCGCTTGACGAACGGAATTCACTAGGCTAGCCTTCTTTCTATAGGCGTTTCAATGTATAATATGGCGAATAGCTCTTTTCATATGAGATTATACCACGCCTAGCTTGGCTCGAGCATCTAGTCCATGGTCTCAACAACTGGTTTCAACCTGCTATGGCCTTATCAAGAGCGGTATTAGTTCCCAACCAGTTTGTGCACGGGAGGCCAACACCATCTTCAGAGCTCGTAAATAATATTATCTTTCTATCCTAGAACTCCTAGCACCAACATCGTCTTGACACCATTCTCATGAACCAGTTGTGTTCATCCTCTCTACGCCCTCGCTCTTCACTAGATAATATGGGTGTGCAACTGGAAACTTCCCCGAGCTCGTGACCTCTGCCAATCCTGGTTCCATCCGAGCACCAACGCTGCTTCTGCTCACCCACCGTTGCCTTCCTCCCGCGACACCCGCAGCCCGTGAGATCCTGACGTCGCCACTCCGCCTCTCCCTGCTCCGCGCCCCTCGAAATTGCGACGCCGCATCTGTCAACCCGGTTCCTGGCTGCTCGCCAACCTTGCTCTGAGCTCCCCTCCCGACAGTGGCTTGCTATTCATAATATGGTGGATTATCGGTGAAGTTTTGCTATGTCACGTGATAGTGGCTTGCTATTCATAATATGGTGGATTATCGGTGAAGTTTTGCTATGTCACGTGATAGTGGCTTGCTATTCAGTCTTTTCCTGTCTTGTGCAAAATGTTTGATATCTTTTGAACTTCTTTGATCGCACTGCTTCCGGTTTTACCTATTATTTGTTTGCTTTGCTGCTCATGGTGCAATTCGTTAATATAAAAGTTTATATCTTAGATGAAAAGGAAGGGAGTATCTTGGAGATGTGGCCAGAAAATCAAAATTCTCAAAGGAGCGTGTGCCGGAGTGCACAAGAAGAATGTCTATGCTACTCTGGAATATTTTTTGCTTGAAGGACTTGAAGGAGATGGCGGTGGTAAGAAATGATATACATGCGTGCATTTAGTTGCTTTTACTTCGAGCTTTCTGTGAAAAGATACTTTTATTGTGGGCATGTTAGATTATCTCAGTATGTCTAACAGATAACGTTTATACTTAAAACAGAATGGAATTTATTTTTTTTGAGCATGCGATTCGAAACATAAAGAGATACACTGCGTCTAATATGTATAGACGTTGTAGCTTCTATGATAACTCTAAGTTTCAAACTGGTGCCTATTCCATAGTAGTCAAATGATTTTTCAGACAATTTCATTATTTCACCATCAACGACTTGATTTTTATTATGTTTTTTAAGGAGACTTGGACAGAAAAGTTGGTTGTTTAGAAGTGTCCTACATTGATCAGTGGAAGCATTTTGCATTCAAACCATCAGTCAATACTTATGTTCGCTAGGATTGAAATGAAAGAATTAGATCATGTATTAAATCGGAGAAAAATCTTGGGATCAAGTTTTAACCGTCTATCTGCTCATAGGAGATCTCCAGATCAGAAGATCCCTCAACTTGATTGAGAAAACAGTTTATTTAGTGTGAGGATGTTTCTCTATTCTATTCAATGAAGTGTATTGGTCAATTGATCTGTCTTTCTTCTCTCTGCAGGGGAAGCACGAATCATATGCAGGTGAGTCACTTATCGATTTTCTGTGGTTGAAGCGTTATCAGTTTTTTTCAACTGATTGGATACCTCAAGATTTTGCTGACAAGCTGTCCCTGCATTATTTGTGTGAAAGGCCACTAGGGGCGCCTGATGAGAAAGGCTGCATCCTCGATAAGCATGATGGAAACGTTTGCTTGGAGGTTCAGAGTTCTGTATCTATACCTATTGGAGTAATTGACTCTGGAGAGGTATTTATTTAATTATTTGAATGTCATTTTACTTCTTTATGTTGTATAATGTCCAAAATCACGATTCTTTGTGGTCTCTACTCAATCTTGAGCTTCCAAACCCAGTTAGTAGCTGTTGGGAAATCCGAGTGGGAGTGCCAGTTGGAGAAGCAACGCTTGAAAGCTCCATCTTTGATTGACTTGCTAGATGCCAACCGATGTGAAGAGTTAGGAATTCATGAGGTACATGTCTAATTGAGGTTTTGTAAATCGATCTTCAATTCACAGGTGACTGCAGAAAGTATTTCTTGAAGCATCTTATATAACCTTGTTCGAGTATTTTATAGCATTTAGGTGAAAACTGTCGGTCTGAAAGGTTTAAGAGCTAAGGAGATTTTCTGCGTGATGTTACATATTGTGTTCCTTCTCCTTAGAATAACCGCTGACCAAAGAATACTATTGATTTATCTGTCCTCCGTCTATATTACTAGCCTATTCATATTTTATTTTTTGTCTTTTTGTTTTCATGCATTACCGGTTCATGCACCCATTATTGCTGGACAAGACCCTCCAAAGGAAATTGTAGCTGTTGTCCGGCTAGCAAATTTCAGTTACTCCACTGCTCTGAAGAACTTGGATCAGAAGTACATTGTCAAAAATAAAATGGAAATGTCAATGGAAGTCAAATTCAGTGGCGATTCTGATAATGGTCAAGAAAGTCATCTTTATTCATCTCACGTGACACCATCTTCTTATAGAGGATTTCATGGTCTATACATCTTTTCCTCGGAGCACAAGTCTCATGAACTATTTCAGAAATCCGGTGTATATAATTTTTTTTTTCATATGGTAAACAAGCATATTTAATTGTTTGCTACAATAGTGGATGTGCTTATATTGATCGAGATTGTAAATGCTTTATATTACATATGAGTGTTGTATAGCAATTTTTATTCAAAACAAATTCCAATATAAACAGGGTTAACCCTGTTTCCAGACCGGAAAAATAGAGTGGGTCGGGAATAGGGTCCAATGCAAATAGGGTCGGGTATATGGTCTATAAAAAGAGAACCGGTTATAACAAGGTTGGCTACAGAGTCCAGGTTTAGACCCTTCTCACCTTGGACCTGATCACCCCTACTAGATAACTCCAAACTTCACTCCCAAGGGTTCACGGGTACGGGAGAATCACGGGCCGTGTTAAACTCCCCCACCCAATTCCGCAACGCCCTCGTTGCGGGCTGTTCTATCCTTTCCTTGTGTTTCCCTAACCATCAGTGCCACTTCTTGAGATTTATATAGATGACAACGCTTGCCCAACAAAACAAGTCACACCACTCCATTGCTTGCTTCCCTCGATCAAAGTTGTTCGCCAATCTCCAGTCACTTGTACTCCCTAACGAGTGTGGCACCCTTAGCCAAGCCAACTGCACCTCTATGGCAGCACCTTCTTTCGCCTACTAAGCTCCTCTTGATCTTTGCAAGCCAATAGATGGTCCCCTTGGTGGAAATGTGATTACGGACCTCTTCTTAAGATTTGTCCATTGATCTAGGAACGTTATCCCCATTTAGCGAGCAATTCGGTTCCTTCCTATGTCCCATTGCCATCCTAGAAGCTAGACGAGAGCCGCACATTGTCCAAGCCCCTTTAGCCCCTGTGATCACTCTCCGCCCTCATAAGATCGAGAAGACCACAAGTTTTTCCCCGAATCACCCACCTACTGAAAGGATCCCCGCTCTGATATCATTTGTCACGAGTTGATAGTTTCCTTGGACACGGATTAACCTGTGCGGTGCTCGACGAACGGAATTCACCAGGCCAACATTCTTTCTATAGTTGTTCCCATGAACAATATGGCAAATAATTCTTTTCATACAATATCTTACCACGCCTAGCTTGGCTCGAGCGTCTTATCCATCGAGCGAGATAGCACCTCTTTAGACTCAACAACTAGTTTCGGCCTGTTATGGTCTCATCAGGAGAGTGGCATCAGCTCCCAACCAGTTTGTGCATAGGAGGCCAACCCTGTCTTTAGAGCTTCTAAGTAATATTATCATTTTATTCTAGAACTCTTAGTACCAACCGTCCTGACGCCACTCCCACGAACCAGTTGTGTTCATCTTCTCTGCGCCCTCGCTCTTCACTAGATAACCCCAAACTTCACTCCCAAGGGTTCACAGGTACAGGAGAATCATGGACCGTGTCACATGCGTTCAAGTCTGGCATGGAACTGTGTTTTCGAGATGGCCGATTGTATTAAAATGTGGCCATTGCTGTTTTGTGTAGTGCTGAATCAGCATGTTACGTTTGATTCCTATTGCCACTCCGTGCTGGCAATTGAAACGTCATAAACTATCTATATCGTGTTCAATCCCATCTCAGTTCGTCAGTTCTACTGCTTGTTTTATGATATTAAAGGGCAGTGATGCTACTCGACAGCATTGGGTCTGCGTTTCACCATTTCACTTATTTTCAATCGCCACTTTGTATTTGGTAGTCTATCATGCCCTATAAATTGGAGAGCAGAGGTGTTCAGACAGTCGACTCCCCATCCTTGGAAAACGTATGAATTACAGCCCATCCCCTTTGTAGCGTGTAAACGCACAAGGATTGCCAGGATAAATTTCTCATTTTGAAGATTCAGGAAAGGTTTTAGTCATGAATTATAGGTCTTTAGAAGGAACCGAGAGCAGCATGACATCCCCTTTTAACTACAGCTTCGTATAAATCTTCAGGAGGCATTATTGTGAAGATATCTCAAAATTGACCAAATCATATGTCAGACCTCCTGGAATGAAACGAACACATTAAGTTCAGAAAATGAATGACTTCGCTTCACGCATGGAGGAGAGTGACACCAACAATCTAGAAACTCAATAAATAGATCGTGTGTTTATACAGTCAGCTCTACAAGAAAGTAGTGTTCCCGCAGGTACACTCGAACTTGGCCAAAAGGCTGAGAAAGTATGGTTATGTTCAGGCAGCTAGTTAGTCTACACTGGCTATGTTCTCGATCAAACGGCAAAATTGCACTGCAAGGTGGGATCTTCTTCTCTTCATGATGAATCCGGTGGATCCAACCAAACGAAATGCCGTTGAAAAAAAGGTATATAGAACCTACGCATACATAAGGTCCACAAAGTCTAGACTTCACCTTATCCAAATAACACTATTCAGCATCCAACGGTGGCGACCCAATATTTTGAGCTATTGACACGTGGTAATTGATATAACTCCAAGCCAACAGCATGAGAATCTTCTTTTAAGGATGCGGGGTCAATGCTAGTTTCAGTCAGATACCATCTTCAAAGCAGGATAGATCCAGTCATAACTTCACATGAATCAGGCCTCTGATGCAGAGGAAGCATGCGTGTGCAAAAGCAACCAATTTTGCGCTTGAATTAGCAAAGTTTGCACAAACAAATAATAGACTGGTTAGCAGATTAGCTGGGTCTTGATGAGGTGGCTCAGGAATGACTGATGCGACATCCTGAAATAAACACAGAATTCTGGGCAGCCACAACCCTGCAAATGAGCTGTAGCGGCTGTGGATTCCATGAATTAATAGTCATGGTCATTATGTGGAAGAAGCAGTTCACTTTGTTTTCCTATTACGGCTCGGTTTCTTTCTTGCCCGCTTTAATCTTCTCCTGAAAAAGGAAATAAGAATCAAACATGAATTGCTTCAAAAAACATGATATTTATCAGATTGTGCGTGTGGTAATAAAAAATTTTATGAGGTGAACCAACTGTACCGCTCAATATTCTATATAGGACCAAAAGGACTACAAAACCTTCAAAAGCTGAATGTAATTGAAGTAGCAGTGCCTCAATGACAAAGATGCGAAACTACGTTTGCAAACATGCGTAATGTTTGCAAACATGCATAACGTTTGTAAACATGCGTAACAAACAGAAATTACCTCTTAGAGGGATTACTGTTGGCACCAAACACGCCCTTCATCAATGCACCTATATCCACAGAACGTTCTTGCATGATCTTATCATGGTATATTTTGCTCCCAATCTCAGTAATTTGTTCTTCTACTTCCTCCAGTGGTTGATCCACATTTAACTGGATCTCTCCTTTTCTGACAACAGTTACACCGAAGCCATTTGCTTTGGCTTCTCGAAAAGCATCCTGAAAATGTAAAAGAGTTACAGTTCCTCAACAGATGGTGATGCCACACACCTCAAAATGGTTCAAATAAACGGATATACTTTGTTATTACATATGGAATACACAAAAAAAAGAAAGTGACCTTGGGTGGGAGAGGAACAATGAATGCTTGACCATTTCCTAGCATGTCCATGTGAGCTTGAATAATGTAGCACAGGTTCTTGCAATCACCAGCATCTTCAAAAACAATTACATGATGCGGCTTTGGTTCCAATTCAAGATCTGCAGCCATCTCCAGTGAGTAGAACCCAACTTTCTGCTCCCCATTTTGATGCGTATACAATTCGATGCACTGAAAAAACAAGCAGAGAAAAGCACTTTCATTACTTAATACGTCCTGCCAAAAATGAAAGAGAACCATATATAATCTTATGGAGGGTTCTTTGTCCCCCCTCAAATAAGATTAATCTTCAATATAATAAAATAAAGGAACAGCAACATCTTGTGATACATATATTCCAAAAATCATCAAAAGTAAACTCTGTTTACAGGCAAAACAAAATCTCATCACAGATAATCCTGAATTAAGGTTCAATGTTCTAAATCTGGTATACCAACTTACTGATATTGTAAAAGATAAGTAGTGCTGGTTTTTGAAAGTATCCATTCATCGATTTTCAAAGATTCATTAAACAACTGGGATTTATGTGGACTGTGGAACTCAATTTTTTCGCATATCACAGGCTATTAATTAGCTATACAACAGTGGAATGAAATTAACAAAATGACACCGTGTGGAGAATCGGTATGCTCCACTCTGCAAAGACTCACATCATCCTGTATAACATTCTAAGGATTGGCAGCACATATACAATTGGAAAGCAATAGGAGAATTTGAGTCCTACCAATACATGCGGAAGATCTAGCCACCATAAGTAATCTTCGTCCTTGTCTTCTGCATACTCTCGATATTTGCTTACTACAGCTTGAGGTCCAAACAGTTCCATCTCTCTTTTGAGTTTGTCAAGTTTTTTCCCTATATATTCCTTATTTCTCTCAGGTAATTTATCCATTAGTTCAGCAGCTTCCTGTATTTCCTTTTCAGTGATCCACCGATCCAGATCCTTCCCTATATCCTTCATGACAGATTTAACTTCTGGGTCCATCTCTGCATTGTAAGAATCCAAAAATCCTCGAGACCACTTTTTTGTATGTTGCCAGTACTCCTTTCCTGATTTTTTACCAGTTCTAACAGAACCATCACTGCCTTCTATGAGGATATTGGTCTTTTTTGGATCCTTACTCTGGATGTTATTTACACTGTTGACTGTTAAGGAAGATGTGGCATTCCCATTCCCTTGGGATCCAGCAGATTTATCAACTGAATTCTTTTCATCCTTCTTCATAAGAGGTGATACTTTAGCTTCTCCAGTCATTGATGCCTTCTTTTCCTTCAGATGTCCATTGACAAAGTCGGGTTTCCTTTCCACTGGAGGCTCTTTCCAGCGAGGAATAATCTTTTCCACTGGATCATATATGCTGATGCCATCTAAGAAAGAGGTAGAAAGAAGTTATCATCCAAACTTAAATATGTGTTAATAGTATCAATGGCAACAGTCAATAAAGCCCTAATAGTTTTATGGAAAACCAATACAGGATTTTCTCTTATGTTTTTTCGAAAAAAGATGCAAAGGTACTACTCTAAGGCTCTCACGAATGCTAATGTCGCACGCTCATAAATTATCTCTGATAGTCCTCTTCATAAGATAGATGTACAAATGGAAAAGCTGAAATGTAAACCAATGACTACCTGCTCCATAGTCAAGATTTTCAATATTGGAATGGAGGTACTCGTGCACTTTTAATAGCTCTTCATTCACTTTCTCAACTTTCTTCTCAAGACCCGCAAAGAAAGCACGCTTATCTTCAGCATCCATGGAATAAAATGGATCCTTCCCTGTCAACTCATTTTCCCGAACTTGAAAAACAATTTCCCGAAGATTATCATCTTTCATCCACTCGAGTTCACCATTATCTTCATTGAGGTGAAGCTCAGTCAAGTTGATACTGGCATCTAAATGCTGATTTACTTTTTCTCTTGCAGTCATGTAATTATTCCTAAATCCATCCCCAATCTTTCCCAGGATGGGTTCAACCACATTAAAATTTTCCTCAATCCAGTTTTGAGATTTTTCCAATGTATCAGCCTCAGAAATCAAGCCATTAGCTTCATGTTTCTGACAAGTCAGGGAATTGAGGACATCATAAGCTCCACGTTCTTCACCATGGCTTGCCAAATTATCAACCATTTCTGGAATAGATTCTGATTCCTCAGTAATCATATCTCTGTGGATGTTAGCATTCACCATGGAATCTGATGTTTCTCCAGACATGCCAACTCTAGCTGATTGCTCACCAATGTTGGTTGTCTCTCTTAAACTGCTGTTAATCTCACTTTCTCCCAGATCCTTCTCTTTAACATCTTCACCTTCTTGTATACCGAATTTGTTGGAAAGATACTCCGTAGCTTCTGTCACTGACCGTATGATCTTTGGTTTCCTTCTGACAGCATTTTCTCGGTGTACTTCACCACCAAGAGCATCTAAGGACTGGATTTTGCGTGCATTGGTCAGATCTGATATGCACTCAGTAGCTTTGTCTTGCCTGCAGCTTCCAGTATCATTATAATCTCCCATGGCTGAAACATTAGAAGCTATGATGTCTCCATTTCTTTCTGCCAATGATCCATTATGGGATCCATCGCTATTTCTTTTTGGTTCAGCTGTTGATATCACATAGGATTCATTAGCTGACATGCTCCCTCTGGCATGTGCATGATGGTTAACTGGAAAACTTACTCCATCTTCATCATGCTGCTTGATCGACTCCTTTACACTGGATAACAATTCTTTTCCCTGCTTCTCTCGTTCATAACCTCCAATTACAGAACTCTCTTGACCCTCAGTTTCCCTAGCTCTTTTAGCCAGTTCTCTTATTTCCTTGATTTTACCATCAAATCCAACAGCTAAGCCATCCACAAGATTAGAACGGTCCTGCTTGGGCTCAGCCAATTCACCGCTTGAAGTCTTTGCTTGCCGGATACTGGCTGCAAGCACGTGCTTATCTAGATGCGGCCTTTGCATTAGAATATTTGGTGTTTCTTGAGCTTCTCTAACGATCTCCAAATGCCCCTTCTCCAAACTTTCCCTCTCCTTTCTCGCCTTAATCTTCCTCCTCATCATTTCCTTCTCCAGTTGTGTGAACTGCACCTCTCTCTTGTGGAAAGCAAAAAACCACTTGACCATGCTTAACACAAAGACACCACACAATACCATGGTCCCAGCTCCCAACACTTTAGCCCTTAAAGCGGAATGCAATGGAGGATTCAGAACGGTGCTAACAAAACCAGATTCTGTATCCGCAACAACGAATTTAGCCACCGAGCTGTTCCTTGGAATCACATTGCTCCCGCTCTCCATCTCCCTAGCTAAACCCCTAGCACGGGCAATCTTCGAATTCACTTCACTCGAGCCCTCGTGCTCGGGCAAGACCACTCTGCTTCTCCTCAATATCTCGTCCTCATCAACCGCGACACGCTTAACATTCCCATCGGAATCTTGAAACACCGTAAATATAGGAGTCGAACCGACCCCCCACAGGTCAAGATCGTTCTTATACTGATCGACCCAGTTCTCCAATCTACTCCACAAAACCGACTCACCCAACACCCCGCGTTTCGATTCCACTAGACCCGCAACTCTGTCGCCGCAATCAAAAGGAACGTCTTTCCGAGAACCGCTCTCGACGAGAGCGTCACTCTCGAGAATGCCGTCAAAAGTGAGGTCGGGATGACGCACCTTTTGGTCGTGGAGGAGCTTCTCCCTGAGGCGGTTCCGGCGCCGCTTAGCTCGACGGTCCGACAGGGCCGCGACCGGCGGGCGTCGGGAACTAGAGAAGGGTAGGCAGAGCGGCGGCGGAGAGGAGGGGGCTCTGCCGATGAACCGGGAGCTGGGGACTCGGAGAGTGCGCGGCGGGCGGCGGTTCCAGCTCGGGATGGACGATTTGGGGACGAAGAGGAGCGGCGCCGCCGCGGAGGAAGCGGCGGCGGCGGGAGTTCTGAGGAACGGAAATGGAGAGTCCATCGACGCCGCCGCGAAGGGTTTTGCGGGACGGGATGGAGGGAGGGAGGGAGGTGGGGAACCGCTAAACCCCGCCACTGCTGATGAGTCGGTTGGATGACGATGATGATGCCGCCAAGGCCCGCCGGAATCTGTCCTTTTGCCTTTTTTTTTTTTTTTTTTTCACCAATAAAAATTGCATAAAAAATGAGGGAAAATTGCAAAAAAAACAAGAGCCAAAGTAAATCTTATTTTAAATAAAAAGTTGTAATGCCATTATTTTCTCAAATAAGAATTTAAAATAAATCTTATTTCAAATAAAGCTCTAAAATATTTATATCTATTTCAAATGATAGTTCAAAGTAATTATGCCTATTTCCAACAAGGGCATGACTTTCTGATGATCAAGGAAATTTTCATCATTCATTATGTCCCTTTCTTTTTTCCTAGTTCTTCCTTCTCCGGGCAAAGGTCAACCCCGCTTGATTCGGTGAGGGTCGCCGGCCATAGGCGAGGGATGGCCTTACTTAGGCGAGGCAACTTTCGCATTGGAAAGGTCACCCCTCACAACCATTCATGAGGTCAGCCTTCACCCACTCCAAGTGAGGCTAACCCTTAAGGTCTGGTGAGAGTGGCCTCACCTGCTGCCGATGAGTGCTTGTAGGCTCTTGTCGGTCCTTCCCAATAGCCGATGAGGTCATTGAGCCCTTGCTGACCTTTGCTAGCAACCATTAGTTGACGCTGGAAAAGAAAAAAAGAAGAAAAGAGAAAAAAGCAAATTTGGTCGAAAACACCTCTAATAGATCGAAAAATTTAGTCGACTGGCAATTAGCAAGATCGGGCCTTTATTTGAAACAACCATGGCTACTTTAAGCCCTTATTTAAAATAAGGTCCACTTCGGACCTTTATTTGAGAAAATGAAAGTATTTTGGATTCTTTTTTGAAATTTTCCCAAAAATGGGGCATCTATAGTCTAAAAAATTGACTTTTAAAGAAAAATGGAAAAAACCACAAAAAACCCAAACTTTACCTAAAATGATAAATTTACCTCAAATTTTTTTTGTGGCATGAAAGACCTCGAAGTTTGCTAACCATGAGACATTTACCCCAAACTTTTTTTTTGTGACATAAAAAACCATATACTTTCATTTGTGTGACACATTTACCCTAAATCATAGGGGTATTTTTGTTATTTTACTTTTAAAAACTCTTTTTTTTTCTTCTTTCTTCCCTTCGCCAGCCATGGTAGAGCCGGCATCCGGCAAGGGCACCCCTTGCCCAACGCCGGCGAGGGCACCCCTCGCCAGGCCTGACGCCGGCGAGGGCAGCCCTCGCCTGACGCCGACGAGGGCTGCCCTCCTCTACATTGGGTGAGGGCCACCCTCGCCTGTGTCAAGCGAAGGCGGCCCTCGCGAGACACCGGCTAGGGTGCCCTCGCCCAACGCAGGGCGAGGGCGACCCTCACCCAACGTCAGCGAGGGCAGCCCTCGCCAACGTCGGCTTCCCTTCGCCGGGGCCGGTGGAGAGAAGAAGAAAAAAATAAAAATAAAAACAAAAAGAATAAGAAGAAAATGCTCTTAATGGGGTAAATGTGTCACAATTTGCAAAGTTTGGGGTTCTTCGTGTTACAAAAAATAATTTGGGGTAAATTTATCACTTTGAGTAAAGTTTGAGGTTTTTGGTGGTCTTTTCCCAAAAAAAAAAAAATAGAAGTTAACACCAAAAAAAAAAAAATTAAACTATGCTGACTATAACACAAATATCTCAAACTTTTTTGTGTCTCTAGTGGTCACCCTTCCAACATGGAAGGGGAAGGTGAGGGGTTCAAATCCCCACCTTCTCAGGGGGATGGGGTGGGGACGCGTAAGTTTCAAGAGTGGGTTTCGACTCCCACGCCCTGCACGAGGCAAAAAGTCTGAGAGTGAGTGTAGAATAGGAATAGAGTAGGACTGACAAAAAAAAAATCATAAACTTGTCATTATGACACAAATATCCCAAATTCTTTTTTGCATCATAAAAAAGTTGGACTTACACTAGTGGATAAATATACCTTAGATGAGACTATATCTATGTGACATATGTAGAAGTTTGGGTTTCTTCGTAGCACGGAAATTTTTTTGGAAATAGTTGTGTCACAAAGGGCAATTTAGAGTTTTTAGTGACATAAAAAAAAAATTGAAAATATCCATGGGCATAGTTGGAGAATTTTAATGATATTTGCTGAAAAGAGATCATCCTAAAATACCCAACCGAACTTTTAAACGTATAATTCTCCTACATCTACTCGTAAATAGGTTTTGGATCAAGGGGTTTGATTAGTCATCCTTTGGATTCGGTCAACAAGGAATTTTCGAAAAGAGGAAAGATCATTGGAAGTTCTTTAAAAAAATGTGCGTCATGTCTCGGCAACAAACAAGTCTTACTCCAAAGTAAGTCGATCATATAAATCCTACAAGATTATTAGGCTCGATTAATCCATTCTTCTTCTTCTTCTTTTTCAGGGTTCGCTTCACACCGAGATTAACATAACCACACAAAAGTTTCTTTTTGAGGAGGTGAAGAGCCACAATCTTGACCATACAAATTTTATGATGCGTTAAATATTAGGTTAAGTAATTAATTGATTTGAATCGAGATACGCGACTCCTTTAAGAAAAAAATGAGGGGTTAATCACGACCTTTTTTTTATTTTTTATAGTGGTAAAGCAAGAATAGAAATGAGAGGAAAAAGGCATCAATGTCTTAATCCATTCCATCGACTAATAAGCTTTATATAAACATCAATGAAAATCTATGGTTTGTCATGGTGAAAAAAAAAAGGCTAAAGCAAATCGTAATTAACAGACCATGTTTATTAACATGTCCATTCTCTAATTTTCTTTTTATTTTTGTCATCTTCCATAATATAATTCAAAATTGATGACCTCTTTGCAGTTTAACATCAAATAAAACCAAGCACTTTCTGGAAATTATAAGCCTTCCCTTGTGAAAAGATTAACTTAGTTTCTAGACCTCACTTGGCCTTTTTTTTTTTTTCTGTTAATGTTTTATTCATATAAATATCAAACAACTCCTTGTTGATTTTCCTTTAAATATGTAAAATTTAAAAAGAAAATTAATTAGTGTTGTAGCTAGTTGAACTATAACAAATCATTTTCTTTAAATTTTGTGGTTTAAAGTTGATATTAATCAGACTGGGCTGGACTCTCGGGGTTGGTGTCTTTGACCCACTTTTTGACTCATATTTTGTATTAACCAGTTGCACGTGGATTTTAAAGATATAAAGGCCCATATAAAATAGGTTCAAAAAGTTTTAAGCTGAGCTATATGGATCAAAAGGTCTGACCCATTTTAAACATTAAATGGATAACCTTTTTACAGGGATGGCAAAATGGATCAATGACCCACTTTCTAACTCATATTTTGTATTAATGGTTGTGCGTGGGTTATAAAAATATAAATGACCATCTAAAATGGGTCCAAAATATTTTAAACTGAATTATATTAGTCGAAAATGAGTCAAAACGTCTGACTTATTTTGGACATTAAGTAGGCAACCTAATAACCAAAAAGGGCAAAATGGGTTCATTATCCACTTTCTGACTCATATTTTGTATTAATGAGTTATATGTGAATTATAAAGATATAAATACCCATCTAAAATGGATCTAAAAAGATTTAAGTTGAGTTATATGGGTTGGAAAACTATTAGAATGTCTAACCCATTTTTTTTATATTAAGTAAATAGCCTAATATGGAGTGGCAAAATGGATTTATGACCCACTTTTTGACTCATATTTTGTATTAATGGATTGCATATAGGTTACAAAAATATATAGACCCATCTAAAATGTGTCCAAAAGGTTTTAAACAAAGTTTTATGGATCGGAGATGGATTAGAACGATTGACTCATTTTCAACATTAAGTGGGTAATGTAATAACCAAGGTGACAAAAAGGGCCAATGACTTCTTACTAACTCATATTTTATATCAATGGGTTGCATGTAGGTTATATTGACAAAAAGGCCCATCTAAAATGAGTCCAAAAATTTTTAAATTGAGTTATATGGATGAAAAATGGGTTAGAATGCCTAACCCATTTTTGACATTAAGTGGGTAACTTAATAAAGGGTGGCAAAATGGGTCCATGATCCACTTTCTAACTCATATTTTGTATTAATGGGTTGCATACTAGTGGTAAAGACATAAAAGTCCATCTAAAATGAGTTAAAAAAGTTTCAAACTAAATTATACGGGTTGAAAATGATTCAGAATGTCTAACCCATTTTCAACATTAAGTGGATAATCTAATAACCAGGAGTGGAAAAATGGATCATGACTCACTTTCTAACTCATATTTTATATTAATGGGTTGCATGTATGTTATAAAGATATAAAGGCCCATTTACAATAGGTACAAAAAGTTTTAAACTAAGTTATATGGGTCGAAATGGGTCAGAATATCTTACCCATTTTCGACCCATTTTCAATATTAAGTAGGGGTGGAAAAATGGGTTAATGATTCACTTTCTAACTCATATTTTATATTAATGGATTACATGGGGGTTATAAAGATATATAGTCCCATCTAAAATGAGTCCAATAATTTTTAAGCTTCTAACCCATTTTCAACATCATTTGGATAACCTAATAATCAAGGGTGGCATAATGGATCCATGATCCACTTTCTGACTCATATTTTGTATTAATGATTGCATGTAGGTTATGAAGATATAAAGACCCATCTAAAATGGATTTAAAAGTTTTAAGCTGAGTTATATTGGTAAAAAATTTGACCCATTTTCTACAATAAGTGGATAACCTAATAACTAGAGGTGACAAAATGGTTCCATGACCCACTTTCTGACTCATATTTTATATTAATGGGTTGCATGTGGATCGTAAAAAATAAAAATCTATTTAAAATAGGTTTAAAAAATTTTAAGCTGAATTTTATGGATCAAAAATGGGTCATAATGCCCGACTCATTTTGAATATTAAGTGGGTAATCTAATAACTGGGGGTAGCGAATTGGGTCCATGACTCACTTTCTGACTCATATTTTGTATTACGGATTGTGTGTGGGTTATAAAGATATATGGGTCAATCTAAAATGGGTCCAAAAAATTTTAAGTTGAGTTATATATGTTGAAAATGAGTCAGAACGTCTTATCTATTTTTGATATTAAGTGGGTAACCTAATAACTAGAGGTGGCAAAATGGACCCATGACTTACTTTCTAACTCATATTTTGTATTAATGGGTTACATGTGGATTATAAAGATATAAAAGCCAATCTAAAATAAGTCCAAAAAGTTTTAAATTGAGTTATATGGGTTGAAAATGAATCAGAATGTCTGACCCATTTTTGACATTAAGTGAATAACCTAATAACTAGGGGTGGCAAAATGGGTCCATGACCTACTTTCTAACTCATATGTTGTATTAATGAGTTGTGTATGAGTTATAAAGATATATAGACCCATCTAAAACGAGTCTAAAAATTTCTAAACCGAATTTTATGAATCGAAAATAGATCAAAACGTCTAACTCATTTTCGTCATTAAGTGGGTAACCTAATAACTAAGGGTGGCGAAATTGGTCCATGACCCACTTTGTGGCTGATATTTTGTATTAATGATTGCATGTAAGTTATAAAGATATAAAGACCCATCTAAAATGGGTCCGAAAAGTTTTAAGTTGAGTTATATGGGTTGAAAATTTCACCCATTTTCGACATTAAGTGGGCAACCTAAAGAGGTGGCAAAATGGGTCCTAACCTACTTTCTAACTCATATTTTGTATTAATGGGTTTTATGTAGGCTATAAAGATATAAAAAACCATCTAAAATGAATGCAAAAAATTTTAAACTGAGCTATATGGGACATTAAGTGAGTAACCTAATAACACGAAGTTTCATCAACTCATAGAATCCACTAGATGGCAACACTTCATTGCTCGCTTCTATCGCCAGCCTTCGTCGCTCGCCTCTCTTCTCCTCATTGAGGTCTAATATGAGTACACCATTTCCATCTTTCTGGCTTCGTTTCTTTCCTTGTCTCGTTCTTTACTAAGAGAATTTTGGGTCATAGAGCAAGTAACTGCGTGAGCGATGGGGTGTTATGCTCGAAAAATGTCCAAGCGTCCAAGTTGCCTTCTATGTTTTGGAATTTCATATTCGTTTTTTGGGAATCGTGCGCTTTGCATTCGTGAGTTTATGCCGATCACTCTCACTGATGATTGTGTCCTGAATTCTGATGCTTCGCATTCTCTACATCATGCACTTCTCTTGGCTTCTATAAAATTTTGAAGCGGGTTCGGTTTGCTTTGATTATTGGCATGATATATTTTCATGGGTGCAATCTGTTTCCCGAGTTTTCCTCTTGAGGTTTGCATTGCAATGCTCTTCGTGACTTGGCTGTAGTTTTCTTAAGTTGTTAGGTTGATTGGGCATGGCCAAGATCTATGTAGCACGATGATTTTGCATGTATGGGTCTCTCTTGTTTAGCGTAGCTAGTAATAATCTTTTAATTGGAAACAACTACTTGTGCAAGTTTACTATTTTATGAGATAGTGCATGATGTGTGCGTTCGTTTGGCTGATAAGGAATAGGGTATCATTGGCATCGGTTTGGTTATGCTGCATTTGAGAAGAAAGGAATTCTTGCTCTTGATTGACATTTTTGCAATATTGGGCTTGTGATAGTATCATGCAGAGGCTGAAGGGAGTGACATCGATTTTAGTTTTTAAAATCTATCACTTGGTTGTTGCTGTTCGTTTGGTTGCATGTTTTCTCTCCCCGTACTTTACTCTTAAAAGGGGAATAAAAGTTGGGGATGTTTGTTTTTGTTGTTTTACAAGAGCTCCCGTCACTAAGTGTGGGGTTTGTTTTTGCTCGTTTGATTTAAAGTTAAATAGAAATATAATATGTCATCTTTTCTTTCAGTATTGATAACTTGTTCTAATTCACATTTTCTCTAACTAATTAGTTGAGATGTCAAGATTTAATGAGGATCAAGAAGAATATTCAACTACAAAACGATCCAAGAGACGTAGAGCCACATCCTTAGTTCATGATGATGAGGCAAATAACTCTACTTACTCTAAACGATAAAAAAGATGCACTTCTGTTATATGGTCTAAATTTAAAAAAATTCACAGACGAGGATGGCAAGAAAAATGCTAAGTGTAAGTGGTGCAAATTAAATTATATGGCCAGCCACGGGACAAAAAATTTGTTACGCCAATTAAGGTACCTATCCCAAACAAGAGGCCAATGTTGATGATTCTCTGGAACAATTTGATCAAGATGTGTTTAGAAGCAAGCTAACAAAAGCAATACTCAAACACTATTACACCTACTCTTTTGTAGAGCACAAGGCCACTAGAGAGTTGCTTAGGCCCTGCATGATAACATTTCTCTTCCTCAAAATTTCTGTTCTTTTGTTCCCGGGAACAGAAAAAGAACAGAAACCTGTTTGTTAACGCCACATAATTTTTCTGTTCCCGGGAATAAAAACCTAACTCAGAAATGGTTTGGGAAGAGAAATGAGAAACAAAAAAAATCACTTCTCTTCCCTAATAAAAATGAGGAACAAAAACCTAATTCCTCTTTCTCCCTCCCCTCAACTCACGCTCCTTCTTAGCTCGGCTCTTCCTTCCTACCGACCTCTGTCCGATTTCTGAAACCTCCCGTCGCCGCTCGTCCCGTCGTCGCCGCCGGTCCCGTCGTCGCCGGTCCTTCGTCGCCGGTCCAGTCGCCGCCGCTGGTCCCGTAGCCGCTGTAGCTCACCTCTTCTGAAGCCCGTGACCTCTGCCCGAGAGAAATCACCTCCCGTCGCCGCCCGTCCCGTCGCCCCTGCCGGTCCCGTCGTCGCCGCTGGTCCCGTCGCCGCTGGTCCGGTCGCCGCTGGTCCGGTCGCCGCTAGAGCTCACCTCTTCCGAAGCCCGCGACCTCTGTCCGAGAGAAATCACCTCCCGTCGCCGCCCATCCCGTCGCCTCCGGTCTCGTCGTCGCCGCCGGTCCCATCGTCGGCAGTCTTGTCATCACCGGTCTTGTGGCCTCCGTTTCGTTGCCTGCCAAGCTCGTCGCCAATCCCTCTCCTTCGCGGCGGAGATTCGATTCGCGCGACGGAACAACCTCCTCCTCCTCTGATCTCACGCCCGCCCAGAAGTCTCGCATCGAGCTCAACAAGCTCCTCGCCAAGTCTCGCTGTAACCTCTCTCTGCTCCGACCGAATCTCCCTCTTCACGGGTGTCTCCGTCGAGATCAACGTCTCCTACTTGGACGCTGCTTTTCTCAATGTGAGCCTCCCTCTCTGTCTCCTGGCACTTGAATGTTTATTCCAAGAATGCTCTATATGAAGTGAGGTGATCAGCTATTGGAAAATATCACCCCAGCTCGGCTTCGATTGGTCGATATTACTAATTAGTTTGAGCTGGATATTATGTGCAGCATGAGTCCCGTGATATCTTTGGCATAGAGGATAGAAAAGACATAATTAGTTCCAAGGAAATCCCCAAGCCATGCATGCACTAGGATTACAATTTTTTTTTTTTTTTAAAGAGTAAAAACTTAGTTCCAAGGAAATCACTTCAAATTAATTTGGCTAACAATATCCATTGTGCTTTTTCCGCAATATTTGCTATACCAAACATTAAAATTCGCAAAAAGAAAATATATTATTGAAAATTATAGTTCAAAACGCTACCTAAATTCAATAGGCTATAAACTATGTGAGTAAAGATCCTCACACAGAGATATAAGATAATAGCTCACGTTCCATTACAATACCACCTATGTTACAAGTTCATCTTCGACTAGAATTCTTACCCCTAAGTAAATGTATTATTAATCTAATAATATTTTGATCTTGTCAATTTTATGTAATATCTAATCTATTCATTTTTCTTATTTTTAATTTTTTTAAAAAATTAAAATTTGGAATAGAAATTTTGTACAGTTACCAAACGGGTTTCTGTTCTTTTTTTGTTCCAGAAATAGAAATTTTGTGCAGTTACCAAACAGGTTCTTTTGCTCAGAAATTGTTCCCCATAATAGAAATAGAAAAGAACTATTTCTGAAAAAAAAAACTCTTCCCCAGCCAAGAAATTTTACCATGCGCAGCCTTAGTTATCTAAATCCCAATGTAAAGCACATATCAAGAAATACAACAAGAAATGATGTGGTAAAAGTTCATGAGAATGATAAGAGAAATTTGAAATCAAATGTAGTGCCACTTTCTAGCAAAATATGTTTAACTTCTAACCTGTGGACTTCTGTGATAACTAATTATTATATGACTGGCACTGCCCATTACATTGATGAGAATAAGGAATTACATGCAAAAGTTTTGTACTTCTCCTACGTGCCACCTCCATATGGTGATGCCATTTTATTGGAAAAATTGCTAACTTTGTCGAGAGAGTGGGGCATTAAGAGGAAGATTTTCAGTATTACATTAGAAAAAGCATCGTACAATGATAATGTGGTTGATTTTTGGAAAAGTAAACCTTTTTTGAGATCCTTTTTGTTATGTGGTGAGCAATTTTTTCATGTGCATTGTGGTGCGCATATTCTGGATCTCATTGTACAAGAAGGTCTAAAGATGATTAATAGATCATTACAAAATATTAGGGAATCTGACAAATATGTAAGAGCTGCACAAGGGAGGAGAGAAAAATTTGTTGAGTGTATATCACAATCTCGTGTAAAGAGGGGTAAAAAGGTACATCAAGATATGGCTACTAAATGGAACTCCACGTACCTAATGCTTGAAGATGCTTTGGTCTTTGAACTTGCATTTTCCCATTTGAAGTTAATTGAGTGTAACTTTCTCACATGTCCATCACTTGAGGATTGGTTTAGAGTTAGGAAAATTGCATTCTTGTTGCAACATTTCTATGATATTTCTACTCTCTTCTTGGGTGTTAGATATCTCACGGCGAATTTATATATTTATGGAGTATGGCAGATTCAGCTTCATTTGATAAAGTCAATGAATAGTGAGAATGTAGCTATTAGATCTATGGCTATGGCAATGCTAAAGAAGTTTGAAAAATATTGGAAGTGTTATAGTATTGTCTTATTCTTTGCTGCTATATTTGATCCTCGCTATAAGGTATAGTTGTTAGAATTTTGCTATTCAAAGTTGGAGATGGATGATCATGTGGAATTTGTACTGAGCATTCGAGAAGAGCTTTATATGCCTTTTGATGAATATGTGACCTCTATGTCAAAAGATGATCACTTTACATCTTCAACTAGTCAAAATAACATTTCAATAAAGGACATGATCGAAAACATTGGAGACAATCTTAATGAGTATGATGCATTTGAGAGTGAACACTTTGGCTTGTAATCTACTAATTCACTTTTGGATTTGTATTTAGAGGAGAATAGGCTTGAAAGAAAAAATTCCCGTATCTCAATGTCCTTGATTTTTTGAAAGCTCACTCACATCGGAATCTTGAGTTATCTCTCATGGCACGTTGATATATTGAGCATTCCTATCATTACCATTGCCTCAAGTTAGCTTTTAGCATTGGAGGACGCATCCTAAATAAATTTTATAGTTCCCTTTTGCCTAAAAATATAGAAGCTGAGTTGTGCATCAAAGATTGGTTATTTGGAGTTCTGCCTGAAAAAGATTTCAATGACAAGTCTCTCATTGTCAAGTTTTAAGACCATTTGCATTAGATACTTTCTTTTATCTGCTCTCATGATTTTCTCACATGATATAACGTACTTGATTAGGTAAAAGATGTGTGTATATTGACACCTAAATTTTTTGCCCAAAGATCATTTCTAAGAAATGGGATTTATTTTTCTACAAAAATATTTCTTGTCAAATTATTGCATAAAGATTACCTAGGCATCTAGTATAATTTTTGAATGCATTTTTATTCTTGATATTAACAAATCAAAATTAAAAAAATTAAAAAAATTAAAAGAATAAAAAAGAAAAAAAAAGTTGGAGGTGATGATTTGAATGTGACTAGCCAAGTCCAAGAGGTCAGATTGGAATTAAGACGGCAAGTTGGGGCCAAAATTCAATTTCCAAGAGTTGAGAGACTAATTCGCAAATTTTGAAAATTTCGCTCGAGCTCTTAAATCATCATCTTGGCCCCCAATTGAGTTGAAATTGAACTTGGGTCAAGTCTAATTAATCGAATTGGGCAAAAATGACTAAATTGCATTAAATTGGACTTTATCAAGTAAGAAGATGACCAACTTTGAAGGACTTTCTTGCAAAGTCGGGCGGGGACAATCGTGAAGGCTAATCAAGATCTTAAATTACTATATATAAGCTTGCTAATTGATCAACAATCATAGCCAAATTAAAGGATTGAAGCACTTAAACCAGCTGCCAAAACTCAGTTCACGAGTTGGTCTCAACCAGCTGCCAAAACTCCTCAGTTCTTCACACGTGATGGAAGACCATAGTTAGGAGTGCAAGTGGACGAAAATTGGACAGGGATAAGCTGCTGAAGGCGGTGAAAATCGCAACAAAATCCGCACACTCAATAGTTGCAAAAGTTAAAAAATTTGGCTAAGTTAGAAAGTTGATGAACTACCATATACTCCTCCTCCTCATTGCTGCCCAATCAACCCCCACCCTAATCTTCGCACGTGATGGAAGACCATAGTTAGGAGTGCAAGTGGATAAGAAAATTTTTGGGGATAAAAGGATAAGCCCATAAATTTCATACTGACCCTTGGAGAGAACTTATAGCCACAATTAACCAAAATCTTCAACTAAGGAGTGAAACTTCACTGAAAATTTCGCAACAAAATGGACATCGGGAAGGCATTCACTTTTCAATAGTTGCAAAAGTTAAAAAATTTGGCTAAGTTTTATTAGTTTCCTTGGTCAAAGTTGGAAACTGAACTAGCTAAGAATCCTAAATGTATTTTTGGTCAAGTTTTTTTTAAATGTGAAAAAGCAAGAGGAAAATCTATCCATAAAACTAATTTTGATGCTGGATTTTTAAATTCTAACGCTCTTGCATATTTGCAAACTTTTTCATGCATTACTTGTCTTCGTGACTTTGATGGATGTTATATGGGAGTACAAATGATGCGTCAGCCCAGTTAAGTAGTTAAATCTCTATGTGAACCATGAGAACCCACTCTTTGAAAACTATAGTGTCCCCACCTAATCCTCAATGATGTTTGTTGTATTTGAAAGTCCATATAGTGTCGGGGCTTGAATTTGGGCATACAACATGTTTGTTTGACTTGGTTTCAAACCTGGAATTGCAAAAATAGCTCAAACCCACACCTTGTTCTTTGCATGTAGTAGTATGACCTTGATATTTTAGTTCCATGTGAGATTGTTTATAGGTCAAGATTGAAGGTCATGAACATGACCCGAGGAAACTACTTTGGGGTGATTGATGCACGCCAAGTGTTCAATAAAATGCTTGAACCAAGTTGGGAACTTGAGATGACTGATTTGAGCTCAATTATTGTGATATTCATATACTGAGTCATTCCACATTAATGTAAATCAACATATATCGATTTAGGGAATTATTTTTAAACAAAAATTAAAAAACAAAAAAATATGAAAATTTCAAAATCAAAATAAAAATGTTAGATGATATCAAATTATGGCATAAATGACATCTATGAAATTTTCTTAATTTTATAAGGTCATTTTTCCTAATTTAATGTTATTTTGGTATTTTATAATCATTTTTGTAAATAATTCATATTGCATGGATTAAGATTATTTAGAGTAGTTTCATGCATTTAGAGTAATTTCATGCACACTTAAATTCTCATTTCGCTCATGGGGGTCCTGTCCTAGGGTGTGATAACAAGGTCTTGTAATATTATTTGCTCGACTTGTATCGGGTTTTCTTTTCCGCTTTTATTTTCAAGTCATTTAAATTTCTTGAATGTTTACTTACCGCAACACTTTTCATTAATTTGAGTGTAAATTTCTCTCTTAAATTAGGTTAGGATTAGTCTAAATATTAAGGAAAACAAACCTACAAAAACGTTTGCATGGACGCTTAATGGTTTCATAAGAATTATAACTGTTGATCAAGATTGTGTGGCCATTTAGATAAACAACCTTTCGAGTTAATGATACCGCAAGAGCGTTAATAGAATCATTGACATAAACAAGTACCCGATTCTAGAAATCTCTGGTTGTGTAGGAATCAAAACAACACTCTCGTGTCTCAATTGGTTTCTAACTGACCCTAGTAGGCTAGTGGCGACTTCTAAAAATATTTAGGTTGTTAAGAATTAAAATACGAAATCCAACGTTGCTCGAAGCATGGGCTTGGGAGAGTCCGCACCTAATCCAAGGCCGTTGGTCCATCTCTTGAGGCAATACTTTTAAACCTCTTCCTTTTCACCCGACAGCAAATTTTTAGTTTTTATAATTGATGATTCTCTCAAATTTTTAGTTTATAGCTCATATCAACGATGGACCTCCTCTCATGACAGCAAAGTGACCTAACATAAAGTAAAGTTTTACACCTAAATTATCATGTATATTATTCTTTGTTGAAACTGTCATTTTCTTGACAATGAAGGTTGATCACTCGTCAAACTTAATGCTTGTTTGATTCCTTATCTTTTAACAAAGTCGAGAAAGTAAAGCATGGGTTTGGTATGATAGCTCCAAAAGTAGTTGATTATTGATTTGCATAATGAGCATTTTAGAATGCCCAAGTGATACTATGATGCCATCAAGTTGTTCCTACAAGTATTCATACTACTAGGAGTTCAACTTGAAGAAGTCTTGCAATGTGCTTGTCCATCTTACCATTTGACTTTCTTGATTTCTGGGAGGTAGTCGATTGAAGCTTAGGGTGTGTTTGTTTCACTGAAAGTATTTTCCCAAAAAGTGTTTTTCAGATTTTCAGTTGTTTGGTTCTTTAAAAAAGATTTGGTCAATAGAAATGACTTTCCGGTCAACACAAATATCATGTGTTATTTTAGGAAAACGAATTCCTCCCCCTCAGAAGGTGAAAACACTTTCTCTTTTCATCTTTTTCCTTCTGACCTTTCACTTTTCATCTCCGTACGCCGCTCTCTCCCTTCGCTTCTTTCGCTCGTCTTTCTTCTTCAACTCTTCTTCAACGACGTGCATCTTCTTCGTCATTGAAGGTCCAGATCTTCTTCTTCATCATTGAAGGTCTAGCTCTTCTTCAACGACGCTCAACACAATTCCAGGTTCTCTCTCCTCTCCGATTTGAGAATAATCTCGGAATTTTTTTGATCGATGCTTTACATCGTTGAGTTGATGTTGATTCTCTGTATTTCAATTGTTTGATTCACGTTTCCATTCATCTTCTTCCAGCAATTGAAGTGAAACGCCCCTCAAAGCCTCTCTCTCGATCCTCTGCGTATTCCAGAAGCTTCTGCCCACTGATCGGCGCAAGAACCCGCCGCTCACCTTGCCACATCCAATGCTCTTCGGATCGTGATGTTCTCGCACGCTTGAGCTTCGAATCCGTGTGCTCCATCAATGGACTCAAGTTTATTGACTGACAAATTTCAGATGGCTTTCAGTAGCTGCTTCTAATTGCTATCTTGCTTTCAAATCGAATGTTGAGCACGGAAGGCCTGAGAGTTTAAGAACTTTTCAGGGGGCTTAATGACTTTGTTAGCTATGTTAGGTTATCTACATCTTAAGGGAAGCTAGAGTCGAGAAAAGTATTCCATCAGTGTATGCACTCATTGTTCTCCTCTAGAGCTCATTTGAGTCATTTCTAAGGTGTTGATGATTTGCGTGGTTTGGATTTTTGCACAAGTTCGGGGATACCTGCATAGAGTGGAATCGTGTCATGCAAATGCTTAAGTTCTTTTCCAAGGAAATGTGTCTGTATTTGGCATTTACTAGTTCTTTAATTGTTTCGAGGTGAGTTGACTAGTGTTATTTTATTTCAAGGTTGGACACTTCTTGGGTGCACATTTATGTGTTTATTTGCTCGCGCATGTAGAGCGGTTTGGAGCCTCTATGCCCTTTAATTAGCTTAATACTACTAATCGTAGAGCAACAATTTGGAGAACAGAACCCTTTGTGATGTCAATTGTATCCGGTGTTTTCAAGATGTTCTGCAGAGTCATAGAAGAGAGGCCTTGTTTTCAAGAAGTTGTGCAAAGTTAATAGTTTAGCATGTATAGATGTGCTTGTCATAAGTTTATAATCTCACTCGTTATTGTGGTTTTGTTTTCCTACAAATTGCAGGACTACAGCTTACATGCTATGTAGTGCTTTTCTAGTTATTTACGACAGTCTTTGGCAACACTCCATGCCAAAAAATCCCGTCGCTTAGGCTAGCTTTTCTAGTTATTTGTTAAGAGGGTGTAGAGGACTACAGCTTACATATTACATTGTGTCTTTTTATTTGATTTTAGGGGGCACATTATATCTGATTATAATAATAACTCGTAGGTTCCAAGTTTCTTAGATAGAAGGATTACAAAATGGGTTTTCCTTTTGTTCTAATGCTGATAAATCTCCTCTTATGAGATGTTATCCATTTATTTTGAATGATTAGTTTTTCATTCTTGATAATGCCACTCTAGGAGTCTGTAGCTTCCTTTTGTGATTGTCCCTTCTTCCAGCTTTAATTTTTCTTTCATGCTATCTTTTATGTTGTGTATATTCTTTAGGTTCTGATCTTAAGAAGGAGCAATTAGAGCAACTGGTGATACAATTGATATTGGATCGAGTGTTGGTAAGAACTTAGATTCTCCTGACCTTTTTAATTATTTTTGTGAGTTCTAAGTCTTGTTTTGATTGTGTAGAAATAAGAATATTAGCAGACAGCTTATGCTACAAATGCTTATGTGACACATGGACCATTGACAAAGCAAGTTTTGCAAGGTACAAAGATTCTTTCTTCACAGCATGTGTCACTCGTTAGTTTTAGTGTTTGCTATTAAAAATATCTTTCTTTCAATAGCTACAGAGGTCTCCAATAAAGGTGGTATATTGCTTTTCCTGGTAAATAAAGATATTGTTTCTCAGATTATGTTTTGGTAATTACTGTATGATTTTCTCCCGTAGAAGTATCTCCTTGAGCAACGGATAGTTCTAAATGTGGATGGAGGGAAGCTGCTAAATGAAGACAGTGACCTTAGATCTGTAAGCTTTTTTTCCTTGAGAACCATGATGCAGCATTGTAATCACCTAGTCAGTCGCATTTGTCCATAGTGATGTTTATTTATCTTTTAGAAACTGAAACGGCATAATTACTACAGTAGTTCTTCATGCTTTCTGTCAAAGGTACTGGTGTGTAGACTATATGGAATATTCACCATGAAATTTTCATTTTCTTATTATTGTTATGTCAGCCATGTTAAAGAACTAAATGTAGAGGTCAAATCTCAAAGTCAAGAAAGAAGACATCAACAAACACAAAGAGATGAGAGGGAGGAAAACAGAGAGTGGGCAGCAAAAAGAGATAGTATCGCACATTTAATGTGGGATGACTATAGTAGGCATATAATGAATGTTTAGTATTTGTATCTTCTTAGAAGTTGTTTAATGTTTTTGATGTGACATGAATACTTTGTGATTGAAGTTCTTGTAAATGTGAACTTGATTTACTACTCTATATCACTGTGATGTTTCCTTGTCTCAGTAGTCAAATGATGTATGTTATTGTGTTATTCTTTGTTTATCACAATTTCTTGTGTGGGATATGTTTGATAATGTAGCAATGAGCAAGACTAGAGAAGGGAAGTCCAGGCATTTCAGATGGTCAGGACCTATGGAGCATATGTTTTTAGAGATACTAGCCGATGAGGCTTCCAAAGGGAATAAACCTTCAGCCACCTTTAACCTATTTTCCTTTGTTCGAGTTGCTCAAGCTATAAATGAGAAATTTGGGATTGAATGTGAGCCTGATCATGTGGACAATCATCTTAGAACTATTAAAAACAATTGGACTACCATCTAAAAATTACGGGTTAAGAGTGGATTTCAGTGGGACCATAACTTGAAGATGATCACAGTTGTTTGGAAGGAAGTTTATGATGAAGAAATAACAGTAATGTGCTTTTCATATTTCTATATAACTTAATACTCTTAGCATTTGATATCCAAAAATTATGGGTTAAGTTTATGTACCTTGGTATGCTACAGTTTGTTATAGCCAGGTAACTAGAAATTCATTGATTCAAGAGATTTATTATACATGCAGCATGTTGAGATATGTAGGAATTGGAGGCTACAATAATTTTGTGTTTTTGTGATTTTTCGTAGGCACATCTTACCCATGAGAAGTTCTTGAACAAGAAAATCGAGATGTACAATGAACTCGCTTTGGTGGCTGGAAGAGACATGGCCACAGGATGCTTTACAAAACAATTTGGAGACATCGACTTACCTTCTTTTGGTGATTCGGACTTCTCAACTGAACTAGATGATGGTAATGATAATACTACGAAAGGAATAGAAGATCCTTCAAGATTTAATAGAAAGCGAAGTTGTGCCACTAACAAGGATGATAGGTTTGCAATGCTCTCGAAGCAAATTGGAGAGGTTGCTAATGCAATAAAAAAGATGAGTCAAAATCAATTGGATGTTGCTAAGCTCTACAATGAAGTGATGGGGGTTGAAGGTTTTGATGAAGCTACCCTTGCACATGCCTTTGATTATCTAGTGGACAAGGAGAGAGTTGCAAAAGCATTCATTGTCAAGAGTGTTAAGCTGAAGAAGTTATGGCTCGAAGATTTCTTAAATAGAAGAGAAAGTGGATATTGACGAGTATATGACTTTCAATGTTTGTTCTTGATATTATCTGAACATTAGACTTGTTCTTTGGTTACTTGTAGTTGCTATTCAAGTAGCTAAGTATCGGACTTTGAATGTTTGTTCTTGATATTGTCTGAACATTGGACCTTTGGTAACTTGGCTCCGAAAGTCACCCAGCTCAATGACCTCCTCTTTTTCTTTGCTCAATGTCTCCTTTAGTTTTGCCTTTTCCAGGTGAAAGCACGCCTCGTGACCGGGAATTTCTTATGTTGTCTTTAAGCAATGTGTTCTCCAGTCTTTCTGCTAATTTGGTGTGGCTGTGATTGTTGATCGATGCCTCTGGCTTATTGCTTTCTAGGTGTTGAGAAGCAATTGAATGGTTGATGTCGATCAATGGGAGAGTTTCAATTTCACTGCCTGTTTTCTTGTGGGGTTCTCAAAAAGAGAAATCTTAGACGAGACCCATGTTTTATGGGCGTCCCAAATCCCAAAATTCGGCCTTGATTTTGTGAATCAAAAGGGTTTAAAATTCGTTTTTCGCTGTTGGGTTTTGGTTGAGAATGATGGGTAAGTATCTACTCTGCGGAGAAACTAGTGAGAGAGTCGATTTACTTTGTGGAAGAATAGCCATCTTCACATTTCTAGATGCAATGGTCAAGGCGCCTCCTTGAAAAGTTGTTTGCCATCCAGATCTTGTTATTTCGCTAACCCGTCCTTTTGATTGATTGTTGAAATAATCGCGAATCGCATATTTGTTGCAATTAATGAGATCATTTTGACTTGTTCTTGTAACCGAAAATCATGTCCATTTTCAGGAAAAAAAAATATGTGTATGAATTCAGGTTTCCTTCTCATTTTGCAGGTTTAAATTCTAGATTTATTAAACTGATTGAGAAAAATCTATTTATAAAGTAACATGGACTCAACAAATTAATTTGGAAGTAAGAGGCACACTATATTGTCAATTGTTAGGTCAAATGTCATTTAATCATTTTTCAAATGTGATCCAAACACTAGAAAATATTTTCAGTCACGTATCACCAAATAAAGGAAAACTAACAATTTTCCTAGAAAATGATTTCTCGGAAAACATTTTCCAAAAACGTTACGTTTTCCGTGAAACAAACACACCCATTTAAATGTTTTCCGGGAGGTAGTCGATTGAAGCTTAATGTGAGCTTAGAACTTGAAACTCAGACACGTCGTAAATGTGTGCTATTTGTAGAGCTTAGAAATTCAAGGTTCCATTAAATACATATGTTTATAAAGCACTTCCCTAAGTTTCAATATACGAAGATAAGATACATAGATATGACATCAGATGTTGGAGATCTATTTCTACTGCTATACTTACTAGTTGCATTGTCTTTCGTGTATTACTCTAATTCCATATGTATTGTGTTTGAATTCAAGGTCTTGTCTTCGCGTTTGTCCCTAATCTCGTGCACTTGCATAAAGTGGCTTTTCATAGGATCTTATGATCATCAATTCGATCCTTGAAGACCTCCGAATTATTCATAGAATTAGACCCCATCTTGAGTGGGTATTGGTTTTGAAAGATGGGTAAAATTATGAGTTACTAATGATCCATTTTTTTAGCTTTATTTTTTTCTTAACTCGTTTGTAACCCATTTAAAAATAGAAGAGCGACTCTAAATTGGGCTCATTAAATCCAAGTTGCAAAATGGACTTATCGGCCCTAAGTTCTTTATAAATATATTTTATTGGTCATATTATTTATAAATATTTTATAGGTTTTTTTACATTTTTTTATTTTATTCACTTAGCATAAAGTTTAAAGTGGGTCTGGTTTTCCTATAATATTAATTTGTTTTAGCAATATAGGTTGAGATGAGTATGGGAACTGGATTTACACTATAAATAGGTAACATGGATCGAACCATTTTCAATTCGATCCAAACCCGACCCACCCATTTGGCTGGGATAGTGAAGGTGCGAATGCTCCGTCGGATGTAAGGGTGAGAAACACGGGTCAAGCAAATTGGGAACAGCCCAGACAAGACCAAACCAGCTAGTTCTAGGCAGTTCTGCTAGACGATTCCCAAGAATGCTTGTTCGGTTCAATAAAATTTGAACCAGTAATTTTCAATCTAGTTCCCGATTTCAAGGAGAAACCGAACTAGATCAATTATTATTATTATTTTGAAGCTGTCCTAGAGCATGTAATAGGCAACAATCTTTGCACGTGATGGATGAACATAATTAGGAGTGCAAGTGGACGAAAATTGGACAGGGATAAGCTGCTAAAGGTGGTGAAAATCGCAATAAAATCCGCACACTCAATAGTTGCAAAAGTTAAAAAATTTGGCTTAGTCAGAAAGTGGGTGAACTAGCTAAGTTGACAAGCTTCGTAGGGGGCAAAAATCGACCAAGAGATTGCTTAATTCAGTGGATAAGATCCATGAAGCTTTTTTGAGAGATAAAAGGTAAAAGACAATAAGCACTAGGGAGAGCTCACGATCGTTCTCCAAAAACACCCCCACAAGCAATTCAAGAAAGAAAAAACCCATAAATTTCATACTGACCCTTGGAGAAAAAATGAAATTTTTATGAACTTATAGCCAAAATTAGCTAAAATCTTCAACTAAGGAGTGAAACTTCACTCAAAGATCTTTCCAACTATAGGTAGCACGTCCCAGATGGACATCAGGAAGGCCTCCTAAAGCCCTCCAAAAGATACTCTCCTGGCGGGTGAAGAAAGTTTGAAAATTTATCTTAAAGTGTTGCACCTTGTTGATCACGGGTGACGGAAAGCAAGTATATTTTAGAAAAGTGAGAGATAAATGAGGAAAACCATGACTTGTATCCCAAACTAGAATACATATAGTTTCGCTTGGCTTAATTTTGCCAACAAAAGAGATCTCAAAGTCTAATTTTGGAGATCAACAAAAACCTTCGTTTTCAATTTTTTCTGCAAATCTCATTTTCCAGTTTGAAGGAGCCAACTTTCCCGTGTGCCTAGAGGATAATTTCTTAGTTTCCTCAGTCAAAAGCCACTTGCAAAAGAAACTAGGAAGTAAGGTAAGAATCATAAATGTATTTTTGGTCAAGTTTGAATATGTTTTAAATGCGAAAAAGCAAGAGGAAAATCTATCCATAAAACTAATTTTGATACTAGATTTTTTCTAAATGTGGAAATCTTTGCAAGAGTCTTGTGTGTTTGATTTGCTATGCCCTCTTTTCATGCATTACTTGTCTTCGTGACTTTGAAGGATGTTATATGGGAGTACAAATGATGCTTAGGTCAGCTCAGTTTAGTCGTTAAATCTCTATGTGAACCATGAGATCATCTACAACTTGACTCAAACCAAGTCAATCTACATTGAGATATGGTTGGCCAGCGTAGGTCATGCATGTATGCTTCTTGTAGAGTTCATTTCAATGTGTTCAGCTGATCGTTCTCTATGATGTTTGTTGTATTTGAAAGTCCATATTACCTATTTTTGCTCAAATGAAGTGATGTTTCTTATGGATCCCACATGTAATGAGTGTCAGGGCTTGAATCTGGGTATACAACATGTTTGTTTGACTTGGTTTCAAACCTGGAATTGCAAAAAATAGCTCAAACCTACACATTGGAGGCTGATTTCAGTTTGGTTATTGTGTGTTTTAGGCTATTATTTCTAGCTAAACATGTTCTTTACATGTAGTAGTATAACCTTGATATTTTAGTTCCATGTGAGATTGCTTATAGGTCAAGATTGAAGGTCATGAACATGGCCCAAGGAAGCTACTTTAGGGTGATTGATGCACGCCAAGTGTTCAATAAAATGCTTGAACCAAGTTGTGAACTTGAGATGACTAATCTGAGCTCGATTATTGTGATTTCATATACTTAGTTGTTCCACATTAATGTAAATCAGCATATATCGATTTAGGGAATTATTTTTAAATAAAAATTAAAAAACAAAAAAATATGAAAATTTCAAAATAAAAATAAAAATGTTGGATGATATCAAATTAGGGCATAAATGACATCTATGAAATTTTCTTAATTTTATAAGGTCATTTTTCCTAATTTAATGTTATTTTGGTATTTTATAATCATTTTTGTAAATAATCCATATTGCATGGATTAAAATTATTTAGAGTAGTTTCATGCATTTAGAGTAATTTCGTGCACACTTAAATTCCCATTTTGCTCATAGGGATTCTATCCTAGGGTGTGATAACAAGGCCATGTAATAGTATTTGCTCGACTTGTATCGGGTTTTCCTTTTCCGCTTTTATTTTCAAGTCATTTCAATTTCTTGAATGTTTACTTACCGCAACACTTTTCATTAATTTGAATGTAAATTTCTCTCCTAAATTAAGTTAGGATTAGTCTATATATTAAGGAAAACAAACCTACAAAAACATTTGCATGGACGTTTAGTGGTTTCATAAGGATTATAACTGGTAATCAAGATTGTGTGGCCATTTAGATAAACAACTTTTCAAGTTAATGGTACCGCAAGAGCGTTAATAGAATCATTGACGTAAACAAGTACCCGTTTCTAGAAATCCCTGGTTGTGTAGGTATCAAGACAACACTCCCGTGTTTCAACTAGTTTTTAGCTAACCCTAGTAGGCTAGTGGTGACTTCTAGAAATATTTAGGTTGTTAAGAACTGAGATATGAAATCCAACGTTACTCAAAGCATGGGCTTGGGAGAGCCCGCGCCTAATCCAAGGCTGTTGTTCCGTCTCTTTAGGCAATACCCTTAAACCTTTTCCTTTTCACCCGACGGCAAATTTTTAGTTTTTATAATTGATGATTCTCTCAAATTTTTAGTTTGTAACTCATATCAACGACGGACCTCCTCTCATGACAGCAAAGTGACCTAACATAAAGTAAAGTTTCACGCCTAAATTATCATGTATATTATTCTTTGTTGAAACTATCATTTTCTTGACAATGAAGGTTGATCACTCGTCAAACTTAATGCTTGTTTGATTTATTATCTTTTAACAAAGTCGAGAAAGTAAAGCATGGGTTTGGTATGAAAGCTCCAAAAGTAGCTGATTATTGATTTGCATAATGAGCATTTTAGAATGCCCAAGTGATGATGCCATCAAGTTGTTCCTACAGGTATTCAGACTACTAGGAGTTCAACTTGAAGAAGTCTTGCAATGTGCTTGTCCATCTTATCATTTGACTTTCTTGATTTCTGGGAGGTAGTCGATTAAAGCTTAATGTGAGTTTAGAACTTGAAACTCAGACATGTCGTAAGTGTGTGCTATTTGTAGAGCTTAGAAATTCAAGGTTCCATTAAATACATATGTTTATAAAGCACTTCCCTAAGTTTCAATATGCGAAGATAAAATACATAGATATGACATCAGATGTTGGAGATCTATTTCTACTGCTATACTTACTAGTTGCATTGTCTTTTGTGTATTATTCTAATTCCATATGTATTGTGTTTGAATTCAAGGTCTTGTCTTCGCATTTGCCCCTAATCTCGTGCACTTGCATAAAGTGGCTTTTCATAGGATCTTATGATCATCAATTCGATCCTTGAAGACCTCCGAATTATTCATAGAATTAGACCCCATCTTGAGTGGGTATTGGTTTTGAAAAATGGGTAAAATTATGAGTTACTAATGATCTATTTTTTTAGCTTTATTTTTTTCTTGACTCATTTGTAACCCATTTAAAAATAGAAGAGTGACTCCAAATTGGGCTCATTAAATCCAAGTTGCAAAATGGACTTATCGGCCCTAAGTTCTTTATAAATATATTTTATTGGTCAGATTCTTTATAAGTATTTTATAGGTTTTTTACATTTTTGATTTTATCCACTTAGCATAGAGTTTAAAAGTGGGTTTGGGTTTTCCTATAATATTAATGTGTTTTAGCATTACGGATTGAGATGAGTATAGATTACTAGATTTACACTATAAATAAGTAACATGGGTCGAACCATTTTCAATTCGATCCAAACCCGACCCACCCATTTGGCTTGGATAGGCCCATGACCCGTTTGTGGGGGAGTCTTTATGCCACTTAATATTAAGAAATATATTCTATATGACAACAACAACAACAACAAGACTCGTAGCACATAGAAATGGACAATTAAACATTAAACATGTGTTCTGATTTGTCAAGTATAGCGAAGGTGAGAATGCACATAGAAATGGACAATTAAACATTAAACATGTGTTCTGATTAGTCGAGTATAGCGAAGGTGAGAATGCTCCATCGGATGTAAGGGTGAGAAACATGGGTCAAGCAAATTGGGAACAGCCCAAACAAGACCAAACCAGCTAGTTCTAGGTAGTTCTACTAGACGATTCCTAGGAATGCTTGTTCGGTTTAATAAAATTTGAACCAGTAATTTTCAATCTAGTTCCAGATTTCAAGGAGAAACCGAACTAGATCAATTATTATTATTATTATTATTATTATTATTATTATTATTATTATTATTATTTCGATTGTCCTAGAGCATGTAATAGGCAACAAACAAAGTATGATATGCTCAGTGATGGAAGAGTTTTTGACATGTTTCACGAGCGTTATATGAGCTTTGGATAAAAGAAAAGGAGAAGCACTGGAGAGAGTAATCGATCTGCTGACTAAGTTCTGGGTTAGAGAATAGAGTTTGTCTTTCAGGGCCGACGCTTTTTGAAGTCTGTAAGAAAATCTGCATGGGTTAGACGTGGTCTAGTGTCTTGTCTAGGTGTAAGACGCTCATTTTGTCCACTTGTAAATGTCGAAGCGAGCTGGCAACATCCTAGAAACATTGGACTTACGTACTGACCCACCAAGCTTGAAGCCGAGGGAGAGGACAGGAATTATTGTGAATCCACTGCTCCATTGGGCGGCTCGAGAACTGGATCGGATCTGGTCCCAGGACTAAGCGGTCCAATTCTTAGTTCTAGAAATTGAGAATCGGTCTTACTAGTCCGGTTGTTCATGGGGGACAGGACCAATTCGGAAACCGATCATCCCTAGTCGGATGGACAGGCGGAGCGAGGGAAGACCAGATTAGAGATGAATCGATTTTGGGTAGATACTGCTCGGTCTCGGGTCGAAGATCAGATGAGACAGAGCTTGTTTGCGATGATTCCGTCGCGTTGACAAGGCGTGACGTTGAGCGGTTCACCGTATCGTACCCACAAATGGGACAGAGGCAAAGGAGCATGTACGGATCCGCACGAGATTTTCTCTCTCGCGGACAATAACCGGCGCCCCCACATGCGAACTGCAACGCATGGCCCGCTCTCCTCCTAGGATACCGTGGGGAAATCCCGATCAGTGTTTATTTAAGATTGCTTCCCGAGCCCGCTTCTTTCACAAGCACGACAGGTTTCCGGTCTCCCACAGCAGAATATGGGCGCCACAGCACACTTCATGGGGACAAGATACTGTTTTCTCATGCCTCCCCTTTCTCCTCTCGGCTTAGATTATAATACCGGCTTTATCCAATGTGAGATCAGTCAAAAGTCATACGCGATGAGCAACCCCACATGAGAAATCCCTTAAGATATTGGTGTCACGGTTCCTTGCAGATCGGGTTATGACGGGAAGGTATTTTTAGCTCTCCCTACATGTGTGAGAATTAAGTTTTTAATGGGAGTCAAAGTACCACATGTCGGTCTCCTCCATTGTTTGGCTGGGGTTTCGAGAGTAGGACATCTTATAACCCGATATCATAATTAGTCTCTGTCCAATTGACTTTGCGAATCTCGAGCGCTACGACACCCTTCATGTGACGAGATACTGTTTTGCATGCCTCTCCTTCCTCCTCTTGGCTTAGAATGTAAAACCGCGTTTAGCCAATGTAAACTTGTCTGAAAGTCAATATGTGATGAGTAACCCCACATGAGAAATCCCTTCGACATCGACATCATGGTTCCTTGCAGATCGGGGCACGACGGGGAAGGCATTTTCAGCTCTCTGTACATGTGCCACGTATCAAGATCCTCATTGATTGGCTCGAGCTTTGAGAGTCAATCATTCTGACCCGGTATCATAACCTGCCCAACTTAATTCATGAATCCGATGTTTCCTAACTTAATATACAGACGATCTCTCCCTACTTTATTGACTTAAAACTTCATTATTTACCACCCAGATCACGAAACAAGGCGACAAGTGAGCAGCATTTTGATTCCATGGATTAAGCTTCCATCACACAAATTTGTCGACCAAGCTCTCTGCTCATTATACAGATGGGTGAGCATCATGATCCCTCGTCCTGCTCTTGGAGCAAAGGAAGAGGGATGATGCCTCTCATCATGACCGCACGACACCTCTCTCGTGGCGCTCGAGGCAGGTCAACCGCAATGATGCGCATTTCCCCCTAGACCCGGGAGGATCATCCTCATCCCCGAGCAAACAAACAAAAGCAAAGAGGAAAAAGCAGGAGCGACTAAATCCCTAATCTTCCTCCGCACAGGACTCCTAGAGTCCCATCACAACCACCCAAAAATGAAATGAATTTTGCCGAACACCTGCGCCCCAAGCCGTTTCCGAGTTCGAAGCCAATGGGCCAATCGTCCCGTCCTCTCTACGGCTGGAGGAAGTACGCTGAAAAAACAGGGGAGCAAGCAGACCGCGTCGACCGAGGGACAGCGCATGTCTTGTTTGATCCACGTGAGTGACCAGGAACGCATGCGTCGCGCAGCGATTTGTGCTCTGCAACAGCAGCCTGCGAGGCGCGGTCGCTTTCGCTCGTTCAATTATTGCGTCCCTCATCTAATCAAATCTACCCATTAGATCTCAATCTCGATGCGTCATCGAGCTACTAAGTGCCGACAATCGAGTGGAGAGATTACGTTACTGCACACGGCCCGCATAAATGAGAATGTCGGGAAAGACGAATTCTTGAGCAGGTCGGCGTAGGCCCGTCTTTGTAATTTCCAATATTTGCTTCCCCAGCTTAATTTTATATAATCATAACACGACAAACTAAAACATTTTCTCGAAACAAAAGAAAAAAAAAAGGAGGAAAAAAAGGGAGGAGGGCGAGAAAAGGGAAAAACTTTTCCGGCGTCCTGTTCCTGCTAAATTCCAACAGACATTTCTGCTTTTCTGGAGAAAAGGAAAGAAGAAAGGAGAAAAAAAAAAAAAAGGGACGGGGGTGGGTGGGTCCCACGATTACCGACTCCGCACTGCACATGCGACAATAGCTCAGGCGCAACCACGTGGAGAGAACCCGACCCGGGAGCCCGCCAGGTCGAACACGACCCGGAATCCCTGCTGCTGGATGTTGCCGATGATGGACAGCCCGCTCGAGGTGGCCGCGAACGCGAAGCAGAACGTCCCCTGGCTGTCCACCGGGATCAGGTAGTTCGACGCCGGGAGGGACACGTCGGCGCCCCGGAAGTGCAGCACCACCGTCGGCACCTTCACCTCCGTCTTCCCCGATAGGTCGAAGCACGTGTCGAAGAGGGAGAAGTCCGGGGCCCGCTTCAGAGACGCCTTGGCCCGGAACGCGTCCCGGAGCGCGTCGTAGGCGGGCCGGGTCAGGCGGGTCACGGACGTGCCGGAGTCGACGATGAGCCCGCCGTTGCCCGCGGGGTCCAGCTTGAAGAGGGAGGCCGTGATGCCGCGGACGCGCGTACCGCCGACGCTGATCCCGAGGAGCTCCACGTAGTAGAACGTGTCGAGCTTAGGGTTCGTCAGCAGCTTGGTGAACCGGGCGGGCCGGGACAGGGCGTTGTCGCCGAAGATGACGGAGGACGGCCGGGAGGAGGCGGACCGGTCCACGAGGCAGTAGGAGAACTTGTTGTTGAACCGGTGGCCGGCCTGCGACGGGAAGGAGAGGTTGCCGCGGCCGAGGCCCAGCAGCCCGGCGGCGCCGACGAAGAGGCCCTCGTTGTCGTGGCCGCAGCCGATGGCGACGCGGCTGACCCGGGTGCGGCGGAAGGTGAGGGTCTCGCTAGAGAACTCGCCGACGGTGAAGGAGCCGTCGCCGTAGGAGACCTGGTACTGGCACCGGCGGCGCTGGCTGCAGCCGGGGGAGTCGAGGCGGCGGCAGAGCGGGGAGGAGCAGGGGATGGCGGCGAAGGAGTTGGACTTGGAGGGGTCGAAGATGGGGTCGGACTGGGAGTAGCATTTCCGGCAGGGGGCGCACTGGATCCACACGACGTCGCTGCCGGTGTCGAGGACCAGGTAGACGTAGCGGGCCGGGGTGCCGACGCCGAGGCGGGTGAAGTACTCGCCGCTCCCCTGGGCGAGCCCGGACACGACGGAGCTGCTGAACCCCAGGCGAGGGCGGCTGACGTTGCCGGCGGGAGCGGCGGCGGCGGCGACGGCGAGGTCGGAGATGGACTGGACACGGGAGGCGTCCCTCTGGAGGCGGAGGTGGAAGAGGGCCTGCGGGGAGAGGTCGGAGGACAGGGCGTCGACGTGCTGCAGCTCCACGGAGAGACTGGTGGCGGCGGCGGCGGCGGCGGAGTCAGATTCGGCCTCGGTCTCGGACGACCCGGCGGCGGCGGCGGCCTCGGACTCCGGCCACGAGACGGGGGCGGGACGGGACGGGAGAGGGCGGAGGACGAGGGGCTGGAGCCGGGCGGGGGCGGAGAGGGCAGGGAGGAGGAGGGGAGGCGGCGAAGATGGAGAGGAGGAGGAGGAGCGGGGCGGTCTTGCCTCCTTCCATGGCGCTCGTCTTCGATCCCTCTGCCAAGCGAAGAGGAAGGAGGGGCTTTGCAGAGATGGTGGTAGGGAAGACGGGGAAGCGAGAGCAGTAATAAATAATGGAGGAAGCGAAGGAGAATTTGAAAAGCCGGGGGGCTTCCTCCACTACCTGGACCGGTGCGCAGGTGGCAGCATTTTTTTCTACGATCCATTCTTTTCCTTCTTATTTTATTATTAAAAAAAATTATCAACGGGTGATTATCTGACATCGAACGGACGTTTACCGAGGCACGTTTCTGTCTTCTTTAGCCGGGGTTCGCCGTACGAGATGTAAGGAAGGAGAGGTGGTAACAGTCGTAGTAATGGTATTTGTCCGAGGCGGAAGGGGTAATGCGGTCATTTTGCCTACGATTTCAGAAACTCCGAGTTAACTAAATATTAACTGAATTATTAAATTATTCAGTTAGATGACATGAATTTGAGATTTTATTATCCGTTTGTCGAAGTTCTATCGATTTTGCGATTCTTCATAATATTAATATAACTTAACAAAATGTATATTTATCTCAAATTTATCAAATTAGATATGAATTTTCTTAAATTTGATTAAATATAGAGGATCAAGTCGAGATATAATTTAGTATGAGTTGAGTCGAGCATATGTCACTAAAGTGGTACTACATGAAATGGGATCCATTCAAGTTGGATCATTTTCCATTCAATTCGATCTGACTCAATCCATTCATTTGATGGATGCTATGAAGCACCGACACTCTCCAAGAGCCTTCGTGTCGTGTCGAATATTTCGACACGTGTCCGACACTCTCTGACACTTGGTCAACATGTGTCGGAAAATCCGACACTTGATCAACTTTTTCGACACTCGAATCGAATTTCAACACACGAGTTTTTAATACGTGATTCCAATATCGAGATCAATTTTAAAATTTTCAATAAATGAGATGTTAAAATGTATATATGTGAAAAAATGAAACACAATAATAAAAAAATAAATGAAGAAAGAAGAAAAACCCAATCTTCTCTTCTCTTTTAACTCCCATTGTTTGTGATACACAATTCACCCCTTAAGTTTTTTTTCCTCTTCCGACAAATCTCACATGCGAGTCCGAATGTCGATTGATTATTTTTTTTTCCAAGTTTAATGAATTATTTGAATAGAGTTGAATTTGTCAAATTGAAACAATGAATGATATTAATAAATTGTGGATTAATATTTTTACCGTAAATTCATTATAGGCTTTTTAAATTATTTATTTATTTGTGAATTTCAATAAAATTAATTTGATTGAAATAATCATAAAAATGATAATTTATTATGTATATATAAAAATATATATTTAATATATAACGTGTCGAAATTCTCCATTTTTTTTATAAACGATATATCAGCGTGTCGTGTCGTGTCGTATCACGTGTCACGTTTCAGTGTCAGTGTTATTTAGTATGGATGTATGTAGCCTCAGATTTAGCAAGAGGGGAGAGCAAACTCGAGGGTGTGCCAGTAATTACAATCCAATCCTGGGGACGTAATTGTAGATATTGGATTTCTTTTTTTTTCAAAAGAACACTAGCTGTCGGGGAGTGGGAATGTCGGATGACGCAAAAGCCCTCGGTCGGGCTGACAAATATCCGCGCCGGGCCGTTGCGCTTTCTTCTCATTTTTTTCCTGTGCGGCGCCGAGAGGTAGGTGGTGGGGGAGAGGTCATTTATTAAATATCCGGAAAATTAAATGCCGCAGCTGCAATTTCCGTTCGCCCACCGTTCGGCTTCCCCTTCTCGATCGATAAGATAGATCGATAGATAGAGAGAGGCGGTGGGGCCAAATCCATTTCCGGCCAATTCCTTGTCACCTCGAGGCGTGCGTAGATATCATGGCCTACTCGATTTATTAGAACTTCAATAATGCGCAACCCATGTTAGATAGCCCAAATCTCCGTACGCGCCGCCTCCCTTTCCGGCGGGGGCACCCCGAAAGCCCCCGGCCCCGGCCCCGGCCGCCCCCTCCGGTCGCCGGTCCCGAAAGACGGCGACTAGAGTCGATTAGGGAGCGTGGCGAAGGTCGTGATGTCCCGGCCGCCGTGAGTAGAATTGATGGGGACACGTGTGGGGGGGGGCGGGTGATGTTCGGGACGGGGACGCGGCGGGCCGCCGCCGCCGCTGCAGCGCGCGGTCCCGGCCAGCACCGGATTTGCTGGTGATTTTTTGATGAGGGGCACGAGGACCAGAGCAGACGGCAGATGTCTCGCCTTGCTGATCCCCATGTTCTCATTGATTGCGATGGACGATAGCGGTGCGCCTAAAAAGTAAAGGCGAGATTGAAAAAAGTAAGGCACGAGGGGAGACGCGAGACTTTGGAAAGTAGGTCGAGTGAATTGCAAACTTCATGCGCTTCCCCGCATGCCCTTTTCCATAGTTTATGCCATCCTTTTCTTTCGTCCCTTTCGAAACGTACGGTCCATCGAGAAATTGCGAGCCGATCTTAGGCTTCGCCTGGGTCCGGCGTGATCCGACGGTCGAGATGGACTGGGCTCACATGTTCCCGGGACCAAGGGATCATTGGTCTTTGCGACTCGTTGGGTGCGTCCTTTTTTTCATCAATTTTTGTTCTTATCTTGGGGAGCGCCTTTGCTTCTTCCCAACCTTTTCCACACCCCTTTATCCCTTTCTCTCTTCTCTCTCTCTCGCCTCCTCCTCTTCTTTTATTGATTCCATTCGAAATCGTAAAAACGTCGCGCCCGATGGAAATTAACCACGCGCTCGAAAAAAGTCTCGAGCACTTCATCGTCGGTGGAGAGAACACGCTTTCGAATTCAGGACGACAGCTTTGCTTGGATCCACGACAAAGGCATCGACATGACTAATGAAGAACCAATATGCGTCCTCTTATCACTTCCCATCAAGAATTCAAAAGATTCGACAAACGCAAGAAGTTTCCCTTCTATATATGTGTATATATACCTAATCGGAAGACATGATTTCTTTAGAGAAGGAGATGGGTAGAGGATTTTGATGCGTGGAGGACGGGATTGTAGTTCGGTCACAATGGTGGGCTCCTGTTAACACTAGGAAGACTTTAAGAGGTAAAATCACGAAAAATCCGAAATTAATATATTTGTGATAAATTTACCCTTAACACTAAAATTCATAATCGGTATACATATGGCAATAGATAATAAAACCCCAAATTGATGTATTCGTTAACTGTCACGACTCAACTAACTTAATAATTTGATAGTAAAATTTAATAAAAATTAATAAAAAAATAAATTTATCTCATATAAATTAATTTAGGACACGTGTCAATTTTGATTTTTCGTGATATTAATTTTTTTATTTAAGCACTCGGTATGATTAGGTCAAGTCCACTAAAAGCTGAAGTACGGTACCCACTAGTGTAAAAGTCCTCAAGGATAAGAATTTGCTGGAAAAAGTCCCTTTGGCAAAGAGTCGAGATCGGCGGCGAGACAAGCGCGACCTCCCCCTGCGTTGCAGAGGGAGAACACTGTTCTCGAAAAGCACGTGACGGTGGAATCTTTCTTTTCACGCCAACGACGAGGAAGACATTTTACAGCTCGTCGCAAAAAAGTCACAATTTTCGCTGTAACTCGAGAAGAGATTTGAGAGAGAGAGAGAGAGAGAGAGAGAGAAGCACTTGTCAAAAGAGCGTGGACAAATTTTCACTTTGCTTCTTTGTCACGATTTTAGAGATAGAGATGTCCGGCCAGGCGGGGCCGGGCGACGGCCACCAGGGGCCGGGCCTTGGGCATGGTCATCCCGTAGACCTCGGCCGTGTCGATGTCCTCGGGCCTCATCCCGCCGGGCGGGCCCCACTCGAAGCAGTGGAACAGCCGGGCCAGGGCGGTCAGGACGAGGGTGACGCCGAGCGGCGCCCCGGGGCACTTCCGCTTCCCGGCGCCGAAGGGCAGGATCCTGAAGTCGGGCCCGTGGCTTATCTCGACCCGGCCCGGGTCGTCCTCCGCGGGCCAGTGCCTCTCGGGCCTGAACTCCTCGACGTCGTCGGCCCAGACGTCTGGGTTCCGGCCCAGCCCGTGGGTGTTGATGAAGACCCGGGTACCCGCGGGGATGTGGTAGCCGTTGAGGGTGGTGGCCCGGACGGACTCGTGCGGGATGAGGAACGGGCCGGCCGGGTGCATCCGGAAGGTCTCCCGCACCACGCAGCGCAGGTAGTTGAGGCGCGCGAGGTCGGGTTCCGACACCATCCGGTCGCGCCCCACGACGGAGTCGAGCTCCTCCTGGATCCTGCGCTGGACCCGCGGGTGCCTTATCACCTCCGCCATGGCCCATTCGTTGGTCACGGCGGAGGTGTCGGTGGCGGCCGCTATCATATCCTGCGATCCGTTCAGACATCAGTTCACGCGACGTTGGACGCTAAGAGAAAGGGAGACAAGAATGGAGACCTGGATGAGAGCTTTGATCTCGACGTCGTCCATGCGGTCTCTTCCATCTTCGCCGGGCAAGGACAGGAGAACGTCCACGAAGTCCATGTCGGAATCGCCGGCGAGCCTCGCCGCCGCTTTCGCCTCTCCGGCGGCGGCGGCGGCGGCGGCGGCTCTCCGGTGTTCTTCGATGATCCCGGTGTGGAAGTCGTCGACCCTCTTCTCGACCTCCCTCATCTTCTTCTCGCAGCCATGGGGGTCGATCCACCTCCAGAACGGCAGGTAGTCACCGAGGTAGATCACCCCCAGGAGCCGGAACAGCTGGTGGGTTACGTGCATGAACTCCATGGCTTCTTGCGGGCCCGAGGATCCTGCGCCGAAGTACTGCTTCCCCAGCAGCATCCTCGTCACGTTGTTCATGGAGAACCCGCCCAGCACCTCCCTCATGTCGATCCCGGCCCGGTCCCGTTCCGTGTCCCGGCAGAGCCCGTAGACGTGCCGGACCAGGTGCTGGGCCTCGCAAGCCCGGTGCCGTGCGAACGCCTCCAGGCGCCTCGTGGTCAGCAGGTGCTCCATGCAGATCCTCCTCATCCGCTTCCACCGCGGGCCCAGTGGGGCCAGGGCCACGTCGCCGCAGTTGTAGGCCAGGTGGACGGCGGCGAGGGTCCGGGGCCGGGAGGCAAACACGTCGTCCTGCTGGAGGAGGATCTGGCGGATGATGGAAGGGTCGGAGGTGGTGATGGCGTCGACGCTGCCGAGGCGGAGGTAGACGAGCGGGCCGTACTTCCGGCACAGGGAGGCCAGGTCCCGGTGAGGGAGGGGGCCCAGTTGGAGGAGGTTGCCGACAACGGGCCATCTCGGCGGGCCCGGAGGCAAATTCTTGGGTTCCAAGGCGGAGCGGCGGTGGAATATGATGCATGCAAACAGGATAGAAGCGATGGCGGCGGCGGCGGAGAGGGAGTACAATTGTGCCAGCAGAAAGAGGGCAAATGAGATGACTGATAAAATGAAGATGGATTGGTGCACCATCTTATCTTAGCTTTAGTGTTAAAGGGGGATTAAGACAGGTGCCTTTCTGTTCATATAGATGTTGGATTTGATTAAAAGATGAGATAAGCAAGAGGAAATCAAGTAGGGCTTATTTTCTTTGTCACTTTCTTGGCATGCTTGCATCTTGGTGAGGCACGCTGAGTGTGGGATTGGGTAAAATGGGATTCGCATGCCTTACCAACTTAGGATCAAATTCGTTTAGGAAAAAAAAAAAGAAGAAAAAACTTACGGTCAAATTCATGGAGGTCCAACTAGAAGAAGCTTTAGAGTCTCCAAGCTAGAAAGTTAAGACGAATCAAACAATAGTAATGTCCGCTCTCGTCCTAACAAAAGCACGACAAACGTCATGGTAAAGAGTGTCTTGAAATATTCATATTATTAATTAATAAAAGAGAAACCAGCCTTTATGATATCGTTGCACGTGATGTGAGAGTAGTAAGTGTCTTAAAAGTTGGAAACTTTTTTTAATTTGAATTCTCGATCTTTGCTTCTTGACATAAATTTTATGAATAATAAAGACAATCGAATTAATATCAAAGAGAATCGTTGATCCCAAATCTCTTGCCTTTCGGAGATTCTTGCAAGAGCTTGTGTGCGTGGCAAAATGTACATGAGCATTCTATGTTTGTCGAGTGGTCACCAATTCGTTTTACTTTAAGCAAGACATTTTTCCTAATTGAACATTTATATGTGATGTGTAACAACTTGATCTGTTTCGTATTGTGATACTTGAAATAATGCTCAGAATAACTTTACGAGGTGGTAACCATGTAGCACTTAATGGGGCCTTTCCCACACAATAGGAGATTTTCGGAAGGTCACAAAATCATTTGCATCAATAATTCAAATTCTCATCAGCGTTGGTTTGAATCACCTAGCGATATTTGCTTTATTCGTGTGGACAAACTGTTGGGAAAATATGACTTCGAATTGGGTAGAACAATGAAGACGGATATTTAGAGTACTCAAATCGGACTTTGAGGCGTGATATCACTTTCTTTAAAGATTTATTTGCTCCACAAAGTTGCTAATGGTCACCGGCAAATTTCCTCTAAGATACAACAAAGTCTCAAATGAGAGTACTATATAGTAATTCTAGTATTTCTCTAAGATCTCTCTAGAAAACAATTGAAAAGATGGCTGTTTTTAGAGAGAAGTCTCGAAAATGATCACATTTTTTTTCTTCTGAAAACTAACATGTATATAAAACATTCTTAAAACGTAAATAACTCTTCGTGAAAGGTTGCAAAGCAAACAAATGTATCATTTCGAAAATTACCAAGATGAACAAAGGCGTCCATTCATAAGAAGTTAAAAAATGAACAAATGCAACCTTTCGGTAAAAGTTGCAAATTGAACGAATATCTTTTTCAAAAGTTGTTTTGAAAAGACACAAACAAAAATTTGGAATAAAAAATAATAATTATTTAATAAATAAAATTTCGAAATTTTTATTTTTTTATTTTTTAATTTCCAAAAAGTCTCAATAAACAAAAACAACCTTTGAATAACCGTACAAAATAAAAAATAAAAATAAAATAACAAAGGAATTGGTTCTAATTAAACCGCGGGCGTACTAAGTGCACCAAAACCGCGCACCCGTAAATCGGTATGGTGGGGTCTAGCTCACACCCAATCATTCTTTTAGATACACAAAGGAAACCCCACACTTATTAATTGACCCACTTCCTCCCACTTTTCCTATGTGGAATAAGGAAAATGCACTTAGTTTGTTTTTACAAACAAACTTCCAACACAAACTACCAAAACGAGTCCTTAAAGTGACCATAGGATAATGACCATTTGGGTGGTTTGTTAATTTGTAAGGCACTTGACATGGCCTCTTGAATTTAATCTAATACTTTGGAGCGTCACAGGGCATTTGCTACGATCTATAAACAATAGAATAAATCACGATGACTTAAGGGAGCAGGTGGTAAGACAAAGTAGTTAGAAAATGAAATTATGCTGGGTTTTTATTTGCATCTCAAATTAGGCCGATAATTTCATTCGAGATTGGTTCTAGTCTATTTAATATACCGTTTTACCTTGATAAATATTTCGATGCTCCTTGGAAGACAAATGACATTATTTTATGAAAAATAAATGATTTGAAAAATATTTTTTCGAAAAAGATCACCCTTGTCGTTTAAAATAATTAGTCAATGAAAATATTTTCCAAAGTATTTATTTTTCAAAAAAAATTTGGAATTAATATTAATTTAGTACCTCCTGAGCATCAAGCGGTTCCATGGTCTAGCGGTTAGGACATTGGACTCTGAATCCAGTAACCCGAGTTCAAATCTCGGTGGAACCTTTTTGCCGCGTCCTTTTCATTTGTTGCGAGGCTATGGATTCGCCCTTTTTCAGGAGAAAAGCTACGCGAGCTTTTTCACATATATAAACGACGGGATCATGTGACATCTCAAGTCATATTTAACCACGTAAATTTTATTTTTTTTTACGACGAAATAAATCTTATAATATCTTGAGTCATATTTAGCCTCAGGATCCCCCCCCTTTTTTTTTCCACAATAAGACAAATTTGATATTTTAATATGAGTCAATAAATTATTATTCTTACTTTTAACATTCCGTTTCAATTTGTTGCGGAAATTATTAATGTGAATTGGAATCTCGAAAAAAAGACTCCTTAGAGGTGCCTCAGTACACAACATGCCTCTCAACTATGATGAAATAACTTCTTTTTAAGATAATTCCTTCCTATCGCATGATACAACATAAATTTATAGAAAATTTGCTGCTTTGGGTCATCAACTTGCCCAGTTAAGAATAATGCGAATCAGAGAAATTGTGTATATATTGATATATGTAAATAGTACGTTGAGAGCCTATTTATAGGTTTACATAGAGGAAATCAAAGAAAATCGAATCAGATATGCATAATCAAAATAGATATTAAAATAAGATAAAATATCTTAATTTATCTAAGAAATTTTTAAAAATCCTAACATTACTAACATCCTTAATATCTCTAACATGCCCAATCTAATGCAATCATTGATAGGACTATGGTCTTGTAAAAGGTTAATATTACAAATAATCTCAATTGATACATATGTGATAAATTTACCATAAGCTAATTTATTAATAAAAATAACCTTAAATTGGTATACCTTGTGACAAATTTACCTCTTATTAGTTTCCATTAAATTTTACTATAACAAAAATTACCAAGTTGAATAATACATGATAGTTAACTAGTATGCTGATTTAGGATCACAGTTGCACTAATTTTGTGATTTTTTTGGTATTAATCCAATTAAATAGAGGGCATATCTCTCACAACTATACCTGTTTTGTATAATTTTATTACAAGTGTATCGATTCGGGATTTTTTAATGTTCATTTGGGGTGAAATTATCATGAATGTACTAATTTGAAGTTTTTTATACTTAAAAAATTAATTTTAAGAAAGTATATTCGCTTGGAATTTTTGTGGTATTAACTCTTTCATTAAAAAATACAAAAAAAAAAAAAACATAATTCAATCTAATTTCCGGCCACCTCAAGCTTGCAATTACACTTCACCCGCTCCTCCAATTTGGGCCCACGAAGGTCGCAGCAGCCCAAATCCCGTCCTGGCTTGCACGAAAATTCAAAACGGCGGGCCGAAACCGCGAAAACACAAAAAGTATCGCACCCCAAAAATAAATAAAAGGAACAAAAAGAAAAAAAGTCGCAATCCCGGCCTGTCACTGTCACCTAGTGTGCTTGAAGGTTCACCTGCAACTCGCAATCCCTCCTTCGCCCCCTTCTCCTCCCTAACAAATTCAAAAACCTCGCCCTAAAACCCTAGCGGGGCCCGAACCCCCGATCCGCCATCGGAGCTCCCGCTCGAGCTTTTGCAGCTTTGCCATGGAGTGGAACCAGGAGACGCTCCAGTTCCTCTCCCAGTGCTTCCTCCACACCCTCTCCCCCTCCCCCGCCCCCCGCCGCCAGGCCGAGTCCTCCCTCGCCGACGCCGCCGACCGCCCCAGCTACGCCCTCGCCGTCCTCCGCCTCGTCGCCGAGCCCTCCGTCGACGAGCAGATCCGCCAGGCCGCCGCCGTCAACTTCAAGAACCACCTCCGCGCCCGCTGGGCCCCCGCGCCCCCGGCCACCCCCGACGGCGCCGCGGCCGACGGCGGCGCGGCGGCGGCGGCGGCCCCGATCCCCGACCCGGAGAAGGAGCAGATCAAGGCCCTCATTGTCCCCCTGATGCTGTCCTCGTCGGCCCGCATCCAGAGCCAGCTCAGCGAAGCCCTAGCCGTGATCAGCAAGCACGATTTCCCCAAGCTGTGGCCCGCCTTGCTCCCCGATCTCGTGGTCAATCTCCAGAAGGCGTCGCAGGCCTCGGACTACGCCTCCATCAACGGGATTCTCGGTACCGCGAATTCGATCTTTGAGAAGTTCCTTCACCAGTACAAGACCAATGATCTGTTGCTCGATTTGAAATATTGCTTGGATAATTTCGCTGCGCCTCTGTTGGAGATATTTTTGAGGACTGCTAAGCTAATTGACGAGACCGCGTCTTCTGGTCAAGCTGTAAATTTGCGTCCTTTGTTCGAGTCTCAGAGATGGTGCTGTCGGATTTTCTATTCTCTTAATGTGCAAGAGTTGCCGGAATTCTTTGAGGATCATATGCCAGAGTGGATGGGTGAGTTCCAAAAGTACCTCACTACTAGATATCCTGTACTCGAGAGCAGTGGCCCCGATGGGCTCGTGCTTGTGGATGAGCTTAGAGCCGCCGTGTGTGAGAATATCAGTCTTTATATGGAGAAGAATGAGGACGAGTTCAAAGATTATTTGGATAAGTTTGCATCTGCTGTTTGGAGTTTACTCGGGGACGTGACGCAGTCCTCTAGCCGTGATAGGTTGGCCATTACAGCAATTAAGTTTTTGACGACTGTTAGTACGAGTGTGCACCATAAATTGTTTGAAAGCGAGGGCGTAATTCAGCAGATTTGTCAGAGCATCGTGATCCCTAACGTGCGTTTGAGGGAGGATGATGAGGAACTCTTTGAGATGAATTATGTTGAGTTCATTAGGAGGGACATGGAAGGTAGTGATCTTGATACTAGGAGAAGGATTGCATGCGAACTTCTCAAAGGGATTGCTACATATCATAAGGCAGAGGTTACCGCCATTGTGTCTGTTCAGATACAGAACCTGCTGAGTTCATATGCCGCAAACCCAGCTGCCAACTGGAAGGACAAAGATTGTGCCATATACCTGGTTGTTTCGCTGGCGACAAAGAAGGCTGGGAGTAATGCTGTTACTACTGATGTCGTCAACGTTGAGAGCTTCTTCACATCTGTTATAGTTCCAGAGTTGCAGAGTCAGAATGTGAACGACTTTCCTATGCTAAAGGCAGGTGCTCTTAAGTTCTTCACATTGTTTCGGACTCAGATAGCAAAGGGCATTACCTTGCAGTTGTTTCCTGATTTGGTTAGGTATCTTACTTCGGAGTGCAATGTAGTTCATTCTTATGCTGCGAGTTGCATTGAAAAGCTTTTGCTGGTTAGGGATGAGGGTGGGAAGGCAAGATACACCTCTGCAGATATCAGCCCCTTTCTTATGGTGATGATGAACAACCTTTTCACAGCTTTGCGGTTACCCGAATCTGAGGAGAACCCATACATTATGAAATGTATTATGCGAGTCCTTGGGGTTGCCGACATCTCCCAAGGGATTGCTGCACCCTGTATTGCTGGGTTGACCTCCATTCTGAATGAGGTTTGTAAAAACCCGAAAGATCCAGTTTTTAACCATTATTTATTTGAGTCAGTGGCCGTTCTTGTCAGGAGGGCTTGTGAGAAGGATGCCTCTTTAATATCATCCTTTGAAGGAAGCCTCTTTCCCAGCCTTCAGACGATATTGGCTAATGATGTCACTGAGTTCTTCCCCTATGCATTTCAGCTGTTGGCTCAGCTTGTTGAGTTGAACAGACCACCCATTCCAGCTAATTACATGCCAATTTTTGAGATTCTGTTGTCGCCTGATCTGTGGAATAGAGGTCCAAATGTTCCTGCGCTTGTGCGCCTGCTTCAGGCATTTCTTCAAAAGTCACCGAATGAATTGAGTCAGGGAGGTAGGCTAAGCCAGGTGCTTGGCATATTCAACAAACTAGTCCTGTCCGCAAGCACAGAGGAACAGGGCTTCTTTGTCCTCAACACTGTTATTGAGAATCTAGATTATAGTTTGATTGTGCCCTACATCCCCCACATCTGGCATGCCTTGTTTACACGTCTTCAGAATAGACGGACTGTGAAGTTTGTGAAGTCTCTTTTGATATTTATGTCACTGTTTCTGGTCAAGCATGGTCCTTCCAACCTTGTTGACTCAATGAATGCTGTTCAGCCCAACATTTTTGTCATGATTTTGGAGCAGATTTGGATACCAAATCTAAGGTTAATCGCTGGGAATGTTGAACGTAAGTTAACTGTGGTGGCTTCGACAAGGCTGCTCTGTGAAAGTCCACTTCTTTTAGATGCAGCAGCTAGTAGACACTGGGGGAAGATGCTAGACAGCATTATGACCTTGCTTTCACGCCCTGAGGAGGATACACTTGCGGAAGAGGCAGATGCTCCAGATGTAACTGAAAATGTGGGCTATACTGCCACTTTTGTTAATCTCCACCATGCTGGAAGGAAGGAAGAGGACCCTCTAAAGGATATAAGGGAACCAAGAGAATTTTTGGTGACTTCTCTGGCAAGACTGTCTGCCCTGTCTCCTGGGAAGTATCCTCAGATCATCAGTGAGAATCTGGATCCAGCAAACCAGAATGCATTACTTCAGCTCTGCAGCACTTATAACTGCCCTATTGTTTAATAAGGTACTAAACGGATTTTGCAAGTCTGCGTCTCGACTATTTCTTTCATTTCACTATGCAAGACCTATGTCTTTGTTTTTCCGTTCTGGAGTATGTCTTGCAACTCACGGAACACCAACGCATTAGAATTGGCAACTGATTATTAAGAATAAAATGGACTTAGCGTGTATTTATTTGTATTTTTTGAAGGCCTTATGTTGTAATAAAGTTTTGGAGCATATTTCATTGTTCATTTTTAGCAATAGGTTGCAAAATGCGTGGCCATTTCTGGAGTTGCTTTGGGGGTATAAGTTGGATTACCGTTATTTTGTACAATTTTATATCCTGCCTTTAGCCCTCACTTTTTCTTTATCGAGCAGACGAGATAAAGTGGCTGAACTAGTCATTTTTCAAATTATGGAATAGTTTGGTGATGAGATTTTTCTATTACGCACTTTTATATAGTTTCCCTCGCATACCCTACATGGTGGGACGTCTAATAACACATCTCAGGAAACTTTATTGAGTTTAGGTAAGCATGTGTATATCATCTGTACTTCTGGAGTCCCCTTGTGTCACTGTGGATATGTCACCTCACTTCTATATGAAGGCAGTGCTTTACTCGGATGCATAGATCAGTCAACTTACTATTTTGTGGCTTGGTGCCATTTCAAAAGCTTATTTAAGGACATTGTATCTGTGTATTCAGGAAATTCTTATTTCAATTATCTAATAACCCATGGTTATCTTGGTTGTGGGGGAGACACTGTGCATGTCAATAGAGGACTCTTCTTGATGCTTGTGTTAATATCTGATTGTGGTTACGGTTCTCGCTGTTTAATTTCGAGTGTTTGATACCCGATGTATGACTTGTTTACCTGATACTTATGTGATGAGATCTGATTGGTGAGTTTTATAGGAAAAACCTCGGCAGTTAATACTTAAAATGCCGGTTGCTGATCCTGCTTGTTCCAGAGTTGTTTATCGTAAGTCCAGACTCTTTGCAGTTGCTGAACAATAACACCACGCATTTTGTTGATTATTTGTGATGTGAATAATAGTCACGAGGTCTTCTCATTATCGGTATCTTTTGCAGATATGAGGGCTCGTTTGAGGGTTCTTTTTGCAAGTTGCATGCTGCTTAAAGTTGCGAGCAAATGGAACTTAGACTTCCGAGTGGCACCGTTATCTCGCTTGGGGGCTGGGTTTCACGAAGTATTTTACATGATAATTGCATCGAAGCTTTACACAGTTTTGAGTCCTGAGGTCCTTTGGCCGTAATTTGGAATTTTTTGATTTCAGGTTGTATAAATCTTGATTTTGTTGTTAATCATCCCCGAGTTTTGCTTAAAAGTGCGGCAGCGACTGTAATCTTGTTCAACTATCCTTGAGTCTTGCTTAAAATGTGGATGTGGCTTTCATCCTGGTCAAGATCATTAGTTGTATTGCAAACTATTTGCCCCATTTTCGGTTCGTTCTTTCGTTTCTTTCATCTTCAATTCGCTGAAAACGAGTCGCTTCTTGTGTGATTTGTCATCTGGACAACCACAAAATTAGTATATTTCTGAGCTAAGCGAAGCTTTGATCAACCTATCTTCTCTTCGGATGGCTAAGGATGCGCTTAATAACTATTTTATTTTTGGAAATAATTTTTGAAGAGAAATGATCTTTTTTTATTCTATTCTCAAGAATAATTTCTAAGCATTTGAAGGCATTTGGTAATTTGGGAAATTTTTACTCTTGGAATAAAATTACGTGTGGGATCGTTCTCGAAATTTCTAATCTAAATTATTTTCTTTTAATTTTATAGTAATGTCATTACTTTTTTTTTTTCTCTTTTCTTCTTCAAGTTTTGACTGGTCATTGGCCTTGGTGAGGTTGAGTCTCGTTGGGCCATCGTGAGGTTGGCCTCGCCTGGCTAGATCTAGGCGAGCTCAACCTCGCCCAACCAAGACTTGTTGGTGGCTAGGAGAGGCCCAAGTGAGGCTTGCTTGGCCATCATCAAGGTTGCCAGACCTCACCCAACCGATTGTTGGTGACAGGCAGTAGTGACGGTGGAAGAAGAAGAAAAGAAGAAGAGAAAAAAGGAGGCTTGCTTGGCCATCATCAAGGTTGCCAGACCTCACCCAACCGATTGTTGGCGACGGGCAGTAGTGACGGTGGAAGAAGAAGAAAAGAAGAAGAGAAATTTGGATTAACTTAATTCTGAAATTATTCTTGAGAACAAAGAAGTAATATTTTATATCCCTTGATTTCATTTCAAATCTAATCTTGGAACAAATCTATTCTTGGGAAATTTTTTTTTATCAAATTGATTTCTGTTCCAAATCTATGCTTGAGAACAAAAGAAGAACAAAAGAACAGAATCAATCACTATTCGGCAACTCACTAAACGCGCCCTAATTGTCTCATGGACTTATGGCTGAAAGCTAACATTTCCTCCTCATGACCTCAAAATGTATTTGAAGATAAATCTAGCAGGTGGTCGTATTGAGTACAGGCCTATATATATACATCTACAACATAATCGCACATTCGCCGAAGATGGGGAAAGCTACATTGATTTGAGAAACTACTGATGACCAGAAAATTTTACACACTAGCAAAACTAATTCCCTGGCAACCGATCGTGCTCGCGCTTCAGAAAGCAGCAGAGAAGGTTGGCTTCGCGCATCCACGTACATTGTCTTAAAAAGGAGGCAGTAACCACCCGACTGTCCATCCCACGAACAAACCAGCACCCACAAGGCTAAAACCTAATGCCACGGCGAGCGCATACTTGGTAATGTCTAGCCACAGCGGTCCTCGTTTCTCCCGTCTAGTATTGGCATTCTTATGAGGTTTTGTCCACGCTATTATACCTTCGTGAGGCATCCAAGGATGAATGGCAGGGACAGGTGTGGCAATTGGTTGATCAGTGTTCTCAGCTTGCAAGTCGAACGCTTTTAGTTGCCATTGATGAAACCACTGCTTGTAGGCAAAAAGTTGAGAAGCTTGTCTGAAGAAGAGATCGATGATGTGCTCCTTCTCTTCATGAGCTCGCTTTGCTGCCTTCTCTGCTTCTCTGGCCCGCGTTTGAGAATGCCGGAGTGCTTCCAAAAGCCGAGACTTGCAAGGATCACCATCAGGAACTTCATATGCTTCCTTAATATGCGCAGTGCCACCATTGTAAGTATTCCTGCTGCAAGTTTCCAAAGTACAATGAAGCACTTGAATTTGGAGCAGAAAACTATTATCCATCCTATATATAGTATAGCATTGCGTGTATTTTCAAACTTACGTTCAGAATTTGTGCTAGACCGATCTGGATAAGCATCTATAAAACGGCGATAGTGATCATTACATTGCAACCAAAGACGATGTTACTCAAGTATATTGAGAAGTACCTGCACAACTCGCTGGGCACATTTTCTTCTAATGAAGCCACACATGTTCCAACTGTTTCATCGGGATCAAAATCATGTGACCAAAAAGGTGGTCTTGAAAGAGTCTGTGACTGCGGTTTCACGTGAGAAGGAATTTCTTGATCAAAGCATTGAATTTTCAAGCAGGCGTGTTGCTTAACATGAAGTTTCTGAGGCGGAGGAAGATCACAATTATCAACACGGTCAAGTGACTTCCTAGCAACCAAGGAGGCTACTTCATCCTTATCCATCGCACGCCACCATGGGTCGGTCTTTGCATTATTAATCCATGGAGAATATGGCTCATAATCATGTTCAGTAAGTTGCTTGGAAATTGATGAACCAAAATCATCTATTTGCACGCAGGCATAGCTGCCTCCCATACTGATATCCTTGATATCTTTGGCCTCCTCGCTGTCTTTGGCTTCCAACTCTCGCTCTCTACCATCAAAATCCTCACCATCTTCTTCATCCTGCAAGACCATCTTATGTGACTCAGAATATAAATTTCCCAAGCCTGTTGTCAAACTTTCCAATTTTTTTTTTTTGGTTGGTCTCAAACTTTCCATTTCAACATCAAGGAGATCTATCTTTTTCACTCATTAAAACCTTTTGGAACCCACGGATTGGCTGGAGATGAAGCCACCATCTTGTGTCATCGCAAAGATCAGAAAACAAAGGCTTCCCATTAGAAGGCAGGAATCCTATATCTGGTTGGTCACCCTCATCAGCCGTGTTGGTTGGTCCAGCATCTACCTGTTTAGATGTCAATGATGATGATTGGCAGCAAGCTAATTTGGGGGCTCTTTTTGCATCCTCCTGTACAAAATAACGGTTTATCGTTCTCTGCCATACAGCTCTGGCTTCAGCTGCTGCCATCACTCTCTGAGCCTTTCAGACATTTCGCTCTGTCCAGATAGAGGAGCAAGTGATTCCTCTTTTCTTTTTCTTTTTTTAACAGCATGTAAACCAATTACAATACAGTTTATGATCCATAAATCATGACATCGGACTGCATCTTTATACATGAGACAAGATAAAACAAATAAAAGGCAAATACACCAGTTGTGCTAATATCAGCATAAATATTTTCAACCGTTCCTGAATTCTAATAAAACACAAACTATGTTGAAAACTCCAAATGACCTTTCAGAGAGAAACAAGAGGAAGTTTAGAAACAAAATAAAGGTAAAAGGCAGGTGCTAGCAATGGCTACTAAATGCCTTTTAAGTAGCCAACCAATAATTTATTGCAAGTATTATTGTGTTCTTGAGCTTCCGACCAACATTCAGTAACCAATCATACCTCACTTGCACATGATCTCTGCCCAAGTGTTTTCTTTGTTCTGCATTTTCAGCCCCATTCACAGTATGCTAACAAGGTGTCACACAACCAACTATACTCGTTTGCTAAAATGTGATTATGAAAACTGAATACACAATTGAATATGCAATCCATCTGAATTTGTCATGTGCGCATTTGACAGAAAGCTTTCTTGCGCTTAAACTCCTTAGCAAAGAATCGACCCTGCTTTCATGGAACTTGGATGGACAAAAAGACCAAAGTCTAATAAGAATTCTCATTCCAATGTCTTTGTCAATGAAAATCAGTCAATTCACCTTGCTTTGATGGAACAATCGGATGTACAAAAATGATAGTCCCACAAAAATTCTTACTTCAATAGTCTCACAGAAAAGGATACTTACACCTTAGTCAGGCAAAAACTCAATTTCAGCATATGTCACTCGTACAAGCAAATAACAGACACTAGAATTGATCAAGTTTGTTTGCAGGTAATATACCATGGTTAAGGCTATAGAAACATCAGCCATTTGCATAACTAGGAAGTCTTGGCTATCATAACTCAAGCAAATTAAGATGCCACGAGTTCAATTGTTTTGGCAATAACTTTTCCTGATGCTCACTACATAGGAATTTCTCCGCCCACTAGAGTCCCAACTCAGGCCAAGTTCTACCAAATCTATCGACTATGAGGGACAAGAATCACAACAGAGCTCTCAGTAAAAGCATGGGAGTAGGAACAACTTTAAGGTTCGATGAGTCATTACAGAATCATATCACTACAGAACGGATGAGCTTATTCAAGCCCAACACTTGCAAGATTCCTTTCTGAAAGATCAGTGGAACTCTAGAGATCATGAGGTAAAAGAAATGTCATAATGCAGATAAAAATAGACCCTTTTTTGGCTTCTTCTAGCAGACAACTACCAACAAGCATGGTCTAATTAATCACGGAACCTCAACAAGCTCCATGAATGCAGACTCATGTCCCTTCAAAGGAGGAGAGCTTGAATATCCAAAGAAACACAATCTTCTAATTTCCCCGCAACCCATCAAACAGGAAACGACAGCAAACACAACAATTCAGACCCAGATCGTCAATCATCAGAAAGGTTTCATCTTTAAGCAGGAGGCGGCGAAATTCGAAGCAACAAAGCAAGAAAATCACCATCACCAAAACACCATTAGGATGGTACAACCGGAGCACCAATCAGCGAGGACGATAAACTCAAGAGCCAAAACAAAAAAGAAGGAACCCAGAGGTGATAAAGCAAAGATCAAGGGGGCGAGAGAGAGAGAGTACCGGAAAACCATGCATCCACCGCAGGAAGGGCAGTCGCCAGTCCTTCTTGCTCGAGGCTTCTTGCACAGGAGAGATGGCGAGAACCCAATCTAGCAAAAGGGTAACTAATGAGGAAAGAAAGGGAAGGAGAGGCTTGGGTTTTGCTCAGTAACAGTCAATGGATTCCATGCCGCATCCTGTCGGTTTGCTCGTCCCCGAGCCTGACTTTTTCCTCGCGATAATATCAAGAAAATCGAGTGATGGGATGACTGGAGCGCTACGCGACACCGTCGGTCGTCGGCTCGCGACAGGACGTTACAAGAGGGCCAAAACAATGGGCGGCCCCCATCTGGTCCCACGACGACGGTGGTGTGGCCCAGCGCGGCCGTGCGCCGCCGCCGCCACTCGGTTTCGCCGTTTCGTAGGATAAAGAGGAAATCGGTCGGTCGCGTCCCTGTCCAACCAACAACTCCCGCCGGATTTTCCTATGAGATATGGATATGCGCCGTCGTAATAGTCGCGTCGATGGCTAGAGATGTGTGCACGCTTGAAAGAGACCCGCAACTTTTTTTTATGCAACCCGGGCCGGCCAGGAGATTTACCAAAAAAAAAAAGTCAAATATTTTGTATTTGTATCAATTCGATTCATTACTTTGTTCCACCATTTTGATAGATTGGTGCTGGACTTGTTAAATGGGTGAATTGGGTCAAATCATAAGTGGTACGATTAAATCGATATATTAATTCATTTATGATCCATTTATTAGCAATATAAATTTATTGACCCTTATTTGATTCATTTATTAGCATGTACGCTGGCGTTAAGCAGTTATTTGATCGATGTTGATGTGAACAACTTTTTTAATAATATTTTGTTTTTTTTTTTGAATATTTTATTAAATTTTTATTTTTCATTTATTTTTCTCATTTATTTTTCTCTCCTTCTTACTTGCATAGGTCAGCGAGCTCAACCTCACTAGTGGCCGATGAGGGCAAGCCTTGCCTATACAAGCCAAGGTTGAGTCTTGCCAGCCCTTGTAAGGAAGAAGGAGGAAAAAAATTAAAAAAAAATAAAAAAAAATATTATTAAACAAATTATCCATATAAATGCTGGTTTAGGCAAAATGAATTGACACGGACACAAAAGATTTAAAACTGAATTTGTTGTAATTATAATAAATTTAGAATATTTTTTATAATTTTCTTCGGGTCGATAAGATTGACCAACCATCCCGACATACACGTGCTCTCCAAGCTCAAGTGTCGGGAGGTGCCATTTGATGTCACGTCCCTCCGTATTTGAGATTGCACATTAGATCGGGTCGAATTTGGTCTTTTCAACTTAAGTGGTTGCCAAAAAAGCCTGCTCATTTGTGCTACCGGGCAATGTTTGGAAACGGGAAATTGAAAATGAATCCGGAAAAAAGGAATTTGATGATAGATTTTTAAGCGTGTTAGTGAATTACGAACATGGGCAAAACTTGAATTCATTGATCAAATCCGTACTTCAGGAAATTTGACAAAATTCCATGTTAAACGGACTGGACAACATCACATCAAAGAAATTGCTTGATGATTGAGTAAATCTCTTTCCAGATTTTAGGTTTAGTTTGTCTCACCGGAAATAAATGATTTTAAAAATATATTTTTAAAAGTGATACTTTTTCATTACTTACAAAATTAAATAAACGAAAAATATTTTTATTATCCTTAAAAGTATTTAGATGTATATAGTTATTAATAATAAAAATATTTTTTATTAACTAATTATTTCAAACAACACAAGCTATTATTTTTAAGAAAATATTTTCTAAATTATTCATTCTTATTATAAATCTCGTCATGTATCAACCATGAAATTCTCTAACCTTTAGTTAAAAAAAAAACAAAAAAGCCATCAAATTCAAGTATCAAAATAACTTCAGAATTTTTAGTGCTTTGTGTAGGAAAAACGATGAAGAATTATACTTAAATTTTGGCTCAATGTATTAGGTGGTCTTGAATTTTTAACTTGTTCAATGTAATTTCTAAAGTCTAACCAAATGTATAATTTGATCTCTAAGCTTTTAAATTATTTATTGTAATTTTTGGAATTTTGGTATATATTCAATTTATTTCCTGGATTATATAAAACTTTTGGGATTGAGTATCACCAGATTGACAAAGTGGATCCAGATGCATGCTAAAGGGATCTTACCTATTCCATAATCGCTGCGGCTTTCCTCACCTCACAAGATGTCTTTTGGGGCCGAATATCCTCAGATATCATTCTTAATGATAATACTGTATATTCCAATATAATTTAGAGACCGAATTGAACATGTGCGATATTTAGAGATTATATTATAGATATATTATAAAAAATTCAGAGACCCTATTACGAGTTGGGTCTAAATTGGGGGATGATTAATATGCGCAAAAGGCTCATTTTCAGGAGGCAACGGGTTGCTTGGACGAGTTAAAAAGCCCTAAAATGGGTTTTAGGACTGGGGCGGGGGAGGAGCACTTCCAGTCCAGGCGGGTGGAAAGTGCAGAGCTGGACGATTTGCAAGCCGGAGCTTCACTTTCACCTTCCCGTCCACCTTCAGTTTGCCAGCATCTGCATCGACCGCCTCGTAATTCTCTCTCTCTCTCTGTCTCTCGCGTTGGTACTGCTGTATGAAAATTCGTGATGGGCTCATTCCCCTCTGTCCAATTCGTCTTTTTTCCCATGCTTTCTTGAGCTTATAATCGCGGGTAGGTGTCGATTCATCGCCGCTCGGACCATTCGTGTCGTGGTGCCGCCCCTAGAAATCGTGGGTCCAAGGCGGGATCATCCGCCGTCGCCTGAATCGAAACTGGTTTTCATTGCTGAGCTGTAGAAAGTTCGTCAGTTGAAATGCAAGATGTGGGTTCCCCTTTGATTGCCTGCTTTCGCCACTCTTCTATCGTGCTGGTCTCGGGCAAGGTTGTCAGCATTGGATTGGTCATATGGGTGGGTGAAACGTTTCTGATCACGGGGAGCTTATGGTTGCCATTTGACGCTGCTAATGTGAATGTTGTTGTTCATGGGATGCATGCCATTTAGCCTGTGGGGCACAGGCTGATTTTGTTGAACTGCACTTGCTTGTTGACTATGATCGTGTGATTGTTTCGACTTCCGTTGGGGCGCGCTTGGATGAAGTTCTTTTTTGGCTTTGAGGTGAATGTTGTCGTCATCAAGAAACTACCGTGCCCCACGAAATGGATAGTCTAGGATGATTTTGTATTCTCCTCTCGTGTTGTAGGTGTGGTATTGCCTTTGTATGCTAATGGTGAAATAAATGATATGCGCATTGCAGGAAGAAAGATAGCTTCAAAGCAAATCAAATTTATACTTGAGAAGTGTGTGTATTCTGCTTAGTAAAAGATTAACCTGCTTTCATTGTTATAAATCAGATAGCATGAAAGTCAGAGCTTGAATAGTGCTAGATTGAAATTGTGGACTGCATAGGCTACCTTTTCTGATCCCTTTCCATGCTGAGGCAGCGTCATAGTGGCCAAAGGCCAAGACTGGGGATGCTATGTTTGAAATTTGGATGTCCTTGCCTACTTGGATTTGAAGATTGTGACTATGATTTCCTTCATAATTTGAATATGCTAAAGGTCATATGCTAAAGGTCTGTTTTTGCAAAATATTTACTGCGCTTCTGTAGTTTACCTTATTTAGGCTTTGGAAATAGGATTATCTATTCGTGCATACTCCTTGTAACTGGTGACTAAAATATATCTTTTTTCTTAGTATGGTTGTTTGGATTCCGAGTTCATGAGACATTCCACCGAGAGTAGTATCAGAATTAGTTGCTGAAAGCTTATGGTCACTTGCTGGCCATCATCACTTTATTTGCAGCTTTTAGCTTCAGTGGAACAAGTTCTCAAAAGAACAAAAATTCTGCAATGGATTATTTCACAGAAGCTGTGGTCTATGGAGATTTACTTCTCATTTACAACATCTATTTATTGTTTACAAGCTAGCATGGTCTTTCTACTCATTCCAAGGATTATTTAGAATAGGTGATTCGCTGTACGGTAGCGGCCTCTCTTTACCCATGTGTTTCAAATGCAAGTATTATGATTCATAATTGCTTAAAATACAGCTTTTTTCATTTGGGAAAATTGATCAGTTCCCTTTGTTTGCCCGCAGGCTTTTTATCATCATCCTGCATATATAGTTCATGCGATCAGTCGGTTTAAATTTTCCAGGTTGATTCCGTTTCGAACTAGTATTTAGTAATGGGTACTGAAGAGTCGAAAGACCCTTTCAAAGGGGTGGACTGGAAAGCCGTTGGCAGTGACATACAAAAGGATCCTGCTGCTAAACCAACTGTAAAGAAGCGGTTGCCTAAAAAGATTAGACAAATACCAGAATATTACTTCCTCCCTCGAAAGTCTTTGCCCTCAACTCTTGCTTTTTATGGAGTATGCATTGCCGGTGGAATTGGTGCTGGAATGCTGCTGGAGATTTGGATAAATAAGAAAGTCAAAGGTGAGAAAATATCTTATATCATCTTCTCAGGTATCACAGGAGCTTGGATTCATTGTTCCTATCCACGCATTTGCACAGTTGATGACAGTAAAGTGTCCTCTAAGGAAATCATCAACCCATGCCATGCTGATCTTAGAATCTAGTCTAGGGCCTTGTTATGTTGATGCTTTCTTCCTTTGCCCTTACTACAAGTAAAAATGAACAAATGAGTTGGTTCACTCATATGTATTTAATAATTTGGAAAAAGAAAAGGACTGGTGAGGCAAAGCCAAAGATGAAGAATGACATGGATTTGCTGTCGTGTTGTCGTATCACATTAAGGATATCTAGCTAGAACAGAGTCTCGAAATTGACAAAACTTTGCAGTCGTTTAGACTTCATAGAAACAGTTACCGAAGATGTTCTGCTTTCATGTTCTCGAAGGAGTTTAAGTTACGAATCGTGTTCTGTACACATTTACTCGTGATACTATCTGTCCTGTTCTTGTCTATCTGGTGAATTGATCTTTCCCTCCGCCAAATACACGTCCTATGATATAATAGATGTTTTTCCTTGACATTGCAGAGGATGGAGGAGGCGTCGTATGGGAGTTCGACAAGTAGATGCGACATTTATTTCTTGATTGGAAACAAGTAGACAAGTACATGCAACAATATGCTGTGATCTTCTGATGTTAGTTTCAACTCTTTGAATCGGCTGCGACTATGCAGTGATGAACAGTGGTATCCGGTTGATCGACGGAAGCGAGGGTTCGATGTTATCGGAGGCAGTCTTTATGGTGGTGGTAGCTGGTGCAAAGAGTCCTGCAGCATGGCAAAACTCTTTTGCTCAGTCACCACATCGTTTTGCTTGATTGAAATTTTACCATTACTAACTGTGGGAATGAGAACCCAAGTTTCATTATTAACCTTTCATTTGTTTCATTATATCTCGCCGATCCTCTAGATTTTGTTTTCAGTTAACCGGATATTACGGAAGAAACGAGGCTCAATAATTTCATCGGAAGACAACATGTAGATCTTAATTTCATAATTTGAGATCACACGCTAATGCAAGAAGCCGTACCGTATGATTTGCCGTATCTGTCCTCCAAATCGCATTTTCTTTTCATTTGATTTAAATTCTTCTTTAAGAACTAAAAGTATGTTGCTTACGTGGAAAATAGAGGATTTGAAAATTATTTTACGAAAAAATCATCACTTATTTCTCTTATAAAAATAGATTAATGGAAAATCTTTTCATCATCCTCCAAGAAAATGATTAGGTGTAGATTGTTATCTATAATGATAATATTTTTCGTCGATTAATTTTTTTCTAGATGACATAATAATCGTTTTTTGGAAAAAAAAATCAAATTACTAAATCTATCAAATGGATGAGTTGATTTGGGTCATAAATGGTCCATTCCAATTTCACTTATTTACCCAAATCTAGGAAACTTTGTTTATTATATATATTTTTATTCACTTATTTACCCAAATCTAGGAAACTTTGTTTATTATATATATTTTTAAAATAAAATAAAAGGTAGTGCTAAAATACTTTCATATGATACAATTCTAATAGACAATCTTTATAATATATATTTTTTTTTTAAAATTGAGGCTCCATTTGCTTTTTGCAAAATTGTTTTCCAAGAATATGACAATGTTTTTTTATGTTTGCCTAAATTTGAAAATAAATTAAACAATATTCTCCACCTTTTGATATGTAAAAAATTTGATTTAATTTTCCTCCGTGCACTCCTTTTGAGATTTTACTTTTATTTTTTAAAATCGAACTTTTAAATTTTTTTTATTTTATTTTTCCTTTTTTTTTTTCAATCGATCAATGATTAGTCACGAAGGGACTCGAACCTTCCCAGATTTGGCAAGATTGAGAGCTCGAACCTCGCTCGAGTCGAGCCTAGCGAGCTTGAGCCTTGCTAGATGTTGGTGAGGTCGAGCTTATCTGAGGACGACGAGCTCGGGTCTCGCCTGATCAATGACCTCGAGCTTCGCCGTCCTCCAGCGAGCCCGTCTCTCGCCCACTCAATTGCCAAGTCACTCATATTCTCTGCGAAACGAAAGCATCCGAGAGACGGAGAAACCAACGATCTCCCGGAGCTGACATTACAAAGCGGGTCGATGGCGCGAAGATCCGTCGAAGCAAAGTGGGGGGGCCACGTGGATAGTCTAGTCTACTATGCAGCCGCCACCGTCCCGCTTATTATGGCCAGCTGCAATTCCGTCGTAATATTCCCAAAATGCCCCGCGCGTGGGCGCGAGTGTCTCCCCCCTCGCATCATCGACTCGGGGTCACGGGGTCAGCGGCGACCCCCTCGTAAATTCCCGCGTGAACCAGAACCAGACCCACTTCGCTTAAAGTCGCCATAACCGCCGCAACAGAAAAAGACCAGCCCACGCTTTTCCCGCTCCCTCCTCCCTCCTCCCTCCTCCCTCCTCCCTCCTCCTCCTCCTCCTCCTCCTCAGCCCTTCCGGCCGCCGCCATTGTCACGCCGCAACTCTCTCTCGCTCTTCCCTTCGCACCGCATTCTCAAAAAGGTACTTCTCCTTCTTCTTCTTCTTCTCCTTTTCCTTCTCCTTCTCTTTCTTCTCCTCCTTCTCTTTCTTCTCCTTCTTCTTCTTCTTCGCGTTTTCGGCCGCGGCGTGCGCGTGCGGAGATGGTGGCTTCTCGCGTGGCGCGCGCGGGGTTTTTCATGCCTTTCGAACTCTATTTCTTTCAGATGCACGAGTCGCTCGGAGAAACGCTCCCCGCAGAAACCGAGCCCAATCCGGCCGCTCCTCCGAAGAGCTCCACCGCCGGCGCCGACAAGAAATCCCCGCGCGAACCCGTACCGGTCGCCGGAGGCAAAGGCGAAGGGGCTTCGTCGGCCTCACCTGGGAATGCGGGCTCTCTCGCTCCTCTCCCGGATCCTGCTCCGGCCGTCGCGACGTCGGCGGCGACCTCTCCGGAGCCTCGAGATGCTGAAGCCGCTTTGAAAACGCCGTCCGAGTCTGGAGAGATCGAGACGCCCGAGCAGAATGGGGATTCTTCGGATTCTGTGAAGGACGGAGATGCGGAGGCGACGGAGAAACCGTCGGTTGAAGAGGAGGAGGAAGGGTCTCCGGAGAAACCGAGTAGGAAGGCGAGTTTCGGTCACGACATTTCGGACAACGTGAAGGCCACGATCAGGCCGTGCCCCAGCCTGAGCGCCAACCTCAACAACTACGACTCGGTGGTGGAGGATGCCTCGCAGCCCGCCGGTGGCAGCCCGGTGATGGAGGAAGCGTGGGAGAGGCTCAACAAGTCGTACGTCTTCTACAAGGGCAAGCCCGTGGGAACTCTCGCCGCTACGGATCCGAACGCCGACGCGCTGAACTATAATCAGGTAATGTAAGTGCAGTCGGATTCGTCTGTCCTGGTTGTTCGTGCATATTACTGTTCAGATAGATTAGTGGCTCCGGTCATTCTTTATGGAGAGTATGCATGTATCTTTTTTTGGTAAGGGAGTATGCATGTATCTTTTGTTTCCTTGTTCTTGAATTGTTTCATCCGCTCAAGAACAATCTCTTGCTTTCCCCTATTGTATGGTGCGACTTTCAACATGGACTTCTCTGGCTTTGAATTCAGTAATGACCGAGTTACCGAAGCAGGAATCAATTACTGGGTAATTAGGTGTAATTTGCTGCAGATTCGAACTTGTAATGAGCAACTCTGTCTTCGGCAGGATCAGACTCTGTTTCTCTTCTTGCGACAGTTACATGGGCTAGGCTTATTTCTGAAATTAATCGAGTGCAGAAATTCAGTCCTAGTCCTAACCTTCATTGCCTTCTTCATCTTGACTTCATGTTTTAAGCACATTCTGAGTATCCGTGGCATCTAATCCTTATTTGGAAGAACAGGGTCTACCCGGCTTTATATAAGAAAGACTATTGCTACCTTGGAATATTAATCATGTGGGCAACATTAGTTCAATGAATATCACGACCAGTCACACAATTTCATCCGACTTTGTTACTGATCTTGGTATTTTCGTGGGTATCAAGATTATTTCAAATAGTTACCTAAGTCATACTTTTACATCTTATACACAACTACACAGCGATTCGGCTTAACTGCTCCACTTGAATCTGTTCTTATTGGCTTCTTCTTTGGTCTTTGCTGCCATCGGCTGATTATTTCATCGGCAGTTTTGCATTTGTCTCGGAGCGTGGTTTCTTGCTGATATTTCTTGATGTATGAATTTCAGATCTTTGTTAGAGATTTTGTCCCTAGTGGATTGGCTTGCCTGATGAAAAAAGAGATGGAACCAGAAATTGTGAAGAACTTCCTGTTAAAGACCCTTCATCTCCAAGGCTGGGAAAAGAGAATCGATAACTTCACTCTTGGAGAAGGAGTTATGCCTGCCAGCTTCAAAGTCGGGTTTGACTTGCAAGACAAAAAGGAGAGACTAGTTGCAGATTTTGGCGGTAGCGCGATAGGAAGAGTTGCACCCGTTGATTCAGGGTTCTGGTGGATCATACTGCTGAGGTCATATACAAAGTGCACGCATGATTATTCCCTTGCGGACATGCCAGTTGTGCAAAAAGGAATGAAGCTGATACTTAACCTTTGCCTATCTGATGGATTTGACACTTTCCCAACACTACTTTGCGCAGATGGTTGTAGCATGATTGACAGAAGAATGGTGAGTTTTCTCATCATTCCTTTTCTTGATTATCGAGCTAAAACTTGTGAAACTGGCTTGGCACACGGTTGGCATATCTGAGAATTTTAGTATCTACTTTGTAGATGGTTCAAGAACTGTTGTATTAACACTGCATCCCTGCCTCTCTGAGTATCATCTGATGATGGCTACAAAAGATCATTATCTGCTGATAAGGTTTCTGTCCCCACTAGCCTTCAGACCACACCAATACCAATTGCACGTTTCAATGGCTGTAGTCATGCGTAAGCAACGCAATACAACCTGAATGATAGATTTCTTTAGCAAGTCTAAGTCACGTGTCACGTCTACTCTGTAAAGCAACATGTAATGGTGATAGATAAGACATGTGAAGGCTAATTTATCTCTAGTTTCTATCTAAAAGTAGCATCAGTTTCTTTTTCACGAAATGATGAAGTATTACACCAGGGTATAGCTCAATGAGAGGCATGGGATGGCAAAAAAGGTGTTCTTAGGTGGTAGATGACTTCAGATTGTCCTAAGGCGCTCCTAGCTCCAAAACACCGCTATAGTCTCAGGACACAAAAAATGATGGTCACTAAAAACTTGTTGCTTTTTGAACAGGGTGTCTATGGCTATCCAATTGAAATCCAGGCTCTCTTCTATTTTGCACTAAGGTGTGCACAGCAGTTGCTGAAACCGGAGCGTGATGGCAAGGAACTTATTGAGAGAATTGACAAACGGATAATGGCTCTTAGTTTTCACTTTAGGAAGTACTACTGGATGGATCATACCCAGTTGAATATCATCTATCGTTACAAAACGGAGGAGTACTCTGATACTGCTGTCAATAAGTTCAATGTGATACCGGAATCGATTCCTGACTGGGTGTTTGATTTTATGCCACTTCGGGGAGGATATTTCATCGGAAATGTTAGCCCAGCCCGAATGGACTTCAGGTGGTTCTTAGTTGGGAACTGCATTGCCATTTTGAGTTCTCTGGCTACACCAGCCCAAGCAACAGCAATCATGGAACTAATTGAGGACCGGTGGGAGGATTTGATAGGGGAGATGCCTTTGAAAATCACTTACCCTGCACTCGAGGGACATGAATGGAAGATAGTTACTGGATGTGATCCAAAGAACACAAGATGGAGCTACCATAATGGCGGATCTTGGCCTGGTAAACTGCAGTTATTGTCACTGTCATCTTCTTCTGATAAAGAGCATTGAAAAATTATTTTCTTTACCATCATCAGGACGTTCTTCAATTCTTACTAACTTTTATAATAAAATTGATCTGAAGACCCAATATGTGAGTTATGTGAAAGACAAATCCAATTGACACAGTTATTTTTCTTGTTGTGGTGGTTATTATTTCGCAGTGCTAGTATGGCTGCTGACTGCAGCTTGCATCAAGACTGGCAGGCCTCAGACTGCAAAGCGAGCGATTGAGTTGGTCGAGAAGCGCCTGGCGAAAGATGGTTGGCCTGAATATTATGACGGAAGGTCAGGGCGGTACATTGGGAAGCAAGCTAGGAAGTACCAGACATGGAGCATTTCCGGCTACCTGATTGCAAAGCTGATGATTGAGAATCCGGCCAACATATCCATCATTTCTTTTGAAGAAGACAAGAAGATATCCAAGCCAAGGCTCACTCGCTCCACCTCATTCTAAATCGATGCGGTTGTTATTTTGTTTCCCCTTCTTAGAGGAAAGGGATGTAAATGCCCTATACACAAATTAGGTAAAATTGTCCAGTATATCTGGTGCGTTGGGCTAACGCCATCAAAGGCTTCAACCACCCTTTAGGAAGATGATACTGCACAGCTACATATAGAACACTAGAGAATTTGAACTTTGTTGAAGGTTTCTTTTGTTCACGATACTTCCAATTTTACAAGAACAAGAAAACTTGTAGTCTGACTGGGTTAGATTCTTAACACGTTGATACAGAACCCATTTCTCAAAATTATAAGAAATTGATGTCTTTGATTTTGAAATTTGAGGACCCAATTCGATATTACAAGACAGTATATCTCTATTCCATCAATTGTGATTTTAGTCATATGATAGATCCTCGATGCGCGTGCCTAGTCAAGCCTAACCGGACATTCTGCATTGATTTTCCATCAACATATAACTTCCCGAGGAGTCCTCAGAACACTGTTGAACGGCATACATTCAGACAGCGGCTAACCTAGAGACCATATGACAGAAAATTTTGCAGTTGGATGCATCCAGGTTCTCAATGACCCTGTCCTGGCGGAACATAGTCCTTTAATAGAATGACCACACTTTCTTGATCAAGTATGGCTCATAGTGGTCTTTGGACAATGAAATAGTTATGATTCGTCAAGCGCAAATACCTGTGACTCTCTTATATTCTCTTGACCATGAACAATACCTTTAATAATGGCAACATGCCATATGGAGGATAGCAAATGTTCTTCAAGACATCAAAGCAACTGAACAGTGGCCAAGTATGCCTCCAATTTCTTCAGTCTTTGTGCATGTTAAAGTATGCATACACATGCATCTGCTTGCTCCTCTGGATACATCGAAGAAAATTTCAGACTTGACTTACTAATCCCAGGTGAATAGGCTTACCTTTTAAGCATGCTGCTGAAAAATTGAGAGACTATATGCAGATCACACCAACTGGAAATGTTGGTGTTAAAAAAACCACTAGAAATGCTCTGAATTGGCCATTTTATCTAAGTAGAATTGTGAAGATCATGGATTAATCCTCTCCAGAGCCCAACATTTCTCTTGAGAATCACTTTGTGTTGATGTAAAAGTCATCCTCTGGTTACTCTTCAAATTCAAATAATCAACCTACATGAGAAAGGAAAGATATGAGGATGTTATCCTGGTTGAAGATTAACAAAGCAAAATAAGTTCAAGACACGAAAAAAATCAACCTGATCCGGATCCATAATCAGCAGACAAAAAGAGTTGACAGGGCCGGTCGAAGAATCTAAAGAATTTTCATCCGTAAAATGTTCGCCTATGTAGGGGAGGCCAGGAGTAGGTCCCAAGTACTGTAGTCTGGATTTCACAGAACAAGCATGCCAAGCTTTCTCTCGTTGCTGCACTTAGATTAGAAGTAATAAATTCAACTAAGGTTCATCTAAATAAGAAATGAGATGCAGTGACTGCTTGCCCCAACATTGGCATTTATTACACTGTAGCTCATTTCTTGATTAAGCCTGGTTTGAATATGGTATTGCCCATCTCCACATTGTGTCTTTATATGCAGTACTATGAGCTTCGTGGTATCATGCTTATTCGCAAAGAATATACGATACTGACATGATAAATTAAAACTTCGAATCATTTTGCAATCGTCTGCTTGATCAGTTAAGAACTTCCGGAGCTCATTTATCGACCTTACGGATGTATGCGGATTACACACTCAATTAAATCCAAACCCACAAGAACTGGAAGACAACTCTCAAAATCGTTTACCAGGACCGACACCAATCATACAAGAAATGCAAATGAAGCTACATGGAACGGAAATAAACATTCCAGAAGACATATGCACCTGAAGCTTCAGGCTATCAGGATTCGAATGATCAATCATCTCGACTATCCCGCTGATCCGAAACTGCTCCCAGGAGTCGGTAAAGTACCAACATATCTACAGAGGCGAAATCAAGTTCTGACATCAATAGATGATAACGAAATTACAGAAACATTAAAATCCCATCAATTATACCTAAGCAAGTTAGCAGTAGTTTTGTTGCACTGATAAAAGCTCCCGAAAATATTATGACATAGCATATACCCTCTAATAATGATTACCTCAGCTAGTGGATTGTGCTTGAGCTCTTCAATCTGCAGAATTCAAAGTCAGATATGAACAAGCACTTGTAGAGATGAAATTAAAACCAGGCATTCCTGCGTCCGCTCAAGCAGAACGTTCAGTAGTCAAAAACATATGAGCGAGAGCAATGGATGGATACCCATTTCAGAACCGACCGACCCACTGCTCAGACAGTAAAAGAAGCGAAGAGATTAAAGAACCTTGCGACTGCGGGAATCGGTATGAATTTGGATCTTATCGCTGCCCTCCTGAAACCCCCTGCAAAATCAATCAAAGAGCGCCTCAATTGCCTGCCGTAGCAACCGCAGAATACGAATCTACTGCATTCGCTTAGAAAATCGCGCGTAGGGGAATCCAGAGCAGAGACCGGAAGACGACGGTCCGATTGGCGGGTCTTCCATTGGATCCGACAGTCGCCTGACACCAAGAAAACAGGGGAAGCAAACAGTCAAGAGGGGCGCCTTAAAAATCGAAACTTTTTGACATCAAAGAGCGAGGCGCGCGAAGGGGTACGAGCTGGAAGAAGGAGGAGTGCTTGAGGCTGGAGTTGGAGCGCAGCGCGTCGAGGAGAAGCTGTTTCCATGGCGCCGTTGCCGTTGGACTGCCCATCTTTCTGATCTTCCACTCTGCTTTGGGGATAACTGGACAACAATTCATATGTTTCTTCTTGTTTTGGAATGAAATTTATGTTTCTCCAACGTATTTTCTTAATTTTTACGAAACTATAGTTATGTTTTTCTTTTTCTTTTCTTTTGCTATAAGAAGATTTATTCACGTCTAAGTCACATACAAAAGTAATTCGATTTTCATTTTTGGCTCTGTCTATGTGATCATGGAACATGATAAACGTCCTTTATATGCAAAATAAGGGAAAACTATCAGAGAAGTCTTAATTTATTATATTTGTGTTAATTTAATCATAAATTTTTGACGTGATTTGGTGTCAAAAGATTTATGATTTTTATTATTTTTTTCTTATGTGATATCACCAATCCAATAAAAATAATAAAATTTTTAGATTAAAAAAAAAGCAATTTAGATAGACTACCTCTTCTCCTTTATGTTATCCATTTTTGGGTTAAAAAAATGAAAGTTGTTTTCTAGGAGAACCAAAAGGAAGTTAAAAAACCAAAATTGTTTTTTTGCTCTTTATTTATCAACGATTCTTTCTCGGGTGGCACCTTAGATCTTGCCAAGGTTCTCGGGTGGCACCTTAGATCTTGCCAAGGTTTAAGGCAAAAAGGAAATAGGATCTTAATTTGAATACCGTCTGTCAACTAATGACGTAAATAAATTTTTAATAATATTTTGATTTTTGATTTTTCTTTTTTCTTTTTTTTTCTCTCTCCTTTTTTCTTCCTTTTGTTGCTAGCAAAATTATTAAAAATTATACACGTCAGTGCTGGCGGTGCCACGTAAATCGATTACTATTCACAACCGCAATATCCAGCTAAAATTAGTTGTAAAAATTAAATTATAACCAAATTAATAGATTTATAACTAAACCGACACCATTAAAATGTTTAAATTAAATTGACACAAATGCAATATGTTTAGAATTTTTTTGACACTTTTTTTCGACAAAATAGTCGATGGCATCATGTTAATTTTAATAAAAACTTATTGGAAAACCCTTGTGATGTTTTTGATTAGAAAATGATATAATAATCAAAATCTATTAATGTGTGCATTATTGGACGACAGATGTGCAGGTCATATGTAGATCTTGCTCCAACAGTTTCTCTAAAGCAAGAATTGCTCTGCCACCATCGAGGGGACAAGAAATTGGAGGTCGATGTGTCCGAAAGTTTGGACCGAGTAGAGCTTGAACGAGTCAAAATACAATGAGAAGATCGTGAGAACTTGGACGAATCGAGAAAAAGTGGAAAGTTGAGTGGAACCAGTGCCGCCATATTGTTCGGAAGGGTCAAAGGTAGGAGGTGAACAAACGTTTCGGCGAGAAAAGCGAGGATACAACTGGTCAAAGTAGTTCGAAGATGTGCCGCGTGCTTCCATCATCACCTTGAACCACTCTTGGATGGATTTGGAATTCGAATTAGTGGTTAATGACCAGGTTCAGAGTTTGGAAGTGACGGCGGAAAACCCAGAATCAGCATTTTGTGCGAGCAATTATGGAGTCGATTGACGACTTGTCAGTGGCAGAAAGACCCCATTTCGGGAAACCTCCCTTCGGGCCTGGCAATAACAATTTGTATGAGGAGACTGCAGGCCGGTGAAGGTGATCTTGGGCCCAACGATTATTTCAAAGCTTGGAAGACTATATGATTTAAAGACCGATGAAGGACTCGGCGGAATTGAGAAAGTTTCAACTCTCTAAAGATGTATTTAGTAGTCGTTATGTTCTCTAGAACAATTTCTATTCAGAAATTTCTTTTTTATTCTATTATCTGAACAAATTTTTGAGCATTTGAAATTATTTGTTTGGTAACTGTTCAAAATATCTATTTTTCAAATAAAAATATATTTGATACAATCCTTAAATTTCTTTTAATTTTTCTAATACTTTTATTATACTTTTATTATACTTTTTTTTTGCTTTTTCTTCTCTCTTCTTCCTACTAGTTAGTTGTCAGTGACTGGTTTGGCGAGCTCGGAGCCTCGCGTCTGACGAGCTTGCTAGGCTAGTGAGGCTTAACCTTGTGCAGCTGTTGTGAGGCTTAGCCTCGCCAGGCCAGGGTGAGGCCGACCTCACATAATTGGTCATCAGCAATCACTGTGGCTGGCGACAAGCTGAGAGAAGGAAGAAGATAAAATAAAAAAAGAAATAGAAAACCTGAAAAGAAAGGAGAAAAAAAAAAGTTCAGCTTGATTCTCGAATTATTCCTGAAAACAAAGAATCAATTTTTTTTTGCTCATTGATTTTGTTTCAAATTTATTCTTCAAGAACAAAAAAAATTACCAAATGGAAATTTGTTTATTTTTTGTTTTGAGAAACAAAAGAATAGAATTAGGTACTATTTGGCACGTTATCAAACATGTCTTAATTGTCTTGATTTCTCTTATCGCTCATAAAATGTTTAACTTCTTGTAATATGATTCTCCATGTGAAAATAGGCTTTCGTGTTTCGTAATCATTGATTATAGAGCGCTCAAGAGTGAAAGAGGTGCTCATGTTTGGTAGAGTCATTTATAAGCTTTGCATAGAATGAACACCTGTTGCTATCCGTAACCTTATGAAGATTATGAAAATGATTTAAAGACCGCTAAAGGACTTGGTGATATTGAGAAAGTTTCGACTCTCTAAGGATGTGTTTGGTAATCAATGTATTTTCAAGAATAATTTCTACTCAGAAATGATTATTTTTTATTTTGTTTTCTGGATGAGTTTCCGAGCATTTGAAGTCATTTGTTTAATAATAGTCCAAAATTTCTATTCCCAAAATAGAAATGCGTTTGGTATGACCCTTGAATTTTTTGTGGCTTAAATTTCTTTTAATTTTTAATACTTTTATTTTATTTTTCTCTTTTTTCTTTTTCTTCTCTCTTCTTCTTCTAGCCAGTTGTCGATGACTAGCTGGGTGAGGTCCAACGAGTTTGTTGGAGCCTCGCTAGGCCAGTAAGGTTGAACCTTGCCCAGCCGTTGGCAAGGCTCGAACTTGCCTAGCCACCGTGAGGCTTAGTCTCGCCAAGCTAGGGTGAGGCTGACCTCGTCTAGTTGGTTGCTGGCCATCGCCATGGCTAGTGACAAGCTAAGAGGAATGGCTAGTGACAAGCTAAGAGGAAGAAGAGAAAATGAAATGAAAGGAAAAGAAGAAAAGAAAAAAGTTCAGCTTTATACTGGAATTATTTCTGGGAACAAAGAAGCAACTTTTTTTTTTCTTCTTGATTTTGTTCCAAATCTATTCCTTTGGAGGAAAAAAGTTAGCAAACGAATTTTTGTTCTTTTTGTATTCCAGGGAACAAAAGAATAGAATGGGGCCCTATTTGGCACGTTACCAAATAAGTCCTAATTGTCTTGATTTCTCTTATTGTTGATAAAATGTTTAACTTCTTGTAATTAGATTCTTTATGTGAAAGAAGGCTTTTTTGTTTTGTAATCACCGATTATAAAGCGTTCAAGAGTGATAGAGGTGCTCATGTTTGGTAGTCATTTATAAGCTTTGCATAGAATCAACACCTGCTGCTATTGGAAACTTTCTAAAGATTGCTAGTGAGTAACAGTCCGATTCTTGATTGTTAATCCAAGAAAGTAGATGTATTCTTGGTAATAAGCAGAATCATTACAACTTCCTTATAAAATGTCCTATCTTTTATACTCATTTACTTATGTATCTGATAGAAATATCGGCTCTTATTAAACTCTTTCTAGTTTTTACATCTATTAAAGTTTAGTTGCAAGCATTCCGCGAAATGTTTTAAATCTGTTTAAAACAGCCTATTGATCTCCTCTGGATTGTTGTGTTGGCAGTAACAATTAGTATCATAACTCGATTGCTTATTTTCTGAAGTCTCGTATTTCGAGTTATAAAGATCTTTTGAAATGGCTAACGTCATTGGAGCCTCGCTGTGGAGAGTCAGCCCATCTTGAGGCCTCCAATGTTTGATGGAATTAACTGGTCATTATCGGAAATGCCGAATGAAAATGTTACATCCAAACGATTGATTACGAGCTGCTCCTATCAATAGACTACCGCCAGCAGCAGCAATCCCTCCAGAAAAATAGACAAAAGGACTCACTTTAAAAGCTCAAAACTCTTCATATTTTTTTTTTTGTCCCCTCTCGTCGTCTGGTTTTTCTTCCTGTGGTCCAGCGGACGGAATATGAAACAGACTCGAAGTCACTTTTGAAGGGATGGCAGAGTGAGACCAAAGTGAACACCATCTTAGGAAGCTGTCACTTATTCATGATGAGGCAAGATGAAAGGACCATTCAAATGTACACGGGGTACGCTGACATAATCGATGGTCTCGACAATCAAAGCAAGATTGTGCAAATGCTAAGACTGTTAATAAATTGATATATGCTCTCGTCACGGCCTGATAAATTGATGCGTTCCAGAAGGGCTGTGGCTTATCCATGAGCAAGTGATCATTCAGTTTCTCGAAATCCTAGGTCTTCTTGAGTGTTCTCAAATACCCTTTGGAAAGGAACAACGTACCTAAGTGTACCTAAGTAATGATTGTGGGAGATTTAAACCTCACCATCAAATCAAAGAGAAATTTATGGTTATGGTTATGATTATGGTTATAGTTAGTCCCATACTTATATATAGAGGCTTCCTCCCTTGAATTATATCATCTCATTTATAATTGAAAATACACTATCGAGTTTCTCTCTCTATAGATTTTCTCTACGATTCTTATGAGTCAAATGTGAGTATGGTTGACTCAAGAGAAATCTTAAGACTGCATGAGTTAGGGAATGCATGATCGATTGACCCATGACACTCTTTCAAAAGAATAGAGTCCTGTCAAGGCTTTTAATTCATGTCAACCCTCTATTAGTGGATGGCATGATGGGCACTCTACTAGGGCTGTGAGGGGAGCTAGAAAATGATGAGCACAGCGTGAAAAGCAAAGTTGGATTCACCCTCACAGAAGGATGAAGACGGGAGATGAAGACGCATCGTTGTAAACGAGGGGATTCAAGAATCTTACGAGAAAAGGGAAAAAATTCAATGGAAAAAGGTCAATGAGGTCAGCTAACCAAAAAGGAGATTTCGGGAAAACAAAGATGATGTTAAAAGGTGAAAAAAAATTACCTGCTTCGAATGCAATAGGCCAGGTCAGACAAAGGGGATTGTCCACTACTTAGAGAAAAAAGCAAGGATAGTTTAAAGAGAAGAAGAAAGCCACAATCGAGTGACTTGGAGCGACACTCAATGTGAATCACGCGATGAAGACACGATACAAGTCGAAGAAGACAAGGCAGATGCCTCCGAACTTTCTTAAGATGAGATCATTAATTGTTAAATGATGTTTTTTTTATAAGTACACAATAGTTTGTAGAGAAAATCCTTGAGCTAAAGAAAGAGGTTCCTGAACTGAAGCAGAAGATAGGAATTGTACAAAGATGAGCTTGTGTTGCTGCTCAAGGAACTTCGCATTTGTTCAGATAGAGCAAGATGTGCAAAGGAAAGCAACTCTTGTTTACTTTTGTCAAGGCTGGATCTTGTGATATGTGCAACAAATTTTCTTTGGGCTAAGAAACTCTCAAGACTTATCTCACTGGTTTTGATCCCTATGAAAAATCTTTTACCAAAGGCCGCATTTTGGTTTTATTATAGGAGACTCAGGTTGTATTGAGTTTGGATAGAGAATGTCAAATATAAGGAGTTTTATTTATCAACTTGTATTTATAGCCTTGACAATCTTATTAGGGTGACTTAAAGACTAACCACTACTAAGTGTAAATCACACTAGAATCTAATCAATGATATAATCAGGACACTAGGAACTGGATAGTCTGTGCTCTCGAACTCAAAGTACGTTGGAATTTAATCAATGACGTGGCCTGTTTTAGGTGTAAGGCTGGAATCTAATCAACAACAATACCTCGGATAGAAAACACAATGTTGGAATTCAATCAATAACACTGGGCTTATGGAATAACACCAGAATTTAATCAACGATGTTGGATCGAATAGAAATGCACACCGGAAATTAATCAACGAATGATTTCCTAGAAACTGTAACTAAAATGCAATAAAGTAAAGATAAAGTAAATATAATTGTTTTGTTATTCAGGGAAGCTTTTCAATGGTAGGGTTGCAGTATTTATGGAGTGGACTGATGTTCCTCAATCAGTTGCTCTTCCTCGGGTGCTACTCTTCGCATTCTCCACGTTTTCATTTCTTCTCGACGACCTTATCCCTTAACAATCGCTTCTTGATCTGTCGACGATGTTCCGCAGCTTGCTCATCAAGTAAATAACTACTCTTGCATTTTTTGTAACAATTATTTTCGCTTGAGTTCTAATGCTAATTTCACTCTATCTTCAAATCCGGTGTACTATCGTTGTGGCCTAACACGTGGCAATCAATCGCCTAGCTATCGACTCTAGAGTTGGCTTCTAGAATTCCATCGAGGCTTCACTTAAGTAGCCTCCACAAAAGCTATTTTACCCTTAACTTTGTGAATCAAAATGGAGCATTTTACTCATCATTCTTCTCGTGATTAGCACATGGTTCCAAGAGTAATTTTAGATGTCAACAAGAATATTTTGTCAGTTCGAATTTCTTATAGTGACAGATTAGATCTGAGTTATGATCACGAAAATGAGTTCAAAACCCTTTTTGGATTAATGAAGTAACTTGAGTAAATTTTTTTTAAAAGTAATGACATTTATTTGATTAATTGAAAAGTTGCGAAATCACAATGATTGGACTTAAGAAATTTTTGATAATTATTAACATCGTTTTTCCATTCAAATGTTATTTTGGTTGAAAAGTTAAGACCTATTTGACCAACTACCCATTCATTTAAGGAGGGTCATTTCAACTTTATCCACCCACCAAGAAAAGGAGTTACGCAACCAAAAAACTCTATTGAAGAATCTTCCAAATATTCAATAAAATATAATCTATGGAGTCGTCAGAATATTAGGAAGTGATATATAACTGCCTTTGATATCTGCTAACATTCTTTCACTATAAAATTATGAGTTAAATCATTCTAATTTATACTAAATTAAATGAATGATGGTCAATTTTTCTTAAATTTAAGGACTCTACTTCATTTTCAATAAAGCAATTTACTCAAATTCAAATGATTCCAGAGTGTAATAGTTATGTTACTTTAGCTTGTAAAGTAAATGGAAGCATGAATTATGACTTTCGAAATATTTTTCTATATTCACTAGTCCCATTTCTCCAATAATTAATTCTTAATTCATCCATTATATGGAAACACCCTACCTAATGAACACTACTTTAGACAAAATTTATGAGGAGTTAAAAAATATAGAGCAGCGGATAAATCATTTTCCTCTTTCTCTAAATTAGAAAATGCTTTGCCGTCATTAATTCCTACAGTCGATCCAATCATTTTCTCCTTTCTAGTTTCCACCTATGTAACACCGACATGGACACACGACACGCGTCACGACACGACATGCCAACACACCATTTCTCAAAAGATAGATAATTCGGACGTGTTTCGACACGTTATATATTAAATATATATTTTTATATATAAATGCAAAAATAAATAAATAATAATAAAAAGAGCATAGAATTAATTTATACTAAAAATATTAATTCAACATTTGTTATTATCATTCATTGTTTTAATTTGATAGAAATTGAACTAGAAATTCAAAAATTGCAAACATGAAAGAGTAAACTTGAAGGAACATGTCCTGTTTTCTTATACTTGTCTGAGATTAATGAGATTTCTTATAGTCCTAGACAGAGTTTGGAGTTCATGATATAGACTAGTTTAGAGTTCATCTGCAAAATAAGGTTTGAGAAAAATGAAAATCCAAGACAAGAACTCTCGAAGTATAACCAAAAGAAAATGAAATCACTAAATTTGCTGTGGAAAATGTGAGAGATAACTCACAAGCCAATAACATAGACTAAAAGAGATAACTCACAAGCGATGCTTGCGAGAGACGAAAAGAAGCAAAAAAAATTATAACTTTAAGTATGTTGGGGCAACGGAACGACGCCAACGAGAAGAGGGGTGTTTCATCGTCACTCACGGGAAGATGAGAACTTATAAGTGAGAAACTTGAGAGTAAGAATTTTCTTCTTTCCCCTTATTTTTGTTATTTTCATTATTTTTTCATATATTTATATTTTGACCCCTCAAGTATTGAAAATTATTAAAATTGACCCCGTGCATGTCGGAATCGCGTGTCGGAATTTCGGACTTGCATGTCGAAGCATGTCGAGAAGAGTTGACCACGGGTCGGATTTTCTGACACTCGTTGACCTCGTGTCGGACACATGTCGGAGTGTCGGACACGACACGAAGACTTCCGGAGAGTGTCGGTGCTTCTTAGGTTTCCATGGTCTCTCTAGAATAAAAAACTTGAGGAATCTATCATAGACATAAAAAATAATCAACCTAGAAAACCCTAAAAAGTCAACAAAAATATGACGAAAAGGTGTTTGCACGTCTCCTTTTTCAATAAACATTCATGTTGGTGGGTGGGACTACTAATCATCCCCCACTGGTGTGATTAATTAATTAACTAGTGAAGCACTTAGCAATTTCGTCTTAATCCCTCCACTGCTATAAGCTATTTTCAAGATCACGTGCGCTTATGTAGCCCAAGACAAGGAATTAGACAATCAAAATAGAAATACTTTTATTACTAGGAATTGATTCCTTCATTCATTATAACATATACTTCTCTTTTTCTACTCTTTTGTTAGAAAATGTTAAATAGTTGCGACATGTAAAAGTCACATTCGACAATCTTTTTAAATGAGAGAATATTCTGGACCTCGTGGACAGGAAATTAAAAAATAAATATATTAGTTAATACTAAACAAGCCAACTATCGAAGGGGTTAGTATCACCAAAAGAAAAAAAATTCAAACTGTGCAATCATGCTACTGCATAGTAATTTTTTTGTCATAAAAAATTTCAAACTGATACATGCCGTGATAAATCTACTCAAGTCTTAGGGCAAAGTTAGGGTAAACTTAGGAATTAATAGATTTTTCGAAACATGAGGGAACTCTTAGGGTAACATTTGCATATTTAGTAGATTTTTTAACTTCCTTAAAACGAAATCGCTTAGGAGACTCATTTATATTGAATTTCTATGTCGGATTCAAGTCCTGTGCCGATCACCTTGTTCGAGACGTGTGTTTCCATGCCACTAATTTGACGAGGATATTGTATGGAAGTTAATAAAAGATAGATTTGTCATGGGTATACTGATTTGAGATTTTTTGTGACATGAAAGTCAGTTCGGGGAAAACATGGCATGGGAGCATTGGCATGAGATTTCTTTTGCGGTTTGGAAATTAATGCCTAATAAACGCGGCGCAAGCAAACCCGTTTGAGATTTCTTGTGGTGCTAAGTTTTGTACAAGGAGGTGAGGAGCTTGTGGCAATGCCTCTTCCTTTCTCACAGGCCATGGAGTCTCTGCATTCTAGCCTGACGTCGATTACTTCCATGTCGGCCATGGAGTCTCTCAAGGTCGCGGTGGGGGCCAGTGGAGTGGTTGGGACTATGTGATATCTGCGTCATCCTCCTCGCCCCGACATCGTCTTTATGGCATGCTGTTCCTGTTTTTCTGTTACTACGTTTTTTTTTGGTCTTGACCTCATTCCGTCATCTACCAGGGAATGCGGACCAGAAGTTGATCACGAGCTATCTAACCGCGGCCGAGAAAAGAAAGGGGAAAATGATGCAGACACCCCGATCGTTATCGTTGTCGATGATTGGAGCTTGGACCCTTCTGCTCCAGCATCAATAATTACAAACTTTCGTATAGCCCAAACCAGGCACTGGTTGCCCTACTCGATGAGCAGTGCTGAGGATCCAAATGTTTGAGGGAACGTTAATCAGTTGATCAGTGTGCGAGGTGCTCTTTGGTTAGATGAGGGTGCGCATGCGCCACATGTGAGGGGTTTGATCAGTTGTTTAGACCATAGGAGATATCCAAGACGCATGCGGTAGATGATGTTGTCCGATTCGTCCGAGAAATAAACACGTGCATGCGTACAAATGCAAGCATGTTTTTAAAACCGTCCACGTGAAAAGACAAGTTCTCGTACGGACTTGATTGACAATTTCAAAAATCTCAGTGTTTAAATTGTACTTTTTTTTAGCGACTGGCATTAGCCGTCTACCATAAAATTTCACAATCCCGTTGTGAAATGTTCAAGTTGAGCCATGATTACTTGGAATGGAGTCATGATTACTTTGGGTTGAGGCACATGATTAGCAAGCCCGTCACTGTATCCCCACTAAGACACTAGCAATTAGGTTTTCTATTCATCACTATATCCCCACTAAGACAGTAGCAATTAGATTTTCTATTTATTCTTTAGTTGAGGAAGTGGATGCAGCACGTGAGCATGATCATAAACGCGGGGTAATTGATGAGAGCAGAAAATATAGACTTCGCATGAGTGCGAGGGCTTATGATTGTTCTTCTCTCTTTATTGATTGCTTTTGGCTAGGAAATTGTTCTTCTCTCTTTATTGATTGCTTTCGGCTAGGAAACGAGGAAACGATTTCTAGGCATGAATGCTTCTATCCACACACGCTTAGATAACTAGACTTATAGTGCACGCAAAGGTTAATGTAATTGTACTAGGGAGAATTATAAAAAAAAGTCATAAACATATTATAATTGTGTCAATTCAGCCTATCTGGCCAAAATTGGCCGGCCAGTGTTGACATGGATGCCGGTCGTCCAGTGAACACTGACGTGGCAATTTTTTTAACATTTTTTTTTCAAATTTTTAAATATTTTTTGAATTTTTGAATTCTTTTTTTTCCCCCACCTTCTCCTTCCCCTGGCTAGCCGGCGAGGCTGACCCCGTCGGCCAATGGCAAGGCTCGCCCCTGCCGGCCACTGGGGAGGGCGAGCCTCGCCTAGCCATGGCGAGGCTGGCCTCGCTGTTGTTGGGTGAGGCCCCACCAGATTTGGCGAGGGCCAAGCTCGCCGGCATTGGCGAGGTTAATCCTTGCCATGGCTGGGTGGGGAGGGCCAAGGCGAGGGTCGACCTCGCTAGTGGCCGGCGAGGCTCCTTGCCTAGGGACGGCAAGGCTCGACCTCGCCATGGCTAGGTGAGGTCGAGCCTCGCTGGCCACTAATGAAGCTCCTCACCTAGGGACGGCGAGGCTTGCCTTTGCCAGTGGCCGGTGTCGGCCAGCCAAAGGAAGGAGAAGGTGGGGAAAAAAAAGAAAAAAAAAGAATTAAAATTTTTTTAAAATAAAATAAAATATTAAAAAGATTGCCACATCAGCGTTCGCCAACTGGCCAATTTTAACCGGATGGACTGAATTGGCACAATTGTAAAATATTTAGGGTTAAATTGATCAAAAAAAAATTATGACTGAATTTGTACAACTATAATAGGTTTATGACTTTTTTGGTAATTCTCCCAATTGTAGCACGTAGAAGATGACATAAAATAGCATTTGATTACCAAATCAGAATCATAATGAACCTAATCAAACAAAAAATTACGATCTCCTAATTGGTTATATTTGTCGACACGAGCAAAAGTAGAAGTGAGCATCATATAAAATGAGTTTGAATAGAATTGAAATGCGCTAGTTCATTTTATTGTAGCGGGACTACTTGGATAACTCGCGTAAAATGATGTTTTGACTTTGTACCGAGGGTGTTTCGCTATACACTAGTCTACTGAGTATGACATTGCCTTGAGAGTTCGTCATAGGACTTGGAGAAAAGTGTGAAAGTTATAAGGATGGACATCATATACATTTAACAAAACCCTAGAAAGTAAAACCCCCCCTCCCACCTCATCTACAAGAGGTGGCCGTTCCCAGAATTTGAGAACTTACAAAGGCATCCAAGGTCCCCGAGTTTGGCTAGCAGGTAAGCACGTGTTTTGTGGATCTAAGATTCAAAACCACAGTGTAAACCTAAAACACCCATTTGATTTTGACGTGCGTGGCCTGCATGGCTTGAAACATCTCTCTCTCTCTCTCTCTCTCTCTCATCTCTCTCTCATCTCTCTCATCTCTCTCTCTCTCTTTCACATCAGCAACGACTCAGCAAAAGAGTCCAGCTGAACAAGATCATCCTCCTTCCTCAGGAGCTGCAGATATTCCTCGTAGAGCTTCTCGAGCGTCCCGTTCTGGTCTTTTGCTGGTTCTTCCTCGGGAGAGCACTCGGGACGATGAGGGTTGGCAGAACCGCCATCTTATGCCCCGTTAAAAAATTCACAGTGACCGCGATCTTGCGGATCACCAACAAAGAAGCCGTATAGCCCAGCAGTTTCATCTGACCTAACATGAGCCACTTCCCTGTCAAGTAACCCTCCTTGACTGGAGGACCAGCTAATCGCAGTGTTGCAGTCGAAACTGTAGTTTCCAGGTAATGAGAAGGACGTGGTAACCCCAATGGCCTTGGGAAGATGAACTTGGGGCCTCTCCATGGCCTACGCGGATGCTTTATTAGGGCTCTTCTTGTTGTTGTGCTTCGATTTCTTGGTGCTCTCTTTAGTGAATTTGGCGGTTGTTTTCCTCCTCTCAGTGGCGGGTGAACGATGCGCCGGGTGGATGTCTTGACTTCTCAGGAGCCTTTTGCTGAGGTGGGTGTTCCAGTAATTCTTGCTCTCGTTATCGGTTCAACCGGGGAGCCTACTGGCAATGAGAGACCAGCGGTTGCCAAGAAGGGAGTGCAATCTGATGATCAGACCGTCCTCGTCCGTAGTTATGTTGCCCCTCTAGATGTCGGATCTCAGATAATTCATCCATCTAAGTCGGCAGCTCTTTCCGCACTTTGTTGCTGATCTTGGTAATTTTATGGGTTTCAAGATTATTTCAAATAGTTACCTAAGCCATGCTTTTACATCTAATATACAACTGATTTGGCATGACAGCTCCCCTTGAGTCTGCTCCATTCGGCTTCTCGGTTTGGTCTCCGCTGCCATCAGCCGATTTTTTCATCGCACTTTTGCATTTGTCGCTGGAGCGTGGTTTCTTGCTGATAGTTCTTTATGTATGAATTTCAGGTCTTTGTTAGAGATTTTGTACCTAGTGGATTGGCTTGCCTGATGAAAAAAGAGATGGAACATGAAATTGTGAAGAACTTCCTGTTAACCACCCTTCATCCCAAGGCTGGGAAAAGAGAATCGATAACTTCACTCTTGGAGAAGGAGTCATGCCTGCGAGCTTCAAAGTCGGTTTTGACTTGCAAGACAAAAAGGAGAGACTAGTGGCGGATTCTGGCGGCAGTGCGATAGGAAGAGTCGCACCTGTTGATTCAGGGTTCTGGTGGATCATACTGCTGAGGTAATATACAAAGTGCACGCATGATTATTCCCTTGCAGTTGTGCAGAAAGGAATGAAGCTGATACTTATCCTTTGCCTATCTTATGGATTTGACACATTCCCAACGCTTCTTTGCGCAGATGGTTGGAGCATGATTGAAGAAGAATGGTGAGTTTTCTCATCGTTCTTTTTCTCGAGTTTTATTGAGCTAAAACTTGTCAAAATGGCTGCGCGCATGCTTGGCATATCCGAGGATTTAAGAATTCACTTTTAGTTTGTTTAGTTACGGTTGTTTTAAGAGTTGAGTCCTACCTCTCAGAGCATCATCTGATGCAGGCTAGAGAAGATCATTACGTGGCGCTAAGGTTTCTATCCCCAGTAGCCTTCAGAGCAAACCAATACCGATTGCATTTTTTAATGGCTGCAGCCATGCTTAAGCAACGCAACCTAAATTATTAATTTTGTTGCTAGTCTATCTTACATCTACTCTGTAAAGCAACATGTGATGGTGATGGTGATGGATAAAAAATGCAAATGGGAGCTAGAGACCAGAAGACGACGGTCCGATTGGCGGGTCTTCCATTGGATCCGACAGTCTCCTGACACCAAGAAAGCAGAGAGGAAGCATCGCCTTAAAAATCGAAACTTTTTTCCTCAAAGAGCGAGGTGCGCGAAGGGATACGAGCTGGAAGAAGGAGGAGTGCTTGAGGCTGGAGTTGGAGCGCAGCGCGTCGAGGAGAAGCTGTTTCCATGGTGCCGTCGCCGTTGGGGAGAAGCTGTTTCCATGGTGCCGTCGCCGTTGGACTGCCCATCTTTCTGATCGTTCCACTCTGCTTTGGGGATAACTGGACAACAATTCCTATGTTTCTTCTTGTTTTTGAATGAAATTTATGTTTCCCCAACATATTTTTTTTAATTTTTACGAAACTATAGTTATGTTTTTTTTTTTTGGCAACAGGAAGATTTGTGCACGTCTAAGTCACGTATAAAAGTATGATTTTCATGTTTGGCTCTCTCGCGATCATGTCATTTATATACAAAACGGGAAAATTGTCATACAGGCTCCAAACATGTTGCATTGATGCCAACTTAGTCATAATTTTTTTTAACTTAGTATCAATTTAGTTGTTCCGGCTAATTTTGACTAGACATTACTGATGTGGATACTGGTCGGCTTAAGTGGTATCATCGGCGTTGATGTAAATAATTTTTTATAATATTTTAATAATTTTTTGATTTTTTTAAAAAAAATTCTCTCCTTCTTCTTCCTTTTGTCAGTGAGAAGAAAGGATAATTTCTTTTTTTTTTTTAATTCAAAAAATTATTAAAATATATCCACGTTAGTGTCGCTGGTGCCACGTAAACCGGCCAACATCTACGTCAGCAATATCCGGTCAAAATTAGCTAGAAGGATTGAATTGGTACCAAGTTAAAATGTTTAAGACTAAATTGACATAAATGCAATAGGTTTATGACTATTCTAACACTTTTCCCTACAAAACAATAAAAACTTATTGGAAAACCCTTGTGATGTTTGGAAAGCGATATAATAATCAAAGTCTACTAATGTGTGCATTATTGGTCGATAGATGTGCAAGTGATATGTAATTCATGATCCAACAAATCCATTAAAGTAAGGATTGCTCCTGCCACCATCGAGGGTGAGGAAGGTATTGGAGGCCAACGTATCTGAAAGCTGGCTGGACTTAGTAGAGCTTGAACAAATCAAATAAAATGAGAAATTTTTGAGGACTTGGATGAATCAAGGAAAAGTGAACAGTTGAGTGGAACCAGCATCGCCAATATGTTTGGAAGAACCGAAGACAGTAGGTGAACAGTCGTTTCGGCGAAAAAAGGGAAAATACAACGGGTTAAAGGAGTCGAAGTTGTGTGACGTGCTTCTATTATCTAAATAAGAAGACTAGAAGCTCTCTTGGATAGATTTGAAATTCAAATTAGCGGTTAATAACAAGGTTCAGGGTCTAGAAGTTATAGTAGAAAACCAAGGTTGCACCAACACGGACACGCGACATGCGACACGACACGTCGACACATCATTTCTCAAAAGTAGAGAATTTCGACACGTTCTGACACGTTATATATTAAATAAATATTTTAATATATAAATGCATAAATAACTAAATAATAATAATAATAATAAGAGCCTAGAATTAATATACTAAAAACATTAATCCTAAATTTGGTAATATCATTTATTGTTTTAATTTGACAAATTCAATTACATTTCATTGTAATAATCTATAAAACTTGGAGGAAAAAATAAGTAATCCACGTTCCATTATTAAATTTAAAATTTAACAATAAGAAAAAAAACAATCAACATTCCATCATCAAATATAACAAAAAGTCATTCATCTATATTATCCACTTCTTCAGGAAAAAAAAAAAAAGACTCCATCTCCGGCTCATCAAGTGAAAAATTTGTAACTTCAAGCACCCCAACATCTTCAAACGAGTATTGGAAATTTGTCAACCCATCTTTAGCTTTTATTATTTTTTTATTATTTTTTTCATATATTTATATTTAGACCCCATAAGTTTTGGAAATTTATAAAAATAACCCCATGCGTGTCGGAGTCACGTGTCGGAATTTCTGACTCGCGTGTCAGAGTGTGTCGAAGGCAGTTGATCACGTGTCGGAACATGTCGGACATATGTCGGAGTGTCGGACACGACACGAAGGATCCTGGAGAGTGTTCGTGCAACCTAGCAGAAAACCAACAGTCGCATTTTTTGCAAGCAATTAAACAGTCAATTCACAGCTTGACAGAGGTAGACAGACTCCATTTCGGGAAACCTCCCTCTGTGCCTAGCAATAATAGTTTGTCTGAGGAGACTGCAGGCCGGTGAAGGTGATCTTCTGTCCAACGACTAATTCAAGCTTGGGAGACTATGAAAATGATTTAAATAAAGACTGCTGAAGGACCCGGCGGAATTGAGGAAGCTTCAACTCCCAAAAATGTTAACGGCTTGTAATCTGCTTGGGATAGAGCATTTAAGAGCGATAGAGGTGCTTGCGTTTGGTAGAGTGATTCATAAGCTTTGTGTAGAATCAACACTCGCTACTATCCGTAACTTTCTGAAGATTGCTAGCGAATTCCAATCTGATTCTTGACTGTTAATCTAGGTGAGTAGATGTAGGCTCGATTATAAGTTCAATCATTACAATTTCCTCTTAAAATGTTCTATCCTTTAAACTCATTTACTTGCGTATCTGATAGAAGTACCGGCTCTTATTAAACTCTTTCTAGTTTTTTACATCTATTAAAGTTTACTTGCAAGCATTTCGTGAAATGTTTTAAATTTATTTAAAACAATATGTTGATCCCCTCTAGGTTGTTGTGTCGGCATTAATAATTAGTATCATGACTCGATTGCTTATTTTATGAAGGGTCCTATTTCAAAGCATAAAGATCTTTTGAAATGGCTAACATCGTTGGACCCTCAGCTGTTAAGTGTCAACCCATCTTGAGGCCTCCAATGTTTCAAGGAATTGACTCGATGATTATTGGAAATGCCGAATAAAAATGTCACATCCAAACGATTGATTACCGCCAGCAGCAGCAATCCCCTAGAAGAATAGACAAAAGGACTTACTTTAAAAGCTCAAAACTCTTCATATTTTATTTTATTTTATTTTGTCCTCTCTCGTCATCTAGTTTTTCTCCCTGTGGTCCAACGAACGGAATATGAAATAGACACGAAGTCACTTTTGAAGGGATGATAGAGTGAGACGAAAATGAACAACATCTTAGGAAGCTATGACATATTCATGATGAGGCAAGATGAAAAGACCATTCGAATGTACACGAGGTACGCTGGCATAATCAATGGTCTCGTTAGTCAAAGCAAGATTTGTGCAAATCCCGAGAATGTTGATAAATTGATACATGCTCTTGTCATGGCTTGACAAATTGATGCGTTCCAGAAGGACTGTGGCTCATCTATGAACAATTGATCCTTCAGTTTCCCGAAATCATAGGTCTTCTTGAGTGTTCTAAAATATTTATTGGAAAGGGATAATGTACTTACATAATGATTACGGAGATGTAAATTCTGCCGTTAGATCAAAGAGGAGATTTATGATTACGGTTAATCCTATACTTGTATATATAAATGTATTTTCTCTTAAATTGTATCATCTCATTCACAAGTGAAAATATACTAATGAGCTTCTCTCTTTAGAAATTATCTTTATGAAACCTGTGCGTTAAGTGTGGTATGATTGATTTTAGAGAGATCCTAAGGTCGTATGAGTTAAGGAACGCTAGATTGATCAATCTGTGACACTCTTCCAAAGAAATAGAGTCATGTCAAGGCTTTAATTCGTGTGGACCCACTATTAATGGACGGCATGATGGGCACTCTTCTGGAGCTGTGAGGTGAGCTGGAAAGTGATGAGCACAGCATGAAAAGCAAAGTTGGATTCACCCCGAAAGGAGGGTGAAGACGGAGATAAAGGAGTAAAGGGATTCAAGAATCTTACGGGAAAAGTGAAAAAATCCATGGAAATAGGTCGATGAGGACGGCTAACCAAAAAGGAGATTTCATGAAAACAAAGATGATGTGAAAAGGTGAAAAAAAATTACCTGCTTTGAACGCAAAAGGCCAAGTCAGATAAAGGTGGATTGTCCACTTCTCAAGAAAAAGGAAGTAAAGTTCTAAAAAGAGGAAGGAAGCCTCAATTTGAATGACTTGAAGTGACACTCACTGTGAATCAAGCGACAAAGATATAACAGAGCAAGCGCATCTCTCTTTGATGGTCCAACCGACAGTCGAAGAGGACGAGGTAGATGCCTCTTCACTTGCTTAAGATGAGATCATAAATTGTTAAATGATGTTTTTTTTTTTATAACTACATAATAATTTGTAGAGAAAATCCCCGAGCTAAAGAAAGAGGTTCCTGAACTGAAGCAGAAGATGGGTATTGCACAAAGATGAGCTTGAGTTGCTGCTCAAGGAGCTTCGCATTTGTTAAGATAGAGCAAGACGTGCAAAGGAAAGCAACTCTCGTTTCCTTCTGTCAAGGCTGAATCTTGTGATATGTGCAACAAATTTTCTTTGGGCTAAGAAACTCTCGAGAATATTTTGTCAATTTGAATTTCTTATAATGATAAATTAGATTTGAGTTATGATCATGAAAATAAGTTCAAATCCCTTTTTGAATTAATGAAGTAACTCGAATAAATATTTTTTAAAAGTAATTACATTTATGTGATCAATTGAAAAGTTGTGAGATCATAGTCATTGGATTTAAGAAATTTTTAATAATTATTAGTATCATTTTTCCCTTTAAATTTTATATCAGTTGAAAAGTTAAGCCTATCTGATCAACTACCCATTCATCTAAGGAGGGTCTTTTGAACTTTATCCTTCCACCAAGAAAAGGAGTAACGCAACTGAAAAACTCTATTGAAGAATCTTCCAAATATTCAATAAAATATAATCTATGAACTCATCAGAATATTAGGAAGTGATATACGCCTACTTTCGATATCCACTAACATTCTTTCACTGTAAAATTATGAGTTAAATTGTTCCAATTTATACTAAATTAAACGAATGATGGTCAATTTATCTTAAATTTAAGGACTCTACTTCATTTTCAATAAATAATTTACTCGGATTCAAATGATTTCGGAGTATAATAGACATGTTACTTTAGCTTGTGAAGTAAATGGAAGCATGAATTATGACTTTCGAAATATTTTTCTTCCTTTATTCACTATTCTCATTTCTCCAACAATTAATTCTGAATTCATCCATTATGGAAACACCCTGCCCAATGAACACTAGTTTAGATAAAATTTATGAGGAGTTACAAAATATAGAGCATCGGATAAATCTTTTTCTTCTTTCTTTTGATTAGAAAATGCTTCGCCATCATTAATTCCTACCGTCAATCCAATCATCCTCTCCTTTCCAGTTTCCACGGTTTCTCTAAAAAAAAAAACTTGAGTAATCTATCATAGACATAAAAAATAATCAACCTAGAAAACCCTAAAAAGTCAACAAAAATATGACGAAAAAGTGTTTGCACGTCTCCTTTTTCAATAAACATTCATGTTAGTGGGTGGGACTACAAATCATCTCCCACTGGTGCGATTAATTAACTAACTAGTGAAGCACTTAGCAATTTCGTCTTAATCCCTCCACTGCTATAAGCTATTTTCAAGATCACGTGCGCTTATGCAGCCCAAGACAAGGAAGTAGACAATCAAAATACAAAGACTTTTATTACTAAAAATTGATTCCTTCATTCATTATAACATATACTTCTCTTTTTCTACTCTTTTTTTAGAAAATGTTAAATAGTTGCGACATGTAAAAGTCACATTCGACAATCTTTTTAAATGAGAGAATATTCTGGACCTCGTGGACCAGAAATTAAAAAATATATATATTAGTTAATATTAAACAAGCCAACTATCGAAGGGGTTGGTATCACCAAAAGAAAAAAAATTCAAATTGTGCATTCACGCTACTCCTTAGTAATTTTCTTGTCATAAAAAATTTCAGACCGGTACACACCGTGATAAATCTACTCAAGTCTTAGGGCAAAGTAAAATTAAGAATTAATAGATTTTTCGAAACATGAGAGAACTCTTTGGGTAAAATTTGTAGATTTAGTAGATTTTTTAACTTTCTCAAAACGAAGTCGCTTAGGAGACTCATTTATATTGAATTTCTATGTCCGATCCACGTCCCGTGCCGATCACCTTGTTCGCGACATGTATTTCCATGCCACTAATTTGTGGAGGATATTGTATGGAAGTTTATAGAAGATAGATTTGTCATGAGCGTATTGATTTGGGATTTTTTGTGACATGAAAGTTAGTTTGGGGGAAACATGGCATGGGAGGACTGCGTGGGGTTTCTTTTGCGATTTGGAAATTAATGTCCGATAAAAGCGGCACGAGCAAACTGGTTTGAGATTTCTTGTGGTGCTAAGTTTTGTAAAAGGAGGTGAGGAGCTTGTGCGAATGCCTCTTTTTCTTCCTTTCTTACGGGCCATGGAGTCTCTGCATTCTAGCCTGACGTCGATTACTTCCATGTCGGCCCGATTGGTGATCGAGATTAATCAATTAAATCAAGGTCGGGATGGGGGCCAGTGGAGTGGTTGGGAGTATGTGAAATCTGCGTCATCCCCCTCGCCCCGACATCGTTTTTACGGCATGTGGTTCCTGTTTTTCTGTTAGTACTTTTTTTCGTCTTGACCTCATTCCGTCATCTACTAAGGAATGAGGACCAGAAGTTGATCACGAGCCCAGCTAACCGCGGCCGAGAAAAAGAAAGGGGAAAATGATGCAGGCACCCTGATCATTATCTTTGTCGATGACTGGAGATTGGACCCTTCTGCTCGAGCATCAATAATTACAAACTTTTGTATAGCCTAAACCAGGAACTGGTTGCCCTTCTCGATGAGCAGTGCTGAGGATCCGAATGTTTGACGGAACGTTAATCAGTTGATTAGTGTGCGAGGTGCTCTTTGGTTAGATGAGGGTGCGCATGCGCCACATGTGAGAGGGGTTTGATCAGTTGTTTAGACCATAGGAGATCTCCAAGACGTATGCAGTAGATGATGTTGTCTGATTCATCCAAGAAATGAACACGTGTGCGCATACGGATGCGAGTATGTTTATAAAATTGCCAACGTGAAAAGATGAGTTCTCATACTGATTTGATTGACAGTCTCGAAAGTCTCGGTGTTCAGTCTATTATTTTCTTTAGCAATTGGCGTTAGCTATCTGTCATAAAAATCACACTCCTATCATGGAATGTTCAAATTGAGCCATTACTGCTTCGGATCAAGTCATAATTACTTTGGGTTGAGGCATTTTTGCTCAATTCCACCCATGGTTCAAAGGTCCAAGGTTAGCAAGCCTGTCACTGCATCTCCACTGAGACACTAGTAATTAGGTTTCTATTAATTCTTTAGTTAGGGGAGTGGATGTGGCACGTGAATATGATCCTAAATGAAGTCATTCGGGGTAATTGATGAGAGTAGACAATATAGACTTTGCATGAGTGCGGAACGTTAATAAGTTGATTAGTGTGCAAGGTGCTCTTGGTTAGATGAGGGTGCACATGCGCCACATTGGGAGGGGTTTGATAAGTTGTTTAGACCATAGGAGATCTCCAAGATGTATGCAGTAGATGATGTTGTCCATAACAACCAAGAAATGAACACGTGCGCATATGGATGCGAGCATGTTTATAAAATTGCCAACGTGAAAAGATGAGTTCTTGTACTGATTTGATTAACAGTCTCGAAAGTCTCGGTGTTTAGTCTATTCTTTTCTTTAGCAACTGGCGTTAGCTATCTGTCATAAAAATCACACTCCTATCATGGAATGTTCAAATTGAGCCATTACTGTCGAGGATCAAGTTATAATTACTTTGGGTTGAGGCATTTTTGCTCAATTCCACCCATGGTTCAAAGGTCCAGGGTTAGCAAGCCCGTCACTGCATCTCCACCGAGACATTAGCAATTAGGTTTTCTATTAATTCTTTAGTCAAGGGAGTGGATGTGGCACGTGAATATGATCATAAATGAAGTCATTCAGGGTAATTGATGAGAGTAGATAATATAGACTTTGCATGAGTGCAGACTTAAGATTGTTCTTCTCTTTCTATTCATTGCTTCCGGCTAATTGGTTATATCCATAGAAGCGAGCAAGAGTAGAAGTAAACATCATATAAGATGAGATCGAATAGAATTGAAACACGTTAGTTCATTTTGTTGTAGTGGAACTACTTGGATAACTCGTATAAAAGGATGTTTTGACTTCATACCGAGGGTGTTTTGCTATACACTAGTCAACGAGTATGACATTGCCTTGAGAGAGTTCATCATAGGATTTGGAGAAAAGTGTGAATAGACATCATATACATTTAACAAAACCCTAGAAAGTACAGGGGGGATGGAAAATCTACAAGAGGTGGCCGTTCTCATAATTTGAGAACTTACAAAGGCATCCAAGGTCCCCGAGTTTGGCCAGAAGGTAAGCACGTGTTTTGTGGATCTACGATTCAAAACCACAGTGTAAACCTAAACGCCCATTTGATTTTGACGTGCTTGGCATGCATGGCTTGAAACATCTCTCTCTCTCTCTCTCTCTCTCTCTCTCTCTCTCTCTCTCTCTCTCTCTCTCTCTCTCTCTCATATCAGCAACGACTCAGCAAAAGAGTCCAGCTGAACAAGATCATCCTCCGTCCGCAGGAGCTGCAGATATTCCTCGTAGAGATTCTCGAGCGTCCCGTTCTGATCTTTTGCCGGTTCTTCTTCGGATGGGCACTCAAGACGATGAGGGTTGGCAGTGCTGTCATCATTTGCACCGTTAAAAAATTCATGGTGACCGCGATCTTGCGGATCACCAACAAAGAAGCCGCATAGCCCAGCAGTTTCATCTGACCTGGCGACAGGAGCCACTTCTCTATCAAGTAACCCTCCCTGACTGGAGGACCAGCTAATCGCAGTGTTGCAATCGAAACTGTCGTTTCTAGGTAAAGAGAAGGACGTAGTGACCCTAATGGCCTTGGGAAGATGAACTTTGGGCCTCTCCGTGGCCTCCGCGGATGCTCTATTAGGGCTCTTCTTGTTGTTGTGCTTCGCTTTCTTGGTGCTCTCTTTAGTGGATTTGGCGGTGGTTTTCCTCCTCTTAGTGGCGGGTGAACGATTTGTCGGGAGATTGTCTTGACTTCTCAGGAACCTTTTGTTGAGGTGGGTGTTCCAGTAATTCTTTATCTCGTTATCGGTTCGGCCAGGGAGCCTACCGGCAATGAGAGACCAGCGGTTGCCGAGAAGGGAGTGCAATCTGATGATCAGATCGTCCTCGTCCGGAGTTATGTTGCCCCTCTTGATGTCGGGTCTCAGATAATTCATCCATCTAAGTCGGCAACTCTTTCCGCACCTCAGAAGCCCTTCATGCATTTTGTAACGCCCATGATTTTCAGTAAGCATGAATACAGCCTTACGAAGTGAATTATTTGAGGACTGTCGTGGCACGCTTTGAGTAATAAATAAATCTTTAAAGGGGTGTTCGTGGATGTATCTTATCTCGAATCACCAGTCCTTTTGGCTTTTGAATAAAAGTTCATTATAACCACTCAGGCATAGAGAAATTCCATTTCAATTTTGAATATAGGACAAGAAATTAATGAAGGCAATTAAGGGCTTCAAACTACGTGGGCAATTTAGTAGCCAAAGCTGAGTAATGAGGAATTACCAGCTTTCTTAGGGAGGGATCTCCAGTGGCCTTCACCATGTGCTTGAATATAGTTAACAAGCAATGAGTCTTCTCTCGGAGTCCAAGGACCCCGGTGCAATCCGACCTTCGCACAGCAAGGAGCCCTCCCCATCCCCGTCTCTCCTCTCTCTCTCAAAAATGGGTCTGGGTCAACCGCGACAAGATGTCAGCGACTCAGCAGGGCACATCCAATCGCAGCGAGAGGCATGAGCATGATCGGCGCACTCTTTTCGAGCGCGAATCAACAGAGATCTGCTGGCCTTTTTAAGTTTACGGACCGCCTTGCGAAAAGATTAGATGGTACGTTGGTTCCTATAAAGGAACGGCGGGAAGACAGCTTACTAATAATTGCCAATAGGGGGAAAAGAGAGGCTCGGGGAGGTGCATCGAGTATTGATGGTGGGTCTAGCTATAAAGTTGAGGTGATTTATAGAGCCACCAGGAAGATATAAATATGTTGGCCAAGCTGCGTCCAACAGTGCGCAGTCTGCACGCAAGATTCACGAACAAACGCAGCGAACCTTCTCGCTATCTGCCCTTCTCTCTCCGTCACGTGCTTCTGTATTAAGTCGTGCATGGGAAGCACAGTGCGTGATTCCAAGCTACCTCGCACCCCCCCTAAATTGGAGCTGGGCCGATCGAGTTCCAAAAGATCAGGGCCAGTCGGAAATTATCTTTTTTGAGAAATGTCAGACGGGTCAGCCAATGAGGAACCGGGAGGCACGACAACACACCACAACAGGCAAGCTCGAGTTCATACAAAGGGCTCGCGAGATTAATTAAAAAACCGTGATGCGCCGCTAATCGAGATCTTCAAAGACAACATTATCATAAGATCCTCCCAATTGGAGCTTTCTAGAGTTCGTCAATGCACCTTATCCTGCGATGATGGCGGAATCCCTCCTTTCTTTCTAGGTGCATGTATGCTTTGCTCGACAGTTCTATTGCTCCGTTTGTAAAATAACATGTGGAAAATAACAGCTCAGTTTCCATGCCGGCAGATTTCTAAAAAAGTGGGTAAGTATTAAGAAAAAACACGATCGGTATAAAAGCTACCGGTCACCCGATTTCCCCCCCATAAACTTCAGATAAACTACCGAGACTTTTCTCAAATTATAAATTTCTTTGACGGTTTACAAGTAATCAATTTTTTCATTTTCTTTTACTGCCTTCTGTTTGTTTTCTTATCAACGTCTTAAATTTATCAACTTTCATGAGAGTTCACTAATCTTAATTTAAGTGACTCACCAAATTTTTTTCTTCTAAATTCTAACCACTTTTGGTTATTAACTCTCATTTCAATTACTTACCGTTTATTTATTCTTTGACCATTCTATTGTTCCATTCCCCAAATAACGTTTTTTTTTTGGGTACCGGTAGAATTCTGAAAGAATTTATAAATACCAAAATGCGGTTGGTAAGAAAGTTTCCGATCACATGATTTCTTGGTAACATGTTGATATCCTATCGAGACTTTTATGAAATCATCTACTCTTTTTGATAGTTTACAAGATCAACTTTTTTTTTTATCTTTTGGTATTTTTACCAATGTCTTGAATTTACCAACTCTTATAAGATTCAATGTACTTTATTTGATTGTTTTCATCAAATTTTACTTTTTTTTATAAAAATTCTAACCAGTATTGGTTACCAACTCCCGTTTGAGAGTTTCTGGTGTGATCCAATCAATGGCAGAGAATCTAACTCAACTCTCTTCCTTTCCGTCTTTAAACCCACCGCCCTATACTGCGAAATGAGTTTGTTTCATAATAAGTTGTAAAAGAACTAGAATGAACACCATTTGGAGCTATGTTTGAAAGAAAGTAGATTAATGTAGGTACGCTTAGCGCTTGGTAGGTCAGGAGCAAAGGTTGTAGTATAGTTGTTCCAAATTACTTACCAACATTTTTCTTTTTTATTATCAATTACCAACTTCTTTTTTGTCTCTCCTACAGATGCCTTCATTTTATCAACTCTTGTATGATTTACCAACCTTTATTTTTGTGACTTACCGATTTTCCTGCTATCGTTACCACCAATTTTGATTTATTAAGCCTTAATTTTATCAACTCTTGTACGATTTACGAACCTTTACTTCCGTGACTTACTGATTTTTCTCCTATTGATTACCAATCAATTTGATTTATCAAGTCTCATTTGAGTTGCTTTATCAAAATTTCTTTGTTTTTTCTATTGAGTTACGAACTTTGATTTGACCTACTCACATACCAAATAGATATTAATGACTAAATCAAATGAGAGTTGGTAACACAAAACTAGCTGATAACTTTATCAGAAAAATTAATAAATCGTTAAATTAAAGCTAGCAATTTTACATAAGAGTTGGTAAATTTAATTTATATCTAAAAAAGGGAAATAAAATTTGATAACAAATAAGATGTTTGGTAATTAAAAGAAAAATCGAGTCGGTAGCAACTCGGATGAGAGCTAATAACACAAAACTAGTTGGTAACTTAATTGGAGAAAATGAGTGAGTTGCACTTATTATTAAGGTTAGTAATCACTAAAAAAAATTGGTAAATTCGAGGTGCTGCTAAGAAATGTAGATAAAAATCTGTCAATGACAAGAACAGTTGGCAAACAAGAAGTTTTGAGTAAAGATCCACAATCAAACAAAGGATTTCTAAATAGCAGCCACATTATTTATGATTTCTATCTATAAGTGTCAACATCTAAATTTTTGCTTAAAGATAATTTGTTGTTTTCCCACAAAAGTGAAAATTCATTTTATTAAAGGTCAAGTTGTTGGATTTTGAATTACTCAAAATGGGCAGAGCATTCGGTTCATGAATGGGGGCAGAGGGCAAGAGATTATCCGAACAAGATTAAAAAAATGAGAGGCAAAGCAAGGAGGGAGGGCACGCAAAATAAGGAAAGGAAAGGAGATGGGCGCGCAAGAAAGCAGGTAGAGCGGAGGATGATACGCAGGAAGTGGGCAGATTCATTTAGAAAGAACTGCAGATTTTATTGCACCGTTGCTGCTTCGTAAATCGTTGCTCTTCGCCCCTTCATCATCATCAGTCAGTCAATCACGTCGGATCATCTGGTGTCGGGACCGCAGAATGCAAGGCTGTAATTTGTGGCGGTGTGGGGAAAGTGGAAGGGCCCGATTTCGGGTATTTGTTCACGTTCATTCCGGAAAGCAGGCGTCGTTTTTCGAACCGATCTGATCACTCGTGTTGGGTAAATCATGGTTCAGATCGTTGGAGTCATTGGTTCTAGAGACTTTAACTCTCTTCGGTCTCTACGTTTTGTTAGACGGGAGATTTTTGTCCTTTGGAAGTTGCGACAGAGGCGTCGCCTAGGTCGCGATCGGCGGACCGCCTTGGAATGTGCCGCTCCCAGGCCGGTATTGGCCGACGCGGCCGGCGGGGGTCGGGGATAGGCGCCTCTGCTCTGCCCCCTCGTCCTTTGTCATCCTATTTGGCATGTATGATGGCGATAGCTTATGGTGAAGCGAATGAGGGACCCTGATCCGGTGCAAAGTGGAATCGCACGTCATGATTTCATATTAAGAAAAGAAGAAGAAGGGAATCTTCATGTTTGCATAACGAGGTATCATTTAGTATTTGAATATTATTGCAAATTTAGATATGATTTTCATTTTCTCTTGGGGGTAGATTTCATGATTAGAAATTCCATCCATATTTTGTCTGGACTGGCATGCTTATTTTATACACCACTTATGAGGGTCTTGCCCCATGACATAATAACAATGTCGAGTATATTCTTTGCCCGACTCACATTAGATTTTAATTACCATACCTTAACTGTACATTGATTTTCGGATTTTCACTTTTTTCGTTTGGCTGGTGATTATATATATGTAATTTATTATGTTGTGCTCAACTATAAAATGTACCATGGGATTCATAACTAGATAAGGCTGTACGACATAATTAACAAAGCAAGTTTAGGTACTGAAAAGGTGTTAATTAGACAATTAGCATAATCAAATCTCCAGACCCGAATGCCTAGTTTGTGGAAGTAAGCGACCTCTTGTGCTTTACCTGGCTCCTAACCGGCCTCCAAAAAAGTTAATAGCGACTCCTAAAGTAGAAACGATTTCCATAATCAATTGAAGAAACTAATTTGCAATCAAAAGGGTTTGGAAAAACACGCGCCAGCGCGAGCAATGCCTCGCATTCGTGCCCGCTTGATAATCCGTCAAACCTCCTCAAGTTCACCTCGAAAGGGTTGCAACAATAAGACATTCATAAGACATTGTTTTTTCTCATTACACGTAACATTTAAACATAAAGATAAAAAAAAAAAAAGTTGATGTACTTTTCGTTTGTAGTTGGCATAATGCAGCCACTGAGAATGGCATCCTTTGTTTTTTTTTTTTAATATTAAAATATTAAAATAATAAATCAAACCTTTATCAAATAACTTTTAGAACAGTTGAATATGATTCTATGAAATCTTAGATGGTATCAAAGCTAGAGGTCACGCTTAATACTAGGCAAAAAGACCGGATTAAACATAAGAGAAAGCGTTAGAATATTTAAATAATAAATAAAGCTTTCATCTCACATTATAAATTTTTTGAACAGTTGGCTGTAAACTTATAAAATTTCACTTTTTAGAAGCATCTTTCTGTTTTTTTTTTTTTTTGGTCAAATAGAAGCATCTCTTGTTTAGGGAGCAGCTTGCGTGCATTTTTATTATATATTTTTAGGTCCGAGGATTATATGTATTGAATAAGTAGTCTCTCGATTTAGCCCTCGTGGTATGACCCTTCCCGTAGTTGTCGCAATTAACAAAATAACTTCTACACCTGCTTCGGCGGACTACGATTTAGTCTGGAAGTGGCGAAATGGACCAGCAGCTCGGTTTTCCACTTATATTTGTTAGATCGAATTTAAAAATGCAAAAATTATCTAATCAATTCTAAACATGTTGTACATATGCCAATAAGTTCTATACTTTTTGGTTTCACTGGTTTAGTCCTAAATCTTTGTGTGTAATTCTAATGTAACTTTTTCGATCAACTTTTGTCGTAGTAGCTGATGTGGCGATGTGCCAGATAGGATGGCTGGTCATAACTTGATTGCCACGTTAGCTATTCCGACGAAAATTGACCGAAGGATTATATTGAAATTTCGAGCAAAAGTTTAGAATTGAATTGACAAAATTAGAAAGTTTTAAATTGAATTAACATCTTTATAATATGTTTATGATTGATAGGTTAATTTTCCCGATTTAAAATGGGTGACACCGATTTTATGCATGGGATAAAATCAGTTATAAGGAACGAAAATTAACTAATAATGGGCACCCACGTTTTTTCGGCATTTGCGATGTCAATCATTAAAATGAAAATTTATTCCTTTTTTCTCTTTTTTCTACCATAATTAAAGAGTATATATAATATTATAATTTATCTAAGTTTGCATTTCTTTTTTGCGTCAGACAAAGTGATTGGACCAAAAAGAAATCTAAAGGAAGAGCGGTCCATCTAAAACACACTTTGATTCCAATCACGATTTAGATTCTAGTGAAACATAAATTATAGTCAATATGTAGCGAAGTAGGTACGATATCTATGTTCATATGTCGATTGTGTAGCTCTATATATTCAATATACGTAGTTCATTTTACTATCCATTTATATGAGCCTTACCATGCCAATGATGTAATAGACTTATTATTATTTGGACGGGACATGGAGGAGGACTTCTTATTTGATCATTTTTTCGTGTTTAATTTATTTTTAAATGGTTAGTTTTGTTTTTCAGCACGTCATTTTTTACATTTAAGGAAAAAGAATTGTTAAAAAATTGGAGCTTGAATTGGATTGAGTATGGATTTGATTTGAATAGGTTTTTTTTTTTTTTTTTTTTTTTGTTAGTCCTACTTTATACTTATTCTAACGCTTACTCTCAGATTTTTGCCCTGTCTCCTTGCAGGGCGTGAGGGTCAAAATCCACTCTTGAAACTACAGCGTTCCCACCCCAACCCCCTGAGAAGGTGGGGATTCGAACCCCTCACCTTCCCCTTCCAAGTTGGAAGGGTAAAAAAAAAAAAAAAAGAGTAGTCGGTAGGGATCAAATAGGTAAATTCGGATCGAATTTGATTTCCGAGCACCCAATCATGACTTGACTCGACCCGCCCGACCTCCTCTTTCTTGATTTGTCTTTCGCTGAGTCGCTTTAATCAAAATGTCCTTGTGCCCCCCACGAGAAAACAAAAGCAGAGGAGAGACCCCAAAGCTTCATGGCTTTGCGGCCGTTTGTCCGATACTTATTCCCTTCCCATCATCAATCACTATCAGTTACCATATATGGTGGATCGCGAGTTTAGGTTATGGAGAACAGTGTTTTCAAATCAATTCATTTACAAATGCTCCCGCGAATCACGGTGGCTCCTTAAACAATTGATAAAGAAAAACTTCACAATTTTTAATGTGGTGGACTTCACTCACGCTAGACCTACTAGTAAGTAGGTCAGGTAAAAAATGATTTGATCCAAATAGACCGATTTAACTCATTTCCATGCAATGGAAATTTAGAGACCCGACTCAACGCGTATTATTAAAACTCTTCCTTGTTTAACCGAATTTAGAAAAATTTCTATCCAAATTGAGGTAAGAGTGCGAAGCGAGTGAATGTGAGATTGAAAGAGGGCGAGAGAGAATGAAGAGAAAGTCATAAAATTGTGGTAGATTTAAGTAAGTTGTAGACCCGTTTATGATCCAATTATAACCCATTTAACACTTATATTATATTTAAATACATTTATGACCCATTTACTGAATATAACTAACTTATATAAAGCTCAACCTATTATTATATACAAGTTAAGAAATATACTTATAACTTATTTTGACAGATTTAACTCGCGTCATATGTAATTCACACTTTGAAATTCAAACAAGGTTCCATATTTGAGTACTGTTAATCAGTGGTTCGAGACATTCATTAATAAAACCCGTTCAATGCAAAATATAATGTTCCATGTACTTGCAGGTAAGTTGAATGGTTGGTCATCCTCAAACCCGACCATGTGAATTTGATGGATTTGCATACGAGAGATGGTAAAAGGACCAGACAGACCGTCGGATGCCCACGATTATTTCCTTTGCAACTAATTAAAACACCTTAGGTGCTATCGATGTACAAAGTACAACTGTTGTAACGCTAGAAGTACAGAATCAAATGAGAAGTACCATACACGACGCACCGAGAGGCTTGGGTTCACACTACTTTCAAATTTTAAACACGGCAACGCATCGACTTCTTGGGTCGACGAAAATAATCTGAAGAAGACAAATTGATTAAAATCACATAGGTGAATCACAAGATCATCTGTACTAATCAAAATGATGTTGTTTTATTTGCCGTTCTTATATGATCTTTATCTCCTCTCTCATGCTTATTAATGTGCTTGAGCTGATTTTTGTGAAGGGTTTTTTTTGCAATGAGTTTGAATCTTGTTGATAATTTTTGTTATTTAACATATCACAAAGCTAAATTATAAGCATAAAAGGATCATAACTTTAACCAAAAGATTTCCACTCAAGAAAGAATTTAGATCAGAGTTATTGTGTATGATAGGGAGATAAGAGATTGAACTTCAGAGCGAGATTGTAAATATATGCTTTAACCATCATAGATTTATTATCATTATTATCATCTCAGAATAGAATTTCAATGCAAAAGATTTAAAAATACTCAAATTTTAAAAAGGGTCCTCATAATAAATAAATAAATAAATAAATCTGTAAAGCTTCTCTTATTCGAGCACAGAAGAAGAGGAAATAACTGTTAAGGAAAGATGGATAATCATCCCGAGATTGATTGATCCATAGTGATGTTATGTTTTTCCTCTTTCGCCAATTTCGCGAGGGTTATTTTGGATCATTTAAATTTTAAGGGTGTATCTATAGCTCTTCGTGATATTACAATAAATTTGTCTTCCATAATGGTCAACATGTGTATCCGTAACAAAATAACTACTACACCTCACTTCGGTAGACTTCGTTCTTGTCTAGATGTGGCGAAATGGATCGAAAAAACTCATTTTTTCCACTCATATTTGTCTGGCTGGGTTTAAAATGGATCACTTCGATTTTATAGATGGGTCAAAATAAATTATATGAAAACAAATACCAATTTTTTTTTTGGGTCGATTCTATACTAATCCTACTCTAACACTCACTCTCAGACTTGTGCCCTGCCTCTTTGCATGATATGGGAGTCGAAATCCACTCCTGAAATGAAATCGTCCCCACCCCAATCCCCCCCTGAGAAGATGGGGATTTGAACCTCCAACCTCCCCCTTCCAAGATGGAAGGGTGGCCACTGGGGCGAACCCCAGTGGTTACAAATACCAATTAAAAATGAATCTATATGGATATGACTCAGACTCGTCTTATTAGTTAGCTACATTGAACTTGTCTAGACTGTACCGCAGTTCACCTAGTGAGGATTTGATTTTATTTTGTTGAAAGAACTTCCTAGAATATTAGGGATAAGAGATTAATAATCTTTCAATTAGCACACGCTATTTTTCGGCATTTGTAATGTCAATAATTAAACGAAATTTATTCCCGTTTTTGTTTTTGTTTTTCTACTTCCATAATTAAAGTGCATATACTCTAAACGTACAATGTAAGGGGAAATTTAAGTTTAATTTTTCACTTTTGCATCTTTTTGCTTCGTCAAACAATTGATCGGACCAAAAGTTAGACGTCTAAATGAAGGGTGGTCCGTCTAAGATACACTTGATTGTGTTTATTTCATTGAAAATTCAAGATTTGAAAAAAAAAATTCCAAAAGATAATCACTTGCATCGCTTACAAAAATAAATTAATGAAAAATATTTTCATCACCCATGAAAATAATTAGTCATAAATTATTATTAATAATGAAAGTTTTTTCTATTGACTAATTTTTCTAAGCGATATAACCAATTATTTTTCCGAAATATGTTTTTACATTTTGAATTTTCCGTGAAATAAACACACCAATGAAACATACATTTTGATCGATCTGCAATGAAGTGGATTTGGTATCTATGTTCTTATTGATTATGCCGATCCTCTAGTTGTATATTTTGTATATCCAGTTAGTTTTCCTTGCTATTTATATGGGCTTTTTCATGCTAAATACGTACCCGACTTCTTGCTATTTCGACGGGATCCCATGGAGTTACAGTCCATTGTTTCTTATTTGCTATTTTTTATTCATGATTAATTTGTTTTTAGTTTTTTTTTCCAGTATGCCATTTTGTATATTTAATGAGATAATTTGCTAAGAATTGGAGTGTGGGTTGAGAAGGAAATTGGTTGGAATCAGGGAGGATTAGGTCGAGAATGGATCGTTAATATTATACTACGTAAAAATGGATGAAAGACCGAGTTAAAATGAGTTAATTCGCCCTCGAACCGATCCCGACTCGGGCCCACCCGCTCGAGTGGTCCGGTTTCGCCTCCATTTTTTCTTTTTCTTTTTGGTCGGAGGTTTTGTCTCCATTTGCCCCGAAAGAAAACGAAAGTAGAGGAGAGGCACCATAGCTTCCTGTCAATCATTATCAAATTTACAATATATGGCCGACCATTAGTTTAGGTTAAGGAGATAAATTATTTTAACCAACCTTTCTAATTAAATGGAGTGGAATTTATTAACAGATGCCTCGCTGTCACTTATTAAACAATCAATGTGGAAAACTTTATCGTTTTAAATACACATGATTCCACTCTTATTATATGTTATTCCTACTTTGATATTTGAACCGTCTCTTATTAAATATGGTTAATCAGTACCTTCAAGATACTTATTCATAAGATTCGTCCAATGTGAATATGTCAAAACACGTGGTCCAAGTTGAGTGCCGGTTATTACTAAACTTTTTGGATCCATCCAAACCTAAAAGCTTAAGATATTATGTTGGACGAGGCTACACCCCTACTTAGTTAGACTAGGACGGACACTTAAGAGCCTCTTTAATCAGGATGGACATGAGATGTACAATGCATGATAAATAGACAGGCCTTAACCGATAAGAATACGTTAGGTACGACCAATGTACAAGTGTTAGAGCCTCTTTAATCAGGTCGGACATGAGATGTACAATGCATGATAAATAGACAGGCCTTAACCGATAAGAATACCTTAGGTACGACCGATGTACAAGTGTTATAACAAGTATGAGCATAGTCGCATGAGAAGTACAATGCGTAACAAATAGATAGACATTCTTAGAATTAGGTACTACACTCGGAGCTTTAATATGGTGCCTTTTTTTTTCTTCCCTCATTTCCCTGGAAGGGGAAAAAAAAAGAACAACTTCGAGATTATGTTAACAATGGGTTCACAACTACTAGGATTCGCCCTAGTGGCCACCCTTCCAACATGGAAGGGGGAGGTGAGGTTCAAATCCCCACCTTCTCGAGGGGGATGGGGTGGGGACGCGTAAGTTTGAAGAGTGGGTTTCGATTCCCACGCCCGAAGAGGTAGGGTAAAAGTCCGAGTGAGTGTAGAATAGGAATAGAGTAGGATGACCAAAAAAAAAAAAAAAAAAAAAAAAAAACACAATGGGTTCACGCTACTTCCATTTTTAGAATGATTATAGCACATTTTAACTTATTGAGTCGACCGAAATAATCTTGAGAAAACTAATCGATTAAAACCGGTGAATGGAAAAGCTGCACATCATCATGAAAATGCAAGATCATTTGTATCGATCAAAACAATGTTGTTTTATTCACCGCTTTCTTTTATTTTCCGTTCACTTTTATACAAACTTTATATCTTCTCTTTACACTTGTTAATGTGCTTAAGCTGAATTCTATGAAGGATTTTTGCAATGAGTTTGACTCTTGTTGATAATCCTTGTTAATTAACATATTTTAGAAAGCTAAATTATAAGTATAAAGAGTTTACAACATTAACCATCTTTCCATTGTATATGACATCATAACTTTATTGGTGAGTGAGATTAAACTTTAGGGAGAGATTGTAAATTGATATTCTAAAACATCATAACCTTATAAACATTCTTTTAAAATAGAATTCGAATAATTAGGTTTATTAAAATACTCTAATTTTAGAGGATTCTCGTCAAAAGTACAATGAATCTGCGGGTGAGCAATTTTTAAATTAGGTTGGTCCAACCCTGGCAGTTGGAAACCTACTTGCACAGGGTTGGTTCTCATAAATCCTGGAACTGACTTTGGATTGAACTTATTGGTCCAATCTGATTCCAAGATTAGTCTAGGGAATTGGCCGATTTTTTCTTCTTCTTTTTAATTTAATTTTTTTTTTTGTTTTTCTTGAAAGGATAAATTTACTTTTACAAAGTATATATCCATCGACACACAGTATTTAGAACAATGATACTTAGCAACAAAATGATGAGAAGTAAAACAATAGTAAAGACAAATAGAATTCTAAAGCAACAAGGAATTATTCAACTCAGTCAAGCAAAATAAAAGTTAGAGTAGCAATAGAATTCTTCACCTGCTAGAAGCAACAACTCATAGAAAGATGAACATGTGAAAAAAAATTATAAAACATGAAGAGATTTAGGACTCGATTTTTTTTATTTATGATTGAATTGGAAAAAGTGCAATAAGTTTAGAATTTTTTGGACAATTTTCTCAAAGTTCAAAACACGCAACATGAAACATGAATTGTAGAACTTCATTCCTCATTCATCCATAAAGATTGCTCCAAACTCTAGTCACCTGGAAACAAAACAAACGACAAACATAGTTAAAGTGGGGTCAGTCCAAGATCAGTCTAAGGTGTGTCCGCTAATTCGGTTTAGCACCCCGATTGATGTCTAACCTAGATTGATGCTTACCCTTAAATGAATTTGTTTTTCCTCTTTCCTCAATTTTACCACGAATGAAGTCGCCATGAGGGCTATTTCGAACAATTCGAACTTCATCGTATGTCTATAAAGCTATTCGACGGTGGAAATGACTCGAGCCTAGCATCGTTACCTAACTTCTTGCTCCCAAAAAGGGGGATCTATGACCGGTATTTGGGCCCAACTCCTCTCTCCAAATCGCCCCTGGACGGATCACTCACCTTCAACGAGCCTCAGAACTCGGCTTCGTTAACGTTGCTGTCGACCCGAAACCGTGGTGGGCTGATGAGAAAGGCCCAGGATGTCCGAAACGGTCGTGGCGTCCTTTCCCTTCCTCGATGGGCGGGGCGCCCGTTCGGTAATTCGTTATTCGTTACGTCCTCAATGGTGGGAACCGGAAGGTGCAGCCTGCAGAGCAACAAAATGGCAACCGAGTAACCGCAGGATCGACCGCACAAGTGGTGGCCATCCCTTCGCTGGCGCGCGCTCACCTTCCTGCCTCCCCGAGAATGGCGTTCATATAACCTCGGCTCTCGCTCTCCTTTTCTTTCCTCCCCTTTTCTTTTCCTTTTCCCACCTCGGATCCTCCTCGTATCCCATTGCTCTGGAACGTCAACGTTCTTGTTTTTCTCTTTTCTCGCTGGTGGGGACGGGCGGGTTTGAATCAGCTCGAAGAACGAATGATGGGTTTTGGTTTTGGTTGTGGTCTGGGTTTGGTGTGAGAATATGGTGGGTTTGGGTGGCGCGGCAAGTGGGCTTCTGCGCACGTCGAGCTCATCGTTGCCTCCTCCTTCCCTCCTCCTCCTCCTCCTTCACCCTCACCTTGGACAGCAGCAACAGCAATCTCACGTTGCTCTCGGATGCCGACCCCGATCCTCGGGATCAGCATTCTCCTCTTTACCGAAGGGCCACCATCCATTCTGCCGCAGCCATTGTTCCGTTCCTCGTGGGGTCTATCAACGGCGACTGCCCGTCTGAGCCGTCGCCGTCTCTCAATCCCCAGATTCACAGCCTGCTTCTTCCTCGGGTTCCTGGTTTCCGTGTGGTTCTTGGCCAGAATGAGTTCCTTTGCCGTCCTTCCTGCCAGTGACGCCAGCTCGTTAAGGGGTGGCGGCGATGATTCCGACTCTGACTACGTCGAGAAGGATCCTGCTGGGCGCTATGTTCGGGTATGTCTGCGCCTTTGATAAATGACACCTGAGTTCTATCCATTTCATGGAATGACACTGAAGTTGGATTAGCAACTATGATCAAATGCTTGATTTCAATAGGTATTACATTGTATACTCAATTGTGTATTAGTACTGGTGAGCATCCGCCTATGAATGCAAAAATTACGGTGTTATAGGTGTTTGAGCTTCCTTAATTGATCTGCAGCATCAAGCAACATCAAAGTATGTTGTGGACATGGCACATCACATTCTACAACAGCTTTTGCTTCTTGTACCGAATGTTCAAGCTCGTGATCCTGGCTTTTGTCTACTAAAGTTGTCTTGGATGGTTGTCAAGTTTTGACTGTTGTTATGTTAGCACTTTATGCATGCTTCAGAAGTACTTTCGTGGAGCAAAACTAGGTTGAATACATTATGCAATAGGAACTGCAAAAGTTGTTTTATCATCCTCCTTCTCCAGCTATTGTTATCGGTGTTTTCTTTCCTTCTGTCACAGTATAGCGAGATCTTGGGCAAGGGCGCTTTCAAGACTGTGTATGATCTCTCGTTCCCCTCACTCTCCTATTGAAGTTTGAAACTGTTTTTATTAAGCAGCTCTTGCAATATCCATGTGGAGATGAGAGAATTTTCTTAACACCAGGAAATCTTCTGCCTCAGATATAAGGCATTTGACGAAGTTGAAGGAATAGAAGTTGCATGGAACCAAGTCAAAATTGATGATGTCTTGCAGTCACCAGAAGATCTGGAAAAACTCTATGTGGAGGTTCATTTGCTGAAATTGTCGAAGCATGAAAATATCCTGAAGTTTTACGATTCCTGGGTGGATGACAAGAGGAAAACTATTAACATGATTACTGAACTCTTCACATCAGGAAGCTTGCGGCAGTATGTTCTCTTGAGTTTCTTGTCCATTTTACTCACATTGTTTGGTTTATTTATTTATTAATTTTTATTTCATAAAATTTTATTTCTTCTTATTCAAGACTTTCCTCTGAACAGTCACTCCAGGTCAGATTTATGAACTTAATCAGAGTAATCATGCCATTTTTGGCTGTCAGGTATCGCAAGAAGCATAAAAATGTGGACATGAAGGCAATAAAAAATTGGGCAAGGCAGATTCTTCAAGGTCTGGCCTACCTACATAGTCAAAACCCTCCAATCATTCACAGAGATCTGAAGTGTGACAATATTTTTGTAAATGGAAATCATGGAGAAGTTAAAATTGGAGATCTTGGGTTAGCAACTGTTATGCAGCAACCAACAGCTCGGAGTGTTATAGGTGAGAGACTAGTTCGTCTGCTTTGAGATAGTAGATTTGATGAACTTTTATAGTTTTTATGTATTTTCTGCAGGAACTCCTGAGTTTATGGCACCAGAGCTTTATGAAGAGAACTATAACGAACTTGTTGACGTATACTCTTTTGGGATGTGCATGTTGGAGATGGTTACTTGTGAATATCCCTACAGTGAATGCATAAATGCAGCTCAGATATATAAGAAAGTTACCTCGGTAAAGTCGCCAATAATCATTTAATGCTCTGTCATCTTTAAAAGTTCCAGTTAATCTCTTTCTGTTGGAGCGTCTAGTTTTACTTTTGTGCTTTGCTGCAGGGGGTAAAACCTGCTTCTCTTAGTAAGGTGAGTGATCCTCAAATTAGGGAGTTCATTCGGAAATGCCTCGTTCCAGCAAGCGATAGGCTTTCTGCAAAGGAGCTTCTGACTGACACCTTCCTTCAAACTGAGAATCCAAAGGAATTGATTCGTGATCCTTTGTCATTGCCTAATTTAAGCCCCAGGTCATTAAATTTGTCAGGTCCTCTATCCATGGATGTTGACACTGACTATAAGCAGCTGTCCTTAAGCACCTGTAGTAGAAGCAACAAGGAGAACCTGCATTGCCCCGTTCTAGAATTTCAGAGGACGAATAACAATAATGAGTTCAGGCTGAAAGGAATGAAAAATGAAGACAACACTGTTTCATTGACCTTGCGTATTGCTGACTCAGCTGGTTAGTTTATATGCATTCTGACTGTTCTCTCTTCTTCCCTTGAAGTATCTCTTCAACCTTGACCGTGGTAACATTTGCAAGGTAATAACATGTAATTGGCTGCTCTCTCTCTCAGGTCGAGTCAGAAACATACATTTCCTCTTTTACCTTGAAAGTGATACTGCACTCTCGGTGGCGGCGGAGATGGTTGAACATTTGGAGTTGGCAGATCATGATGTCACCTTCATTGCTGAGTTTATTGACTTTCTAATAATTAGACTTCTACCTGGTTGGAAGCCCTCCTCCAATTATATGTCGCATGGAGTGGGGGTACCCAGAATTTCCTCAGTTCATGGGAAAGACAAAGTCTCAGAAGGTAGCCTGTCGGTTTCAATACTAACGAGCGTGCCTGCTGAACTAGTGAATAAGCAAGACGATGGTCTTATTTTAGATGCAGGTCTGCCGGATGTTAGGCTGCAAGGCATTCAGGGTGACTCTTATGATAGCATTGGCAGAACCATTTACGACAATGGCTATTATTCGTCTCAGCACCTGGCTAATTTGGGAGATCAAGATTCAGGGGCATCGGTTGCTTCAGAGATACTAGAACATAAACATGATGAAGCAGCTGAATTTGTAGATTGTACCATGGACGGATTATGCAATGGCTCGAGTGGGTATGCCTCCGAGGATTTTGGGGATTCACATTATGAGGATTGCAGATTGTCTGAGAATGATATTAGAGCAGGAGACTGTTTCCAAATGAACAACTTTCCGAGGAACTCAACATCATCCTTTGCCGATTTGAGTGGAATATCTAACGTCATGAGCCTCACAAGCAGCTGTTCTTCGTTATCATTTGCAGAGAAAGATATGGATCTTGAGCTGAAGTTGGAACTAGATGCAATTGAAGCACAATATCAGCATTGGTTTCTTGAACTTTCAAGAATGAGAGAGGAAGCTTTGGAGGCCACCAAGAAGAGATGGGTGACAAAGAGAAAGCTAACTATTCATTAATAATAACACCTGCTGCGATTTTCCTAGGCTGATCAATACATCTGTACACTTTGGGTTCTCCTGTCGAGTAACTTGCCACCGTTTCTTTTCTTCTCACTTTTACAAGATCTTATCATATGAGCTATAATCCCCGAACAATATGTTAGATGCGGTTTGTCCTGCCCAACTCTTTGCAGCTCTTATCGGCAAGCATAATTATATTTTAATATGGTCGCCTCTCTTCAGTCTATGCAGGAGCAATGAGTATGATCCGGCGTAAAAGTCATCATTTCTTTTTCTAATATGTAACCCTTGCAAAGAATGAAAGCAAGAGAGAGACCCTTCTTTCGCTACTTAATATCAGGTCATACCACTGAATGCTGAGCTCACTATTTTCATGTTTCTCTGGCTATAACAAAGACAAGAATCTACATGGTCATGTCCTAAGCAATAAATCAGCATACGGACCGTGCCAATACATCCTTCTATCATACTAGGAAGCCGCCATTCATCCTAATGTTGGTATGCTCTGGTTTGCCATGGTGTTTCATAGGGAAGACAAGACTTCAGGAGTTACTAACCCAAATGCGTAATCACATGTTGAAGTTTTGTGTGGACTAACTTTTGCCAGGCCTCATGGGTTAGACCTGTTTTCCCCACCTCCCTTTTGAAATGAGAAAATTTCAATGAATAAACCGATCAAAATAAGATGATGACAGCGCGAGCGACTCACGCCTCTCCGTTTTGTTTGGGCGTGAATTATTAAATTGGACGGCAGATGTCATTTGGAAAAGAACAGAAGGAAGAATAAGCATTTTAGAAGCAACCAACGGGATGGTGATGGAGAGAAAGGAAGCTTCTCAGAAGCTGCAGCCCCGGACAAATTAAGCTATCTTTCTGGCCTGACCTTGGAGATCCTGAATTCCCTCCCATCCAGACGGTAGGCACTTTCCTCGAAGTCCTTCCCCGCGAGAGAATAAAGGGCATAAGGAACAGGTTCTTTCTAGGTTAGGTCTTATCACCGATATGAATTTCCCAATATGGGTGGCTTGTATGGTGGACACCTAAGTCCTGTTCCAGTTGACAACTTCAAATCGCTCCGGATCCCATCCCTTCCACCCTGCCTATATTATCCAAGAAAAACCCATCACAGTTTCCACCCCATCAAGAACTCCTTCCCTTTCACATGACCCATCTGCTAAGATTTGCCATCACAGGCGCTTCTTTCGCATCTCAAAAGCTCGCCCATCTTACCGATCAGGCTCGTGAGTTGTAGCTTCGAGAGAGGAAAGTGACCGTTCCAAAGAAATGGCAGCCACCAACAACGACCGGGAGTTTGAGGACATGTTGCCGGTGATGGCAGAGAAGCTCGATGTGGAGACTTTCGTGTCGGAGTTGTGTGGGGGATTCAGGCTCTTGGCGGAACCCGGAAGTGGTTTGATAACATCAGAGAGCCTGAGAAAGAATTCAGCCCTTCTAGGAATGGAGGGAATGAGCGTAGAAGACTCCGAGGCGATGGTGAAAGAGGGAGATCTCGACGGGGACGGTGCCCTTAACCAAACAGAGTTTTGCATCCTGATGGTGAGGCTCAGCCCTGGAATGATGCAAGATGCAGAGGGTTGGCTTCAGAAGGCCCTTGATGAGGAGCTCGCCAAAGCTTCCGGTCAGACTCGTGTTCCTCCGACGAGTTCAGAAGAATTTTCCAATCACTAAGCGGTGCCCCGCCTGCGTTTACATTTAAACCAGTTTGTAACAAAGGCGATGGTCGTGCATGGTCCCTCCAGTGGAATTAGTAGGAACGAGTCTAGGACTATGTGAACCACACGTCGACTTTTCATGTTCCTGCATCTACTACATCTATTGACAATGGCCAAAAGCCAGTTGCAGCTCATCTGTTTCATTGGTTACATTCCCATCGTATGAATGGGCATTATACCATACATATCTACTTCAGAATCATTAGACACCGCATCTGCCCATCTTCTTCAAAATCTGTCAGGCAGTAAAATCCATCATGCTACCCCTTGCGTAGCTCCGAAAGATTACACAAAGTGACCCGCCCAAAACGAACAACCAGGTTGTCGCAAACTCCACATGTACATCATTATGCACGATAAGCAGCATTTTCTTCCAACTTGCAAATGTTCTAATAAACAGAAAGTGTTTTTGCACATTAATTCCCGACTTTAGACTGCTAGCAGCTCTTTCAAGTACAAAATTGGGCCCAAAAATAGGCTCCTACATTCTTGACTATGCCTACGTTCATGACTATGAAGCTCATAACAAAAATGGAACATTTAATGGGACACCAAGAATGTGCTTCACAATTGTCCATATCAATTCCCATTAATATAGAAGGCACAAGATGCAGATAATTTCTCGACAATCTTCAGTAAAATAGAAGGTTCTTCCACATGAAGGGCGAATTAACAGCAACCAACTCAGAGTTTACCGAATGCAAGAAAGCGACAGGGTTCAACATTAATGATCATCCAGAGATCATTAAAGTGCAACAAGCAGGTCCAGAGATAGAGTAGAATATTCTCCACAAAAAGTCCCTAAAACTACACAAGTAACAAGTCTGCAGCTATCTATTTGGTTTAATCTCCCACATTCTACTCAGCTTCTTGAGGACCTTCAAGTTCTTGATCTTCGAACAGGAGAGCGGCTGTTAAAATGGACAAAAAGAAAAAAGTCAAGAAACATCACTCACACATATATTGCGACAACAAGTCCTCATTAAGGCCAAAAAAGAGTCTTCATCGAGCAAATTCATAAGCCTTCTTCAAAAGGGGGAATGGTACCTGCGGTATCTGCCGTATTCTGGACTCCTCTGACGATCATAAGCTGGACCAGCTGGACCATTGTATCGATCATACACTGGGCTCCGAGCTCGACCATAATCAGGACTTGGTCGCCGATGGTACAGTGGGCTAGGTGACCTCCTGTAAGGACTATCCGCATGCCGACCTCCTCTTCTAGGGCTGCCAAATCTTTCATCCCTCTCACCATCATCCTTCAAAGCATATTCAACTGAGACAACTCTGTCCAATATCTTGCTGCAAAAGTGCAAAATCATCTTCAATATACTGATTCCAGATTTGCAAAGCAGAGAACACAATAAATAAACATAAAAAGCATTTATTGCCTCATGTGAGTGCACTCCAAAGCTTTTGTAGCCTCCTCTTGAGACTCAAACTGCACAAACGCAAAGTTCCGACGTATACGAACATTAAGAACCTTTCCATAAGATTCAAAGTGTCTTTCTATGTCACGAACTCCGGTGCGAATGGGATCAAAGTTGATGACAAAAAGAGTCTTAGTGGGCCTCTGGTTCGCCACCGACCTAGAACCATCTCGATGCCGTCCCCTTTCTCCCTAGAAAAGGAGAAAAAAACCAATCAAATGAACTTTAGTGGACCAAGAACCACTCTGAACGTTTTAGCAAATGCAAGCAAAAAGCTCCAGACGAGACATAAGGTGTACATAAACATGTAAGCAAACAAAATACACACCTTAGCCCACTCCACTGACAACCTGCGCCTGTCATAACCAAATGGCAAGTTATCCACCCCACGAATGGCATCTGCAGCATCACGCTCGTCCTCGAAATAGACGAAAGCAAACCCTGCCATGAATTAAAAGTTAAGAGGGAGATATAAAAGCACAACGGTTGGAGAACAGAAATGCGAATAACTAAATCATTTTCCTTTTCCCTAGCTGAAACTAGAAACGTACGACACCTGCATATATGAGAAGGGCTGATGTACAGAAAGTTTGAAGAGGCGTGGCAAGCTGAACTAAGTCATGGTGGTGGCATATTAAATGTCTAAATCCAAGGTTTCAGTTCTGAGATGTCATTGCTAAAGCAAGCTTCAGTTCAGCATTCAGAGACGAATCAGAAACGGAAGTTGGCGTGACAGGATGCACTGATCCCCCTATATCTGTCGTGATCGATAGACAGGGCAATAAAATCGATAGAGCCTGGCGTGACCATTCTTGTAAGATGGCAACTTATAGCAGTGAGGAGGATGAGTGAAGGATGAGGAAGTGCAAGGAATGCAGTATGGTGCCATCTGAATGTGGCGGGAGAGCAGGCAAGCATGAAGCATTCCTTTCCAAAAGGAATGTTGTGCAGAGATGTCTCAGCTCATTTTCCTTTAGTAGAGATTCCTGCGTCAAAAGAAACACTTAAATATGGAGACTTTCTCCAATTAAATCGAAAATTCCTCGGCTGCAGGCGACCGCGCGAGGGCGACCCACAAATCTAGTGCAACTCACATCTTATTCTACAAAAGCTTAAACAAGCTTTGCTTTTCATTTCATTTCCATTCACAGTTAATCCATCCATGTGTTCCAGTAAGCTAAATCTTCCTGCCCCCAAAACATTGCTTCCTACTTGCCATTGAATTCAATTCTTTTATGGCTACAAGATTGACGGGTCGCCACACTTATTCCCTCTCGTGCGCATAGCGCAATCAAGTCCGAAATAAAAGGAAACCTAAAGAAAGGCAGCCAAGCGACCGCGCAACCCGAAATCAGCACAGCACATCGGACACTACATCCTTAAGCACCCGATCTCACGTGGGGTCCAAGCCCTAATCAGGAACCGGAAGAGGAAAGCAATTACCGGACTTCATGTCGACGCGCTCCACCCTGCCGTACTTGGAGAACAGGCGCTCAAGCTCCGATTGGCGCGTTTCGTACTCGAAGTTGCCCACGAAAACCGGCCTCATTTCGGCTGATCGAGGAAGCCCAAGATTCCACCTGCCAAGGGAGTCGCAGAGACGAATCAAAAACCTCGACTTTGCAGGATGCAGAAAAACTCAAAAAGGGCGGGACACGACTCCTCGCCATAGCTAGCCCCCTAATGCTTCCATGGAGAACAGCGTTCCCAACAAACCTCGCGGCTCGAAAGCTTCTCGGCAGACGAATGGAGAGAGAGAGAGAAGGGTAGAGAGAGAGAGAGAGAGAGAGAGAGAGGTGTGTGTGTGTGTGTGTGTGTGTGTACTGGTGGAAGCTCGGTACTGGGATTTCGATGGGGACGACCGATCGACGACAGGAAACCCTAGGAGCGGGAGGAAGACGGGGGTTTCGTACTCGTATGGACGTCGCGTCGGTGACGTTATCAAATTTCCTTGCTTAGACCCCCGTCTTCAAAAATCTAGCCGTCGAAGTCCGTCCGCCGTGGCGCGGGCTGGTCCGTCGATTGGCACAGGGTCGGGTTGGGCGAATCCGAAAATGGGGCGGGCCGGTTCGGAAGAGGCCCAATGCACTGCGATTGGAGAAATCTTTATTTCTCGCAAATGCCATCTCTTTAGAAATTCCTTTTTAAGTAGCTCGACATATTCTTTTTTTTTTTTTTTAAACCTTAGTTTTTCTATGTGATTCCGGAAAATATAGAACCGGATCTATATTTCCTCAAGCACATTGGAATGCGAGATCGACTTCTTCTATCATCGATACTGAACATTGAAATATAAATTCACGCTTAAAGTTACCGTTTAATAATTTTTTAAGTAGAATCTCATTATGGATTCCCCTCCCCTTTTTGTATATAGATACGTTCCATCCAAGATGAGATTACAAATCTGACGTATCTACTTAACTCAGCTTACGTTACATTTCGTTGCCCTTTACCTTGGCTAAAAGAGTCGCCACCGCTTTTGTCTCTTATGTGGCCATTAATTTTAATTAAATAAAAATTGATCTCGAAAACGATCTTTAGAATCTTCAGACACCAGATCATGAATTGCCTATCAATATCGTGCGATATCTTTTCTATACGTGAACCGAAGGAATAATAATTTGCCAATTGGATCTAAATTCTCTCGTCTTCTTCTTTTACACACAAAGATTTCCATCCATCTCTCATTTAGCAACGGCTCGAGTGAAAAGAGACAGCCACTATGCATAAAGGCTCATTTTTTTTTTTTTACTATGTAAATTATAGATTTGATGAGAATTTCAGATTTTTTTCCTTTTTAATGTTAAAACGCAAGGATCTTAGATCGTGGTACACGGGGTACGGTCCCGAAATATAAATGCCATATTAAGCTTTTTTTTTTTTTTTTTTTGGTAATGCCATATTATGCTTTAATAATCAAAAAAATAGTTTAATAGGTTAATATCACGAAAAACTTTAAATTTGTACCCATGTGACAAATTTAATTTGAACGCATTTTTTTTACCACAAAAAAACCTTAGATTAATGCATTTGTGACATATTTATTTTCCATTAGTTTATATTAAATTGGATTAATATAACAAAAATCATAAATTGATAAGTTTATGACAAATAAAGAGTAAAACTTTAAACATCCTTCAACTATCATGTGTTACTTAACTCAATAATTTAACTATAAATTTTAATAAAAATTGTCGGATGACAAGTTTATCATATTATACTAATTTGAGATTTTAGTGGTAAAAAAAATATTAACTTAAGATAAATTTATCATATTTATATCGGTAAGGAATTTTTATCACATCAACGTCATCAAAGTGTTAATTATATCGAACAAAGTAATGATTGAAAAAAATTAAAAATCTTATTTTATTTTATTTTTATAGCTGGTTGTCTCGTTTGATTAGAATTCTAGCGAAGCGAAATTCCTCAAAAAGAAAGTTTCCTCACGCATCGGAGTGCGCAAAATCCGTATCTCTCCCCAGCGAAAAATATCCCGACGAAATCGACCGCGCGCGGCGAATCAATCACCAACCCCATCTCCACCGTCCAAGACCAGGGGCCCCGGCGAAAGAGCGGGGCCCGTAACGATCTCGACGGCCGAAAACTCATCACCGAGTTTCCAATCAACGGCCGAAAAGCGACGCGCGGTCCCCATCAAAATACGAAAATATCCACACCGGACCGGATCAGAAGTTCCTGCAATTTCCCTCGGAAAAGCCTCGGAATTCCGATCGGTGCCCGCCTTGCTCGGAGCCTGAATCGTCCGGAGCGACGCGCCGCGGAGCCGGAGCCGGAGGCGGAGGCCGCGCCGGTCGGAGCTGGTTGCCCTCGACGGCCATGGAGGCGTACAAGCGGTGGGTTCGGAGGAACAAGGAGTACGTGCACTCGTTGGAGTCTCTGGCCAACGTAAGCTTCCTCGAATCGAATCTCGCTTGTGTTCTCTGTTATCGGTTGGCGGTGCGTGCATGGAGTCGATTTCGGTGTGGTGCGAGCCGATGAAACTGTGTTTCGCTGAATGTTCCCGCGAAGTTCTGATCTTGGGGGTCATAAGCGGCAGGCATGTCCTGTTAGAGTATGGTGATGAAGCTGAATTAGTGGTATGAGCTGGCTGATATTGTAATTTTTAGGTCGATGGGTCGGTAGAATTTCTTAGGTGAAGGTTGGGATGAAAGTAATCTATGCGAGTTTTTTTTTTGTCGATTGCAGTAGGTTGAATTGAAAGACGTGATACGGTTGTTCTGGTGTTCTAGTTGTTGCTGCCGAGGGTTTATGGCGACTGCTATGTACAGTTGAAGTTTGTAGAATAACCATTTGGTTTGTAATGCTATAGGGTGATGATTAGAGCATGAGACAATGGAACGGAATTAATTACTTCTTTTTCTTTACTCTTTTTGTGAGTTACTTTGGTGTGAACTAAATTTTCTCAGTTCTTGAGAAGCAAGAGCTGAAGAAGCGCCCTTAATCAGCTAGTCGTACAAATTTAGGTGTACTTGTACTTTTATGTGCTTCTACTATTTGTAATCCACAAAATGCTTTACTGGGGCAGTTGCAAGTTCAGAGAGAGAGAGAGAGTATTGTGTGCTTCAGCAAGAGAGTAGTAGCTTGCTCGAGAAGTGGAGAGAAATAGAGAAACAAGAGAATTCAACACAGGGAATTGAGAGAAATGTCATCAGTTTCCCAGCCCATCATTCAATAATTAACTGCAATCTCAGTAACTATGACAAATCAGAGAGAGAGAGAGAGAGAGAGAGAGAGAAGCAAGAGAGTAGTAGCTTGCTCGAGAAGTGCAGAGAAAAAGAGAAGCAAGAGAATTTAATGCAGGGATTGAGAGAAATGTCATCGGTTTCTCAGCCCATCATTCAATAATTAACTGCAATCTCAGTCACTGTGACAAATCAATCTCTTTTTTTCCTGATCTGGCTTGTTGATGAGAGTCATGACCATGATAAAAGTTTCAGTGATATTGCTAAGTCTTGTCTACTTAGAAAGATGAATCGAGTGCCCACCATTACCAATTGACAACCATAGGAAATGTCAAAAATATTATGTTTTTGACTGGCCACTTCTCCAATTGTATGGAAAGGTCTGGGCTTAAGCTAGGGAAAAATGAAGTATTTGCTAATCAAATTATATGCAAGTGAAAAGGCTTCTTTTTCTGTTTTCAACTAGTACGAGAAACTTTTGGGGTAAGCATGTGGAAAGATATGAGTACCTAAATGTTCAAATAGACATTAGAAGGAAAATATATGGAAGATGTTGTATTGGATCAAGTGAAATGGATTATTTTCACTTGAAAGCAAGTGCATAGTAGAACACAGAAAAGGACCAAATTCAAAGTTAAGTTTACTTAATTTCCACTTGGTATTTTGGTTTTTCCTTTCCCCTTCTATAGCATTTTTCAGTAGATCCTTTGTCAAAATGCAACCAAGATTGAATTAGTACTATTAGGATGAATGGCCTGACAAATGTTCCCATATGGTATTGTTCCTTTCTATGTCAATTCTGTGATTGGATGGATCTTCTAAGTTGTATGACAAAAGATGCTCAATCATAACAGAGCCCATTGCATTCCTTTCATTAGTATTTATTTAGTGTTTGATGCAGCCGGTTCCTAGGCAACCGGGTGAGAATGACCTTGTCATTAGTGATATTACTATTGGAATTATCCTAGTTGGCTGATGTGTATGTGTCATATCCATAAGAAGGCTTAAGCCATCTTTCATTGCACTCCTTGTGAATGGGTTGCCATAGATTTTGGTTCATATTATTGCGGGTCTTTATTGGGTGATGGAAGCTTCTGTTTGGGAAGAAGGATTATTATATGTCCTGGAAGGAAAAACATTGTGCAAAGAGGATAAGAAGCCATTTAATTAGTTCCATTGTCTTGTTATTGTACTTTTTTTGGGGTCATGGTTTGTCGAAGAGCACAACACACTATCTTTGGCAATCTTAATGTAAGTTTATCAATTGATGGCTCTCAATGACCATCATTTGGAGGATCAATTCTATTATTGAGTCTTTTGGGATCTTGTGGATCTTCTTCTTGTATAAATTTTTATCACATTGTTGTATCTCCTTTCTCAATATAGTTTTTACTTGGAAGATTTCGCGGTGGACTAACTTGTAGTGATCTATTGTCTGCAATTGCATTAACATAAAGCTCTATCTGAGCTGGACAACAGAAAAGTGGTTAAAAAGCGAGAAGACATGTCTTTGACCAACATCTGCATTTTGGCCTTTTTTCCCCTGCTCACCCTCTTTCATTTACAGCATATTCAGAACTTGATTTAAATTTACAAGAAAAATGGTAGTATTATGCATTTGCAGCCTAGCATTAACTTGGATGCTGCCTAGCTTCTATTTCAGTTATGTGCATCTTGTTGCTTACAATCTGGTACCCTCCCCAACTAGATCCATCAATATTGGTACCTTTCTGTCTGGGTGGAAAAAAAAGTCTTATTTGCTTCACTCCATGGTATATTCTTGATCTGACATACAAAAGCTCTATTTGTGTGCCTTTTTTTATTAAAAAGATTGGTTTGGACTATTCTATGTACGGTTTTAGGTGAATTACAATGTCATGAGTGCTGATTTCTGATGAAAGCAGACTCTTCTCTACCTATGCCCTCATCTCATCTGGACGTTTTAATTGTGCATCAGGGTTTTACATGGCTGCTGCCCGAGCGATTCTCTTCTTCAGAGATAGGACCAGAAGCAGGTTTTGTGAAAATTTGGTAACTTTTAGCTACATGTTTCAACTTAGGGTTTGAAAGACCTTTTCTGCATCAAATGTCTTTATGCTTGCCCTATGAGATATAGTTGGGCTGAATTGAACATACAAGTGCGAGAATTTGGTTCAGTTTAACTACTCATTTTCAATTTAGGTTTTTAAGGACCTTTTCTGCATCAATTGAGAATGGGAGAGATTGTTTTGTCAAAGTGAAACTGTACATTTCCATATTTTTATTGCTTTAAATCTCCACATTTACAGAAACTCAAGATAGCATGATTGACTAATAGGCCATCACTTCCTTAAATTGTGGGGGTTTATTCAAGGAGTAAACTGTGTACACGCAAGCCCATGTTAATTGAAACTTAGGCTGCTTGTTCTTATAGAATTTTGACTATTGTTTTCCACATATTTTTCCTCATGTGTTATGAAAGAATTTGGAGTTTTATTGGGAAAGTTTGTCATTTTACTGCAGTGACTGCTATCTTGGGTGTCATAACTGCCGTCAATGAACACATAATTGATACCGCCCCATCTCAGATCCACACTGGTCATCCTGAACCTTCTACATTTCCTTATTCGTTATGCATATCTGCATTGAAGGACTTGGAAACACTTGTTGAAGTCGTCGCACAACATTACTATGGTGATACCAAGAAGTGGAACTTCATTGCAGCTACAGAGGCTATTAAGTGAGTTCAGATGATGTTAGCTGAATTTTCATGTAGCCATAGTTTGTGTAGTTTCCTGATGATCTGGTAGTCTGTTTGAACCAGGTTTTTGGTTAGGTTAGCCATGTTTAGGAATAGTGGCTATAAGATGCTTCTACAGGGCGGAGAGATTCCAAATTCTGAGAAGGCATCAGAAGTTTCCTCCTCACAGTCCAGACCTGGAGATTCCAGAAAACCTGGATTTTATAGTGGGCCTGGTTCTTTCAGGAATAGCTTTGGGCAGAATGGGTGGAATCTGGAAGGAAGAGCACTGTCAGCGTTAAGCAGATTTGGAGAGAATGCTAGAATGGTTTCTGACCCACCGTGGTTGCACAGGGTGCAGCAACAGAATGCTATTATGGAATCTCTTGGTAGGCATGTCAGGAGGTTGTTAGTTGAACCTTGGTAAAGTTGTATGATGTACTTTTGCTGATACATTTTGTTTTATGACAGCTCCAAAGGCAGAGAAATCAACATTGTCATCTATTTTGTCCGAGAAGGGTGTTCATGGATCTTTATTTCTCATGGGGGAGATCCTATTTATTGCAAGGCCACTAATCTATGTTTTGTTTATTAGAAAGTATGGAACTCAGTCCTGGACTCCTTGGTTTCTTTCGCTGGCCATGGATGTGGTTGGCGTTGGCTTCTTTCCTCAAGTTACTTTGTCTGGGTGGGGTAGTAAAGACCGTAAGTTTCAGTACACCACTTCAGAAAAAGATGAGGTTAGAGTCTATAGTTTTGTATTCGTTCATTTGAATTTGTCCATTTAGCATGCATGCCCTGGCTTGCATCAAAAGGCTTTTGGTCTGGCCTTTCTTCAGCCATCTAATGTCCAGATTAATGATTCTCTCAAGATGTGTCAACTTGTGTTCTTTTTCCCTGTTAAGTAGTTGAAAAGAAGAAAGCTACTCTGGGCACTCTACCTCATGAGAGATCCATTCTTTAGCAAATACACAAGGTACACTTACAGCTACTAGAAATTATATCCAGTGCAAAGTTTACTTTTTTGGGATGAATCTCGTCATGGAAAACCACATTCCTTCTCTGATATTTCAGGGAAAGGCTCAACAAAGCGGATAAATTGTTGGAACCTGTTCCCCTTTTTGGGGCTCTTACAGGTGTTCATTTGTGTCCATTTTGCTTCTATTTTTCACGTTGGCTAAGATAGGGCTACTTATCGTGGGCAGTTATGCTCATTCCTTTATGTTTACTCATGCAGCTAAAGTCATAGAGCTGATTGTGGGAGCCCAAACACGGTATACATACATGTCGGGCTCATAAGAGTGAAGCCTTAGAAAGCCGTGCTACACTTTGAGCCACCACAGCCACCAGAAACAGAATGCAAGGACTGTATCCACTATCATTATGAGTTACTAGAAGTTGAGGGACGATGTCTTGGCGACAGAGATTGACATTTTGATGTGTTTGGAAAATAACGCAATAACTGGTGAAGTTCTGCTGCAGATCCCCAATTGTACACTGGTATCTTGGTTTTGTTGGAAACAGATTTTGCTTCTAGCTTGGATTGCATCTGGGAGTAAGTTCTCCTTGTGCAGACTTCACTTCAGAGTTGGGTTCGGTCATGTCCAATTTTCTTGGGGGTGAGGAAGAAAATCTTGTATCCCCTTTATGCCGTCCACTAATTCTTCTTCCCTTTCGTTTCTTTCCTTGTTTCTTTTTAAGCCAAGCCCTTTGTTTAGATCGCTACGTACAGAAGAATATTGCAGTCAGTTTGATAATGGAGTGACATTGTTTCTTCGGTTCAGATGAAGGAAACCTTTAGATTTGAGTAAGTGGATTTTGTTCTATTATCGATCAGAGTTTGTCTATCTTCTCTCTACTTTTTGACATCTCAAAGAGTCCACACAACACTTCCCATGCGTGTTAAAAGACTTAGAAGTCACAGGGTTCTATGATCTCTCGAGGGATTGATTCTCCATCATAAAAATGTTGTATCCTTGTGTATTTTATTGTACTTTCTATTTGAAGTGTCGTACCACACAAATATTTTAAAGTTTTTCAATGAACAATTGAGATTCGTTCTTTTGCCATCCTATGCTTAAGATCCTCTGGGATTCGTATAAGTGCCAAAGGGTTATATTCACTTTCTACTCCTCTTACACGTATCAATTACATATATTAAATGAGCCTGAATCACCGACGATGACAAGATTGGCGTAAGTCTCGTATAGGTCTCCCAGATCTGATGGTCTGGAATTGGGTTACTGAACGCTAGCGATAGAAAAATTGGTAGGGAATCAATGACGTCTCACTTGGTCATTATCAAATTCATAAGCAAGGGGAAAAATTAGGATAATAATACAAATAGTTTATGAATTTTGGCTTGATGTGTAATATCATTCCAAACTTTTAATTTATTTAATGTTAATTTAGTCCTTGCCGGTTATCTTATATGGTACATTGTTAAGTCATGACTTTCAACGAATTGGTTGGCAAAGGTTTAACAAAAATAAAAAATTTAGAACTAAATTGGAATATATAAGATTGATTGGATAATTTTCCTTTTGGGGAGAGATCCCGTGATGGTCTCGATGCTTGTTGCATGAAGCATGACGCTTGCATTCAAGCCAAAACAATGAGTTTCAACATCAATATATCCAGCTTGTTCTTCATCAAATTGCTTAATATCAGTTTTTCACTGGCGAACAATATCTTTATACATCTACAGACTCTATACATGCATGGATGTATATTCATGAAAAAGTGTATGGCGGAGTGGATGAAGAGAAATGGCGTTAGGGACTAATGGGTCAAAAGAAAGAATAGACACCAAGTGGTGAAAACATGAGAGTAAAATTAATGTGCCTGCAGAGGCTATGGAGCAACATCACAAATATTTTGGCTTGTCAAATGGATGAAGGGATGGCAACGATGAAGAAATTATATTGCGTGATGGTTTAATTTGGTATTTTATTCATAAACAGGTCGTATTGCCCACATAAATATATCGGAATTTATAGGGGTGAGTGGTTCCCGGTTCCTTACAGGTTCTGTCTAGAACCTGAAACCTATCCTCGGATACAGGTACTTCATCTTTTGGAACCTGAAACCTACCCGTCAGAACCAAGAACTTAGAACCTATCTTGTCACAAGTTCTAGGGTTGGTTCCAGGTTCCAACGGATTCTTTTTTTTTTTTTTTTTCGGTTTCATTTTCAAATTTGAACTATAACGAATAAGGAAAGACACAAACCAAAGCTTCTATGTCAGCTCAAGCCAAGATCAGAAAAATGATGGCACCTTAGCAACTTTTGTTGTGACAAACACAAGAAAATCATTGATGCAAGCAACAAACTTCGACCAAGCATGAGTTCTCTTTGTTATTAGGCTTTGAATTCTGTTTTGGTGTCTTAGGACTCACTGCCTGGTAAAACAAAATGATAAGATAAAACTCCATAGAAACAATAGTCGGCTGTTGGTGTATTTCCCTAAGCATTAATTTATAAGTTACGGAGTACCTTTGATAGATTTGGGTATGATGACTTCTCGTATTGGTGGTGATTTCTCAGAACTGGAATTGATAGCTGCTATAGCTGAAGATTTGGAAGCCAGTTTCGTTGAATCAGGGGTGACAGACTTTGGAAAGATCTTCCTGACAACTGGTGGTGGAGTTGAGAGATTTCTTGCATTTGGATTCTCAAAATTAGCAGCTAGTGCATTGAAAGCAAGAGACCTGCCCCTTGAATGGTTTGCTTTGCCTCATCATCAATTACAAGAGTATTCACCATGCGCAGTACTTTTGTACTTGTGGCAGAAAAATCACCATGACCCAGCTGCAGAAAAGGCAGACATGTTTTTAGTCAAGTGAAGCAATTAAGAAATATAAAAAAGAAAGAAGCAAAAATGAGTCCCAAAGTGAGCATTATTGTGTAATAGTTACGTGAAGGCTTTCATCGAGTCAAACCAGATCTTTGATCATAAAAGATGAAGCAACACATCTTTAGATTCCTCTAGGGATACAACATTTGTATTGGTGGAAGCATAACCACTGCCTAAAGGCAAAGCAATTGCCTGATGGGAAGACACTTTTCCTTTTTTTGGCCCCATAAAAGATGCCAGGATATATTTCCTCATTTTAGCACTTGGTATCTACGTAGGTCACAGAAATGTCCACAACAATTGCAAGATGTTAAATTCACATCCATTATTATTTTACGCAGGTTCAAGACTATCATGGGTGAGGCTAGCATGAACCAAAAGCTACTTCATCACACAAATCTCTCACTGTTTCTAATAAATACATCAAATCAAGATGCACGTGCAACCTGTATAAGCATATGGACCTATTAAAGATGAAGACACCAGTCTTATGCACACAAAACCACAGAGTAAACAGCAGCAGTATTAACCACAAAAAACAAATGGTGTGATTGCCCAGATCACAGATCATTTGGCAACCCATAGACCTTTTAGCATAGCCAGATACTTCACTCTAATAAGGAAAAGAGTTGAGCCAACAGAAAATGATGCGAATTTGCAAACTCTTAAAAGACCTTACCTTTGACTCCAAAAGAGAAATTTTTTATCTAAGCCGATCACTCTCCTTTTCCAGTGATTTTATCCTTCTTGCTTCATTATTTAGCCTCTCATTTAGTAACTTAATCTCCTCCCGTTGCCAATTATTAGCTTCCTTTTGCTCATTTAAACTGCTCTCCATTTCTTTGATACAGCATTCCTTCTTGGCAAGAGACAACTGCAACTCCTGTTCCATATAAACACAGAGGATTGTCGGGATATGTGGCAATAGCATTAAAATGAGGGACAAAGATGACGGTGAACCACAGACTGCAGAAGTTTACATTTGCCACTTTACTCCCAGTTTCATCTTTCTCCGGCTTCTTCAGCTCATTGACAAGAGTTTGATATTTATCCGCTCCTCAGTGATCACTGAAAGCTGTGAAAGAAAAGCAATATCTACTGAAGGGGCACAGAACATGTCTATATGGGGAGCAGAGAATGACCAGAAAGTGAAAATAGGAAATAACACAAAATGATCTAAATATCACAATAAGGTCATGTAACCACAAGATAACTTGCAAACCACCTCCAATAATCTGTATTATGAAATCTCATCAGATACTGATAAACACATTGAAAGTAGATAAACCGTTGTCGTAGACCTTCATCGCAGCCAACTTATGAATATCCAATGGAGCAGGAAAAGGTAAAGCAACAATACAAACCAAACCTTCAAGCATCAACTTAAGAACATCAAAAAAGAGAATATAAGAAAGAATCTACTCTGCATCTAACCATATAAGGCTTCTGTTTCCAGAATAGCACCTGTTACATCAAATTTGATCTTGACATTCTGTTTCTTTATCTCCCTTCACGGTGCTAAGATGAGTATCATAATCAGTCAAGGCAGGTGCATATTGTTTACTTTATGATGCGGATTTCCCAACGTTTGGCTATCATTAGCATTTACAAGTCTTGGGCCATGTATAATTTCATTCTGTTTATGCAGAAACATTCTGCTGCATACAGGCTCTATTACGGTTGGTGTTCATCATCTTTTATGAAACATAAACAATGATTTTTAATTTACAACTCAAAAATTGCTCATGCAGCAAAGGCTTTCAATTATGGACCTAAACACTTGAGCAGAAGAACATGTAAAAAATACATGGGACTCAAAATACTATGCCACCTCTATGCCTCAAGTTGAACCATACCTCTCCAATGGTTAAAGCATGCATTTTCATCTTGGAGTCAACTTGTTGTCCCACCCAGACAAAGATTGCTGAGTGACAATCCAGGACAAATATATCTTTGGTCATCAAATCATCCTGACTAAAATTGTGGATTTCTGTCACCTGCAATAACAATATCGGAATGGCTGTATAAGTAAGGACCTCGATAACATGCTAGCACAACAAGTAAGAATATATGCAAGCATCTTAAAGCAGTGGCAATTAAAAACAAAGGAAGACATTAGTAAAATGAGCAGAATACTCTGAGATGCCTCAGTTTTATGATACAGCAGAATAGAGGCAAGAGTTGGAATGAATGCTTATGATCAGCAGTAATATGTAAAGAGGTAAGTTAGGGAAAACTACAAAAATAATGGCAAAAGATGCAACCATTTTAAAGGTTGGAGTGAAGGGGTTGGCCCAAAAGGGAGAAAATCTCAAGCAGAGGAGGGATCATGGATCTTATTTTGGGCTAGACAGGGTGCTACTGGCATGCGTCGTTCTAGAGATCATATTCCACTATCAATTGCCAGAAATTCATCTCATAATTCAGCTGATCACTCCTCTGCTTTGTTATCTTGAGCGACAGTCTAATAGACAACTCCATTCTCCAGAATATCAATCATGAAAAGCTACAGATATATTCAGTGTGTACATCTTAGTAGATTTTTATTTATTATGTTTATGAGGTAAATGGAAAAAAGAAGAAGAAGCAAACAACTAGGTAAATGTCCATGACATGGTTACACCGGATTTACATGTATTATTAACAATTACAGCAGTTTACGATGCTCAGTCAGGTGAGAAGATACCTTATGGTGGTTATTCGGCAGAACTGGATCTGCTTTTCCAAGAAGCTTGTCTCCTCTCCGCCAGGAATTGGGCCTTATTTCCAACACCAAGCTACGGAGAACTATGGAAGAAGCATTGGCCTATCCAGTAACCCCCCAGTGGGAATGAATTACAAACAAATACCACTTTGTCTACTGCAGTATCATTAACCAATAAACAACAAATGAATCTTCGATAATGCTTTGATTTACGATGATAGGGGTACTACAAGATGTAATTGTATCTGCCATGACTTATGATTCTTCCTGACTTGAAGCACAAGGCTGGAGAGAATATTATTTGCAGACATCTACTAGTCTACGGGCAGGAACTACTAAATGTGTGGCAACTCATATAGAAAAGGAGTTACTGACCTTCAATAATGACTATAGTTTTGGAAGACCTCCACTTTTGTTTCATCGCTTTCCTTAGAATACGCGCCGTCTCTACCTTGACTTCATCTGTTATGGAGCTACCCTTATCTGCCCAAGGAATTTTGATGAGGGATAGTGCTTTTTTAATAAACATCTATATAGCTGCACAAAACTGGAGATATCTTTAAAATTAATCTGTTTACTAGCTTTCATGAATGGTATCAGGTTTGTGGAAAACGATAACATTCTACATGTCAATCTTAAGTGGAGCTGATGGACTTAATCTTGGTCCCGAATGCCTTTGTAAATCTGGTGATACTTCCATTTACTTCCCAACTAGTAGCAGCTGATGGGTACTTATCATTCCATAAGGAATAGAAATTAGTTTTACCTGTCTCCCTGACATCAAGCAAGCAAGGAAATCCACTGTCAATCTCCTCATCCCACTCAATGGCAAGTCAACAGTCTCTTTCATCCACCCTGACCTGCCGAGACTGCCACGAGTAAGATGAACTTGCCCTTTGACCAGGTGTTAAGACCATATGTGCAACAAAATCACAGAGATGATTTCAAGCAACTCAAGACAACTTGTACCAATCCTTCATTTGAAGAATTGACAAGCATGTCTTATTATCGATTGCCACATGGTGAGCAAAATGAAACTTGAAAAAGCAAAAACACCTTTCTGTTTGATAACACATCTTTTTGCCCGTGCTTCATAATTGGCATATTAGAAGCAAAAGCTGCTTTTTCTGACTTCACTGACGTCCACCCTCCTAGTTCTGTCTTTGGTACCGAATTGGTTTGCAAATGCACTTTCGAATTTGCAGCTGAACTGAAACCAACAATTTGATATTTCAAAATGCTTGGGGACACAGGACAGAAGAAAATCGGGACAAGCAAAACATAAGTAGGCAAGCAAGCAGGAAGCACATTTACTAATCAAAACATGCATGCCATCCCAGATCAGACAGAGGCAGCAAGTGAAAGATCCATCCTAGGCCCAGCTAATTACAATTCATGTTGAGTTAGATTGTGTTCTTTTGTTATGTGTGTTTATTAAAAAAAGGCGCACGCGCACATAGAGACAATTAGAGTAATTTGACCAGTGAATAAATTCCATCCTACATATTTCGATAATTTTATGAACACCATTTGAAGGGGAAATTAGATTCTCCACATGAAATGTCTTGATTTTAACAAAAGATAACATCGGAATGTCTCAGCTTTGACTGCAGAGAAGAAAAACGCCTGCATATAGTTGTTAAAAGTGTCAGTACGCTGGCTACCCAAATAGGCTTTTAAAACTCACGAGTGCAGATTTCGATGCATACGATTTCAGTTGTATCGATTTCTCACGAAACATTCACTTCCGATATTCTAAGCCAGCCAAAACGATGAGTCCAGGCTTGACACCTCTGAGCTACAAACTACTTAACCTTGCTAACAGGGCTGCGATGATCTATTTCTCTTATTCAGAAACGCAATCAACAAAGACAAGATCACACACCTTTGTAATTGTTGTGCATTCCTTTGTGGGAGAGCACAAATGACGGTACCACTTGCCGGCGTTCGGGAACGAGCCTCCGGGCTTCTCGAGAACCGCGGCGTACACCTTGATGTCGTCCTTCCTCCTTCGTGAGCTGATCTCTGCCATCGAAAACGACGCCGATAAACATACCGAACAAGCAAGGGGGCCCAAGATGCCGAATCGACCGATCGATCCCCCGCGCGAAGAACAGAGAGAGAGAGATTGAAGTGTTACCCGGAGATGTAGGTCTTGCCGGAGAGGAACTCGTCGAGGGACTTGAGGCCCGACTCCGTGTGGAGATTCATCGAGGAACTCGTCAGGGCGAGCAGCGTCGGGCAGAGACAGAGGAGAACTCTGAGTGTGAAGTGTGAAGTGTACGGAGTGAGAAGAGAACTGAGACATTGGTAAACATAAAAATTGTTAGGGCTTTTTTTGGAACCTAACCGGTTCCAGAAAAAAAGAACCAGAATCGGAACCGGTTTCTTTAGAATCGGAAACTGAATCGGACCATGTAGTTCTTCGATTCCCGATTCTACCTAGAAATTGCTCACCCCTAGGAATCTGACATTGAGACCTAGCGGGTGCTGTACAGATGACAATTTGAGCCAGGAGTGCAGTCAAAACTTACTGAGCTGCGTGGCCAACTTCAAGAACTACAAAGGGCGAACGTTTAAAGGAAGCAAATGCTAAGTCGAGGATGTCGTCAACGTCCTCTGCCTTGTCACGGAAGCTGCTTTGGTTGCCCGAAGATACCTCCATAGGCCCTGAATCTCTGTCCTTGGTCAAATTCGACACATAAATCTCGTCAAGAATCCAAAATGGTTAAGGAATCTTGTGAAGAGAATATAGCAATGTATAAAAAACACGGTAATAACTTATCACGAAAAAAATTGTTAAGGGACTGAGATAACTTTAGTTGAGGGGTTTCTTGAAAAGTACATATGGCTCATTTGAGGCAACTGTTCTTCCATTTGAGCATCTTCACGTATAAAATGAAATCGAAAGTATCTGCATAGGCCAATAAACAAAACCACATAGATGTCAACTGAGGAAACGAATCATTCTTCAAGTTCAGTAATTCCAGAAAATTATAACTCTGATTTGCTTGTGATAGTCATTAACAGCTTATCCAGGGTGAGCAATCTTACTTGATGGCTATGACATCTGACTGTTGGCATTATCAAGAGATTGATTTCTCCGAAGCATCATATCATATTCCTTCATCAGCTTCCACGTTCCTTGAATCACGTAAGAGAAGGAAAACAACACCCATGAAAATTGAATAAATTCGACCTAGTTATTTCATGTAAAAGAAAGGAGACAAAAAGCAAACCTCCTCCTTCGTAGGTTGCTAATATCAAATGGTTAATACATTAACTACAGAAACTTTTTAGTCGGTGAAAATATTTAATAGCCGCAGAAAATCATATCTTACGTATTTGTTGACAGATTTGTAGATCTATTGAAGTGCTACACTTGTACAATTTGAAAATATTGGTCACTAGCTAATATATGAGTATGATAGTAAAATCATTTTTGAGTTGGTAGTTTACTAACCACGCCTATAAAATCTGAAAGACATTGGTAATTTTCTGATCTACTAAAACGTTGGTAAATCCTTCTACTTTTCCTTGTAAATTTGTTATTAACTCCTTCCAAGATCCATAGCACGATACCCCTGAAGCATCGTGTCAACTTCCACGACCAGAGTCAACATTCCTTGAACTACTTAAAAGACAAATGTAGAAGAATATCAGGCTATCAAGCAAAATGGTGTTATCAAGTAGGAACTGCTGATGAAATTTGGCAATGCATCTGGACAATGAACAGTGTTAACTGCTTTATTTACCTTTCAAAGCAAAACGTGAATTCGGGGACCAATTGTTTCTCTTTGCTGCAGTAGTGCAATGAACGAATGGAATTCTGATAAGTTGCATTGCTGAACATCTTGTAGAGTCGTGCACCTCGATTCCTAGAGCTTTGTGATCTCCATGTGTTTATGCAAGATTGGTCCCCATCTTTCATTAAAACTTCGAATTTCCACAGATGGGGACAATTTGCTGAGGCTAGGAGCTAAATCCCTCATTTGTACACATTTGCGACTTTCTCTATTCCCTGAACATCACAAAGCTTTGAGCACCCTCTAATGTTCAAATATGCCAGGTTATCGAAGCACGAGAGGTTTGGTAATGTTTCAATGGATCTGCACCCTAGTAAACTCAATTTTTCTAAGTTTTTCGATAGATGTTCAAGGCCGTCAAGGTTGGACAACTTCCGGCATCCACGTACAAAGAGTCTTGCTAAGGATTTGGTTGCTTCCAAACCCTTGATTTCTATCAGCTCATTGCAACAAGAAAGAACTAATTTTGACAAGAATTCCAATCTCGACAGACTCGGTAACTCTTTTAACTCATTGCAATTGTAAACACAAAGCTCCATTAATCTAGAGGGAAGCTCCGGCATGGATTTCAACAGTTGGCAAAGATCAACAACGAGCACTTTTAGGTGGACTAGATGAGAAAGTTGAGGCAATGTGTGATGCTGATAGGTGACTCTTAAATCTGTTAAACGAGTCGGAAGTTGTGGGAGCGACCAAAGATTGCGACACCTTCTTAATTGAAGGAGTTGTAGAGAAGGCAGATTAGCGATGCTTTGCGGCAACGATTGAAGCATCTTGCAGTCATATAATTGAAGTTCCTCAAGACGAGAAAGTTTATCGAATCCATCGAGGAAGCCAGAAATGCTTGACCCACTTAATCGAAGGATCTTTAGTGAAGACAACCCATCTATAGGGATTTCCCCTCCTAGATTCGTGCATCCTTTGATATCTAATTCTTCAAGTTTCTCAAGACGAGAAAGCTTATTGAATCCATTGGAGAAGCCAGAAACACTTGTCCAACCTAATCGAAGGATCCTCAGTGAAGACAACTTATCTATAAGGATTTTCCCTCCCAAATTCTTGCATCCCGCGACATCTAATTCTTCAAGTTTCTCAAGACGAGAAAGTTTATCGAATCCATCAAGAAAGCCAGAAACGTTGGTCTCAAATAATCGAAGGATCTTCAGTGAAGACAACCCATCTATAGAGATTTCCCCTCCTAGATTCTTACATCCTCCGACATCTAATTCTTCAAGTTTCTTAAGACGAGAAAGCCTATTGAATTCGTTGGAGAAGCTAGAAATGCTTGTCCAACCTAATCGAAGGATCCTCAGTGAAGACAACCCATCTATAAGGATTTCCCCTCCCAGATTCTTGCATCTCGCGGCATCTAATTCTTCAAGTTTCTCAAGAGGAGAAAACTTATTAAATAAGTCAGCAAAGCCAGAAACACTTGTTCCACTTAATCGAAGGATCTTCAGTGAAGATAACCCATCTATAGGGATTTCCCCTCCTAGATTCTTGCATCCTCTGACATCTAATTCTTTAAGTTTCTCAAGACGAGAAAACTTATTGAATCCATTGGAGAAGCCAGAAATACTTGTCCAACCTAATCGGAGGATCCTCACTGAAGACAACCCATCTATAAGGATTTCCCCTCCCAGATTCTTGCATCCCGTGGAATCTAATTCTTCAAGTTTCTCAAGACGAGAAAGTTTATTGAATCCATCAAGGAAGCCAGAAACGTTGGTCCCATCTAATCGAAGGATCTTCAGTGAAGACAACCCATCTATAGGGATTTCCCTCCCATTCTTCTTGCATCCTCCGACATCTAATTCTTCAAGTTTCTCAAGATGAGAAAGCCTATTGAATTCGTTGGAGAAGCCAGAAACGCTTGTCCAACCTAATCGAATGATCCTCAGTGAAGACAACCCATTTATAAAGATTTCCCCTCCTAAATTCTTGCATCTTGAGGCATCTAATTCTTCAAGTTTCTCAAGATGAGAAAGCTTATTGAATAAGTTGGGGAAGCCAGAAACGCTTGTCTCATTTAATCGAAGGATCTTCAGTGAAGACAACCCATTTATAGGGATTTCCCCTCCTAGATTCTTGCATCTTCTGACATCTAATTCTTCAAGTTTCTCAAGACGAGAAAGCTTATTGAATCCATTGGAGAAGCCAGAAACACTTGTCCAACCTAATCGAATGATCCTCAATGAAGACAACCCATCAATAAGGATTTCCCCTCCCAGATTCTTGCATCCCGCGGCATCTAATTCTTCAAGTTTCTCAAGACGAGAAAGCTTATCGAATCCATCAAGGAAGCTAGAAACGTCGGTCCCACATAATCGAAGGATCTTCAGTGACGACAACCCATCTATAGGGATTTCCCCTCCCAGATTCTTGCATTCTCTAACATCTAATTCTTCAAGTTTCTCAAGACGAGAAAGCCTATTGAATTCGTTGGAGAAGCCAGAAACGCTTGTCCAACTTAATTGAAGGATCCTCAGTGAAAACAATCCATCTATAAATATTTCCCCTCCTAGATTCTTGCATCATGAGGCATCTAATTCTTCAAGTTTCTCAAGACAAGAAAGCTTATTGAATAAGTCGGGGAAGTCAAAAACGCTTGTCTCACTTAATCGAAGGATCTTCAGTGAAGACAACCCATCTATAGGGATTTCCCCTCCCAGATTCTTGCATCCTCTAACATCTAATTCTTCAAGTTTCTCAAGACGAGAAAGCCTATTGAATTCGTTGGAGAAGCAAGAAATGTTTGTCCGACCTAATCGAAGGATCTTTAGTGAAGACAACCCATTTATAAAGATTTCCCCTCATAGATTCTTGCATCTAGAGGCATCTAATTCTTCAAGTTTCTCAAGACGAGAAAGTTTATCGAATCCATCAAGGAAGCCAGAAACGTTGGTCCCATCTAATCGAAGGATCTTCAGTGAAGACAACCCATCTATAGGGATTTCCCCTCCCAGATTCTTGCATCCTCCGACATCTAATTCTTCAAGTTTCTCAAGATGAGAAAGCCTATTGAATTCGTTGGAGAAGCCAGAAACGCTTGTCCAACCTAATCGAAGGATCCTCAGTGAAGACAACCCGTTTATAAAGATTTCCCCTCCTAGATTCTTGCATCCTGAGGCATCTAATTCTTCAAGTTTCTCAAGACGAGAAAGCTTATCGAATCCATCAAGGAAGCCAGAAACGTTGGTCACACATAATCGAAGGATCTTCAGTGACGACAACCCATCTATAAGGATTTCCCCTCCCAGATTCTTGAATCCTCCGACATCTAATTCTTCAAGTTTCTTAAGACGAGAAAGCTTATTGAATTCGTTGGAGAAGCTAGAAATGCTTGTCCAACCTAATTGAAGGATCCTTAGTGAAGACAACCCATCTATAAGGATTTCTGCTCCCAAATTCTTGCATCCCGCGGCATCTAATTCTTCAAGTTTCTCAAGACGAGAAAACTTATTAAATAAGTCAGCAAAGCCAGAAACACTTGTTCAACTTAATCGAAGGATCTTCAGTGAAGATAACCTATCTATAGGGATTTCCCCTCCTAGATTCTTGCATCCTCTGACATCTAATTCTCTAAGTTTCTCAAGACGAGAAAGCTTATTGAATCCATTGGAGAAGCCAGAAACACTTGTCCAACCTAATCGGAGGATCCTCAATGAAGACAACCCATCAATAAGGATTTCCCCTCCCAAATTCTTGCATCCTGCGGCATCTAATTCTTCAAGTTTCTCAAGACGAGAAAGCTTATCGAATCCATCAAGGAAGCCAGAAACGTTGGTCCCACATAATCGAAGGATCTTCAGTGACGACAACCCATCTATAGGGATTTCCCCTCCCAGATTATTGCATCCTCTGACATCTAATTCTTCAAGTTTCTCAAGACGAGAAAGCCTATTGAATTCGTTGGAGAAGCTAGAAATGCTTGTCCAACCTAATCGAAGGATCCTCAGTGAAGACAACCCATCTATAAGGATTTCCCCTCCCAGATTCTTGCATCCCGCGGCATCTAATTCTTCAAGTTTCTCAAGACGAGAAAACTTATTAAATAAGTCAGTAAAGCCAGAAACACTTGTTCAACTTAATCGAAGGATCTTCAGTGAAGATAACCTATCTATAGGGATTTCCCTCCTAGATTCTTGCATCCTCTCGACATCTAATTCTCTAAGTTTCTCAAGACGAAAGCTTATTGAATCCATTGGAGAAGCCAGAAACACTTGTCCAACCTAATCGGAGGATCCTCAATGAAGACAACCCATCTATAAGGATTTCCCCTCCCAGATTCTTGCATCCCGTGGCATCTAATTCTTCAAGTTTCTCAAGATGAGAAAGTTTATCGAATCCATCAAGGAAGCCAGAAATGTTGGTCCCATAAAATCGAAGGATCTTCAGTGAAGACAACCCATCTATAGGGATTTCCCCTCCTAGATTCTTGCATCCTCCGACATCTAATTCTTCAAGTTTCTCAAGATGAGAAAGCCTATTAAATTCGTTGGAGAAGCCAGAAACGCTTGTCCAACCTAATCGAAGGATCCTTAGTGGAGACAACCCGTTTATAAAGATTTCCCCTCCTAGATTCTTGCATTCTGAGGCATCTAATTCTTCAAGTTTCTCAAGATGAGAAAGCTTATTGAATAAGTTGGGGAAGCCAGAAACGCTTATCCCACTTAATCGAAGGATCTTCAGTGAAGACAACCCATATATAGGGATTTCCCCTCCCAGATTCTTGCATCCTCTGACATCTAATTCTTCAAGTTTCTCAATACGAGAAAGCCTATTGAATTCGTTGGAGAAGCTAGAAATGCTTGTCCAACCTAATCGAAGGATTCTCAGTGAAGACAACCCATCTATAAGGATTTCCCCTCCTAGATTCTTGCATCCTCTGACATCTAATTCTTCAAGTTTCTCAAGACGAGAAAGCCTATTGAATTCGTTGGAGAAGCCAGAAATGCTTGTCCAACCTAATCGAAGGATCCTCAGTGAAGACAACCCATCTATAAAGATTTTCCCGCCCAAACGCTTGCACGCTGTCATAGAAAATTGTTCTAGGTTGCCCAACTTGCTAATAGTAATAGGTAAACTACTCAATTTCTCACACCAATTTACTGTCAAAATTGTCAAGTTTTTCAAATCCCCAATGGATTCAGGCAATTTACAAATGCTTGAAAATGACAAGTCCAATATAGTCAACCATTCCAACTTTCCAATTGAGTTAGGGATATGTAAATCTTTTGAAAACTGCGCTCGCCTTAAAAGCAGTTGCCGTAAGTTCATAAGGGATCCAATGCTCTCTGGAAGTCTACATAATTTCAAGCAATTATTTAGGTCAAGGATTGACAAATTTACCAGATGGCTAATTGATCTAGGAATTCCAACCAATGATTTGCAATCATTGGCATGAAGAATCTTCAGCTTCTTCAAAGAACTTATACATGGAGGAATTTCCTCTATAGCAATCTCGCCTATGTAAAGTTCCTTTAGTTCTTCCAACTTGCCCATTTCTTGGGGTAGCTCTTGGAGTTTTACACACCCATATAAACTCAAAAAACTAAGGCCCTTGGCTTCTCCAATAGAAGGGTGGATTAGCTCTAGATTACCACATTGTTCGACGATTAATATCTCTAAATGTCGAAAGGTTGAGAGATCAGGAGTAACTCTTAAACGAGGGCAATCTGTAAGAACTAGAGCTTTCAATTGCTTTGCCACCTGCAAAACAAAATGATTTGATAAATTTTTGCTGAGAATAAATCAATAAAAACAAAAGACAAAACAACATGTTCTTTATCTAACCTTGAGATAACTCCAACCTTCCCAATGCTCTGAAATGTCACTTCTTGATAACAAAAGTACGACTAATTTCTCCATATGAAATTTAGTAGCCATGGATGCAGGACATCCATCCAACTCAAGTATTCGTAACTTGGGAAGCAAGATTTTTGAATCTCCAATCAGTTTTGCATCAAACACCACAAGGCATCTTAAGTTCGGTAGTTTCTCAAATTGTTCAGTTGTGAATTCACTATGCGAGCTATCTCCTTCGACAGCAAGGGCCTGAACGTTAAGATTTTCAATTCCCTTCACAAATGTTGCATCGAGTTAGCTAAAGTGGACTCATGATCACTTTGCCTTTCTATAGTTGTGAAGTTGACGCTCAAGGTGATTACAGATTTTATCATTTTGAGCAGTGCAGTGGGTCATTTCAAGGGAAAAAAACGCAATAATTATGTTGAATAACGACTTAGAATTAATCAATACTAACACCAAGAGCTCAAGTAACCGCTAAGCAGTAGGGAGTTTATTATTTAAACCAAAGTTTTCCGTCTTCTTTTTCTTTCTAACTCGATAGAAAATGTCTACCATGTATTCCGACCAAGATAATTCATGTCAAAAGAGAGTAGAACAACAATAGAGGTTACAATTACCTTAGTTCTCTGAAATATTTCCAACTCTTCCTCATAGAGCCACACCCTACTTCGATTCATAGGAGCATGATAATCTTCTTGACGAATAATTTCCCTACCAAGGTCTCTTAGTTGGTCATGCATTTTCAACATTCCATCATCTCCAATTTTTATTAGCGACATAAATCTCAATGTTTCAAGCCCCATATTCGGAAAAAAATTACAAGCATCCCACATGTGGAACGCCCATTTGAAACTATGCATCTGAAAGTTCCAAGCAATATCCAAAAATATCTGTTTTTCCTCATAGTTTAATGCATCATAACTTATCCTCAATTTCTCTTGCACTTTCTCATGTGGTACTTTTTGTAACTTCTTTAATGCATCTTGCCAAAATGCTCGGTTCCGTCCACACAGAAACGAACCTATAACCTCGAGAGCTAAGGGTAGCCCTCCAGTAGTGGACACGATAGCATGAGAGAGAGATTCAAATTCACATGGAGGAGAGTCCCTCCTAAAGGCATGTCTACTAAACAATACCAAAGATTCATCCTTAGCCATTTCCTTGAGTTCGTACTTGCATTTCACCTCAGCTTTATCAAGAACAGACCTGCTTCTTGTGGTGATTATTATCCTACTTCCCATATCAAACCAGTCATATTTCCCAACCAAAGCTCTAATATGCTCGATATCATCCACATCATCTAGAAGAATTAGGACTTTCTTACGTTTAAATCTAGATCCCAAGATGTTGATTCCTTCATCCTTATTAGACACTTGGTCTTTCTCTTTCAGATCACGTATTAAATGATTCTGCGAATAAAAAATGTCATGGCGTCGCGAGGATTCTCGAATATCTGCAATAAAACTACGATGCTGAAATTTGTTGGAGAGCTTATTGTGGACGGCCTTGGCTAAAGTTGTCTTACCGATGCCCCCCATTCCATGAATACCAACAATTTGGGTAGCACCAGGATTATCATCCAGCAATCTCAAAACATTCTCCACAACATTATCGATTCCGATGAGTTGTTCGGGAACAACCAGCCGGAAAGCCTTCTTTAACTCACCCAATACTTTTCTGATCACCATTTTCACTAGATCTCCTTCATGACTGTTTACAAAACATTCGAGTCAAAAAGGATTAGAAGAACAATCATATTCTATTATCTGATAATCACAACAGTACAGCATATAAGAGTGAAAAAAAAGCAATGCACAAGTAGAGAAACACACGAATGTATAGCCTCCTCTACAAGCAAGATCCCGTTGCAAGAAAGTAAACAAAGATTCGATGGAAAATGAAGTACCCGTCAGTAGTTTTCTCCGATTCCCATCCCTTTAGGGAAGCCACTTCTTGAAGTGCTACTTTCCATTTCTCAACATCTTCCGGATACTTCCTAATTAAACAGGAGAAAGCCTCTCCAAAGCTCCCTTTTTGGTTTCGCACATCAGTCGGTTCAACATGGTAAAATATGGGCAAAACAACGTGCCCACTTTTGATGCACTCTGTCATCTCAACGAGCTCTTGAAGGCACCATTTACTCGAAGCGTAGTTTTGAGAAAGAATCGGGATCGAGATTTTACTATTTTTAATGGCCTGGAGAAGATTGGTGCCGATCTTCTCACCTTCGCGAAGCTCATTGTCATCTCTGAACACGCGGATGCTGGCATCGAAGAGGCCATTGTAGAGGTGATCCGCAAAGGTTTTGCGAGTATCCTTGCCAGTGAAGCTCAAGAACACATCGTAACTGTCACTACCCACCAAAGCGGCGGAGGAGCTAGACGCACTGGCATCATCAGCTTTTCGACGTGCGCTCTTCTCGTTGCTTTGGCCAGAATTGTGAGCGGCCGCTCGATCACTTTTCATTTTTACTCCTCCGATGATTCTTGAACCGATCCCTCTGTCAATATCAAAGAACGAAATGCCTCTAATCGGGTTGCCCAGCAAGACGACCGTGCAGAGGGTTCTTTTTCTGGTGCTTTACACTGCAAGTTGATGATGCATATGGATCGGGAGGGAACGAGTAGACAGATCAATAGAGAAAGACTGGATTTAGTCGTTGCGTGTGAAGTGGGCGTCCTCGCGAACCACCCATGCCCTTTCTTCTGGGAAAGTCGGATTTAGTTGTCGGTGGGGCCCACTGATTTGCATCGACTGTTGCGTCTCCTTTGCAAAGTGTGTCCCAGCTGTTCTTGTTATACATGGCGGAGCTTACATTTTTGAACTAGACGTTCATGCCTTGAATGAATGATCCGTGTTAAAACGACGATGCTTGACATAGCGATGGCATAAAATATTGAGCTCGTAATTATGATCCTTGATAAATGCAAATGAGAGATTATTGTTTGGGGGCGAGCCTCTCTAATTTGCTCCTTGCACTCGTAGATCCCCAAAAAATTACCGGACGTTGCTCTAGTTGACAAATTTGCACTTGTGGGCATCCCAAAAATGACTAGCATCTTGCCTTTTTTCCAACGGATGACTTTTAGAATTGGCGCTACGGACGCAAACATTTTTAATTTTGTATTTTAGGGCTAAATCAGAAGAGTAAGATCAGTAGAATAAGCAATATGGATAGGCTCTTATTTAGTGTTATGGTAAAGATAACAAGCGTTGATCTTTTTGTTTCTATGGAATGAGAGGTCTTTAAGCAAATCGGCACTTGCAAAGTTTATAAAGGCCCCATTTGGTTACAGTGACTAATTTTAATTTTTTGTTTTCGGGAACAGTTTGGGAACAGAATCGCGTTTGGTAAAATTTTTGGTCCCGTGAACAGATTTGGAGTAGAATCAAGAATAAAAAAAAAGTTGATTTTTATTTCGGAAACAAATTTGAGAATAAAAAAACCAACTCTTCTTCTTCTTTTTCCTTCCGCCATCCCTCGACCACCATCCACCACCGCTCGCTGCCGTCTGCTGTCGCAGGTCGTCGACCCGCCGTCGGTTGCTGTCCGCTAGTCCGGCCGTTAGCCCGCCGCCATCGATCACTGACCCACCGTCGCCCGTTGCCCGCCATCGCCGGTCGCCGTCCACCGCTGCCAGTCACCATCGGGCCACAAGAAGAAGAAGGAGAAAAAGGAAACAAAGAAAAGAAAAAAGGAAAAAAAAAAGAAAGTAAAAAGTAAAAAAATTATTTAAAAATTAAAAGAAATTTATTTGGAACAGAATCAATGAGCACGGTACAAACGCAATTATTCCAAAATCAGAAATTTTAGACAATTACCAAATGCGTTCTTTTACTCATAATCAGTTCCCGGGAACAGAATAAAAAAGAATCATTTTTTTTTATCAAAATTTGTTTTTAGGAACAGAATCGTTACCAAAGGCGCCCTAAGTTGCTGATTCTGCATGAATCCAAGGAAGCTCTGTGAATGGACTGAGATGAAGATTACCTCCGTAAATTACGGTCCTTTTTGGCCTCGACATTAGTATTTGCATCTAATAAAAAAAGAAAAAGAAAAAGAAAGAAATGAATTTAATAGATGACATTATACTATCATATAGACCCGTGCTATGCATGAGAAAAGTACTCGTAAAAATAGATTACAGTAAATAATTATTCTACAAGTGTACTTAAAGTTATATGAAAAGTGATTATTCTCCCCTGGGACCAAAAGGAAAAAAATTAAATTGGATTAAAGTGAACTTAATCATCACGACGTGTGCTCTTCTTGTTGCTCTTGACAGAATTGCGTGCGAGCACATAGAGAAGAATCGACCCAACCAACACTCCAAAAGAACGCCCAGGCACTAGGTCACGTTTCATTTTTTCTCCTTCAATGACTTACCGACCGAGTCACTCTATCAATATGCAAGCGCAGAAAGCCTCTCTATATTCGGGTTGCCCAGCAAGACGAACCACGGGACAAATTATCAGAGCACGATAAGATGAGCTCTATGCAAAAGAGTACAATTATTGGAGCGGACGTATCATAGGCTCTTTTTGCTTTTTCACCTCTGTGAGTTGCAGACCGTAAAATATCTTTTTGACTAGCGCGTCTGCTTTGCAAAGGGAGTTCCAGCTGCTTTTGTCCGATTATTCCAGGCGCGGCCGGAGCAAATACGAGGTAGTCCCGAGTTATCGTGTCAACGCGGTCCGCGCTATTCTGTTTCTTCTCTCTCTGCTGTCGTTACTCTCTTTCCTCTCACTTTCGTTCTGCGCTTTTGGTCATGGGGTAGGGGCTCAACCTGGACGAAATGTACATTCCGCGGTACAAGACCGAATAATCACTGGTCGCCTTCCAAATTCACTCATATTTTGAGCAAATGCAACAAACATCCTTTCCCAAATCGACGTTTGAACGATTTTGATCCGCACCCATAAGACCAGAACCTCAATTTCATGCCTCCAGCAACTTCGGGGTGCCGCTAGGCTAACAATCGGTAACAGCAAACTTTTCCAGCCATGTATCCTAAATTCAGCGCGAGGAGGGATCGAAAGGTCAGGTTTGGTCTTCTTGTCTTATTTTAGCCGTCTTTTTTCGCTTAAAAAATTAATTTAGGTTATGTGCAATCGTTTTGCAACACTCGCATTAAACCAGAAGGAAAAAAAAAAAGAGAGAAACTCATACACATTTTGGAAGTGTCAAAATAAGACGGACCCAATTTTTTTCTCATACGTCTGGGGTTGGGCTCTTGGGGTGCGCATGACAAAAATTTCGTTTTCGATTTCTCTATTTCTCTGCTTAGAACGGGTTTGGAGCAAACTGTTTGGTATGATTTGATTTCTCATTTACAAATGCATTTCTATTCCGAAATGAGAAATTGAAAAATCGAAAGTCGAAATTTTTAACTTCGCTTTAAAATAAAACCAAAATTTCGAAATCAAACCATATAAAAGAACCTTGCGCTTTCTTGCTAACTTAATTCACTTATAACCACAACTTCACAAATTATTGTTAATTTTCTTTTTCTTATTTTGCTCGTGTTTTTTTTTTTCATTTTTTTCATTTTTTTTGATAACTTTCTCTTTAGGATGAAAGGCAATCGAATGGGTCCCCCAATTTTCAAAAATGGCCAAATTTTTCAAATGCTTACTTAAAGGCAATGGGGCTCTTTCCTCCTCCTAGAAAAGGCGCACGCGTGATCGATTGAAGAAAAAGTTAACTTACGTAATAGATGAAAAAAAACATGCCTAGAAATTTAACCTCGTTTCTTTACGGATTCAAAATTCTTGTAAAATCAAAATAATTAAATTGTTACACAATCTTGAATTTTAATTCGAAGGCAAGAGATTCAAGAGAATCTCTCTCTTTGCTATGTAATGGCCATTAAAGGTTCATTGAGCAACAATAAAAAAATTAGGATGAGCAACTAGACTGATTTAATTCGAGAATCAAAATAAACCGACTTTCTCTCGATTGGTTCCTAACCATAAACGTTACTTCAAGGTAGAATTCTCATATATTCATTTACACCATCAATTTTATTTTGTTGATAATCTTGTATAATATTAGTCTTTGATAAAATGATAAGGCTGTATATGCACCATTGATGGCACCCATATTCATGCTTCTGTAGTACTTGTCCGAACCTATGTAAGATGAGCTTGCAAATGATACATTGACCAAGGAGGGAAATCAAATAAATACGCTTAGAAAAATCATTGCCAATAAAATGGCAAGGGATAATAATATACCGGAAATTCCATGAAATTGTATTTTTAACTTTTGTAATGTATTAGTATTATTTCGACTATTATTTTGTATTTGAGGATTTCCTATGTTGTTTTAGTATTATTTTGACTATTATTTTGTATTTGAGGATTTCCTATATTGTTATCTAATCAATTTCTATTCCTAAATAGAAATTTTATTCTGATATCAAACGGATTTTTGTTTTGAAATAGAAATTTTGAGTCGTTATCAAACGGGTTTTTTTTCTTTCAAAAAACTTGTCCTAATAGAAATTGAGAAATTGATTTACCGAAATCAATTTCTCGCTTTCGAAATTTTAAATGCATTGCGCTTTAATGAGTTGTTAGACATTTTAACGGTTTGGTGAAAATAGATTTAAAATATTAAAATCTAGCTGCGTGCATGATACGCGAGAGGGTGTGAAACGGCTGTCACGACTGTTAGGATGGTGGGCCCCACAATAAAATATCTCCGGAAGGCCCTCGTAAAGTTGTATACTCGCTGCCCTTACCTTCACTTTCACTTTTAAATTTTCTGCTAAAATAGAAATATTATTAAATATAAAAAAAACAATTGCGAAAGTAAAATTTCGGGCGACTTTAGACTCGACTAAATATGTCCTCAAGTTTTTTTTTTTTTTTTTTCAAATAAAATGTCCTTAAGGTTTTGTGGCCACATTTCCATTATAAAAATTCTAAAAAAACACAACAAAAGTTGAGCTTGATAAATATAATCCATAGCTTTGTAATTCATACCAGACACTCCTTAATTAAATTTCACCTCTATCTAGCATATCAAATTGAGTAGCTAAAAGATGTTTAATGCTTAATTCTCATGTTATCCAGATATATTTGGACAAGATTAAGCTTTGCAAGCGTCTACGAAATAAAAACCATACTTTAGTGGCGAGATATACATTTCTCAAACAAACTATTGAGATTAATGTCTCAAATTGAAATGCGATTTATCAAGACCAATCTCAAAGTCGAAACTCATTTAATAATTTATGGATGGCCTACAACACTTTTTATATTTAACCCAAAACCAAAGCCGAATTCGTTTAAAGATAAAGCTTGATTGATAATTCAAAAAATCTATTAGAGTACCATACATTTCGTATGTCCATATTAGGAATATAGAGATACCTTAAATTTTAGGCAACTACTTTAGGCAAATATACCCTGTAGCGGTTCTAACTCAGAAGGCGATGATAGTTGGACATTTTAACTCTAGTTGAACTAGACTTACCATAGCGTAGCTCTCTGAATGAGTTTGAATGTATGTGAACATGTTGATAACTTGTTATAACATACAATCTGAACACACGATTGAACTAGACTTCTTGGGCAAAAATTGCATAACTTTCTGAATGAGTTTGGGTGCATTTGAAAAAGTTAAGCAAAGTTGAACTAGACTTTCCGTTAAAAAGGAACATTATAGTCGCCTTGCTCATTTTTTGGGGGGCAGCGAACGCATTGCACTTGTAGGGCCCAAAGAATGACTGGGATCTTGCTTTTCCTCGATGGAGACTTTTAGAATTAGTGCTCCAAATGCAATTTTTTATTTTATTTTATATGTTTGGGCTAAATCAAAAGACTAAGATCAGCAGAATTAAGCAATGCGGCAGGCTCTTATTGGGTGTTTGGTAGAGATATCAAGCATTGATCTTTTTGTTTATGTGGAATGAGAAGCTTAGGGCCTGTTTGTTTTTACTTCTTTTTTCTTTTTTAAACAAATTTTTTGTTTTTTTTCCGGAACAAAAAAAAAAAGCAAACGCGTTTGTTTGCGTTTTTGTTCAAAATCTATTTTTTTGTTCTAACACTTTTGGAATGTAAATAAGAAACAAAAAAAAAAACTTATTTCTTGTTTTAACAAAAATTAAACACATTTTCTCTCTCTCTCTTTTTCTTTTTTTCTTTCTTTTTTTCTTTGACCGGTCATCGGCCTCGGCCATAACCGACGACCGGCCAAAGAGGGCCCGGTGACGCCATTGAGGGTCGGCGACCTCGCCGGGCGTCGTTGGCCCCAGGCAGGTCGGGCTCGCCGGATCCGGCGAGCTCGAGCTCGCCCGACCACTGTGAGGCTCGACCTCGCCGGGCCACCTCCGGGCGGCGTCGCCCGGCGATGGCCCTGAGGCCGAGCCCGCGGTGGTTGGGCGAGCTCGGGCTCGCCGGATTTGGGCGAGCTCGAGCTCGCCCGGCTTCCGGCTCGCCGAATGGGCGAGCCCAACTCCTGCCCTTGGCCAAGGCGAGGCTCGGCCTCGCGGGGCCGGCGAGCCTCGCCGTGGCCGGGCGAGGCCGCCGGCCCTCATCGGCCGGTCGCCGGCCATGGGCGGAGCCGGCGACCGGCCAAAAGAAGAAAAAAAGAAAAAAGAAAAATAAAGAAAATAAAGAAAAAGAAAATAAAAATATTAAAAAATTAAAAGAAATAAAAAAGAATACAAATTCACCAAAATTGTTTACATTCATTTTTTATTCCCTTAACAAGTTTACTGCGGCGTGTTTTTGTTGAAAATTGTTAAAAAAACACTTTTTTCTATTTCGTTCGTTCCCTAACAATTTTTAAATGAAGTGTTCTAAACGCACCCTTATTCAACAAACTGGCACTTTCGGTGTTTGTTCCTGGAATGAGGTACGTTGCTAAGTTGCCGAGCCCACACAAATTGTAGGAATCTTCAAGTGGACCGAGATGGAGGTCCTCCGTTGCGTAAAGAACGGGTCTGCAGGGCTAGTACAATGCTATCTATCACGCTTTACTCTTTCTTTCTTTCTCCTTGGTTTTATAAGTCTATTCTCGTGAATAGTACGATAATAATTGTTTTTTTTTTCCAGAAACAAAAAGCAAAGGAAAGAGAATTTCCTTATGCAACGGAGGATCCACATCCTGGTCCACTCTAAGATTTTCCTTGGATCCACGCAGGCTCAACAACTTAACAATGTACCGCATTCTAGGAACAAACATTGCAAGCAAAAAGATCATGCTTGGTATCTCTACCTAACACCCAATAAAAACTTGCCGCATTGCTTAGGCTACGGAAAAAGCAAGATGCTAGTCATTCTTTGGGGGCCTACAGGTGCAAAGGGTCAATTAGAGTGGCCAACTCTAATTGACTTTGTGTGCTTGCTGGCCCCCCAAAACATGAGTAGGGCCGCTTTAAATTTTCCTTTTTAAGGGAAAGCATAGTTCAAATTGCTCAACTTTTTTCAAATGGGCCTAAAGTCATTTAGAAAGTTGTGCAATTTGGCCTGTAAGTCTAGTTCAACAATATGTTTGCTTTAGATGCAAGTTATCAATATGTTCACATGTGTTCAAACTCATTCAGATAGCTACACTATTGTATATCTAGTTCAACTTGCTTTCTTTTTCTTCTCGAGCAACGGGAAGGCTTCTTCATGTTCTTTCTTTATGAGAGAGAGAAAGGAATTCTCCAACTACCAATAACTTCAGAGTTATAATGTAGAAGTAGAACTATCTAATTGTATTGCCTGAAATTTGAAGGCCTTTAGAGTTCTAATATGGACAATTGAAATGTATGATAATTTGAGAACTTTTTTGACTTATCAATCAAGCAAGTTAATAATTATGAACATTGAAAAGAAATTCGGACTTTCCTTCACTACAACGTTAATAATCCAACTGAAATTTCCACTTATGATATTTATTGTCTTTAAATTCCTACATATTATTAATTGATATTGGAACTTTCGGATGTGGCATGTGCATGGTACATGTTAAGGGAAAAGGTTATTGGGGTTAACTAGTGTATAATTATACGAGTTCAGGTTTAGGGGAGGGGGAATGCAAATTAATGAAGAACTTCAAAGTTATGAGGGTAAAATAACATTTTCCTTAAATGTAAGAATGAGGTTTCACGTTCATGGAACCTTAAGAGTGTCATGATAATTTATCTAATTTAAAGTGATTTTCCTCATTTTTAAACGATGTAGTTGCATTTAATCATGGTTAATATTTTCTTCCGTACTTGGTTAGGAAAATTTCCTCCAATCATATCTTTGATTGGTGTCTAAATTATGAACTGCAAACTTAATTAAATTTAAAGGTGAGTGGTCTTTATATTTGTAACCCACCAATTAGAGGCATAGCATGTGATAAGGAAAATATGGCCCATTAGATATATTATTTCATTAAAGTTCATAAGTTAAAGAAAATCAAATTGTTGATGTTCTAGCGCAAGAAAAGAAAGTAATATTTTTTGGAGCTTAGAATTAACCTCATAAAAATCTATTATGTCCGTTGTATAAATCTAAAATAGATATAGTGAATCTAATTTGTTACATAAATGTAAAGTAATGCTCCAAAGCACTTTCATTGAGTGGCCACTATTTTAGATTCACCGCATCTATTTTAGATCATACATTAGACACTATTTATTTTATAAGCTTAATTCTAAGCTCTAAAAAATAATGGTTTCTTTTTCTACGTGAGCACATCTGCGATTTGCTTTTCATTAACTTATTAATTTTAATAAAAATTAATAAATTTAGGACACCAAAAGTAATAAATTTGATTATCGGACACTGATGTTCTTACTTCTTCTTCTTTTTTCAACTTTTGGCCCAAATATTATCAATACTATTGGCTTTGCAGTTTTTATTTATTTATTTATAAATATTAGACAACTTACTATAATGATAAATAGTTTAATTATGGGATCTCTTGTTATGCTTGTCTTTAATTTTTCTTAAGGCAATGTGCAATTTTTGAAAGGAAGCAAGCAACACAAAATATGACATAGTTGAGAAATTAAGAAAAAAGGAGAAAACAAAAAGCAAAGTCAGTTAGGTGTCGATAAAAGCACATCAACTCCTCAGAGGCTCCCTCTCCACGCACCAAAATACTTACATTATAGAATATTGTCTAATAGGCCATGTTTTCCTTATTCCACGTCATACTTCTAATTGATGGGTTACAAGTATGCAAAATACTCATATTTAATTTTAGTTAAGTTTACAATTCATAACTTGGACACCTATCAAAGGTATGGTTAAGAATCATAAATGAAGAACTAGAGATTTGTTAAAGTGACCATTAAAAGCAAATAGCTGTGTAAAATTTCTATGTGAATGTGCTATGTGACTCAGCCTCATGTGAGGTTTACCCACTTTATATGTTTGTGCGCTTGCGCTTTGATGGCGTCAACAGGTACTTCAGGCAATTACAAAGTTTTCTAGCCACAAATGCAGGCTTCTATAGCCTCGCATAGCTCCAGCACATGAGACTTAGCTAGAGTTATTTTCAGGCAATGCATTTTGCACATCTAGTCTGTCAGATCAGATCAATAACCTATGAGGAAATAACAAGATATTAATCCATTTCAGGAAGCACGAGTAATTTGAGCTCTAGGCCAATTTTTGCACAACCTACAGATATATATGTATTATACATTTGCTAATAATATTTCTTATATGATTCTTGGTGTATATGATATTTGATATTTATACATTTATTGACTTACATACTGGAGAAGGAAGAAAAGCAAATAAGAAGAAGGGGCTGGTGCCATGAGACAAATTTGACCAGCTTTGAGCAAATTAAATGGTCCTCTGTTGGAACGGTGGAGTTTGAACAGGTAATGCCGTGTCTCCGTCCAATTCTTCTATAATTTCCTGTCTCAATTTTGTTCAACTTGAATTTGTGACCTTTATTCCACGGCAAGTTTAACATAGTTATTGTCTCAAATGGATTACGTCTTCCCGAAGGCACAAGTTCAAGACGTGGAAAAGCTCGAGAAATTCAATGCTTTCAACCACAGGAGATGGAGCACGAAGATGTGCTGCCAATTGATCGTTGCACAGGTTGGCTATGCTCTAAGAACTACATGTACGAGATGAATCTTCCAATAGGGAACTCATCGAGGTCCAAAGAAGTGAATGGAAAATGACTGAAACAGCCTATTCATGATCCACGACGCAATGGGCAACCCTCTTTTTAACATCCTCACATGAATCGACAGCTAATGATGTTTGGAAAGGCGTCCGAAGAGGCACGTAAATGAGAACACTGGTAACATCTTTCTTGATTAACAAGTACCTCGATTATAAAATGATCATTCTATGCCTATCACCGATCAAGTCAACGAATTGAGAGATATTGTAACTGCGTATGCAGATGCGGATGAATCGATCTCCAAGACCTTTCTCGTTTCTATTATTGTTGGTAAACTTCCATCTCCATGGAAAGATTGCCAAAAGCTTTTAAGCATTAGAAAGAGTCTTTTGAGTTTGGATCGATCGCTTCAATGCATTTAAGTTGAAAGGTTGGCCAGAAATCATGATGTATTTGAAAACCAAGCAAAAAGTGAACAAAGTTCATGATGTTGAGGAACCGGCATCTAGTAATTTTAGGGAATTTTTGAACGAGACTTGCTTTCGGAGTGGCAAAATGGATCATGGGGCTCTCTTTTGCTATGACGAAAGAAGAATGAAGCCAATTTGGCGGAGGACAATGACGTGGTTGCGATGATCATGGGGGTTCTCATGGCGAACGATGATGAAGGTTGGTAGATTGACTCCAGCGAAACTTGCATTGTTATTCGCCACAAGACGAAAAATATTTACACTCTCTCGGACAACCCTGTCAATGAGTCGCCTGATCCGTCAATGTTAGGTTACCAAAAGTTAAGTTTTCGTACGAGTATTCTATCCCAAAGACAATGAAGAAATTCAAGAAGTTTGATACAAGATTACATGTGCGTGTATGCCCTGTGAAGAGATCACATGTTGTTTCCAGGAGCACATAATAGCACGAGGGCAACAACTCTATCAATGATTTAGTGCATGGTACCGACTTAAATTGATATCTATTTGTAAGATTTAAGAGGATTTCGCTACTTGCAAATTGAGCTATTTGGTACTGGCAAAGTGAAAGATAGGAAAAAAAAGAAAAAGAAAAAGAAAAAAAAGACAGTTCTATGATTTTCTTTGATACTTAACTTAATTTGATAAATTAGTAAATGTAGATTTTTGACATCCCAACACGTCGTTTATTCTGATTTCGCTCAACATAACATCGCCAAATTAATAGGTATAAATTCCCTCTTGAATGTGAGGTAGAACTCATCCATTTCCGATGGAATCAAGTGAGAGAAGGGAGAATTGAACTTAACTGATTTGGTATGATATTAAGGAATGAAAAGTCGAATTCATGATAACTGAAGGTACTTTATTAGAGGAGAAAATAGTAATTCCATCAAAAGAGTAATTTTATGATTACAAAATATTTCCTACAACCCAGTCAGACAAAATTCCTTCCACTTATGCTGTTGATTGGTGGGTTATAAGCACAGATCTCAAATTCAATTTTGATTAAATTTATATGCAGCTCATGTCCATAACTTATAACCCACCAATAAGAGGTATGGTTGAAGAAAATTCTGCCTTTATAAAATTGGTTCGTTGAGTGTATCAAATGTTGCATTGGTCTTTGATGGAAGGCTTAAACTACCAACAAAAATTTGATAAATGCAAACTTTGCAAATCAATTTTGCTGACTACCCTTTGAGATCAATAATCGTAACATCATCTCTTTCACGTAGACGAACTTAGAAACCACGGCATGGCAAAAAAGCTGCTGCTATATAGGAATGCTGTACAATATTGTGTAGACCGAAAGAGAACTTCCCACGCAGAAACCTTATAAGCGTAGCCATTGCTGCCTGCTATCCATTATGTTGAGTACGGTCGACTGATTCGGTTTTGGAGTTTGTGGTGGTGCTGTTGCAACCTGATGACAGTGGCCGTGGAGGAGCGGAGCAAAGTCAGCTGCCATGGAGTGAAGAAGAAGAAGAAAGACCAAAGGGCAAAAAGGAACAAATATGTGACAGGCTGAGTTTAAAAAGAATGATGCGACATTTTCACCTAGTTAGACTTGTACGCATTGCTAATGATTTTGTGACATGGTGCAGAAGTCTCACAGAGAGCGAAATTTGATATGTTGAGATACTTATTAGGCAAAGATAAGTTTAGGTATCTAATGAATAAAAGTCCAAGCATTTGCAACGTCATTATCTGAAAAATGATGGCAAGCATACATGTTATCCATCATAAACGAAATAAGCTCACGAAGTTACGTTTTCTATTTCCTAAAATCAAGCTCACCAAATTTTTCAATGAATGGATCATAAGAAAGTCCTTTTATTGGTCGAGTCTTTAATATATGAACCAGTAATGGCAAATATGTCCAGGAGGGTGATGGATAGAGGTCCCCGCCGGGGCGGGCGGGGAGGTGAGCAGCAGTTAGCAGAGGAAGACCAGAAGGTAAAAGGAAAACCTAACAAGCCAGGTTCCAGGAGTAGGTCGGAGCAAGAAAATTTCGAAAGCTAGGTTAATTGGGGCTTGTTCCCAGCGATGTACCAAGTGATGTTTCAGCCTTAGGTACCACCGATATAAATTAGTATCCAAAACTGGAAAAAGTCCTAAATCTACGGCTTCTCTTCGACCATAAGATGGGGAACATGAAGAGATTTGAAGTAAGGAAGAAGAATAACCTGATCAGAGCCCTCCTTGGGGTTGTCCAAAAATTGAAGAGAGAGCTTGCCTTACTCTTCCAACTCTTGAAGAGCATCGAAGCCAGCAATGTACGTCTCTGGACGAGAGTTGAAGAAACTGGGAGCTTTGACAGTAGGTACTGTTGGAGTTGGAGGAAAACTATGGCTGAAATCTGGAATTTGAAACGAGAAAAATTTGGGAGAAAAGGTTGAAGACGATGGAGTTTGCAAAAGATGAAGATGGAAAGGTGAAATCTATGCTCTGATGTCGAGGATGCGATCGACGTCCTCTTTTTTGTCATGGAAGCTGCTTTGCTTGCCGGAATATATTACCTAGGATCCCTTCACTCATTTCATGATCACCCCTTTCTTCTTTAATTTTTTTTTTCTTCCTGCTGTTTGTCATTGTCTGTTCTTGTTCTGTTGCAACAAATGGGAAAAAGAAAAGAGAATACTGTAAAGTGTAAAGCGCCCCTGTTTTCCTTTCCTGCAGAATTGGAAGAGTAATGGACACTGACTATGGAGTTCCATTTTAATTCCATAAACAAGAACCCATATTGGCCATGGACGTCAAAACTCAAGACCCGCGTACAAGTTTAGAATTCTAAATAATGTGAATTGAACATACTACGCTGTACTTCGGTACTTAATTAACTAATGCTAACAATCTCATGATGTGGAGGAACGAATTTGATTTTAACATAAGGGCGTCCAGAAAAGACATTTGAATCGTCGACAAACAGCTTTTGGACATCTAGTCAGCAACTGTTCTAGCTACCAAATACGTTCTTTCTTGAACAAAATAATTTCGAATGGAAATCGTTGAATATTGACTTAGTTGATGCCCAGTCCTGATACTCCGCATGTACGCCCTCGGTTTCTAATGTTAAGATGTTCATAAGGAGCTTGCTGTCAAGTGTCAATCCTTCAACAAATCAGGAGTTGGATGGATATTATTCCATAATCTCAAGCTGCTTGAATTGTCAAGAGCAACAATATTTACAACTTGCAACCTTCATAAATTGCATCCATTCAACAAGCTGCTTTGGAAACTGAAAAAACTGTCACTATAAACGCACATCTTGTGTCAATCGTCGCTAATAGTTTTGTCACATGGTGCATAAGTCCCTCATTGAGCAAAATTTAGAATGTTGAGATACTTGTTAGGCAAAGATAAGTTTACGTGTCATGATGACTAAGGGTGTGTTTGTTTGTGTTTCGTTCTTTTTTTGTTAAAACAAAATAGAAAAAACTATTTCATTACGAGAACAATTTTTTAACAAAAAACGCGTTTGGTAAAAACTTTATTCTTGGAATAAAACAAGAACAGAAACATGTTTGATAAATTTGTGTTTTTTTTTTGTTTCTTTTAATTTTTTAAATATTTCTATTTTATTTTTCATTTTTTTTTTCTTTTTCTTTTTTCTTTTTTTTTTTTTCTTCCTTGATGGCGTCGGCCATGGCCGACGGCCGACGAGGGCCCGGCGGCCTCGCCCAGCCACGGCGAGGCTCGACGGCCGGTCGCCGACCATGGCCGAGGCTGGCGACCGGCCAAAGAAAAAAGAAGAAGAAAAGAAGAAAAAAAAAAAAAGAAAAGAGAGGAGAGAGAAAAGTTGTTCTTAAAATTATTCCGAAAAAAGAAACACGTTTTTCTTGTTTTTGTTTATGTTAAATGTGTTCACCAAAAAAAAAAATAGATTTAAGCAAAAACGTAAAAAATGCGTTTTTTTCTTTTTTTTTTCTCGGAACAAAAAAAAAAAATTTTGTTTATAAAAAAAAAAAAAAAAAAAAGAACATTAACAAACAGGCCCTAAAAGTTCAAGTAATTGCAATGTAATTATCTAAAAAATGACGGACAAGTGGATATGTTATCCATTACGAATGATATCAAGCTTACAGGGTTACCTTTTCTATTTCCTACATATGAAAATCAAGCGCATGGAATTTTTCGATGAATGGATCATGAGACCTGTATCTCATGAGCCTTCACACCCTATGGACAGAAACAGTAGTGGCAAATATGTCGAGGAGGGTGATCCATAGAGGCCCAATTAGCAGAGGAAGGCCAGAAGGTAAAAGGAAAACCTAACAAGCCAGGTTCTAGGATTAAGTCGAAGCAAGAAAATTCCAAAGCTAAGTCGATTCGGGCTCCTTCCCAGAGATGTATCGTGTGAGGTTTTAGCCTCAGGTACCACTGATAGAATTTAGAGTCCAAAACTGGAACAAGACCTAAATCGACAACTTTTCTTCGATCAAACATATGCTAGAATGGAATCCTGGTGAATGGAAAGGATCTCTTGAGACTGACTGGGAAAGCACTGATCATAAGATGAGGAACATGAAGAGATTTGAAGTACGGAAGAATAACAACCTGAGCAGAGCCATCCTCGGGGTCGTCCCAAAATTGAAGAGAGAGATTGCTTTACTCTTCCGACTCCCGAAGACCATCGAAGCCAACAATGCACATCTCGGGACAATAGTTGAATAAACTGGGAGCTTTGACTGTAGGGACCGTTGGAGTTGGAGGAGAGAGAGAACTGTGGTTGCAATCTGGAATTTGAAATGAGAAAAATTTTCGAGCATAGGTTGAATAAGATGGAGTATGCAAAAGATGAATATACGAAGTCGAGGATGCCAGGGACGTCCTCTCTCTTGTCAGGCCTGAATCTCTGTCCAAGTTCAATGATTACATTAACTCCATCCCTTCACTCACTTCATGACCACCCCTTTCTTCTTTGATTTTTTCCCTTCCTGCACAGGCCTGAATTCGTGCTTGTTCCCAGAGATGTACCAAGTTATCTTTGTCCGTTCTTGTTCTGTTGCAACAAATGGGAAAAAGAATAGAGAATAAAGTGCTCCCGTTTTCCCTTCCTGCAGAATTGGAAGAGCAAGGACACTGACTTTGTAGTTTAATTTTAATTCCATAAACAAGAACCTATATTCGCCATGGAGGTCAAAACTCAAGATCCGCTTACAAGTTTAGAACGCCAGATTATGCAAATCAAACATACTATACTGTACTTCTGTACTGAATTAACTAATATTAACGATCTCATAATCAGGGTGAACGAATTTGTTTTACCATAAGGGCTACCAGAAAAGACATTTGAATCATCGACAGACAGCTTTTTGGCATCTACTCAGCAACTGTCCTAGCTATTAAAATACATTTTCTCTGGAACAAAAGAAATTACAGTGGAAATCAATGAATATCGACTTAGTTCATACCAAATCCTGAGACTCCGCATGTACGCTCTCTATTTATAATGTTAGGATGTTCATAAGGAAATTGCTGTCAAGAATCAATCCTCCAACAAATCAGGAGTGGATTAATATAATTCCAGAGTCTTGAGCTGCGGAACTGTCAAGAACAATAATTGCTAACTGCATCAACTCAAATAGATGCTTCAGAAACTGAAAAACTATCCCTAAGAAAGGCACTAACAGATCCCGCAAATCGATGCAACATCATGAGGTCATCTTGTTACCCCTGAGTCGATTAGTGTCTAATAATGCCGCAAGGTGCCAGTGAGGAATCTCCATCTTTCAGAGAAGTCTTGACACCAAAACTATCACAAAGCAAGAACAATGTCCGGCTTTGCCTTCATCCGATGCCAAAACAAACAGCCCATCTACACAATCACTTCATTCTTAATCTCACATAAGAGCCACCTCCACATATGGTTTTCTTTGGTTTGCATGTCCCAGATTAAACTGACAAAGTTTTCTTTATCGTATATAGCATGCTATAGTATATCTTATTATTTCGAAGGTTCTGAACGAGCAAGGGGAATTCCCCTGGTCAAATTTAACAGGCAGATCTCGTCAAGAATCCAAAACGGCCAGGGAATCTTGTGAAGAAAGTATAGCAGTGTATCAAAAACACGTTAATGACTTAGCAAGAGTATAATTGTTAAGGAACTGAGATAACAAAAGTTAAGAGGGTTTTCCTGAAGAGTACATATGACTTATTTGAAGCAATTGTTCATCCCTTTGAGCATCCCCACGAATAAAATGAAATCGAAAGTATCTGCATAGGCAAATAAACATAACCAAATAGATGTCAAGGGAGGAAGCAAATCATTCTTCAAAGTCAATACTTCCAGAAAACCATCACTTAGATTTGCTTGTTACAGCCATTAAGAGCTTATCCAAGATGAGCAATCTTACTCGATGGCTATGACATCTGATGTACTTAGAAGGCATTCCGATGACTGTTGGCATTATCAAGAGAATGATTTCTCCGAAGCATCCGGACATACTTCTCCATCAGCTTTTCCGTTGCTTGAATCATGAAAGAGAAGGAAAACATTACCCTGTTGTTATGGAAATGATTAAATTCGACCATATTAGTTTATGTAAAAGAAAGAAAACAAAAATTAAATAACCCATCTTTGTATTCGGTGATTAAATATCAAACCCCTCTTTGATGTGTTGCTAGTTTCAAATTCTTAATTTATTAACTGAAAACATTTAATAATGGCAGAAATTCGTAACTTACTAATTTATTGACTATTTCTAGATCTATTGACCGGCTACGGTAGTACAATTTGACCAGCATTTCCATTCCTTTAACTACTAATAAGAAAAAAAGTAGAATAGCGGGCTATCAAGAAAAATGGTGTTATCAAGTAGGAATGCTGATGAAATTGGCAATGCGTCTTGACAATGAACAGTGTAACCCGCTTTGTTTACCTTTCAAAGGAATCGTGAATCGTTCCGAACGATGTGGCTAAGTGCTCTACTCTTCGGGGCATTCTTTTCATGAACGAATTCTCCATGCAGCAGTTGTGCAATGAAGATATGAAATTCGATAAGTTGCATCGCTCAACGTCTTTTAGAGTCTAGACGCCTTGATTCCCGGAGCTCTGTGATCTCCTCAATTTCGTGCAGGATTCACCCCCATCATTTCATTAAATCTTGAGATTTGATGAATATGGACGAGTTGCCCGGGCCTGGAGTTGAATCCCTCATTTGAACGCATTTGCGACTCTCCGGTCCCCTAACATCACGAAGCTTCAAGCACCCTCTAATGTCCAGATATGTCAGGTTATCAAAGCACGAGAGGTCTGGTAATCTTTCAATGGATCTGCACCCTTTGATGTCCAATTTTTTCAAGTTTTTCAATAGATGTTCAAGGCCATCAAGGTTGGACAACTTCCAGCATTCAGATAACTTAAGTTTTGCTAAAGATTTTAATGCTTCCAGACCCTTGATTTCTCTCAGCTTGATACACGAATAGAGATCTAACTTCGACAAGAATTTCAAATTTGACAAACTTTGTAACTCCTTCAACTCATCACAATCATGGACATAAAGCTTTAATAATCCTGAGGGAAGCTCCGGCATGGATTCCAACAATGGGCAATCCAAAACAATGAGCTCTTTTAGGAGGATTAGATGGGAAGTTGAGGCAATTTGTGATGCTGACAAGTGACTCCTAAAACTGTTAAACAGGCAGGAAGCTTTGGCAATGGCTGAAGACTGTCACAATTTCTTAACTCAAGGTGTTGTAGAGAAGGCAACTTACTGATGCTTTGTGGCAATGATTGAAGCATCTTGCAGTCATATAAATCAAGCTTCTCAAGATGAGAAAGTTTATCGAATGCGTCAGGGAAGCCGGAAATGCGTGTTTGACTTAATTGAAGGATCTTCAGTGAAGATAACCCATCTACATGAATTTCCCCTCCTAGACTCACACATCCTGTGGCATTTAATTCTTCAAGGTTGGCCAACTTGCTAATAGTACTAGGTAAATCACTTAGTTTCTTACTATTATAAATATTCAAAATTTTCAAGTTTTTTAAATCTCCGATGGATTCAGGTAATTCACAAATGCCTGATCGTGACAAGAATAATTCAGTTAGACATTCCAACTTTCCAATTGAGTTGGGAATACGATAGAGAGCACAATCAAATTGTGAATCTTGTGAAACCCCGACTCCACTTAATGACAGGCACTGCAATTTTAGAAGGGATCCGATGCTATCTGGAAGTGTACATAACTTGAAGCAATCATTCAAGCAAAGGGTCGACAAATTTACCAAATTGCTAATTGAGTCAGGAATTGCAACCAGTGATTCGCAACTATTGACATCAAGCACCTCCAACTTCTCCAAAAAACCGATGCATGGAGGAATTTCCGCTATAGCAGTCTTGCCTATGTAAAGTTCCTTTAGTTCTTTCAATTTGCCCATTTCTTGGGGTAGCTCTTGGAGTTTCTCACATCCTTCCAAGTTCAAAAAAATGAGGCCCTTGGCTTCCCCAATAGAAGGGTGAATTCGCTTCAGATTACTACATTCACGGAGGACAAACACCTCCAAATTTCGAAAGGCCGAGGGATCAGGAGTTACATTTAAACAACGGCAAGATTCAAGAAATAGAACTTTTAACTGCTTCGCCACCTACAAAATAAAATGATAGATAAATTTTCTCTAAGAATAAGTCATTGGAAACAAAAGACAAAACAAGATGCTCTCTTTCTAACCTTGAGATGACTCCAACCTTCCCAAAGTTCTGAAACGTCACTTTCTGATAAATTAAGTATGACTAATTTCTCTAGATGAAAACTAGTTGGCACAAATGCAAGACGTCCCATCCACTCAAGGCATCGTAACTTAGGAAGCAAGTCTTTGGAATCTCCTATCAGTTTTGCATCACCCATTTCAAGGAACCTTAAGTTCGGTAGTGTCTCAAATTGCTTGGTTGTGAATTCCCTCTGCGATCTGTCACTAAAGGCCTGAACACGAACTTTTTCAATTCCCTTCACAAATGTTGTTGCCTCAAGTCAGCCAACAATGTGTAAGAATTATTGTGGCCCACATGATATGATTTATTATATGGTTTAATAATTATTGTTATGTTATAAAATAAATAATTATTGGTTACGAGGAGTTACGACTCTAATAAATTGAAAGGGTATATCGCTTTGATGGAAGGTACATTTTCAACGAACGTACAAATAAAGTCCGGTCCTCTCTCCACCCACAACGAACAAATATAACTTAAGGGAATTTGGTATTCTCTCCTCTATCAATAGAATACATTAAGAATAGTGGGCTAAGGGAGAGAAATCGGATTTCTTCTTTGGTTCAAGTTCTTCGGGTTTTCTACAACAATCATCATCAAGTGCAACGCTATAGATAAAGGTATGTTTTCATCTATTTGTGAAAATCATGAAGATCAAAGATCACTGTTTTTACTTTGAATTTCCGCATCAAATTATTATATGTATAATCTAACACAATGGACCCATTATCACTTTGCCTTCATTCTATGGTCGTGAAGTTGATGCTTAGTCAGACCAGATTTAATCATATATGTGATTATTTGTTTTTCTATGATGAACTTCTTCCCTTCTTTTGTTTATGCTATTTGCTTCGTTCTTTTTCAGTGCAATAGGTCATTTCCAGGGAAAAAAACACGATGGGTACATCGAATAATGACTTGGAATCAATAAATGCTGACACCAAGTGCACAAAAGCAACCACTAAAGTAGCAAGGAGTTCATCGTTTAAACCAAAATTTTCGTTCTTTTTTAAATTCATTCCAATTATCTGTTAAAAAAAAAAAATCCAATCAAGATAATTTCATGTCAAAAGGAAAGAGAACAACAACAAAGGTTACGATTACCTTATTTCTCTGAAATACTTCCAAGGCTTCCTCATGCACCCACAACCTACTTCGATTCATAGGCACATCGTAATCTTCTTGACGAACAATTTCCCTACCAAGGTCTCTCAGTTGGTCATGCATTTTCAACTCTCCATCATCTCCAATTTTTATTAGCGACATAAAAATCAATCTTTCAATCCCCATCATTGGAAGAAGATTACAGGCATCCCACATGTAAGATACATATCTTAGATCATATCCAATGAAGAAACAAGCAATATCCAAAAACATTTGCTTTTCCTCGTAGTTTAATGCATCGTAACTTATCCTCAGTTTCTCTTGCACTTCTGTATGTGGTTTTTCCTTTAATTTCTTTAATGTGTCTTGCCAAAATGCTCGATTTCGCCCAAACAAAGATGAACCTATAACCTCAAGGGCTAAGGGAAGCCCTCCGGTAGTGGATACGATGGCACGAGAAAGAGACTCAAATTCATACGGAGGACAATCCCTTAGAAAGGCATACCTACTAAATAAGATCAAAGATTTATCCTTGGCAATTTCCTTGAGTTCATACTTGCTGGTCACCCCAGCTTTGTCAAGGACAAACCTTATTCTTGTGGTAATGATTATCCTACTTCCTATCATAAACCACTCATGTTTGCCAACCAAAGCTTTGATTTGATCGATATGATCCACATCATCTAGAAGAATTAGGACTTTCTTATATTCAAATCTAGATTCCATAATCCTGATTCCTTCATCCATATTAGATGCTTGATTGTTCATTTTTTGTATATCAAATATTAATTGATTCTGCAAACATGAAATGCCCTTGCGTTGTGAGGATTCTCGAATATCCGCAATGAAACTACGATGTTGAAATTTGTCGAAGAGCTTGTTGTAGATGACCTTAGCTAAAGTTGTCTTACCAATGCCCCCCATTCCATGAATACCGACAATTTGGGTGGCATTGGGTTTATTATCCAGCACTCTCAAAATATCCTCCACAGCATTATCGATTCCAATAAGTTGTTCAGTAACAACCAACTGAAAGGCCTTCTTTAACTCGCTCAAAACTTTTCTTACCACTATTTTCACCAATTCTCCTTCGTGGCTGTTTAATGCATTCGAGCTAAAATGCATTAGAAAAACAATCATATCATGTTATATCTCGTTATCATGACACCACAAGCATATAAGAGTAGGGAAAAAAAGGCAAGCACAAGTTGAGAAACACACGAATGTATAGCCTCATCTACAAGCAAGATCCTATTGAAAGAAAGTAAACAAACCAAGGCTTCGATAGAAAATGAAATACCCGAGAGCAGTTTTCTCTGATTCCCATCCCTTCAGGGAAGCCACTTCTTGGAGTGCTTGTTTCCATTTCGCAACATCTTCTTCCAAATACTTCATATTTAAACGGGAGAAAGTCTTTCCAAAGCTTTCTATCTGGTGTCGCACATGGCCCGGTTCAACTCGGTAAAATATGGGCAAGACAAAGTGCCCAATGCTTTTCATGCACTCTATCATCTCAGCAAGCTCTTGAAGGCACCATTTGCTTGAAGCATAATTCTGAGAGAGAATCGGAATCGAGATCTTACTGTTCTTAATGGCCTGGAGAAGGTTGTTGCTGATCTTCTCACCTTCGCAAAGCTCATTGTCATCTTTGAACACACGAATTCCAGCATCAACTAGGCTGTTGTAGAGGTGATCCGTGAAGGTTTTGCGAGTATCCTTGCCGTTAAAGCTCAAGAACACATCGTAGTCATCACTTCTCGCCGGAGCAGCAGATGAATTAGACGTGTCAATATCATCACCTTTTCGACGTGTGTTCTTGTTGCTTTTGACAAAATTGCGTGCGAGCGTAGAAAGAAGAATCGACCCAACCAACACTGCAAAAGAACGCACAAACACTGGATCACATTTCATTTTTGCTTCTCCAATAACTCTCGAACTGGGCTCTCTCTGTGAATATCGAAGAATGAAATGCCTCTATTCGGGTTGCCCAATAACAAGACTGGGCAGAGCTGAGTTTTTGCGTGTGAAGTGGGCGTCCTCGCGAACCACCCATTACCTTTCTTCTGGGAAAGTGGGATTTAGTTGTCCGTGGGGCCCACCGATTTGCACCGACTGTTGCGTCTCCTTTGCAAAGTGCGTTCCAGCTGTTCTTGTTATACATGGCGGAGCTTACATTTTTGAACTAGACGTTCATGCCTTGAATGAATGATCCGTGTTAAAGCGATGATGCTTGACATAGCGATGGCATAAAATATTGAGCTCATAATTATGATCATTGATAAATGCAAATGACGGATTATTGTTTGGGGCCGAGCCGCTCTAATTGGCTCCTTGCACTCGGAGTTCCCCAAAAAATTACCGGACGTTGCTCTAGTTGATAAATTTGCACTTGTAGGCACCCCAAAAATGACTGGCATCTTGCCTTTTCTCCGATGGATGACTTTTATAATTCGTGCTACGGAGGCAAACATTTTTAATTTTGTATTTTGGGGCTAAATCAGGAGAGTAAGATTAGCAGAGTAAGCAATATGGGTAGGCCCTTATTTAGTGTTATGGTAGAGATAACAAGCATTAATCTTTTTGTCTATATGAAATGAGAGGCTTTTAAGCAAATCGGAACATGCAGTGTTTATTAAGTTGCTGATCCTGCACGAATTCAAGGAAGCTCTGTGAATGGACTGAGACGGAGATTACCTCTGTAAATTACAGTCCTTTTTGGCCCCGACATTAATATTTGTATAAAAAAATCAAGAAAAAGAAAGAAATGAATTTAATATATGACATTATATTGGCCTATAGACTCGTGCTATGCATGAGAAAAGAACTCGTGAAATGGATTACAGTAAATAATTATTCTAGAAGTGTACTTAAAGTTATATGAAAAGTGACTATATGCCCCTTGGACCAAAAGGAAAAGAATTAAATTGGATTAAAGCGAGCTTAATCATCACGACGTGTGCTCTTCTTGTTGCTCTTCACAGAATTGCGTTACGAGCACAGAGAGAAGAATCGACCCAACCAACACTGCAAAAGAACGCCCAGGCACTAGCTCACGTTTCATTTTTTCTCCTTCAATGACTCACCGACCGAGTCACTCTATCAATATGCAAGCGCAGAAAGCCTCTCTACCTTCGGGTCGTCCAGTATTCAACTTGTGACCCTTGAACAGAAAAAGCAAAAAAACAAGAAATTGAAGAAAAAAGTCGCGATTAAAAGTGGGGTCCCTTGCTGCTGTCGTTACTTTCTCTCCTCTCGCCTTCATTTTCCTTCCTCTTAGCTGTAAACCTCGTGGTCACGGGGAAGGGTTCGACCGGACGAAATGTCCGCTCCACGGTGCGGAGTGAAGAAGACACGACTGCCTTCAGAATTCACCTACATTTTAACCAAACGCAACAAACGTCCTTTCCCAAATGAACGTTTGAACGATTTCAATCCGCACGCATGAGACAGAACCTCAATTTCATGGCAGAGTCAGCAACTTCACGGTGCCGCTAGGCTAACTGTCAATAACAGTGAACTTTTCCAGCCATGTATCCCAAATTCAGCATGAGGAGCCACCGAAAGGTCAAGTTTGGTATTTTTGTCTTACTTGAACCGATTTTTTTCTGCTTAAAAATTTTAGTTTAGGTTATGTGCAATCATTTTGCAACACTCATTTTAAACCAAAAAATAAAGAAATTCAAACACACTTTAAAAGCGTCGAAATAGGACATAAATCCACTTTTTGACTCACATATTTGGGAGTGGGCTATAAATGAATTGTTCGACATTTTCGACGTGTGCTCTTCTGGTTGCTTTCGACAAAATTGTGTTGGAGCGCTAGATCATGTTTCATTTTTACTCCTCCGGTGATTCTTGAACCGATCTCTCTGTTACTATCGATGGATGAAATGCCTCTATTCGGGTTGCCCGACAAGATGACCTTGCAAAGGGTTTTGTTTTTGGTACTTTACAATCCAAGATGAAGATGCACATGGATCGGGAGGGAAAAAGTAGACAAATTAATAGAAAATGACCGGTTTAGTCGTCGCGTGGAGTGGGCGTCCTCGCCAACCGCCCAAGCCCTTTCTTTTAGCTACGTGGGATTGAGCTGTCGATGGGGCCAACCGTTTTTGCACGAAGTTTTTTTTACTAATAACTGTCAGTTCATGACCCTGAAAATCCGGGACTGGTGCGTCTCCTTTGCAAAGTGCGTTCCAGCGGTTCTTGTTATACATGGTGGTGCTTACATATTCAAACTAGACGTTAAAGTGGTGATACTTGATATAGTGATGGCATAAAGTATTGAGCTCATAATTATGGTCATTGTTCAATTTGTCAGTACTTTTTGATATATAATATATGGTTGTCATTTTATCCATATGACTTTTATTTAGAGTGAAAACTTTTTGTGATCATGTAGCACTAAGTTTTTTGCAGTTAATACTTTAAGACGGGAGGAAAGTATAATAATTTCTTTGTAAACTAAGAAGATTAGTTTTCCCTACCTCTACGCCATATTCACAGCGTCACTGATAAAGAGGAAAGAGGGAAAGCTGGAGGCGAGATGGGAGGATGAAGTGCAAGATTGAGCTTGACTGATAATTAAAAAAATCTCACAAAGTATCCACATTTCATATGTCCACATTGAGAACCTAGAGACGTCTTCAATTTTCAGGCGACTACCTAAGGCAATTACGCCCCCTGGCGGTTCCACCTCCATGTTCTAATTCAAAAGCTATTGGTAGTGGAGAGGGTTCAACTCCCTCATTGTTCAATTTGTCTATGCTTTTTTTTTTTTTTTTTAATGATATATAATACTTAGTGTTCGTTTTGTCTTATGACATTTATGTGGAGTGAAGACTTTTTGTGACTGACTATGTAAAGCCAAGTTTTTCGCAATTTACACTTCAAGGCAAAGGGAAACTATAGTGATTTCCTTGTAAACCAAGAAGATTACTCGATTATTTGAATGGTTTTGAGCTAGAAACGATCACTTGATTATCTCTACGCCATATTTATAGTGTCATTGTTAAAGAGGAATGAGGGAAGGCAGGAGGCGAGATGGGAGGACGAAGTACGAGTTAGAGCTTGGCCGATAATTCAAAGAATCTTTCAAAATATCATACAGTTAATACGTTAATGTTGGGAATCTAGAGACGCCTTCAAATTTCAAGTATATACATTCGGTGGAGGTTGTAATTCTAAATTTACTCTCTATATAATAAAGAAAAGAACATGAGGAAGCCCTCTCGATAGCTCGAGGAGAAAAAATAAGCAAGTTAAACTAGACTTAGGCTCCCTTTATTTCATGAAAAATGAAAAATTTGGAAAATATTTTCTTAAAAAGATTGTTTGTGTCACTTGAAATAATTGGTCAATAAAAAACGTTTTTATTATCGACAACAATTTATGTATAAATAATTTCGTGAACAATGAAAATATTTTTCATTATTTCATTTTAGCAAGTGATAAAGAGAAATAAATGGAGCCTTACCATAGGGTAGCTTTTTGAACGAGTTTGGACGCATGTGAACATGTTGATTACTTACTCCAGCATCTAACATGAACACATGATTGAATTGAATTAGACATTAATGGCCAAATTGCTCAGGAATGAGTTTGGGTGCTTTTGCAAAAGTAAAGCAAGTTTTTTGCTAGAATGGAAAAGTCAAAGCGGCATCTTCCTTTTTTCCCCATTAAAATAGAAAATTGCAAGCGATATAGCGAAATAAATGGAGCCTTACTATAGGATAGCTTTTTGAATGAGTTTGGACACGTGTGAATATGTTGATTACTTACTCCAGCATCTAATCCGAACACATGATTAAATTAGACTTTAATGGCCAAATTGCATAGCTTTTTGAATGAGTTTGGGTGCTTTTGAAAAAGCAAAGCAAGTTTTTTACTAGAATAGAAAAAGTAAAGCAAGTTGAACTAGACTTTCCATTAAAATAGAAAAGTTAAAGCGGCCTCACTCATGTTTTGGGGCCAGCAAACGTTAAGAATCAATTAGTTGGGCCGCTCTAATTGACTCTTTGCACTTGTAAGCCCCCAAAGAATGACCGGCATCTTCCTTTTTCCCCAATTGATTGCTTATGGAATAAATGCTACGAATGCAAACGTCTCTTATTGGGTGTCAGGCAAAGATACCATGCATTGATCGTTTTGTTTCTATGGAATGAGAAGCTTATTAAGTAAACTAGCATTTGCATTGTTTCTTCCTGAAATGAGGTACGTTGTCAAGTTGCTGAGCCCGCGAGATGTCGCGACCTACCCCTGGGAGAAGGGAATAGATTTAGGGGTATTACCTAAATGACATGCCTATGCCTCATCATTAGGCACGGGCTTTCTCAAGCCCATACCTCACGCGACATAAGTATTCATAAGAAAATGTAATAAGAAGTCACTACTAGCTTATTTGAGTAAGTTAGAAATCAAATGAGACATGAGAGTATACCTCACTTCTTACGCAATCAGAGAATTTAAGATCGGAGACTTGATTACATTAATTAACCAATTAGTGCTCTTTCGGTATCTAATTTTGTTCATTTAGAATAAAAAAAGATTTTTGTTAGGCAGTTTGGATTAATTTTAGACCAATCCACTAATATGTGAAGTGATCATACACGTTTATTCTAAACTTGTTCAATCTAATATTGCTAACTTAATAGGTATAATTTCCCTCTTGAATGTGAAGTAGAACCCATCCATTTCCAATGAAATCAAGTGAGAGAAGGGAGAAATGAAATTAATTGATTTGGTATGATATTAAGGAACGGAAAGTCAAAATCATCAAAACTGAAGGTACTTTTTTTTTTGGTCGAATAACTGAAGGTACTTTATAAGAGCAGAAAGTAGAAGTTCCATCGAAAGAGTAATTTCACGATTACAAAATATGCCATACTCTCCTACAACTGGGTTGGAGGAGATTCCCTTTGCTTATACCATTGATTGGTGGGTTATAGCTACGGACGCCACCAATATTCAATTTTGATTAAATTTATATGTAATCGATAACCATAACTTATAATCCATTAATCAGAGATATGGTTGAAAAAAATTCCGTCCTTATAAAATTGGGTCATCGAGTGTTGTCTCAAATGGTGCATTGGTCTTTGATGGGCGGGCTTAAAGGACTGACATAAATTTTATAAACACAAACTTTGCAAATCAGTTTTGCTAACTACTCTTTGAGATCAATAATCGTTACATCATCCCTTTCACGTAGGCGAACTTAGAAACGACAGCATGGCGAACAAGCTATTGCTATCTAAGAATGCTGTACAATTTTGTGTAGACCAAAAGACAACTTCGCGCGCATAAACCTTATAAGCAGCCGTTACTGCTGTCCAATATGTTGAGTATAGTCGATGGATTCAGTTTTGGAGTTCGTGGCGGTGGTATTGCAACCTGATGACGGCGGCCGTGGAGGAGCGACGCGGCAAAAGTGAGCAGCTATGGAGTGAAGAAGAAGAAAGACAAAAGGGCAGAAAGGAACAAATATGTGACAGGCTGAGTTTAAAAGAATGATGCAACATTTTCACCTAGTCAGATCGTACGCATCGCTGATAATTTTGTGACATGGTTCATAAGTCTCTCATTGAGCGAATTCTAGAATGTTGAGATAATTATTAGGCAAAGATAAGTTTAGTATCGTAATAAATAAAAGTCGAAGCACTTGCAATGTCATTATCCAAAAAATGACGGCAAGCGAATATGTTATCCATTATGAACGAAATCAAGTTTACGAGGTTACCTATTCTATTTCCTACATATAAAAAATCGAGCTCACAAAATTTTTCGAAGAATGGATCTTAAGACCTCATCTCATGAGCCTTCGCACCCTAAGGAGAGAAACCAGTAATGGCAAATATGTCGGGGAGGGTGATCCATAGAGGCCCAATTAGCAGCGGAAGACCAGAAGGTAAAAGGAAAACAAAACAAGCCAGGTTCTAGGATTAAGTCGAAGCAAGAAAATTCCAAAGCGAAGTCAATTTGGGCTTGTTCCCAGAGATGTACCAAGTGATGTTTTAGCCTTAGGTACCACTGATATAATTTAGTATCCAGAACTGGAAAAAGTCTAAATCTACGGCTTCTCTTCGACCAAATATATACTAGAATGAAATCCTGGTGAATGGGAAGGATCTCTTGAGACTGACCGGGAAAGCACTGATCAAAAGATGAGGACATGAAGAGATTTGAAGGACCACGAAAATATAATCAGAGCCATCCTTGGGGGCAAAAGAACACTTGAAGCGCCAAAACTTGGCACGGGGACATTTAACTACCACTTTTTTTGAAAAATGAAACATTTGAGTGCCAAATCCGACGAAGGTGGCCAAAAATCCTATGCGGTAATTTTTTAATAATATAACTCGTCTACGTGGCACGCTAAAGAGCTAAGCAACAAAGGACCAAAATGACGTCATTTTGTTTTGTTTTGTTTTTTTTTGAATTTTAATATAAATATTAATTAGATTAAAATATTTATATTTTTTTAAAAGGAGGAGGAGGCAAAAGGCGAGGTTCAGTCGTCGCCACCTACAATCTTCATATTTTTAAATTTAATTTAATTAATATTTATATTAAAATTTTAGCCATGTCAGCAAAACGATGTCGCTTTTGTACTTGTCTAGCCACGTTAGTGTGCAAAATGACATCGTTTTACACTTGTTTTGCTGAAAAATCACTACATCAACATTTTGGTCAAATTTTCTCGTCATTAGCACTTAACTGATCCATTTTACTCGGATTTTGACACTTAAATATTACTTTCCTAACTTTTGGAATTTAAGTGTTCCATCATGCCAAGTTTTGGCACTCAAGAGGTCCAGGTATCCATCCTCGGGGTTGTCCAAAAATTGAAGAGAGAGCTTGCCTTACTCTTCCAACTCCTGAAGACCACTGAAGCCAGCAATGTACGTCTCGGCACGATAGTTGAAGAAACTGGGAGCTTTGACAGTAGATGCCGTTGGAGATGGAGGAAAAGAGAGAACTATTGTTGAAATGTGGAATTTGAAACGAGAAAAATTTGGGAGAAAAGGTTGAAGGCGATGGAGCATGCAAAAGATGAAGATGGAAAGGTAAAAGTCAAGGATGCTGTCGAAGTCCTCTCTCTTGTCATGGAAACTGCTTTGCTTGCCCGAAGATACCTCCACAAGCCCTGAATCTGAGTCTGCGTTCAATGGATATATTAACTCGGATCCCGTCACTCTCTTCATGATCAACAAATGGGAAAAAGAAAATAGAATACTGTAAAGTGCCAGTTTTCCTTCCCAGCAGAATTGGAAGAGTAATGGACACTGACTATGTAGTTCAATTTTGATTGCATAAAAGGAACCTATATTGACCATGGAGGTCAAAACTCAAGATCCGCCTACAAGTTCCGAATGTCAAATAATGCAAATCGAACACACTACACTGTATTTCTGTACTTGATTAACTAGTGCTAACAATCTCATGATCAGGGCGAAGGAATTTGATTTTACCATAAGGGTGACCAGAAAAGAATTTGAATCATCGACAACCAGTCTTTTGGCATCTAGTCAGTAACCATCCTAGCTATCAAAAAACTCTCTCTGGATCAAAAGAATTTCGAATGGAAATTATTGAATATCGACTTATTTCATGCCAAATCCTGAGACTCCGCATGTACGCTCTCTATTTCAAATGTTAGGATGTCCATAAGGAAGTTGCTGTCAAGAGTCAATCCTCCAACATATCAGGAGTTGGAGGATATAATTCCAGAGTCTTGAGCTGCCGAACTGTCAAGAACAACAATTGCTAACTGCATCCTTCATAAACCGCATCAACTCAAATTAGATTTTTCAAAAACTGAAAAGCTATCCCTAAGAAAGGCATTAACAGCTCCTGCAAATCGGTGCAACATCACGAGATCAACTTGTTATCCCCTGAATTGATTATTATCAAATCATGCCGCGAGGTGCCAGCGAGGAATCTCCATCTTTCATAATAGTCTTGACAGCAAAACTCTCACAAAGCAAGAACAACGTCTAGCTCTGCTCTCATTCCAGTGCCAAAACAAACAGTCCATCTACAGTCACTTAATCCTTAATCTCACATCGGAACAACCTTCACATAAGGTTCTCTTCGGTTCACATGTCCCAGATTGAAAGACATCGGTTGTTTTATCGTATATAGCATCCTATACTGTATCTAGCTATTTCGAAGGTCTAGAACGGGCATCAGTGGAACAAATCCACCTTGCATAGCGTAAGATTTCTAATGCTCGAACAAATAAAAAATAAAATCGGAATATGATTTTTCCAAACAGGATGAATTTGAATGAAATTCTGCCCTCGGTCAAATTCAACAGGTAGATTTCATCAAGAATCCAACATGGCCTGGCAATCTTGTGAAGAAATTATAGCAGTGTATCAAAAACACGTTAACGAGTTACCGCGAAAAGAATTGTTAAGGGACTAAGCTAACAAAAGTTGAAGGGCTTCCTGAAGAGTACATATGTTTATCTAAAGCAACTGTTCTCCCATTTGAGCATCCTCACGGATAAAATGAAATCGAAAATATCAGCGTAGGCAAGTAAACATAACCAAATAGATGTCAAGTGAGGAAGCAAATAATTTTCAAAGTCAATACTTCCAGAAAACTATCACTCAGATTTGCTCGTGATAGTAGGTTATCCAAGATCATCAACTTCACTTGATGGCTATGACATCGGATGTACTTTGAAGGCATTCTGATTACTGTTGGCATTATCAAGAGAGTGATTACTCTGAAGCATCATCGTGTCATACTCCTTCATTAGCTTCCCTGCTCCTTGAATCACGTAAGAGAAGGAAAACAAAACCCCGTTATCATGGAAAATGATTAAATTTCGATCTAATTATTTTACGTAAAGGGAAAAGAGACATAAAGACAATGATCCATCTTTTTATTCGGTGATTAATTATCAAACCTCCTCCTTACATTGCTAATATCAAATGGTTAATACGTAAAATAAAGAAAATTTTTAGTTGGCTAAAATATTTTATAAATGGCAGAAATTTGTAACATACTAATTTATTGACATAATTGTAGATTTATTGACGGGTTACACTAGTCAAATTTGACAAAGAATTGGCCACTCATTAATTTAAGGAGACGTTGGTGAAATCATTTTACGGTTGGTATTTTACTAACCGCACTGAAATTTTAAAGAGTTCAGTAATAAACTGGTTTATTAAAACCTTGGAAAATCCTTCTACTTTTCCTTGTGAATGTATTATTGACTCATCCCATGATCCACAGGACGATACCCCTGAAGCATCGTGTCAACTTCCCCGAACAGCTCTCCATTCCTCGAAGTACTTAAAAGACGAAAGTATACCAGCGGGCTATCAAGAAAAATGGCGTTACCAAGTAGGAAATGCTGATGAAATTTGGCAATGTATCTCGACAGTGAACAGTTTGACCTGCCTTATTTACCTTTCAAAGCAAAACGTGAACCGTTCCAGACATTGTGGCCAAAGCGCTCAACTCAGCGGAGCATTTTCTTATGGACCAATTGTTTCTCTCTGCTGCAGTAGTGCAATGAACGTATAGAATTCCAATAGGTTGTATTGCTGAATGTTTTTCAGAGTTTAGACGCCTCGATTCTTGGAGCTTTGTGATCTCCACAAATTCATGCGAGATCGACCCCCATCATTTCATTAAATCTTCAAAATTCGACAGACGTGGACAATTTGCTGATGCTTAGAGGTGAATCCGTCATATGCGCACATTTGCGACTTTCTCCAGCCCCTGAACATCACAAAGCTCTGAGCACCCTCTAATGTCCAAATCTTTCAAGTTACTGAAGCACGAGAGTTCTGGTAGTCTTTCAATGGATATGCACCCCTTGATATTTAATTTTTCCAGGTTTTTCAATCTCTCAAGGCCTTTAATTTCAACTAGATTGCCGCATCGGCGAATGCTTAATCGCTTCAAATGTGTTAATTTTGACAAATCCGGTCTTACAAGGGACTGACAGTCCCATACCCTTAGCTTTTCCAAGTTTTTCAATTTGTCAAGGCCTAGAACTTGAACTAGATCATCATTCAATAGTGGAGCGTCTAACTCAGAAAACCTATTCATACCCCAGAAGCTGAAAATGTTTAGACATTCAAGGCTTCCGCATAATGATAGGCGCCGCAATTTCACAAGGGATCCGATGCTCTTTGGAAGTCTACATAACTTGAAGCAATCTCTCAAGTCAAGGATCGACAAATTTACTAGATGTCTAATTGAGTCGGGTAGTCCGGCCAATAATCTGCAACCACTAGCATTAAGTACCTCCAGCTTCTTCAAAGAACCTATGCATGGAGGAATTTCCTTTATCTTAGTCTTGCCTATATGAAGTCCCTTTAGTTCTTCCAACTTGCCCATTTCTTCGGGTAGCTCTTGGAGTTTCTCACAGTCTTGCAAGTACAAAAAAATGAGGCTCTTCGCTTCTCCAATAGAAGGATGAATTTGCTCCAAATTTAAACATCCATTGAGGATTAATACCTCTAAATTTTGAAAGGTTGAAAGATCAAGAGTAACTTTTAAACAGCAGCAATATGTAAGATCTAGAACTTTCAACTCCTTCGCCACCTGCAAAATAAAATGATTTGATAAATTGTTGCAAAGAGTAAGTCATTAGAAACAAAAGACAAAGCAAAATGGTCCCCGTCTGACCTTAAGGTGACTCCAACCTTCCCAGAGATCTGAAATGTTACTTCTTGATAAATCAAGCACAACTAATTTCTCCATACCAAAACTAGTGGGCACAAGTGCAGGACATCCTGTCCACGAAAGCCATCGTAACTTAGGAAGCAAGCTTTTGGAATCTCCCATCAGTTTTGCATTATGCACTGCAAGGAGTCTTAAGTTCGGTAGTGTCTCAAATTGTTTAGTTGTAAATGCAACCTGCGAGCAGTCTCCACTGAGAAGAAGGGCCTGAACTCGAACTTTCTCAACTCCCTTCACACACGTTGCATCAAATCAGCTCTTTTCAAGCGAAAAAGCACAATAGATATATCGAGTTATGACTTAGAATCTATCGATATTAACACCAAGTGCACAAGTAGCCAACAAGCAGCACGGAGATAATTGTTTAAACCAAAAGGATTTATTTTTTTCAACTCGATAGGAAATGTCTACCATTTATAGATGCTAAGCACGTCATTTCCTAATCACATCAAGGGAATGATAAAAGGAGAGTAATCTCAGCTGTGAAGATTAACCATTCATTCCAATCAAGAGAATTCATGTCAAAAGAGAGTAGAACAATGATAGAGGGAACAATTACCTTAGTATTTTGAAGTACTTCCAAGGCTTCCTCATGGATGTGCAACCTGCTTCGATTCATAGGTGCAACGTAATCTTCTTGACGAATAATTTCCCTACCAAGATTTCTCAGTTGGTCATGCATTTTCAACTCTCCTTCATCTCCAATTTTTATTAGCGACATAAAACTTAATATTTGAATCCCCATCCGTGGAAGAAAATTGCAGGCGTCCCACATGTAGGATGCATATGTAAAATTAGCTCCAACAAAGAAACATGCAATATCCAAAAATATTTGCTTTTCCTCGTAGTTTAATGCCTCATAACTTATCCTCAGCTTCTCTTGCACTTTCATATGTGGTACTTCCTTTAACTTCTTTAATGTGTCTTCCCAAAATGCTCGGTTTCGGCCACATAGAACCGAACCTATAACCTCGAGAGCTAAGGGAAGCCCTCCAGTAGTGGATACTACAGCATAAGAGAGAGACTCAAATTCACATGGAGGAGAGTCCCTTAGAAAGGCATGTCTACTAAACAAGATCAAAGATTTATCCTTGGCAATTTCCTTGAGTTCATATGTGCATTTCACCTTAGCTTCATCAAGAACAGATCTCATTCTTGTTGTAATGATTATCCTACTTCCCATCCCAAACCAGTCATGTTTCCCAACCAAAGCTTTGAGCTGATCATTGTGATCCACATCATCTAGAAGAAGTAGGACTTTCTTACCTTTAAATCTAGATTCCATAATCCTAATTCCTTCGTCCATATTAGAAGCTTGATTGTTCATTCTCAATATATCAGATATTAATTGATTTTGCAAGCATGAAATGCCCTTGTGTTGGGAGGAGTCTCGAATATTTGCGATGAAACTACGATGCTGAAATTTGTTGGAGAGCTTATTGTAAACGACCTTGGCCAAAGTTGTCTTACCGATGCCCCCCATTCCATAAATACCGACAATTTGGGTAGCACTGGGGTTATCATCCAGCAATCTCAAAATATTCTCCACAGCATTATCGATTCCGACAAGTTGTTCAGGAACAACTAGCTGAAAGGCCTTCTTTAACTCGCTCAAAACTCTTATGATGACCATTTTAATCAATTCTCCTTCATGGCTGTTATGTATAGCATTCCAGTTAAATGCATTAGAAGAACAATCATAGGCTGTTATGTCACATTATTACAACGCTACAGCATATAAAGAGTGAAAAAAAGCAAGCAAAAGGTGAGAAACGCATGAATGTATAGCCTCCTCTTTGCAAGATCCTGTTGAAAGAAAGTAAAACAAGGTTTCAATGGAAAATGAAATACCCGTTAGCAGTTCTCTCCGATTCCCATCCCTTTAGGGAAGCTACTTCCTGGAGGGCTTGTTTCCATTTTGCAACATCTTCTTCCAAAAACTTCCTACTTAAATGGGAGAAAGTCTTTCCAAAGCCTTCTACTTGGTATTGCACATGGGCTGGTTCAACCCGGTAAAATATGGGCATGACAATGTGCCCATCGCTCTTTGTGCACTCTATCATCTGAACGAGCTCTTGAAGGCACCATTTGCTCGAAGCATAGTTCCGTGAGAGAATTGGGATCGAGATCTTACTGTTCTTAATGGCCTGGAGAAGATTGGTGCTGATCTTCCCACCTTCATGAAGCTCATTGTTATCTCTGAACACGCGTATTCCAGCATTGACAAGGCTGTTGTAGAGGTGATCTGCAAAGGTTTTGCGGGTATCCTTACCGCTGAAACTCAAGAACACATCGTAGTTGTCACTTTCTGCAAAAGTGGTGGAGGAACTAGACACACCCGTATCATCAGCTTTTTGGCGTGTGCTCTTCTTGCTGCTTTGGACAAAATTGTGTGCGAGCACTAGATCGCGTTTCATTTTTACTCCTTTGATGACTCTCAAACCGATCTCTCTATTACTATCAAAGACCGAAATGCCTCTATTCGGGTCACCCTATAAATAGCCGTGGAAAGCTGAGTTTTTGGTACACTGTCATATTTGTCCTTACGTGGAGTGGGCGTCCTCCCGAACCAACCATGCCCTGACTAGTACAATTATTAGAGCACAAGAAGGCTTTTTTACTCTTAACCTATGAAGCATGGACACGTTGCCCATGCTTCCGTCTCGGAGCGTGTCGGACACGTCGACACGCTCGGATACGGTCGGACACATGGTCAACGCTTGTTGATTTTTTTGACACATAGTCAACTTTTCTCGACATGCGTGTCTGGAAGATGATGGAGGGTGGAGGCGAGGGTGAGGGAGCGGAGACGAGACCACGAGCGACGACAAGCCCGCAACGGGAGAGACAGCCAGAGAAAGAACATAGACTGAGGCGAGGGCCACCACTGTAATGCTGCGATGGATTGGCGACGAGGGTGCAGCTACGAGGGAGAAAGGGCCGAAGGCGAGGCGGTAAACAATTGTGATGAGGACCGAGAGCAAGTAGAGATCGAGAGGAAGAGGAGTGGAAGGGGGTCGTGCGGTGAGGAGGAGGAGGAGGAGGATCGAGAGGAAGAGAAGAGGAAGGGGGTCATGCAGCAAGCAGCGAGGAGGAGGAGGAAAAGGAGGGTGCTGGCTAGGGTTTTTGATAGGAAAACTCAAAAATAATTAAAATGGGGGACTTTGATGGCGTGACTTTTAATTTTGGGGGAGGGGAAGTGACAGCCTGTTTGTCAAGTGGTGGGGAGGGAAAGAAAAGTGAAATAAATTTAGGGGTGGGGGAAATGGATGAGGGAAAGAAGGGAGTGGGGGTGAACCCCCAGTGGGGACTCTTTTTTTTAATCGGAAAAATAAATAAATGAGATTAAAAAATAATTTTGAAAAATAAAAGTACTGAATTTTGAATAATGATAAATTTTGGTCATTGTAGAAGATCATGGATTTATTTAAATAAATTGATTCTAATTTCTTATTAGTCATTAGTTTCATCAATAACTTTTGTTAAAGTTAAAAACATGTTTCCAAACATGGATACGCATTAATTATGAATATGTCTTTCGAATTTCCAATGAATTGATTTATTAATATTATTAGTGTAAATTCATTGTAGGCTTTTTTTAATTATTTAATTATTTATGAATTTAAATCAAATTAATTAAAAATAAAATATTCATTTAATATACTGAAATGTCGAAATGTGTTGGAATTTTCTATTTTTGAGAAATGACGTCGATGTGTCGTGTCGTGTGTCCGTGTCATGTGTCAATGCTACTTAGCTCTTAATTGTCTTTGTCACCGTCAATTCTAGACCGTAAATGTCTCCATTACAAAGTGAGTTCTTGCTATTCTTATTATACTTGGCGGAGGGAAGAATGGCATTAGAAATGTCAAAATTATATATGATGTTCACTTTAGTATTAATTTTTTTTTTTGTTTCAAATCTCTCAAGTGCCATTTTGAAAAAAAAAAAATCACTTAAGTGCGAACTTCCATTTGGCTTATCAAATATCTGACGTGGCCATAATTTGACGTGGCCATAATTTATTAATTTCTCAATCCTACATGATTTGCCGGTGTCCTCAGTCAGGATATAACCCCCTAAATGACGTTGTGTAGACAAGTAGACGAGTGATTATTTAAGTGCCAAAATTATAAATATGAATCATTTAAGTGTCAATTATTGTTAAAAGTGATTATTTAAATGCCAGTCGTTATCAAAAAATAATATTTCACTATAAGTCGTTGTTAAAAAGTAATCACTTCAGTGTCAATTTCAATAAAAAAAAAAGTGATTATTGTGCGACGTTGTTTTAAACGTCCACATGGACTGGATTTTTTTTAGAAAATATGTCAAATCATATTAATTTTTCAATTATAAAAGTCATGTAATCAATTCGATCAGAATCTCTGGTCAAGGGCACTTAAGTTATTGCTTTTTCTTCGATTTGACACTTAAGTGAGCTGGTATAAACTTTTTATATTAAAGTGAGCATTATGTATAATTTTTGACATTTCTAATGTCTTTCTTCTCCCTTTAGTGGAGCTTACATTTCTAGACTAGATGTTCATTCCATAAATCAATAATGCGTGTCGAGTGGGATACATGAAACAATGACGGTATAGATAATTGAGCTCCAATAATAAGTGTTCGTTCTATTTACATGAAATCTATGCATAATGAAGACTTTTTGTGACCATGTAGGGTCGAGTTTTTTGCAATTTATACTTCAACACGGGGAAAGTATAATAGTTTCCTTGTAAACCAGGAAAATTACTTGGCTATTTTGGATGATTTTGAGCTCGAAATGATCACTCGACTGTACCTGTGCCATATTTATAGCGTCAATAATAGAGAGGAAGGAGGCAAAGCAGGAGCCAAGGTGGCAGGATGAAGTGTGAGATAGAGCTTAATTGATAATTCAAAAAATCTCTCAAAGTATCATACGTTTCATATGTCCATATTGAAAATTAGAGATCTCTTCAATCAATACAATCGGGTGGTTCTACGTATGAGTTTATGTTCTAATTCAGAAGCTATTGTTAGTTGGAGAGTTCAACTCCCTCTCTCTGTTTAATGAAGAAAGAACATGAAGAAGTCTTCCCATTGCTCCAGAAGAAAAAAAAGAAAAAGAAAAGCTAAGTTGAACAAGACATACTATAGCATAGCTTTCTGAATTAGTTTGAAAACATGTGAACGTGTTGCTAACTTGCTATAGCATTTGAAGTGAACACATGATTGAACTAGACTTACATGCCAAATTGCATAGCTTTCTGAATGAGTTTGGGCACATTTGGAAAAGTTAAAGCAAGTCGAACTAGACTTTCCACTATAAAGGAAACTTAGAGCAGACCCACTCATTTTTGGGGGGCTAGTGAACGCAGAGAGTCAATTAGAGTGGGCCACTTTGATTGACTCTTTGGTCCACTCTAATTGACCTTTTGCACTTGTAGGCCCCCAAATAATGACTGGCATCTTGCTTTTTCGCCGATGGATGACTTTTGGAATTAGTGCTAGGAATGCAAACATTTTCAATTTTGCATTTTTTGGCTAAATTAGAAGACTAAGATTGGTAGAGTAAGCAATGCAGCATGCTCTTGTTGGGTGTTAAGTAGTAATACCAAGCATTGACTAAGATTGGTAGAGTAATCAACAATTTGATTTTCTTTAAACTTATGAACATTAATAAAAGAATATGATAAGTATACTGAAAGCCTTAAAACTTGTCATAAACTCTTTACAGGCTCCCTCTCCGTGCACTAAAATACTTACATTATAGAATACTATCCGATGGGCCATATTTTCCTTATCACATGCAATTCGTACCAAACACTCTTTAATTGAATCTTCACCCCTATCCGATATCTCCAATTGAGCGGACAAAAGATCTTTAATGCTTGATTGTCTTGTTACTCAATAAATTTGAACAAGATTAAGCTTTGCAAGCATCTATAAAATAAAAACCATACAATAGTGACAAGATATACATTTCTCGAACAAACTACTGAGATTAATATCTCGAATTTGAATGCAATTTATCAAGACCAAACTTAGAGTCAAAACTCATTTTATAATTTATATTTATATTTAATCCAAAACCAAAGCCCAAATTTATTTTAAGATAGAGCTTGATTGATAATTCCAAAAATCTCTCAGAGTATCATACATTTCATATGTCTATATTGGAATATAGAGATACCTTAAATTTAACTTAAGAGAAACTAGACTTACTATAGTTTAGCTTTCTGAATGAGTTTGAATGCATGTGGCCATGTTGATAACTTGCTATAGCATATAATGAAAACACACGACTGAACTAGACTTATTGGCCAAAAATTGCATCGCCTTCTGAGTTTCGGCACATTTGAAAAAGTTAAAGCGAAGTTGAACTAGACTTTCCATTAAAAAGAAAATTACAGCGGCCCCACTCACTTTGTGGGGGCCAATGAATGCAGAGAGTTAGTTCGAGTGGCCCGCGTAGATTGATTGCTCCAAAAAGTGACTGACATCTTGCCTTTTCCCCAATGGATGACTTTTGGACTTAGTGCTGCAAACATAGATTTTTTTTTTCTTTTTTAAATTTTTGGGCTAAATCAGAAGACTAAGATTGGCAGAATAAGCAATACGGCAGGCTCTTATTGGGCGCTAGGTAGAGATACCAAGCATTGATCTTTTTGTTTATGTGGAATGAGAAGCTTATTAAGCAAACTCGCACTTGCAGTGTTTGTTCTTGGAATGAGGCACATTGTTAACTTGCTCAGCCGGCGTGGGTCCAAGGAAGATCTGAGAGTGGACCGAGATAGAGATCCTCTATGCGTAGAGTTCTCTTCCCTTTGCTTTTTGTTTCTGACATGGAAGCAATTATTACTATGCTATACACGAGAATAGACTTGTGAAAGCAAGGAAAAAGAAAGAAAGAGAAGCACAATAGACCACATTATACTAGCCTACAGACTATAGCATGGACTTGCGGAATAGATTACAAGACCTTCCTAGAAGTGTACTAAATTGTGCAGTAAGAGATTGTTGTCATACAGAAAGTGACTGTGGGTCCTTGAACTATAAGGCAAACATTTTAGTTCGATTAAAGTGAAAAAGAATCAAAGCTAATTTTTTTCAAAAGAATATTAAGATCGATGTCTCTCATAGAAAGTGCCACTTTTCGCCCACCCATTAAAAGCAGTCACTCATTGAAAGTGTTTTGGAGTATCACTTTATATTGATCTAACAACATAGATTCACCGTATCTATTTTAGGTCTATACAACGAACATAATGGAATTTATAAACTTAATTCTAAGATCTTTAAAATAATGCTTTCTTTTCTTGTGCAGGCACATCAACAATTTGCTTTTCGTCGCCTATGAAGTAGGCATCCTTGTGGTCCATCCATGCCCTTTCTTTTGGGTATGTAGGATTGAGCTGCTGTCGGGACCCACCGTTTTGCACGAACTGGTATGATATTTTTTACTCATAGCTAAATCTGTCAAAATGAGACTCAAATTTTGAAGAATATACTTAAATGAATTTAAAAATTGAAAGCCTGAAGTAAATAGATCTAAATGGATTGGACTTAGAACACATTTACAACTCAAGCTCACACATTCTCATTTCCTGTTTAGTCTTTAAAAAAATACATATTTTTATAAAAATCGAAATTATAATTATATTTTATATTTCCTTTGTCTTTTCTTTTTTTTTTCTTATTTCTTTCCTTTTTTTTCTTCCCCTCCTTCTTCCATCTTCCCCTGCCAGTGGCCAGCACGTTAATGGTCGGTAACTAGCTAGGCTAGGGATGAGTTCAAGTCTCGCTAAGTCGACGAGACTTGAGCTCAAGCTTGAGCTCGCTTATGATCAGTCACCGCCCGTTGTCGTGGTCAACAATCGGTGAAAAAAGAAGGAAAAAGAAAAAAAATCTATTTTTAACAAAAAATTAAAATTTAGATTTTTTAAAAAAAAAAAAAAAAATAAAAGGAGTGTATAGAGGAAAATTTAATCATATAATTCATACTAAACAATAGAAAAAAATTTCTAATTTATTTTTAGATTTCGAGATAAAAACCAAAAAAATATTATAATTTTCCCAAAAAAATACCTATTGGAACATATTTTCCAAGAAACAAACTGAGGCTTATTTTTAATAAAATTTAAAAAAAATTATTCACTAGATTTGTATTGCAATGTTTTACAAGACCATTTAAAAAAATCATAAGAAATAAGCTTTCTTATGTTTAGTTTAATAGGTCGAGTGTGGATTGGGAGTGGGTCAGGTTGGGTATGGGTTAAGAATTTTGTATTACCATAAATGGGTCATAAATTATTTATATAGATCGATTTAGGTAGAATCAATTATGACTTGACCCAAACCCAACTCGATTCACTCGTTTGACAGGTCTACTCATGATGTCGGCTCCAAAACCTAAATATCTAGGATTGGTGGGTCTCCTTTGTAAAGTGCGTTCCGGTTGTTCTTGTTAGACGTGGTGGGGCTTACCTTTTTAAACTAGACGTCCATGCCTTAAATGAATAATCCATGTTAAAGCGGTGATGCTTGATATGGTGATGGCATAAATTATTGAGCTCTTTAGAATGGTCATTGTTCAATTTGTCAGTACTTTTCATGATATATAATTCATGATGTCCATTTTATCTATATGACATTTATGCAGAGCGAAGGCTTTTTGTGATCATGCAGAGTCGAGTTTTTTGTAATTCATACTTAGGCTACGCATGACAACACTTCTCGATTGGGGAATAGTTTTTTTTCAGAAATAGTTAACTATTTCTATTCCGATGAACAATTTCGAGTAAAAAAACCCGTTTGGTAACTACACAAAATTTCTACTTTCTTAGAATAGAAAAAGAATAGAAATGCGTTTGGTAACGCAACAATTTCTCTTATGTATTTATTCATTTTTGTGGCAGCGGCCGGCGGCGATCGGCGGCGGCAGGGCGCGGTGGTCGGCGGCGGCAAGAAGAGATGAATAAAAAAAAATTCACTTATTTAAAAACTTATTCCCTAACAAGAAGCAAACTTTTTTACTTCTCATTTCTATTCCAAAACCATTCCTTGCTTTTTGTTAAACAAAACTAACTCTTAGTTATCAAACGGGTTTTATTTTTTTTTTTTTTCCGGGAACAAAAGAATAGAAATTCTTGGGCTGGAGAAGGTTACCATGCGCAGCCTTATAGGCGGTGAAAAGTACGGTGGTTTTTGGAAACTAGGAAGATTACTCAACTATTTTGGATGGTTTTGAGCTCCAAACGATCGCTCGACTGTCCTTGTGCCACATAACTTCATTGACAAGGAGGAAGGAGGGAAAGCAAGGGGTGAGGTGGGAGAATGAATTGCGAGATAGAGCTTGACTGATAATTCAAAGGATCTTCAAAATATCATACATTAATACGTCCATATTGAGAATCTAGACATGCCTTCGAGTTTCAGGCAACTACTCTAGGCATATATCCAATGGCGGTTTTACCTCTATGTTCTGACTCGGAAGGTTCATCTCTCTCTCTCTCCTATTTAATAAAGAAAGGGGATAAGCACGATATAATAATTTTTGTTCGATACTCATTTGAGTATCAAAACTTTTTATTCGATCATTCGGGTATCTTCACTTGAGTGTCATAACTTTAAATCGATCACTCAAATGTTATAACTATTCACTTTGGTGTTGAAAATATGACGTCACATGGCACTTGTGATGAACATTTTTAAAAAGTTATATCGATTAAAAAAATATATGGCACTTAAATGATTAGATAAAAAGTTATAGCTTAAGTTATGATATTCATGATGCGCTTTTCCCTCAATAGTGAATGGGAAGAATTGTTCCTGTTGCCGCGAAGAAAATAAGCAAGTTGAACTAGATGTAATTTTCTGGATTAGTTTGAACGCATGTTAATAACTTTTATTTCGGTCAAATTCAAATCCTATTCCCATTGCCCGAGGAGAAAAGCAAGTTGAACTGGACTTTCCAGTAAAAGGAAGAAAGAAACGCAAATGACAGATTATTGTTTGGAGGCGAGCCGCTCTAATCGACTCTTCGCACTCGTAAGTCCCCAAAAAATGACTGGACGCTGCTCTAATTGACAAATCTGCACTTGTAGGCATCCCAAAATTGACTGGCATCTTGCCTTTTCTTCAGTGGATGACTTTTAGAATCAGCGCTACGAACGCAAACATTTTTAGTTTTGTATTTTGGGGCTAAATCAGAAGAGTAAGATCGGCAGGGTAAGCAATATGGGTAGGCTCTTATTTAGTGTTATGGTAGAGATAACAAGCATTGATTTTTTGTTTCTATGGAATGAGAGGCTTTTAAGCAAATCGGCACTTGCAATGTTTTATTAAGTTGCTGATTCCGCACGAATCCAAGGAAGCTCTGTGAATGGACTGAGACGGAGATTACCTCTGTAAATTACAATCCTTTTGGGCCCCGACATTAATATTTACATTTAAAAAAAAAGAAAAAAAAATGAATTTAATAGATGACATTATACTAGCCTATAGACCTGTGCTATGCATGAGAAAAGAACTCGCAAAATAGATTACAGTAAATAATTATTCTACAAGTGTACTTAAAGTATGAAAATTGACTATACGCCCCTTGGACCAACTGGAAAAAAATTAAATTGGATTAAAGCGAACTTAATCATCACGACGTGTGCTCTTCTTGTTGCACTTGACAGGATTGCGTGCGAGCGCAGAGAGAAGAATCGACCCAACAACACCGCAAAAGAACGATAAGATGAGCTCCACGCAAAGGGGTACAATTATTGGAGCTGACATATCAGTACAATATTTGAAGTAGACAGAGGCTCTTTTTGCTTTTTCACCACTGTCGGTTCCAGACCGTAAAATATCCTTTTGACTCGCGCGCCTGCTTTGCAAAGTGAGTTCCAGCTGTTTTCGTCCGATTCTTCCTGGCCCGGCCAGAGCAAATATGAGGTAGTCCCGAGTTGCCGTGCCAACGTGGTCCCGCGCCATTCTGTTTCTTCTCTGGCTGCTGTCGTTACTCTCTCTTTCCTCTCGCTTTCGTTCTGCGCTCTTGGCCACGGGGTGGGGGCTCAACCTGGACGAAATGTACATTCCACGGCACAAGACTGAATAAATCACCGGTCGCCTTCCAAATTCACCCATATTTTGAGCAAATGCAACAAACATCCTTTCCCAAATGGACGTTTGAAAGATTTTGATCCGCACCCATAAGACCAGAACCTCAAATTCATGCCAAAGCCAGCAACTTCAGGGTGCCGCTAGGCTGTTATTAATAGCAAACTTTTCCAGCCATGTATCCCAAATTCAGCGTGAGAAGCGACCAAAAGGTCAAATTTGGTCTTTTTGTCTTATTTTAGCCGATTTTTTTTCTGCTTAAAAATTTAATTTAGGTTTTTTTTTTTTGGTCGAAGAAGAAAAGCTGTCATTTAAGTAATGTAACCATTACACCCAGTAGCTGTAGCGTCTGAAACTAGATTATCTAACAAACAGGAAGGGGGCACTTCGGCCCAATTAGCAACTATGTTTCTATCCTTGTGGGCCTTCGCGGCCCAATCGGCTGCAAAATTTGCTTCGCGTTTGCAATGCCGCACGTGAAGATTGGAGAACCTGCGTGAGAGAACAGCAGCTTCAGCAAGCAGGGATCGCACCTCCCATGGCGTCGTGCGGTCGTCGATCACAGCATTAACCAGCAACAATCAGCCAGATTCAACCACAATCGGATCCTTCGTTCGTTCGCGTTGGATCAAGTACTGTAAAGTGAACAAAAAGGCAAAGGTTTCAGCCTGCAGAGGCGATGGGGTAGCAAAATCTCGGGTAAATCCTTCTATCAGCTTTCCAGTGTGATCTCGGCATAGACATGCCATTGAGCCTTGGTTGCTTTCAAGCGTAAAAGCCCCATCAATGTTGCATTTCAGGACACCAGGATCGGGAGGTCACCAGACTTGGGAAGATAGGGTTGATGGCCGTCCAGTTGTAGCAGAACGAAGCTGTAAATGCCGAGTGGTGTGAACCTGTGTGGAGACAACACTCAACATATGTAGTGGATCCGAGCGATGGTTGCGGAAAACAAAGTTGTTCCTTGCCTTCCAGATCTGCCATAGGATCGCAGCTATTGTGCGAAATCAGGTAAGCTCTGTTTCAGAGTAGCTCTATCTGCTAGCCATTGATCTAAGCGAGGGATGTCGTGGGGGGTTAGAGAAATACCAACTGTGGGATGAGACTAGATCTTTGTTGTCCACGGGTAAAAGAGGAAGAGGTGTTCAAGGGTTTTCGGGCTATTGTTATTGCATAGATTGTAGACTATATCTGTGCTGATATGACGTCGAAAGAGATTTGCCTTTGTCGCCAAAGCATTATGGCAGAGGGACCAAATAAAGGTCCGGATTTTAGGCGATAAATGTAGCTGCCAAATGCTTTTCCATAGTTTCATTGGTGCTTGATATGATGTAGAAGGCATGTCTGTATAAATCTTTGAGTCTGCTTTCTTTATTGCGTGATAGCCGCTCTGCACTGTATATTGACCATGGATAGTGTCTGTCCAGATTTGCCTGTCCTCTATGTGATTCGGTCTAATTGGAATGCTGGTGATTTCTTGAATGGTTTGAGCATCATAATGCTGATTTAAGAGACTAGTATTCCAGGTCTTTTGTTGCGGCTCTAGTAAGTCAGCAACTAGATAAGGTTCCTTCAGATGGGCAGGACCCCTTAAGATTCCTTTAGGGAGCCATCTATCTTCGCAAATTCTGATGTTTTTCCCATTGCCAACAGACCATTGGAGTTTAGGTAAAATCGAGTCTCTTCCTAATAATATACTCAGCCAGCCCCAAGAAGGATGTGCCCCTTTCTCCACATATCTGAATTATCGGTGGTGAAAATAAAGTCCTTTGAGTAATGTGCTGCATAGTGATGATGGGTTCTATATTAAGCGCCAAGCTTGCTTACCAAGCATGGCCTTATTAAAAGCTAGAACATCTCGAAAACCCAAACCGCCTTCGTTCTTACATCTCTTTAGAAGATCCCATTGTGTCCAATGAATATCAGATCTACTGCTATCATTCTGTTACCTAATGCGAGAAATCTTCTTTTTTTATGATTTTGCAAATCGAAAGTGAAAGTTTAAAAATGGACATGACAAATTTAATTTAGGTTACGTGCAATCGTTTTGCAACGCTCGCATTAAACAAGAAAAAAAAAAGAGAGAAAGAAACTCATACGCACTTTGGAAGTGCCAAAATAAGACATAGACCCAATTTTTTTACTCATGTGTCTGGGGTTGGGCTCTTGATGAGCTGCTAGACATTTTAGCGGTTTGGTGAAAATAGATTTAAAATATGGGATAAGTGTTCCGTGTCCCAAAAACTTGTCACGAAAATGCATTTTAGTCCTAAAACTTGCAAAAAGTGCAAATAAGTCTTAAAACTTGTCAAAATGTTTTATTTGAGTCCTAAAATTGACGCCGTCAATTTTATTGACGGAAAATGCTAACATGGCGCCGACGTAGTATTTTAAATAATTTTTTTATTTTCCAGCTGGTTTTTTTAAATAATTTTTTATTCAATTTTTTAAAAAAATATATTTAAAAACTAAAATTCAATTTTTAAAAACTGTTAAAAAAAAAAAAAAAAGGGACGAAGAGGCGGCCGCCCATCGCCGGGGGGCCGGCGACCGTCATCGGCCGCCGCCCGACCAGGGTGAGGCCTCGCCGTCCCCGGGCGAGGGCTAGCAACCCGCCTAACGCGGCGAGGGCCGGCAACCCGCGCCGACGCGGCGAGGGCGCCTGCATCGGGCACACCAACCCTCGCGTGGGGCGGCAACCCGCCCGGCGCGGCGAGGGCTCGCCACCCCAAAGCGAGGGCGGCAACCCTCGCCCGACGCGGCGAGGGTGCCCAGATCTGGGCACACCGACCCTCGCCTGGGGGCCGGCGACCGTCGCCAACCCTGGGCAAGGCCTCGGCGGCCTTAGGCTGGGGTCGGCGGGGCTTGCCCATATCTGGGCGTTGTCGCGGACCGTGAGGGCCGCGCGAGTGGCCTTCTCCCGTGCTTCCCGTGCTCGATGCTAGCAAATCCAAGCTAGTTGCCGGCCGCTAGTCACCGCCGTTCCGAGTCCCCTCGTCGGCGACCTCCACCCGACCCGGCCGACTTCCGCGTCTCGTGCTCGGCCGGATCCGGGCGAGCCTCACTGCCCCCAGCGACGGCCACCGAGGCCTCGCCTAGGGCCGGTGACGGCCGCCGCCCCCCCAAGCGAGGGCCGGTGTGCTCGAGATCCGGCGCCCTCACCCGCGCCGGCGAGGGTTGTGAGGGCTCGCCGCGCTAGGCGAGGGTCGTCGGCCCCTGCCCTGGGTCGGCGAGGCCTCGCCTTGGTTGGGCGGTGGCGGCGACCCTCGTCGGCCCTCTAGTGACAGGCGGCCGCCTCCCTACCCTTTTCTTTTTTTTTTTTTTTTTTTAATAGTTTTTTAAAAATGAATTTTAGTTTTTAAATATATTTTTTAAAAAATTGAATAAAAATTATTTTAAAAAGCCAGCTGGAAAATAAAAATAATTTAAAAAGCTAGCTAGAAAATAAAAAATAATTTAAAATGCCACGTCGGCATTTTTAACGGAAAATTCTAACGGTGTTAGCTTTAGGACTCAAATGAAACATTTTGACAAGTTTTAGAACTTATTTGCACTTTTTGCAAGTTTTAGGACCGAAATGTATTTTCGTGACAAGTTTTAGGACTTCCTAACACTTATCCCTTAAAATATTAAAACCTGGCCGCGTGCATGACACATTTTTCTTTTTTTTTTTTTTTTTTTTGGTCGATCTCTACTCTATTCCTATTCTACACTCTCTCTCGTACTTTCGTCCGCGCTTTTGCGGGCGGGAGAGTCGAAACCCACTCTCAAACTTACACGTCCCCACCCCATCCTCCCTGAGAAGGTGGGGATTTGAACCCCTCACCTCCCCTTTCCATGTTGGAAGGGTGGCCACTGGGGCGAACCCCCAGTGGTTGCGTGCATGACACGTTGGAGGGTGTGAAACGGCTGTAACGGTTGGGCCCCACAATAAAATTTCTCTGGAAAGCCCTCGTATTTTCGCAGCCCTTATCTTCAATATCTACGGTAGGCCCCACATGTTGTTAACTTGCTATAGCATACAATTTGAACACACGATTGAACTAGACTTCCTGGCCAAAAATTACATAGCTTTTCGAATGAGTTTGGGCACATTTGAAAAAGTCAAGCAAAGTGGAAGTAGACTTTTCATTGAAAGGAAAATTACAGTCATCTTGCTCATTTTTCGAGGCCAGCGAAGGCAAAAGCGTCGATTAGAGTCGGCCACTTTTTGTACTTGTAAGACCTAAAGAATGACTGGCATCTTACTTTTTCCCCAGTGGATGACTTTTGGAATTAGTGCTTCAATCGCAATTTCTTTTAATTTTATATGTTTGGGCTAAGTCAAAAGACTAAGATCGGCAGAATTAAGCAATGCGGCAGGCTCTTATTGGGTGTTTGGTAGAGATATCAAGCATTGATCTTTTTGTTTCCATGGAATGAGAAGCTTATTAAGCAAACTGGCACTTGCAATGTTCGTTCCTAGAATGAGGTACGCTGCTAAGTTGCTAAGCCTGCACAAATCGAATAAATATTCTAGTGGACCAAGATAGAGGTCCTCCGTTGCATAAAGAACGGGTCTGTAGGGCTAGTATAATGCAATCTATCACCCTTTTCTCTTTATTTCGTTCTTGTTGGTTTCACAAATCTATGCAACGGAAGATTTCCATCTCAATCCACATTAAGATCTTCCTTCAATCCGCGCAGGCTCAACAACTTAACAATGTACCCTATTCCAAGAACAAACGCTGCAAGCAAAAAGATTGATGTTTGGTATCTCTACCTAACACCCAATAAGAGCCCGCCGCATTCTTTGGGGGCCCACAAGTGCAAAGGGTCAATCAAAGCGGCCAACTCTAATTGACTCTCTATGCTCATTGGCCCCCAAAACATGAGCGAGGCCGCTTTAAAATTTCCTTTTTAATGGAAAGTATAGTTGAAATTGCTCAACTTTTTTTCAATGCGTCTAAAGTCATTCAGAAAGCTGTGCAATTTGGCCTCTAAGTCTAGTTCAATCATATGTTCGCTTTAGATGCTATAGCAAATTATCAACATGTTCACATGTGTTCAAACTCATTCAGAAAGCTAACACTCCAATTCAATTCAACTTGCTTTATTTTTCTTCTCAAGCAACGGGAAGGCTTCTTCATGTTCTTTCTTTATGAGAGAGAGAGAGAGAGAGAGAGAGAGGAATTCTCCAACTATCATTAACTTCCAAGTTAGGATGTAGAAGTAGAACTGTCTGGTTGTATTGCTTGAAATTTGAAGGCCTCTATGGACAACCGAAATGTATGATAATTTCATAAATTTTTTGACTTATCAATCAATCAAGTTAATAATTATGAATATGGAAAAAACAATTCGGACTTTCCTTTACGACAACGTTAATAATCCAATTGAAATTTCCACTTGTGACATTTATCATCTTCAAATTCCTTCATTTTATTAATTGATACAAGAATTTTTAAATGTGGCATGTGCATGGCACATGTTAAGGGAAAAGGTTAATGGGCTTAACTAGTGTATAATTATACAAGTTCAGGTTTAGGGAAGGGGGAATGCAAATTAATGAAGTTCAAAGTCTACCATGCACCAACTTCAAAGTTATGAGGGTAAAATAACATTTTCCCTAAATGTAAGAATGATGTTTCAAGTTCATGGAACCTTAAGAGTGTCATGATAACTTATCTAATTTAAAGTGATTTTCCTCATTTTTAAACGATGTAGTTGCATTTAATCATGGTTAATATTTTCTTCCGTACTTGGTTAGGAAAATTTACTCCAATCATATCTTTGATTGGTGTTTAAGTTATGAACTGTAAATTTAATTAAATTTAAATGTGAGTGGTCTTCATATTTGTAACCAGTAACCACCAATCAAAGGCATAGCATGTAATAAGGAAACTATGGCCCATTAGATAGTAATCTATAATGTAAGTACTTTGGTGCATGGGGAGGGAGCCTCTAAGGAGTTTGTGACAAGTTTTAAGATTTCCACTACACTTATTATATTCTTTTATTAATGTTCATAAGTTTAAGAAAATCAAATCGTTGATGTTCTAGCGCAAGAAAAGAAAGTAATATTTTTTGGAGCTTATAATTGAGCTCATAATGTCTATTATGTCCCGTTGTGTAGATCTAAAATAGATATAGTGAATTTATTTTGTTAGATAAATGTATAGTAATGCTCCAGAGCACTTTAATAATGAGTGGCTGAAACTTGACACTCTCTATGAGTGACATCTATTGTAACATTCTTTTGAAAAAAAATGGCTTTGAATTTTCCCCTTTAATCAAAGTAAAATTTTTCCCTTATAGCTCAAGGGGCGTATAATCACTTTCAATATGCCGCAAGGTGCCAGTGAGGAATCTCCATCTTTCAGAATAGTCTTGACAGCAAAACTCTCACAAAGCAAGAACAACGTCTAGCTCTGCTCTCATTCTAGTGCCAAAACAAACAGTCCATCTACACAGTCACTTAATCATTAATCTCACACCGGAACAACCTTCACATAAGGTTCTCTTCGGTTCACATGTCCCAGATTGAAATGACATCGGTTGTTTTATCGTATATAGCATCCTATATTGTATCTTGCTATTTCGAAGGTCTAGAATGGGCATCAGTGGAACAAATCCACCTTACATAGCGTAAAATTTCTAATGCTTGAACAAATAAAAAATAAAATCAGAATATGATTTTTCCAGACGGGATGAATTTGAATGAAATTCTGCCCTCGGTCAAATGTAACAGGTAGATTTCATCAAGAATCCAATATGGCCTAGCAATCTTGTGAAGAAAGTATAGCAGTGTATCAAAAACACGTTAACGAGTTACCACGAAAAGAATTGTTAAGGGACTAAGCTAACAAAAGTTGAAGGGTTTCCTGAAGAGTACATATGTTTATCTAAACCAACTGTTCTCCCATTTGAGCATCCTCACGGATAAAATGAAATCGAAAATATCAGCGTAGGCAAATAAACATAACCAAATAGATGTCAAGTGGGGAAGCAAATAATTTTCAAAGTCAATACTTCCAGAAAACTATCACTCAGATTTTCTTGTGATGGTAGGTTATCCAAGATCATCAATATTACTTGATCGCTATGACATCGGATGTACTTCGAAGGCATTCTGATGACTGTTGGCATTATCAAGAGAGTGATTACTCCGAATCATCATCGTGTCATACTCCTTCATTAGCTTCCCTGTTTCTTGAATCACGTAAGAGAAGGAAAACAATACCCGTTATCATGGAAAATCATTAAATTTGACCGAATTATATTATGTAAAAGGAAAGGTGACAAAAAGAAAGTAATCCATTTTTTTTATTCAGTGATTAAATATCAAACCTCCTCATTCATACGTTGCTAATATCAAATGGTTAATACATTAATTACAGAAAATTTCTTGTCGGTGAAATATCTTATAATGACGGAAATTCAGGAAAATTGTCCAAATAGTTTTAAACCTATTGCACTTTTGCCAATTTAGTCCTAAACCTTTTTACTTCTTGCCGATTCAGTCCATTCGACCAATTTTGGCCGGGAAATGCTGACGTGGACGGTGTCACGTAGGACTGCCGCACGACGTAGATAATTTTTAATAATATTTTAATATTTATATTTATATTATTTTATTTTATTTTTTCCTTTATTTTTTCTTTCTTTTTGGCTATTTTCTTTCCTTCTCTGGTGGCCGGCCACTGGCCATCGGCAACGACTGGCTGGTTGGCCTCACCCGCCACAGGTGAGGCCCAGCTGGGCAAGGAGGAGCCTCGGCGAGGGGAGACCTCGCCCAGGCACAGCCCGGCGAGGGTCGCCTAGGTGAGGCCGACCCTCGCCCGGGCTAGGGCGGCCTCGTCGTGTGTCGGCCGGGCGACGGCGGCGACGGGCGAGGCCACCCTAGCTTGGCGAGGGCCGGCCTCGCCGATCCGGTGAGGGGAGCCCTTGCCGGGGCCGCTTAGGTGAGCATCGGCCTCGCCCGGACCAAATTTGGCAAGGCCGACCCTCGCCCGCCGTCGACGCTCGGTTGGTGAGGGATGGATGAGGGCCGGCCTCGCCAAATCGGTCCCGAGCGAGGCCAACGCTCGCCCGAGCGAGGGCGAGCCCAGCGAGGCTCCCCTCGCCGGATCTCGCGAGGTCGGCCTTCGCATAGGCCGGGCGGCCTCGCTCGGCCGACGTCCGGTGAGGCCTCCTCGCTGGGTGAGGGTCGGCCTTGCCCGGCGACCCTCGCTGGGCCGCGCTTGGGCGAGGTCTCCCCTCACCGGGCTCCTCCTCGCCTATGGCGAAGGCGAGGCCAGGTTGGCCGTCGCATGTGGCCGTGGCTGGCCACCGGAAAAGGAAAGAAAATAGCCAAAAAAAAGAAAAGAAAAGAAAAAAAAAGAAAGGAAAAAAACAGAAAAAATTCAAAAAAAATATTAAAATATTATTAAAAATTGTCCACGTTAGCGTTGACGGTCCTACGTGGCACCGCCGGCGTTCACGTCGCATTTCCGGGCCAAAATTAGCCGGATGGACTGAATCAACAAGAAGTGAAAAGGTTTAGGACTGAATTGGCAAAATTAAAAGGTTTAAGACTAAATTGACAGAATTACAATAGGTTTAGGACTTTTTGGACAATTCTCCCCGGAAATTCATAACTTACTAATTTATTGACATATTTGTAGATCTATTGATGGGCTACACTAGTACAATTTAAAAAAAAAAAATTGATCACAACTAATTTAAGGGTCGTTAGTTTACCGATTGATTTAATCTTCGGTAAATCCTTCTACTTTTCCTTGTAGATTTTTCATTCACTCCTCCCACGATCCAGAGCCCGATACCCCTGAAGCATTGTGTCAACTGCCACGACCAGCGTCCCCATTCCTTGAACTACTTAGAAGACAAAAAAGTAGAATAGCAGGCTATCAAGAAAAATGGTGTTATAGAGTAGGAAATGCTGATGAAATTTGGCAATGCAGCTCGACCATGAACAGTGTGACTTGCTCTGTTTACCTTTCAAAGCCAAAACGTGAATTGTTCAGGAAATTAAGGCCATAGTGCTCGACTCATTGGAGCATTCTTCTCATGGACCAATTGTTTGTCTCTGCTGCAGTAGTGCAATGAACGTATAAAATTCTGATAAGTTGCACTGTTGAATGCCTTTTAGAGTTTAGACGCCTCGATTCCTAGAGCTATGTGATCTCCACAGGTTCATGTGAGATTGACCCCATCATTTCATTAAATCTTCAAATTTCAACAGATGTGGACGATTTGCTGAGGCTCGGAGTTGAATCCCTCATTCGTACACTTCTGTGACTGTCGAGTCCCTGAACATCACCGAGCCTCAAGCACCCTTTAATGTTCAGAGGGCGAACTTCTAAAGCAAGCAAAATTTATGTCTGGGATGTCGTCAACGTCCTCTCTCTTGTCATGGAAGCTACTTTGCTTGCCGGAAGATACCTCCACAAACCCTGAATCTCTGTTCCTCGTTCAATGGATCCCTTCACCTCACTTCATGGTCACCCCTTTCTTCTTTAACCTTTTTTTTTCTTCCTGCTTTTTGTCTGTCTGATCTCGTTCTGTTGCCACAAATGGAAAAAAAGAAAAGAGAGTTGTACAGTGCCTCTGTTTTCCCTTCCTGTAGAATTGGAAGAGTAATGGAAACTGATGATGGACTTCGATCATAATTGCAGAAACAAGAACATAAAAGTGGCCATAGAGTTTAAAACGCAAGATCTGCATACAAATTTAGAATGCCAAATAATGCGAATCGAACATGCTACTTTTATACTTACTTAACTCTTAACAATATCATGACCAAGTAAGACATTTGAATCATTGATACACAACCTTTTGGCCTTTAGTGAGCAACTCTCCTAGCTATCAAAATACGTTCTCTCTGGAACAAAAGAATTTCGAGCGGAAATCCTGAGACTCTGCATATGCGTCCTCTGTTTCTAATGTCAGGCGTTCCGTTAGGAGTCACATAATCATGAATCATGGTTGATATTTTCCTCAAGTTCATAAGGAAATCGTTGTCAAGTGTTAATCCTTCGACAAATCAGGAGTTGGATGGATATCCTTCCAGAGTCTCAAGTTGCCTGAACTGTCAAAAACAAATGGCTGCTTCGAGAATGAAAATCTATCCCTAAGAAAGGTATTAACAGCTCGTGCGAATGGTGCAACATCATGAGATCAATTTGTTATCCACTAAATCGATTACTACCAAATCTTTCAGAGTAGTCTTGATACTTAAACTCTCACAAATCAAGAACCACGTCCAGCTCTGCCTTCATTCTGGTGCCAAAACAAACAGTCCATTTTCCCAGACACTTCATTCTTAATCTTACATCAGAACCACCTCCACAAATGGTTCTCTTTGGTTTACATGTCGCAAATTAAAATGACATCGTTTCTTTCTTCGTACAGAGCATGCTATAATATATCTTGTTATTTTGAAGGTCCAGAATGAGCATCAGCAGAACAAACCACATTGATAACGTAAAAATTCTAATTGCTTGAATGAATTAAACATAAAATCTGAAGCTAATTTTTCCAGACGGGGTGAATTTGATTGATATTCAGCCCTCGGTCATATTTGACCCTTAAATCTCATCAGGAATCCAAAATGGCCTGGGAATATTGTGAAGAGAATATAGTAGTGTATCAAATGAAAAGAATTCTTAAGGGATTTAGATAACTGAATTTGAGGGGTTTCCTTGAAGAGTACAATATGGCTTATTTGAGACAAATTGTTATTCCATTTGAGCATCCTCAGGATGAATGTAATCGAAAGTATCTGCGTAGGTGAATAAACATAACCAAATAGATGTCAAGGAAGGAAGCAAATCATTCTTCAGACTTGCTTTGAGAAAATTACAACTCGGATTTACCGGTGATAGTCAGTGATAGGTTATCTAGGATCAGCAATCTTACTTGATGGCTGTGACTTGTAATGTAGTTAGAAGACATTCCGATGACTTTTGGCATCATCAAGAGAGTGATTTTTCCGAAGCATCATGCTAACCTCCTCAATTAGCTTCCCTGGTGCATGAATCACGTAAGAGAAGGAAAAACAATATGCTATTGTTATGGAAAACGATTAAATTCGACCTAATTATTTTATGCAAGGGGAAGGGAACCAAAAGGAAAATAATCAAACCTCCTCTTTCGTACATCGCTAATATCAAATGGTTAATATATAAACTATAAACATTTTCATCTGGGGAAATCTTTGATAATAGAAGAAATTCGTAAGTTATTAATTTTATTGACATATTTGTAATTCTATTGCAGTGCACGCTTGTATAATTTGGAAAAAATAAAACAAAATTGATCACTAACTAATTTATGGGTGCGTTGGTAAAATCATTTTTTAGTTGGTGTTTTACTAACCACACCTGTGTCAACTTGATCTTTTCCAGCGGGTGCTTCGGCCTCGCTTGAAACCCCTTCCCCCATCCTCGGTGAAGAGCCTGCCATCACCGGAGACGATTCCGGTAGCGACTCGACCGAGAGGGGAACTTCACGGTGTTATTCACTGTTCCTTCTCGTCGTGCTTCTTCGAAGCAACATCCGCTACCGGAGGAGTTGGTTCGACTCATCTGGATTTGACCGCGAAGAATGACGTTGATGCGTATGCTGTTTTCGAACTCGATCTCCTCTGCTTTCTCAACTTTGACCTCCTGAACATCAAGACTTGAAAAGTGAGATTGGAGACTGAGGCTGTAAAGTGGCGGTACATGGAGACATCAACGATCAATTTTATTGAAGAAATTTGGCCCCAAAATTTTTTGGCTCTGAGAAAAAGTTGATCTTTCCATCTGAGAATGGTATTGCCTTTGAACGGTTGTCCATTTCTTCTTAAACTTTTCGCCCTTTACCAGTCTTGGCAGACCAAATCGATCATAACCCTTCGTATTCTAGCGCATTTTGCTGGATCTTCTATGCAAAATGTCGTCCATCACAAAGATTTTCAAGGTTTTTGATGAACAATTAGAGATTTTTTTCTTCTTTCGATTTAATGCTCATTGATTCTCTGGGATTTGTAGGAATGCTTGAGGGTGATGATTAACTTTTTACTCCTTTTACATAGACCGAGTGCAGATACTAAATTAAATTTTGATTATTGAAATGTGACAAGGCTTGTATGAAATTTGCATGGGTCTCATCATATCTAACGGTCGGCAATCAAGCGAAGGTGCATGTCTGAATGCTGGGTTTATTGAAAACTCCCGGTGGAAAATACTAATAGGGAATGAACAACAATTCACTCGGCGACCGTTGGGTCAAAGCGATGGGCGAGGGGGAAAAAACTCATGCAGTTGTCGCACCACCACATGAGTGGGCTGGGGTGCGCCACAGTCGAGCACAAGGCCCAATAATGAGGAAAGTGGGTCTGTGGGCCGACCGCATAACCCCAAATCATGGCCCAGTTATTAGTGGGCCCGGCCCACCTATTAGAGCGAATCTGATCTAGAGTGGGCCCATAATACGCAGTGGGTCCCAGCAGATGCCCAGCAGATGTTTATCTCGGTGTATTTATTTCTTTTTCAATGCACGATTTTTATGTAATCCAGACAGTCTCTTTTTGTTTCTAAAAAAGGCAAATTCAAACGCAACTAACTAATAAAAGAATAATTGAGAAAAAAAAATCTCTTTTATAGAAATAGGTTATCAATAAAATAAACACATCACGGAAAAAAGAAGCCCACATTACTAATGCACAGAAGCCTATATAAATAGGTTACCAAAATTTTACTATTAATTAAACACATTAATGATGTGCATGTATATTATCCGGATTGGACCTAGGTCGGTAATATTCGAGCTCCATCAAAGAGCAAACTAATGGTGTCTAGACTATTACAGAGGATTCGCCAATAATCAATTACTCATAACGAGACCTCAAGAGGTTACGTAGAGAAGGCGAATTACACGAACCTTGTGCTAATTAAGCTGTGAAATTAACTCACAAAATTCCAGTCATGTTATCAATCGGGCAAAAACATTTAATCTCAGAACTAGACATGAGGCAGGCAGCGTTGTGGTCCGAGGGGTGGAAACTTTGGCAACTCGGAAGAAGAGAATTGAAACTCATCTAATTCAGCTGAAGGCTGGATTAATGGTCACAATGATCGTAATAATTGCCAGTAGCAACATTTGTTACTTGCAAGAATGAATAATCTCGCAGAGCAAAGAATGCAGTGGAAAATGCGGAATCCAAGTTCGGTTGAGGTATCTAGTAATGCTTTATCTTCTCTAGAAAAATTTCTTTTTTTTTAAATACATAATGTGATGAAGGATTCTCGATTCATTTGCAGCTCTCTTTTTTTTAATGGTTGATTAATTACTATTTAACATAAAAAGATCATTATTGAAAATTATATAGTGCCTCTACTTTTTAGGTACGACAAATATCGTGGTCTCCTCTATGGTGAATGTGCAAGTGAGAAAAATTACCTAATCAGTTTTATACTTTTCAATTTTATTATTTTAATCTTAAACCTTTGCATGACATTCTAATATAGTTCTTCCGACAAATTTTCATGGAAATTGATGACGAGATAATCATCGGCCTTGCTATATGGCACGATATTACCACATTAATAATTTCAAGCGAAAATTGGTCAGAAAAACTACATTCCAATTTCGCACAAAAGGTCAAGACTAAATTGGCAAAAACGAAAAGCTTAGAACTAAATTGGAATCTTTACGATTGACTGATTGGATAATTTTTCTTTTCGGGAGAGAGACCCGATGACAGCCTCAATGCTTGCTGCACGAAGCATGACGCCTGGGTTCAAGCCAACACAACGACTTTCGACATCAATATATCCAGCTTGTTCTTCATCAAATCACTTGATGACTAGTTGTTGGCCCCCGCATCCGCATGGACATTTTATGAGGATGAATGCGGGATAGCTTTTCACCGGTGAACGGTAGCTTTACACGTCTACAGATGAAGAGAAAATGGCGTTAATGGACGAACGGGTCAAAAAGAAAGAATAGACACCAAATGTGGTGAAAACATCTGAGTAAAATTAATGTGCCTGCAAAGGCTATGTTGTTTCTTTGAACTTTCGTTTCTTCCTGCTCTGTCTTTGTCTGTTCTCGTTCTGTTGCAACAAATGGGAAAAAGAATAGAGAGTATTGAAGGTGCCTTCGTTTTCCTTTCCTGTAGAATTGGAAGATTAGTGGAAACTGACAATGGACTTCAATTATAACTGCAGAAACAAGAACATGAAGTGGCCAGAGAGTTCAAAACACAAGATCCACGTACAAATATAGAACGCCAAACATTGCAAATTGAACATATTACCCTATACTTCCATACTTAAATTAATTAATGTTAACATTATCATGATGAGGGGGAACGGACTTGATTTTACCATAAGGGCGACCAAGAAAGACATTTGAACCGTTGACAAACAACTGTGACCTTTAGTGAGCATCCGTAGTAGCTATTAAAAGAACTATGGTTGAGACTCGCATATGTGTCCTCTGTTTCTAATGTTAGAATGTTCAATCTTCGGCATTAGGAATCACGTAATTATGGTTGATATTTTCCTCAAATTCATAAAAAAAAAATTGCTGACAAGTGTTAATCCTTTAACAAATCAGGAGTTGGATGGATATAATTCCAGAGTCTTAAGCTGCTGGAACCGTCAAGAACAATAATTATAAATTGAAAACTTCATCAACTGCATCAATTCAAGTAGTTGCTTCAAAAACTGAAAAACTATCCCTAAGAAAAGGTATTTAGGGCTCCTGCAAATTGGTGCAATATCATGAGATCAATTTGTCATCCACTGAATTGATTACTACCAAATCATGCCGTGAGGTGACATTGAGGAATCTCCATCTTTTAGAGCAGTCTTGACACTAAAACTCTCACAAAAAAAGAACAACGTCCAGCTCTGCCTTCCTTCCGGTGCCAAAATAGTCCATTTACACAGTCACTTCATTCTTAACCTCACATCAGAACCACCTCCACATAGTGTTCTCTTTGGTTTACATGTCTCAGATTAATATGACATCGTTTCTTTCTTCATACATGGCGAGCTATAGTTATTTTGAAGGTCCAGAATGCGCATCGGCGAAACAAATCCACATTGCATAGCGTAAAGATTCTAATGCTTGAATGAATAAAACAAAGTCTGAAGCTGATTTTTCCACAGGTGATGAATTTGGTTGATATTCTGCACTCGGTCAAATTCGACGCGTAAGTCTCATCAAGAATCCAAGATGGCCAGGGGATCTTGTTAAGAAATTATAGCAGTGTATCAAAAACATGTTAATGACTTACCGCAAACAGAATTCTGAAGGGACTGAGATAACTTAAGTTGAGGGGTTTCTTAAAAAGTACATATGGCTTATATGAAAATTGTTGTTCCATTTGAGTACTGTGACGGATAAAATTTTTAGCTTTTTTTTATTTCTGGAACAGAAATGAGAAATCAAAATTTTTCTAATCGTTCATCTTCGTCATTGCCCATCGCCTACCCGTTGCCCATGGGACGCCGATTGCCTGCCACCGGCCGCCAGCCGCCAACCATTGACCGCCTGTTGTTGACTGTTGGCCACTGGATGCTAGATGCCCGTTGGTTGTTGGCCACTCATCGCCCACCGCCGACCACCGGACATCCGCCGCCAATAGCCCGCCACTCGCCATCGGGCTGCTAGATGTCGGCCGCCCGGCACCACTGCCGGACTTCGGCCCGTTGGCCACCGAAGCCTACCACCGGACTCCAAATGTTGGATGCCGGCTTCTAGACGTCAAACTTCGGACTTCGACCGCTCACCGCTAGTCGGCAGACGTTGGACTTCGGCCATCAGACGCCAGCCGTCGCCACTCCTAGAAATAGAAATTTTATTCTTTTATCAAAAGAATTTTTATTCCATAAATATAAATTTTGAATCGTTATCAAACGCATTTCTTTACTTAAAAACTCGTCTATGGAATAGAAATTGAGAAATCAATTTCTAGTTAGAAATTGACTTCTATTCTTGGAATTTGATCATGCGCACCCTTAGTGCAAGGTACCTTTATGCTTGTTTGTGGAAACTAAGGATTTCAGCAGTTGCAAATTAAGTTCAATGGTACTGGTAAAGAAAAGAAAAAAGAAAAGAAAAAACTTAGTTCTTTGGTTTTCTTTGGATAATTAACTTAGTTTCATGGTTAAACATCAGCGAATATAGATTTCTAGACATTCATAACACATTGTTTATTCATAATTCGCTCAACATAACATTGCCAAATTAATAGGCTTTAAATTCCCTCTTAAAAGTGATTTAGAACCCATCTATTTCCATTGATTTCAAGTGAGAGAGGGGAGAATGTACTTAATTGATTCAGTGTGATATTAAGGAATGAAAAGCCAAAATCATCGCAAGTGAAGGTATTTCATTAGAGGATATAATGGCATTATCATCATAAGAGTAATTTTATGATTACAAAATGTGCCATATTTTCCTATAACCTTGTTAGAGGAAATTCCCTTTGATTATACCTTTGATTGGTGGGTTATAAACATAGACATCACTTACGTTTAGTTTTAAAAAAGTTTACATATGGCCGATGTCTATAACTTATAATCTATCAATTAAAGAGAATGGTTGAAGAAGATATCGCCCTTGGAAAATTGGCCCATTGAGTGGTGTCCCAAATGTTGCATTGGTCATGGATGAACGTGCTAAAACGACCAACATAAATCTTATCACATAAATTTTGCGAAATCATCTTTGCTAACTACTCTTTGAGATCAATAATCACAACGTTGTCCCTTTTACGTAGACGAACGTAGACGTCGTAGAGATGACAACAAGGCGGACAAGTTGGTGCCATCTGTGAATGTTGTACAATATTGTGAAGACTGAAAGGCAACATGAAAAATCATATGATTTTTCTGTTTCCTTTTACAAATCATACAACAGGAGACTCCATGTCAGAGTAAATTGTCTCCCATGCACCATCGTTTTTCATGGTTATAACGGATTTAGGTTTAGGTTTAGGTACGTAGTAATGAAGGAAATTGAAATGTGCTGGGTGGTTAGTCGATGGGAATTTGTTTGGATCAAAACAATTAGGCTTTGCCATACATATATGTTTTTTGAGAAAACTATCCAAAAAATCATAGACTTATTATATGACGGTTGATTTAATTATGAAATTTTTAATCTTCCTAAAACTTTTCACGATTTGCCAATTTAATTCTTTCAACTAATTTTGATTGAAAATCGCTGAATTGACGGTCATGCCACGGTAAAAAATAAAACTGCTTGTATGTAATTATTGATGGTAGGTTATAAATATCTACATCATACTCTTTGTAAAATTAATAAAAAAAAACTAAATGTTCTGCGCAAGATTATCCTTACCTTTGAAATTCCAGTAAATTTATCTTTCTTGCAATTTAATTTCCAGGCATTTATTTTCCAATCCAACATCAACAAACAACCATTTCATAATCTTTATGGATTCAATTTGATCCATATTTAAAAATATTTTACTTTTTTGAGAGAACGCATCCATAAAGCATGACAACTCTTCTCCTCTTCGTTCATGAAATGACATTTGTTTTGGCATAAGGCTGAATGGAAACAGGAATTTCTGATCGTCCTTTCTTTGATGAAAAGGGAGTGAGGCATATTTTATCTTCTCAACGCAATGCACAGCCTAAAAAAACTAATTGATTAATGTGTATAGGTGTTCTTATGTTCCCATTTTGCTCCTATATTTTACGTTGGCTAACATAAGGTTACTTATCATGGGTATTGGGCAATTGTGCTCATTCCTTTATGTTTACTCATGCAGCTAAAGTCATAGAGCGAAGCTGCGCAAACACCGTATCCGTACATGACGGGCTCATCAGAGTGAAGCCTTAGAAAGCTGTTCCACACTTTGAGCCGCCACACCCGCCAGAAACAGAATAGAAAGACCGTATCCACTAACTTCATGAGTTGTTAGAACTTGAGGGACGATGTCTTGGTGATGAAAATCAGCATTTAGATGTTTTTGGAGAATAACACGATAACTGGTGAAGCTCTGCTGCAGATCCGCAAGTGTACACTGGTTTCTTGGTTTTGCTGGAAATATATTTGCTTCTAGCTTTGGATTGCATCTGGAAGGAAGTTCTCATTGCACAAACTTCACTTCAGAGTCGGGGTTCAATCATGTTCACTTTTCTTGGGGGGTTGATGAAGAAAATCTCGCACGTCCTTTACTTTATGCTGTCTACTAATTCTTCTTCCCATTTCTTTCTTTCCTTGTTTCCTTTCAGGTCATGCCCTTGGTGTAGATCCCTGCGAACAAAAGAATGTTGGGGCCAGTTTGATTATGATCTAGCGACATTGTTTCTTCAGTTAAAATCAAGGAATCCTTCAGATATGATGTCAAATGGATTCTGTTCTATTATTGATCAGAGATCACTTTATGAAAAGTAGGAAACGTAGTTCAAAGAAGGAGAAAGAGTCCTTGACCCGCAACAAATAGAGGAGAAGCTATTATCACATGCTTTGAGCTGCAAATTTTGTGCCAAAGAGATTTTAAAATTTGAGAGCAATCAACGGTCATGCATTTGCTTCATACTTCCTAAGAAACTTCACTGGCTACCATTTAGATGCTGGCACTAGCATCGGAAAGAATCTCGTGTTGAGCTTTGCTCCTTTGTGTCGTAAAAGAAATCTCGAGTTTTGTCTTAATGGCTAGCCCCTCTCTCTCTCCCAATCAATTACGGCTGTCGATTAATTTTGGTTGAGCAATCCTACATATATTTCCTTCACATTACTTTTCTTACGCGAATTCAAATGGTAAAAATTTTCAATTTCAATGTGCCGACACAACTCTTTCCATGCATGTTAAAGACTTGAAGTCACCACTGTCCTAGTTACAGGGTTCTATGGTCTCTCGAAAGATCAATTCTCTGTCCTAAAAATGTTGTATCCCAGAGCTTATTGCATCTCTCCTATAATAATTTTTACCTCACAAACACTTTTTCAATGAGCGACTGGGATTAGTTCTTTTGTAATCAACGGGCACAGATCCTTCGTGATTTGTAGGAGTGCTGAAGGGCAACGATTCGCTTTCTACTCTTTTTACACATACCGAGGACATATACTAAACTGAATTTAGACCACTAACGATAATGAGATTCATGTAAATCCCGTGTAGGTCCCAACAGATCTAATCGTCTAGACTTGGAGTTAAGGTTGTGTGTCTGGACGTTGCGTTCACCGATTACTCTCAGTGGAAAAACTAGTAGGGAATGAGGACGTGTCACTTGGCCATTTGTCAAAGTAATAGGTAAGGGGAAGTTGAAGCTAAAAATCATATATTTTTGTTAAAGCAATGGGATGTTCCGGAGACTAAAGTCACTAAAAATCACTATAAAAGTCACAGGGGTGCATGTGATCCATCATAAACGAAATCAAGCTTAAAATGTTACCTTTTCTGTTTCCTCCGAATGAAAATCAAGACTCACGAAATTTTTCAACTGAAAGGACCATAGGAAAGTTCTTTATTGGTCAAGTCATTGAATTAGGAATACGGGTCGGCCTCTATCTCATAGGCCCCAGCGCCATAAGGAGAGAAACCAGTAATGGCAAAGATGTCAAGGAGGGTCATCGATGGAAGTCCGAGGAACAAACTTTCCAACTTAATTATATATTTAGTTCAAAACAACCAGGCTTTCCTTAGTTTTATATTTCCTGTAGTTCATGTAATTTCGACTCTTCGTTTACCATTTGCACAACGGATGTCTGGGGTAGAGACCCTGAGACAGCGTCGACACTTGCTGCATGAAGCACGAAGCCTGGGTTCAAGCCAAAAAAAGTGAGATTCGACATCAGCTTATTCAACTTGTTCCTCTTTGAATTGATCGGTATAACTAGTCGTTGGCCCCCTCCATTTTACATGAGTATTTTATGACGACGAACGTGGAAACGTTCTTCACTGGGGAACGATATCTTTACACGTCTACACATGCCTGGATTCACAAACATGAAAAGGTACGTTGCAGATTGAGTAAAATTAACTCTGTTGTTCCACAATTTCACTAGACCATCTCTTCATTCAAAGCCAACTTTAATTACTGTTCTGATGTTTCGGGGAAGGAGATTGTGGGGCATCAAATGCACTCATGTTGGTCTGTAATATCGACATTTGCTTTTATAACAAAAAGTGCATACCCAGATTATCTCTTTCTCATAAGCTGTGCCAGGACATTAACTTCACAAATATTTTGGCTTGTCAAATGTACTAAGCGACGGCGATCCTTTAATTTGATCAATTATTCATAGATGGGGACCTGGCAGGCCAAGTGTTGTGTAGATGGCTATTTGAGCCAGGAGTGCAGCCAAAACTTACTGTAACTGCACGGCCAACTTGCAGAACTCCAGAGGGGGAACGTTAACAGGAAGCAAATGCTAAGTCGACGTCCTCTCTCTTGTCAGGAAGCTGCTTCTTTGCCGGAAGATATTTCCACAACCCCTGAATCTCTGTCCTCGTTCAATGGATATATCAACTTGGATCCCTTCACCTCACTTCATGATCACCCCTTTCTTCTTTAATTGTTTTTTTTCCTTCCGGCCGTTTGTCTTTGTCTGTTCTCGTTCTGTCGCAACAAATGGGAAAAAGAAAAGAGAGTATAGTAAGGTGCCTTTGTTTTCCTTTCCTGTAGAATTGGAAGATTAATGGAAATTGACAATGGACTTCAAATATAATTGCAGAAACAAGAACATAATTTGGCCAGAGAGTTCAAGACCCAAGATCCGCATCGCCAAACAATGCGAATCGAACATACTACTCTATCCTTCTATACTTAATTAACTCTAACAATATCATGATGAGGGGCAAAGAACTTGATTTTACCACAAGGGCAACCAAAAAAGACATTTGAATCGTTGATAAACAGCTTTTTGGCATCTAGTCAGCAACAGTCCTAGCTATCAAAATAGGTTTTCTCTGGAACAAAAGAATTTTGAACGGAAATCCTGAGATTCCATATATGTGTCCTCTATAACTAATGTCAGGATGTTCAATCTTCGGCATTAGGAATCACACAATTATGGTCAATATTTTCCTCAAGTTCTTAAGGAAATTGCTTGTCAAGTCTTAATCCTTCAACAAATCAGGAGTTGGATGGATATAATTCCAAAGTCTCGAGCTGCCTGAATTGTCAAGAACAATAACTATAAATTGCAACCTTCATAAACTACATCAATTCAATTAACTGAAAAACTATCCCTAAGAAAGCCATTAACAGCTCCTGCAAATTGGCGCAACATCATGAGATCAATTTGTTATCCACAGAATCGATTACTAGCAAATCTTTCAGAGTAGTCTTGACACCAAAATTCTCGCAAAGCAAGAACAACATCATCCAGCTCTGCCTCATTCTAGTGCCAAAACAAACAAACAGTCCATTTATACAGTCACTTCATTCTTAATCTCACATCAGAACTACCTCCACATATGGTTCGCTTTGGATTACATGTCCCATATTAAAAAGACATATTTCTTTCATCGTACATAGCAAGCTATAGGATATCTTGCTATTTCGAAGGTACAGAATGAGAATTGGCGGAACAAATCACATTACATAGCATAAAAAATTCTAATGCTTGAATGAGTAAAACATAAAATCTGAAGCTCATTTATCCAGACAGGATGAATTTGATCAATATTCAGCCCTCGGTCAAATTTGACATGTAAATCTCGTCAAGAATCCAAAATGGCCAGGGAATCTTGTGAAGAGAGTATAGCAGTGTATCAAAAACATGTTAATGACTCACCATGAAAAGAATTCTTAAGGGATTGAGATAACTGAAGCCAAGGGTTGCCCTGAAGAGTCTAATATGGCTTATTTGAGGCAAACCATTCTTCCATTTGAGCATCCTCATGGATAAAACGAAATCGAAAGTATCTGCATAGGAAAATAAGCATAACCAAATAGATGTCAAGGAAGGTAGCAAATCATCTTGAAATCGGTACTTCGAGAAAATTACAACTCGAATTTGCGGGTCATAGTCATTGATAGGTCATCTAAGATCAGCAATCTTATTTGATGGCTACGACATGTAATGTTCTTAGAAGGCATTCGGATGACTTTTTCGCATTATCAAGAGAGTGATTTTTCTGAAGCATCATCCCATCCTCTTCCATTAGCTTCCCTGGCGCTTGAATCACGTAAGAGAAGGAAAAACAATACGCTATTGTCTTGGAAAACGATCAAATTCAACCTCATATTTCATGCAAAGGGAAAGGAGACAAAAGGAAAATAATCTTGATTAACTATCAAACCTCCTCCTTCATACGTCACTAATATCAAATGGTTAATACATTAACTATAAACATTTTTAGTTGGGGAAAATCTTTAGTAATAGAAGAAATTTGTAACTCTGATTTTATTGACATATTTGTAATTCTATTGGAGTGCACACTTGTATAATTTGAAGGGGAAAAAAAAAATTGATCACTAACTAATTTATGGGTGCGTTGGTAAAATCATTTTTTAGTTGGCGTTTTACTAACCGCACCTGCATCATGATGTCCGCAGAAGAGATGGCTAAAAACAATCGCCGTAGCCAGAGTCCTCGACTTGATCTTTTCCGGTGGGTGCTTCGGCCTCGCTCGAAACCCCTTCCACCATCCTCAGTGAAGAGCCCGCCATCGCCGGAGACGATTCCAGCAGCGACTCGACAGAGAGGGGAACTTCACGGCGTCACACACTGTACCTCTTGGAGACAGCCCGTGTACCGGGGGCTTCACCACATTCAAGTACTTTGTGCAACCCGTCCTTCAAAAGCTCCTTTGAACAAGAATCGTGGATGAATAAGCTCCTAGCGATTTTACCACAGAAAAGACTCACGCGTTTTTTCCTTCTTGTCGTGCTTCTTCGAAGCATTATCAGCCGCCGGAAAAGCTCGCTGGACTTATCGGATTTGACCGCCAAGAATGACGTTGCTGCGTGTGCTGTTTTCGAGCTCGATCTCCTCTGCTTTCTTAACTTCGACGCTACAGGTGGCTTGCACTTGGACTTGGACCTCCTGAACATTAAGATTCCAAGTTTGGCAGATGACTTTGAAAAGTGAGATTGGAGACTGAGGCCGTAAAGTGATGGAAGATGGAGACAACGACAATGAATAGCGTGATTTGCTTTATTTACCTCTCTTGAGGAAACGTGAACCTCTGGCGAGCTCGGGCGAGATTGGCCGAGCCTCGAGCTTGCTGGATCTGGCGACCGGGTCTTGGTCGGCCGCCGGGCAGCCGGCCATCGTCAGGCGTGCAGCGGCGGAGGAAGGAGGAGGAAGAAGGAGGAGGGAGGAGGAAGGAAAAGAAAAATGAAAAAAAAGAAAAAGAAAGAGAAAGAAATAATAATAAATAATAAAAATTTCGATTTTTTAAAAATACAAATAATTAAAAATTTATTTTTAAAAAAAAAACTATAAAGATAAAACTAATTTTTTGGTTAATTAAAAATATTAAAATTCCATTTTTTGATAATTTTTCCTAAATAGTTAAATTAGCTAACTAATGATAAAAAAAAAAATTTCGCTCGAAATTCAGGAAATATAATCATTTTTCAAGAAAAAGACTTCCTAAAAAATATTTTACGAAAACGTAATAGTTTCCCCTACACCAATAGACCCTACTAGGGAATACGATCTTCCACCCGTCTCTCTGCCTTTCCTCACTCCCCGAACATCAGCGATTTTCGAGCGCTCATCAACATACGCAATTCGCAGGTTATGGAAGCACGAGAGGTCTGGTAATGTTTCAATGGATGGGCACCCCACGAGTACTAACATTGTCAAGTTTTTCAATCCCTCAAGGCCTTTAATTTCGAGTAGATTGCAGCATCCACAAAGATCTAATACCACCAAACGTGTTAATTGCGAAACGTCCACTGTTACAAGGGACTCACAGCCCAATACGTCTAGACTTTCCAAGTTTTTCAATTTTTCAAAGCCTGCAACTTGATCAACTTTCAATATTGGACCACTTGACCATAAATGCAACTTTCTCAAAGATTCTAGATGTTCAAGACCATCAAGGTTGGACAACTTCCGGCATTGAACTGCCATAAGTCTTCCTAAGGATTTTAATCCCTCTAGACCCCTGATCTCTATCAGCTCTCCACATTTGCTGACAGTAAGTTCCAATAGTCTTGGGGGAAGCTCCGGCATGGATTCCAATAATGGGCATTCCTCAACGTTGAGCTTTTTTAGGTGGATTAAATAAGAAAGTTGAGGAAATGTGCGCTGCTGACCAGAGACTTTCAAAACGGTTAAAAAGGCAGGAAGCTTTGGCAGCGATTGAAGCTTATGACAGTTGATTAATGTAAGTTCCTGCAGTTGATCCAAATTGCCCATTCCTTGGGGCAACTCTTGGAGTTTCTCACATCCCTCCAAGTTCAAAAAATTGAGGCCCTTGGCTTTTCCAATAGAATGGGGAATTTGCTCCAGATTATTACATCCTTCGAGGATTAATTTCTCTAGACTTTGAAAGGCGGAGAGATCAGGCATAACATTTAAACAACAACAATATGTGAGATCTAGAACTTTCAACTGCTTCGCCACCTACAAAACAAAATGATTTATTTTGCTAAGAATAAGTCGTTAAGAAACAAAAGACAAAACAAGATGCTCTCCTTCTGACCTTGAGATGACTCCAACCTTCCCAAGACTCTGAAATGTCACTTCTTGATAAATCAAGTATGACTAATTTCTCCAAACAAAAACTAGTAGCCACGAATGTAGGATATCCCTTCCACGCAAGCCATCGTAAATCAGGAAGCAAGCTTTCGGAATCTCCAATCAATTTTGCACCATATACTGAAAGGTACCTTAAGTTTGGTAGCATCTCAAATTGCTCGGTTGTGAATTTCCTCTGCAACTTGTCTTCGTCAAGACAGAGAGCCTGAACACTAGGTTTTGAAATTCCCTTCACAAATATTGCATCAAATCAGGTAACATTGGACCCATACATATCACGGTGCCTTCATACTATAGTTGTGAAATTGACGCTTAGGTCGGATAAGATTTTGTCATATATGCGATTATCTATTTTTATATGATGAAATTTCGTCCCTTCTTTTGTTTATGCTATTTGCTCCTTTTTCTTTTCCTTCTCTCACCCGATTAGAGAATCAGTGCAATAGTCATTTTTTGGAAGAGGAGAACCAAAGGGGGAGAGGAGATGACACGATGGCCACATCGAAAACAACTTAGAATCAATCAATATTAGCTCCAAGTGCATGAATAACCACTAAGCAGCAGGGATTTATTGTTTAAACCCGAAGTTTTCTTTTCAACTCAATAGAAAATGTCTGCTATGGGTAGATGCTAAGCACATCACTTCCGAGTCACATCAAGGATATAATATAAGGAGAGTAATCTCGGCTGTGAGGTCTAACAATTCATTCCAATCAAGATGATTCATGTCAAAAGAGAGTAAAACAACAATAGAGGTAACAGTTACCTTATATCTCTGAAGTACTGCCAAGGCATCCTCATGGACCCACAACCTACTTCGATTCATAGGCACAGAATAATCTTCATCACGAACAATTTTTCTACCAAGATCTCTCAGTTGGTCATGCATCTTCAACTTTCCATCTTCAATTCTTATTAGAGACATAAAGCTCAACGTATAGATCCCCAACCTCGGAAAAAATCCACTGGCTTGCCACATGTAGGATACAATTTCTAAATTGCTTCCAATAAAGAAACAAGCGATATCCAAAAATATTTGCTTATCCTCCTTGTTTAATGCATCATAACTTATCTTCAACTTTTCTTGCACTTCCTCATGTGGTACTTTCCGTAACTTCTCTAACGAATCTCGCCAAAATGCCTCATTTTTCCCATATAAATATGAACCTACAACTTCAAGAGCTAAGGGAAGCCCTCCGGTAGTGGACATGACAGCACGAGAGAGAGATTCAAAGTCATGCGGAGGAGAGTCCCTCAGAAAGGCATGTCTGCTAAACAATATCAAAGATTCATCCTCACTGATTTCCTTGAGTTCGTACTTATCGTTCACCCCAACTTTATCAAGAACATCCCTGCTTCTTGTAGTAATGATTATCTTACTTCCCATCGCAAACCAGCCAAGTCTCCCAACCAAAGCTGTGATCTGATTGATAGCATCCACATCATCTAGAAGAATAAGGACCTTCTTATATTTAAATCTAGATTCCAAGATCCTGATTCCTTCATCCATATTAGACACTCGATCTTCCTCTTTCATATCAGATATTAATTGTTTCTGCAAATATGGAATGCCATAGCGTCGCGAGGATTCTCGAATATCTTCAATAAAACTATGATACTGAAATTGGCTGAGGAGGTTATTGTAGACGACCTTGGCTAAAGTTGTCTTACCGATGCCCCCCATTCCATGAATACCGGTAACTTGGGTCCCGTTAGGGTTATCATCCAGCAATCTCAAAACAGCCTTCACAGCATTATCATTTCCGACAAGTTGTTCGGGAACAACCAGTAGAAAGGCCTTCTTTAACTCGCTCAAAACTTTTCCGACGACCTCTGCCACCAATTCTCCTTCGTGGCTGTTTATAAAGCATTTGAGCTAGAATGCATTAAAAGAACAATCATATTTGTAATATCTCATCATTACAACACTACAACATATAAGATCGGAAAAAAAAAAATCAAGCACGAGTTGAGAAACACACGAATGTATAGCTCTCCTTTACAAGCAAGATCATGTTGCAAAAAAGCAAACAAGGCTTCGATAGAAAATGAAATACCCGTCAGCAGTTCTCGCCGGTTCCCATCCCTTTATGGAAGCCACTTCTCGAAGTGCTTCTTTCCATTTCTCAACATCTTCCATATACTTCCTACTGAAATGGGAGAAAGTCTCTCCAAAGCTCCCTTCTTGATTTCGTACATGGGTCGGTTCAACATGGTAAAATATGGGCAAAACAATGTGCCCGCTTTTGATGCACTCTGTCATCTTAACGAGCTCTTGAAGGCACCATCTACGCTTCGCGTACTTTTGAGAAAGAATCGGGATCGAGATTTTACTATTTTTAATGGCTTGGAAAAGGTTGGGGCCGATCTTCTCACCATGGGGAAGTTCATTCTTGTCTCTGAACACGCGGATTCCAGCGTCGACCAGGCGCTTATAGAGGTGATCTGTGAAGGTCTTGCGAGTATCCTCGCCGCAGAAACTTAAGAACACATCGTAGCTGTTACTTCCTGCCGAAGCGGGGGACGAACTAGACGCGCTGGTATCATCTGCCTTTCGACGTGTGCTCTTCTTGTTGCTCTTGACAAGATTGGGTCCGAGCACACAAAGAAGAACCGACGCGACCAACACCGCAAAAGAAAGCCCCAGCAGTAGATCACGTATCATTTTTAACACCGCAAAAGACAGCCCAAGCAGTAGATCACGTATCATTTTTACTCCTTCAAATAACTCACGAATCGAGTCGCTCCGTGAATACGAAAGAACAAAAATATGCCTATATTCGTGTTGTCCAACAAGACGAACCAGCAGGCAAATTAATAGAGCACAAGAAGATAGCCTGTAGCGAAAAGTACAATTATTGGAGCCGACAGAGGCTCTTTTTTTATTGATAATAGTCTTCGCCGCTGTCGGTTCCAAACCCTAAATATCTTTTGGACTGGGGCGTCTGCTTTGCCAAGTGAATTCCAGCTGTTGCTGTTCCGAATTCTTCCGGCCTCGGCCGGAGAGAATATGAGGCAGTATCGAATTGTCATGTCGTCGTGGTCTCTCCCATTCAAATTGTGACACTTAGAACGAAAAAGCGAAAAAAGGAAATTGAAAAGGAAGTGGCGATTAAAAAACTGGGTTCCCTGCTGCTGTCGTTAGTCTCTCTCCTATCACTTACCATCTTTCTTCCTCTTCGCCGCATAGCTCGTGGTCATCGGGAAGGGATTCGACCCAGACGAAATGTACGCTCCACTGTACAGAGTGAATAAGTTATCGACTGCCTATAGAATTCATCTCCATTTTAAGCAAACGCAACAAACATTCTTTCCCAAATGAACGTTTGAACGATTTCGATCCGCACACATGAGACAGAACCTCAATTTCATGGCAAAGCCAGCAACCTTACGGTGCCGCTAGGCTCACAGTCAATAACAGTGAACTATTCCAGCCATGTATCCCAAATTTTAGGAGGAGGGGCAACCGAAAGGTCAAGTTTGGTCTTTTTTTTTTTTTTTAGCAGGGCGCGTTTGGTAACGATTACGTTCGGGAGCCCAATTACATAGAAATGATTATTTTTTATTCTGTTCCCTAACCGATTTTGAGTAAAAAACGCGTTTGGTAATCGTTCAAAATTTTTTATTCTAGAATAGAATTGTGTTTGATACCGCGTTTAATTGATTATGTTCCAAAATTAATTTCTTTAGATTTTTAAATAATTTTTAAATAATTTTTTTTTTTACTTTTTTCTTTTTTTTTTTTTTTTTTTTTTTTTCTTTTCTTCGTTCCCCTTTTCTCCTATTATTCTTCTTCTTCATGTGGCCGGTGACGCTCACCGGCGTCCGCCGACCCTCGGCGAGGTCGGCCCTCGTCGGCCGAGCCTTTGCCTTGGCAAACCGGGAGGCTCGCCCGGCCCCCCACCGAGGCTCGCTTGGCCACCGGGGAGGCTTGGCCTTGCCAGCCACCATCCGGCGGGCCGAGCCTCGTCGATGGGCTGGGCTTGCCTCCCTGCAAGCTCGCCGGACCTCGCTGCCGGCTCGGCGAGCTCGCCGGGGCCGCGCCGGCGGCTGCGGGCGAACGGCGGGGTGGGGGTGGACGACAATCGTGGGATGACGGAAGGGAAGAATGAAAGTTTCATTGTTTTGATTCTTTTTTGATTCTCGGACAAAGAATCATATTTTTTTTTATTCTCAATTCTCTTCCCAATCTATTCCCGGAACAAATTTGTTCCCAAGAACAAAAATTTTACCAAACACGATTCTCGTCCCAAACTGATTCCGAAATAAAAATCGAGAATCGGGCATTGTTTGGCACGTTACCAAACAACACCTTATTTTACTTGATTCTTTTTGCTTAAAAATTTAGTTTGGGTCATGTGCAATAATTTTGCAACACTCGCTTTAAACCCAAAAAAAAAAAAAAACTCAAAACACACCTTCAAGATGTCAAAATAGATTATAAACTCAATTTTTTACTAATATATTTGGGTTGCGCTATGAATAAGTTGTTAGACATTCGAAGGGTTTGGAAAAAATAAGTTTGAAATATTAAAATCCAACCAGAGCGGGTCATGGACACATTTGAAAATTAAGGATCAAAGCGCTTATCGGCCATCTCTCTCTCCTCCCGTCGGTCTAGGCCGGGAGAGGCTCCTTTTATTGGTAAAAATCTTGATCGCTGTCGGTTCCAGACCGTAAAAATCTTTGGGCCAGCGCGTCCGCTTCGCAAAGTGAGTTCCAGCTGTTGATGTTCCAAATTCTTCCGGTCTCGGCCGGAGAAAAGATGAGAATTGTCACGTCGTCGTGGTCTCTCACCATTCGAATTGTGATACTTAAACCGAAAAGGCCAAAAAAAAATTGAAAAAAAAAGTTGCGATTAAAAGTGGGGTCCCTTGCTGTTGGCGTTACTTTCTCTCCTCTCGTATTCATTTTTTTACCTCTTAGGACGCGTTTGGTAACGATTACATTAGGGAGCATTCGACGAAATGATTATTTTTATTCCGTTCCCTAAATTGATTTTGGAGTAAAAGAATGCGTTTGGAATCGTTTAAAATTTTTATTCTAGAATAGAATTGTGTTTGAGACTGAGTGTTAATTGATTCTATTCCAAATCAATTTCTTTTAATTTTTAAATAATTTTTATATTTTTTCCTTTTTTTTTTCTTTTTTCTTTTTTCTCCTATTCTTCTTCTTCTTCAGGTCGGTTGCCGGACCGGCGACCTCACTGGAGTGTCATCGGCCCTCATCGGCGGAGCCTCGCTGGCAGCTGGGCGAGCCTCGTCGGTGGCCAGGCGAGCCTCGCCGGGGTTGGCTAGGCCCACCTGGCCACCAGCGAGGCTAGGTGAGCCTCGCGCTCGCCAGTGGCCAAGCAGGCCTCGCCAGGGCTGGGCGAGGCTCGGCCTCACCAGATCCTCCGGCGAGCTCGTGCAGACCGGCGGCGGCGGCGGAAGGCGATGACCGACGGTGGCGGGTGGCGACGGGTGGCGGTCGATGAAGAAGAAGAAAAGAGAAAAAGAAGAGTTTTGATTCTCAATTTTGTTCCCGGAACAATAATCAACTTTTTTTTTATTCTTGATTCTCTTCCCAATCTATTCCCGAGAACAAATTTGGTCCCGGGAACAAAAATTTTACTAAACGCGATTCTCGTCCCAAACTGATTTTAGGAACAAAAAATCAGAATTTGACACTATTTGGATGGTTACCAAACAGTGCATTAGCTGTAAAGCTCACACCTTTTGGATCCAAAAAAATAAAAATAAAAACTGTAAAGCTCATGGTCATCGGGAAGGGATCGACCCGGACGAAATGTACGCTCCACGGTACAAAGTAAAGAAGTTACCTGACCGCCTTCGGAATTCACCTATATTTTAAGCAAACGCAATAAACATTCTTTCCCATTCTATGAGTGACATCTATCATAACATTCTTTTGAAAAAAATGGCTTTGAATTTTCCCCTTTAATCAAAGTAAAAATTTTCCCTTACAGCTCAAGGGGCGTATAATCACTTTCAATATGACAAAAAGCTCTTATTCTCACTTTCTGTACACTTCTAGAATAATTATTTCTTGTAACCTATTTCACAAGTCTCTTCTCGTGCATAGCACGGCTTTGTAGGGGTAGGACAATGCAATCTATGACGCTTGCTCTTTCTTTCTTTTTCCTTCATTTCACAAGTCTATTCTCGTGCATAGCATGGTAATAATTGCTTTTGCTTCAGAAACAAAAAGCAATGAATAGAGAATATGCAAGAGAATATGGGAAATAAATTACAAGAAATAGTTATTCTAGAAGTGTACTAAATCGTGAGGGGAAGAGATTGTTGTTATATTGATAGTGATTATATGCCCCTTGAATTTTAGTTTAGTTAAAGCGGAAAATTCAAAGGCAATTCTTTTTTAAAGTATGTCAGGATAGATGTTACTCACGGGGAGTGCCACATGTAGGTCATCCACTGAAAGTGCTTTGGAGCACCACTTTACATTTATATAACAAAATAGATTCACCGTATCTATTTTAGATCTATACATTAGACACTATTTATTTTATAAGCTTAATTCTAAGCTCTAAAAAATAATAGTTTCTTTTTTTGCGTGAGCACATCCCCAATTTGCTTTTCATTAACTTATTGATTTTAATAAAAATTAATAAATTTAGGACCAAAAGTAATAAATTTAATTATCGAACACTGATATTCTTACTTCTTCTTCTTTTTTCAACTTTTGGTCCAAATGTTATCAATACTATTGGCTTTGCAGGTTTTTTTTTTTTTAATATTAGACAATTATTATAATGATAAATAGTTTAATTATGGGATCTCTTGTTTTCCTTGTCTTTAATTTTTCTTGAGCCAATCTGCCATTTTTGAAAGGAAGCAACCAAAACAAAATATGACATAGTTGAGAAATTAAGAAAAAAGGAGAAAACAAAAAGCAAAGTCAGTTAGGTGTCGATAAAGGCACATCAACTCCTCAAAGGCTCCTTCTCCACGCACCAAAATACTTACACTATAGAATACTATTTAATAAGCCATGTTTTCCTTATTCCATGTTATACTTCTGATTGATGGATTACAAATATAAAAAAAAAAAAAAAACTCGTACTTAATTTTAGTTAAGTTTATAGTTCATAATTTGGACACCTACCAAAGGTATGGTTAAGAATCATATATGAAGAACTAGAGATTTGTTAAAGTGACCATCAAAAGCAAATGGCTATGTAAAATTTCCATGTGAATGTGCCATGTGAGTTAGCCTCCTGTGAGGTTTACCTACTTTATAAGTTTGTGTGCTTGCGCTTTGATGGTGTCAACGCGTACTCCAGGCAATTACAAGGTCTTCTAGTCACAAATGCAGGCTTCAATAGCCTTGCATAGCTCCAACACATGGGACTTCGCTGGAGTTATTTTCAGGCAATGCATTTTGCACATTTAATCTGTGAGATGAAATCAATAACCTATGAGGAAATAACAAGATATTAATCCATTTCAGGAAGCATGAGTAATTTGAGCTCTAGGGCGATTTTTGCACAACCTGTAGATAGATATATGTATGTATGTATGTATGTATGTATATTTGCTAATAATATTCCTTATGTGATTCTTAATGTGTTTGACGTTTCATATTTATATATTTATTGACTTACATACTGGAGAAGAAAGAAAAACAAATAAGAAGAAGGGACTGGTGCCATGAGACAAATTGGACCAGCTTTGAGCAAATTAAATGGTCCTCTGTTGGAACGGTGGACTTTGAACATATAATGCCGTGTCTCGGTCCAATTCTTCTGTAATTTCCTGTTTCAATTTTGTTCAACTTGAATTTGTGACCTTTATTCCACGGCAAGTTTAACATAGTTATTGTCTCAAATGGATTACGTCTTCGCGAAGGCACAAGTTCAAGACGTGGAAAAGCTCGAGAAATTCAATGCTCTCAACTACAGGAGATGGAGCACGAAGATGTGCTGCCAATTGATCGTTGCTCAGGCTGGCTATGCTCTAAGAACTACACGTACGAGATGAATCTTCCAATAGGGAACTCATCGAAGTCCAAAGAAGTGAATGGAAAATGACCGAAACAGCCTATTCATGATCCATGACGCAATGGACAACTCTCTTTTCGAATATCCTCACATAAATCGACGGCTAATGATGTTTGGAAAGGCGTCCAACTGAGGCACGTAAATGAGAACGCCGGTAATATCTTTCTTGATTAACAAGTACCTTGATTATAAAATGATCATTCTATGCTTATCACGGATCAAGTCAATAAATTGAATGATATTGCAACTGCATTTGCAGATGCGGATGAATCAATCTCCAAGACTTTTCTCGTTTCTATTGTTGTCGGTAAACTTCCATCTTCATGGAAAGGCTACCAAAAGCTTTTAAAACATTGGAAAGAGTCTTTTGAGTTTGGATCGATCGCTTCAATGCATTTAAGTCGAAAGTCAGGCCAGAAATCATTATGTATTTGAAAACCAAGCAAAGAGTGAACAAAGTTCATGATGTTGAGGAACCGGCACCTAGCAATTTTAGGAAACTTTTTGAACCAGACTTGTTTTCGGAGTGGCAAAATGGATCATGTGGCTCCCTTTTGCGGTGACGAAAGAAGAATGAAGCCAATTTGGTGGAGGACAATGACGTGGTGGCGATGATCATGGGGGTTCTCATGGTGAACGATGATGAAGTTGGTGGATTGACTCCAGCGCAACTTGCAAAGTTATTCCCCACAAGACGAGAGATATTTATTTTCTCTCGGACCACCGCGTCAATGAGTCACCTGATCCGTCAATGTTAGGTTACCAAAAGTTTAGTTTCGTGCGAGTATTCTATCCCAAAGACAATGAAGGAATTCAAGAAGCTTGATACAAGATTATGTGTGCATGTATGCTCCGTGAAGAGATGACATTCTGTTTCCAGGAGCACATAAATAGCACAAGGGCAATAACTCAATCAATGATTTAGTGCATGGTACCGACTTAAATTGATATTTGTAATATTTAAAAGGATTTCGCTATTTGTAAATTGAGCTCTTTGGTACTGGCAAAGTGAAAGACAGAAAAAAAACTTAGTTCTATAATTTTCCTTGATACTTAGTTTGATAAATCAATGAATGTAGATTTTTGACATCCCAACATGTCGTTTATTCTGATTTCACTCAATCTAATATCGCCAAATTAATAGGTATAAATTCCCTCTTGAATGTGAAGTAGAATTCATCCACGTCCAATGGAATCAGGTTAGAGAAGGGAGAATTGAACTTGATTGATTTGGTATGATATTAAGGAATGAAGAGTCAAAATCATCATAATTGATGGTACTTTATTAGAGGAGAAAATAGTAGTTCCATCAATAGAGTAACTTCATGATTACAAAATATTTCCTACAACCTGGTCAGAGGAAATTCCTTCCGCTTACAAGCACGGACCTCACCGACATTCAATTTTGATTAAATTTGCATGGAGCTGATGCCCATAGCTTATAATCTACCAATTAGAGATATGGTTGAAGAAAATTCCGCCTTTGTAAAATTGGCTCGTTGAGTGATGTCTCAAATGTTGCATTGGCCTTTGATGGGCGGGCTTAAACGAACAAGATAAATTTTATAAACGTAAACTTTGCAAATCAATTTTGCTGACTCTTTTTTGAGATCAATAACCGCAACATCATCTCTTTCATGTAGACGAACTTAGAAACGACAGCATGGCGAAAAAGCTGTTGCTGAATAAGGATGCTGTACAATATTGTGTAGACCGAAAGACAACTTCCCACGCAGAAACCCTATAAGCAGCCGTTCCCGCTGTTCATTGTGTTGAGTATAGTCGACGGATTCGGCTTTGGAGTTTGTGGTGGCGGTGTTGCAACCTTATGACAGTGGCCGTGGAGGAGCGACGGAGCAAAGTCAGCAGCAATGGAGTGAAGAAGAAGGACAAAAGGGCGGAAAGGAACAAATATGTGACAGGCTGAGTTGAAAAGAATGATGCGACATTTTCGCCTAGCCAGACTGTACGCATCGCTAATAATTCTGTGACATGATGCATAAGTCTCTCATTGAGAGAAATTTAGAATGTTGCGATACTTATTAGGCAAAGATAAGTTTATGTATTGTAATGAATAAAAGTCCAAGCACTTGCAATGTCATTATCTAAAACTTGACGGCAAGTGAATAAGTCATCCATTGTGAACGAAATCAAGCTCACGAGGTTAACTATTCTATTTCCTACATGTCAAAAATCAAGCTCACGAAATTTTTCAGAGAATGAATATGCCTTTGCACCTTAAGGAGAGAAACCAGAAATGGCAAATAAGTCTAGGAGGGTGATCCGTAGAGGCCCAAAGGGAGAGAAAAAAGCAGTTAGCAGAGGCAGACAAGAAGGTAAAAGGAAAACCTACCAAGCCAGGTTCTAGGAGTAAGTCGAAGCAAGAAAATTGCAGAGCTAAGTCAATTCGGGCTTGTTCCCAGAGATATACCAAGTGATGCTTTAGCCTCAGTTACCACGGATATTCAGTAACCAAAACTGGAAAAAGTCCTAAATCTATGACTTTTCTTCCACCAAACATATACTCGAATGAAATCCCGGTGAATAGGAAGGATCTCTTGAGACTGACCGGGAAAGCACTGATCATAAGATTAGGAACATGAAGAGATTTGAAGTAAGGAAGAAGAATAACCTGATCAGAGCCGTCCTCGGGGTTGTCCAAAAATTGAAGAGAGAGCTCCCCTTAATCTTCCAACTCCTGAAGACCATCAAAGCCAGCAATGTACGTCTCGGGACGATAGTTGAAGAAACTGGGAGCTTTGACAGTAGGTGCCATTGGGAGTTGGAGGAAAAGAAAGAACTATGGGTGAAATCTGGAGAAAAATTGGGAGCAAAGGTTGAAGACGATGGAGTACCCAAAAAATGAAGATGGAAAGGTGAAATCTATGCTTTGATGTCGAGGATGTGATCAACGTCCTCTCTTTTGTCATGGAAGCTGCTTTGCTTGCCGGAATATATTAACTCGGATCCCTTCACTCATTTCATGATCAGCCCTTTCTTCTTTAATTTTTTTTTCTTCCTTCTGTTGATCATTGTCTGTTCTTGTTCTGTTGCAACAAATGGGAAAAGGAATGGGAAAAGGAAAAGAGAATACTGTGAAGTGCCCCTGTTTTCCTTTCCTGCAGAATTGGGAGAGTACTGGACACTGACTATGGAGTTCAATTTTAATTCCACGAACAAGAACTATATTGGCCATGGAGGTCAAAACTCAAGAATCGTGTACAACTTTAGAACGCCAAATAATGCAAATCAATCACATCACGCTGTACTTCTGTATTATCTCATGATCAGGGCAAACGAATTTGATTATATCAGAAGGGCGACCAGAAAAGACATTTGAATCATCGACAAACAGCTTTTTGGCATCTAGTTAGCAACTATCCTAGCTATCAAAATACGTTTTCTCTGGAACTAAAGAATTTTGAATGGAAATTGTTGAATATCGACTTAGTTCATGCCAAATCCTGATACTCCGCATGTACGCCCTTGGTTTCTAATGTTAAGATGTTCATAGGGAGCCCGCTGTCAAGAGTCAATCCTTCAACAAATCAGGAGTTGGATGGATATAATTCCATAATCTCAAGCTGCTTGAATTGTCAAGAACAATATTTACAAGTTGCAACCTTCATAAATTGCATCCATTCGCCAAGCTGCTTCAGAAACTCAAAGTTGCCGCATGGTGCCAGTGTGGAATCTCCATCTTTTGGAGTAGTCTTGACACCGAAACTCTCACAAGCAAGAACAACGTCTAGCTCTGCTCTCATTCCGTTGCCAAAACAAACAGTCCATCCACACGGTCACTTCATCCTTAATCTCACATCAGAACCACGTTCACATAAGGTTCCCAGACTAAAATGACATCGTTTCTTTTATCATATACACCAAGCTATATTATATCTTGCTATATTGAAGGTCTAGAACGAGCATCGGTGGAACAAATCCACCTTGCGTAGTGTAAAATTTCTAATGATTGAACGAATGAAATATAAAATCCGAAGATGATTTTTCCTCACAGGATGAATTTGATCGAAATTCTGCCCTCAGTCAAATTCAACAGGTAGATTTCATCAAGAATCCAATATGGCCAGGGAATCTTGTGAAGAAAGTATAGCAGCATATCGAAAACACGTCAATAACTTACCACAAGAAGAATTGTTAAGGGATTGAGATAACAAAAGTTGAGGGGTTTCCTGAAGAGTACAATATGGCTTATTTGAAGCAACTGTTCTCCCATTTGAGCATCCTCACGGATAAAATGAAATCGAAAATATCAGTGTAGGTGAATAAGCATAACCAAATAGATGTCAAGTGAGGAAGCAAATCATTCTTCAAAGTCAGTACTTCCAGGAAACTGTCACTCAGATTTGCTAGTGATAGTTGGTTATCCAGGATCAACAACCTTACTTGATGGCTATCACATCCAATGTACTTCGAAGGCATTTTGATGACTGTTGGCATTATCAAGAGAGCAATTTCTTCGAAGCATCGTGTCATGCTCCTTCATTAGCTTCCCCATTCCTTGTGAGAGAAGGAAAATAACACCCTGTTATCATGGAAAATGATTAAATTCGACCTAGTTATTTTAAGTAAAAGAAAGGTGACAAAAATAAAGTAATCCATCTTTTTATTTGGTGATTAAAAATATCAAACCTCCTCATTCGTACGTTGCTAATATCAAATGTTTAATACATTAACTACAGAAAATTTCTTGTCAGTGATATATTTAACAGGGGCAGAAATTTGTAACTTACTAATTTATTGACATATTTGTAGATCTATTGACAGGCTACACTAGTACAATTTGAAAAAAGAAAATTGATCACTAACTAATCTAAGGGTATGTTGGTAAAGTCATTTTTGACTTGATAATTTACTAATCATACCTATAAAAGTTGGAAAAGGTCGTTAATTTACCGATTGATTTAATCTTCGGTAAAGCCTTCTACTTTTCCTTGTAAATTTGTTATTAACTCCTCCCACGATCCAGAGCACGATACCCCTGAAGCATTGTTCAACTTCCACGACCAGCGTCCCCATTCCATTAACTACTTAAAAGAGTAGAATAGCAGGCTATCAAGAAAAATGGTGTCATGAAGTAGCAAATGCTGATGAAATTTGGGAATGCATCTCAACCATGAACAGCGTGGCTTGCTCTATTTACCTTTCAAAGCCAGAATGCGAATAGTTCCGGAAATGAGGCCGTACGGCTTGACTCATCTGAGTGTTCTTCTCACGGACCAATTGTCTCTCTGCTGCAGTAGCGCAATGAAACGTACAAAATTCCGATAAGTCGCATTGCTGAATGCCTTTAAGAGTTTAGACACCTTGATTCCACAAGTTCATGTGAGATTGACCCCCATCACATCATTAAATCTTCGAATTTCAACAGATGTGGACGATTTGCTGAGGCTCGGAGTCGAATCCCTCATTCATACACTTCTGTGACTTTGTCGAGTCCCTCAACATCACCGAGCTTTAAGCAACCTTTAATGTTCAGAGGGCGAACTCCTAAAGCAAGCAAAATTTATGTCTAGGATGTCGTCGACGTCCTCTCTCTCGTCATGGAAGCTACTTTGCTTGCCGGAAGATACCTCCACAAGCTCTGAATCTCTGTTCCTCGTTCGGTGGATCCCTTCACCTCACTTCATGATCACCCCTTTCTTCTTCAATTTTTTTTTTCTTCCTGCTTTTTTCTGTCTGATCTCGTTCTGCTGCCCCAAATGGGAAGAAAGAAAAGAGTATTGTAAAGTGCTTCCGTTTTCCTGTCCTGTAGAATTGGAAGAGTAACGGAACCTGACAATGGACTTCGATCATAATTGCAGAAACAATAACGTACAGTGGCCACAGAGTTCAAAACCCAAGATCCGCATACAAATTTAGGACGCCAAATAATGCGAATCGAACATGCTACTCTATACTTTTATACCTAATTAACTCTAACATATCATGACCAACAAAGACATTTGAATCATTGACACACAACTTTTTGGCATTTAGTGAGCAACTGTCCTAGCTATCAAAATACGTTCTCTCTGGAACAAAAGAATTTCAAGCGGAAATCCTGAGACTCTGCATATGCGTCCTCTGTTTCTAATGTCAGATGTTCAATCTTCCGCATTAGGAATCACATAATCATGAATCATGGTTGATATTTTCCTCAGGTTCATAAAGAAATCGTTGTCAAAGTGTTAATCCTTCAACAAATCACGAGTTGGATGGATATTGTTCCAGAGTCTCAAGTTGCCTGAACTGTAAAAAACAAATAGCTGCTTCGAGAATAAAAATCTACCCCTAAGAAAGGTATTAACAGCTCCTACAATTGGCACAACATCATAAGATCAAATTGTTATCCGCTAGATCGACTGCTACCAAATCTTTTAGACTATTCTCGACACTAAAACTCTCATAAAGCAAGAACAACGTCCAGCTCTGCCTTCATTCCGGTGCCAAAACAAACAGTCCATTGTCCCTGTCACTTCATTCTTAATCTTACATCAGAACCACCTCCACAAATGGTTCTTTTTGTTTACATGTCGCAAATTAAAATGACATTGTTTCTTTCTTCGTACATAGCATGCTAAAGTATACCTTGTTATTTCAAAGGTCCAGAATGAACATCAGAACAAATCCACATTGATAATGTAAAAATTCTAATTGCTTGAATGAATTAAACATAAAATCTGGAGCTAATTTTTCCAGATGGGGTGAATTTGATCGATATTCAGCCCTCGGTCATATTAGACTCGCAAATCTCATCGAGAATCCAAAATGGCCTGGAAATCTTGTGAAGAGAATACGGTAGTGTATTAAAAATATATTAATGACTTACCATGAAAGGAATTCTTAAGGGATTGAAATAACTGAAGTAGAGGGGTTTCCTTGAGGAGTACAATATGGCTGATTTGAGACAAATTGTTATTCCATTTGAGCATCCTCATGGATGAATGTAACCGAAAGTATCTGTGTAGGTGAATAAACATAACCAAATAGATGTCAAGGGAGGAAGCAAATCATTTTCAAACTCGGTACTTCAAGATAATTACAAGTCAGATTTGCTAGTGACAGTCGTTGATAGGTTATCTAGGATCAGCAATCTTACTTGATGGCTATGACATGTAATGTACTTTGAAGGCATTCCGATGACTTTTAGCATTATCAAGAGAGTGATTTTCCGCAGCATCATGCCATCCTCCTCCATTAGCTTCCCTGTCCTCGAATCACGTAAGAGAAGGAAAACAATATACTATTGTCATCGAAAACGATTAAATTCGACCAAATTATTTTATGCAAGGGGCAAGGAGACAAAAGGAAAATAATCTTGATTGAATATCAAACCTCCTCCTTCGTAAGTTGCTAATATCAATTGGTTAATCTATTGACTGCAAACATTGTCAGTTGGGGAAAATCTTGAATAATAGAAGAAATTTGTAACTTACTAATTTTATTGACATATTTGTAATTCTATCGTAGTGCACGCTTGTATATTTTGAAAATAAAAATAAAAATCGATCACTAACTAATTTATGGGTGCGTTGGAAAAATCATTTTTTAGTTCGTGTTTGACTAACCACACCTGTATCATGATTTCCGCAAAAGAGATGGCTAAAAACAATCGCCGTAGCCAGAGTCCTCGACTTGATCTTTCCCAGCGGGTACTTCGACCTCGCTCGAAACCCCTTCCCCATCTTCGGTGAAGAGTCTGCTATCGCCGGAGACGATCGCAGCAGCGACTCGACCGAGAGGGAAACTTCACGGCGTCACTCACTGTAACTCTTGGAGACAGCCCATGTACAGGGGGCTTCACCAGATTCAAGTACTTTGTGCAACCCGTCCTTCAAAAGCCCCTTAGAACAAGAATCGTGGATGAATAAGCTCTCAGCAATTTTCGCTACACAGAAAGACTCATGGTTTGTTCCTTCTTGTCGTGCTTCTTTGAAGCATCATCGGCCGCCGGAGGAGCTGGCTGGAACTTTTCCGAATTTGACCGCGAAGAATGACGTTGCTGCGGGTACTGTTTTCGAACTCAATCTCCTCTGCTTCCTCAGCTTCGACGTCAAGGGTGGCACGTACTTGGACTTGGACCTCCTGAACATCAAGACTCGAAGTTCGTCAGATGACTTGAAAAGTGAGACTGAAGACTGAGGCCGCAAAGTGGTGGGAGATGGAGACGGGGACGATGAATAGCGTGATTTGCTTTATTTACCTTCTCTAAGGAAGCGTGAATCGTTCCGGACGGTGTGGCCAAATACCGCTTGCTCGTCCGATACGTTGCATCGCTCAATGCCGTTTTATTGTTTGGACGCCTCGATTCCCCGAGATCCGCGATACCCGGAAGCTCATGCGAGATTGATCCCCATTATCTCATTGAATCTTCGAAATTTGACGGATGTGGAAAATTTAATGAGGTAAGCACTCAAACGATCCTCCGCCCAAATATCTGGCTTTCGTCACTGGCCGAACATCAGGGATGGTCGAGCACTCGTCAACCCGCACAAATCGCAAGCAATGGAAGCACGAAACGTCTGGAAATGGTTCAATGGATGGGCACCCCAAGAAATTTAATGACCTCAGGTTTTTCAATCTCTCGAGGCCTTTAATTTCGAGTAAATTGCGGCATCCACAAAAATCTAATGCTGCTAGTTGTGTTAATTGCGAAACGTCCGTTCTTACAAGGGACTCACAGTCCACTACACTTAGATATTCCAAGTTTTTCAATTTTTCAAAGCCTGAAACTTGATCATCTTTCAATATCGGACCATTTGACAGTAAACACAAGCATCTCAAAGATTCTAAATGTTCAAGGCTGTCAAGGTTGGACAACTTCCAGCATTTAGCTATAGAAAGGCTTGATAAGAATTCCAATCTTGACAAACTTGGTAACTCTTTCAACTCACCACAATTGCTGACAGAAAGTTCCAATAGTCCTAAGGGAAGCTCCGGCATGGATTCCAACAATGGGCAATCCTCAACAGTGAACTTTTTTAGGTGGATTAAATGAAAAAGTTGAGGAAATGTGCGATGCTGACCAGTTACTTTCAAAACTGTTAAAGAGGCAGGAAGCTTGGGCAGTGAATGAAGCATCCGGCAGTTGTCTAATTCAAGTTTCTCAAGACAAGAAAGCTTATCGAATGTGCCATGGAAGCCAAAAATAGCCGTGCAACTTAATCGAAGGATCTTTAGTGAAGATAATCCATCTATATGAATTTCACCTACTAGATTATGGCATTGTGAGACATCCAATTCTTCAAGGTTGGCCAACTTGCTAATGTGCATGGATTTCAACAATGGGCAACCACGAACGATGAGCTTTTTTAGGTGGATTAAATGAGAAAGTTGAGGAAATGTGCAACACTCACAGGTGAAATACAAAACTGTCAAAGAGGCAGGAAGCTTTGGTAGCGATTGAAGTATAGGGCACATGTCTAATGTAAGTTTCTCAAGACGAGAAAGCTTATCGAATGTGCCACAGAAGCCAGACATAGCCGTCCCACTTAATCGAAGGATTTTCAGTGAAGACAACCCATCTATATGAACTTCCCTACCAAATTATGGCATTGTAAGACTTCTAATTCTTCAAGGTTGCCCAGCTTGTTAATAGTACTAGGTAAATTCTTCAATTTATTACTCCAATAAATATGCAAAAATTTCAAATTTTTTAAATCCCCAATGGATACGGGTAATTCGCAAATGCCTCCATATTGCCGATTCAACTTTTCCCACTGGTGCGCCAGATAAGAGTCTCTACAACAACTACCTTCATATCCAGGTCCACATAACAAACGCTGCAATTTCACGAGGGATCCAATACTCTCTGGAAGTTTACATATCCCGGGGCAACCACTCAAGTCAAGGGTCAATAAATTTACTAGATGGCCAATGGAATCAGGAAGTTCAACCAAATTTGTGCAACCAGCGGCATAAAGCACCTCTTGCTTCTTCAAAGAACCTATAAATGGAGGAATTTCCTCTATGTTAGTCTCACCTATGTAAAGTTCCTTAAGCTCTTCCAACTTGCCCATTTCTTGGGGTAGCTCTTGGAGTCTAGAACATTGCTGCAAGTCCAAAGAAACGAGGCCCTTGGCTTCTCCAATAGAAGGGTGAATTTGCCTTAAATGCTTACATGCCTTAAGTTGAAATATCTCTACATTTCGGAAGGACGACAAATTAGGAGTAACTTTTAAACAATCACAATTTCTAAGATTTAGAACTTTCAATTGCTTTGCCATCTGCAAAACAAAATAATTGATAAATTTTCGCTAAAAATAAATCATTAGAAACAAAAGACAAAACAGGATGATCTCCTTCTAACCTTAAGGTGACCCCAACCTTCCCAAAATTCTGAAATGTCACTTCCTGATAAATTGAGTATGACTAATTTCTCCAGACAAAAACTAGTGGCCACGAATGCAGGACATCCCCTCCATATGAGCCATCGTAACTCAGGAAGCAAGCTTCTAGAATCTCCAATCAGTTTTGCACCACATACTGCAAGGAACCTTAAATTCGGTAGTGTCTCAAATTGTTCGGTTGTGAATTTCGTCTCCAATTCCGACCCAAAAAGAGAGAATTCCCTCTCTGTCCCATCTTTGTCAAGACAGAGGGCCCGAACGCGATCCTTTTGAATTCCCTTCACAAATGTTGCGTCAAATCAGCTAACAGTGGACCCATTTATATCACTTCGCTTTCATTCTATGGTGGTGACGTTGTTACTCAGGTCACACAACATATTTATCATATATTTGATTATTTATTTTCCTATGATGAAATTATTCCCTTCTTTTGCTTATGCTATTTGCTCATTTTTCTTTTTCCTTCTTTTATACGATTAGAGGATCAACCCAATAGGTCAATTCAAGGAAAAAAAAAAACAACACTGACACCGGACGCACAAGTAATCACTAAGGTCTGCATAGAACATTTCCATTCTCACAATTTTCATTCTTTTGTTCGCCTCTGAACAAAAAAAAGAACAGTAAACCCGTTTGGTAACGCAAAGTTGATTTCTATTCTCCTAATGAAAAGTAAGTTCGGGAATGGAAACGAGAAACAAAAAAATTGCTTCTTGTGCCGGAAACAATTTCTAGAAATAAACAAATGTTCTTTTTTATTTTTGTTTTATTTCTCTCTTGCCGTGGCCACCTCCAACCGTCCGGAGGCATCGCCGACCGCCGCTCGCCACCGCCGCCCCGGTCGCCGCCGTCGCCGCCGCCGCCCGGTGGCGGCGACGCCAATCGTGAGCAAGAATAAAAAAACAAATAAACAAATAAATACAAAAAAACAAATAAAAAACAAATAAATACAAATAAAAAACAAACGCAAGAAAATAAAAAATACAAAAAAAATAAATACAAATAAAAAACAAATAAAAACAAAAAAATAAAAAAAAAAAAAACAAATAAAAAACAAATAAATACAAAAAAGAATAAAAAAATAAAAAAAAAAAAAAAGAACAAATAAAAAATAAATAAATACAAAAAAGAATCGTTGTGTTCCAAACACATTTCTATTCTTTTCCTATTCCAATAGTAGAAATTTTGTGCAGTTATCAAACGGGTTCTTTTGCTTAGAAATTGTTCTCCAGAATAGAAATAGAAAAGAACTATTTCTGGAAAAAAAACTCTTCTCCAGCCAAAAAATTTTACCATGCATACCCTAAGTAGCAACAAGTTTATTGTTTAAACCTAAAGTTTTCTTCTTCTTTTTTCCCAACTCGATGGAAATGTCTACCCTGTACAGATGCTTCCTAGTCATATCAAGGAAAAAATATAAAGAGAGCAATTTCGGCCGCGAGGTCTAACAATTGATTCCAATCAAGAAAATTCATGTCAAGAGGGTAGAAGAACGATAAATGTAACAATTACCTTATTTTTCTCAAGTACTGCCAAGGCTTCCTTATGCATCCATAACCTACTTCGATTCATAGGCACGTTGTAATCTTCTTGACGAACAATTTCCCGACCAAGGTCTCTTAGTTGGTCATGCATTTGCACCTCTCCATGATCTCCAATTTTTATTAGCGACATAAAACTCAATGTTTCAATCCCCATCTTCGGAAAAAAATTACAAGCATCCCACATGTAGGATGCATATCTTAAATTCTCTCCAATGAAGAAGCAAGCAATATCCAAATATATCTCCTTTACCTCCCAGTCTAATGTATCATAGCTTATCCTTAGCTTCTCTTGCACTTCCATATGTGGTACTTCCTGCAACTTCTTTAACTTGTCTTCCCAAAATGCGCTACTTTGCCCATACAAAAACGAACCTATAACTTCGAGAGCTAAGGGAAGCCCTCCAGTAGTGGATACGATTGCGCGAGAGAGAGACTCAAATTCACACAGAGGAGAGTCCCTCCTAAAGGCATGTCTACTAAACAATACCAAAGATTCATCCTCAGCCATTTCCTCAAGTTCGTACTTGCATTTCACCTCAGCTTTATCAAGAACAGACCTGCTTCTTGTGGTGATTATTATCCTACTTCCCATCTCAAACCAGTTATATTTCCCAACCAAAGCTCTGATCTGTTTGATATCATCCACATCATCTAGAAGAATTAGGACTTTCTTACATTTAAATCTAGATCCCAAGATGTTGATTCCTTCATCCTTATTAGACACTTGGTCTGTCTCTTTCAGATCACGTATTAATTGATTCTGCAAATAAAAAATGCCATTGCATCGCGAGGATTCTCGAATATCTGCAATAAAACTATGATGTTGAAATTGATTGGAGAGCTTATTGTGGACAGCCTTGGCTAAGGTTGTCTTACCGATGCCCCCCATTCCATAAATACCAACAATTTGAGTAGCACTAGAGTTATCATCCAGCAATCTCAAAATACTCTCCACAGCATTATTGATTCCGACAAGATGTTCAGTCACATTCAGCTGAAAGGCCTTCTTTAACTCGCTCAAAACTCTTTTGACAACCATTTTCACCAGGTCTCCTTCGTGGCTGTTTACAAAACATTCGAGTCGAAAAGGATTAGAAGAACAATCATATTCTATTATCTCATTATCACAACACTACAACATATAAAGTGAAAGAAAGCAAGCACAAGGAGAGAAACACATGAATGTATAGGCTCCTCTACAGGCAAGATCCTGTTGCAAGAAAGTAAACAAAGTTTCGATGGAAAATGAAGTACCCGTCAGCAGTTTTCTCCGATTCCCATCCCTTTAGGGAAGCCATTTCTTGAAGTGCCACTTTCCATTTCTCAACATCTTCCGGATACTTCCTACTTAAACAAGAGAAAGCCTCTCCAAAGCCCCCTTTTTGGTTTCGCACATCGGTCGGTTCAACATGGTAAAATATGGGCAAAACAACGTGCCCGCCTTTGATGCACTTTGTCATCTCAACGAGCTCTTGAAGGCACCATTTGCTCGAAGGGTAGTTCTGAGAGAGAATCGGAATCGAGATTTTACTATTTTTAATGGCTTAGAGAAGGTTGGTGCCGATCTTCTCACCTTCGTGAAGCTCATTGTTGTCTCTGAACACACGGATGCTGGCATCGACGAGGCCATTGTAGAGGTGATCCGCAAAGGTTTTGCGAGTATCTTTACCGCTGAAGCTCAAGAACACATCGTAGTTGTCACTACCCGTCGAAGCGGCGGAGGAGCTAGACGCACTCGCATTATCAACTTTTTGACGGACAGTCTTCTCGTTGCTTTGGCCAGAATTGTGTGTGAGCACTCGATCACGTTTCATTTTTACTCCTTCAATGATTCTTGAACCGATCTCTCCGTGAAAATCGAAGAATGAGATGCCTCTATTCGGGTTGCCTAACAAGGTGACCGTGGAGAGCTGAGTTTTTTGGAACTTTACACCTTTAAGATGCACATGGACTATGAAGCATGGACACGTTGCTCGTGCTTTCGTGTCGTATCCGACACGTGTTGGAGAGTGTCAGACACATCGACACGCTCGCCCGACACGTTTCGACACGCGTGTTCGAAGACAATGGAGGGTGGAAGCAACGGCAAGGGAGCAGAGACGAGGCCGCAAGCGATGGCGAGCCTACGACAGCGAGAGACAGCCAAAGAAAGAGCATAGACTAAGGCAAGGGCCGCTACTATGATGCTACGATGGATCCGACAAGGCTATAGTTGCGAGGGAGAAAGGGCCGAAGGCGAGAGGAAGAGGAGAGGAAGGTGGTTGTGCAGCGAGGAGGAGAGGAGAAGGATCAAGAGGAAGAGGAGAGGAAGGGGGTCGTGCGGCGAGCGGCGAGGAAGGAGAAGGATCGAGAGGAGGAGGAGAGGAAGGGTCGTGCGGCGAGCAGTGAAGAGGAGGAGGTAAAGGAGCTAGGGTTTTTGATAAGAAACTCAAAAATAATTAAAAAATGGGACTTTGATGGGCCATCACGTATTTTTGGGGGAGAGGAAGTGACAGGGACAGCATGTCTGTCATTGGTGGGCATGTAAAGAAAAATAAATTTGGGGGTGGGGGTAATGGATGACGGTGGGGAGGGAAAGAAAAATAAATTTGGCGATGGGGGGTGGGTGGGGGGTGGGTGGGTGGGGGGGAGGGAGGAATGGACGAGGGAAAGAAAAGAGTGGGGTGGACCTTAGTGGGGATTTTTTTAATCGGAAAAATATATAAATGAGATTAAAAAATAATTTCGAAAAATAAATATATTGAATTTAAATTAAATTAATTAAAAATAAAAATATTCATTTAATATATAACGTGTCTCAACGTGTTAGAATTTTCTATTTTTAAGAAATAACGTGTCGTGTCGCGTGTTGTGTCGCGTGTGTCGGTGCTACTTAGCACATGGATCGGGAGGGAATAAGTTGACAAATTAATAGAAAATGACTGGATTTAGTGGTCGCGTGAAGTGGGCGCGAACCCCCATGCCCTTCCTTTAGGGCAAGTGGGATTTAGCTGTAGGCGGGGCCCACCGTTTTGCACCGACTGGTACAATTTTTTCACTCGTTACTGTCGGTTCCAGACCCCAATTGGGACTAGTGCTTCTCCTTCGCAAGGTGCGTTCTAGCCGTTCTTGTTGTTGGAAAAATAAAACGAAGTGGTGAAAAAAATACTTAACACTATCTATCATAGTAACAATAATAAAAAAAAAAAAAAGTTGCAAGAAAGTGATGACAACTTTAATAATGATCAAGTCAATGAGTAAATTTATCAAATAAATATTCTTAACAAGTGAAGATATACTAATGCAGACCAAATATAGGCTAACAAAATTAAGTAGGCTGTGAGGTATGACTAATCAAATTATGCCTCTTATAATATAACACCTCAAACCCGTTTAAATTATCATTATAAAAATATGACTTTGCTAAATACTTTTCGAAACCGACACATTTATAAAAAAAAAAAAAAATTGAAGTGAATAGAAGCGAGGTTTTTTTTGCTTTTTATTCTTGTCGGAACGAAGAATATTTCAAATTAAATCATAGAGTTTGAGAAGTTATGTGCAGAAGAGACACGTAAAACATAAAAGATGCATGAATTTAAGAGATAGAGATACACAAATTCAAGAGTTACATGAACTCAAGAGATAAATGAATTCAAGAGCCACATTAACTAAAGAAATGTATTTAGTTTAACTCACTTTTGTTGATCCATTAATCCACCATAATTCTTAACACTTATTATACATGGTGGAGCTTACAATCACGGACTAGAAGTTCATGCCATAAATTAATGATACATGTTAAGTGGTGCTACTTGAAACAGTGATGGTATAGATAATTGAGTATAGTCATTGTTCAATTTGTCTATGCTTTTTTTTTTAATGATATATAATACATAGTGTTCATTTTGTCTTATGACATTTATGTGGAGTGAAGACTTTTTGTGACTATGTAGAGCCAAGTTTTTTGCAATTTACACTTCAAGGCAAAGGGAAACTATAGTAATTTCCTTGTAAACCAAGAAGATTACTTGATTATTTGAATGATTTTGAGCTAGAAACGATCACTCGATTATCTCTACGCCATATTTATAGTGTCATTGTTAAAGAGGAATGAGGGAAGGCAGGAGGCGAGATGGGAGGACGAAGTACGAGATAGAGCTTGGTCGATAATTCAAAGAATCTTTCAAAATATCATACAGTTAATACGTCAATGTTGGGAATCTAGAGATGTCTTCAAATTTCAAGTATATATATTCGGTGGTGGTTGTAGTTCTAAATTTACTCTCTATATAATAAAGAAAAGAACATGAGGAAGCCTTCTCAATAGCTCGAGGAGAAAAAATAAGCAAGTTAAACTAGACTTAGGTTCCCTTTATTTCATAGAAAATGAAAAATTTGGAAAATATTTTCTTAAAAAGATTGTTTGTGTCGCTTGAGATAATTGGTCAATAAAAAATGTTTATATTGTCGACAACAATTAATGTATAAATAATTACGTGAACAATGAAAATATTTTTCATTCTTTCATTTTAGCAAGTGATAAAAGCGAAATAAATGGAGCCTTACTATAGGGTAGCTTTTTGAATGAGTTTGGATGTGTGTGAATATGTTGATTACTTACTCCAGCATTTAACGTGAACACATGATTGAATTGAATTAGACATTAATGGCCAAATTGCTTAGGAATGAGTTTGGGCGCTTTTGAAAAAGTAAAGCAAGTTTTTTGCTAGAATGGAAAAGTCAAAGCGGCATCTTCCTTTTTCCCCATTAAAATAGAAAATTGCAAGCCATATAGCGAGATAAATGGAGCCTTACTATAGGGTAGCTTTTTGAACGAGTTTGGACGCGTGTGAACATGTTGATTACTTACTCCAGCATCTAACGTGAACACACAATTGAATTGAATTAGACATTAATGGCCAAATTGCTCAGGAATGAGTTTGGGCGCTTCTGAAAAAGTAAAGCAAGTTTTTTGCTAGAATGGAAAAGTCAAAGTGGCATCTTCCTTTTCCCCATTAAAATAGAAAATTGCAAGCGATATAGCGAGGTAAATGGAGCCTTACTATAGGGTAGCTTTTTGAACGAGTTTGGACGTGTTTGAACATGTTGATTATTTACTCCAGCATCTAATGCAAACACATGATTAAATTAGACTTTAATGGCCAAATTGCATAGCTTTTTGAATGAGTTTGGGCGCTTTTGAAAAAGTAAAGCAAGTTTTTTACTAGAATAGTAAAAGTAAAGCAAGTTGAACTAGACTTTCCATTAAAATAGAAAAGTTAAAGCGGCCTCACTCATTTTTTGGGGGCCAGCGAACATAGAGAATCAATTAGTTGGGCCACTCTGATTGACTCTTTGCACCTGTAAGCCCCCAAAGAATGACTGGCATCTTCCTTTTTCCCCAATGGATTACTTATGGAATAAGTGCTACAAATGCAAATGTCTCTTACCGGGTGTTGGGCAAAGATACCAAGCATCGATCATTTTGTTTCTATGGAATGAGAAGCTTATTAAGTAAATTGGCACTTGCATTGTTTGTTCTTGAAATGAGGTACGTTGTTAAGTTGATGAGCTCGTGCAATATCGCGACCTACCCTTGGGGAAGGGAATAGGTTTTGGGGTATTGTCTAAAGGACAAGCCTATGCCTCATCATCAGGCACAAGCCCTCTCAAGCTCATACCTCACGCGACATAAGATATTCATAAGAATCTGTAATAAGAAGTCACCACTAACTTATTAGGGTCAACTAGAAATCAAATGAGACATAGGAGTGTATCTCACTTCTTACACAACCAAGGAATCTAGGGTCGAAAACTTGATTACATTAATTAACTAATTAGTGCCCTTTCGAATCTAATCTTGTCCATTAAAAAAAAAATATTTTTGTTAGACAATTTGGATTAATTTTATACCAGTCCACTAACACGTGAGGTGATCATGTAGGTGCACAATTATTAAAATAACAATCAGCAGCCAATGAAAACATAAATAAATTGCATGGAAGAGTAAAGATTTAACATTATCAAATAGGGAGCATGCCATCTCTAACTAAGCTAAAGGAATGCCATAGTCAACATAATGAAAGTGCTCAATCAAAGGCATTCGTTTTTAAAGATAATAAGAGATAATAAGAACTCTATGATAGAGCCCTAAAGGCTTGTTTAATCTTGAGCACGTTATTCACCATGGATTTTCACGCATTTAATGAGAAAGACTCCCCAAAGAGACCTTTTAAGCTATTTTCGAGAAATTAAAATTTTTTGAAAATTTTCTTGAATTTTTTAGGAATTTTTTAAATGCATTTTTAATACTTTTCCAAATTTTCTAATAAAGATTTTTACAGATTTTCTGATTTTTTTCAAATTTTTAATGTTTTTTCGAACTTTTAAATTTTTTTAATGATTTTTTCAAATTTATAATTTTTCATTGATTCTCAAATTTTCTAAATTTTTTTATTATTTACTGAGATTTTTATTATTTTCTGAATTTTTTATATTTTCCGAATATATTTATTATTATTATATTCAGGGCACGGGCTCAGACTGGGTTTACTCGATCCGGCCCATTAGCTCGACCCAAACCCGGATCCGACCCGCGTTGGATTAAAACCGATTTTTAATATTTTCATATCATTTTTAAAAAAAAATTTCTTTTTCTTCTTTCTTTTGTCCTTTTTCCTATTTCGCCATTTTCTGGTTCATCTTCTTCCTTTAGCTTCCTTCTTCCCCGAACCAGCAACCACCACTGAAGTATGCCGCCGCCATCCCTCAAGCCGCCGCCGAGCCTCCACCGTCGACCGGTCATCTACCCCGACCGACGTCCACCAACTCCGGCCGCTCATTCCGGCGACCTCAAAGTTTAACGAAATAAAAACCTACGGATCCTAAATTTCTAAAACCAACCATCCATCAAACAAACAAGTACGAAAATGTTAATATGAGGAAAGAATAGCCTAACTGGGGTGGCCTCGAACCACAAAGTGTGCTGGTGAGGGGGAAGGTTTCCGGCGGAGAGGACTCACGGCCAACTCAACAACGACCGATCGTTTCCACAAAATCGCATGAAAACACCTAGAAAAACCCAAAAGGCAGACGAGATTCAAACAATACGAGATAAAAAGAAGTCGTTCTTGAGATTCAACGACGAACGTGATCCGACCCTCTCTGAGGCATTTTTGTCGAACACGTGATATGCAGACTTCACAATAGCATTCCGATTCGGTTTCTGAATGAATCCTAGCCTAGAAACGATGCACTCAGACTTAAAACACCATTACTAGCAGAAAAATGGCTTTGTTTCATCAAGTTTTCGTCAAAAACAGCAATCAATTAGAGCGTGAACATGGGAACTTTTCGGTCTTCTTTTAGACATTTTAGCAAACACGTGATGTACAGATGCAAAATTTGAGTTTTCAAATCCGAACCAACACCATTTCCCGCCAAAACGTGACCTATCATGCTCTAAACGTCATCATCCATCGCTAAACTATTTCAGTTTCGCATACTCAAACACTGACTTCATCAACTGAGTTCAATATTTTTGAATCCCCAATAACACGAAGAGAAGGAAAAAAAGAATACCTAGAGGAAGCGTAATCCCTACCTAGCCAGAAATGGTATCACTGCTGCCACTTGTTCGTCGGCAAAGCTCAAGAAACGGCCGGCACTCCTCCCTTCCGCCGGCGAACTACCACGCTTGACGGTGCTCGTCGCTCGACCACGAACAAGGGCGGTGACCGACGGTAGCCGGCTGGGGCTCGAGATGAACTCCGGCGAACTCCTTTCTCAACTCCCTAGAAAACTCCCTCTCTATGGATTGCTCCCCCAAACCTCTCTCTCGGCCAAAACCTATAGAAAAAATAGAAACCCCACTTTGCTCTCTCTGTCTCTTTCTAAACCGAGCTCCCTCTCCCTCGGTTGCTCCTCCCTCAGCCGAAGAAGAAGCCCCTCAAATCTCTCTCTCGCCCAAAACCTCCCCGCTCTCTCTCTCGGTCACTCTCCCCTTTGAGGGCACCGGCCAGAGCGCATGGCTTCCGCCATCACCAGCTCGCTGGTCGGCCTGGCCCCGACCCACGGATCGCGCTGCCCTCTGTTGCTCGCCATCCTCCCCCTCACTCTGACCTGTACTCTCCTTTTTCGCAGAGGCGTGACCGGCGTGAGGAGGTAGAAGACCAGCACGCAGGCTGGGCTTGGAGAAAAGGAAATGAAGCTGGGCTCGGCCCGGGCGAAAAGACACACAGAGGAGAGCAGAAGAGAAAAGGACCGGGCCAAGCCCAGTCCGCTTATTTATTTATAATTTTCGATTTTTTCTCAAAATTCTAATAATTAGTGATAGTAATGCTAATGCTCCTAACCTCTATATGTAATGCAATTTAGTAAAAATTATTTTTTGGCTAGGATTTAAAAAATAATCCATAATTTTCTACGTGATTAAGTGATAAATGACATAATAAAATTTAGGCGTCAACACGCTATCCAACAAAGTTCTGAGAGTGGACCGAGATGGAGATTTTCCGTGTGTAAAGTAAAATTCTCATTCCTTTGCTTTTTTTTTTTTTTTTTTTGGAGTGTAAGCAATTGTCACTGTGCTATGCACAAGAATAGACTTGTGAAAGCAAGGAAAAAGATAGAAAGAAAAGAGAATAACAGATCACATTATACTAGCCTACAAACCCGTGATATGCACAAAAATAGACTTGTGAAATAGATTAGAAGGAATAATTATTCTAGAAGGATACTAAATCGTTAGCGTTAGAGATTGTTGTTATATTGAAACTGATTACATGCCCCTTGAACTTTAGTTTGGTTAAAGCGGAAAATTCAAAGGAAATTTTTTTCAAAAGAATGTTAGGATAGATGTCACTCATAGGGAGTGCCACGTGTAGGTTACCCATTGAAAGTGCTTTGGAGCATGGCTTTACATTTATCTAACAAAATAGATTCACTATATCTATTTTAGATCTATACATTAGACATTATTGATTTTAGAAGCTTAAATCTAAGCTCTAAAAAATAATGGTTTCTTTTTCTGCTTGAGCGCATCATCAATTTGCTTTTCATTAACTTGTGAAATTTCAATTAATAAAACAATAAATTTAATTATGGGACACTCATGTTCTTACTTCTTCTTCTTTTTTTAACTTTTGGCCCAAATGTTCTCAATACTATTGGCTTTGCAGTTTTTTTTTATAGTAGATAACTTATTATTATGATAAAAAGTTTAATTATGGGATCTCATGTTTTGCTTATCTTTAATTTTTCTTGAGCCAATCTGCAATTTTTGAAAGGAAGAAAGCGACACAAAATATGACATGGTTGAGAAATTAAGCAAAAAGGAGAAAACAAAAAGAAAAGTGAGTTAGGTGTCGATAAAGGCACATCAACTCCTCGGTGGCTCCCTCTCCAAAATACTTACATAATATATTACTATTTAATGGGCTGTGTTTTCCTTATTCCATATTATACTTCTAATTGGTGGGTTTCAAATACGAATAACACACATACTTGATTTTAGTTAAGTTTACAATTCATAACTTAGACACCAATCTAAGACATAGTTAAGAATCATATACGAAGAACTAGAGATTTGTTAAGGTGAACATCAAAAGCAAATAGTTGTGTAAATTCCCACGTGAACGTGCCACGTGACTCACCTCACTCACCTCATGTGTGGTTTACCCATTTTATATGTTTGCGCGCTTGCGCTTTGATGGCATCAATGAGTACTGCAGGCAAATACAAAGTCTGCTAGCTTCAAATGCAGGCTCCAATAGCCTCGCCTAGCTCCAACACATGGGACTTAGCTGGAGTTATTTTCAGGCAATGCATTTTGCAGATTTAGTCTATAGATGAAATCAATAAATTATGTGGAAATAACCAGATATTTATCTATTTCAGGAAACATGAGTAATTTGAACTCTAGGACGATTTTTGCACAACCTCTAGTATATATATATATGCTAATAATATTTCTTATGTGATTTTTAATGTATTTGATATTTCATATATATATGGACTTATATACTGGAGAAGGAAGAAAAACAAATAAGAAGAAGGGGCTGGTGCCATGAGACAAATTTGACCAGCTTTGAGCAAATTAAATGGTCCTCTGTTGGAACGGTGGAGTTTGAACTGATAATGCTGTGTCTCGCTCCAATTCTTCTATAATTTCCTGTTTCAATTTTGTTCGACTTGAATTTGTGACCTTTATTCCACGGCAAGTTTAACATAGTTATTGTCTCAAATGGATTACGTCTTTTCGAAGGCACAAGTTCAAGACCTGGAAAAGCTCGAGAATTTCAATGCTCTCAACTCCAGGAGATGGAGCACGAAGATGTGCTACCAATTGACCGTTGCTCAGGTTGGCTATGCTCTAAGCACTACATGTACGAGATGAATCTTCCAATAGGGAACTCATCGAGGGTCCAAAGAAGGGAATGGAAAATGACCAAAATAGCTTATTCATGATCCCCAACGCGATGGACAACTCTCTTTTGGACATCTTCACACGCACTCGAAGACTTATGATGTTTGGAAAGGCATCCGATAGAGGCACATAAATGAGAATGCTGGTAACATCTTCCTTGGTTAACCTGTACCTTGATTATAAAATGATCATTATATGCCTATCACTGATCAAGTCAATGAATTGAATAATCAACTGTGTATGCAGATGCGGATGAATCAATCTTTAACACTTTTCTCGTTTCTGTTATTGTTGGTAAACTTCCATCTTCATGGAAAGACTACCAAAAGCTTTAAAAGCACTAGAAAAAGTCTTTTGAGTTCGCATCAATCACTTCAATACATTCAAGTTGAAAGTCAGGCTAGAAATCATGATGTATCTGAAAACCAAGCAAAGAACGAACAATTTCATGATGTTGAGGAACCGGCATCTAGCAATTTAGGAAACTTTTGAACAAGATTTGCTTTCGGAGTAGTAAATGGATCCTGTGGCTCCATTTTTCGGTGGAGGACAATGATGATGGGGTTCTCATGGTGAACGATGATGAAGGTTGGTGGATAGACTCCGGCGAAACTTGCAAATGTTATTCTCCACAGGATAAATGATATTTACGCACTTTTGGCACCACATTAACGAGTCACATGATCCATCTATGTTAGGTCACCAAATGTCAAGTGTCACATGAATATTGTCCCAAAGACAATGAAGGAATTCAAGAAGCTTGATACAAGATCATGTGTGCATATGCCCCATGAAGAGATGACATGTTGTTCCGGGTGGCAGGAGCACATAATAGCACAAGGGCAATAACTCTATTAATGATGTAGCGCATGGAACTGACTTAAATTTTGATATCTTTTTGTAAGATTTAAGAGGATTTCGCCACTTGCAAATTGAGTTATTTGGTACTGGCAAAGTGAAAGACAGAAAAAAACTTAGTTCTATGACTTTCTTTGACACTCAACTTAGTTTGATGGTTAAAATTTTGTTAAATGTAGATTTTTGACATTCCCAATTCCACGTTTATTCTGAACTTGTTCAACCTCATATTGCCAACTTAATAGGTATAAATTCCCGCTTGAATGTGAAGTAGAACCCATCCATTTCCAATGAAATCAAGTGAGAGAAGGGAGAATTGAAAATAATTGATTTGGTATGATATTAAGGAACAGAAAGTCAAAATCATCATAACTGAAGGTACTTTTTTTTTTTTGGGTCGAATAACTGAGAGGTACTTTATAAGAGCAGAAAATAGAAGTTCCATCGAAAGAGTAATTTCATGATTACAAAATATACCATACTCTCCTACAACTGGGTTGGAGGAGATTCCCTCCGCTTATACCATTGATTGGTGGGTTATAGCTATGGACATCACCAATATTTAATTTGATTAAATTTATATGTAGCTGATGTCCATAACTTATAATTCATTAATCAGAGATATAATTGAAAAAAATTCCATCCTTATAAAATTGGCTCATTGAGTGGTGTCTCAATTGGTGCATTGGTCTTTGATGGGCGGGCTTAAACAACCGACATAAATTTTATAAACACAAATTTGCAAATCAGTTTTGCTAACTACTCTTTGAGATCAATAATCGTTACATCATCCCTTTCACGTAGACGAACTTATAAACGACAGCATGGCGAACAAGCTATTGCTATCTAAGAATGCTGTACAATTTTGTGTAGACCAAAAGACAACTTCACACGCATAAACCTTATAAGCAGCCGTTGCTGCTGTCCAATATGTCGACGGATTCAGTTTTGGAGCTCGTGGCGGTGGTACTGCAACCTGATGACGGTGGCCGAGGAGGAGCGACGCGGCAAAAGTGAGCAGCTATTGAGTGAAGAAGAAGAAAGACAAAAGGGCAGAAAGGAACAAATATGTGACAGGCTGAGTTTAAAAGAATGATGCAACATTTTCACCTAGTCAGATCGTACGCATCGCTAATACTTTTATGACACGGTGCATAAGTTTCTCATTGAGCGAATTCTAGAATGTTGAGATAATTATTAGGCAAAGATAAGTTTAGGTATCGTAATAAATAAAAGTTGAAGCACTTGCAATGTCATTATCCAAAAAATGACAGCAAGCGAATATGTTATCCATTATGATCGAAATCAAGTTCACGAGGTTACCTATTCTATTTCCTAAATCTCAAAAATCGAGCTCACGAAATTTTTTGAAGAATGGATCTTAAGACCTCTATCTCACGAGCCTTCGCACCCTAAGGCGAGAAACCAGTAATGGCAAATATGTCGGGGAGGGTGATCCATAGAGGCCCAATTAGCAGCGGAAGACCAGAAGGTAAAAGGAAAACCAAACAAGCCAGGTTCTAGGATTAAGTCGAAGCAAGAAAATTCCAAGGCGACGTCAATTTGGGCTTGTTCCCAGAGATGTACCAAGTGATGTTTTAGCCTTAGGTACCACTGATATAATTAAGTATCCAGAACTGGAAAAAGTCTAAGTCTACGGCTTCTCTTCGACCAAATATATACTAGAAGGAAATCCTGGTGAATGGGAAGGATCTCTTGCGACTGACCGGGAAAGCACTGAACAAAAGATGAGGAACATGAAGAGATTTGAAGTAAGGACCACGAAAATCTAATCAGAGCTGTTTTCGAACTCGATCTCCTCTGCTTTCTCAACTTTGACCTCCTGAATATCAAGACTTGAAAAGTGAGATTGGAGACTGAGGCCGTAAAGTGGTGGTACATGGAGACAACAACGATCTTATTGAAGAAATTTGGCTCCAAAAAATTTTGGCCCTGAGAATAAAATTGATCGTTCCATCTGACAATGGTATTGCTTTTGCACGGTTGTCCATTTCTTCTTAAACTTTTCGCCCGCTCCTTCAACACCAAACCTCTTTCTCTCTAAATATATATTAAAAAGTTTAGGATCATCCGTGTCATCTTCCTTTACCGGTCTTGGCAAACCAAAGCGATCATAACCCTTCCTATTCTAGTGCATTTTGCTGGATCTTCTATGCAAATTGTCGTCCATCACAAAGATTTTCAAGGTTTTCGATGAACAGTTTGAGATTTTTTTTTCTTCTTGCAATCTAATGCTCATTGATCCTTCAGGATTTGTAAGAGAATGCTCGAGAGTGATGATTAGCTTTTTACTCCTTTTACGTAGATTGAGAACATGTACTAAATTAAATTTGGATTACTGAAATGTGACAAGACTCGTATGAAACCTGTGTGGGTCTCATCATATCCAACGGTCGGCATTCAAGCAAAGGTGCATGTCTGAATTATGGGCTTATTGAAAACTCCCAGTGGAAAATACTAATAGAGAATGAACGACAATTCACTCGGTGGCCGTCGGGTCAAAGTGATGGGTGAGGGGTAAAAGAACTCGTGTAGTCGTCGCAACACCGCATGAGTGGGCTGGGGTGCACCACAGTCGAGCGGGAGGCCCAATAAGAAGGGAAGTGGGTCTGTGGGCCGACAGCATAACCGCCCAAATAGTGGGCCCAGTGCTTAGTGGGCCCATAATACCCAGTTGGTCCCAGCAGATGCCCAGCAGATGCCCAGCAGATTTTTATATTGACCTCCCAACTGCTGGGGCCATATGACTGCGCTGGAGGAATCGTAGGATCTATATAGATCATGAAGACCAAACCCATTTGGGCTGTTAATGATGTAGCCCTCGTGGTGAGAACTTATCCACATAAATAAAACTGCTTGGTGGATTCAAAAATCAAAGACTAATTGCATGTAATCATCGACGGTGGGCTATATTTATGCACATTGATTTATGGAAAAATTTCAAATAGAGACCCGATGTGCCTTTCTTTTCTAAAAAAAAGACTTGAAGTGGAGTCTATTTCAAATAATGACCAAAAGTAGTCATTTAGTCTAAAAAAAGGACCTGACTCGCCGGCCGATGAGTCCGATGCATATCCTGCCTGGTCAAGATATTTTTGTCCAAAAAAATATTCTTTTTTTCATTTTCCTTTTCCCCCGTTCATCTTCTTCTTGATCCAACCCATGGTTCTTCCTATTCATCATCTTCTTTGTCAATGTTGAAGATAGGCATTGCCTAGATCAAGAACACTAGAATTGGGGAAGGGCTGGCGAGAGCTCGACGCCCATCGTTGGCAACAGGCAAAGGTCGTCGAGCCCTCACTAGTTGCGGGCGAGGGCTTGTAGGGCCTCGTCGGCCCTTACCAGTGGCCAACGAGGTAGGCGAGCCCTTGTTGGCTACAGGTGAGGCCATCTCGCCAAATCTAGCAAGGGTCGGCTTCGCTTGGGGTCAATGAGGGGCAACCTCTCTAATGGCCACAAGGGGCGGCCTTCCCTGCCTTAGCTCGTCACTCCATCGACAACCTTGTCTTTAGCCAAGACTACAACTGAGATGCCCACGTCACCTTCTTAGTTCCTTCCTCCCACCATCGCTCTCAGATCGATAGCTTCTCCGATTGCCCCTCTGCCCTCAAGCACCTCCTTGTAGGGCCTCAATCTGGAAGGCTTTACCCTAATGCCTAATGAAGAAGAATTTTTTTTTTTGTTCAAACGAAGAAGATGAAATGAAAAAATTAAATTAAATGCTTTTGGACAAAAATATCCCTAATTAGGCTATTGGAATATACATCGGATATGCTTTTGTTTGTCAATTGGCGAGTCAGGTCTTTCTTTGAGACTAAATCATTACTTTGGGTCATTATTTGAGATAAACTCCATTTCAAGTCCTCTTTTGAGAAAAATGTGAGCATTTTGGATCCTTATTTGAGATTTTGCCTTGATTTATTTTTTCAAAACTAAATGGTCTTTGCAAATTTATCTTAACCTTTAAATTTTCAATAAATTTGTCTCTCCCGAAATATAATTTCCAGCCATATATTTTAGAGTCCAAGATCAATAAAAAAACCATTTTATGATATTTATTGATTCAATTCAATCCATATTTGAAGATATTTCACTTTTGTGGTGGAACGTATCCGTGAAGTTTGACAACTCTATTCCTCTTTCATATCATTTCTTTGGTATAAGGCTGAAGAGAAACGAGATTTTCTGGTCGTTGTTTCTTTGACTAAGGAGGGAGTGAGGCCTATTGATCTTCTCGATGTAATGCACAACCTAAAAAAACTCACTGATTAATGTATATAGGCATTTTCTCTAGAATTGTAACTCTTGGTGTATTTATTTCTTTTTCAATGCACGATTTTCATGTAATCTAGAAGCCTCTTTTTGTTTCTAAAAAAGGCAAATTCAAATGCAACTAACTAATAAAAGAATAATTGAGAAAAAAAAAACTCTCTTTTATAAAAATAGGTTATCAATAAAATAAACACATCACGGCAAAAAGAAACACACATTACTAATGCACAAAAGCCTATATAAATATGTTACCAAAATTTCACTATTCATCAAGCACATTAACGATGTGCATCTATATTATCCCGATTGGAGCAAGGTTGGTAATATTCGAGCTCCATCAAAGAGCAAACTAACAACGCCAAGAGTATTACAGAGGATTTGTCAATAACCAATTACTCATAACAAGACCTCAAGAGGTTAAGTAAAGAAGGCGAATTATATGAACCTTGCGCTAATTAAGCCGTGAAATTAATTCACAAAATTCCAGTCATGTAATCAATCGGGCAAAAACATTTAATCTCAGAACTAGACATGAGGCAGGCAGTGTTGCGGCCCAGGGGGAAGAAAAAGCTGTGGCAACTCTGAAGAAGAGAACTGAAACTATCCAATCCAGCCGAAGGATGGATTAATGTTGCTTGCAGGAATGAATAATCCGGCAGAGCAAAAAATGCTGCGGAAAAAGTGAATCCGAGTTCGGCTTTGGTTTCTAGTGGTGCTTTCTCTTCTCTAGAAAGACTTCACTTTTTTTTTTTTTTTTAATACATAATGCGATGAAGGATTCTCGATTCTTTTGCGGCTTTTTTATTGGTTGATTAATTACTATGGAACATAAAAAATATATTATGGAAAATGGCACAGCGTCTCCAGTTACGGCAAGTATCGTGGCCTTCTTTATGGTGGATGTGCGGCATGGCGCAAATTATTCAATTAGTCCTAAATATATTGTACAGATGCAATATTAGTCACAAACTTTACACTTTTTTCAATTTAATCCTAAATCTATACATGAAATTATAATATTGTCCTCCCAATCAATTTTTGCCAGAAATCACTCATGTGGTGGTCTAGTCGTCATCAAACATCCTATGCCACACACCATCACCACGCCAACAATTTTCAGCGAAAATTAGCTAGAATGACTACATTAGAATTTCATACAAAGGTTTATGTTCAAATTGACAAAGAAAAATTTAAAATTGAATTGACATTCATACAATGGGTCAAAAATTGGACAATTTTCCTTCTGAGAAAGAGACGCTGCGACTGCCTCGATGCTTGCTGCATGGAGCATGACGCTAGGGCTCAAACCAAAAACAATGAGTTTCCGCGTCGACTTATCCAGCTCGTTCTTCGTTCAATCGATCGATAGGACTTGTGGTTGGCCCTCGTGTTTGCATGGACGCTTTATGAGGATGAATGTGGAAAATGTCTTGCATCGGTGAATGATAGCTTTACACGTCTCTACATGCATGGATTCCCATTCATGAAGAAGTATATTGCGGAGAAAATGGCTTAAGGGACTAATGGGTCAAATGAAAGAAGGGACTCCAGGCGAGGTGATAAAATCTCCGGGTAAAAATAACTCTGTTGTTCCCCAATTTCACTAAACCATCTCTTCATTCACAAGCAAACCTCAATTACTGTTCTGGGGTTTCGGGGGACAAGACTGGTGGGAGCAAATGCACTCATTTTGGTCTATAGTATCATCAGTTGCTTTAACAACAAAAAGTGCATACATAGGTCGTCTCTTTCTCATAAACCGTGCTGGGACAATAACTTCACAAATATTTTGGCTTGTCGAACGTACGAGGCGACGGCAGTGATGACGAAATCATATCGTGTGATCTTTTAATTTGATCTATTATTCATTGATGGGGGACTTGGCAGGTGTTGTGCAGATGACAATTTGAGCCAGGAGTGCAACCAAAACTTAACTGAGCTGCATGGCCAACTTGAAGAACCCCGGAGGGCGAACGTTTACATGAAGCAAATGCTAAGTCAAGGATGTTGCCAATGTCCTCTCTTGTCATCGAAGCTGCTTTGCCTGCCGGAAGATACCTCCACAGGCCCTGAATCTCTGTTCTCGTGCAATGGATGTATCATCTCGGATCCCTTCACCTCACTTCATGTTGACCCCTTTCTTCTGTAACTTTTTCTTCTTCCTGCTGTTTGTCTTTCTCTGTTCTCTTTCCATTGCAACATATGGGAGAAAGAAAAGGGAGTATTGTGAAGTGCCTCTATTTTCCTTTCCTGCTAGAATTGGAAGAGTAATGGAAACTGACAATGGACTTCCATTATAATTGCAGAAACAAGAACATAAAGTGGCCAGAAAGTTCAAAACCCAAGATCTGCATACAAATTTAGAATGCCAAATAATGCGAATCGAACATACAACTAACAATATCATGAACAGGGGGAACGATCTTGATTTTAACATAAGGGCGACCAAGAAAGACATTTGAATAATTGACAAAAAGCCTTTTAGCAACTGTCCTAGCTATCAAAATACGTTCTCCCTAGAACAAAAGAATTTCAAATAGAAAGGAGACTCTGCATATGTGTCCCTTGTTTCTGATGTCAAGATGTTCAATCTTAGGCGTCAGGAATCACATAATTATGGTTGAAATTTTCCTCAAGTTCATAAAGAAAATGCTGTCAGAAGTCAATCCTTCAACAAAACAGGAGTTGGATGGATATAATTACAGAGTCTCAAGCTGCGTCAACTGTCAAAAACAATAATTATAAATTGCAGCATTCATAAACTGCATCAATTCAAATAGCTGCTTTAGAAACTGAAAAACTATCCCTAACAAAAGCATTAACAACACCTGCAAATTGGTGCAACATCCTGAGGTCAATTTGTTATCCACTAAATCGATTACTACCAAATCTTTCAGAGTAGTCTCGACACAAAAACTCTCACAAAGCAAGAACAACGTCCAGTTCTGCCCTCATTCCAATGCCAAAACAAAAAGTCGGTTACTTCATTCTTGGTCTCACATCAAAACCACCACCACATATGGTTCTCTTTGGTTTACATGTCCCAGATTAAAAAGACATTGTTTTTTCCGTCATACATAGCATGCTATAGCATATCTTGCTATTTTGAAGGTCCAGAATGAGCATTGGCGGAACAAATCCACATTGCATAACGTAAAAACTCTAATGCTTGAACGAATAAAACATAAAATCTGAAGCTGATTTTTCCAGACGGGATTGATTTGATCCATATTCTGCCCTCGGTCAAATTCGACACATAAGTCTCATCAAGCATCCAAAATAGCCAGGGAAACTTGTGAGCAGAATATAGCAGTGTATCAAAAATATGTTAGTGACTTACCATGAAAAGAATTCTTAAGGGATTGAGATAACTGAGTACTGAGGTTGAGGGTTTCCTTGAAGAGTACAACATGGCTTATTTGAGGCAAACTGTTTTTCCATTTGAGCATCCTCATGGATAAAATGTAATCAAAAGTATCCGCGAAGACCAATAAACATAACCAAATAGATGTCAAGGGAGGAAGCAAATCATCTTCAAACTCAGTACTTCGAGAAAATTACAACTCAGATTTGCTAGTGATAATCATTATCTAGGATCAACAATCTTACTTGATGGCTACAACATGTAATGTTCTTAGAAGGCATTCCGATGACTTTTTCACATTATCAAGAGAGTGATGTTTCCGAAGCATCATGCCATCCTCCTCCGTTAGCTCCCCCTGGTGCTTGAATCACGCAAGAGAAGGAAAACAATACGCTGTTGTCATGGAAAACGATTAAATTCGACCTAATTATTTTATGCGAAGGGAAAGTAGAGAAAAGGGAAAATAATCATGTTTCACTATAAACATTTCAGTCGGGGAAAATTTTTAATGATAGAAGAAATTTGTAACTTACTAATTTTATTGACATATTTGTATTTCTATTGTGGTGCACGCTTCTACATTTTCAAAAAATAAAATAAAATCGATCACTAACTAATTTGTGGGTGCGTTGGAAAAATCATTTTTTAGTTGGTGTTTTACTGATCTCACCTGTATCATTATGTCCGCAGAAGAGATGGCTAAAAAACAATCGCCGTAGCCAGAGTCCTCGACTTGATCTTTTCCGGCGGGTGCCTCGGCCTCGCTCGAAGCCCAAACCCCTTCCCCATCCTCGTTGAAGAGCGTGCCGTCGCCGGAGACAGACTCCAGCAGCGACTCGACCGAGAGAGGAACTTCAGGGTGTCACTCACTGTACCTCTTGGAGACAGCCCATGTCCAGGGGGCTTTACCAGATTCAAGTACTTTGTGCAACTCGTCCTTCAAAAGCTCCTTTGAACAAGAATTCAAGTTTCTGGGCTTCCTTTTTTTTCCCCAGCTTCCACAGATTCCTCATAACTCAAGTTGTTTGCGGCCATGTCTTCTACGTTTGGCCAAAAGCACAAGGCAAGAGACCTACGGATTTTTTACCCACTTTGCTCTATAAACTCCTCCAATTGTCACATCTTTTGGCTAAAAAGACAAGCCGAGAGAGCCACTGCCCCTTCCTTGTCTCAAAGATTTTTCCCCACATTTTTTTTCTCAAGAGACTTCTATTTTTTCCAGATTTTTGGCCGTTTGCTCAGGCCAAAAACGGGTAAAGATGACCACAAAGACGATGGAGATGGAGGACTCCTTCCGGTGAAGACAAAGCAAACAACAAGGACGATAGAGGGGTGGTCTGGTTTGGACGCGCAGCAGCGTTGGCTTGGACAGGCGTCGGCGGTGGATGCGTGGAGGTGACTGGCCGGAGGAGGACAAAGAGAGAAAAAGGATTGATGGGCAGATTTTCGATTTTTTATGATTCCGCGTCGGAATACACATGTCAAGTAGTGATTGGCTAAACTTAAAAAAAAGCACTCCACATGGGATCTTGAATTGGTGAGAACCAACCACTGTGGTTCGAGCTGTGAACCTGCACAGATTGCAAATTATTGAGGCACGAGAGGTCTGGTAATGTTTCAAAGGATGGGCTCCCCTCAATGTCTAGTCCTAATAAGTTTTTCAATCTCTCAAGGCCTTTAATTTCAAGTAGATTGAGGCATCCCCAAAAATCCAATTTCTTTAGGTGTGTAAATTGCGAAATGTCCGGTCTCACAAGGGACTCACAGTCCTTTACACTTAGCTCTTCCAAGTTTTTCAATTTTTCAAGGCGTGGAAATTGATCATCATTCAATATTGGACCATTTGACAGTAAACGCAAGCATCTCAAAGATTCTAGATGTTCAAGGCCAGCAAGGTTGGAAAACTTCCAACATTCAGCTACAATAAGTGTTGCTAAGGATTTTAATCCCTCTACACCCCTGATCTCTGTCAGCTCTCTGCACGAAAAAAGATATAATCCCAACAAGAATTCCAATCTTGACAAACTCGGTAACTCTTTCAACTCATCACAATTGTGGACAGAAAGTTCCAGTAGTCCTGAGGGAAGCTTCGACATGGATTCCAACAATGGGCAATCATCAATAGCGAGCTTTTTTAGGTAAATTAAATGAGAAAGTTGAGGAAACGTGCAATGTTGACCAGCGAGTTTCAAAACTATTAAAGAAGCAGGAAGTTCTGGCAGTGATTGAAGCCTTTGGCAGTTGTATAATTCAAGTATCTCAAGACAAGAAAGTTTATCGAATGTGCCGTGGAAGCCAAAAATAGCTGTTTGACTTAATTGAAGGATCTTCAATGAAGACAACCCATTTATATGAATTTCCCCTTCCAAACTCTCGCATCCTTCAGCATCTAATACTTCAAGGTTGCCCAACTTGCTAATGGTACTAGGTAAATTACTCAATTTTTTACTATAAGCAATATGCAAAAATTTCAAAATTTTCAAATCCCCAATGGATTAAGGTAATTGGCAAATGCCTGCATCTGACAAACTCGATTCAATCATCCATTGCGACCGTGGCAAATGTGGCAATTGGTCAAGTTTGCTTGTACAATTGAGAGAACAACCAAATCCACATGACAAGCATTGCAACTTCTTGAGGGATCCAATACTCCTTGGTAATTTACTTAACTTGGGGCAAAAACTCAAGTCAAGGGTCCGCAAATTTACCAGATGGCTAATTGAATCGGGAAGTCCAACCAATGATTTGCATCTAGAGGCACGAAGCACCTCCAGCTTCTTCAAAAAACCTATACATGGAGGAATTTCCACTATAGCGGTATTGCCTATGTAAAGTTCCTTCAATTCTTCCAACTTGCCCATTTCTTGGGGTAGCTCTTGGAGTTTATAACATTTATGCAAGTCCAAAAAAACGAGGCCCTTGGCTGCTCCTATAGAAGGGTGAATTTGCTCTAGATCCTGACATTCATTAAGCTAAAATATCTCTAACTTTCGAAAGGCTGACAAATCGGGAGTTACTTTTAAACGATCGCAACCTGAAAGATCTAAAACTTTTAACTGCTGTGCCATCTGCTAAACAAAATGATTGATAAATTATCACTAAGAATAAGTCATTAGAAACAAAGGACAAAACAAGATGATCTCCTTCTGACCTTAAGATGACTCCACCCTTCCCAAAGCTCTGAAATGTCACTTCTTGATAAATTGAGTATGACTAATTTATCCAGACAAAAACTGGTGGCCACAAATGCAGGACATCCCCTCCACATGAGCCATCTTAACTTAGGAAGCAAGCTTCTGGAATCTCCAATCAGTTTTGCACCATGCACTACAAAGAACCTTAAGTTCGACAGTGTCTTAAATTGTTCAGTTGTGAATTCCCTCTTTGATTCCGGACAAAAATAAATAAATTCCTTGTTTGTCCAGTGTTCGTCAAGACAGAGGGCTCGAACGTGATCTTTTTGAACTCCCTTCAAAAAATGTTGCATCAAATTAGCCAACAGTGGACCCATATATATCACTTTGCCTCATTCTGTAGTGGTGACATTGACACTCAAATTAGACCACATTTTTATCATATATGTAATTATTTATTTTTCTATGATGAAATTATTCCCTTCTTTTGCTTATGCTATTTGCTCCTTCTTTTTTTTTTTTTCCTTGTTTTATCCGATTAGAGGATCAACCCAATAGATCAAATCAAGGGAAAAAACATATACCGACACCAAGTGCACAAGTAACCACTAAGTAGTAGAGAGTTTATTGTTTACACCTAAATTTTTCTTTTTTAACAACTTGATGGAAATGTCTACCATGTACAAATGCTACCTAATCATATCAAGTAAAAAATATAAAGAGAGTAATCTCAGCCGTGAGGTCTAACAAGTCATTCCAATCAAGAAAATTCATGTCAAAAGAGAGTAAAAGGACGATAGAGGTAAAAATTACCTTATTTCTCTCAAGTACTTCCAAGGCTTCCTCATGCACCCAAAACCTACTTCGATTCATAGGATCGTCGTAATCTTCTTCACGAACAATTTCCCTACCAAGGTCTCTCAGTTGGTCATGCATTTGCACCTTTCTATCATCCCCAATTTTTATTGGTGACATAAAACTCAATACTTCAATCCCCATCTTCGGAAAAAAATTACAGGCATCCCACATGTAGGATGCATATCTTAAATCCTCTCCAATGAAGAAGCAAGCAATATCCAAAAATATCTGCTTCTCCTCTATTTCTAATGCATTGTAACTTATCATCAGCTTCTCTCGCACTTTCTTATGTGGTACTTTCTGCAACTTCTTTAAGGCATCTTGCCAAAATTCTTGGTTCCGCCCACATAGAAATGAACCTAGAACCTCGAGAGCTAAGGGTAGCCCTCCGGTAGTGGACACGACATCACGAGAGAGAGATTCAAATTCACACAAAGGAAAGTCTCTGCTAAAGGCATGTCTACTAAACAAGGTCAAGGACTTTTCCTTGTCAATTTCCTCAAGTTTGTACTTGCAGTTCACCCCAGCATCATCAAGAATAGACCTTATCCTTGTGGTGATTATTATCCTACTTCCCATCTCAAACCAGTCATGTTTCCCAACCAAAGCTTTGATCTAATCGATATCATCCACATCATCTAGAAGAATTAGGACCTTCTTACGTTTAAATCTAGATTCCAAGACTCCGATTCCCTCATCCATATTAGATGCCCGGTCTCTCTCTTTCAAATCAAATATTAATTGATTATGCAAGTTAAAAATGCCATTGCATCGCAAGGATTCTCGAATATTTGCAATAAAACTATGATATTGAAATTGGTCAGAGAGCTTATTGTGGACGACCTTGGCTAAAGTAGTCTTACCGATGCCCCCCATTCCATAAATACCAACAATTTGGGTAGCACCAGGGTTATCATCTAGCAATCTCAAAACATCCTCCACAGCATTATCGATTCCGACAAGTTGTTCGGTAACAACCAATCGAAAGGCCTTCTTTAACTCACTCAAAACTTTTCTGATAATAATTTTTACCATATCTCCTTCGTACCTATTTACAAAGCATTCAAGTCAAAAAGGATTAGAAGAACAATCATATTCTGTTATCTCATTATTGCGACACTACAGCATGTAAGAGTGAAAAAAAAAGCAAGCACAAGTGGAGAGACACACGAATCTATAGCTTCCTCTACAAGCAAGATCCTGTCGCAAGAAAGTAAACAAGGCTTCGATAGAAAATGAAATACCCATAAGCAGTTGTCTCCGATTCCCATCCCTTTAGAGAAGCCACTTCTTGGAGGGCTTGTTTCCATTGCTCAACATCTTCTTCCAAATACTTCTCACTTAAATGGGAGAACTTCTCTCCAAAGCTCCCTATTTGGTACCGCACATGGGCCGGTTCAACCCTGTAAAATATGGGCAAGACAATGTGCCCCATGCTCTTCATGTGCTCTGTCATCTCAACAAGCTCCTGAAGGCACCACTTGCTCGAAGCGTAATTCTGAGAGAGAATCGGGATCGAAATCTTACTGTTCTTTATGGCCTGGAGAAGGTTGGTGCTGATCGCATCGCCTTCACGAAGCTCATTATCATCTCTAAACACACGGATTCCAGCATCGACAAGGCCATTGTAGAGGTGATCCGTGAAAGTTTTGCGAGTATCCTTGCCGCTGAAGCTCAAAAACACATCATAGTTTTCACTGTTCGCTGAAGTGGCGGAAGAACTAGACGCACCGGTATCATTAGCTTTTCGAAGTGTGCTCTTCTTGTTGCTATGGACAAAATTGTGTTCGAGCACTAGATCACGTTTCATTTTTACTCCTTCGATGATTCTCAAACCGATCTCTCTATGAATGTCAAAGAATGAAATGCCTCTACTCGGGTTGCCCAACAAGATGACCGTGCAGAGCTTGAGTTATTGGTACTTTATACTACAAGATGAAGATGCACATGGATCGGGAGGGAAAAGGTAGACAAATAAATAGAAAATGACCGGATTTAGTCGTCGCGTGAAGGGCGTCCTCGCGAGCCAGCCATGCCCTTTCTTTTGGTTACGTAGGATTGAGCTGTCGATGGGACCCACCGATTTGCACGCACTGGTACAATTTTTTTACTCGTAACTATCGGTTCAAGACCCCAAAAATCCGGGACTAATGCGTCACCTGTGCAAAGTGCGTTCCAGTGGTTCTTGTTATACACGGTGGAGCTTACATTTTTAAACTAGACGTTTATGCCTTAAATGAATGATCCGTGTTAAAGTGGTGATACTTGATATAGTGATGGTATAAAGTGTCGAGCTCATAATTATGGTCATTGTTCAATTTGTCTGTACTTTTCATGATATATAATGCACGGTTGTCATTTTATATATATGACTTTTATTCGGAGTGAAGACTTTTTGTGATCACGTAGTGTCAATTTTTTCACAATTTATACTTCAAGACGGGGGGAAGTACAGTGGTTTCCTTGTAAACTAAGAAGATTACTCGACTATTTTGGATAGTTTTGACCTCAAAATGATTGCTACCTCTGCATCATATTCACAACATCACTAATAAAGAGGAAATTGGGAAAGCTAGAGGCGAGGCGGGAGGATGAAGTGCAAGTTAGAGCTTGACTGATAATTCAAAAATATCTCACAAAATATCCACATTTCATTTGTCCACATTGAGAATCTAGAGACGTCTTCAATTTTTAGGCGACTACCTGAGGCAAGTACACCCGGTGGCGGTTCTACCTCCATATTCCAATTCAAAAGCTATTGGTAGTTGAGAGAGTTCAACTCTCTCTTTGTTTAATAAAGAAAGAACATGGAAAGCCTTCCCCTTGCTCGAGGAGGAAAAAAAATAAACAATTTGAACTAAACTTCTTGGCAAAACTGTGTAGCTAAGTTTGAAAGTAAGTGAACATGTTGATAAATAACTAATACCATTTGACACGAACACATGATTGAACTAGACATACTGGCCAAATTGCATAGCTTTCTGAATGATCTTGGGCGCATTTGAATGCACTTTACATATAATGCAGTTAATTTTAGGAATGATTACGCTAAAAATCCTAAACTTATCACGAAAATACAATTGAATCTTAAAAATTTCAAAAAGTACATTCAAATTCTAAAACTTTTCACAAAATGCAATAAGGTTCTAAAATTTTTAAAAAGTACAATTAACGAAAAAACTTGATTGAACTAATTTGACAAGTTTTAGGACTTGATTGCACTTTCTAGAAGTTTTAGGACTCAATTGCACTTTTGTAGCAAGTTTTAGGACTTGATTGTACTTTTTCAAAGTTTTAGAACTCATTTACACTTTCATAACAAGTTTTAAGATTTCACTGCACTTATCTCTTACATTCAAATGTGTTGAGGTCTACTTGTGAGAGTGTTAAACAAAAAACAAAAAAAAAAATTCACATTGAGGATGTGATGCATAAATTATTTGTTTAAACTTTTAAGTAAATATGAGTGCAACCAAATATGTTAATAGGCTCTCAATTGGTGATCTCATCAAATTGGTCCTCTATTGTGTGTCCTTAACGGATTGTATTAGGATCAAATCAAATTGTGACAATCTTTTACCTGACGAAGAATTATAAGAAAGTACAAGGTAGTGTAGTACTTGGAACATGTGAAACAGACCGTTCCGGGTACCATGGTAGTTTGAAGAGCCTATAGGAGGTAGGTGTCAAGATGGCGCTAGCACGCAATGCGCATGAAACCATGTGCACCCCTAATGAATAGTGTCTAAGGGGAGAAGATGATGTGTGCTAGAAAAAGCTCGACAAGCTTGGACAGTATGTCGATGCCTAGGATACTGGGGTTATCTCTATTTTACAGGACAATGTGAAGATGGCTTCCTCAAAAGAAAACTAAGATAAACTTGACGTAAGTTCATGTTATCAGGCAAAATGCAGGGTTATCGGAATGAGTCAGATGCATGCAAAATAAATTTATATTTGATTGATTACTACTTAATTATCAATTAACTAATACTTCAATGACTAAGAGCAATTATCACAAATTTAGTCGATGTCTTTCCTGATTTGAATTTGTTGTCTTCATCGAGAGAATTATTAATATTTCCCAAACCAAAATATTCCTAAGGACTTTAGGTATATGTATATTAATCAAGCAAATGGGGAATTATTCATTGTAGGTTAATGGAACAATGAGGATGGAATAGCTGTTGAGTGGTTGATCAAGCTTCTGATAAAATCCCCCATTTATCACAAGTTTAGTTGATGCCTTCCTGATTTGAATCGGTTGACTTCATCGAGAGAATTAATAATTTTTCCCAATCCAAATTATTCCTTTGGACTTTGGGTATATGTTTATTAATTGGGCAAATGGGGGATTATTCAAAGCAAGCTGACGGAACAATGAGGTTGGAATAGCTATTGAGTGGTTGATCAAGCTTCTGATAAAACGCCCCATTTATCACAAACTTAGTTGATGCCTTTCTTGGTTTGAATTGGATGCCTTCGAGTTTCAGGCGACTACTTCAAGCAAATATACCCGGTGGTGGTTGTGCCTCTATGTTCTAATTCAGAAGCCATTGTAGTTGGGAGAGTTCAACTCTCTGATAAAGAAAAAACATGTAGAAGCCTTCCCGTTGCCCCAAGAAAAAAAAAATAAGCAAGTTGAACTCAATCTATTGGCGAAACCACGTAGCTGAGTTTGGATGCATATGATCGTATTAATAACTTACTACTACCATTTAATGCGAACACGTGATTGAACTGGACTTACAGGCCAAATTGGATAGCATTCTAAACGAGTTTGGACACATCTCTAAAAGATAAGCAGTGGCGAGCGTGAATAATAATTGATGGCGTGAACATTCTAAAACATTATATATTCTCGTTGCCGTGGGAGAAAAAATATAAGCAAGTTGAACTAGACTGTATTGGCACACCCTAATAATAGTTCATATATTGGGGGCCAAATTGAAAAATCGGTTTGATGACATGTAACGCGTCCGCGTGATTATTGCAAGAAGTTTTCATGAAATTTAAATCTCACTCAAACTAGCTAGGTAATTTGGATAATCCCATCTCCGGGATTATTATGGGACAACTCATGTTCTTACTTCTTTTTTTAAAAATTTGGCCCAAATGTTCTCAGTGCTATTGGTTTTGAAATTTGTTTTAAATTAGAAAACTTATTTTAATAATGAACAGTTTAATTATGGGACCTCATGTTCCGTTGCCTTTGATTTTTCTTGAGCCAATTGGCAATTTTTTAAGGAAGCAATCAAATACAAAGTACGACATGGTTTAGAAATCAAGGAAAAAGGGCGAAAACAAAAAGCAAAGTGAGTTAGGTGTTAATAAAGCGGAGGGCCACATGTCAACTCCTTCGAGGCTACCTCCATGAACCAAAATACTTACATTATAAATTAAACAGAAGATGGGCCATGTTTCCCTCATTCCATGCTATGCCTCTGATTAGTGGGTTTATAAATATGAAAATCATTTTCCTAAAAAACCTAATACTTTAAATCCAGTCCTAATTATGTCCTAAACTTTTACTTTCACTCTAGTCCCATATTTGCCTACACATCCAAAAGTTGCGACTGATTTTTTAAAATTATCAATATCAGGAAATTGTTATAGTTTCATATGAAAGTGGGGTTGTTGATGAAAAGGCAGATAGGGATGATGAACTTTTAATTGGCCTTTATGCTAATAATTTTAAAGAAACCAGTGACAGTTTTTGGACATATGGGTAGACTTGGGACTAGTGTGAAACTTGGGATTTTTTTTAGACAAAAAAAGTTCAGAGCAAAATTAGGATTGAATTTAAAGTTGGGGTTTTTTTAGAGAATTGGACCCATTGAATTTAGTTAAGTTTGCGGTCCATAACTTGGACACCATATGGAAATTTTCTCGAACGAAGTACAGAGATAATATTGCCCATAGTTAATGCAATGGCATTGCTTAAAAATGAGGCATTTTACTTCAAGTTAGATGTATTATTGCGACACTCTTGATTTTCATGCATTTAAAAGAAAAATGCAAAATCTCATCCTTACGTTGAAGGGAAAACTTCATTTTACCCTCCATAACGTGTAGTTGGTGCATGTCAGACCCCAAACTTCGATAAGTTTCATCCCCACTTCCCCAAACCCGAATTGTCGTTTCAATATGCTTACTCACCCCGTTAACCTTTTCCTGTTAATATGTAGTGAGCACATGCTTTTAAGGGGGAAAACAAGTTATATATCCATAGTCTAAAATCTTTTTGCCGAATTATACACACTCTATATCAAAAGATAGACTCTTTATGGTGAGCATCAATTGTCTACATCATGATGGATTACTCATAAGATTATGTTGTTTTGTTGCATTTTTATTGCCATAAAAGTGTTCAATTTTATGAACATAAGTGGGGTTCAAGAGAAGATGCGAAACTCATGATGAAACTGACAAAATCAAGTAAGTTCTGCGATACATATTAGAGGTGACAGTGCGATTTGTAGGCACCGAAAGTTCAGAAATGGTAAGTAAAGAGTGGTTTCCAAGACTAGGGGTGCTACTAATTCTATGCACATCATGTAACCTATATAATTTTATAAAGTAATTAATTAAATATATCCTGTAGATAGGTACATAATATAAAATATATTAGTTAAATGATCAATAGCTAACTAATTTATCTTTAACCTTTAGATTTTAACGTTTAAATTCGTAAAAACCCTAACTAATCACCAATCTCTAGCTCCGCTTTACTCCCCCCCACCCTTTCCTTCCCTCCAATGAAGCTCTCCGTCTGATACATTTATTTCTTTACTATTATAGTTTTGCAATTATGTGTGACTATGAAATTGTTTACAGAATGTACTTGGTCATATAACGCAGTTAATTTTATGTCATATTTGTTGAAGTCCACTTGTGATGGTGTTTGACAAAAGAAGTTTTACATCCGAATATGGTGCATAAATTATTTGCTTAAACTTTTAAGTAAATATGAATTCACTTGAATATGTTAGTAGCCTTTTAGTTGGTGATCTCATCAAATTGGCCCTCTGATATGTGCCCTTAACAGGTTGTGTTAGGATTAGATCGTACTGTGGCAATCTTTTGCTTGACGAAGAATTATAAGAAAGTATAAGGTGGTATAGTACTTGAACCTTGAAACGGACCATTCCAAGAACCTTGGTAGCTTCAAGAGCCTAGAGAAGGTAGGTGTCAAGATAGCACTAGCACACTATATGCATGAAATCATGCACACCCCTAATGAACAATGTCTATGGTAAGAGGGGGAAAGATGGTGTGTGCTAGAAAAAGCTTGACAAGCTTGGGCAATGCGCAAATGCCTGGGATATTGGGGTTATCTTTATTATATAGGAAAATGTGAATATAGCTTCCATAGAAGAAAACTAATTTAAACTTGACGTAAGCACATGTTACTACGCAAATTACAGGATTATCAAAATGAGTCGAATGCATAAGAATAAGAAATTTATAGTTGATTGACTAATACTTAATTATCAATTAACTAATACGTCATTGACTAAGAGCAATTATCGCAAGTTTAGTCGATTCCTTCCTTGGTTTGAATTGGTTGCCTTCATTGAAAGAATTATTAATCTTTCCCAAGCCAAATTATTCATTTGGACTTTGGATATATGTATATTAATTAGGCAAATGGGGATTATTTAAAAAAGGCTGACAAAACAATGGGGATGGAATAACTATTGAGTGATTGACCAAGCTTCTGATAAAATCCTCCAATTATGACAAGTTTAGTTTATGCCTTTCCTGGTTTGAATTGGTTGCCTTCGTTGAGAGAATTATTAATCTTACCAAAGCCAAATTATTCCTTTGGACTTTGGTATATGTATATTAATTGAGCAAATGGGAGATTATTCAAAGTAGACTGCCAGAATGATGAGGATGGAATAGCTGTTGAGTGGTTGAACAAGCTTCTAATAAAACTTCCCATTTATCACAAGTTTAGTTGATATCTTCCCTAGTTTGAATTAGTTGCCTTCATCATCGAGAGAATTATTAATCTTTCCCAAGCCAAATTATTCCTTTGGACTTTGGGTATATATATTAATTGGGCAAATTGGAGATTATTCAAAGTAAGCTGATAGAACAATGGGGATGGAATAGCTATTGAGTGGTTGAACAAGCTTCTGATAAAATCTCCCATTTATCACAAGTGTAGTTGATGGTCTTTCCTAATTTGATTTGGTTGCTTTCATCATTGAGAGAATTACTAATCTTTCCCAAACCAAATTGTTCCTTTGGACTTTGGATATATGTATATTAATCGGGCAAATTGGAGATTATTCAAAGTAGACTAACAAAACAATGGAGATGGAATAGTTGTTAAGTGGTTGAACAAGCTTCTGATAAAATCTCCCATTTATCACAAGTTTAGTTTATGTCTTTCCTATTTTGAATTGGTTGCCTTCACCATCGAGAGAATTATTAATCTTCCCTAAGCCAAATTATTCCTTTGGACTTTGGGTGTCGGTATATTAATCGAGCAAATGAGAGATTATTCAAAGCAAGCTCATTGAATAATGGAGATGGAATAACTGTTGAGTGGTTGAATAAGCTTTTAATAAAATCCCCCATTTATCACAAGTTTAGTTGATGCTTTTCCTAGTTTGAATTAATTGCTTTCATCACTGAGCAAATTATTAATCTTTCCCAAACTAAGTTATTCCTTTGCACTTTTGGTATATGTATATTAATCAGGCAAATGGGAGATTATTCAAAGCAAACTAACTAAACAATGGGGATAAAATAACTGTTGAATAGTCAAATAAGCTTCTAATAGAATCCCCCATTTATCACAAGTTTAGTTGATGCCTTTCTTGGTTTGAATTGGTTGCCTTCATCGATAGGATTATCAATTTTTCCCAAGCCAAATTATTCCTTTGGACTTTGGGTATATGTATATTAATTAGGCAAGTGGAAGATCATTCAAAGCAGCCTAAGGGGACAATTGGAATGGAATAACTGTTGAGTGATCGAACAGGCTTTTGATAAATTTTGATTTTTTTATGGGCTGGCGCCATATTTTAAATAGACATACAAGATGGAGGCATCGCATGGATCTAGAACCATTTTTATTTTATTATTTTTAAATGTTGGTGTTGATCTAGACTTTTCTATAATCGCGAAAGCACATCCCAATATCTCTTTAACTAGATATAAGAACACATATATAATCAAGTAAAGAGGCTTGTTCACCTGATATGGATCATGGTTCTTGATGGTGGAATAGCGACGTTCCAAACTCAAGAACTTCTCCTCTATTACCCTCTATATCACTGGCTCGATGAAACTGCCCCTCACCTTTAGCGTTTTGATAAACGTTTCTTATGTGAGGATAATTGAATGTCAAGGTTAGAGAAGAGACTTGAATACTATTTATAGAACTTTCAGCAAGCCTTCTCATTACGAATCGTGCTCAACTCGGCCCACACTAGTTAGCTCTATATTAAACTAATTAAGAAACTTTTTATCTCATCTTATCAAACCAATCATGTAAAACAATAAATTACAATATCAATTAATATAGCTTATATCAGGAAAACTCTTACATTTTCGCAAATGCGTGTGTGTGTGTGTGTAAAAATCTATACGAAAAAAGTTTACACCAATCAAATTCTCCAATAGAACTGACTAAAAAAAATTTCAGTTTTTTTAAAAGTGCATCTGTAATCCATCATAAACATATCCTCCGACTAAAAGAAAACATAAGACATAAATTTGCAATGTTTGTTGAATCACAATATAAGTTATGCACTATTTGAGCACATTATATAATATGAACCGATGAGAAACGGTGGAATCTGAAGAGAATGCAGTTGAGTACGACTCAGCGACGCTAAAACGCCGTAATCACAGAACAGCGCCATGGCTGAACAAGTTTAATCTCTCTGGGTCTGTGTTTTATGCAACTTTTCAAGTTTAAATTGCAAAGATGCATCTCTTCCGAATCAACCCATTCCTTCATTAGCCAAGTCTGTACATAGATCCAAAAGAATATAGAAAAAATGTCAGAGAAAATTCCCCTTGTCACTCTTCTTCTCTACTCTAATATTACATTTTTTCATAGGTTGTTCTTTGGGTTGAAGTTCAGAGTTGAGGAACATGTTGAACTGAATCATCGTACTCTCGCGTGGCATTGTGCCTCAGAGGTAGTATTGTCGCCGAAGCCATTTGTGCCGCACTGGAGGAATAACTACTTTGAATATATCTTCTTGGAAGTGCATTTTCTCGGTCAAATTCTTCTATAGTTTCCTGTTTCAATTTTGTTCCAACTTGAATTTGTGACCTTTATTCCACGGCAAGTTTAACATGGTTATTGTCTCAAATGGATTACGTCTTGGTGAAGGCGATGGAGCACGAAGATGGGCTACCAATTGATCATTGCTCAGGTTGGCAATGCTCTAAGCAGGGCATATACGAGATGAATCTTCCACGAGGTGGATGGAAAAATGACTAAAATTGCCGATTCAATAATCCGCAATGCGATGGACAACTCTCTTTTCGACATCGTCCACATGCACTCGATGGCTCATGATGTTTGGAAAGGCATCCGACAAAGTTACGTAAATGAGAATGCCGGTAGCATCTTTCTCTGTTAACAAGCACCTCGATTATAAAATGATGATTCTATGCCTGTCACCGATCAAGTCAATGAATTGAATGATGGATATTGCCACTGAGCGTTCAGATGCGGGTGATCCATTCTCCGAGACTTTCCACGTTTCTAATGCCAAAAACTTTTAATGCACTAAAAAAATGGTGTCTTTTGAGTTTGGATCAATTGCTTCCACACATTCAAATTGAAAGTGAGTAGGGCTAAGCATTGGTCCAAGGTCAACTCTGGATCAACCTTGGACCTTGACCTTGGACCAGCTCAATCCTACTAATGCTAGTCCGGTTCCTAAGGGATTGGGTTGGTCCTTGATCCCTAGACCCCTAGACCCCGCAGCATGCAAATTAGTCCTCGTCCAAGGAGTTTAGTATATTTTATATTATATATAATATACTTTTGTCTACTCTAAATCCTATCACTTCCTCCTCTATTATTTTCTTAGTTTAGTTTGTCGCATGAATTAGAAAGTAGAAAAAATCCAGCTCTAATTCAACCAAAATAAAATAAATAATAAATAATAAAAACCCTCCACTTACCTCGGCTTCACTCACCTAGCCACTCACCTCATGTATTAGTTTTTATGGTTTTTTGCTTTTGGCAATGTAAAATTTCTATTGTTTACTTATCTTATATTTACGTTTGATATGTAATAGTGTTCGTAATTTGGTTACTCAATATTGCATTGTTGATGAATATATTATTTGCAACAGTACATTTGTCTTTTCAAGGAATACAAAAAATGAAACAAAAAAATAATCGTTTAGTCCTAGGTTAACCTTGAAACCGGACTGAACCCATAGGATTGGTCCGATCCTCAATCCCAAGCTCAACAGAGTCAGTTCTCGATCCCAAAAATTAGGGACCAACACTGTACGGGTTGATCATTGAGTTAAGTGTTGGATCAGCCTAACTCGAACCATGCTCACCCCTAAAAATGAGGCTAGAAATTGTGATGTATGTCAAAACCAACCAAAAAATGGACAAGTTCTTAGCCCTTTCAGAAGTTATCTAAGGGCAAGAAAGCCTCTTTCGATGAAAACAGGAACGAGATGAGTAGGAATTCTTCAACAAGGAAAAGAGAGGTCCTTACGGGTTGTGTGGCTCCCTTTCGCACGTTTTCACAAAGGACGAGAAGAAGAGTGAAGCCTATCTGGTGGAGGGTGACGTCGTGGTGGTGGCGATGCTCAACGAGGTTCTCGTGGCGAACGACGATGAACGTTGGTGGATTGACTCCGGCGGAACTTGCCATGTCGCTCCCCCACAAGAACCTTTTTGTAGACCTCTTACTCTTAGGCAAGATGCAAAAGAATGGGAGGACTATTACCACCATTCTCGCGAGTTGCTAGAGGTTGAGGGAGGCTGCTCCGGCGATGAGAATCGACATTTTGATGATTTATGTAAATTAATACGAAACCAGGTGAAGCTCTGCTGCGAATCTACAGCTGTATACATGGGTTGTAACTTTCTTGGTTTCATAGGAAATTAACTTGATCTATCCTCTCCGGCCGTCTCCCTTTAGCAGTCTTGACAGAGCAGATCAATCGCACCCCCTCAGCTGATAGGGTTCTATGATCTCTTAGGTTGATGATGCACCATCCTAAAAATATTATGTCCTAGTGAATCTATACAAAATGCCATACCTCAGAAACATTTTCGAAAGTTTTGAACAAATGATTGAGATTCTTTCTTTTGTGCTATGACACTCACCGATCTTTGGAGATTTGTAGAAGTGCCTAAGGATGACGATTCTCTTTTTAACTCCTTTAACACATGCCAAGTACGTATACTGGACTAATTCTAAACTACCGATAATGACAAGATTCATTAAAGTCTTGTATAGGTCGCACCAAATCCAACGGTCTAAGGACACGGAGTTAAAAGGCTGTGTGTCCGGACCTTGGATTCACTCGACACACCTGTAGAAGAGCTGCTAGGGAATTGATGACGTGTCACTCGGCCATTGGTCAAAGTAATAGGTAAGAGGGGAAAAAGGTTTATGATGCTCTGCCGTACCAGTTTACCACATACAGTGGGCTCCATAAGCAGGGGTGTCTCGCAAATCGAGCATGAGGCCCACTGAGAAGGCACGTGGGTCTGTGGGCCGACCGCATGCCCCCGAATCGTGGCCCACTAGCGCAACTCCTTCTGGTGGGTCCATTTTATTAAATGGAGTCTGACCGAGAGTGGGCCATACCCAGCTGGGCCCAGAAGTTGTCCATGTTGAACACCCAATTGTTGGGGCCAGGCCGTCAGTTTGTGCGAGAGGGAGAAGAAATGCTTGGTCCATAGACCATGCAGATCAAATTCCTCCGGAGCGTTCATAGTTCGGCCTACATAATCAATGACTTAGATGATATCAATCTACATGATATGTAGGCCATGCGATAACTTTTTGAGCAGGAGATGGCCAAAGAGACGATAGATGTTTATAAATCATGTTGGGGAGACCAAACCCATTTGGGCCGTTGATAACGCAATCCTCCTGGTGAGCCCTGCAAAATCAATTGTTCAAATGATATCGATCCACACGACCTATACATTGTGTGATAACTTCTAGTGCAAGATGTGGTAAGAGCATGAGAGATATTTACCTTGTCTCAGAGCATTATTTATGTTAGTAAGTCATGTGATCCGTTGGCATCGGTCACCAAATGGCAAGGGTGGTGTAGGTATGCTATATCCCAAAGAGAACGAAGGAACTCAATAGGCTTGACATGAGATTATGGGTGGGGGTTACAACCTGAGAATGCATGACATGTTGCTCTAGTAGCACGTAATAGCATGAGGGCAAGAACTCTATTGATGATTTATTGCATGGTACCAACTTAAACTGACATTTGCTTGTAGGATTTAAGAGGATTTCGACAGTTGCAAATCGAGTTCTGTGGTACTAGCAAAGGAACAATTATCAATGTAGATATCTAGACATTCCCAACACGTAATTTATTTTGAACCCACTCAAGTTAATATTGCCAAATTAGTAGGTGTAAATTCCCCCTCGAATGCGATGTGGAACTCATCCATTTCAAATAAAATTAAGTGAGAGAAGAAAGAATATACTCAATTGATTCGGTAGTGGCCTACAAAGGCTCTACAAAATTGGGTCCACCACGTGAAAAGTCAACATCATTGTAAGCGAAGGTTATTTTATTAGAGAAGAAAATAGACTTCTCATCAATGAGTAATTTCATGATTACTAAGGTCTACATGAGAATATTTCTATTCCTAAGAATTTATGTTTTTTTGTTCCCCGGAACAAAAAAAGAACAGAAACCCATTTAGTAACGCCAAGTTATTTTTCTATTTCTTGGAATAGAAAAGTTGGGCTAATGTAAAACGAGAAACAAAAAAAAATTATTTCTTGTCCCGGGAATAATTTCTAGAAATAAGCAAAATTTCTTTTTTATTTTTATTTTATTTCTCTGTTGCTGCGGCCACCTCCAATTGCCCAGAGCCACCGCCGCCCGCCGCCGCCACTGCCGACGATCCGTGAGCAAGAATAAAAAACGAATAAATATAAAAAAGAATCGTTGCATTACCAAACACATTTCTATTCTTTTTCTATTCCAAGAGTAAAAATTTTGTATAGTTACCAAACGGGTTCTTTTACTCAGAAATTGTTTCCCGGAATAAAAATAGAAAAGAACTATCTCTGGAAAAAAAAAAAAAAAAAGTCTTCCCCAGTCAAGAAATGTTGTCATGCGCACCCTAAATAGACCATATTTTCTTACAACTCTATAGGTGGAATTTTCATCTGACCACACATCTGATTAGTAAGTTATAAAGTATATACATTACTCAGTATGATTAAGATGTGGGTAATGCCCTCAGATTATAACTTACCAATTGAAAGTATAGTTGGAGAAAAAATCGGCCTTGCAAAATTGATTTATAGAATGGCGTCTCATCTTGTGCATTGGTCCTTGAAGAAGGGGCTTGAACGACGGATAAAGATGTGATCGCACAACTTTGCAAATCTAACTTTGCTAACTACTCTTTGAGATTAATAATTCCAAAGGCGTCCCTTTCGTGTTTGACAAACTTAGAGACGACAACATGGCGACCAAGTTGTTGCTATTTTGCGTATGCTGCTCGACCTTGTGCGGACAAAATGGCAACGTCCCACCACATCAAACCTTATAAGAAGGAGAGATATCACATGAATTTTCCATTTTTCTTTTGTTCTTTTCCAGATCATGCAAATTTCAGATCAAATTGTCCCACATGCAGCATCGTTTTCCATGGGGACCTATTTAGGTTTAGAATGCATCTGTGTTGAAAATCGGAATACCGTAGGTTAGTCTTGAATATGTCTTGAATTCTGTTTCAAATATTCCACCCAAATTAAAATTTATGGTGATCCAACTTGAGTAAAAAAAAAAATGGATATTTAGTGTCGGCAGTAGTGAAGGGTTTGGGCCTAGTGCAACACTAGTCCTCGGCAAGAGTGCAAGGGCGCAGCCCCTGCTACATGAAGTAGTATAAATATTATTTTTCTCGAATTATTGAATTTTAAAAAAAGACAAAAGGAATTTTAAGTTATTTTGATCCATTTTTTGTAATTCTTGAATTTTCATAGGATTTTGCTTTTCCTCTCCCCGTAATTATTCCTGCGAAAGTTTTCCACGTAAATTTGTGTGTGGTTTTTTTCACTATTCTTAGTTTTAATTTCGTCATAGCTTTCACATTCATCGAAACAATTAAGTCATTTGGAATTTTCATGGTTCTAAACAGCCAAATTTCTGAAGTTAATTCTCCTTTGCTGTATTTACTTCCTCAAGGGCATTACCTCAAACTTTATCAAGATCAATCACATTCATAATCTGTAGACCACTCATGCCACCGAGAAGGTGCCTTTGCCGCCTCCAAACTAAGCGCTGATACCACGCTGTCATCCCCTCCTCCATATTGAGATTATTACATGCTAAGATTCATTTCTTTTTTCCTTTTGCATACATTTTGGAATTCAAATTAATGCACACAAGGATAAATCAGATTGTGAAATTTTATGGGATCACTGCCAAGTGTGCTGAAAACTTAAGCTGATATATGTAAGCGTGGTTTAATAGCTAAATATTCTAATATCCCCCTCATGCATGAACTAGTCTTTTGCCTAAGTCAAAAGAAGCGGGAGTATGATCTAAAAACATTTGAACTCATAACCTACTATTATGATATTATATGATATTTTGTGGGATTATTAGTAATTGTTCTAAAAATTTAAACTGGTAAATGAATGAATAATTTAATATTTAAATATTCTACCCACTCTCCCTTGCAATGTGAGCTTATAAAATGGGTTGAAATAAAATTTACAAAAGCAAAGTTAAGATGCGAATCGTTTATGAAAGAGGAACTCTTTCATTTTTGGCCCATTCTCACGTAAGGCGGAGAATTAATGAAAGAAATCTCTTATGAAATTTGAAAGAATTCCCTGATTAAAGAGGTGATTTTATTCCCAGATTAAAGAGGTGTACAACAGAGGAAGCCGAAAAGTTTTTTTTCTTCCTCTTCTCTTTCTTTTCCCATTGTCTTTTTAAATCTTCAGCCATGGGAGAGGGTTTTAGCTAGCCTCACCCTCCCCTTTCTCTTTTGTTGATTTTGTTTGGGTGTTCTTATTTTTTTCTTGTCTTTTCTTCACTCTCGATTTAGATTCAGGAGCTCTCTCTCCCAATCTAGCTCTCAATATGAGAGTTTAAATTCTCTCGATCTAGTTCTAGATTTGGATGCTATCCTCTCTTGATCTTGATCTAGGAACTTAATAAATACGCTTTTGAGGATTCGATGCCCCTCTATTATGTTCGTGTGTAGGTTTTCTGCTTCCAGCCTCAATGATGATCACATGAGTTTTGGCATTTCATTAAATTACGAAGATTTTCTCATCAACATATTAGATCGGTGTTTATTTAACCTATTCTGGTTGTATCCGTTCGATAATGGCGTAGAGAAAGCTGAACCTAAGCGCACACCATCATTTGGCAACGTCGTAATTATTGGAGAAGGAATCTCTTATGTGTGCTCATCACCGAAAAAAAAAAAACGTGAGATCCAATGATCGGCCACCAATTTGCTTTGACAAATTTGTTCTTGTGAAACGAGTTTGTGCTAAACTTTGCCGATGCTCTAACGATCTTCCTTATTTTCTGGACTTGACTTTATTTTTCAGTATTCATGCTCTGTTTCGATTGGCTTTATCATGAAAGTTAGGTACATCTGTATCATTTTGAATAATTAATAAAATTCTTTTTTGACCAAAAAAAACGAAGAGATGTATAATAATAATAGAGCTCGGTGTCCGGTTACGGCAACGGCAACAATTATCATCATGCGGTGGTCATCGTAAGTTGGGAATTGTAAGGTGGTAGCCCTTTTCCTCGGACGAGGAATTTCATCGAAGAGCGAGAGAGAAAGGGAGAGAGGCCTCAACCACACTTCTCGATTGTCGCCGAGGACTGCAACCGCCTCACAAGGCGGTTGCCTAGGGCGGAGCTTTCCACCTCGCGGTGGTCACCGATGATACCAATCGCTATATTCGTTGTCTTAAAAACATTTTGAGAGAGCCTCGGACGACTGCCTCGTGGTGGTTACAATCCTCAACGACTATCGAGAGAGAGAGAGACCGTTAGGCCATGCTTGGTGATGGTTGACGAGGATTGTGACCACTGACCACCACAAGTTTTTCGCCATTTCCAGCTACCTCCATGACATTGTCGATCGTTGCCGGGCCATTAGGCCAAGCATAGCCATGGTCGACGGGGATTGCAACCACCACGAGGGTTCCAGCATTTCTGGTCCCCATAGCCTCCAACAAAACAGATGGTAATTGCTTTTTGCTTTTTGTTTTTCGTGTTTTAGAACTTTCAAATTTATTGTAAGATTTGCTAAATTTCTTTTTTAATTTTGCTAAAAAATTTATACGAAATATTTTCCTCAATTTGCTAAATCATTAGGTTGATTTGTTCCTAAGATGGATAAGGAAACTATCTAGTTGGAATCACTTCTCGTCTATAAAATGAGGAACTGAATCTATTCCCAATGAAACCAAGCACGGCGGCTATTGAAACTGGTTACTTTTTCTTTCGCTTCAATTTATTTTTGTGGATCAAGCATATTTTATTTAGTACTTGTAATCTAAATATTGCCCATAAAACAAATAAACATAAGACCAAATAAGAAAGTGAGAAGAAAGTTTTTAAGAGACTCGACTTAGAGTTTGATTCAAAACAAGCCTTGAAAGACTGGTTTTACACAAGAACCGGCCTTAGTAGGCTTGTTCTTGGTAGACCAACGTTTCTAGATTTCAACCAATTGGTCCTTATATGAACCAGCCAGAAATCAATTGGATTATGCTGGTTCAATTTGATTCCCAAGTTGAACAACTTGATTGTGCACCCCTAACGACAATGAAGTAGAACCATTAGGCCATTTGCCATGTAAAATCCTCTTATGGCGCATGTGTCCATCTAGTGGGCATAACTTGACACATGATTGGTAGATGACATAGAAAATACGAGCTCCAAATGCACCATGTATATGCAAACCCACTCCATTTGACAGTTGGGATGCAATGCATTCGGTACATGCAAGCCCATTTCATCACAACCATCAAATCATATAAGGAATTCATAATCATTTGAAGCTGAGATGGAGCAGACGCAATTCTCCAAAAGTGAATGTAATATTCTCTGGAAAACAATTATGTAATAGCACCGTTCTCTTTAAAATAGGGACGACTGCTTTGGTCGGTACTGGGGCAAGAAATCTGATTTATTTGTCCACGGCTTAGCTTTATACGTATGGGAAACATATATGGCAAAGTATATTGCATAAAGTGTAGTTTACCTCAGAAAAATAAGAAAAGAACGGTGCCGTTAATCTTAAAAAGTGACGGATCGATTTTAGCCACAAAAGTTATTCCTCAAAATCAGATGACCTTTTTATCCGGTTGCAAAGAAAACAGGGGCCCGTGCGGCTACGGCTTTCAAGGAAACGCGTGTTAACACAGAAGAAATGATCAGAGATCAAAAAGAAGAAAGGAAAAAAATGCTAAACAACCTTAAATGAAGAGCAATCGGTTATATATCAATGTAATTTTGATAGTTTTTTCTTTCTAAAAAGGGCTTGAATTGGGTTGTGACCTACCCAAAAAAAAAAAAAAAAAAAAAAAAAACCAACCAAAAAAAAAAAAATCCGCTATAACATGAATAATTTGTCAATTGAAAAATAATCAATTGTAATGAGTATTTTATGGGAAATTTATTTTTCCGTTGTCCAGATTGTGATTACCGAGTTTGTCAAATTTGGACTTTTGCAATTTAGTGGACGATATTTTCGACTCAAGTTGAATATATTTTTATGTGGGAGACTAATGGTAATCCCCATAGAAGGTACTCACATTCATCTCCGTTCCCATCCTTTTATTCATTAAAAAAAAAAAATCAAATGAGTATCTTTTCTAAGGCACATGTAATTTCTCTAGTACAATAAGCATATATTATGGGGTTCAAATTTAATTTAACATTCTATCCCATTTTCGTGCCATTTATATAAGGTCTAAATAAAATAAAAAGCAAAAGAGATGGGAAATCAAAGATTGGCTTGTATTTTAATTTGCCATGCCAAAGAGAGATAATGAAGATGAACTTATGTGAATCACAAGGCCGTCACTCTATGCACAAGTAAGGAATAATTGTTGACCGTAAAAAGGGTCGCTTGGAACCTTATGACCTACTTGTCGGGTTCCTATAATATTGCCTTCTAGTTTCAGATTCAATCCAAGAAACAAGATCAAGAAAATTGTGAAATAATAGTAATAACGACAATTAAATTTCTAGATAAAATTTTTCTATTTATAGTTTCTACTTATAACTTAGATAATCCATATTTTCACGTTCTCACCCTTTCATCTCTAAAAGAAATTAAATGGGTTTCTTTTCCGAGAAACGTGTTATTTCTTTAATGCGATAAGCATATCTTATTAGGTTAAAATTAATTTACAATTTGTGTCAATTATGTAAGTTCAAGAAATAAGGGGTAAAAAAAAGATAGGAATTCAAAAATTAGCTTGTATTTCAATCCGTCATAATAGATAAATACTGACACGTATATTGATCTAATTATTCCATAAACTCTTGAAATTCGAACAGCATTTTCTTATTTCACGAAAAACTGAAAAAAATAATTTCTTTGACTTTTGATAAACGTATGCGATCAGCCCCTAATTCAAATCAACACATAAGTTAACTCATGCAATTTAAATTTTAATATGAACTGCATCATGCATGGTTTCTTATCTAGCTTCCATTATTGAATTAATTAAGGTAAGCAGGTTTTATAGAATATGCATATTCATGCTGAAGGAATTTGTGGTCAACAGGTCCCCGTTCTTATAAGCAAAAGCTCCCTCCTCTCCTTTTTCATCTTCCACTTTTCCGTTTTCTTTTCTTCACCACTTTCTCAGCTCCAGACATGGAAACGACCCGGAAGCACCAGATGGACGAGCGCGAGGAAGACGACGTCCACGACGGCGCGACGACCCTCGAATTGAGAATCGACGGTGGAGGCCATTTCGCTGCCGATGATCAGCCCCAAGAACACGACTCACCCGCTGCCGCCGTCCCCTCGACTCTTACGCTCAAGGAAGAGCTCGGGAAAGAAGAAACCCCTCAGCAACTGCCCGCGATGCCGGCGGCGGCGGCGGCGGCGTTGCCCTCGAAGCGGTCGACCAAGGACCGCCACACGAAGGTGGAGGGCCGGGGACGGAGGGTCCGGATGCCGGCCGCCTGCGCCGCCCGGATCTTCCAGCTGACCCGGGAGCTTGGCCACAGGTCCGACGGCGAGACCATCCGGTGGCTGCTCGAGCGCGCCGAGCCCGCCATCATCGCCGCCACAGGCACCGGCACCGTCCCCGCCATCGCCATGTCCGTCGACGGCGCTTTCAAGATTCCCACCTCCGCCGCGGCCGCCGAAGACCCGGAACCCGGAGACCCGCCCGGGAAGAAGAAGCCAAAGCGATCCGGGAACGGCGACTACGTCGACGTCGGCGAGCACATGACCTCGCCGAGCTCAACGATCCTCGCACCATCAACGCAAAATCATCAGCAAAACCACCCCCACCACTACCACCACCACCTATTCCCTCAAGGTTTAGTCCCCATGTGGGCCATACCCTCGAACGCCGTCGCTTCCGGAGCCTATTTCGTGATCCCACACGTGGCCTCCGTCCCAGCGCCGGCGGCGAGCCCGATATCGTCGTTCGCGGCCGCCCTCCAGCAGTACGAGGCGACCGCGGCCACGAAGCGCGCCGAAGCCCAAGGGAGCGATTCGGCATCCCTGGAGATGTGCGGCGCCAACATGAGGTCGGACGCCTCGGGGCCGAAACCGGCAAGGGCGGCGTCGGTGATGGCGCCGAGCTCGGTGGCGACGGCGAGCGCGCCTCACGTGCTCCGGGATTTCTCTCTGGAGATCCGCGACGGACGAGAGCTCAAGGAGTCGGACCGCAGCAGCGACGACGCGCGGGCGAGATGACGGAGAGAAGGTCGGGGTAGTTGGGGGGCGGCGCCGCCGTTGACGACCTCGCCGGAGCATCGGGGGAGCGACCGCATTGACCGGGTGCGACGTCGGAAGGGGCGCTCGCCCGCGCTCTTTCTCATTGGGCTTCGGGAAAGGAGCACGTGGTCACGTGAAGGGCGCTACGAAAGGGGTTCGCACGTGTAAGTTCTGTGTGGGGCCCCCCCTACATCCTAGTGGGTCAACTTTGATATTTACTTTCATGGCGGGCCGCGATACTCGCGCGAAATTGGTCAATGAAAGTTTAAATTCCACAATTTTTTTTCTTGCGATCGATGCATATTTTCTCGTGAATTGCCTACGTGGCGGATATGCGAGTGGTTTTCCGAATGCCACGTCATTGCCATCGGATTCGATGTTAGCATTTTATTTCCCCGAATAGAAAATAAGATATAGTGAGACGACAATTGAAAATCTCGTTGATTTGGTGATTATATTAAAATTTATATCAACTTATATTATAAATCTGGCTAAAGTTTAGTGGCCACTAACCGACCTTATCCAACAATATCACCTTCGATGATGATGGGGTAGATTGACCCCATAACGTTACAATAGAATATAGATAGTTCCGCATGACACATCTCCATTGTACACATCAAATAAAGTAATAGCTAAGTTATTTTCCGAGTCAAAATTATTATGAATTTTGCGATTAAAATATTTCAAACATAAAAGTACAACAAAGAAGGTTGTGATCAGGTTTCTCGAGCGAATAAGTTGCAGAATAAGTTGCACGTTATTACCGAGTATATGTATGCAATTGAAATTGACTATATTATAAGCTCTTAAAATAATTGAATTAATATATTTGGATACTTTCCAATTATTTCTTTTCGGGGTTAGATTGAATTGGAAAAAAAAAAAAGGAATTAGGGCAGCATGTATTTCATAAGAATAAAACTAATTTTCAATTATTACAATCTTTTTCTGAAAAGTGGTGGGGGGCCACCTAGAAAAAATCTGGCGCTCATGTCATGTGATGGCGGGCGGGGGCCCCAAGAGGACGTCGCAGGTGGGGCCCCCAGGAGGGCCCGCCTTGCACCGTTCACGAGGCCAGCGGCGTGGTCCCCTTCCCGCCCCCCCCGCGTGGGGCCCGCTTCTTGGGGGTTGGCGTTGATGGTCCGACCCGGATTACCAAAATTATATTATTAAAGAAAATTCATATAAAAATAAGTTTTATGACGATGCTTAGCTTAACCAAATTATATATATAAATATCTCAAAGTAAATGCATGATAAATCAATCACCTCGATTTAGCGAACGCGAGGAGTTTCATTTTGAAAAAAAAAAAATTCACACATTAAATATTATAAAAGTAATAAATTTAGCAAACCTAAAACGAGAATCGGGCTTAAGAGGCGGCTGTTATTAAATATGCTTGATTTATTGATTAGTTTTGCTTTGGGGGTTCACGGTAGCAATGCTTATTTGATAAATTATATAAGGACTGTAAATGAATTTTAGGTCTTTTTAATAATTAACATGCATTGGATTCGGGAATCGGGTTTTCGGGCTATAATGCCTTAGAATTCATAGGTTTTTGAGCAATTGATTCTAAATTCGCCGTAACCAAAATCGAAAACTCATTCGCGTCCCATTAGGGTATAAGAGGGTCGGGAACGCAATCATAGCCATCTCATTACGTCCTTTTAAATTTTTCTCTCCACCATTTTCTTCTCGAAATGACTCTTCTACTTATTAAAGAGGAACACTATAGTCCCTCTGTTAATTCGGTCGAGACACTTAGTTGGACGTCGAGATACAAAGTGTCGGATGAAGATTCACACATTTCTTGTATGGCATCCAAGTATGTGATACATAATTGATACATACTTTAAAGTGGTAGTCATTTTTTTAGTGTATAATAAGTAGATGAATTCTATATTTGTCACCTATTCCAATCAAGATGGTGGAGAACTAAACTCTTGTATTTATTCAAGCGAACTTTCCATAAATGAATTGTTAATCATTAGTACATGAACAAATGAATGTACATGCAGTCTCCATGTCCATAATTTCCTTTCCTTTCGTTTTTCAGTCCATCCCGAGTCGATCCGCTTCGCCATCGAACCGGATGCCGTTAATCACGATCGGACTCCTCACGACGCGATGCGAGCCTTTCCACCCGAGCGAACCGGACACGACCTGGTTGTCCAGCGTCGGCTCCGCCTCCACGATGACCTTGAAGCTTCTCTTCTGCATCGCACGTGTGAAGGACAGGCTCATGGGCTTGACGGCGATCTTCACGCCCTTTGGAGCTCTGACCGTGGCGTTGTACACGGACCGAGCGGGACCGACGTTCGTGACCGTCCTTACAAAGACTCCGACCGTCGGTTGTCGGGCGTTTCTTAGCGTGAGCTGCATGGTGGGGTAGTTGAGCGAATCGTATCCGACTCCGGGAACCAACGAGGAGCAGTTCACAGGCCGGTCCGGGCCGACCAGGACCCGCAATGAGGACCCGGGATAGCCCTCCCTGCAGAGGAACTGAATATAGGACATCTCGCCCATGTCGTACACTAAGCCCGGGTTGAGAGCTCGGGTTGGGTTGAGCTGGCCGGCGCCGTATGCAAACTCGCCGTCAGGGTTCGTCCTCCGGCTCATCGGTTTCGCTTATCGATGAGGGAAATCGAGACAGTTAGCAAGCGTGAGCCATGACGGAATAAAGTAGCAGACAGACAGAAAAACCTATAATCTTCAACATTTAAGCTCATTGTACTTTGCTTTATACGTTGTAATCGGCATAATCCTCCATTTGATTTATTCATTTCCAAGATGATTGTTTTAAATTCAACTATATGCAGGTCATCATCTAAGCCAGCGCTCGTCGAAACAAATAATTTCGCTGATCTGTGTATCGAATAAAACGTCGAGTAAGATGCAAATCCGTCGCATATACCTGTGGTCATGATGGCAGATTTGATGGCAGCAGGGGTCCAGGACGGGTGGAAAGACTTGACATAAGCGGCTACGCCGGCGACATGAGGGCACGCCATGGATGTCCCGGACATGAGGTTGAACTTCGAGTACTGGGTGTCGCCTGCCAGCCCGGTCAGCGACCTCATTGGCGTGTACGACGCCAATATGTCGATCCCCGGTGCTGCAATATCAGGCTGGGTTTCCACAGCTCATGTCAATTGCATTCAGAAGTCAAGTCACATCAAGCTTCACTGGATCCGAATTCGGCATTCATTGCTATTCTTTTCCAGGGAAATAAAAAGGAAGAAGTTCAAAGGTTGAACAGATCGGACCTTGAGAATGTGCTGAGATCCCGGATTTGGACCCCGAGAAGAGAACGACCCGACGAACGGCGCCGGTATTTTCGCTTCCTCTGTTCTGTGTATTACTGCCGATGGAGATCTGAACACCAGACCACAAGCCATATGAATGTGACAAGCTAATCTTAGACAGATTTAGGTATGATTTATTAGAAAGTGCGAATCCAATGTGATCGCATGATCCGAAGCTTATACGATGTCAATGTTAGTGTGCGTATTCTTAATCAGATGATTCGCTTGAAAGCTACAGTACGATTACGGCATCGTCGTGATCATACAACTACGGCGGTGATCAGAAATTTGCTAAAGACTTCACCTAGAGCACTTTGTAAATCTGTTTGAGGACTTGCCTGGTAGAGTGAATGTACTTGTCGATCGCCTCGCCGAGAGTACTATTCACCATGGTTGACGGGGCCATGAATATCTGGGCAGTGTCGAGGAACTGCGGGCTCTCGATGATGGCGCCGATCCCTCCGCTCCCTTTGACCACGGAGTCGGCGCCCCGCATCCAAAATTTGCAGTACACCAGCTTCCCCTTCACCTTGACCCGATCCAGCGAGTTGTCCGTGCAGTGACTCGCGCTCCAGTCGCTCGAGTTCGCCCCCGCGTCCGCCCCCGCGTCCGCCCCACTCACCAGCGGGTAGAGCTTCTCCTTCGGATCGAACATGTTCACTCCCACTCCCTGCAGTACGCCCGGAATAAGAGTTTGTAAATAATAAGAGTTTGTTTTTTGTCAGAAATAAGAAAAGTTGATTATTTGAACAAAAATCAAATAAACTCAAATAACCTTACCAAAAAAAAAAAAAAATCAAATAAACTCAAATAGAAGCTGACAAGCAAAATAGTTTAGTAACCTGAATGATGAAAAGTTTTTATCGCTCCATTTTATTGAGTAAACTCCCTATATATTTTGAATGAACTAATAAATGTATTTGAGTGTGCAAACAACATATTCTCTACGTACAAGAGTTCATATGCAAATGATGTAATGATAGGACGTTATTACTATTGGAGAGCTTCTTTATTTTGCAAAAAGATAACAAGATATCGAGTGGAAAGTGTTAAGAGTTAGAAAGACTTTTGGATTTTGATTAATAAGCGAGAGGACCTGTGATCATCAATGTGTTTAGACGGATTAAATAGAAAGAGAATGACTTTGATAATATCGAGTATATTAATATGCTTGGAACGATCTAAGTATAGAAGGTGAATAGATTTGGATTGGATGAAATCGTCAAGTCTGAATAGATTACGTGATAGAAAAAATTCACACTATAGATGTGCACGTGAGGGCAAGAAACTATCTCTAATTTGATTTGACCCAAATGCAAATTGGGGTTTGGAGCGAACTTCAGGCCTCGGATTGATAGAGAGGGTTTCATAGAAATCAAAATTGGGTTTGCTAATTTTGGCAAAGCAGGGGTGGTGTCAAGCAGAAAGTATGGATAGTTTTATATATTTCAAGTGAAATCCATGAATTAGCTGCATTAAGACAGTTTTGAGCTATGGAATTTAATCCCTATTTGAATTCTACAATGTGCGGAGAAAGTTTCCAACATTATATTTTCGTGTCAAAGTCGGAGTTGAACGTGACCGAGGAAATTATAATGCTCCGAAAGTTGTTTATACTTCGTGTAAATATTCATTGAGAAAAATCTTGTAAAATCTGAGTGTCTTTTCTAGGAGAGTGATAGTGTACTTTACTCATTGTGAAAGAGTGCTTTGAGCATAAAGTGAATTGTGTGTAGAGTAAGTTACGGTCCCCTTGGACCTGAGCAGGTCGTTAAACTACTCACGGAAGGTAAAGGCGGGAGAACCACCTAGGGATGGGTGACCCTGTACTTGCCTTCCCCAGCCTCTCAGTCAACTGGTAAAACATTGATTGGGTATTTGGGAGGCTCATGGTGGTGAGTGTAAACACCACATCTGGAGCAATCCAGGCTACGACTGGGCTAGCATAGGGTAACCAATCCCTGTCCCTTGCCCGGCGTGAATGAGTGGGGTTGAAATACCCTCTGCTGGCTGAACATGCCTTACGACATTGTTCCTTAACCAACATGTTCAGTCAGTACCCCGGTTAAGGAACAGTGCCGTAATCCGAGTGTCTTTTCTAGGAGAGTGATAGTGTACTTTACTCATTGTGAAAGAGTGCTTTGAGCATAAAGTGAATTGTGTGCAGAGTAAGTTATGGTCCCTCGTATGGAGACAACTTCTTCTGTAGTGTTGTTAAAGGCATTGCCTTATTATTAGGTTGTTAGAGTTGGAAGAGTAGAATAGGTCGAGTGAAAAGGTTGGACCATTTGTATAACTTATTTTGTCTGCAGACACCCCTCCATCATCTACTCGATGTTTGCTACATGAAAAATGTCAAATCCTACAACAACCGGTTCACCCCCTTGCCTCCCAGGGTCATTAAGTTCACTTCATAATTGCGGTTGCCAATTTCTAAAGTTGGTAAATAATGCTAATAAAAGTGGTATCTCACTGTGAAGTTGAAGAAAAAAGAAATAATTATTGGCAAAGCAACTCAAATGACCAAATGATAACTTAATCAATGAATAGTGGGTAACTCACACAAATAAAGGTTGCAAATTTCATCTAATCGTTGATAAATTTCAGTTATTGATAACAGAAGTAAATGAAAGTTGGTAAATAAAAAAAAAAATGTATTTTTGTCAGAAATAAGATAAGTTGGTAAATTTACAAAACAACAAAGAAATATTGGCAGCTAATTTAAATAAAAGCTGTTTACTTATTTGGAGATAAATTGGTAAATCCCTGTAATTGAGAGAGGCAGTTTTCAAAAAGAGAGTTGGGAAACTTAAAAATTTAGTAAGTAAGGCAAATAAAAATATAACTCGATTGTTAACTCGGTGACATTTTAAAAAATTAACAAAGAGATGTGGCTAAGCATATCAAATTGGAGTTTGTAACTAGAACTAATTAGCGTTAGTCAGAGAAAAATTAGTAATTACTCTTGGGGAGTTTAGAAAATTGGTAAGTAGGACAAATAAAAGTGATAATTCATTAAGGAAAATTTGGCAAATTTAAGAACATTCAAATAAAAGTTGTTAAACAACTCAAATAGGAATTGGTAACTGAATCAGAATAAAGTTGGTAAGGCATTCAAAGAGGACCGATAGATTATATAAAAGTTGATGCAAGATATTAGTAATTTTCAAAATGTTAAAAAGTGTCGATAAGCTATCAATAATGACTTTAGTTTCTTTTACCTAATTTATTTTTCGAAACTTACAATTTTATTTTTTTTTGGCAGAAATCTACTGATATGGTCAGTGAAACTATTGATTATAAAGCTAAAGCACTCCAATGACCTAGAGATTGGCATGATTAACCTCCAAAGACGTTTAGTGAGGCCCGAGTATGTCCATGGTAGGAGCCATTCCCATGACTATAAAAACAAAAAACAATTAAAATTAGGGACTATTTACGAAATAAAAATGAAATCTTGATACTTACCCAAAGGGTCCTTCCATCCCCTAGCTGGACTTTGCTCTGGAACTGCCTGTCGATGCCACTGGCCGCCACCGTAACGAGCCACGGCGCGTGGTTTGCGACGCTGGCCAAGTTTGGCCCGTCGTTCCCGGCGGAAGTCACGGTCAGGATCCCTCTCCTCATGGCATGGAACGCGCCGACCGCTATGCTGTCCGTGGTGTAGTTGGGCATCGTGCCGCCTATGGAGATGGAGATGACGTCGACGCCCTCGTGAATAGCCGCGTCGAACGCCGCAAGCAAGTCCATGTCCGAGCAGCCGTCGTCAACCCAGCACACCTTGTACATGGCCACCCGAGCCCACGGCACTGCGCCCCGCGCAGCCCCGCCGGCAAGGCCGAAGAGGTTCGCGTTAGGCACGACGTTGCCAGCCAGGGTGGACGAGGTGTGGGTCCCGTGGCCTTGCACGTCGACCGGAGATAGGATGTCGCTCGGGTTGTGCGTGCCGTCGAGCTTGAAGTACTTGGCTCCTATAAGTTTGCTGATAGAAAAAAAGAACTAAATTAAACAAACACTGCCACCGAAATAAGAAACTACATATTTGCATTGGTATGGATAAATGTCAAAAAAATAAAAATTTCATAATTTTTTTTTTTGGGTAAGAAGCATAGAGAAAATTAATTACTTGTTGCATCCTGAAAAATTAGCATAGTGACCACAACTTCCTTTCCATTTGGGCGGTGGAGGACCAAACCCTTTATCAGCAAAGCTCTCAGATTGAGGCGTGATCCCTGCAATGTCCCGACGTAATTTTTTTATAAATTGAACGATGGAGCAAATTCGAAATATGAACTCAATTTGACAAATTTACAACCTGTGTCGAACAGGGCCACGACGATGTCGCTCTCCATCTTCGGGTTCCTTCTCGCCGTCTGAGGAAACCCGATGAAGTCCCACGATTTGGTCGTGTGGAGCTCGTGGTATCGGTTGGGGAAGACAGAGACCACCTCTTCTAGGCCTGTCAAGCATGCATACATGATAAATATTTTTTTGTCCCTGAAATTAATGGAGTCCTAATACTAAGCACCATTTGAAAAGTTGAGGTACTCAATTGAATGAAAGGCGAAAATTTAAGTACTTGATTGAAAAATGAGACAAAATCAGATTCTTGCGATGTCATTACCACTATAGTTTACAATGCGATTATGCAAACTGTTTCTACGAGTAGTAGGAGGCTTACTTGATAACTCTCCAGCCTCATCTTGGGATAGCTTGGCAGCGAACGCGTTGAAGCTTTTGGTGTAGCTGTAGACCAACGACTCTTTTGCCTCATTGTCACTGTGCAAAAAGAGTACGTGGAGTCAGTATTAGAGGGTGTACAAAAAGTAACTCGTTATTTTTTTCTCCTTAATCTCATGTATTATAGGAGCTGGTAAAGTTCTTTATGCAATCAATTGATGACTATAGTCCATAACCAGTCCAAATCCGGGGTTGTTCATAGAACCATTAGCTTCATTTATCAAATTAGAACAATAAATAGTTCTCTTGGAGTGTTGTATTGGTTGTGAGAGAGAGAGAGAGAGAGAGACCTTCCCTTGAGAGATGAAAGGAGTTGCAGGTGTGACTGAGCTGCAAGATCTTCATTTTCGTGACTATCTCCCAAGTAAACGATGTAAAACTCCTGCACGCATGTATTGATCACCTATCTTTGGATTGCAAGTAAAAATCAACGACAAAAGACAAATGGAAAAACCATAAGAAAGGGCAAGCACACCTTATTTTTGTTGCCATCAGCCGCAGCTGCAGAGCCTCCCAAAATTTGAAGAGAAACGAAAGAGCAGAGAAGAAACCAGACACCAGCCTTTCCTCTTGACATCTCTCTTTCTCTTTCTCTCATGCAGGGACTCTTTCTCTGCACTTATAGATCACAACCCAAATAGGAGGAACCACGTTCCAGGATGATGTTCACGTTCTTTTTCGGTGACGATTACGTACGCTTGTTTAGCCTTAAAGGAAAGGTCATACTAAAGCAAAACCGGTTGCGGTTTCGCTAATGGTCACTGTCGTTTGCGACTGAGATTGCTTCTCTTGGAGAAACTTGTGATTACGAACGTTGCTGTTAGTCGCTTGCTTCTCTCCCTACTGCTCTGACGTCATTGCTTTGTTTGTGAGGGATAAAACTATTGAAGTAACAAATCAAAAGGGAAAAAAAATCAGAAGGTTTGCAGTGCAAAATCTTCTATAAATCAGTATGGATATAACAAATCAAGAAGAGTATCAATGAGTTAATCATTTGGAGATCGTGCAAAATTTTCTACATATCACTATGAAGATAACAAAGCAAGTAGAGTATCTTCGTGCGCTCTATGGTCTCAAACAAGCTCCAAGGGCATGATTCAACAAGTTCAGCAATTTTCTTTTCAAGTATGGATTTTTCTGTAAACTGCTGATCCATCATTATTTGTTTATCGTCATCATGATCATATTATTATTTTATTTCTCTATGTGGATGATATAATCCTCATTGGTGATTCTCCGAAATTACTTAGCCATCTTTTGCAGCCCTTAGTCAAGCATTTTCCATGAAAGATCTTCGCTATTTCTTGGGCATTGAAGTCAATAGCTCCACTGATGGAATCTTTCTCTCACAACATGAATATGCATTAGATCTTTTGAGTCCAGCATCAATGGCGCAATGTAAGCCAATTGCTACTCCAATAGCTACCCAGCAATCACCCCTCAAAAATGGTGGTAAGCCTTACAATGATCCATCCCATTTTCGAAGCATTGTGGGTGCTTTTCAATACCTTACCCCACTCATCCAGATCTCTCACTTGCAATCAACATAGTTGGCCAACATATGCATGCCCCAATTGTTGCTCACTTTTAGATAGTAAAAAATCAGAATGTTTGCAGTGCAAAATCTTTTACAAATCAATATGAAGATAACAAAATAAACAAGAGTATCAACGAGTTGATCATTTGGAGATCCTGCAGAATTTTCTACAAATCACTATAAAGATAACAAATCGAGTAGAGTATTAATGAGTTAATCTTTTGGAGATCTTTTATGATTTGTCTTTTATTCAATTTCCTTGTAAATAAATCTGTTATCTTTTATCTTTTAACTTTCACCTGTTAATGTCTCTATATATATTGTACAATATATCAACGAAATGCAACGCTGCTTCATCGACTCAATTTTTCAGTTTTTTCAAAAACTTCAGTCAATGACCATGATTAGCTTAGCTGGTCGGAGTCAGATATGCTTCGTCGGAGAAAGAGTACGTTGTGCATCGGAGATATATCACGCAGACATAGACAGAGAAGTATTTTCCTCATCGCTTCTCCCGATCCGCATCGTCTATGATAGAAATGTCGTCCACGTTCGTCCAAATCGGTTTTCATGAAATGTGGTGTGTTAGGCGCGTAGTGCTAGCATCATCATCCATTAATGAGCTCAGAGGAAGGTACATAAATTTGATCACTTCACTTCATGTTCCTTCTATTGCTGTAAAAGCCCCATGATGAAGGCATCAACCGGGACCCGAGGAGCTTCAAGTTCATTTTCATTTTCTCTTATTCACTTCAGATTATTTGAGGAAGTTGCTTTGAAACAAAGACACCATGTTTGAAGGGAAGAAACAAAGAGCCCCTTTTTGATCAATCGCTTCCCTTTGCCTTAGATTTCAATTCAAGCAAACGAATTTTGAAAGCAGGATAGACCGTATCATTGTTTAAGTGCTGCTAACCAGGGTTAAATTTGATGCAAATCACTTTGCTTTTACTTTGCTTCCTCTTATCTTATCTCAAGAAACCCTTCCTTACAAGGAAGGTGCATGTCATGACGACATGACGCTCTATACTGTCATATAATCTTCATGTCAGTTATTCATGTTTTCATGAGTACAAAGTTTTTTTCCCTTTAAAATGAGTGAAAACCACTCAATTCGTATCGGGTTCTTTCGAAATGTTGTGGATTATTATCCCCAGTCTCAAAAGATTCGAGTCAATATAACAACTATTACCTTACGACTCTTGGTGAAAAAAGTCATTTCACGTAAGATTTTTTCTCAGGAATTCGTAATACAGATATATATATATATATATATATATATATATATATATATAAATGTGTGAACGACTTTGTTATGTAACTGTGTGATTGATGTAAACGTGAGGCAATGTAACTTAGATTTACGAGGCTAATACTTCCTTTTTAGCCATGATTTTGCATAGAAGCATTTCGGCCGTAGAAAAATAGTTATTGTTGTACAGCCCGGCATGATAGACGGTGGGGTGAAACAGGCCCATGGATGAAGATGGGTTCAACTAATCCGATTTTTAATCCTATCCAGAGAGTCCACATGCCTGTGCAAATTACACCTCAGCAAGGTCTAAGGAAACCACAATTTGCATGATTTATTGCTGACCAGGGGAATTGTAAATTGAGTCCTAAATTTGAACATTTGTATCAATTTACCACCTACACTTTTGCGGCCCGTGTCAGTTTACTGCCGGTGAATGATATGCATGGTTAATTGAAGATTTATGCTATTGGTAAAGAAATATTTTCCTGTCAATTTCTACCTTCTTTTTCAGGTCACGTTCTTAATGAACAGATTTTGGAAAGAAAAAGAATAAGCGTAAGAATTTGAGGCAAATTACTGTATATTTTGGAAGTGTAGGGGACAAAGTGAAACAGAAATCAATTGCGAAACTAATTGAAATGGAGAACAAACTTTGGGGCTAAAGTTTGGGGCCTATTTGATTTGAATTTTTAAGAATGAAAAGTTACTGATTCACATTAGCACCAAAAATGAAAAGATCGTCTTAGCCTTAAGATGTGCCAAAAAAAATTTATTTGACTTTAATGATCTTAAATGTCCTCACATATATAATGTATAAGTAGAAGTCATTCCAAACTCACCGTGTTTCTTGTTACAGCATAAATAATTTAATAATTTTGGAATTTGCAAAGATTGCACTTCACAGCTCTTTTGTTATGGATGTGCAATTGCTACCCACGCCTATAAATTCTTAAACACATAAAGAGAGTTCTGTTCCGTAATAGAAATGTAAAGGGCTAAATGACATAATAATATCCCAAATCCTTTACCATCGTATTAAGGTGAAAAATTGACCCCAAAAAAAAAAAAAAATAGAGGTGAAATATTCCGTTACAATTCCAAAACAATATATTGCAATTCATAGTTTTTGTAAATTTTCTCTCATTTGCAATATCATAACAATAACTTTCAAAAATTGTCTTGCTGAGGGACTTGCCAATCTTTGATTAGAGAAGCATTTGGACACTATGTTCTGCTCATTGTTAGGATATGATTTATATTCCCCATTGACAGGAAGACATAGGAATCCCGCTTCGCGATGAGTGAGGGTCTGGAGGATATCCTAACGAAGGTCGTGGGGACAACGCCCCCAAATTATTAGAGGGTTTTTATAATTTGAGCCCATAATTTATTAGTAATTTGGGTTTGAATCTATAAACAACTATTGGGTATATATAATCTATTTGTGTTGTAATCAAATGATGTAATAGAAAAATGCAATGTGCTAATTACAGTGGAATCATCTATTAATTGTAACCCTAATTTATGGGTGAACCAAGAAAGAAGCTTGAGTCTCCGAATTATTTCTCTGGCTTTAACTCTTTAATTTCTTGCGATTCTACTCTAAATCCTAATGCTCATAGCCTCCTACAGAGTTATTTCATACTTTGTTTGGTGATATAATGAGGACATTTGATTTTAGGAAATAATTTGTATTTCATTTCCTTCTGTATACCAAAAGAAACAAAATGCTTCCGCTGCAATTGTTTCAACAGTCTATTTCTTATGATCGTGCTCCCATTTCAAACAGTCACAGCCTCTTATGGAGTTATTTCATACTTTGTTTGGCAGGGACGGTTGGTTTAGGAAATAATTTGTATTTCATTGCCTTCTGTATAACAAAAAAAAAAAAAAAAAAAAAACAAAATGCTTTCGCTGTAATCTCTTGTCCTGTCCATGTTTCATGTGTAAAATAAAAAAGGTTTTCGTTGCATGGAAACATCATGTTTACATACGATGGGTACGTGCCCAAGATTCTCATTCAAAAGAGAGAAATAAAGTTAAATACGTAGATGCACATACATCAGGAAAACGACGTTTGGAAAGGAAAAGTAGACATTTATTCTCGCCGTCCTATAGCCGACCTTCAATTTTCTTTTTCTTTTCTTCCATGTTTAATAATTGAGATGTTACTGTTTGAATAGTAAGGACTTTGCGTAATTCTTTTCATAATTAGAGTACTTGGAAATGATCTTACACACTTTTTTTCAGTCAAATTATTGACAAAACAAAAAATTGAAAATGAGTAACGTCATGCAAGAAAAGCTATGTAATTTATGTGAATGTTAATGATTTGAATCAGGATCTTTAGCATCCATATTCTTGTATTATAAGATAAATGAGCAAAATGATCTTATTATAGAAGACTTTAATCATTAGAAATTGATGACCGTGAGTATGGAGAACTTACATTTAAGCAAGAAGTAATGAAAGTAAGTTGTTGTACTAGTATTCCTTCATGTAATCGATTTTGTATTCATTCATTTGTGTAGATGATTTAAATGATCATCTTTTAGAAAATGTTTTTCAAATCCCGAGTTTCATCCCGAGTTTCATATAACAAATATACCCTAAGCTTATTTAGGACCATCATAAAACTAAAAGAGATTTACGAGGTTTCGTAATAACAACATCAACATCGATATGACACTTACTATTTATAGGAACTATACTCAAATAATTTCCCTTCGTGGAATTTTCCTACAAAAGATTAAGGTTGGAAGAGGTGGGTCTTTTCTCAGAAAAGAAAGGGAGGGGAAAATGTTGGAATTTAAGTGGAATTTAAGGTTCACCAAATCCAAGATAATCTTTTTTCTTTTTTGCCCTACAAAAATGTCCTATGAGCGACCCACCCCATTAAGGGAAGATCCTCTCGTCACATGATCACTCCGATTCCTGCTGCATCTCTTTCTCTGGACCACTTTTGCAACTTGGACCTCATTTACCAAGTGGTCCAAAGTTTGGTATTCCTCATTTGTCATCCCGCCCCCTTATTTAAACCGAAAGCACTTTAAAAAAAAAAAAAAAATTAAGTACGCATCCCACCTCCCCCGAAAACCCCCTTCCAATAAACCCTCTTTTCGATAATTTATGCAAAGCGATAGATCAGGTACCGATTTACAACGAATATCTCGTCTCGTTTCGCATGTCGATACGTCAGAGTCAAGCGACCAGTCACAGAAAAGGAACGTTCGATTTACGAATCTTGCCCTTTATCGACATCTCCTTTTCCTTTTTCCCGTCAAACCCGTGATTTGCGATAACTTAATTTACCACCCTAAAGCTTAAAAAAAAAAATCCAAAATTTCTTTTCCAAAGAAATAACAAAAGGAGAAATACACAAACAAGCCGGGGGGGAGGAATGGAAATGCTGATGGCAGCAGAACAAGTTTCTTGGGAGTGACGTGGGGCCAGGAGATGCATATAATTTAATTTTTCTGGAGATAAAGCCTGCAAATTCCGAGATTTAACGTGGGTCGTAGGATCTGAACCCGATGAACAGATGTCAAGGGAGCAGGCGCACGCGCTGTGGTCCCCGGTTGTACCGGAACGTGGCCCCTTCGCTTCTCCAACCGCCTCGGGGGACCAAAACCTTAGCCAATGTACATAAACGGCATGGACTTCACAAGCTTGCCGACAGGTGTCGCGACAAAAGCCTTGTCGAAAGCGGAGCTTAAAGGAATATAATATTAAAGAAAGGATGGCCCTCTTCTTTATTGGGAAAGGTTTTTACGTCTCGTTCGAAGAGTATTTACCCATGATTTTTGAAATTGCCCTATTTTAGAAAAAAAAAATAATTGTTTAAATGCTTGCAAAAATAAAATCGACATATCCATAAAACTATATTTTCGATCCTTTTCTGATTAATTTTTATAAGCAATATGGGTATTCTTTTCATGGTATTTCTTTTTAAGTCATTGGTTTGAGAATATGTCAGTTCTCGTCAAAGTGGGAATTACCATGATGTGGACACAGCTGGTTTGTTAAAAATGCAGGATATCCCTCATTAGTCGATTAAAAGGTGTTGGGAATATAATTTTTATCAAAATCCATACCGATGGCTTTCATCCAAAGCACTTATTCCATGGAAATTCAATTTAAGAATATTCTAAACAAGGCATTGATTTTTGTTTTTCGACCTTTTTGTTTTGCTCTTCTCACGTGATTAGCTATATCTATACTTTTGCTCCCAGATAAGTGAAAGTAATATAACGATTTCATTTTAGTAAAAAGAGCCACGAAACACCTTTGGGGCAATTATAGAATAAAATATTATAACTTTCAATGACTTTTCTTGCTGTATAAGTATTCATACTTTCACTTTTTTGGTAAGAAATTTTAATAAATGCCCAAATAATATTAGGTAAGGTAACCTCTAATAACCCATCAAACATATAGCCCAATGGTAGAAGCGTCGCATAGTTTTACAATGTAAGAAGTCTAGCCATCTTGTGATGGGACCTATGATCATCAATGTCTTCACTATAGTGACCTTCACATTTCCAATAGACTTTATTAATAGCCATAGCTCTAATCAAAATTTTCTCTAATAACAAGTGCAATACACTTTTATGGTAGCACTGCATTAATTGCCCTTTCCATCACTTTTACTTACATTAAAACACAACCTAGTTTTGAATTTGAATGGACTTGTTTCTAAGAACGTTGCCAAAAAAAAAAAAAAAAAACCTTTCAAAATAGATTGGGGAGAGAGCCTACAGGTGTGCACTGAAAGGGGGATTTTATGTCATAGCTCGAAAGCGAAAAAAAGTTTCATCGAATGCTCCTTGTCTTGAATGTGCTTTGCCAAAAAAAGAGTCCACTCCTTTTGGGAAAAAGAAAAGCATTTCTTGAGAATCCTCACCTCAGTATGTACTGGCCACACCGCTCTATGGATAGTACAAAAGAATGCGAAAATTCCTAATTTAATAAATATAGGCAGGTGAGATTGCATTTAATTTCTGCTAATCATATTTATGTCAATGGTTCATGTAATTATCTCAACAATTAAAATAAACAAAAAGACATGAGCTAAAATTAGTGCATGGATGAAGTCGAGCGTACTTTCATTAAGGAATTCGCGCTTCTAATTTGCAGAAAAACATTTGTCCATGACCATTTAATCAAATTCATCGAGGATTTAACATCGTGAATCCTATGCTCATGAAATATCATCACATCATTGTTAAAGAGAAACAAGTATAGTTTCTGAGTCAATAATTTTCTAGATCCAGAGAAATGTGGATGAAGCGACCACATGGAAATGACATGGCATTTAAAATTGGTGTCTATCGAGTCAACATCTGTCGAAAAATACTAGTTGAGTTCCAATTCAAGCATGTCGATAACGTGAAAATTGAAAATTTGGTTATGAAAATAAAAGTTTCAGTGAACTAATTAAAGATCCACTAAATTCAATGGCCATGGATGAAATTATCAGAAGAATGAAAAAAGAAGCACTGTATGTCACGTCAATAGATAGCATGATGTATAGCTTAGCTATCGATAACAAGTTGAAATATTTACTAGTCGTCTCGACTAAGCTTATTCTAATGATTCTCGCACATGTGGATCTAGGGCTCTAACTAGTCCGCCAATTCCAAAGTCCTAATTCCAAAATGTATATATGCGATATCACTCTAATTATAACCATTTATCCATCTTGATGTGACTACATACAACAAGAAAGGTTGACCAGAAGAGATGGCATTCTCACGAGATAAACTGGGCAAGCCTCCCTTAGATACGTTCTCCTTCTAAATTGTCTCAAGTAACCATTAAAATATTTTACAAGTCGCCTGTAAATTTCCAATCATGTAAGCTTCACATGTACAAATTTTAAATAAATTCCAACTATGACATAACCCTGCAAGATGTGCGCTTGAGCATAATATGGCTCTGATACCACTCTTAATTGCTTTGATGAAATTTTTTGTGAATAAATCTAAAAAAGAAATTACTTAAGACGTGAGAAAATAGTGGTATAATTTGATTGATATTCTTTCTAAAAGGTCTTCGTCAAGGCATCGATAGACGATAATGCATACTTCTAATTGTAGAAACATAACTCCAAACTTCTTGTGACGGTAACCGGTCATGACTAATGTGAACACCAACTTGATCTTTTGTTTATGCATTTGATATTTCTTTTTTTGGCAACGAGCATGATCATTATCCTTTTCAAAAAAAAGTCAAATCAAAAGAAGTCATTCTCGTCCACCCAAACAATTTCATTGGTTGCAAAGTCTACGATTGAACCTCATTAATTAGAGTAATGACACGGTCAGTCGATTCAACCAACTAACTTTTTTTTTTCCCTAAATGGGATAGTTTCCTGAAATTACAGAAGGTGAAAATTGCATAAATGTACTGCAAAATCAAGAAGAGAGGGTAGAAAAAGAAAGTAAAGAATGATGGGTGGATGCATTTTTGGTGGGAAGTGCTCTCTTTGGAATTTTGGAGTAATCTCAATTTCTTAGTTTTACTTCTCCAAATTGGAAAATATGACGAACAATACTACAAAAATTCTAAATTATGTCCATCGTGATGCCAATATCATAAATATTCGCTACTTCATCAAAACCTCTGAATTATATCGATTTGACAAAGATAAGGCAAATTTTGTCCACCGTGGCATCCTAATCTTTTTTCATATCATTAATACCTAAAAAGGTTTTGGGGGTGCTGGTAACTGGTAGATAATAAATGTGGGGTATTGATTTTTTTTTTTTCTTTTGGGTCAAAAGGGTATTATTGATTTCGCAAGTGGGATATTTTTAAGGTTTTTCCGGCATTGAATCGGGAATATAATGAAAACTTAAAAAGGGGGAGAAGGAGAAGGAGGAGGAGAAAAGGGCAGTTTGGCAGGCCGAGGGGGGTAGGCCCCGCCGTGTGTTTTCGAATCCTGATTTGCTCGCCCACGTACGGAAATGTACGGACGATGTGGACATGTTTCAAATATTGTACTGTTTCTTGCCATTTCCATCTCGCCCCCATTGGCCACCTTTTTAATCTCTCTCTCTCTCTCTTCCACATTAGAAATTGGAAAAGCAAGCCAGCGCCCCCCTCCCCCTCTCACTAGACTCTCTCTCTCTGGACTTTCTCTCTCTTCATTATCAGGGGAGACTTTTCCTTTATGTATGAAGGATGCTTTTGGGGTTTTGCATCGTGAGTTTTTACCAAAACAAGCAAAAAGGCGAGGTGGGGAGTCCTCATTTACAAACCCTTTTGCAATGCCAACCAAAACATAATTTGATTTCTTCTTTTAGTGAGAGAGAGAGGGGGAGAGAGAGAGAGGAGAGGGGCAATATGAAAATGGAAAGGTGGGTGCGTGACACTGTGTGTGCTTCCCCATTTGGTGACTGTCAATGAACTGAGAGAATCCATCAATCGCCCACCTAACAACCCCCCCTCCAAAAAGAAACTTTTTTTTTCCCCCATAAATTAGCTCCCTCTTTTATCCTTAATTATCCTCTGGGGGGGCTCCTGCATCGTTTCTTTGGGTGATACTGATCACACAATCCTCAGGACTTTCCCCCATACTTTTCCTTCTTCTTCCTCCCCTCTTCTTTCTTTCGCTTTCCCATTTCCGGCCTCTTTCCGTGCCCTCCATGTTCGTCCGAAAACATTCTTGGTTTTTGCCTCTTTGGTGAAAACGAGTCTGGGGTCGATTCTTTCTCGACTTTTATCCGCTTCCGGGTTACCCTTTTGTCTTGTCCTTCTTTCGAGAAGCATTTCAGCTGGAGAGAAAAGCTTCTTCTTGAATCGAATCGAATCAAAGCCCATACCTCGAGCTCACCTGGGTCTGTTGCTCGCTTCTTGAACCCTTCTTTGTCCCTCGATCTCTGTCGGGAAATCCTTGATTCGCTTCATCAAATATCAGGTAAATAGTTTCCCTCCAAGTTTCTTGGCCAATTTGCTGTTAGCAAGAGCTCACTCTTTTTGATCTTCGAAGATTTCGGATTTCACCCTGTTCTTTCCGCGAACCAGCGCTCAAATTTGAGCATTTCAGTTCGCATGGCGTTCTGTGTGTCTGGTCTTTTGGCCCCTCTCAAATTTGGTCTCTCTCCCTTCTTTCTTCACTCCAGGATCACTCAGTTTCCCACAGCCGCCCGTGTAGATTTTTCAGTCGGTCAATTTTGGCCCCTTTTCACAGATACCCTTTTTTTCGTTACTCACGTTCTTGCCATTCCTCTCTGAGAAATCACTTCCATTAGGGAAATGAGAACGAGAAGCTGTTTTTTGGTTCATGTCCTTATTGGTGCCCTCATCATTTTTTGCCTTGCCTAATTGATGCGTTTGTGCGTCGTTTCTTTTGTGAATTAGTTAGGGCGATTGTTGTGTAAAGATGGTGAGAGGGAAGACCCTGATGAGGCGCATAGAGAATGCGACGAGCCGGCAAGTGACCTTCTCGAAGAGGCGGAATGGGCTGCTCAAGAAGGCCTTTGAGCTCTCCGTGCTTTGCGACGCCGAGGTCGCGCTAATCATCTTCTCCCCGCGAGGGAAGCTGTATGAGTTCGCAAGTTCCAGGCATGGAAAAACTCTCACCCTTCTTTTTTCTCTTAATAATAGTCTAAATAATTATTACGTATTCATGTAGTATTTGCTCATATTGCTTTTGCCTTCTTCGCCTATCATCACCACCTAATTTAAGTATGGTTAGCATTTAGTAGCGCGTGTTCCTCCAATTGCATAATGTGTGTGATGATTCTCTTTCTGCTTGCTTAGGGTTACCATGCTCTCTCTCTCTCTCTCTCTCTCTCTCTCTCTCCCCTCCCTCCCTCCCTCCCTCCCTCCCTCCCTCTCATATTAAGTCTATGATGTCCTTTTGGGAAAGGAAAGACATAAAGATATGTTTATCCAGCTTATTGGGGAAGACAATCCACAAAACAAGCCTGAGAACGCAGTTTCCTGTGTCTGTTTAGCTCATCTTCTTGGTGTGAATTTCACTACCTTGAGTTTTGGTCGTCATCATCGAACATTATTGAACTGGAAGTGTTATTGACCAACCAATTAACCATATGAAGATGTTTCAGAAATTAAAAGAGCGTTCCCAAGCAAACTTACCAACATAGAGTCATTCCTCTTATCAGCACATTGACAATAGTACACGCTTTTGTGTCCTCTTTGTTGGTAAAATTGAAACGGAAGCGTCTTGTACATTATCTATTTATAGCGGAACAGAGAAATCGTACCAAGTCGTGTACTACGATGGGCATTAGTTTATGGGAAAAAATGGGTTGATACAGTTCTCGTGGCCAAGTGCTTTATGTCTTGGGTGGGGTGAGTTGGGAGTACCTACTTGTATTCTTACGATCTTTGCAGTGAATAACATGTCAAATTTATTAAAAAGGACACATATTTAAAAGGGTTACAAGTGTATCCAAGTAAAAAACAAGACGCAAAATCCAAATCCACTCAAACTGACCCAACTTTAGCAGACTACTAGGTTTACCATAACGAGGGCAATACATGCAAAGTACTTATTGATAAAATCCATTTCCACTCATACTGACCCAACTTTAGCAGACTGCTAGGGTTAGCATCACGGGTGCAATACATGCAAAGCACTCATTGATTCCTGACAACCTAAAGCGAGATTGGACCGTTTGTATCATGGCTTTTCAACTCCTTTTTTCTAGGTGGGTATTATCGAAAAGCCTTGTGTGGCTGTAACTTAAATCAATGGTCTTTATCAGTACTATAAAGTTCTATATTTTCCTAAAATTCTTTGAGGAGATTAAGATTGGTAGCCACCACCAAAGCACCAGTGGTTTCATCACTCGACTGATGCCTTTAATGATTTCTCTCTTTTCTTAATTATATACTAATTAATCCTTTTTTTTCCTTATAATGCCATACTCCTTTGTCGTTTGCACAAAACACCGAAAGAACTTAACAGCCATAACTCTCTTTTTGCTCGTTACTCCTTCATTTCTCGCTTCTTCGTTGGTCATATATTATCTCTTGGCCGTAACAGTTACTCCAGAGATCATATTGCGTAAAGCGCTGGACTTTGATTGACATTGAGATGATTTCATATTTCACTTGAGTTTCACTCATGTCCTTTGACCATTCATGGCTGATCTGTTCAAAATAGTCCACTGTGATTAGCGAGACAATGTCAAGCAAATTTTGCTTTGAGTTCACTAGCATATATGGATCTCATCCATGTTCTCTTCTCTCCACTTTTATGATCTCCATATCTTTTCTCTACTTTTCTGATGATAGCTTACCATGTAATTAATAACCGGAATTGTGGAAAATGATTGATATTACGAAAATAAGAGTGACGGGTCCAGATATGATTCAGTACAAAGATGCTCCTCATGTTTGTTTGTGTTTATTACAAACATGCGATCATGTCTTATTTGGGGGATTTCAGACCGCCCTTTCCAGAATCTGTAATGATGCTTATAACAATATTTGTGTCTATAGAATTATTAGTTTTGGTTAGACACAATAATATTCCTCAGGTAATCAAGTCAAATGACCTAACGTCCGTATTTGCATCATTGACATGATGCTAAGAAAGTAAACTTTCTCTTTGGGAAAGTGTCATGTTGGCTTAGCCATCTTAACTCTTCTAATTGAGCACCTTTCTTAGTCAAAGAATTAACCTAGACTCAATAAATATTGCTATGGTTCAATATCTCGAGTTTGAGCCACAGACAACTTAATCATATGCTTTGATCCATAAGTTTAAACTATTAGATGAATCCAAGGTGGCGTCTAGTGATGAATTAGAACAAGTAGTGCCAACAAAATTGGAGAGTCGCGCTACCTTTACATGTCAGTGTAATCCTATCGAGTGGTATTTCACCGCTTGAGTGAAGGCAACTCAGGCGTTTGATGCTTTGCTTGGAGCTTCAGCCTTTTTAAACCTTAGTTTTTCCTCTAGGTAAGCATTCTTCTGGTAAGGCCCACAACGGCTAGTCGTTTCTGTATTGGGTTTGCCAAGTCGCCCTATGTTCAACTCTCAGATCCTTCATTCCTCTCCGAGCCTAGAAATTGATTTAGTATATACATATTTTATGCGTTTGATGAATGTCGCAGCAAACATGTTCCCATCTTCACTTAGCAGTTTAGGCTTTTAGTGTGGAGTCATTTAACATGGATCCACTTACGCCTTCATTTAATGACAGTTACATTGTTCTTTCAGTCAACCATTCCAAGTAGGATTCATAGCTATCATCTTCCTTGTCCTATTAGCATTCCTTAGTAGTCTTTAACTCTTTTTTCTATCTTCTTTCTTTAACTCGTTTTCTTTTCTTCTCCCTTGGGAAATATTAAGCTCTTGCGCCAACGACAATGTAGCATGTTCGTTAGATATTTGACAGTGTTTGGATGATATTCACACCAAGAAAGAAGAGCCTATCAATGTTCAGATACAGAGAAAGAAAAAGTTGAAACTTAATCCCCTCCTTCAACTTATTTCTGAAATTTGGTTGCTTTTGTTTCAAATCTTCTTATGAAGGAACACTGAAATTCATTTGTCAGTGGAGTTGAGAGAAATAGCTTTTAGCTCTTGTTCTCTCCAATTCTGAAAATTTCTCATTGTACTTGTAGTTTCTCTATGCGCCAATTTAGCCAATTTAGCCGATAATCATAGTAATTGTCCTCTCAAAATCCTCCTTTTCCCTTCCATCCTTTGCCTAGCATAGTGTAGGTCTTGCATGGACATTGAGTAAACAAGTTGTGATGACTTCCAACAGCTATGGCATAAACTTCTTTTCCAAGGTGTGATTCATATGATTTTGTATAGAGTTGTAACAATGTCTTTCTTTAAAAGGTAAGATATTGTTTTAATGGCAGTCCTTAGATGCGGAAAAAGTATATTAAGTGACTCCTACATAGCATGGTATCAATTGATTCTTGATTTTGTATTGTATCATATGATTTAAATCAACTCAAGATTTAAATTTTATGAAATTTATAGATGAATCTATCCTTCATCAATTCACCATTGAATCTATCGATTACTACACTGTTTATTACATTCATTCTTGATTATGTTAAATTTTAACGATGATATAATTCCCTGCGGTTTATAGTGTTTTGCAATGATAATTTTTTTATAAAAAGTTAAAATAACTCCAAACAGAATGTAAGTTTATAAAGTTTCCAATGCCTTTTTCGGCTTATTAGTTTAGGATGCCCTTCCCTTTGTATCTCTCTAGCTAACTACGGAATGTCCTTCCTTTGTTGGTAGGACCAAGTCAACTAACAAATATTAGGAAGTGTAGATTCCATGAGAATTTTTATGGAAACCAACTGGTGGAGGAAAATTAAAAAATGTCAGGAAGGAATTGTTAGAAATATAAGGTAGGATATCATTTGACTATGAAACCATATTAAATTGAGCATGTAATCATTTATTAATAGATTATTATATCATGTATTTCATGATTTTCTATATTATCCTTTGCAGCCTCTATCATAAATATTTATAGACACAAAAAGTTGGTTTTTGATATTGTTACAAACTAAAATTGCATTTACTTATATTTATCATGTTCATAGAAAATGTAAAAGTCATGTCTCTGCCAATTTTTTTTTTCTATTCGTATAGTTTTAGCTTGGAGTACAGGAAGACTTAGGTTCATTTTTCTTTCGAATCTTTTATGTAATTATTTATAACATGCTGGACCATTTGATATATTGAAGTAATAGGAAATTTACTTTTAGCAGTACTTCCATTTTTTTTTTTTTCTTGTAATAGCTTCATTTTCTTTTTGGTAGGGGGAGGGTGCTTAGCTATGTAAGGTAAATACACTATAATGGTATCTCCCAAGCCTTGGACCCAACTGAATCGAAGTCTTCATTTTATCAATTTGATTTGAAAGACACTAAGACTGGTAAACTCGGTTTGGTTTAACCTCGACAGTTTTTAAAACCAAATTACTAAGATAATGTTTCAATATATATATATATATATATATATATATATATATATATTATTTAATTTAATTTAATTTAATTTAATTTTTTTTGGGGGGTTTATAGAAGGAAGTCACCAACATTTTCCTTTGTTTCTAAACTACAAACAAAATTTTACTTAATATTAAGTTTAAACTACATAATCATTTTTTCTTGTCTAGGTTCGAAATATTTGTTTGACGATACAAAAGAAGAACCGATTAATTAGACTTTACCCCATATTTTGGCCATTTTATCTTTTTTCCTGACCTTATTACGGATGATTAGACCAATTTGAATGTTTGTATTGTGAATGTTTTCTTTTTAATGGTTTAGAATGAATAATGAGCTTCTTATTTGTGTATGGACATGGTATACATACATATATGTACATATATATGTGTGTGTATGTAAACCAAACTGAAAACAAGGGGAGTTATTGATTTTATTGTGGTTTTTGTTGATTTCCTTTTTTTAGGTTTTGTTTCAATTGTCCCCAAATAAATATTTTAGGTTTTGAGTTATATCAAATCTTGAAAACTTCTTGCGTTGTGCTCAAAACTCGAAAACGGTTTTAAGAACTTGACCGTTCTTGTCTTTTCTTAATTCAACTGGATTGACAATATGAATTCAGTCTTTCCCCATAGGGCTAATAATGATAATGACATTTTGATGTCACCAGAATGAAGTGCATCTTATCCTTATTTAGAAATGATGAAATACATGGTAATGACAAATGTCACATTAGAGCGAAACATACGATTCGAATAACCTTGCAACCACCCAAGAATACTTTGTTTGTTGCTTGTCCTCGTCAAATGTCATTTTTTTTTCATCTGAATCAACTGAAAATGGTTGATGCGGCAAAGAATTGAGAAAACTGTTGATCGTGTAGGAAACCCCACTTCAGATAGCTAAACTTTAGGCCGAGAAACACAGCAATTATCTATCATAGATCTGGTGTGCGCAAGAATTCGAGTAGATGATCCAAACATGAGATTGTATTTGAAAGGGGAGAATTCTAAATTTTGTTCTAGACCTTTTAATAAATCAATATAGTCCTAAACTAAATCTTGAGGGGAAATGCAATCAAGTCCTCTCGGCCAAGTCTTGCGTGAAACTGATAATGTGGCAATCCAATCATTGCTACCATCCTATGTGTCACAACCGGCAATCTAATGTGGACATTTTTAGACAAAACGACACCATTTTGTTTATTTTTAAAAAAAAATTATTGTTTTTGCTTTTTCCTTTTCTTTCGTTCTTTTCTGGTTATTGTCAGTCTTCTTGTTTTCCTTCTTTGGTGTTCATTGTCTTTGTTATAGCTCATCATCTTTGGTACTAGTCAACCCCTACTCTATCAAATCTGATCACAAGGTCGGTCTGTGATCTCGGATTCACGGTTGCGGACCTCCAAATCGGCAAAAATGGAGGTCTGCGACCTCAGATCCAAGGTTGTGGACCTCCATCAGCTGAGACTTGAAAATAGATCTGAGTTTGAGGCGATGATCTCTTTGGAGACTAATAGAGGTGAGGGGTCGTGAGGGTGTGGTGGTGCTGTTCTCCGCCACCGACGAGCTATTCCAATTGAGGAATGCCGTCAGAAAATTCAGGCGATGCTTGACCGGAAGGACTTGATCGCATTTTTACTCTAAGGTTTATGACTGCATTGGTTCAATTAAAAGGTTTATAACCGAACTTGAATCTTTACAATAAGTTTAAGACTGAATTTGCAATTCTCCCTATTTGAAACTATAGAATACAAACGTTTGCCTTGCACATCGTCTACACAAACGTCCATTTCTCAACCGTTAAGTCAATCTCTTTGGTTGATTTAAGCTCTTTATTGCCATTGATCCATGCCTTGCAATGTGAATTTGGCTAAGCAACCCACTTATAACCAAATCCTTCGCTATGTAAAAGAAAGCTTCAAATCTGACTTCATTGGGGGGGCGCCAAACTCAAGGACCTGGTGATTTATTAAGACTATAGAGAAGAGATCTGATCAGGATTTCGATATGCAGCTTTCAAATTTTCCGAAGCAAATGAGACTGACAAAGCAAATAAAAGAAGAGAAGAAATGCAACTGGCTATTATAGCGAGTTACAATATGGAGATGTTCTTAGTCAAACTTGTGAGATTAAATTAAAGATTCCCTCATGCAATGTAATTAAGTTTCCTTCTGAAAAGAAGATGTAACTTATGACTAGAAATACCTTGATGAAGCTAACTTTAGGATTACCATAGACATCGAAACCGGTCCCTTAAATATGTCTGCAGTTCCAGTATCTCCTGGTCTGGTACATGTCATGCTCAATCTGAATTCTGATGCGCGCCATAATCCCACCTGAACTGTAAGTCCAAAGCTTTTCCGTGAGAATATAAAAAGACTTGGCCATGGACGAGCTAATTTTGGTAGAATAGCGCCCATCTTGCATAATTTTGAGACTTTGCCTTACCTGTATTAACATGGTTATGACCAATGTACATACTGATCCCGTATGTATTTGCCTGATGACATCACATTAGACTCTCATCAGTACAATTATCTAAGATTTTTATCCCATTTTTATGTAGGTTCGCTTAGTGTTTGAGTTGTTTGATACTAGGAGTCTAATTAGGGTTTGTCAATTATTGGCTTCTTCCCTCTTTTACTCGGTCTGGGTCTTTTTCATCTATCATTTCTTGCATAATGGAGAGATGCACTTTTCAAAACCAAAAAATGTAGTGATTGAAGTTCAGTTTCACCCCCCAATTTGAGGAATCTATTAACTGCCGATTGAGAGATTGTTTAAATTCCATTCACTTGTCAATTTTTCCAGTAGAACTCGCTTAAGGTGAAGTTGCTGGTGTATGTACAGATTCCCAGTCCTCAATGATGAACCTACGACTTCATAATTCACCAAAGTCTCTGTGAGTGCTAGGAACAAACAAGTGTCTAACAGGATCCACCTGTTTCCAAATGATAGGAGTCATGTCCAGTGGAGAGATAATGCAAATCTACTTATTACTAATTGTCAGCTAAGAAATCTTACTATAAACATCCATACCTCGCTGTATTCGGCTCTTAAAATTAGATCATAGAATAAACGAGTGGGAAGACAAACCCTAGAATCTCAACAGGATGTAGGATGTACATCATCAAAGCCTTCCACTTACCTTCACCAATAACAAGCTGCATACAATGCAGCTTGATATTGGGCTTTATACTCGAGAAATATCTTGAAGATACTTTTTGACTTCTGTTACTTGCTTGTGAAGTGCCTACCAACCCATTCCTTATATCAGTTCTCTTAGATCAGCAACCTAACGAGTGGGAAGAAACCCTAGAATCTCAACAGTGTATAGGATGTACATCATCAAAGCCTTCCACTTACCATCACCGCATGCAGCTTGATATCGGGTTTTTATGCCTGAGAAATATCTTGAAGATACTTGTTGACTTCTGTTGCTTATGAAATGCCTACCAACCCATTCCTTATATCAGTTCTCTTAAATCAGCAACCTAATTGTTCCTTGTTCTTGTCTGTGCATAGCCAAGCTTGTTTGATATTTTACACCCTCTCTTGTTAGCTAGTATGAACTGCAAGGAGTTCCACATAGGAAATAATGTGAGTTTAAAATATATATTAAAACTTTCATCTGTAAAACTAAGAACCCCATATTTTGGTATTTGATTAAGCTAATTACCTTCATTTAAGGTAAGGGACTACCCTAAACTAATAAGAGAAGTTATCTTTAACTCTGCACTTTTAGGGATTATTGATTCTTTCCTAGTCATGTTAATTGTGACTTGGATTTTTGAGAGTCTACCTCATTTGTTAACCCTGCCCAACGAACTTTGATGTGACCAGAGGGGGGATTTTTTAAGTTAAATTACTTTTTTTCTGGAGGCTCATGGTGGAAACGGAGTGCTTGTGATTAGGTGTGAGGGGCATGAACCATTTGTGATTTCAAAAAGTTCCTAGTAGGGTTTTGTGTGTCTTCTTTGTACTCGGGGCTCTATTTTAAGAGAGTTTTCTTCTAATTTTGTTTGGATGATTCACTTGACTTCTGTTGAGTTTGTTACTTTCCGTTCATTATGCCGTTCTTGCTCAACAGTTTGTAGTGCCCTAACAATGTTTTTCTGGCACAAATTTGGAGCATGTGGGAATCTTCCATGCTGTAAGAAGTTCAGCTAACATTCTGAGTTTTAAGGACCAAACTAAAGGAGGATTTCCTCCATTGTGCAATAATATAAGTTGGAGGGTTCTATCTAAGTGTTACAGTTGAAACTTTGATGGGGCTTGGCGTAAGAAAATATTATTAGGCTTCTCCCGTCACCTGTTAGTCACCTGTTAGGTTTCCCCTGCTAGTCCTTGAATTCTGTCCAGCGTACAGCCATTCTCACTGGAAACTTGGAAACATCGGTCTCAAATCTTGCTCATCCATGTCTGTATTTAAGCTGTCGACTGAGTGACCCCGATTCGAGGTTCCTTGTCCCCTAAGTACACTCATCTCCCTCACCAACATGATTAGTTAGTGAATTTGCAAACACACAGTACTTGAGCAGCTAAGTATATTTACCAATATGGCTTTTTAACAGAACCTTATGAGGCACAATCCAACAAAAAGTACTCTTATGGAGGTCATGTACTGTCACTTTCTTGCACCGACATGGTGTGTTTAGACTGCATGAGCAATGTAGGATTAGGGTTTTACATAGAACTTAGAAGAATATGTACAACAATTAATGGAAACTATACCAAGCACCTTGCAGATAGCATGCAAAGGACCACTGCGATAGCGCCCTGAAAACCATCCCAATAATGAAGTGAAAATTAAGTACAAGAGAAATGCAATGATTCCATTAAGTAATCTAGTACAAAATATAGTTGGCCGTTTCTTAACGGTTTAAACTTGCAGGGAAGTATGTTTCTCTAATATTGCATTAGAGCATAGGTTATGGATTCCATTTTCCTGTCTTGTTGTTTCTGCTTGTTTTCCTGTTTTGTCCATAATTTTGTTAATGTGGTTCTGTCCACAATTCGACTTGCACTTGTAAGATCTACTTGCATGTGAGGGGGTTGCTAAGTAATGTACTATGGATACACGATCGATTCGTTTCCTAACGACTTAAGCCTTTTTTTAAGGAAAAAGCAGTTTGTCTAACAGGTTCCAATTTAAAATATCTTCCTTCTAATACTATCACAAACTTGAGTACGCTCCGACAATCTCCGAAAGCTTAAGCTATTGGATATATTGATGTGAAATATACTTACGCTTTAAATATAACTCCAGAAAAGTTGGAAGGATGAAAGACTCAAAGCTTGATTCCGTTACATTTTTTAGTAGTTAGTTTAGGATGCCAAATCTCTAATGGGGGCTTTTTCCAGCATCGTCTTGTGTGAGGTGACGAACACAGCAACCAAGCTTGCCCTAGGTCTCTCCCGCCAAATCAAACCACGGAAGGCTAAGGCTGCAACAAAGTCATGTTGATCATGGGGTTCCTTCGTTCATATCCACCACACCGCACATATTTGATCAATTGTTGACTCTAATATCAGTGGAACATGCACAGCAGAAGCCTCATATTTGCACTTGTAGAGAATGCTAAGAGAGAGTTCCAAACCCGAACACGAAATTTTATGAACCAATTAAGATATATATTGATTGTTACCACACACCAAATTTTGGACATGGGATTTTACAAACATTCATCAGCCACTCACCTTAACACCTTTTCTCAACTAAAAATACTATTGAAGCCTCTTCTTTGAGAATTTTAGAGAAAGCCATTAGGTGGAGGGCTATGTAGAAATTGCAAGAAGAACGTATTAGAAATTCAAGTATGATTCCAGATATTGAGTGTGCAGCTTTATTTAAGAGATTCAAATTATCAAAGAGTCACTCGCATTATGTTGTATGCTAATGTTCGCTTTAATATGCTTCAAATTCCTATTTTAGAAATACTAACATAATACAAGTAGGTTCAAGAAAAATTCATCATTAATACAATTGAATAGAATTGGACCAAATTGGGTTGGAGTCTTTTGATCGTCAATTTGTTTTGAAAGTCATTGAGACAAATAAATTTGGTTTTGTTTTGCATCGAGATTATGTAAACTGAATTACTGGATAATTTTTCATGGTTTTTTTATTGCCACAAATAATTTCACTAACTTGTTCCTCCTTTTATGATTTTCTTTAATGTTTTACACGTGCTTCGACATTTTCTTCACCATACTTCCTAAGAAATACAGCTAAATCACATAACTGTATCAATTTTTGCAAAGCTCAATTAGAGACTTGTAAAAGCAAAATATTGAAGACTAAGAATACTATGTCTGTTGTTTATCATCAAACAAAATGCCATCAAAGAATTTATCAGAATCATCAAAAGATTATTGATGCAACACCCCATCCGAACCAAGCTAGCTTGAACAATTTTTTTTTTAGCAATTATGCCCTTCAAGCATCTCCTAGCTCGCAATGATTCATCTTCCTAGCCTTTGACATGATGAGAAACATTACAGAGCTCAAGAGCTCTACTCCATATGAATAGGGAAGATTGCTTCTAGTTTCTATAAGATTTTGTGGGACTATTGCTAATTGTTTTAAAAGTTTAAGCTATTAGTTGAAGGTGTAATTTGATATTTAAATATTCTAACAGTCTTCCACGGTTAGACTAAAGTTTGGCCTAGTGCTAAGTGTAGAGATATATAATGGGAATGTAAATAACGGATTTATAAAGATTTGAATTATGTAAGATTTAATGAGATCACTACCAATTATTCTAAAATATTAAGCTATTAGATAAAAATATGGTTTGATAGTTAATATTTTAATAATTTAATTAAAGAAAGATTCCGTGTACGATTGATTAAATCTTCCACTTAGAATAACCTCACCGGTCACTTCCGCTAGGCTAGGAGTAGAGCCTTACTTGATGTTGGTAGAAAGGCTGGTTTGCATATACTGATGGAGATCAGTTTAGCTAGTATTTTGAGTATTACTACTACAGAAGAGAAAACAGAAAGAATCCACACTGAACACTCACTGAAGCTACCTTTCTTGAGTAGGAAGCTCACTAAGAATGATTAACCATGTGATAAAGCCATGGCAAGTAATTTTTGAATGGGGCTCTATTAGAGCTCGTCTGTTACAGCTACAAAAAATTGCCATGAAATGTCGTAACTTGTATTTTGGATATGCATGTTTTGAAACTGCAGCACCTATAAGCTAGGTGAGCCACCTTAAGAAATATTGTAAGCTACTGCTATTCTGGTGGTATTGCAACTATGATCTGATTTGAGCAGAATTTTGAGTAGGTATCTAAACATGAGATTGCTGGTATTTTGAAGAGATGAAATCTAACGTTTGCCTTTAGCATAATCTACAGAGTGTCTATTTCTCGCATATCAAGTCAATATCATATAATTGATTTAAACTCTTTTATGTTCGTGGCTGGAATATGAATTTGGCTAAGGCACATAGTTATAATCAAGGCATCCACTGTGTAAAAGAAAGCCATTGATCTAACTTCATTGAGGAGACAACAAATTTATCGACCTGGTGACATTCTCAGTCAAAATGACAAGATCTAGTTAGAAATTCCTGATGCAATGTAATTGAGTTTCCTTTTGGACAGCAAATGCACCTTATGACTAGAAATATATTGATGAAGCTACCTATATTATTACCGAACCTAATCATCCAAAACCTGTCCCTATGTCTGCAGTACCAGTATCTCCTGAATCAGTGCTTGTCACGCTTATTCTGAACCGTAATGCACCATTATCCCATTCGAGCTGTAAATATGGAGCTTTTGCATGAGGATAATATTCTCTGTCGATGAGCTAATTTTGGTGGCCAAAACACCCATATTCCACAATTTGGGAGTTTCCCATGCCCATATGCACATGTCCATATAGGATCTACATACTGATCCTGTAAATATGCGTCCGATCACTTCACATTAGACTCTTATCAGCAGTCATCTAAGGTTTTAACCTTGTGTATGGGTAGGTTATACAGTTATTGTAGAGTTGCTTGATACAAGAAGTCTAATTAGGGTTTGTCAATTATTGTCATCTTCCCTCTTCTCCTTGTCTTGACTCTTATTCACATCTCCTTACCTGCTATCCCATTTTGTTTGTCAATCTGATGAGGGTTTTTCTAAGCCCAACATTCCTCAATCAAGAACCAAAGTTCTGGATTTTGGTGTTACTATTTGGTTTAGATTTTACTAGAAAGAGTGTGTATGTGAGGACTTTTCAGCAAAGGAGCAACAATGGAACAAGGTAAATGGAATTTTTATTGAATAGTTCATCTAATACAAGTGGTAAGAGTGCATAAGCTTTTTCAGCTGGTCTGTACCCCTCAAGACCGAAGAAGTCTTGCTGCTCATTTTAACCAGACATACTCATGTAACAATGGTACAAACATAAGCTATGTGTAGCGAAGTTAACCTTAGACTTATTGACCTTATCCAAGCTTTACTTGTTTCCTAAGTAGAGAAAGATCTGTGTGCTTTTAGAGGTTTGCATAGTCTTGAAAATTGAAAAATGGATCACCAATTTTAACACAAAGTAATAGATTGCATACAAGGAGAGATGCGTCTTTTGAAACCAAAGTATATGGTTATTTGGTTTTGCCCCCAAGTTGAAGAATCTAGTAACTGCTCTCACAAAATCCTAAAGAACTTAAGACCTCTCCCAATATACCATCCCCTCCACATATTCAAATCTATCATTAGAAAAATACTTATTTATCATCAAACTTCCTCTTCCAGAAAGGCCTCAAAAGCATTGAATAAGCTATAAATCCTTGTTTCTTGAAGATGTGTTGTTTGTCTGAAAAATTGGAAGTGGTGATGGTGAAAATCAATGTCTAGGCTGGTATTTGAGAGATTTTTCTAACTCCATTGAATTGTCATTAGAAATTGGTTAAGATGAAGTTGCTGGTGCAAGTACAGATTGCCTCCTCGGTGATAAACCTGCAGCTTCATATAGTGCATCAAGTGTCTGTGAGTGCTAGAAACAAACAAGTACCTGACAGGATCCACATGTTTCTGAATGACGTGAACTATGCCCACTGTGAGAGATAATGCCCATTTAGTTGTTAAAAAATGTCAGCTAAAATATGTTTCCTCCAGACATGCAGACCCTTACTTATTCAGCTCCTAAAATCACATCATAAAATTAAAGAGTAGGAAGAAAAACCCTTATACCCCGACTGGGTGTAGGATTTACATAATCATATCCTTCCACTTACCCAATAGCGAGCTGTATATGCGCTTGATATTCAGTTCTATACTCGAGAAATATGAACAAATGCATCTCGAGATACTTGTAGACTTCTGTTACTTTTTTGTGATGCCTACGAACATATTCTAATGTTAATACTATTAAATCACCAACCCAGTTGTTTCTTGTTTTTGACGATGCTGAGTGCGAAGTGAAAACAAACAATATCTTTCTTTTGCAAGCACAAAATCTTACTTGTACACTTGTCTTGAATATACAAGCCCAGATTTCTTGGAGCCTATCTCTCCATTTCTATCAAATGTACTCATTCTGACATTGGTGCTCTCTGTCGCCAATACACAATCTCTCAGATGCCCTATTTTTTCCCTCTAGACTTAGGGTACAAAGCATACAAATGGTCCGTCTTAGAAATCTCCTCAACTGACTCAAATGCCCAAGAAATCTGCTGCCAAAGTGCTTTTCTATCTTGCCGAATTGCTCAACTTTCCTTTATTATTAAGTATTTATTTCTCAGTTAATTTGTCTCTATCTCATGTTACTTCTGTTGCACCTCCAGCTTACACTAATCGGAGTCATCTTGGACTTTGCTTCCTTTTTAACCTTATGCACAAATTCTCCACCTCCATGCAGATGTTCTTTCCTTTGTACTTAGTAATTAAGTAACCCACAAAACTGATCAATCTCTAACAGTCTATGCAAAGATATCTTCCGCCCTTATGTATCAAAGGACCACTCTCTTCTTCCCAGGAAACTAATATTGGATTGTTATGCTGCATATGTTAGCTAGTATGGACTGTAAGGAGTAACACATATATAGGACATAAAGAGGGTTTTAGTGTATCAAGATCTCTTGAAGGTCTACATGTTTGACACTTGGACTGCAAAAATTTCATCCATAATACTGAGAACCCTCTACTTTGGTATTTGAGCAGTTTTAATCTGATGGTGTCATTTAAGGATAGGGACTATTCAAAATAATAACAGAAATTCTCTTCAACCTGCACTTACAGGATTACAAATTTTTCTCCTAGTTTATGTTAATTGTGACTTTGATTTTTGCAAGTCTACCTTTGATTGTTAACCCTGCCCAATGGACTTTGAGGTGACCAGAATGGGGATTTTTTAAGATAAATTCCTTTTCTGGATGTCCATTTGTGATTTTGAAAGTTCCCTAGTAAGGTTTTGTATGTATCTTCTTTGTTTTCAACCGGCTGAAATTGAGGAAAAGTAGTACTTAAGGGTGTGTTTAACTGAGTTTTCTTCTGATTTTGTTTGGGTGATTCCTGTAAATTCTGTGTGGTTTCTCACTGTTTGTAGCACCATTCTTGCTCAACAGCTTGTAGTGCTTTAAGTGTGTTTTTGTGGCACAAATTTGGAGCATATTTGAATTTTTTTAATTCGGAGTTGTTACATTGCTATTAGAAGTTCAGCTAACATTTTGAGTTTTAAAGACCAAATAAGGAGGATTTCCATTGTGGAATAATATAAGTTCGAGGGGTCTATCTAAGTGTTACAGTTGAAACTTTGATGGGCGTGGTCTAAGCAGTAAGTTTTCCAGAAAAGGTTTAGGTGTTCTCAATGTACTTTAAACTAAATATACAGTGACAAAGACTTAATGACATGAATGTCTAGTGCACTCATAACTCAATGAGTGAATGGAATGACTATTGTAAAGAGAAATATTAGTAGGCTGCCTATGATCTCCTATCATGACCTATTAGGTTTCTCCTGCAATTCCTTGAATTCTGTCCAGTAGACAGCCACTCTCATCAGATCCTTAGAAACATCGGTCTTGCACCTTGCATATTTATGTCTGTAGTTAAAGTGCCGTCAACCGAGTGAACTCATATTCAAGGTTCCTTGTCTTCCAAGTGTACTTATCTCCACCAATTGATACATCATTAGCTTTAAATTAATTAAAACACTCACAGTAGTAGAGCAGCTAAGTATATTTATCAATTAGAAGGATTTTAACCATAACCTAATGAGGGACAATGCAACAAAAGTTCTCTATAGAGGTCATGTACTGTCACTTTCTTGCACTGGCAATATATGTTTAGACTACATGAGTACTGTAGGACTAGGATTGAAGAAACTAGGTCTGTTGAAGTTTGCCTCTCTTTCCCATAATAAGCTAAGAAGAATCTTATGAATTGAATAAAAGTAAATTTTTTGGCTTGTGAGGTTCTCTGCGTACCATAGGACCTTGCTATAATTACTTAACCTGATGTTCATAAAGAGTAATTGACAATTTTACAAAGTGAATTTGCTTCTTTCTAGGACCTTAATGGATGAAAACGCTTTCTACTTTCCCTTATATACTTTCATCAAAATGACTAGCACTGCTTTGTTTGTTTTGCACCTTAATGATACTGATCTTACAATTGTCGCCACTGTAATCTTATGACAATGATTTGCCTCCAAGCAACAGAAAAGTTAAACCTGAATGCCTAAAGAGTGCAAAAATGGCCTGAACCCCCTCCAATCATCCAAATTTACCAAAATTAATAACCCAAAACTTCGTTCCAAAGTAACAGGTTTTTCGTTTCAATCTCCACAGGATAAGTAATTAATGGTGTGATCCATATAATCTCAAAATGAAAGCTTGATACTATTACAAGTGTTGGCGGCATCGAGACTGTTGGAGAGTTGTTTGTCCTAAAAGGTCAGCTGTAAGAAGCTTAAGTAAAACATCGTTTAGATCAACTGCACTGTGGGACACTCTTTTTCATGCACGGACATGAGATGTGCATGCAATCAAAGCGAACCAACAATCCAAGATTAAATAGCAGAAGCAAAATGGACTGAGGGTTTGAGCTCTTAGAATAAACATCCAACCATGTTACCTTCTTTCTGATTCCATTAGTATTTGTTTTTTCCAATTCAAGACTGCAATAACTGTCCAGGGTAAATGATCATGATAGGAATTGTCTTAAACTAAGTATCACTACACTGAGCTAAAGTTAAACAAGCCCCATAAGGGTTTCTTGGTTATCGTCGTTAATAACTTCCCCAGTACTGAAGGTTTCTTCTTCTTCTTCTTCTTCTTCTTCTTTCTCAAATCCCGTGCAAATTTCAGTAACGTGAAGGTGACTTTCAAAACCTTATAAAATCTTGTGCCAAGAAGAGTGGAAAACAATGAATATGCACAGAAGAAGCTTCTTAGTGTCACAATAATGGCGAAATTAGTGAAAAATCATGGGGATTGACTGAGATTGATCAATGAGATATGATCCCCACGAGTCAAAGTTACCAACTCAATCTATAAAACGTGAAGGTCAAGCAAAGTCAGTCAATACAAGTGAATAAGAAGAACACAAGTCCTCTTCAAGGAGATCTGATTAACTCCACATCCATAGAAAATAACAGTTGCTTCATAGTTTCATCAACCACCTGATAGCCTGCTTTCTTGGGTACTCATAGGCTAATTGAGCTGATTTCATCCACAGTTTTGGTCTTCTCTCTTTGCATTATCAACTGAAGAACATAGATTTCTGTGCTTTTGTAGGAGAAGAAATTAATTGGGTTTTACTAATGATGGTATTGGACAATCATGCAGCATGAACGAAACCATAGAGCGGTACCACAGGCACACAAAGGACACGAGAACAGGCAACAAATCAGTGGAAGAAAATATGCAGGTTCTTTCCTTTTTCTATGCATATGATCATATTATTAATCCTGTAAGATTTATCCATGTTTCATCTCAACTTTACAATTATTGCGTCTATTAAGGTGGTTTAGGTTTTCATATTATCTCACAATGTTCAACAAATTAAGGAGGAAGACCGATAACTTAGTTTGGCTAATCTAGTTCTATATTTAACAGTTGTAGTTGCATGATGATGAAAGAGTTCAAGAACAAATTACGAAAACTTCAGACGAGGGAGAAATAGATAAGTTAGCTTATGCTAAGGCACTTTAATCCCTCTTGTTATATTGAGGAGATGGCGTTTTAGTTGTTTTTTTCCTTTCACATTTGTAATTATCATCTTAAAAGTGATCCTACTTTGCACATGTTTCATTTCAAGGATTGGTGTTCACAATGTCACTGTCGATGATGATACCGATGATTTTCTGGCTAAAACCATAAATTAGTTTGACAATATCTTCTTTAAATTGAGTTTCTCATGGTGATCAAATCATTTTTCCATAATTTACAGTCCATTTGATATATCTGTGGCTAAATTGTGGCTGAGTTGTGTTGCAACTATGTTGCTTAGTGTTTTAATTGCATGTTTGGTAATACATGTTTTGAAGCTGCATCACGTCAACTGGGTGAGACAGCTCCTTAAAAGCTGCCATAGGGTACTTTGGCTTTAGAGGTGCTGCAACTGTCGAGATATTTGCCAAATACCTTTATAAACAACATTTGTTTTCGCAGATGGCGTTTAATCCCTCTTAAAAGTGATCCTAAGGCACTTTAATCCCTCTTGTTATATTGAGGAGATGGCGTTTTAGTTGTTTTTTTCCTTTCACATTTGTAATTATCATCTTAAAAGTGATCCTACTTTGCACATGTTTCATTTCAAGGATTGGTGTTCACAATGTCACTGTCGATGATGATACCGATGATTTTCTGGCTAAAACCATAAATTAGTTTGACAATATCTTCTTTAAATTGAGTTTCTCATGGTGATCAAATCATTTTTCCATAATTTACAGTCCATTTGATATATCTGTGGCTAAATTGTGGCTGAGTTGTGTTGCAACTATGTTGCTTAGTGTTTTAATTGCATGTTTGGTAATACATGTTTTGAAGCTGCATCACGTCAAAACTGGGTGAGACAGCTCCTTAAAAGCTGCCATAGGGTACTTTGGCTTTAGAGGTGCTGCAACTGTCGAGATATTTGCCAAATACCTTTATAAACGACAACATTTGTTTTCGCAGATGAAACTATTGCAGGAAAGCTGTACTAAACAACCTCTAAATTTTATGTCCAGGCCACAATGTAGTCAACTTAATTTGAAACGCACTGTACTCGTCTCCATCCTGGTTTTTTATTGGTGGATGCACTTTAAATCATACACCTAGGCAATTGGGAGGCAAGCTTTTCAAAAGACGAAAAACCCTAGTCATCCCTCTCCTCTTAGTTCTCTCAGCCTGGCCTCGCTGGCACCGGCATAGCCCTGCTGTCAAAGGCTCTTCCTCTGACCAACAACATCAGTGAAACAAAGTCGACCCCCACAAAGATCAGTCTCATGAAACCTTGGCATTGACCACAGAAGTTGTGAATTAAGGCTAGGGTTTGATTTTTAAGCTAATGCCAGGGTCCTCATAAATGACTGATACGTGCTGAATTGAAGGCATAATTGGAAGTAATGAAAAAGAAAAGAGTTACCATTCACCCTCTGTAAAAGATTTTCTGATGGCAATATAAGACTGCATGTTAAGTACATGATAAGTATTTTGCGTATTTCAGAGATTGATCCATAAAGTCAGTATACTAAGTGAAGGGAGAGTGTAAGCAGGAGTATTAAAAATTCAAACAAGAGTCAGCTATATCATTTAGAAAATCAATTCTGTAGTTTGGTCTTACTATAGCTAGCATTTCTCTAGGTGTATTTACCGTAGTAATGTTGTATCATTAGAAATATAAATACGTATTTTCTGATATAGAGTAATATTTTGTCTGCTTCAACATTTGAAGCAATTGATAATCTGACTTGGGTTAAAACAAAATGTTTCTTGGATATAGTACCTTGCTTTTCTATTCCCATTATACTATCTAGATATTGTGAAAGTCACATGTGCTACACTTTTTTAATATTATCAATCTGCACTTGCAAGCTCTTGATTATCTGATAAATTGTCATGCTCCAATAACGTGACCTTGCAAAGAGATTGCTTGCACAATCTTTAACAAGGTGCGAAACTATGCAGCTCATGCAAACTCTAATTAGGAACTTTTAAACCAAAAGACAGGAGTGTGAACACAAAGAACCTTTGCAGATATTGATGTTCAAATAGCAATGAGAACTACAATCCCTACTGCAAGAATGATTAACATTCAAGTCTTGGACAAAGTTGATAGTTATGCAGATTTGTCTGGGACATATCTGCATGACATTCAGTGCCCAAGCCTTCTAAAGGCAAAGAGCAATTAATAATGTGATGCCCCTAGCTTAACCTAGTTCTTGAGTTGATTTATATTGACCGGTTGAATTGTATGTGGATTTCTCCGTAGCCCTCACGAAAACAACCCATCATCATTTCTTACGTGCAACTGTGCATAACTTGAAACACAGCATTTGAAGGACGAAGCTGCGAACATGATGAAGAAGATCGAGCTCCTGGAAGATTCAAGAAGGTCAAACGATATTAAAAATAGTGTACATCGTACCAGTTTCTACATTTTGTAAGGAGTACTGTTCTCATGAGTGTCTACATTACCTCCTCAGGAAGCTCCTAGGTGAAGGTCTAGGATCATGCTCGATAGAGGAACTGCAACAGATAGAACAGCAGCTAGAACGGAGCGTTATCAGCATTCGTGCTAGAAAGGTTTGCTCAAAAACAAAAAGATTCTGTTTTAGCATGTAAACCTCAACTACAATTCAATCATGTTTGTTTGTTGTGCTTCAGACTCAGGTCTTCAAGGAGCAGATTGACAAGCTTAAAGAGAAGGTATTATACTGTCGTATCATTGGACATTCAATTAGTTGATTTGCCCCTCTTGTTTTTTTTTTTTTTTTGGTGGCGGGGAATAGAGAATTCAAGTAATGATATGATTTCCTGGGAAAGAATGTAGTGAATTCTTCGACATCATCGGCAAGCAGCATAAATTTGCTAATCAGTTGATTTCTCATCTTCCGTTAACTTGTTTGTGCTTGAATGTGGCTCAGGAGAAGATGTTGACAGCTGAGAATGCGATCTTAACTGAGAAGGTAAATCTCCTATTTCATCCCGTAGGCTATGCCAGGTCTTCTCTTTTTCTTCTTTTTATCTTTTGTTCAATTATTGGCTATAGAAAATCATGGAATTAAACAGCTATATAGGCTTTTCCATAGTCTGATGAAGGTGACATCTAATTCTGTATTCAAACTATCAATGATCCTTGCCGAGTTTCACATGCATCACCGATATGTCATGCATAAACGGGACTACTGGTGAACATTATAGCAGCATAACTCGATGTGTGACCATGAGATCCAATCTTCAAAAATCCGTCGTTCGATAGAGAAAATCAAGTGGGACACCTTGTTGTCGCTTGAGTACCAGCCATCATCATGAAGTTGTGGTTCTTTTCTTATTTTAATTAAAGAAGGGGGAAGAAAAAATACTGCCGTATCTTCATTGGAGAATCTCCTTTCTGCGGATAACTTTTTCGTTTCCATTTTGCTACTAATTGATTATGGGAAGCAATCTCTCGGATATTGTTTTCCAGTGGTTTTTTTATTTTCTCATCAACAGACTACTCACTGAATGATCTGTCTTGACAGTGTGGAATCAAGCCCCCACAAAGAGCAAATGAGTGCAGGGATAGTCCACTGCTCAGAGAGAGCAGCCCGAGTTCGGAGGTGGAGACCGGTCTGTTCATCGGACCACCGGAGACCAGATCGAGGCGCCTGCCGTTTCAGAATTAAAAATATAGCCCTAGCCTCTCAAAGTTTCAAAATGTCGCAAGGCAGGCGGGCTTTCTCTCTTCTCTCCATCCCTCCCTCCCATCTTTTTCTCAAAAAATTTCAACTGCCACTGAAGCGCTATCCTAGTGCAAGCAATAAATTAGAGCAATATCAATATGACCATGTATCAATTCTGTTTCATCAACCTGCGATGAAAGGATGACAGAGAATTTGATGTTTAAAGTATTCAGGTATCATGAATTTGTATGCGTTTTTGTGCCAAGAAAGACTGAAGAATCGAAATATAAGAACGCATAATGATAAGTGACGATGTTAGGTGCTTCTTAGTATTGCAGTATCTTTGATCTTCATAATAACTACTAATAATGTAATCTGAAGCAAATATTGTGTCTTATAAGAAGCTTAGAGAGTTTGGGCGTGGCTTGTTCATTCCAACGTGGAGCGTGCAATTTAATTTACCCCAGCGGGAGTTACACAGATAATTTTAGCTTGTCAAGTAATAATTTCCCTAGCTTCGATACAAGTCAAAATACAGACTGCAATGGATTGTCGTTAACACAAAATAGCGCGGTGTGGCAACAGAATACTATCATAGAAGCAAAATACATTGTGCCAGCAGAAGAGGGATGGGTGCTGTGACAAACAGTGCCTCACATGGAGAATTTAACAATTGAGCTAAATGAAAATTTTACACACTTGACATCAGAATCATACACTTACATGAGGAATTTCTACAGAGAAAACTAGTGGGAATATACAGCGAACACCTGAAATGAGTACACCAGAGTGAGATGTGAAACTCGAATATGTTAGGAACGTACTTAAAGGGTAACATGACACAACTCAAACTAAATTCTTCATCATTCATCAATGACTGGTGTAATTAAAGGTTCATTCGAGAAGAAGGCTTCCAAATTTGCAATCATAAGTTCAGCCAAATCCTGAAAAGATTCCTTGGTGAAGACAGCTACATGCGGCGATAGGACGACATTATCCAGCGAGAGCAGTTCTTCAGGAACATTGGGCTCATTCTCAAACACATCTAAACCAGCACCTCTGATTTCTCCCCGAACCAAACTCTGAACCAATTCTTTCTCATCGATAATGGCACCACGGCCAACATTGATGAGAATTCCATCTTTCCCAAGAGCCAAAAGGACCGATTTATCAATCATATGGCGAGTCTGCTCAGTTAGGGCACAGCAGATAATGAAAATATCACTGTTTGCTGCGAGTTCATAAACATTTGCATAAAAGGGATATGAAACAGAGGGCTTCTTTGTCCTAGAGTTGTATGATATAGGACATCCAAAAGCCTCAAGCCTTTTTGCAACTCGTAACCCGATACTGCCAAGTCCAACGATACCAACTCGCTTGCCTGCCAACTGATGCCACAATTAATCGAAGTTAAATGAGAATCCTTAAAATATAAGGTTCTGTGATTTGAGTAAACAACAAACATGATGAAATATAAACTCTTTTTTGAATCTTTTTTTCCATCCCGAGAAGGTATCAAGTGACGATAAATCCAAAAATAGCTCCAATCCATAATTCACATAACATATATATGCAATTTAGAAGCAAAAAAGAAGTGGGATCCTGGTCCAGAAAACAACTCTGTGCTCTCACATTTCTTTTGTTCCTTGGCATTCAAGTCTTTTAATTTAAGAACCCACACTAATCTCATCAAGTGACAGAAGTCCTCCATCTCACTGAAACCAGCCAATTACCAGGGCAGAAGTAGAGGTAACTACATCCCTATAGAGATGTTTTTGCCAGAACTGGAGTCTATGATACGCACAAGGTCTAATCTATCAAGCATTGACCAACCTGGCCAATTAACCTTACCTGGATTCTAAACCATACGAATTACTTTTCCGAAAACCACACAATGAAAGCACTACATTCTGCCAAAATGGCATAAAAAAATGTGAAAACCATACGAACTACATTACCTACTCTTAACAGTCAAAGCGAACCCTTTCATTCTGAATGCTTTAATTCGAAATGACTTTAATCCAGATGAATCAAATCTCCCCAAGTAGGATTTGAACCTACGACTAGTCAGTTAACAATCGACCACTCTACCACTGAGCTAATGAGGAACAATGGGAGATTAGAACTGAGTTCCAAGTCCATAAATAAGGATAAATTGCCATCTACGCGCTTACTTCCCAATTCTGGTCTAGCTCACCGCTTCAAGGCTATGATTCCTCTTTGCTGAACATCAAAAGATGTATCTCACTTATAGTTTTTCTATTATCAGAAGCCTACCCCAGGATATGAAAGAAGTGGAAGGAGCACAGCTGATTCGGAAATATTATCTGATTCATCAGAAACCGACTGAGCAACAACAACAACAAGCGGTCAGACTAGATTCTACTTCTAGAGCCGATTAACCATACCCATTGGAGATATCAACAAGAGACCTCCTCCGAAGTTGTCACCTATGTACAGATCAGAAAAACCACACAACGAAAGCACTGCATTCTGCAAAAATGGCATCTTAAAACGTGATTGGTTCCGTCTATGGCGATTGTATTGTTCCCAGAACTTACTCCTACACACTTTTTAGTCATTTTCAAGAACGAATGGTTCTCAAATCTTCCTGTTACGTCATCTCGATCGCCCAATTTCCTACCAAAACGAGAGAGGACAAGCATACGAAAGCAACGGAGAAGGATAAAATTCGACCTTCGACCCGAGAGCGAAGTCCCCCTCCTCAGCCCAGAGCCCCCGCCGCACGAACCGATCGGCGGCCGAGACCCTCCGGAGCACGGCGAGCGCCAGCCCGACGGCCGCGTCGGCGACGTCGTCGGAGAAGACCTGGCCGGCGTTGGCGACGGCGATCCCGCGGCGGCGGCACTCGGGGAGGTCGATGTGGTTGAGGCCGGCGCTGGTGGTGACGACGACGCGGAGGGAGGGGAGGAGGTCGAGGAGGGCGGCGGTGACGCGGGTGGCGGCGGAGCAGAGGAGGGCCCGGGCGGACGAGGCGTGGGCGGAGAGGAAGCCGGGGAGCGGGAGCGGGGACTCCCAGGCCCGGAGGACGGCGAACCTGGCGGCGAACGTGTCGCCGTAGTTGAAGAGCGCCGGCGGTTTGATGACGAGGAGCTGAGGGAGGTCGCGGCGGGGCGGCTCCATCGCCGTCGATTGTCGGGTGCGCGCGGGGGGAGGAGTTCGGTGGTGATGGAGTTCGGACAGTGATGACGACAGTGATGACGACAGCGATGACGACAGCGATGATTTCGAAACTGTACCGACTACCGACCGTTCCCGTTTTACTCTGTCGGAATTACTTTCGATCTGGCCGTTAATAAATGTTCCAATGTTTTGTCGGGTTTGGGGGCGGGGTCGGTTAACATGCAAGACCCGATGGATGTCGCATGAGACGACCAAATTGGGATGAATTGCAGTGGAAGCTGAAAAGTAAAATTGGGATAGCGGTATCGATTTGGGAAATTTTGTGACGTGTAAAGTCGACAATGGTTTTGGGTAATTATATTGGATGATACTTGTTTAGGATTTTTCTAGCTATTAATTTGTTTTTTTTTAGAAAGAATGAGGTGACGCTGCGCTTCTAATCTATATCTATATATACTTTGAATATGAGGCTAGCTAATTTTGAAAGAGAATTATGTAGCTGAACAAGGACCAGGCTTCTATTTTCTTACTAGGTTAAGAGTAGTCATTATTGTCGTGATATTCTTTTATACGTCTAAAGTGAAAGATGAAGAATAGCCCTATCTAGCTGGTCATCACTAACTCTGGAAGTTCCTTTTAGCGTGGCTAAAATGGATTTTCAGGTAACGGATACTTCAGATGTGGATTTAGCTTTGAAAGGGCTATTGGATGGGAAATATTCGGCCTTTATGACTTGACACCACAAAGAGTCTAGTTGTGCCATAAAATGTTGAAAGTAGGCATACCGAATCTATTGATTAGACAATTCTTACCTTTGCACCCCTTGACCCGGACTCCCTGGTGACGGAACCCACTACCCTTGAAGAATTACAATTCAAAAAGAAACTCAAGTCCTAGAGTCTAAAGAGGAACCCCTATAGCTCAAGAGGGGGGTGGGGTTTAACAAACGGTGGGCCACAAAGGTTTCTTCGTCCATCTTGACTCCCTTGACAAGCTACAAGGCAGATAAAGTGGGAACACCGGTCTTCACATTAGGACTTGGAATTATGCCTAGTCTTTCTTCATCCATGATGCCTAAGGTGCCTAAGTATGGCGTAGGGAGGGCTTGGTTTGGTATCTAAAAACTCTATCCCTAAGGCGGCCTTGATATCGTCTAGGGATGCCACAGTGAAATTAGTCGTATCTTTCCATCCTCCTATTCGTGGCTCCATTTGGAAAACTGGAGCTTCTATGGGTGCTTCAGGTAAACTAAATCAACTGAAACTCAAATCTATTGAAGAAGAAATCGTAATAAAGTGCTTATTCATTTTTTTTTTTGGTTAATACCTTGAAAAACCCCAAACTGGTACACATGTGACAAATTTATCCCAAACTTTTTTTTTTACCACCAAAAACCCCAAACTGGTATACTTTTGACAAATTTACCATAAATCGGTACACTTGTGACAAATTTACCCTATATTAGATTTTGTTAAATTTTATTGTCAAATTATTAAGTTAAATACTCCGTTTGTTACAGTTTATAATTTTTTTGATTTTTTTTGTGGTATTAATCCAATTTAGCGGAGGGTATATTTGTCACAAATTTACCATTTTGGGATTTTTTGTGGTCAAATAAATTAATTTGGGGTAAATTTATCATAAATGTACAAGTTTATGGTTTTTTATTGTCAGTCGGGATAAATTTGTCACAAATGTATTAGTTTGAGATTTTTCATAATAAAAAAAATAGTCTTGGATAAATTTATCACATGTGTACCAGTTTGAGGTTTTCAAGGTATTAATCTTTTTTTTTTTTTTCTAAATTCACCACGTGAATTCTGCTACTCGAATTTAATCTCATATATATTCTTAATGAGGAAGGGTCCCTAAGGCCTTTTTTTTTTAGTCCTATTCTATTTCTACTCTAACTCTCACTTTTAGACTTTTGCCCTGCCTTCTTGCAGGGCGTAAGAGTCGAAACCTACTCCTGAAACTAATTCATCCCCACCCCAACCTCTCCTGAGAATGTGGGGATTTGAACTTCCCACTTTCCCCTCTCATGTTGAAGGGTAGCTACTGGGGCAAGCTCTAGTGGTTCCCTAAGGCCATTTATTAGCGTGAGAAGGTGGTTCAAGTGATTTTGAAAAGACACTCTCTCTAGTAGCAAGTTGTAATTAATCTCAACTTCCGTTGAGAAGAGCATAGCTTTCGCTCTCTTGCTTTCTAGCGCCCCTCACTCGCAAGTAGAGGCTCTCACTCCACTCTCTTTTTTTGAATTGGCTAAAAGAGCTAGCTAAAGGTATGCTTTTTAGATGATTTGACAACTCTCAATTTATCTCGAGTGAATATAAAGTAAGATTAGATATCATTAATAGTTAAAATTGGATATTACCTAACAAATAATAACATATTTTTAATTTTATGGACCATATGTCCTTCAATTGGGAATTCATTTTCACATTTTTTGCTGAAAAAGTCATGCAAATGCATCTCCAATTAGGCCCGTATGACTTTCTTTTTTTCCTAAAATCACTTGACAATTGATTTTCTCATTTTAATCCAACCGTCCAGTAGACGTACGGGACCCGTCCCATGAATTGCCAGACCAGATTATAGAAGTTCCCCAAAAGAAATCGGTCTGAGCGCAAAATTATGTAAAAATAGTTGTTAGTTTCTTTGGAAAAAAAAAAAAAAAAAAAGTTAATTTTCAGACAGAGTGCACCCCATGAATTCTCTACAGAAAGAAAACCGTAGCTTAACGTGACGTTTTCCGTGAAAAACATAAAACTGTCCAAAAAATTCTAAATATATTATATTTTTCTTATTTAGCTTTGAAATTTTGAAATTTTGCTAATTAAATCATAAATATTTTCACGTTTTGCAAATTAGATCCATCCGATCAATTTTTTCCAGAAATTGCTAACTTAGATGACTACGTGATATGGCCGGCATCGAAATTTTTAATAATATTTTTATATTTTTTTCAGAATTTTATCAATTTTTTTTTTCCTTTTTCTTCTTACTTTTTCCCTTTATCCCTCTATCCGCCACCGCCGAGCCTCATCAATGGCCGACGGAGGTCACTAGCTTCAGGCGAGGGCCGCCCTGGCTTGGCCAAGTGTGGGCCACCATCACCCTATTTGGTGAGGGTGGCCCTTGACAACTTAGGTAAAGGTAGCCCTCATTGGCCCAGGCTTGGCAATGGCTTGTGGAGAAAAAAAAGAGAGAAAAGGGGGAGAAAGGAAAAAGAAAAGAAGGGATAGAGGAGAAAAGAAAAAAAAAAAGAGGAAAAAATTAACAAATATTAAAATTTTACAAAATTTGTCCATGTTAGAGATAATTGTGCCACATAGAATGACTGTAATTCACGTCGGCAATTTTCAATCAAAATTAATCAAATGGAAAATGTTTAAAATTCAATCGATAAAATTGAAAGATTTATAATTGAATTAACAAAAAGGTATAATAGGTTTATGGTTTTTTGGATAATTTTTTGGAAGATTTGGCAACCCTATTTTGACTATTAGCATTTGATAATTTCTTTACCAAAGGTTTCTAGTGAATAGTTAGAAAATGCACATAAAGACCTCTTTAATAGGTGCCGGTGGGCATCTCTAATGATATATCACTATCATGTTGGCACACTCCCGTGTGGGAAAATTGTCTAAAAAGTTTTAAACCTATTATACTTTTGTTAATTCAGTCCTAAACCTTTTAATTTTGCCAATTTAATTCTAAATTTTTTCACTTCTTACCAATTGAGTCCATTCGGTCAATTTTGACCGAAATTTACTGACATGAACGATAGCCATCTTACATAGCACAACCAACTAATGTGGACAAAATTTATTTATTTTTAATTTTTTTTTCCTCTCGATTGCCTAGCCTTTAACGATTGGCCATAGCTTGCAATTGGGGAGGGTCAGTCTCAGAAGTAGCGAGGGGCGACCGCACTGGCCTCGGGCAAGGCTCCGCTCTCGTTGGTATATAGTGAGGGACGACCTCACGGGCCTTGGGCGAGGTTGCCCCCGCTTGCTTCAAGCGAGGGCGAGGGCTGGCCTCGCCCAATTTGGCAAGGCCAAGCCTTGCCTAAGGCCAGTGAGGTCATCCCTCGCAAATCCCAATGAGGGCGACCTCGCGTGAGGTCAGCAAGGCCAACTCTCTAGTGAGCCTCTCCCAAGGCCAACGAGGTTGTCTCTTGCCAGATCTCGACAAGGGTAACCTTGCGTGAGACCAGTGAGGCTGATCCTTGTCACTCGTAGCCTCTGGCCAGTTGCCAAAGGCTGAGTGATTGGCAAAGGAACAAGAGAGGAAAAAAAAGAAAAAAATTAAAATATACTTTAAAAAATTCAAAAAATATTTAAAAAAATAACAAATTTTGTTCACATTAGCATCAACAAAATTAGTTGAATGAACTTGATTGATAAAAAGTGAAAATGTTTAAGACTCAGTTCTAAATTTAAAGAATTTAGGACTGAATTAATAAAAGTACAAGGGCTTTAGAACTTTTTGGACAATTTTTCTCGATAACATGGAGAAAATTGAGATAAAAATAACTTTTATTTGCCATAGAAAATATATAAGATGACGATAAAGATCATTCTAAAGGGCTTTTTATGTAGACAAGTCTTATGAATATTACAATTGACTCACAACCCATAAAACCTTAATGTAGAAGTCCACGAGCAAAAACTAAAAAGGCAATCATACTTTGAACACAGACTATGAACAAAGGCAAGGTCCCAATCAAAATCTAAAAAGAGAGGGCTTTTTACAGGTTAGATAAGATGCATGAGATGTACAAATCAACCTGGCTTATAAATTAAGCATCGCGTTTATGAGGCAATGTATGGTTTGAACAGCGTCACGCAGGGGTTCAGATCGTACTGCATGATCTCAGCAGCACGTTCAAACTCTTCCCTCAGTACTTTAATGCTGAACTTGTCCACCACTCTTCCCAGGTCATGCGACACGTCAAACGGATCTTCTATGCAGATCAGATGCCGATCATTCCCGATTCTCCTTGTCCAGTCCTTAGTCCGCTTGCTGCACAAATTAGGCATGATACATGATAATTCCGCTAACTGTGACCAGATTCATCAGAACCCAAGTATCTAAATCTCACCTGAGCAAGCTTCCGGTACGAACAGATATGACGGTATTTGTGTAATCGTGACAATATGCCCAATAGTGAAAAAATGCCCACACCAACTGCGCAATGGTTTCCCTGTTACGTGATCCAAAGTCACGGAGTTTCTCCACTTTATCAAAGAAAGCGCATTCTATATTATCAACAGTGACGGCATAGGTTGCCTCCATCTCCTGCATTAGCAGAAAGACATGACATCATGAAATCCAATTGCACAACTAAGATGTTTAACAATGGAATTGTAACTTCATTCACACAGGTAGAATAAGCTGATAAATATGTAATCCAGTACCATCTCCCAAATAAAAACAATCAACTCTCCATCCAGAAGGCAAAAATTCAAAAGTTCGGACAGCAAAACATTGCGAAGAAGGTAGAAGGACTCGAGAAAGGATGATTGAACAAAACAGAATTTATTGAAGAGAACACGAATGAGTGGTCAAGGAATACTGCATTCCCTTCATAAAGAAAACTGCTGCCTAGCAACATTACATCAACCCTACATCAGAATTGAATAAAAATCAGTGTGCTATTTCAGCTATTTCACCATCTCATCCACTGTCAATGTGCCATTCACATATAAGGAAAACGGTTGGATAGGATTCAACAGCTTACAACATTAAACATAAGGGATAAACAAAATGTTGACAGTAAAAGTGATGACACCGAACAAGGAAGAAGTTTGTCCATTTATATCACTTCAATATGCCACAAACTCCTCATTAATAAATGAGTCAGAGATATTTCGAGATTTGGGAAACATGGGACAGCATTAGTAGAACAATTCTAGAAAGGAGAACTTATGAAGAGAGACAGAAGATATAAGTCAAGCAAGAAAGTTCTAAGAAACAACATCCGCCATAACACAAGGAGAGAGAATCATATTCATCAAAGCGTGGAAACAAATACAGTCCATACCTGTAAGCATGGAAGAATAGCGGGTCTACGCTGTTGCAAGAAGTGAATGCACATCAGCACATACCTGCATGAGTAACATGTCAATTGGCTAGCAAAAAACATAAGTGAGGAAATATAATCTAAAGCTCGTTCTCATTAGTTGCTAAACCATAGAGTTTTCTCGGATTCTACTCAAAAAGCCCTGTTCCCCAAAACACATGGCAAGGCTGACTGAGTCTCATAACAGCCATAGCCTAGATGTTTTCGTAATTGTCGTATTAGTAAATTGAAACAAGAAAAAAAACACAAACTGCTGACTCACGCATAGCTGGATAATGTGCCTTGATAAGTTTCATTTACTCCTCTGGATTTCGCCCAATGTTTCACAATAAATGCCAACTGCCGCAATCTCACATCTATTTGGGCATAATCTCGCAGAAGCTTTGTATTAACAACCGCCAAGACATTGTTAATGCATATATCACAAGATATTCCTGTAGCTGGATCCATAAGCTTTACTATGGGGACCCTAGCACGGGTTAGTGCCTGTAAGAAATTACAAGTTGAGGAATTAAAATGTGTCAGCAAGTAGACCTGAAAGCAAGTCAAACATATCACTGTACCATGTCTAAAATGATAAAATTAATCTGAGTGATATGTACACTGAAGCATGCTGGCGGTAGAACTAGTAATCATTTAGGATGCCTGAGGGAATTAATGTTTAGGTGTCATCTTCCAGCTAATTAAACCTAACGTGGGTGTAAAGTTTCACTCCAGCCTAACAAGACGAGGTAGTGTGTCAGATGGCAAGAACTTTACTGTCCATGCAGACAACTTCTATCCAGAAGTGCTACTGCTAAAAAACAACAGAAAACTGTATCACCCATCTGCTGGCCACCAAAAGAAAACTGTATCAACCAATCACATTTAAGAAGAACAAAGTGGCAAGAGAGAGTATGAGAATATTCTTCAGGTCCATTTAACAGGTCCACAGACACAACAAAACATAAGATAAGCAAAAGGGGGGATATATGAGATACCAAGCACAAAAAGAAAATGCAAACCAATGTTGGCATATGCAATAAAATTGGTTAAGGGACTCCATATTCTTCCCTAAGCAAACACTCGAGCATCTTTTTGAACAAATTACTTAACATGACAACTTTAAAGTCATTTTCGCATAAAATACTCTCTTGTGAAAGAATCAAAATTTTCTCCAGCAATTTGAAATATCTGAAAGGCAGATATTCCATTTTCCCCTAGCATCACAAAAATGGGGACATTACAATACAAGGAAGCAATTTAATTCACCTGCACATCTTGTAAATTATCTGATTCCAATATGTCTGCTAATTTCAGTATAACCTCTGATTTATCAATGTTGGCATCCTGAATAGCAAGGCACACATCAATATCACTCTTGCAAACTCCAAAAGAGTTGGCACATGATCCATACAGGTATAACCGAGCTTCTGGCCACTCTTTGTTGACTAACTTCTCCAACATTGTCAACAACTGCTTCTGCTTAGCCTTTTCTTCTTCAGGTGGTATCAAGGAATCATAAATTGCAAGAAAGGGAACATTCAGCCTGTCTATGTCCCAGCGACAATCCATTGAACTTTTAAAGTTCCTCATTCGCTGTGTAAGTAGCCTTTGTCCTCTGGAGTCTGACCTGAAATCCTGGTAATAGCATGTGCAAATTTAAGTGAACCCAAAATTCTTCCTGATATATATTCGAGAGAAGTATGTAGCCTGTACGATGGATGAATAAAAGCTACCTCATCAATTCACAAAGCCTACAGTGTGCCATCCTATATAATTGTTTAATACACTTTTGAGTTCTATGAATAAAAAAACCATTCCAATGCCTAACGCAGTGATTCAAAATGCATGTGTTATTTTATTAAATATGCATTTAAAAACATAAAACTTGAGAGAAAACCCTGATAGGGAGAAAATATATAATAATCGGGGGAAAAGGAAGAACTGGGATTTCTGTATCCTGCATAAAGGAAATTATATCAGAAGCAAAGACCGAATTACACCAAAATACAAGGTACATAGAAAAATCCTTCTTCAAAACAGGAAGGTACGAAAAGAATGAGAAAAGTCGGAAAAAAACAAGGACCTCCCCTAACCACTGTTAATAAAATATGTGGACTTTTACAAAAGATATACTTACATGTATGATTTCAGAACTTATGAAAAACACAGGTTCTTGTCTCACAAAACGGCTTACACCCATATAAGTCACAAAATCATGTAAGATGTCAATTTTTACTTATATATGGAAAATTTAATAATATCATAACTAAATTTGTAAAAATCAACTGAATATATAAAATGCCCTTGATTTCTCACTAGATATAAAAGCCCACAAACAGCATTACTAGATATTCATTTTTCACAAGATTATTTACTTCAAGAATCATAATTCAATTTGCAAGTTTCTCAATCAAAATGTATTTGAGGTAAACTCATGATGACATCAATTGTAGATCCTATCACAATCATGCCAAGTTTTCACATGTACTTATTGAAACAAACAATGACCTATACTGATCAACATCCGACACCACTCTTCCCACTTATACGAATATCAAAATTCCTTATCTAATTTCTCTAAATAGTAAAGCCACTGATGTAATTAAAACCATCATTCCACTTGAGAACTCGTGATGATGTCATTTTTCAATCCTATCACAATCATGCCAGTTATTCACATTAAATTTCCAGCTGACGTAATCTACCTCTGGCATCATGCTCTTCCCTTTCCATATAACTATCAAACCCCCCAATCTTTTTTCTTGTTTTTTGGAACAGTAAAGGCCCCCAACAAAAAATCCACCATTCTGCCTGAGCAGTAATCACATATGACCTTTTCATTACTTTTTAAGCACATAAAATCATTCCAATTCATCAGAAGAACAATTTAATTTATTTAAATATCTTCACCAGAAGTAATATAAATGAAGTGGCACCAAATAGGCGTAATGACGCACTCTACTGCTCGCCCACAACGGCAAGGCCCGTAAGAAATTTGAATCATGCCCCGTATGGACAAAATTAATTCTAGTTATGCCATTAAAGCATACGTAAAGGAAGTGGAAAAAGAAACATGCCTCAGATTATCCAGTTATAAAAGCTTTCTCAACTAAAATCACAGCTGTTGACTGAATACAAGTTCAGCACACATTATTTAGGAAAGAATCACAAAACCTCTTCACTCAAGTTAACTTTATTTACGGAAATTAAAAAAATTAAATTAAATGCTTCGATTTCATTTTAAATACAAGATTGATCTGCACCACATTCAACTCAGAAACCCTCCCCACACACTAAAACATACACCACCAGAAACACACTAAAACATATTAAATGAGAATTACAAAGAGTGTCACCTTTTCTCGTTGACTTCGTTGCTGCTTTCTCTCATTTTTCTCATCAATTTCGTCCTCAAGCAAATCATCAGGTTCATTAGCACCTAACTTACCAGCTCTCTTCACCGCAGCCCCCTCTCCCTCCTCTTCTCCTTTACTGTCGTTCTCAACAACCTCATGATGCAGAGCAGCAGACTCCTCTATGTCCGAGGCAGAAACTGAATAAAGGTTACTCCCAGTCGGTGGACCAGGGCGATCAAGCTGCTCGCTCAGCTGCATCACCCCTGAATTTCTGCTAGGCATTCTACGATCATCGAAGTGAAATTTCCTCCCTATCACATCCCCGTCATTAGAACTCACGTTCTTATGATTCCACTCGTTCCGATTATTCCTTTCCCCATCCACATTACGCTCAAAATCCGTCCTCCTGTTACCAAAACCCGAATTCCCTCTTCCAGCCGGCTTCGCTGGAAACCCTGGCGGCATATGCCTATCATTCCCCACGTGGTTCTGCTTTCCCCGCCCAACCGCTCGCGTCTCCTGCTCACCAAGCTCGTTATTCCCACGCCAAGCAGCATTGACACCGGCGCCCGAATTCCCCCGCGGACTAAATTGCCGATTTTTCTCAAACCTATCGCTGCCTCTACTGCCGGACGCCATGTTAGGCTCTCTTGCAGAGTCAAAAACTGAATTTTCAACCGAAACAACCTCGGAAGGTATGACTTTAGGAGGAAAAGAGCCGAACCGCAGGCTTTGCTCTTGCTGCTGACGCTGCAGCTGCAGCTGCTGCTGCTGCTGCTGGTGCAGTTGCAATTGCTTCAACTGTTGAGCGAGATTGTGAGGCGCCACCCCTCTCTCGTCAAACCCTCCGAGCACCAGCCTCCTGAAATCATCGGCCGGCGGCCCCTGATTGTGATGACTCGCGGGCAATTGGTTCCCTCCGGGAGCGACCCCGAACAAGCTGTGCGGGTAGACAGGGGGAGAGGCGGCGGCGGCGGCGGCGGCGTGGTGGTGGTGGTGGGGGCCCACGGCGGGGCGGAGAAGTCGCGGCCGTTGGGCGGCGGGCCGGGAAGCCGATCGTGGGGCCCACGGCGGCGACGGCCGGGTCGAGGGTCAATGGCTGCGGCGGGTGGCGGCGCTGCTGCTGCTGAGGCGGCGGCGGCGGCTGGGGCTGGGGCTGGGGCTGGGGCTGGGGGGACGCCGGAGGAGTGAGAGGAGGAACTCGCCGCCGCTCGCGGAGCTCCCCGGAGGAGGCTCGCCGCCTCCGCCGCCGCCCATGGTGGTGGTGGGATGGCCGGAGGTTTTCACTGTGACTTTTGGCTACTCTGTCCGCGCTGAAGTCCGAGATGCGAAACGAGCCAACGGGGGTGGCGCTGGGAAAAAGAGGAGAAATTAAAAGGACGGAAAGTTAGAAAAAAAGGAAAAAAAGAGAAAAAAACGATTTTTTTTTTTGTCTTTTTCCTCTCGTTTTTCCTTATTTTGAATAATTTAAAATTGAGAGATTGCGTAGGGGAGAAGGTGTTGCTGTTGCAAGCCGTACTCTTCCCTCTTTCCTAGGGCCAGTTTGTTTTTTGTTTTGTTTTTTTTTTTTTTTCCATTCGCCGGAATCGAGAAAAAAAAAAAAACAAAAACACGTTTGGTAACATTTTTATTCTCGAAAATAGGAATACGAACAGTTAGAAGTAGAAAAAATTTGTTTCTTATTTCCTAACAATTAAAACACTTCTTTTTTTCTTTCTTTTTTTTTGCCACTCGCCGGCCTCGCCAAAAAGGAAGAAAGAAGAAAAAAAGGAAAAATATAATAAAAATATTGAAAAATTAAAAGAAACAAAAAAATTATATAAGTTTACCAAACGCATTTATATTCCTGGAGTAGAAATTTTTTGCATTTATCAAGCGCGTTCTTATACTCAGAAATAGTTTTTCTTTTTTTTGGTAAGAGGTAAGAATTATATTAAAAAATTATTTCCTGGAATAGAAACAAAAAAAAAAAAACTATTTCTATTCAAAAATTATTCTCCGAAACAGAAACGTTACTAAACATGCCCTTAGTTCCGGGGTATGATTTTCGTCACTCAAGAAAAGTAAAGATCAAGATTCTAATTCCCTCTTCTATTTTATTTTTTTTTTGTTGAAATTTTAATTCCTTTTGAATTCTTGAAAATTTAGATCATCTAAAAAGGAGGTAATGCATTACGGAACTGATCACTCTAGTGATCAGTCCCTTGATAATCGGGTATGTAGTATTGACATTGATACGCGACACACGACTTGATATTACACGATACGCCGATATGTCGTTTTTCAAAAAATAAAGAATTCCGATATGCTGTACATTAAATATATATTTCAATATACTCATTTTTATGATTATTTTAAGTAAATTAATTTGATTCAAATAAATAAATAATAATAAAAGAACCTACAATGAATTTACACTATAAATATTAATCCGCAATTTATTAATATTATTCATTGTTTCAATTTTACAAATTCAATTTCGTTTCAATAATGAAAAAAAAGACACTTCACATTTTGGAGGCGTGTGTTAGAGCCTAAGTAGCATTGACAATGACATGCAACACGCGACACGATATGACATGATATGCCGACACGTTATTTCTAAAAAAAAATAAAGAATTCCGACATGTTGGATATTAAATATATATTTTTATATATACATAATAAATTACATTTTTATGTTTATTTCAATCAAATTAATTTGATTCAAATTCATAAATAAAAAAATAATTAAGCCTAGAATGAATTTATACTAAAAATATTAATCCACCATTTATTAATATCATTCATTGTTTCAATTTGACAAATTCAACTATATTCCAATAATTCATAAAACTTGAAGAAAAAACAAACAATTCAAATTCTGGACTCGCATATTAAATATGTCGAAGAGGAGAAAAAAAAAAATTAAGGGATGAATTGTGTATCACAGGAAGTGAGAGTTAAAAGAGAAGAGAAGACTATATTTTTCCTCTTTCTTTATTTATTATTTTTATTATTGTGTTTTATTTTTCACATAAATACATTTTGACATCTCATTTATTAATAATTTTTAAAATGGACCTCGATATCGAATTCACGTGTCGAAAATTCGTATGTTAGAATTCGACTCTAGTGTCGGAGAGTGTCGGGAAAGTTGATCAAGTGTCAGATTTTCCGACACGTGTTGACCAAGTGTCTGAGAGTGTCCGAGAGTGTCGGACACATGTCGAAATGTCCGACACGACACGAAGGCTCTTGGAGAATGTTGGTACTTCATAGGTTAGAGCATGTCGGAAGAGAAGAAAAAAACAAACTTCGGGATAAATTTCGTGTCATGGGAAGTAAGAATTGGAATAAAATAGAAAACCAGATTTTTTTTCTTGACCTCTCATTTATTGAAAATTTTTAAAATTGACTTTGCTTGTATTGGAATTACTTACCAGAATTTCGAACTCGCATATTGGAATTCCGGACTCAAGCATCAGAGAGCGTAAGAGAGTGTCGGACATGTGTCAAATTATCCGACATGACATGAATGCTCCGGGAGAGTATTGTTGTTTCATAGATGATCGGGTCCCGAAAAACAGGATGAGCGTAGCTAGCTCTCAAGGTGCTACTCAATTGTGAAATTGCGACTCGTGGTTGCAATTTATTTACTTTCCTTTTTATGTAGTGTGGTAATATGAGAAAAAGCTTAGTTTCATACACTAATGTGTTTTTTTTTAGTTGAAAGAAAATTACATTTATTACTAAAATATATACATGAAAAGTACATAAACTTTTATGACAAAACAAATCGAAATAAATGATCAACAAAGTATCGGCAGGTTTATGAATATATTCATTCCATAAAAACAAACATGCCAAGTAAAATAATTCGCCCCTCAAAATAGTTTAAATCTTCTGTCATTGAATATTGTATCATTGTTAGTGTAGCAAACGCGGTAAGGAAGAAAGAAAGAATCATCAGTAGTGATGAGCACATGCCAGAAATTTCTTTTCCAATGCCTACGGCATTGCTAATTGGTGGTGTGCACCTAAATTCAACTTCCTCTACATCATCACTCGACGGAGACAATTGGAATAGGTGGAATAAACGCGAAAGAAGGACATCAGAGCCCCTACAACCATCATTAAAACTGGATGCAAAGGAGAGCACAAGGTATTGAATCCCTGAAAATATTTTTAAACTCTTAGATCTAAATCTGGAGAGAAGAACTCCTAAGTCTAAAACTAGATTAGGAGAGTTCAAACTCTTAGATCTAGAACTAAATCGGGAGAAAAGAGATATCACATCTAGATCGAGAAAGAAGAAGAAGAAGAAGAAGAAGAAGAAGAAGAAGAAGAAGAAGAAGATATAAACAAGAAAAATCAATTACCAATGGAGGGGAGAGTGAGCTTATAGCCAGATCTTCGTGTCTCGTAAACTAAAATATTAAAATCGTAATTTTCCCCACACCTATGAGATCAGACGGCCGTCGGATACTTCTTTAGTTTTGCCATATCTCTTCAACAATAATTGAGTTATAAACTTAATTTCTACGAATTTCTGTGCTTCAAAGAACAGTGATGAGAACGTCTTCTTCTTCGTCAAACCGTCGATCGATTTCTTTTCCTTCTTCCGGTAGATACTCACGAATGGAAAATTGCGAACATGGTGCAACTGAACTTTTGCGTTCTCCCTTTGACCCTCCGTAGGTTAGAGAGAAAGGAAAAGCAAAATTTAAAAGCCACCATAGCCTGACTAAACGGCAAGTTAATGGCGCTGGAGAAACCTAACTTTTTTTACCGGGTTTTACCCAGATTTTCCCAGAAAATCGACTTCGTCCAGATTTCGATGGAAGGGTACAATTGAACCATGCTCTATGTGAGCTTTTTGAAAATTAGTAGTGTCAATGGTTTGGTTCGGGTGTGCATTAGCTTTGAATCAATCCACGCCCCTCGGTTCGGTTTATATCGGATTGGTTTTTCAATTTTCTTTTAGAAATATTAAAAAGAGATTGAGTAGAAAAATGAGAGAGATTATATAAATTGATGTATGAAGAATAAGGGCGATTTTCAATTCGGTTTAATTAATTGAACCGAAATGAGACTATCTAGAATAAAAAAAAATGGTTACTTTTTCTATATGCTAACCAAATTTCAAACCGAACAAAAAAATGTACAAGAATTCGGACAGTTTGTGTCTATTTCGATTATTTCACGAAGAATTGCAATCCGGACAACTTTGTTTTTTTTTTTTTAAACGGATCGTATCTTTTCGAAAAACAGGTGTCTATTTCGATCATCAAATGAGTTTGCTCAGCATTCATGTTTCTCTCTCATTCTTGCTTGGTGTTCCCCATGGAGGTGGCTACTTTGCTTCTAATAAATCTTGTGTTTTAACTTTTCATCCATGTTTATGTTAGGAAAACAAGAACCAACACCACCATTTCTTCATTACAAGCAGCAGGCCACCACCGTTAGTTTCCCTTAGTTGCAGCAGCAACCTTTGGAATCAGGATTGAAGAATTTCCATATGATTTTGGTCACTTAGAAACTCCACTCAAGGGCAGTCATGCATTGTTGTCTGGATGAGTTAGTGCTGGAGTTACCAAATCTTCTTGTTCATCTCAAGAAATACCGACGGGCCGCAACATTTCTTTCGTTCAAGTGTGCTTGTTTCATCCTTGACATATAATCATTTCAGTGAAGATTCAAGATTATTCTCCCAGAAACTGGAATGGAATATTGAGCTATATATGCTTAGTTATATACTTTTGAAGTACATATAAGCCTGCTCTGCTGCATTGTTTTGTAGTCACTGTCGAAACTCATTGATGGTGTACCCAACTTTATGTTATTTATTGTCCTTGGTTGTTTCCCAAGAAATAAATCGTTTATCTACTCAGAATCTCTTCTTTTAATGAGATTTTCATCGCTCCAATTCCTTGAAAGATATCGTTGTGAACCATGAACTTAGGAACGCATTCAACTCAGGAAGAAGTGAGACGTGGAGCGGCATGTCTGTAGTTTGTCATGAAAAAGAAGAAGCTGGTATCCTAGCATGAACTAGAGTGCAGCGTAACTGAAGTTCTGCTACCCATGAAAGGAAGAGGTATTTTTGTTGTTTTTTGTTTCCTTCAAGCTCAAAAAGATCGCAATTCTGGTGTGGTGATAGAAACAAAACAAGAAGCATGATTACCTTACTCGTCTCTCATACTATTTTCAAGTGATGATCCTCAAGCCTTCATTTATCGTTCGTCTTTCTCATGATTGTTGATTCCGACTTTAGATTACTTTTTTGGAGATTAAAATGAATACTCATGGCATCGATTTTCAAAGTGCTTTGAACAGTGAAGGTAGCAGCATAGGTCTCCTCTGGAATTGTAGGCGCTGTTGGTCCTTCGAAAGTTGCTGCTCATTATGGCACCACAAGCCCAACTTAGGTAGTCGAATGGTTTCACATGTCTAGATCACGGGTCTTTTGCTGAGTCTCAGCTATAATGTGTTAATAATTTTCCTTTCTGATGTTGATGGACGAATGCAGCTTTAAGATCATTCCCTGATGGGATTTGTAGAGTCTAGTTGCTAACGCTTCAGAGTTCAGAGCCCAACAAATTGTTGCTTGCTCTAGCCCTCTCTCAGAAATAGTAAACAAAAATAAACAAAATAGCAGTAGCACTTGTGTCAGCTGTGCATAGCACAGGGTGCTTTATTTATCACTATTGATTATCCTTATGGCGTTTATGCTTGAAATGACATGTCGATATTTCAAAAACTGTGATGGTATTTTTCAAAAAAGAGCTAACAAGGTATGATGGAGAGAACAGAAGTTTCCATTTCAGTCTGCAGCTTGGAAATATGAAAATTCAGGTGACATATCGACTTATTGAGAGCATACGAAGAAGACTTTCAGATAGCATGTGAAATGTACTACTTAGAATACGCTTCCATCTGATTACTGGAAGAAAAGATATGCGCTGCCATCTGTTTCCCGGTCAGTTGGCACCTCCTAATGCTAAGTCAGATCCGAAGCACAAAGCCATTCAATGATTTAGCTGTAGATGCAGAATCATTGGAGAGGGCATCGCTGGAGTGGTTCCAACTCTATGAACTTTATTTTCAAGAACACTTGGAAGTTGTCATCGATGATCGATGTTTGCTTGTCAGATTTTCCTTGGATATTGCTGAGCATTCACAATTTATTCAGATGTTCAAGTTGGAGTTTTTTTTTTAAAAAAAAAAAAAAAAATAATAACATAAGCAATACCCTAAATAAACATGATATCTGCTGAGCCGTTTTCTCTATATTGACCCACCCTATGCAAGAGAGTCATTTGAGGAGTCAAATTACCAAGCTCACAGCATGATGATGATCTGGTTTCATATTTAGCGAAAGTTACAAAAAATTTTAAACCATAAGCAACTACACCAAACTTCTACATAAGTTTTTGGTATTTTCTAATCAAATTACTTCTACTCCATCACAACATAAACAAGACCAAGTAGAAGTCACTTCTTTTTAACCAAAACAAAGTACAGGGTACATGGACAACTACCTTATGCACAACAAGGATGATTCAATGCGAGTTGTTGTAACTAGACATATACATGAGCATAAATCTATACAAACAGAACTTCATTTGATACACTGCTAGGCATTACTTCCAACAAGGAGGATATTCGCTTCTCCTCTTGGCTGCCGTCTCGACTGACTTAACGTCCCAAGCACCATTTCTCCAGTAGCCATAACTAAGCTCTGGAATATGTGTGACTTTCCCGTATTCTTCATCTTGTTCTTCTGGTTTAAGTTTCTTAATTAGTTCATCAGGCATGTCGAAAAGCTCCAGCACTTTGAGCTTGCTGAGATACTCGATTCCTGACGGGATATTTTTCAAACACTTGCATCACTGGATGCTCCACTTTTCAAGGCAAGGCATTGCTCCTTCCTCTACCTGTATGAATGTAACCTCCTTAAAAAAATCAAGACCTAATATCTTGAGCTTCTTAAACCCTTCAGCCTTGAAGCATAGTTTATGCCAATCATAGGCTTGAAGTAACTCAAGGTGTATGAGACTGGGCAAACTTTGGAGGATTAACATTGGATCTTCCTCGAGGTGGCTCCATTTCAGTTTAAGCTTGGCAAGATTATGGAGCTTGGCAATCCAAAGTGGCAACTTCTGAAATTTTCCCCTTAAGAACACTCTTTGGAGAAACTGTGGAGGAGGAAAAAGGTTTTGCAGATCAATTTCAGCATCTTCAAAAGAAGAAACTGATAGTGCTCGGAGATTTGTCAACTTGGCAATTGATAGGCATAGCTTCCTTCCATCTTCTTTCTTCAGCTTCAGAATGCACAACCTTCTCAGTTGGATCAACTTCCCGATCTCTCTGATCAAGATGCAGCCTTTTTGATCATCCACTTCTACATAGCATAGCTTCTGTAAACATTGAAGGACCCCAATTTCTCCAAGGGTCTCAAAGCCATACTTTCTGTGCGAATAAGCAATATTTTCATAACGATATACCAGTAAATGGCGAAGCCTGTGGAGCTTTGTGATTTCTGCTGGCAATACACTAATAAATGTGTGTTTAAGATCCAGGGTCTCTAAGTTCTGAAGCATTCCTATTGAACTTGGAAGTCTGTGGAGTTTGGTGCATCTAAGATTTAGATAACGGAGAAGATGCAAGTCGATCACTTGTGTTGGAAACCTTTTCAAAGGGGTACCTTGCAAGTCTAGAATTCTGAGTAGTTTGAGACCAGAAGAGAACACTCTATTTAAGGATGATTTGTTTACCCCAAACATGAACAGAGAGCGAAGTTGCCATAGTGGCTCATTTTGCTGTGCAGATTGAAGTATTTTGTGAACTGAAAGGCGGCGAACTCTTTCCGTCCATCCTGCATGTTGTTCATCAACTACAGTTGCAAAGTTTTGATCTTTAGACTTCATACTGCTAATTTCCCACAAGAGGTCATGAACTCGATACATCTTGACCCTTCCATCGCTAGTTAGCTCAGCCGCTTGAATGAGGCTCCTGCTTAGGAGATCCTTAAGGTACTCTTCTGCAACTTCTTCTGGTGTCTTACCCTCTTTTGTTTCAACAAGTCCTTCTGCCACCCATAATCGGATTAAGTGCATATGCTCAATCTGTTTGTCCGTAGGGAATACACTCAAGTGCAAGAAACAAGGTTTTAGGTGGTAAGGCAAGGCGTTGAAACTAAGAGAAAGTACCTTCTTCAAGTTCTTCAGTTTATCATTGCCATCAATTTCAGAACGGATACTTCGATGTACTAGATGCCATTCATCTATTTTGTCGCTGTCCTTTGTGGCCAAGATGCCACTAATGGCAACAATTGCCAAGGGTAGCCCCTCACACTCCGCAAGATGCTTTCACATATTTCCTTCAAATTTGGAGGACATGAGTTGCCCTTGAATGTCTTCATGCAGAAAAGCTTCCATGATTGTTCAGCACGCAAAGGCTTCATGAAGTAGACCTCTCCAGCAAATTCCTTGCATGAAGATGATGCTATCTTGACATCCCTTGTTGTCATCATTATTCGACTACCATTTTTGTTGTTGGGAAATACATATTTGACAGCATCCCAATCATCAACATGCCACACATCATCGAGAATGATCAAGTACCTCGATCTTCCTTGCAGCAAGCTCCTGATCATCATTTTCAGTAGATCAGAACTTAAAGTGTCTGTTCCACTGGGGACAGATTCCATGATGCTGCTAGCGATTTGCTGAAGCATGTCCCTGAGGACTTCTTCTGTCCTTGAAGATGGAGAAAGAGTGACCCAAGCACAGATTGTGAAGTGTTTCTTCACGGCTGGATTGTTGAAGACTTGCTTTATGAGAGTAGTCTTTCCCGAACCTCCCATCCCCACGACTGGAATTATTTCTTTCTCAGAAGGACCCTTCACCAACCGCTTCACCAGTTGCTCTTGGGGCTCTTCAATACCCACTAGATCCGCTTTTTCCAATAGAAGGGCATCTCCACGCTGGTTGTGCCATGCGCTGGATGTAAAGGTGGAGCTCGAACCTTGTTCTGCACCTAGCTTGAACTGGTGACAAAACTTTTGATGTTCTTCACAGATACTTTTGACTTTGGAACTTATGTCTCTCATCCAAAGCATGATCCTTCTGCAAGCTTTCCAGTTCTTTACATAGCTATGTGACAACTGTAGAAATTCAAGGACTCCATGGCCTTGATGTTGTGCCATCAGTAGCTTATACTCATCAAGAGCATCTTCGATGTCATCTGCAAGATTTCTTAGTTTCCTGATCGATTCTTTCATGAATTGGCTACCCTCTTCTAGTGAATCTGCATCACGTAGGATGGCTTTAATGCGGTCAAAATCTTCTTTCACAGCATTCACTTCTTGCCAACCGTCTCTTACCTTCAGCACCTCATTCTCGACGAAGTTCATGGCCTTTGTAGCAAAATAGGTTAGGGAAACAAATGCCATTCTCAAGGTTGGCAGCCTCAATTTGTGGTTATTACACTGGTATGCTGATGCTTTACTGCCAAGCACCAGATTTTCTTGGTTTATTCCATTGTTTTCTCGGGATACAGTATATTTCAATCTGTTAACAATTAGACTGGCTTTCTTGTCTAGATGCGCATGTTCTTGAACAGGTCATGAAAATGATACAACCTTTGAATATGCAAATCTATATACATCATCTTGAATTACTTTTTTGCAAATGGCCTCTTCTTACTCAGATATCAGAAAGGAACAGAAAGGAAAAAAAGAAACATGATTTAGAAGAGTTGGTCAAGGGGGCAACATGCTTGTATGAGCGATTACAATGCCGTAGAATATGTAGTGCGACTATTCAAGATCAGAAGCAACATGTCGCATTCCAATGCTTTTCTGAGAAGATCATTACCCAAAATAGGCACCTTTCATTGATCAAGCAAATTATTTCTGATTATTTTAGCATCCGTCTTATTAGAGTGAGTTCATTTTATCAGCATGTCGCATTCCTGCACTTTTCCGAGAAGATCATTACATGAAATAGGCACCTTTCATTGATGTGGAAGCAACTCATTTCTGATTATTTTAGCTTCTTGTCTTATCCGAATAGTTCAATTTAATACCACGTCGCATTCTGGCACTTTTCTGGGAAGATCATGAAACAAAATAGGCACCTTTCCTTGACGCGGAAGTGACTCATTCCGGATTATTTTAACATGCATCTTATCTAAGTGACTTCATTCTCTCGTGTTCAGAGTCGAGTTGTGTTTCAAAAGAAACTTAAGGACGAGACTAAAGTCGAAGCTAGTTTTCCTATTAACAGCACGGTTTCAAGTTGACGACAGACGATCATGGAACATACCTCCTTCCTATTGCAACTATTTCTGCGCCACTCCAGTTTGTTTTTTGTGTTCTTATTGGATAGATGACTCCATCAATTCCTAGTTTGATGTCTCTTGCCTGGACCTTAGCGAACATAATGAAACGTCGAACGCCTTCAGCTTTGCCTTTTAGCCATCGATTTACGGTCACTCGACTAAGCTCTCGGGCTGATAGAAAACGCAAGTGCAGTCTTCAGCAAGAACGGCCGACAGGTTTACCAGTTACTGCTCGAGCCTCGGTTTTTAAGGCGGCAAAAATCAGGATCGACTTGATGATGAGAGTTCTTGATCGGGCTAAAAGAAAGAGGATGGTGGTGAGCAGACGATGAATATTTGCATGCAGGAGTTACAATTTATTACTGCGGATTCAGTTTGGTTGACCCTCTGTATTCTTCACATGTTGGGATAGTTCATTTTTCTATTCAATCTTATTGTACCTAACCTTAGCTTAGATTAAGATTCCATTTATTTCGTGAATAATAAATTATTTAAAAAATATTTTCATACAAATATATATTTATATTGCTTGACATAGTCAATAAAAAATATTTTCATTATTGATAATAATTTATATCTAGAAATTTTATTTGTCGATGAAAATATTCTTCGTTCATTCATTTTTGTATGAAATAAAAACAATTATTTTTAAGACTTTTTTCAAATTTTTCTTTTTTCATGAAACAAACGAAGTCAAAGAATACGAAAAAGCAAATTTTTCATCATTACGTTTGCTAATACTTGGCCAACTCCATCAATCTCATAAATTTAGGATAATTGCCAAATCAATCTCATACCAATTCAGTCTTAGAACTTTCTAACAATTGTGTTTGGTTCTAAACCTTTGTGCGAAATTTCAACTTTCCCCCGATTGCCACTAGAAATTGCTAACATGGCATTGCGTCCAATCATGTTCCGATCATGGAACAAATGAAATTAATTAAAAAAATATACTTTTGTTAAAGAATGAAATCTTATGGATACTGTGCATATCCAGTTCATCCTTCGGAACCATATCATATCCCGGATTTGATGAAATAGGATGAATTGAGATGAAAATTTGTATCCATTTTTCACGATATTATGCATGGATCAGATATATCATAGCAAATTCTTATGTCCTCCATAACGGAATCTAATAAGTGAGATTTCAAGTAACTGTTTACATAATCTTCTTCTGTCCGAATAAATGATTCATTGAAATAATGAGTCACCATTGATATAAACCCATTTGAGATCTCCAAATCTTGCATGCCACGTGTTCAACCTTTCTTGAATCTTCATCTTATAAAATAGCGATTCCTAACGACAATTAGCCAGAAAGATTACATTTGAATTTTGCACGAAAATTTAGGATTCCATAATATTTGTCTGCCTTCTCTTCGTTAATATAGATGAACACCTAACACATGTTCTTAAAAAGATTGATAAGACCATTGCCAATAAGAATCCAAAATGGAGTTATTTTCTTAAATAAGGGTCTGAAGTGGATATTGTTTCAAATAAAGACCCAAAGTAGCTAGATTAATCTCAAATAAGGGCCTCAGCTCGCCAATTGGCCAAATGTTTTCTGACCGATGAGTAAGTGGCATTTCCAACAATTGAAATGGGGGCATTTTTGTCGAGAAAAAACATGTAAATCGGCAGCGATGTAAAAAGCCACCAGTTCCGACGACCAGCCAAATGTTCACTGGCTTCGCCAGTGATAGCCACATTTTCGAGTTTTCGCAAGCTCAAATTAGCATGTTCCAATGAAAGCTTCATTCTTTAAGCACCACCACACAACACAAATACGCATCGAGAAACTGTAATCCGCCATGGAAGGCAGAGGAGCTTCTTGCTATTGTAATGAGCAAAAAGTCCGTCAAAGCACTAGACTGGTCGTCAACGCTATCTTCTACTTTCTCCCTCCCCGCTTGAGAGATCAAGGATGCCTCTATACCGGCAATATCAATCTACTACGGCCATCGACTGCCATTGATGATCGCACCGACTGTCGAAATTTGTCAAACGCCGGCTTGCTTCACGGATTGTCATCGAGATTTGGTGGAGATTCGTTTGTTCTGTTCTAAGATCACATGTATGATATAATGAATTTGCTATATCCAAATTATAGTTATCAGTACACATTTTTGAAAAAGAAAAAGAAAACCGTCAACACCAATTCGGTTTAGGAAAAAGGAATAACATATGCAATCTCATGAACAAAATTCATTGACTGTCTTCTTCTAATTAAGAGTCGATCATTCATCTTCTCTTGACCCAACGAAAGATTATCTACGCAACATTGCTTTTAAAATGCAGGACCTTGTCCGTATTCCACAATTTGGCCGGAGAAAGCAAACTCACGGTGATGCTGCCGCCTATAAATCCGGCCTGCCACGTGCCGCTCCCCTCGTCGGTGGCCAGATCATAGCTCATGACGCTGTCCATCAACTTGAGCACTATCTTCCATCCATTGCAAATAAGAAACTCATCGTATAGGAGGCTATCGTAAGAGTACTATATTAATTAAGATTGTAATTTACAGTTTTATGGGTTTGGTCTAATAAGATAAGATATAAGTTTCTTAGTAGTCAAATATGAGTCGACTTGTGTGGGCCGGGTTGAACCCGGTCTGTGATGAGAGGGCCTGGTTAAAATTTTTATAAATAGCGGTAAAATCCCTCCTCTAACCCTTTTCTCCATGAACACACTATCACCTCAAATAAGGAAAGTTATGAGGGGCGTTCTCATCAAGCCAGGATCCAAGAGCAATAAAGGAGAAGAACCTGAGTGTTGGATCATCGTCATTTCGCATAAAGAATGATAGATTCCAAATTAGGTACACAAGTCTCTTTCTTCTCCTTCATTATGTTCGAGTATCTAGCTATGTTGATCCTCGAATACTATTTCAACGGCTTACATTTAGTATCACAGCCCTTCATCGCCAAGAACTCGAACATTAGGAATTTGGCCAATTTTGAAAAATTTTATCCGATGAAAATTGATTTTGGACTTATCTTGGTGAGATGAGCGTTTTGGTGGCTAGCGTGCCTGTGGCGAAGGTCGCATGAGCCTCCTTGAGCATTTCAAATTTGGCCCATTGTTGCACTATTTTTCCCATTTTTGTGATTTTTTCGTCCGGTAAAAATCAATTTGATCATGTATTTGGACTCGTCTTTTCTCGACGGGCAGAGGTTGAACATGCCCCCACATGCCTGCACACACCGCAATGGCTTGATAGAAACTAATGAGGGATAAATTTATCACAAATATATCAATTTGAGGTTATTCATAGTATTAACCCATAGATTTACAAGTTGACTTGCCACATTAACTATCATGTGCCATCCAATTCAACAATATAACAGTAAAATTTGATGAAAATTAATAAATGATAAATTTATTACAAATGTACTAATTTAATGTTTTCGGTGATCCAAGAAGTAGTTTTTGATAAATTTATCATGAATGTATCAATTTTGAGTTTTCGTGGTATTTACTTTTAAAAAAAAGAAAAGAAATCAATAGTGCTTAGGCTCGATCAATCGGCAATTGCCACGTGGCAATTGCCAACGCAACCTTAGGTAGTGTGGGCTAGGCCTTATACAAAGTCGATGGAGCCCTATGCAAGACGACCCAAGCCATTTGAAGGGCCGCGTTACCCTTTTAGAGGGATTTCGTGCCCTGCGGTTTCCCTCAAATCATAAAAATCCCTTACACCCCGTTTTTCTTCAAGGTCAGGGTTTTTTTCTCAACTCATCCTTAGAAAAGTTACCCTGAGCTTTTTGCTTTTCCTTCAAACCAAAAGGGTGTCTATCTTATGGAAAATTCATCAGTCGATCCATGTTAATTCATTCTACATAAGCCATTAAAAACGAAAATTTTCCACCATTCAATCTTACTGAAAATATGCAATCTTTTCATGGCATAGTTTGGTAAGTTTACAGATAAAATATTTTTAAAATTAATATCTACCATCACATGCACGCAACAAATGAAAACAGAGGGAGGGGGAGGGATAATGTCTTGTCCGGACTCAGGTCCACAGATTCAAGAGGATCACGGCCGCTGATCAAATGGATTTCGCATGTAGAGTTTACATAATCAACAGTCATGATGGGTTCGATCCATGTTGATCGCATCCAGGCAGGTAATTGCTAAGGGAGGATTTGCGCTCTGGCAAAGGTTAGCATCATCGCTTTAAGAATCATAATTAATGGGAAAAAATCCTTCCATAATGCCAAAACCCCACCATTCATCCATGATAATTTAAATTATAATTATCAATCACTCACGCGACGAATGGGGTAAACTAAAATTTTGCTAAAGACATTTGTACTACTTTATTCATCAAAGTCCAAATTGAAATTTAGAGTTTTGATGTCATTAAAAATGCAAATACCCTGACTAAAAAACTAACATTACTCGTTAGAATAATTGGTAAAAAAACTCGTAAAGAAATCTCTAGCTAACCTTCCTGCAAAAGATCTTTTTTACCATCAAATGGGTTGATACTATATATAAAAAAAAAAATGGTAACTTTAACAATTTCTTTGTCCCCCACGCCCCTTAAATTCTAGGAATTTGTCACTTCAACAGTCTTCGATGGTTATACGGGTATCCAAAATACATATATCTTGATCGGAAAAGAATCAATAGAAAAAGGGTCGCGGACCGACCATAGAATTATGTTCAATAAGTGGAACGCATTATCTGAGAATTCCTCGTTCCCTTTCATGTGAATTCCCCATCGGCGAATTCAAAACTTCAAATAAGAAGATTCCGTTAATCATTTATAGATCTATTGGATTTGATAAATGCATTGAATTAGGCCCTCTTTGGTTTAGCATTTGGAATGCTCATTTGGGCTCTAAAGTCCCTTGGCCAAATGCAAAGGTGTTTAGTTCGTTTTTTTGCGCGACTTTGGCGAGATGCAATTGCATCTCCAAGTAACTCTAAGGGCCTTTAGCCCAATGCAGCTCTTGAGGTCTTTTGGGAAGTTGCATCTTCGAAATGCAAGTTCGATACTATTCATCTTCTTCATGGTACTATTCATCTTCTTTAGAGAGACGAACGGAGGCCAACGACCGCCGGCCAAGGAGAGGCCCACACCAGCAACCGTCACTTGAGGCGTCATCGACCTCGGCGACCACCACTTGGGGGTTGCGGCCACCCGGTGACCACCACCTGAGGTCGCACGACCTCCGGCGTCACCTGGGTCGTGCGGCCTGGTCGCCGGCCCTTAGGTGTCGCGCGACCCGTTGCATGAGGTCGTGCGACCATCGCTTGGGGTCGCACGACGCCCGAGGGCCGCGACCTTAGGTATAGCGACGGTCATGCGACCTCAAGGCGGTTGCCTGGGTCGTGCAACCTAGGCGACGGAGGCTTGAGGTCCCGAACCTCAGGCGACGTGTTGCCGGGGTCACGCGACCCAGGCGTCGCCTAAGGTCCGGCGACCTCAGGCAGTGGTCGCTCGGGTTCGCGCGACCCAGGCGACGGAGGCTTGAGGTCCGGCGGCAACAGGCGACCCTCGCCTGAGGTCACCGAACCTCAAGCAAGGCTTTGGCTAGTGGCCGGACATTGGTCACCGGTGGCTACATTTAAAAAAAAAAAAAATTTAAAACTTTTTTTATATATAAAATTTATCAAAAATCTTTTACAAAATGTAATTTTTACCAAATGGTGTTTAAGCTATAGTCCTTTCACAATGCACTTTAAAATTACAATTTACCAAACGCTATTTGCATTTACACAAACCCCTTTGGCTCAAAAGTATTTGTATTTTCTCAATGGCATTTGCCCAAAGCCTAACCAAACGGGCCCTTAGTATTCATGTATTAGACTGGGGTTCCCCATAAAAATCTTTATTATCATTTCATTTTTATTTTTATTTTAATTTCTCCTCTAACCTGTGATTTTGAAAGTAGTCTCTATCCCTAGTAAGCCCATCCCAAGATAAGTGCTCTCCTATTGTGACTTCCTCAGAGCCTCCGGTAGTACAGCCGAGACAGCAACGGGTTCTCTACCCCTGACTCGTAACTTTGGGAGAAGGGATGCATAGATTCAATCCGATTAATTCTTAACAAATTAGTATTTGCAATTTGTGAGGGTCGTTCTAGTCAAGATAGGATCCAAAACAAAATAATGATTATACATTGATTCTTTTTTTTTTTCACAATTTTTGTTGAACCGTATGCATCAAAAGATGCATGTACAGCTTAAATATAAAGTAAGGGTTCTGATAAACCTGGAAAAAATATAAACTAAAGATAGTAATCTTTTACTAACGGGATCAAAAATGGTTTTCTTCGACACAAGAAAGGAATTTTCTGCATTTCTTTCTTGTGTCAAATAAAAGACTAAGAAGAAGAATGCGAATTTACTTTAAAACACAAATTAACAGTAAAATAATTTTAACTGTGTAGATGATTCTATGAAATCCCATTGATTTGATGATAGAAGAAATTCTTGTTTTTTTTCCCCTTTTCCTAGAACACAGATGTGAAGAAACAATATAAAAAGTTGATCCGATGGAAAATTTGTAGATATTTAAAACAATTCGAGGAAAATGTGTTATTTTTGAGGCATTTTTGTGAAGTGAACATACTGTACTTAATACCTATAATCTGACTAATGGAAACAATATGGTAAAAGTATAGATAAAACCCATCAAAGGGCGTTTAAAAATTGTCGATGGCTATATTTTTTTGCAGAAATAGCATTTCCCTCGAGAAAATCTACAAAAGAAAAGATATGATTCTCATGGCATAAACATTTAGTCAATTGAAATTATCATAGAGGGCAATTCATTAAGGTGAAAAGACCAAAACAAATGCTCCATGATCAGTAATACATATATCCTTAGATAAAAAACCAAGAAAATCATCGCCAATCAATAAGTGACAAGCACGTGCGATACTATATATGTATATATAACAATGAACATTATATTTGAAATCTGCATATGTTAACTAGGGTAATGAGCCAAATATTAAAACCGAGCATGGCGTACTTCTCCTATTTGAAATCAAATCTCTCCTCAGGAGGATAGATTGGACAATTTATATAAGATCCAATATTGATCTAACTTTCTATTTACTCATGGGATTTGGGTTCAGGGGACCTCGCGGCCCCTCTCTTCTCGGTCGCTATGGTGATGCATCTCAATTATTGAATATGAGGACCGAAAGAAAGAGCAACATTTGAAAGGTTCACATGCATTGACAGTATTAGTCGTGGAGCATCTTTAAAAAAAAAAAAAACTCTCAGTGCACACGGCACGACGAAAGTCAACTTCATCCAAAATTCCATCGAATGGTAAGGTCGTTGCTTGTAAAGCGCGCATCGGAGGATGCTGCTTATAAGGCGTGGATCTACGAACAAGTTATTATCTCAATGAGAAATTACCAAAACAATCCCAAACCTATTACAATTGGCCAATTCAATCTTAAATTTTTTGTACTTGTGCCAATTTAATCTATTCAACCAATTTTGATTGGCCAGCGTTGACGTAGATGCTGGTGGTGTTGACATGGCTGTCCGACCAACGCTAACATGGCAGTTTTTGAATATTTTTATCATTTTTTATTTTTTATTTTTTCTTTATCTTTCTTTTTGTTTTTTTCTTTCCATCTAACGAAGTCAAAAAAGGAAAAAAATTAAAAAAAAAAAAAATTGCCACATTAGTGTTGACTAGACGACCAACGTTTATGTTAGTGTTAACTAGTCAAAATTGATCAGATTGACTGAATTAGCATAAATATAAAATGTTTAAGATTGAATTGGCACAATTATAATAAGTTTAAGACTATTTTGATAATTTTCCCTCAACTCAGCGATGTCGCACTTCAAAATTTTTATCATTTACTATAATTTACTGCTCCTTGAAAGAATGAGTTTGTGGATGTAATTTCCAGAGGATTTGCTCCAGTGTTCATCTCCCTTTTGCTTCGAATATTTCTCAGATGATGACTACTTCGAGCATCTTCCTACATAGCTACCACCGCCTAGAGATATGGAAGACGTTCCCGAGGAAAGCTTCGACCCGTCCGGTTCGAGGAATCATACCACAGTTCAAGAAAGCGATGGACACTGTTCCTTGCTGTCGTTGTTCCGGTTGAACCACGCTGATAGGGAGATCTGTTACAGTCAATGCACCCAACGACCACCTTGGCCACGGCCATGATCAGTACAAGAAATTTGAATGACACGTCGCTGGCCCGATTGGCCTTTGACATGAGAGTAAATGATTAATAGGGACCATTAGGGGCATTCATATTTTATAATCAGAGGTGAAATCTTGAATTTTACTAAAGACGAGCAATTACAAAAGTGTTTTACCGATGGTGCTGACTAGGGGTTAGCGGATATTGCTCATAAGGCTCGGATCCATGAGTTGTTTTTGCAACTTTACACTTGGAAAAATCATCATTTATCATAACTTAGTGCTCATTGATGAATCGGTTTGGGAGTGTATTTCCAGAAGTTTGCTCCAAGGCTTACCTCCCTCGAGTTTCCTCCAAGGAAGTTTTGGTTTAAAGTAAGACCCATTAAAATGGATCATTAATCTATTTCTTAACCCATGTAAGTATTAAATGGGTCATAAATAAATGGAGAAATTCTAAAAAAAGACCTGAAGTACCTTTATTTTCTCAAATAAAGACTTTAAGTGGACTTTATTTCAAACAAAAACCTTAAGTATCATTATTTTCTTAAATAAGGGCCTGAAGTAATTATATCTATTTCAAATAAGGGCTTAACTTTCCAGTTAGTCAAAGGCATTTTACTCATTTACCTTCTTTTTTTTTTAAAAAAAATTCCCTTTTTTCTTTATTTTTTTTTTCCTTTTTTCTGGTTTTTCTTCTTCATCACTGCTGATGGTCGAAAAGGACTGGGCGAGGGTTGCCCTCACCTGATCCATTAAGGGCCACCCTCACCAGCCATGGGTGAGGGTTGCCTCACCTTGGGGAGGTCACCTCGAGGCCATTGATAAGGTCGGCCCTTGCCAATTTAGGCGAGGCTCACATCGCCAACGATCGAGGAGGGTCATTGAGCTCTTGTTGGCCCCAAGCGAGGCCAACCCTCACTAGATCTAGCGAGAGTAGCCTTGCCCGCAGTCGGCGAGAGCTAGCAACCCCGCGATCGATGAGGCTAGCAAAGCCCTTGCCGGTCCTTACCAACGGCCGGCTAGGTTGGTCGAGCCCTCACCAACGGCCGTTGGCCGTTGGCCCCCCTCCCCCAAAAAAAGAAAAAAAGAAAAAAAGAAAAGTGAAAAAAAGAAAGAAAAGAAAAGATAAAAAATAATTTAAAATTAAAGATGTAATTGGATTTAAACGTCTTTGACTAGTTGGAATGTTTAGCCGGCCAACAACTGACAGGGTTAAACCCTTATTTAAAACAACCACAACCACTTCAAGCTCTTATTTGATATAAACTCAATTTCGAACATTTATTTGAGAAAATGAGGATACTTCGAGTGTTTATTTGAAATTTTTCCTAAATTAAATAAATAAATTTAAATATAATATGGATGTTAAATAGGTCATAAACGGATTTAGAACTTTTTGGGTATGAGTTTTCATAGATTCGATCAAATATGCAAGTATTTTAACAATATAAGTCGGATCAAATACGGGTTATTAAAATGAGAATTATTCGTAATGGGTTAAATGAATTTATTTGAATATAATCATTTTCGATCCAATCCGACTTGATCCATTTGTTTGGCGACTTTGTTTAGAGCTGAATGAATTTGTTACCGTAGTCGCCTTCTCCTTGTCATCGCTGAAGTATTCCCACTGTCAAGATCCCTCGTGATTCAAAGGATGAGAAAAATACTCATCCATGAGAAGGTGGCGTGGAGACTTCCCCAGGTTTTCATCTTTGTTTTTTTTCTAAAGTTGGAAACGACCCACGTGTGGACCTCGAAAAGCATTAGCATAGACAAAATGGAACTCCGTTTCGGAGGAAGGCTCGAACTAGTCCGGTCGATGCTGTTCCTAGTCGACATCCTTTCGGTTGAACGACGCAGACAGTCGATCCCCGTCATCCTTTTGTCAAACTCATGAGATGTCCCAATGTACCATGCAGCTGTATCTCTTCTTATAATCCCCAAAATAGGGTTATAAGAATTTAAAAATAAAACACACTATAAGGGTCCGTTCGTTTGCGGAAAATAGGCCATTTTCGGAAAATATTTTCCTGTAGTCATTTTCCAGGAAAATGACAATATTTTCTGTGTTACTAAAAAACTCAAAATGTTTGGAAAATATTTTCCGGTGTTCGGTAAGGAAAATATTTTCCGCTCACTAGATTGACGCGAGCGCAAGCATTAAGCTCGAGGTTTGCCAAATCGACGAGCGATCCATGACATTCACCTAGTGATGGCCGACGACTAGTCGAAAGAAGAAGATGAGAAACAAAGAAAAGAAAAAGAAAAAAAGAAAAAAAGAAAAAAAATTAAAATTAAAAATAATTTGAATAAAAAAAGAAAATTACATTTTAAAAATAATTCGAATAAAAAAAGAAAAGAAGAAGAAGAAATGGGAGGAGGAAGTGAGGATTTGTAGATGTGTGAGATAAGAGAGATCAGTGAGGAAAATGTTTTCCATTTTTCAAAAGTGGAAAACATTTTCCCAAATTTAAGACTTTTTCCTTTCCAATAAAACATTTTCCCTTGGAATTCATTTTCCGTAAACGAACACCTAGGAAAATCCGGAAAACATTTTCCCGGAAAACATTTTCCGCGAAACGAACGGACCCTAAGTGTCGCAACTTTTATACAGTACTGTCATAAATTTTTTCTTAGCCACTTAAGTGCCATGATTTTTTCAAAACATTCACTTGCAATATTTGCTTAAATGACATTCATCCGAATTTTCAATACTTGACATGGCATGGCACTTAATAAACATTTTTAAAAAGTTATAATACTGAAGTGATGGGAGAAAAAGTTATGACACTTAAGTAAGTGTCCTAAGAAATTATGAAAAATTCAAGTAAACGCTAAGACTCTCGATGACATCATCTTTCTTCTTCGTCAAACTATCGCTTCTAATAAAGACATGGGAGATTCTATAAACAAGTCGTTTTCTTAATGGAAAATCATGAATCTTGCAAAGGACTTTCTATCTAACACGTTTTTATCTCTCTCGCCCTAGAGCAAAGTAAAAATGAACTTTTTCCTCTCCTTAAATCATGGATTGGGTTGTAGCAAAGAAGGGAAAAAAAAAAGCATAAGCTCAGCAAAAAATAAAAAATAAAATTTTAAAAACGACCATGACTGACTAAACAGCAAGTTAATGGGGTCGTAGAAACCAATTTTTTATATCAGGATTTTATCGAATCTTTCGCCAAAAGTCAACTTCATCAAAATTTCCATCGAATAGAAAATTTAATAATGCTCTGTATAAGCTTCCCCACTGTGCCTAATTTGACCAAAATCCAACAGCCGGAGCATGAAATTCGCAACTTTGACCATGTTATGTCATAAGTGTCGAAAGAATTGAAATTATCACAAATCAGGCTTAAAAACATAAAGATCTGATTATAAACATTCCAATATATGAAGAATCACTTCTACCAAAATCTTTTTCTTAGAAAGATATCGCAATTTTTTTCATAATGACCGTCTGTTCTCCCATTAGTTTGATGATAAAAGAAATTCTTGTTTTTTTTCTTTTCTTGGAACGCAGATGTGGAAAAACAATATAAAAAGTTGATCCGATGGAAAATGTGCAGATATTTAAAATAATAGAGGAAAATGTGTAGCCATAATTAGAAAATTGTCTCAAAAGTCTTAAATCCATTATATTTTTTGTCAATTCAATTTCAAACATTTAAATTTTGTCAATTGAGTTATAAACGTTGTCACATTTTATCAATTCAAGACACGTGAACAATTTTAAATAATATTTTATTCATTTTTTTTCCTTTTTTCCCTTCTTCCTCCTTTAATCTCGATCTTGCTTGCATTTTATGGAGTTCATTTTGAATGATTTCAACACCCCATAGGCTACTGGCGAGCCTCGCCTAGCCAGTGGCTGGCGCCCGGCGCCCGGCGGGGCAGTGGTAATGAACCATATATATAAATATGACAGATGAACATTATATTGAAATCTGCATATGTAAACTATAGCAATCAACCAGATATTGAAATTGAAAATTTTATAGCATGGAGAGATGGCAATGCAACTTAACTCTCGGACCAAAAGACAACAAGAATTGGAAGACTCACATACACCTAGAGCATCCGTCGCCGGAGCACCTAAAAGTCGACTACCGTGCGCGCGCCGCCACCGCCGCCGCCGCACGGTTCCTCGATTCACATTGTGGATTTAACCGAGTCAACGTTCACGAAATCCCTTATGATCTCTACCAGTGCCTGGGCCTTGGCCGGGTCGAACAGCTCCACCCCGTGGCACCCGCCCTCGCCGAAACTGGTCGTTACCGGCGCCCCTCGCGCCTCCAGCATCTTCGCGAACGTCTTCTGCCGGTCCACGAGCGGGTCCCCGGCGTGCCCCCTCACCAGGCACCTCGGGAGCCGCCCGGCTTTCTCGCGCCCCGCCGCGCCGTCGGCCGTCGGGTCGCAGTACTCGTGGGACCGGTCCGCGCCCACGGGCAGCGCCAGGGACCACATAAGGTCGTTCGCGGGCAGGGGCAGAATCCGGTCGTTGTCCGACCGCAGCTCGGACTCGGTCCTCTGGACCCCGCCGAAGTAGGGCTGGTTGAATATCAGCCCTCGGATCTTGACCGGCGCCAGATCGACGTCCAGCGACCGGAGGGCCGCGTGGTAGACGATGTTCGCCCCCGCGCTGCTGCCCATCAGGTAGCACCGCTCGAAGTCGGCGCGCTCCCTCAGCCACGGCTCCCCGCCGCCGCCGCCGGCGTCGAGCGCCTGCGACCGGAGCCACGCGAGGGCCGCGGCGGCGTCGTCGTAGGCGGCGGGGAGGCGGTGCTCGGGGGCGAGGCGGTACTCGACGGAGACGACGACGGCGCCGAGGGCGGACGCGGTGCGGCAGCAGGAGTCGTGGAACATGCGCGAGGTGGCGCTGAAGAGGACGAACCCGCCGCCGTGGAAGTAGAGGATGACGGGGAGCCGGGCGGGGACGGGGGCGGCGGCGGCGCGGGGGAGGAAGATGCGGAGGAACGTGGAGCGGGCGGGGTCGAGGGGGACGTCCTTGGAGAGGGCCGGGTCGGGGGAGTCGGGGGCGGCGGAGGCGGTAGCGGTCGGGGGAGGAGAGGCGGGTGACGGAGCCGTCGGGGTTGGGGAGAGCTTGAGGAACGCGTAAGGGTCCATGCCGACCGACGATCACCAAACGCAGATGAAGGAGAAGGAGAAGGTCGGAGAAGGAGGAAGGAGTATAATGAGGAGGTATAATGAATGAGTGGAGAAAAGGTTAGGTGGAGCGAGGAACTACTTTTTCTCGCGGGTTTAAATGACTTTAAATTGATTACTTTTTATTCTTTTTCTTCTTCTTCTTTTGGTGGGGATGGACATTGGAAAATAGAAGAATCTTTTTTAGGACTAATGATGAATTAATTTAAAAGATATTGGGCTATGCTATTCCAATGGCATTAATCGCGAGTTATTATATGAAATCAGAGGTCAACAAATTTGAAAGAAATTGTTTAAAAAATCCTGCAAGAGGGGCCCCCTATATTTATTGATTATGAGCTTATAGCTCAATAACTTCTATCACGGGCGTTGCATGTTTATGCTGCACAGGGGCGTCGACGAGCCACGACTGGGTCCCGCTGGAGAAGTACTGATGACGACGATGATGTCTCACCAACCACATTGATCATGGTTTTAGCAAGACTAAGGGCCAAAAGAGGGGAAAACAGGAACACCGTGCCGACAAAGGAGAAGAAGAAAGTAGCTCAGAATCGGAAATGAAGAAAAGGGTCGGGGTTGTTGAGGAAATTTATATTGAGCGACGCGAAAAAGAATCGAATGTTCGAGCGAGGGCCCGCGATGATGAATTCGATGGCGTGATTCAATATGAGAAGTCGAAAAGTGCGATGATCTCGAATAGATTATGCACGGAATGCTTAATCTATTAAATTCGTAATCATTTCATTGTAGTGCGATTTGCTTGGGGATGGGCGTTTTGCTTGGCGTCGCTCTTAAGTAGTGCACTGCTCCGTCTCCAGAGGGAGAGGAGGAAATATAACCACTCAATCGCGATTTGTCGAAGGACAATTTAACTCCCTGCCGTTGGAATTTAACGCCATAAGTGACGCCGATAGCCAGCGTGCACGGAGAAGGAGAAAAAAAACCCAAGCTTGCTCACCCATGTGCACAGTTTAAAGCCCAGCGTGAATATTAAATCTAACACGAGGAATGATATTAAATCTGACAAGTGCTTTTCTTGAGCTTGAAGTTACTTATGACAGAAGCTACAAGACGGCAGAATGATACAGCTTAAACTAGAATAAGCAACCGAAATTACTCTGCAACCAAATTCCAACAGAAGCAGATGGAACAGCAGAAAAGAGAAGATGAACGATCCTAATCAGCGGGAAGAGAAAAAGATGCCATTAATTCACAAAGACAGCATGCATATAGACACTACCGTGGCTTTGCACCACCATTTTCTTGGGAGCTGTTAACTGGGGTAGAGGTGCCGCTCTTCTTGGAGTTGCCGGATTGTCCTGTGATGGTCCGTCCCATGAATTTCCCAGCTTTACTCAAGCCACTTCCCACAGCTCCGAAGCCGCTCCCGACCATCCCAGCTCCAGCACCGAGCCCGCTTCCAACGACCCCAACCCCTGCACCTATGCCGGTTCCGACGAGTCCAACCCCAGCACCTATACCTGTTCCCACCAATCCGACGCCAGAACCCACCAATCCGACGGCTCCATCAAGTGCGTCCATGGTACTGCCTATTACTCCTGCTTCCTTCAGTTTCTTTCTCTCCTCCAAGATCCTCTTTTCTTCTTCTAGGGCAGCTAACTGCTCCTCCTTGTTAAATTCGTAGTACAAAGCCTGAAAGTTGAAACATGACAAGAATATAATAAACGAGCTTTTGTAGAAGTTTAAAAAAAAAAAAAAGAAAGAAGACCGACAAGGTAGTTTCTAGCATTATGGGGAGAATCACTTTGATTTTAGGCTATCAAGAGAATGCACTAAATATCAGGGTCCATGAATTAAAAGTCTGCATTCCAAATGACCATGGCAAATCAGTCTACCTTGATGGTTACTGTTCCTCTGTCTTTCTTGTCCTTTATCTTCAGCATATCAAGTGATGGAAGCAACCTCAGCTCAACTTCCTTCTCTACACCAGGTTCCAGATTGATCAAAGGTAATTTGGCAATTCCCAGCCGCTTGTCTTGACCAATGTCTTTGTCAAAAACCTGTCCAGGAAGCACTCTAAGCAAACAGCATAGTGATAAACCAATAATTGGTGCATAAGAGTAGAAACGTGTGGATGTATAAGGAAGCATGCCCACACACACACAGAAGGGAGGAGGCTGGGGGCAGGGACAGATGGCAGAACCTAAACACAAAACAGCATGATCAAGATTGCCAAACAAGCAGACTATAATGAATTCTTAGTAGATAAAACTAATCCATTCATCGCAGTCACACCAGACCTCAGGGCACAGTCATCTGCCTTTCTTTAAAAAGAAGAAGAAAACCACAAAAGAAAGAGAAGCATCTACAGGAAATATGGCCTGGATAACACATTTAGAAGCCTCACTTGCGAAGAATAATGTAGAATTGTAACTTACCACATGCTATTACTAACATTTTCATTTGCAGCAGCGATCTTAGATTAGTGAATAGCATCTTAAAATTGCTGTTAAATAACATGCTATACATATATAGTGGACTCATCATTTCCAGTCAGCTTAAATTTCCTCAAGAAAATGATCATCCCACACGGTACCAGAGAGTACACGTCAATAATTCCCATATAGACAATCTCTTTTAATTACCCACCTCTTTTTCCTAAGTTATTCCATGTTTTTTAATGTCTGTTCCTGCCTTCTATAGTCTGTATGATGTAGTTACATCCCCGGGACTTCCTGACGGATGACAACTTGAATTTTGGAAAGGATATTGGCCCAACAATACTAAGCTTTACACAGATATTGAATCCTTCAAGTAAAATGAAACGACAGGCAAAAATAATTCTGAAAGGGATCAATACAGAAACCAAAGATCTCGTCAAGCATCAAGACCTTCTAAATCATGCAAAAGATAAGAGTTACTTTCAGAAAGAGTATCATATTATGTACTGAGATTCATTGCTCTGCAGCTAGTTCTTGATTTTGGGAAAAAAGAAATTCTACTTAGTTTGCATCCACCTAGTGAAACTTTCCCCATTTGGAACTGTAATGTATTGGACTCTGCCAGCCATGCAGCTAAACCTTCCAAAAATTAAAACTTCAAATTGATTTTCAGAGTTATGGACAATTGAAATTCATAAAATACAGGGAAATACCCTAAAGTCCTATTGAAGCTTAACATTTCAAGGAACTGGGGACAGATCTAGCTCATGAGGTTCCTCAACCTCTTAGCCAAAACTCTACTGTAGCTGAAAACTTGATCTCATTGATGTTCTTTCCATGTAGAAACAAACAATGGTGTTATATAGATAGCCACAGAAAGGAAGAAATCGTGCTGACAAAACAAAGAACCCATTGTGAGCTTCTGATTAGTTAATATTAACTAATATTCAAAGACTGGCAAATGAAACCACACAGAAGCCCAACAACAAGGAAACTTTCCAGTACACGAGCTCTCACACAGATGCAAACAAAGAGAACAAGGACAACTGTGAAGATAAAATTTTAGCATAACTTACAATAACAAAGCGCTCCTACTCTAGAAGACACAGTATGCAATGAAGCAAGAAATACAATGACGCATAGTGAGGGGGAAAAAATAAAAGAGGAGAAGAGGATTTGATGCAGAACCTCAACAGTAAGAAACTGAGTCTCCTTGTCTTCTGCAATAAACTCAAATGGTTGGTTCCAAACAGGATTAAGGTTGTTATCTACAACCTTTGTTTTAACTTTAAACATAGGTCGTATATACACAACGGCATATGGATCGGACTTTCCAATCATTTCCATGTTCTTCAGATCATTTGCTTTAACCACCGTAACATTTATCTTTCCCTGTGGTTTAAGTTCTAAATCACTGCATAAACAGAGAGAGTGTCATATACAAGCCAAGACCTAGAACCAAGAAAGAACCCAACAAGAGAGAATAAGAGCTTTTATGAGATGAATACTAAGAAGTAATAGAGTACCACCAGCATGAGATACATACTTGAAGATGCAATGCTGCCATAATGGATTATGAAAAAAACATTCACCACAATCAGTAACTACCACCATTTATATACCACCATCGGCATGAGGCAACATAAATATAGGTAAAACTTGCTATCAATCAATTTACAAACTTGAGCTGACTGATGAGTACACTGGTAAAAAAGAAACAACATACTATCATAAGAAGAGAGAAATACCCTCCCTCACCAATGAGGAATATTAGTAACACCAGAGAAACCAACCTAGCAAATTCTTGCTTTAATAAGAATGAAACTTTTAATTGCATACATAATTTAAATTTCCAGTCAAACGCATGAGTCCAAATACTTTAAATTCTGCACACTGCCAACAATTAGGTTTCTCCTGAGTACATGGCAGAAAACATCACTTCTGATGAAGATTGACTTTTGAGTGAATGAAGGGGAAAAGACCAAGAATTGTCTACTCACCTCGTGTCTACTGGAATACCCCCAATTGGAACAACAATTCTGTGAGGCCATTGAAGCATATCTGTGACAATCGAATTTACAGTATCCTGCCAAATGTAGAGATAAACAAAAGAATGACTCAAACTCATTGCTCTTAATGAAATAATCAGTGAGAAGAAAGACAGTTTGGGCGATGAGTTAGTTAAAACTTACATCAATCATGTCAGAAAGTCCTGGAATGGCTGTTAAGCTTCCACCAACAGCTTTAAGAGTGTAATCAATCCTAGGCTTGGGCTATTGGCACGAAAGTATCAGTGATGTCATGGAAACTACGTCTTGTAAGTCCAACTAAATATATATAGCTGAATGAGATCTCATCTTTCCAGGGAACATATTGAACATAGGAATTCATAATGAACACACCATAAATAGGATTGGCTTAATTAGTTATTAGAAAAATTACTCATTCCCAGAACAACTATAGGAAACAATAATTGCCACAGAAATAGGCAACTTCCAGTCAGCTATATAAGGCACCAACACAAACACATCATGGGCAATGTCATAAACGGGACAAAAACAGGCTCGCGATAGTTTTAACTTTCAGAAATTCATATGCTAAAAGAAAGAGGAAAGTTTAGGCCCTCTTTGTTTTAAGCGAATTCTCAAACATGTTTCAGCAAAACATATTCTTCTCTTTGTTGTGAACCTGGAGGAGTTTTTTGTTTGAACCTTCTATGAGGGTTCATGAAGCTTCCTTGAAATGTCATGTGGAAAAAGAAGAAGAAGAAGAAGAAGAAGAAAGGAGCAAAAGATGTCGCTCATGCAATTGAATTGACTAATGAGAGCTTTTTCTACATGTGTACCAACAATTGACATTATTAAATCTAACTTTATAACGTCAGTACTAAAAAAATAAAATGTAAAGACATAGCCAAACATGTTTTCCAATTTTCTTTTCTATAGACCATCCTCATATTCATTAACCAAATACCTTTTCAAGAAAACACAAAACTGAAAATTTAAGACTGTTTTCATTATCATTAAAACTGAAAAATACAGTTAGTTACGGCAAAGTCTAAGAACCGGGGTACAGAACGTAGCAGTCGGTTCTTAGACTTTGCCGTAAGGCAGCCAGGTTTGCAGCAGGGTTTTCAACTGCCCTCACTCACTTCAGGCGCGGGTGACTACTATATCAGCCTATCCAGCAATAGCCAACACCGAAGTCCTGATGTGGTGGTGTCTACTTTCACCACCGTGAGCTCCCTAATTCCCCTCTCTATCTTTGTCTTCCCGAGGAGGAGGGAATAGGGGGTGACATTGCGGGGTCTCTCACCCAGGGTGGATATCCCGCCCGTTTCTTCCCCATGAGCCTTTTAAGGACTTGCTCAGGTCCCATTCCTTTTCAAACTTAACTGTCACAAATATGAAGTTCAGCTTTCAGTACTAAGTCAAGGGTCCAGGTATAAAAAAATTTGTAAATAAAATTAATGAAAAAGGGTCCTACAATCATGCACAAAAGGTGCATTCTGAAATACCAACAGTAATCCTATACTAACCTCAGAAAGCAATGCAACAACAACTGCTGAAATGCAGGGGATCTCTTCAGCAAGTTGGAAGATGACACGAATGACAGTAAAAACTTGAAGGTCTTTCAACTGTCAAAAAGCAGAAACGGTGAGAAAGCATTATTAGAATTGCATGTCTCCGACCTATAAATTAGCTTGAATACACGCAAGTCTAGAACTGATGGTACGATAAACTTCAATAAAATGCGCAGGCTGATACGCCACACCAACCTGAATGGGTATTGAAGCAACAAGTGCAGCTTCGACTCCTAGAATGATGCTTGGATCACCTCCCCATCGGAAATCAATGTCCATTGTGATCTGACCTTTCTTAAGACTCTGAACACGAATACCTAAATAATTACACAGCAGATATACTTCAAAAAGGACGTTCAAAATTCCAATTAAAGAGGACGGTGGGCAAACATTACTGGTGAGAAACAAGGCTGAAAACATAAACATATAAAGGAATAACCAGTTAAAGGATAATAGACCATTAATTAGAAAGGCTTCAACCGACTGTATAACGACTTCACACCAGCAAAATGAACAATAAACATCAAAATTAGCCTCTCAGACCAAAAAATGCTGAACTCAGAGGACACGATTACAACAGCGATGAAGAAGAGTATGAAAGAGGGAAGTAATAATTATTTTAATACTTTTTTGGAAAAAAAAAAAAAATACAACAAAAATTTGAGTTTTATCTTTACCAAAAAAAACAACAAAAATTTGAGTTTTAAACGGAGCATCTTTCGGGAACTATAGTCTGACTCTTGTCAAAATCAGAAGAAAAAGAAAATACAATCCAGTAAAGCTCAAAACCCATTATCGGATTCAGCTTGATGATCAACACTAAAACTAACTACAAGTAAGCAAGGGAGACATATGGCACATTTACTGAGTACCTTCAATTTTCGGTGCCACAGTTCCTAGGGAAAGCTTGCTGAATTTTAATGAAGTAATTCCCGGAGGTCTGTAATCTTCCAACAATGGCTCCACAGACTCCTTAATTATCACCGTAGCTGCCTGAGGAAGAGAAAGCAAACGTTTTACTTGAGCTGAGATAAAGTAAACTTGCAGTATGAAAGACCAATAGCATATTTCATCTTTTGACAAACCATTCCTCTCTTGGTTCATTTCATTCAGTCAAAGATACGAACTAACATATATAAAGCAAAATTTTCAAGTTAAAAAAACAAAAAAGGTCAACGTAACAAAGAACAAAGTAATCCAAATCTGATACACTTTGAGGGTATCAAAACCAACTGCAAATCTCCAAACCATGTATGCCATGGATACTATATTTTAAGTTAATGTGTGTGCATGATAGCTTCAGAACCTAGTGCCTGTCAGCATGTTCTATTGCCAGAAAAGGTACTCCATCAAAATTCAAAAGTAAAAGATGGAGCTTAAAATGCAACAACTCATTTGTGCATATAGAAACATGGATAAAGTACGTTACCTCAGCAATGAAGGGCCACAATTTGCTCAGTTGCTTGTTCAGCCATTTCACCTGTGAGACAGTAGGCACACAGAACGATGTCACAACAGAAGCATTACAAACCATATCCTGAGGAAATATAAAATCACAGGACAAGCCTTTCTAATCACTAGTCACAAAGTTGTCTTAAAACTCCACATAAGGATATTCAAGGATTATCATTATCACTAAAGAAAATGCCATCTCGAATTTATCATACCAAATGATTTACAACTGTTAGGCAAAGGAAAGAATTATATCTCTATTGCTGAACCAAAAAAAAAGACAGAATAGGCCATGTAATACACATTCAAGATTATATCCAATCTTCAATATTTAAAGAGAAAATTCCCAGAAAAAGAAGTCAACCTGCTCAAAAACTGGAAAAGATATCCATTCTGGAAAGTTTTCACCACAAATCTTCTTCAAGTCATCTCTATTGAGGGACCCCAGTACTTTGATGTCGACAGCCTACAAGACAAATAAAAATTGCTACACTTTCCCAGAAACATTGATATAGTGTTGGAAAGCACCGTGCATTCATGTAACTAGAAGGCACAAAATGATACTCAAGAATATTCATATACTAACTGAAGATCTTATAGAAGCATCTTCCAGGGCAAGATCCACACTGTAAAATACGAATGCACTATAGAGGGAAGAGACCAGCTATGAAAGGATAGTTCAATATAGAACAAAAATCATTGAGACGAGATGAAAATGAGTAAAGAGCCTCAAGAAAGCTGTCCAAGCTTTCTAAGCTAGCTTATCTAAGCCACATATGACCCAATATCTAAAAGCTGATGTCTTCATTTGATAAGTGAAGTTGGTGTATCTTATTCGTTGAAAATTTATCTCATTCATTAGGGCATCAAAAAGGACTTGCCATATCATCTATCAATTTTACATGTCATTTCAAACAGAAGACTTTGGTATTAGCAGAAGAAGATAGTACTCAACTTCAGCTTGAATTGAAGAATAGTTTATGTGATTTCTCTAGAAACTATTCAATTCATTGACCCATATTTTACATAACTTCTGTGTTTTAGGTAACTTTCAAAGTAACTGTGTGCATCTCATCAACAAACAGAGTCCCTGTACTTTATGCATTGGTGGAAAGACTCATTGTCGAATTTCTGTAGGATTTTAGCAGAAATATTTGAATTCCTAAGCCGACCAAATCCAGTCGTAAAACTTAACAGATGTTGGTAGAGCTATGTTGACCAAAATTTCTAGAGTCCTCCAATTATACACACGCACGATCCAGGGCATTCAATAATCACAACCCCGGAACATCTTGTTTGTTTCGTCGCTATAAACACATTTAGCCCGTCAAGAAATTTGTAGGAAATACGGTTCTATCGAAACAAAGATAGGCTAAAAGGGTCCACTTTTTGGATAGAAAGATGTGGAAGGGATCGGTTTCCTAACAAATAACTCAGAACTTTGGTGCCGCCAGATACCAACAAGTCTGGTTTCTACGTCCCTGAAAACTGCCGGAGATTCAAAAGAAACATCCACGATCCATATAATTATCAGAGACAGATATGATAATTCAGTCATGAACTAAGCCAAAGCTGGTGATGAGTCTTCATAGCTCTCCTAGTACTGAAGAAGTCAGAAACTAAATCTCGGAAAAGGACGCCGCGATTTCAAACGGCTCACCTAACTTTCCACCCCGAAAAGGAAACTGAAAAGCGACAGAAGCAACTCCACTCTACAGAGCTCGTCGTCGTCATCATTTCCCCCCACCCCGCCTAACATTTCAACCAGTCAAACGACGAACGAAACGAACATTTCTCACCTTAGCGGTGCGCTTGGAGCTGCGGTACCTCATCATGTGGCGCCACCCAGCCATGATCGCGATGCCGACGATCGTCCCCATCAGAATCCCCGAAATCAGCCCCATTCCTTCCCAGCCTCCTAAAACCATTAAAAACAGAAAAAAAAAAAACTCCGAAATCATCACCACCGCCGAGGGAAAAATCAAATCGCCGCAGAATTCCCGCTCGGCGCGCGTCCGTCCAACGGAAGCCGAACCGAGCGCCGGAATCCCCCCACCGCAGCAACGCAGCAACACGCATCCCCCGAGCTCTAGAGAGAGAAAGAGAGAGAGAGGGACTCACACTGAGAGAAACGCCGAGGAGTGGCGAATTCAGATCCGGAAGGAGGCGAAGGAAAACGGAAGCGATCGGCGGGCCAGCTAACGGAAACTCATCACCAGGCAATAACTCTCTCTCTCTCTCTCTCTCTCTACTTTCTCTCTCTAGAAGTAGGCGCAGTGAAGAAGAAGAAGAAGATGGAGAAGGTGAAAGAGGAGGGAAGCGTCGGTTTCACCGCGTGGGGTGATGGTGATGATGAGGCGAGAGGAGGAGGAGGAGGAGGAGCATCGGCCGGGTCGGGTTAAGATATTAATGGCGCTCCCATGAATGAAAGAAGTGAAATGAAATTTAGGGAGGAGAAAATTGGAAAGGTCTTCTTTGTCACGTCGGCCAGGGGCAGGAGTGGAAAAGAGTGGCTCTCCGCCTCCTCCTTTTCAATCTCTTGCTTTTGACATTTCCAATATTTCTCCTCCTCCCCCTTCCTCTTTTGCACGTTGGTCCTCCATCTATGGATTAATTGCCAATAGCACTCATGGCTTTATTTTTTTACGATTTCAATATCGGCTATCCTTATAAGGAAATAGCACTAATGATCCTTGAAATTTAGTTTAATGTGCTATGTAGTCCTTGAAAATTTTTAGTATATTACTATTAATACATGTCCAGCTTAGTAGATGAAAATATTTAATATTGTTATTTCATTAATTTGAGTTTAATGGTTAAATTGTATATGTGCGAAAAGGTACACAGAATGATAAAGTGTAATGTCTGAACTTTTTAATTATTTAATGTTATCCATAAATTATAACTCAATATATAATGAATTAGAAATATGATTAGAGAGAATTCATTTCGATAAGGAAATGGGTGAATTTCATGAGCCTTACCAAGGTTCTGGCTCAACTAGCCCTATGAAATCACATCACTTGCACATTATGGGAAAAGCCATACGAGACGGTGACGGGCTCAACGCTTTTGGAAAATGCTACAATTCAACATTTGTGTTTTAGAATTTGATTCCTTGCCTTTTCTTGGAGCTGGGAGTGGGGATATTTAATTTCAGGTGTGGGGTCTATAAAGAGATAAGATAAAAGTCTGAAAATAAGTTAGAAAGTTAAGGTAAGACAAATAAGGAAAAAAGATTACTTTAGTTTGTGAGGACTTATGATATCTCATCAAAACCATCAGCCTTCCGATGCGCAAAGATATTTCTTGCGAGCGAGGGGTACTTTGGTACTTTCACCCCGGGGAATTTATTCTTAACTTATATCAATTTCCCCCCCTTTTGTATTTATTATTTATTTAATTATTTACTTTTTGGTGGAGTAGCTTCAATGATGAGGGCGGGGGAGCTCGTGGGGGAGACGGGGTTTTTAATATTTGTCTTAATGCGTTACTTTTTGCTCTGCTTTTTCTCGTCCTTTTTTATGTGGTTGTGGATAAGGAATCGTGTCCCGACAGCGAAATAACATGCAACCGTCGCGAGAGAATCGCCCCGGTTTAGGAAAGTCAAGATTACGAAACTCCCATTAATTAATTAATCAATCAATCAGTCACCCAGATAGTGAAATATCTCGAAAGAAAGGGATTAATAATTGCATGTACTGTTGTATTAGGAATAAACCTGAATTTGTTTTCCTCCTTTCCTTTTTCTGTTCTTTTTTTCCTTACACGTGGATAATTGTGTTTGGTTCAGTATTTGCAAGGCAGCGGTTACCTGGGTCGCGCGGCCCTTGAGTCGAGCAACCTCCAGTGGCCGTCGGAGATCACTTGACCTCGAGCGAGCTCAACCGACGGCTGCCGATGTCAAATCTAGCTCACGGTGGCCGTAACCCTTCGCCGGACCGGCGAAGGGCTGCCTCCTTTTTCAATTAAAAAAAATAATAATCAAGGGCAAAATCGGAAATATGAAAAATTAGTGAGGGTAGTTTTGGAAGGGAAAAAATAATTTCAGCATTTTGAAGGTAAATTGAAAGGCGAAACCGACTTCAAAGTTAAGCCAAATGGTCGAATTTTCTCTAAGGATTTTCGGGCGCCCAAAGCGTTGGAAATCTTTGAAACCAAACGTAGCCTTAAAGGCTCATGACAAATGTGAATGCCTCTCTTTCCTTCTTCTCCTTCTTCTTCTTCCGCCAATCTCTGGAAGAACCAATTGGAGGAGAGCAAGAGCTCATCTGGCATCGCCACTAGCCTTTCTTTGAGCCACATGACACCATTGCTCGCGTCGCCCTAACCCCAACCCCCCGTCTCTCTCCCCAATTTGGGTTCATAGTATTGAATCTAAGGTTGCAAACAATATTGCTAGCCTCAAATCTAGATTCAATGTCATGATTGCTAATGTGGCACTACCAATAAATACAACCACACATATATCCACACCCACATGCGTGCGCATACATATAGAGAGAGTGGATTAATATTTGGGTTTTGGTAATTTAGGTAAATTCCTAAAAGGAAAAAAAAAGTGAGATAATTTGGTCATGTTTTGGTAATTATACGTGGTGATGAAGTTAACCTATGATGCTCACTAGGCAGGCGGCCCAATAGTAACGAAATTAGAGGATGAAGGTACTAGTATTATAGGCGGAAGGTTCGACTCCTCTGCTAGGCAGAGAAAAGCCTGAGCGAAAAAGAAAGAGTTGGAGACCAATTAAAAAAAAAAAAAAAAAAAAAAAAAAAGATCCATGTTTGCGAAGTGCCCATGTCCTTTACAGTTGAGCCCATTATGATGATCCCACGTCACATTTTAGAAACCGACCAACTTTATGAATCCACATCCCTACTAAAATAAGTGTCACTAACGTACAATACTATCTCTCAATTTTATGTAGGTATTTGGGAATACTATTCCAGTTTTTCAAATTTGTCCCACTACCAACTCCAAAATTAAGAAAACTTTCTACAAATGAAAAATTAAGAGAAAGGAAAAAAAAAAAAGTTATGAGAAAGCGAAAATTCACGTTTTTCAATATTAAATATATGATCAATTAATGACCAAAATAAAAGGGCTGGGTCAATCACTTTGTATGGGGACAATATCGATGCGCCTTCCCAGTTCCTGCGGATCATGAACACGACCATCTCTCATTCGATTCTTGCGTGTGTTGATGTAGAACCCGCGTGAAGATAGACGTGAACAAATGCACGATCGACAGGACATGACAAGGCATGATTTGGCTGTGAGACGTGCACAGCTTTGACCTATCACGATTGGAGTCGGCAGAAATCACTAGGACAATTGTCCAAAAAAGTCTTGAACCGATTATGTAGGTGTCGATTTGATTTCAAACTCATCATTTTAATCAATTTAATCTTAAATTTTTCGTTGAATTAGCCAACTTCGACTATAAATCACTAACACGACCATTCAGTCAACATAGATCATCCCCAATGTTGTTTCAGATTTTTTTTTAAATTTCTGATTTTTTTCCCAAATTTTCCTCACTTGATCATGTCATGTAGGACAATCAATGTTGATTGAACCGCCACGTCCGTAATTTACAACTAAACTCAATTGGATGGAATAAGTTGAGAAATCATCAAAAGATCTAAGACTAAACTAACTAAATTGAAAAATTAATGACTAAATTGAAGGTAATATAATAAATTTAGAACTTTATGGACAATTCTCCAAAAAGTTATTTGGTGTGATTAGTACATGCATTAAGGATCCGTTTATTTTACGAAAAATGTACCAATTCTAGAATACATTTTCTAGAAAAATGGCTTTTATATATTGGTGTTTGGCCAAAACCTGAAGATCTTAAAAGTATTTTCCATTGTTTGATAAAGAAAATCCGAGGGTGAAAATTAACAAAAAATTTGTATCTATCATTTATTTTCTACATTTATTGATTTTATATATTCTTTTATTTTTTTCTTACGGCCAGTGAGTTTGAGTTTCAAGCAAGGCCTCTAGTCTCACGAGCGTCCCAACATTCTTCATTCCAATTTACATGCAAAAGGGGGTATTGAATACAATATTGCATCACTTACATACCGGGTTCTAATTCCCCTTTATATAATAAATAATAGTATTTCTAATGGGGATTTTAATTTTTATAATCAATTATAAATAGTCTCTTTCATTCTAATAACTTAGACTTTTTTTATAAGACTTTCTAATGGGCATTTAAAAAAAAATCCATTATTTTCACAATTACTAAGGGGAATTTGATTGATGTTAGTACCTCAGGACAATACTCATTCAAGTACATACCATGCACTTTTCCGGCAAGTGTTATTCTATCGATTTCATTTCACTAGTATGTTTATACCATGACCATGACCATGACTGGATAAAGTGAAATTTCTCCTCAAATTTTGCATATATCTCTCCTTCTTTTCCCATTTCAAATGATTAACACATCACATGCATGAAAAAGCAAAATTCCCACCATCAAACCCCCAAATTTTACCAGTAAAATGAATTTGCCAATCGCAGTATTAAAATAAGAAAATTAAGAAAAGGCATTACTCTAGATGAAAAATTAAAAGAAAAGGAAAAGGGGGAAAGTTCTAAGAGAGAGAAAAATTCATTTTTATTTTAATTAAATATATGATCAATTAATGACAAAATCAAAGGGCTAGGTCAGGCGCTTGGTATGGCCACCATCCAGCAAAATTCGAATGGCGAAAGGCAGGTACTGATTGATGCGCTTTCCTGTTGCCGCGGATAATTAACGCGACCATCTCCTTCGATTTTCGGGTGTGTCGACCCATGTGGAACACGCGTGCTGATGTGAAAACACGGACAGTCGACAGGGCCAGGGCATGATTGGCTGTGATAAACCTGTAAGGACGTGCACGGCTTTGACCAATCACGATTGAAGTCGGCAGAAATCAATTAGGACAATTGTCCAATGGAGTCCTGATCCTATTGCTCGGGCCTCCATTCTACTCCTGACTTATCAATTTACTAATTTAATTATAAATTTTTCAACATTTTTCCATTATAGTCCTTTTGGCCAGTTTCAATTAAAAATTATCGACCCGCCGATCCAGTTAATTTTCTAATTTTTTTTTTTTAATTTTCCTTTCTTTGCTTAGTCAGCATGTTACAATGAAGGGAAGAGAGGAAAATAAGAAAAAAAGAAAAAAAATCAATTTTTTTAAATTTCAAAACAATGATGTTCTCATCTACATTAGTTGCTGGTCGTGCCACATAGGATAGCTAGCGAATACTATACTACTACATTAAAGATTTCCAACCAAACTTGACTGGATTGACTAAATTGAGAAATTGGTAAAAGGCCTGGGATTAAATTAACTAAATTGGAAAGTTAATGATTGAATTAGAGTAGTACAATAAATTTAAGACTTTCTGGACAATTCTTTATAAAGTTATTCGATGCTCCTAGTTCATTTATTAAGGATCCATTTGCTTTGTGGAAAATGTATCATTTCTAGAAAATGTTTTCTAGAAATATGACTTTATTTTTTGGTATTTGGCCAAAACTCGAAAAAAGATCTGGAAAGTATTTTTGTTGTTTGGTAAGGGAAATCTAATAGGGAAAATTATTTAAAAATTTGTATTTTTTTCAATTACTTTTAATTATTATTTTTGTTTTTATATTTTCTATTCTTATTATTTTATTTTTCTTCTTCCTTGGCCAATCGTTTGCCACAACAATGGTTGGTGATCACCCATAGGCGAGGCCAACAAGTTTCAAGTAAGGCCTTGAGTCTCACTAGATATGGCGAGGTTTGAGCTCACTGACCTTGGACAAACTAGCTCGCTAACCATCGATTTTAAAAGAAAAAAAATAAAAAGAAAAGAATATCTAAAATTAAAAAATAATTAAAAATTCAATTTTTAAAAATATTTTTGTAAGAACAAAGTTTCAATAATGAAGGACCCAAGCCCAAGTATGGAGGACCTGTGCACGGCCTTTGTGGACCTAGGCCTAGGGGTGATCATCGATCCAAGGTTAACCATGGACCAACCCCGAATAGGTCCAACCCTGCCGGTCTTGATTCGGTTCCCAAGGGGACTAGGTTGATCCTTGGTCTTAGAGTCCCTAGACTAGCACTGTGTGAATTTGCCCTTGGTCCTAAGAGTTTAGGGTTAGTTTAACCCGAATCAACCTTAACTGTATATATTATTATAATATATGTAAAATATTATTTATAATTTTTTTTTTATATATATTCTAAAGAGAAAATCGTAAGTCAAAGGGCATTAACAGCATTAAACAGCTCCTCACGGTATCCAAAACAACGTAAACAATATTAAACGGCTCCCGACAAAGCCTCCTCCAATACTCGTTCTCCTCTCTCTTTTTTGTCCTCTTAGTCTTCAAATAAGAAACAACTTCTTCACTTGATACTCATCCCGCCTAACTTCCTTGCTCGTTGCTCAATTTTCCATCTTGTCCCATATCTCTATGAACGGTCTTAAATATTTTTATGGTTTCTTGCTTTTAGTAAGTATGAAATTTCTATTTTTACCTTACCTTAAATTTATTGAATATGTACTAGTATTTATAATTTGGTTGCATAATGCCGCATTATCAATGAATATGTAATTTGAAATGATAGGTTTACCTTTATAAGGGAATACAAAGAGTGAAACAAAAAAATTATCAATTGACCTAGGAACCAGATCGAACTCATTAGGTCGGTTGGTCCCATGATCAATAGGGTCGATTTTCGGTCTAAAAAATTGAGGACCAATACTGTGCAAGTTGATCATAAAGTTAGGGGGTGGACCGACCCAACCCAGATCATGCTCACCCTTACCTAAGTTAGGCCTAAGGGTTGGGACCGGAGTTTGAGCGTTAGGGACCGGAGTTTGAGCGTTAGGGATTAGAGCTAGAGTGTTGGAGCATCAAGTATGGGCACCAAGAGTTTGGGCTTGGCCTCGATGTGCTAGGGTGTGGGTGTTGGGGGCCTAGGCTCGAGCACCAAGGTCCCAGGCTTGGTCATCGAAGACCTAGTCTTGAATGCCAAAACTTGGGAATCAACATTGGGGTTTTTGTGTCCAAGCGTAGAGTTTTGGGTTTAAGGTTGATATTTAGTCATATTTTGGAAAAAAATTTATGGTTCTTTCAAAGCGATAATCATTTTCATGATTTTAAGTTTCGGTATGAAAAATATTTCCGTTGACTTATTTTCATAAGCAAACCAAATGCCAGAAAACCATGAAATAAACGAACCCTAAATCGAATTAAAATCGTCAAATTTGAAGGGAGCTACGTGGAGTCCACGTGAAACCTAACAGGTCGCGTTTGAATGTTTGGATTTGGATTGGGATAGAATAGAATAAGGAAGGATTAGAAATTCTCCGAACATCCTCCAAGTTATAAAAAATTTCATCATATGTTTGGTACAATTTAAGATATGATTAAAAATCTTTGAAAAATCTCATTTGCGTAGGGCAATCTCTCGTGATATACAGATCTCACCTGTTAAGCCTTCCTCATCAGCTCATCAAATCCACTCTCCCTCTTATTTGTCTTCTTCGCCGTCAGCTTCGCCAAATCCACCGCTAGGCCATACTCCTCGCTCAACTTCACTATGTCAGAGGCTAATTGAATGCCAGCGAAGACGAGCCTCGAGTCGCCGAGGGCATCATAAAGCGACCAAGGGAGTTGCTGGGCGACCAATTGGCAGACGGGGTGGTAGCAGACGAGGCAGAGTTGAAGGATGGCAATGGGGTGGTATATGCCGCACGCGAAGCTCGGACGCCACTTGATGTGGGAGCTAATCTTGGGGTAGTGAGGGGCACCGAATATCTTGAAAAATCTTGATTATTGATCTGTAATTTACCTATGTCAAATATCTTTAATTTGGTTTTAATGGATGGGTTTACAGATTGGTATAAGATCGTTTTGGCAATTTGGGTCTAGAGATAATGCAATTATGATGTGGTTATTCCTTGTCGAAGACAAAAGTCACCACTGTTGCACCGCCATAGATTACCAACGCAATGACAATATTTTGTTGTAATATGTGGCAACCAATCTATTTTCATTTTCAGAGCTAGATATTATTATTGTCAAGTTTTATGGGAGGATGTGCATTGTGCACGATGATCCGCGATGTCTTCTCCTTTCACCTTAGTCGTTGGAACAAGATCGATTGACGAAGACAATCGGGATGTGCAACAAATGCTATTTGATTTGGATTAGTTCCTAAACAGTGCACATGTGATGATATGCCTACTTAATAATTTGTCACATGGAGGGGATCTCCCAATCTCTATACACTCTGCTTGCATTCATTTTTCCACATAGAGCAATAAAATAAAAAAATAAGAAAGGACGGTCGCGGTCGATTGTCTTACTTAACCATTTAAAAGTTAAGGAGAACTATCAAAATAAATACATCAAGTCACCAAGGAAAATATCAAACACAAGGATGTAATTTTTTTTTTCCAAATTGAAGGTGTAAATTTGAGAAAATTTTTCTCTTTGCCTTCAATATTATTGAGAGAAATAATAGCCTTACAATCCGATGTGGCAACGGTATTGACTTGTGGACGTTAATTAATTAAATAGTCACTCTCATATATCGACCTTCCTAATAAATTCCATGGATTATGGATCTTGTCGGTTCCTTCTATCTGAATTTTCTCTAGAGCCTTTCTCTACCTTAGCCAAATAATGGCAAAAGAAGACATTATTAACGAGGTCGACATCAAGTTTCCATTTGCGACCTCGTATATTTGGTTTATGTAATTTGCCACAAAGAAAAAAAGTTGCTAAATGTTAAAATATTTCATCTCTATTTTTCAAATGAAAAAGAATATGGCATAATAAATTCATCACGCAATGTCGAAATATATGCAGCAACTCAGCATTTTGAAAACATAAATTCGCCAATTTGCCGCATCTCATGTTCCCAAAATTGTTTCCAGTTCTAGGTTTAGGCAATTTATTCGACAATAAGTTTCCAACTAATCAGTCTAGAGTTACAAGCTAACCAACTTGATCCTAAGTCGTTTGAAAACCTAATCTTAGGCATAGAGGAAAGTGACCTAACCACCTAAATCGAGATGAAAGCAACCGGTGGTATTCATAAAGGCCTAGATTATTCAGATGTTCGGTCGTGTGCAGAAAAATATTAGTAATCCATGATGCTCTTTTCATACCATAGCTTTTTCATCAACTAAATATATTATTAACTTGCCATTAACATGTATAGCAGTAAATTTCCATTGTATTAAACACCAAAAAATTGTAAAGATGTATATCTGATGTCAGTTTAGTTTTTTTCACAATATTTCAATATCTAAATATACTTTTTTTTTTGGTGGTAAGATTTTTATTATTTTTTGCTTGATTTAAATAGAACCAAAAGAACAAATATTTTATGAGTTTATCTATAATAATAACCTAAGAAAATATACTTAAGAGAATCATAAAAGTTATAGAGAACTATTTTTTTTTTTTTTTGTACAATCGGCTTAGTAAAGCATGTGTTTTCTTTCTTTCTTTCTTTCCTTTTTTTGGAGTTGGCCCTTCAATCAAAACTAAAATTGGAAATGCAAAGTGGACTAACTTGTAATTATCGAGTCAATGCTAATTGGATATATTATTTTTAGGTGTTGACGAGATAAAGTATTTGATTTTTTTAATAAAAAATAAACTTGGGAGGGGGGAAGGGGGACGAGGGAGGTGATTAGGTGCAGTACTAATGCCAGTGACACCCACACATCGACGAGGACCATTGAGCCTAAAACTGATTGGTTCTCGATCCGGTTCCAAGATGGAATTGGGGACTCGACCGTGAGGACCGATTCCCAAATTCTAGGATTAGAAACTAGACCGATCGGTCCTACAACTGGAACCGAATCGATCGACCGGTTCGGTGGAATAGGTAATTTGTTGTTTGAGGGCAAGTTGCTTGGGTACGATTCATATTTTCTTGTTCTCAGCCGTGCTCTCTTCCATATTGACTACTTAGAGGGCCTTGGGAATGTTTTGGAAGTTCTGATCTCTTCATTAGTTCATAAACATGGAAGAAATTGATCTGCTAAGCGTGACCCAGAACACGAGTGGCATCGTCGAGGTTCCTTGTTACAGAGGTGACACAAATCTGAACTGCAACAACCGTGCCATGAAGAAATGGAGACGGCGTGGTGGGTGCGGTCGATGGATGATGGAGGACTCGAGGTTGTGGAGGAGGCCACCGTCGGGAGGAGCCGGATGGGGTTGGACTTGAGGCAAAGCAGAAAGCAAAAAGGAAAGGTAAAGCATAAAACGAAAAGGGAGGGAAGGGAAAGCAAAACCTAAAATGGGCAAGGGATTTTCTCTTTTTTTTTACTATCAACCGGCCCAGTTCGGCTGGTTTAGTTTCCATCTTAGAATCGGGAATCGGACCAACCGACCATTGGTTCCAAGAATGGAAACCAGGAACTGAACCACCCTTTTTGAGAATTGCTAAAACCAATTAGTTTGATTCTAGTGGTTCCTGTTGCACACCCCTTACTGAGCCCTTTTTTTTTTTTTTTTTTTGGTCGGTTTATTGAGCCCTTGTTGGCTATCAATAGTTAGAGGACCAAGGTCGCTTGACCCTGGTGAATTGATGATTGCCAGATATAGTCTAAGTCGCATTAGCTTGGGCCAAATTGGGCTGGGGTCATGTGAACCCACAAGGCCCATCAGGGGGCTTTTTTTTTTTTTTTTTTTTTTGAGTTTATTTTTTCCCTATTTTTTTAACATGTACTTTTAATATTAATTTAAAGATCTAATTACATAGAAAAAAATTCAGCAACCCTATTAAACATCATTCTTATTTCTGTCCCTCTCTCTCACCTTAATCAACAAACAAACATTCATTCAATTACATCATACCTAACACTGTATGACAACAACAATCCACTACATCATCTCATTTATTGAAACGAGTTATTGGACAAAGTGTTTGACAAGCGCGATATTTGACCCCTCTTGACTTTTCTGTTTGGTGCCAATAGGGTTTGCAAGTCCTTAGCATTGCTGGGGACAGAAATGTAGCTGTTAGGCGGTCTCCGCTGCATCACATTCCTAGAACTTTCGTACGTCATTTTCGATACCATTATTCCAATAAGAGCAAACGCAATATAAAACCACATTGCCGACACCAAGTGAAGAGCAGAACGAATTTGAAAATCCTACCGACCGCGCGGAGATTAAAATAAAAGAAAAGAAAAAAAAAGAAGAAATCTGGTTGTTTTCGAGCTGTCTCTGTAGATTCAATCGAAACATATGACAAAATTCAATGATGTTCAAGCCCCCCAAAAAAGAAAAAGCCCAAAATATTTCAAACTGAAAAGGACAGGGCCCCGCGATCGATGCGCATTCGAATTTCCACATAGGCCCTCCGACAACACCCGAAATTACCACATGTGCCCCGCCCTTTTTGAAAAAGTCGGAAAAAGAAATATTCAGAAAAACAGCGTCGCCAGCAGCAGAGAGACGCCGCCCCACGCCGCCCCGCGCACGCCCGCGCCCCCGCCGGATCCGCTGTTCCCCGGCGCGTTCACCGCCGTGAAGGGCGGCGATTCCGCCGCGCCCGGGCCGGGAGGCGTGGCGTACGGGGGCGGCGGCGGCTGGTTGAGGCTCGGCGGCAGGCCGGAGCCGTGCTGGACGTCGATCTGGAACCGCATCCCGCTCTGGCACTGGACGCCGTCGTCTGCGTCGGAGAAGAAGTAGTTCGTGCCCTCCTGGGTCAGCGGGACCGCGACGGTCAGCGCCTCCCCGAAGTGGTCGCTTCCCCCGCCGTACTGGAAGGTGTCGCTGTCGGAGGCGTCGTCGGTGATGCAGGCCTTGTAGGTCGTGAGGTTGTAGGTCTGGAACACGGTCTGGTTCGAGTTCGTGCTGAATACTGCGCGCACACGGATCACCAAGATCAGGGAGAGAAATCAGATTCGGAAATCGAACCAATCGAACCAATCGTGCGAATCGCGACGAATCAGGGCGTCGAGATTAGCAATAGCAACAATCGGACGCGAGCTTTGCCCTAATCGTCACCATAATCAGCTGAGCTCGAGCGAAAATGCATACATTCTCGGATCGATCGGTGCTGTGGACGCGTAAGATGGAGTTGAGAAATGGAGGGAGGTGCTTACGGAGGTAGTCGCCGAGGTTGAAGGTCTGGGAAGCGGCCCAGGCGGTGTAGTTGGCGGAGGTGGCGTTGGTGGTCTCGTTGAAGAACCAGCCGGAGCTGCCGCCGACGGTGTAGTTGGCGTACGCGGCGGCGGCGGAGGGGGCGGAGGAGGAGGCGGCGGCGGCGAGCAAGAGGAAGAGCGCGAGGGCCGTCGGATTGGTAGAGGCGGCCATCGCGAGGCGTCTGATCTGGCGACTTTTTGGGGCCGGTCTTTGTGTGGGTCTCTCTCTGATGTCGCTGATCTCCGCGAGAGGTTTTGAGCCGATGATGGTTGATTTCGCTTCGAGTTGACTTTTTAAGGAGGAGGAGAGCAGCTGTTGACTGACATGATGGGCGCGTTTACACTTCCTTTAGATGTGAGATCCTATTGGCGACGCTGAAGAGGTTGTTGGCTAGCAGTTAGCACATTTTACTTATAAAAAGATATAGGCTTTTCTGTCTAGAGGATCGATCAGTTCCATTGTCGCTATCTTACTTTGTGAATCTCATGTATGTCTTGGTGTCGATTTGACATATTATATGATTGTGATGAAATTGGTCCGCTGGACATGAAAGATGAGATCATTAGTTCAAGACCTTTAGTAGGAGCATTATGTATATGTGGTTTCTTGAGGATCGGTTTTGAATATCTAGCACCTTGATGCAACTATGGTTATGGATTCTCTAGCCTTAAATTTTTGGGCCATGGGTAGTACCGAGTTGTTATGTCTATAAAGCACGGATATGTTGTCGAAACTTTCGTGTCGTATCAGACACGTGTTGACGTGTTAGATACGCTTGGACACGCGATCAACACGTGTTGTATTTTTTGACACGTGATCAATTTTTCTCGACACGTTCCGACATACGTGTCCAAGAGAGAGGATCGTTGAAGAAAACCATGGAAGGTGGAGGCTAGGCCGTGAGTGATGGCGAGGGAGTGCCACGGGAAGAGTAGAGACCAAGCTGCGACTACGATGGAAGGCCAGTGGCGAGGCTACGGTTGCGAAGGAAGAAGGGCTAGAGGGCTTGAGGCGAGGCAATGAGTAATTGTAATGAGGCAACCAAGAGATAGAGTAGAAGATCGAGCGGGAGAGGGTCGCATGAGGAGGAGGAGGCAACAGCTAAGGTTTGTGAGGGAGGAAACTCAAAAATTAAAAATGGGATTTGATGGGACTTTGGCATGATTCTTTCTTCCTTGGAGGGAGGGGAGGTGGGGTGGACAAGAGTGTTTAATTTTCAAGAAAAGTAACAGGTTGGGGAAGGGGGAGAAGAAACAAGAGAAAGATTGAGTAACAAGGGAAGTAAAATAAATTTGGGGTGGGTGTTGGGGATGGATCCCGGGAGACTTTCTTTTATCAGAAAAATAAATAAGGGAGGCTATGAAATTATTTCGAAAAATAAAAGTGCTAGATGTTGAATAATTGTAAAAAATCATAGATTTATTTAAATAAGTTAATTCTAATTTCTTGTTAGTCATTAATTTCATCAATAATTTTTTTAGAGTTAGAAACATGTCCCAAATATGGATACGCATTAACTATGATTGTATTTCAAATTTCCTATAGATAGATTTATTTATATTATTAGTGTAATTCATTGTAGACTCTTTTTTTTTATTATTTATTTAATGGTGAATTTGAATCAAATTAATTAAAAATAAAAATATCCATTTAATATATAACGTGTCTCAACGTGTCGGAATTTTCTATTTTTGAGAAATGACGTGTCGGCGTGGTGTGTGTCGTGTCGTGTCGCATGTTACTATCGCATATCCGTGCTACTTAGGTTATGATTCCTTTAGCAAGAGCACTATGCATACGTGGTTTTTGAGGATCGGTTTTGAATATCTAGCACCATGATACAACTATGGTTATGGATTCTCCAGTCTTAAATTCCGGGCCATGGGTAATACCGAGTTGTCATGACTCAAAAGTCAAATTGGACATTCCATAAGACGTTTAGTAGTATCAAGGTAATAATGAAATTTCTAATTACGCGGATCACCTCTTTTTGCCTTTTTTTTTTCCATACAAATTGTAAAATATCGTGTAGGCTAGTTCCATCAATGACATGTATAGAAATGGTCCTAGAACTCATGGGATTTTTATTTTTATTTTTGTGGGATTCGATTTGGGAGTGCACACATGCGAATGATTAGGCATTGGTAATGATTGATTTGGCTAGCCCCTACGCAACTGACATGGCTTACGGACAAAGCATGTTCCAAGACCGTCCGGGTCGTGTCATGCACGAAAGGCTGCCCAAGAATAGCCCACGACCGACCCATGATCTGTGACATTCTGATTTTCGAGTTTGATTTCAATGAGATGAAATGGACTTTTCATTGACGTATTTATAGCATTTTTCTTTGAGTTGGCTACTCACAAGTTAACTAGCTTATCAGGTGAAGCCGTTAAGGAATCTAAACACAATAGACATGAGAATTCGATTAGGAATTGACTGTTTGATCATGCTAATTTGCAAGGGTCATTACAGCACCGTCAAAATCGATCAGAGACTGAAGATATATTGATTCGATAGAGGTATGTGATTAGTGCGTGGGTGATTCCATATAATTGTAAAATTTCTATTGAACGATACTAGACCGATTTTTCTATCATTTTCGTACCCTGTGTCCGTATTTGAAATCTTGAAATTTTCACGATAACCGAGAGTCGCCAATGTGTTGAAGATATACGTTGTGACTCAAAAATAATCGATCACGGGTCAATTGCATTACAAATTCCTAAAAGCTACCCGATAGATTGAGACGCGCTAAAATCACGTCGGATTGAAATTAACCATGAAATCGAACCGATTTAGAAAACGAAAGTTCTGTCATGTTATGATCTATTTTAGGAACGCCGACTTATCTTCCGAAAAATTTTCAGAGATTCCGAGATTATTACGGAAAATTGATTTGGACGGTTCGGAAAATAACGGAAATTCGGATTGGCCAAATTGAATGGATTTTTGGCCTCCTTATTGAGCCTTTGAGTGTTGGGAACTTATAGAAAGTTTGTGGATTTTTCTTTGGCAAAATTAGATGTCGAATTGGATAATTTCGGGAAGAAATTGAACCAAAGTTGTGAAATTCGGAATATGGCATGGGGCTGCAATTTTTGGCTTCAAATTTGGTTTAATTGTGGAATTTACTTGTTAGAAAGTAAGTGGGGACATTAGATATTTGCATGAGGGCACTAGGGGGACCAAGCTTTAAATGGAGGGGATTAAGCTTGTTGACTTTCTTGTCTTGGCTTCTCAAGCACGCTTGGCTGCCCTCCTCCTTCGAACGAGCCTCGGTCTTCTACTCTCGCTCGGCTTTCATTTTCTTCGTTCGAAACCACAGCTCCATCTTCTTTCGGTTTCCCTTTGAAGCAGCGCCATTTGTCGCGTCTTCTCTCCAGCTCGGTCAGCCACCAACACAGTCAACCGAAGCCGCTCCATCTCTCCTCCATTTCAGCTTCGTCCACGTCTCTTCCTCCCACCGTCAGCCCACGATCGAGAAATCTGCAGCCCCACCGAAATTTGCTGCCTCTTTCTTTTATTTTGCATCTTGAAGCCCCACCGATTCTACAAGCTCTCGCCCGCATCATCATCATCCCCCACTAAACTTTGTTCCCCGCGAGTCAAAGCTCCCCCAACTGGTGTCATTTGTTGACCACCAACGCCCCCACCTCCTCACTGCCCGAATCTTCTCACTCGCCCGTTCCCTTCAACGACCAGTCCACACGAAGCCTTCGACCGACAGCCCATCTTCAGCAATTTCGTGGCCCAATTCCACCGAGTACAGAAGCCCAGCCGTGAGTTTTCAGCCCAGCAGCCCAAGAATTCAGCAGTTCGGCCCATCTTGGGCCTGCGAAGCAAGCCCAACCCAGCTGCAGCCCAAGCCCAAGATCAAGCCCAGCACTTGCTGTGGGCTTGCAAGGCTTCTCGGCCCGGCCCGAGCTTCCGTCGACGCTGCCGTCGCGCCATTGTCGCGGTGAACTGGTTCTTGCAATAAACCGGTGAGTTTGTGTTCTAATCCCTAATTAGTGGGCTAATGACACTTAGAGGTGTGTTAGTTAGCTAATTGGTGGATTAATTAGGTTAATTAGGCTTAGGATGGTTTAGTTAGATTAAGTATATAGTTGGTATTTAGTTAGTTTAATTAGTTTAGTTAGGTGGATTAGTTAGGAATTAGTTAGTTTATTTTAATTAGTGTACTTAGATTAAATTAAATAGAATGGTTAGATATAGTTGTTAGTTAGAGTAATTAGCCTAGTTAGTTTAGGTTAATTTAATTAAATGCTTTAAATTTAATTATTTTGTAATTTATTTAATTTCCGGTAATTTATTTAATTATTAATTATTTTCCAAAAATTAGACCGGATAGCCAGTGACCAAAATTGCGTGCTGATTATAATGATGTGTTCAATTTTTGCAATTGAGTGTTAAATTGTGCAAATTAAGCGCCGATTGGATTTTTGGTCATTTATTCCAAAATTTGTTAATTTCCAATATTTATTCAGAAAATCCCAGGTGTCGGATTTTAACACCAAAAATGGTTTTATATACCATATAAAACATTGGGATTTTAAATTGGAGTTTATGAATTTTCTAGGTCCAATCTGACCATGTACCCACACACGACTATTTTACTATGTGTTTTTAATATGAAGAAAATATGCTAGGATCACTATTTTAATTGAGGCATTTGAGTGCAATGCACGGTGTCCTGGGCCAAAATTAATTGGTCGTGTGTTAGTTAAGAGAAACCGTCTCGTGTAATTACGCCGGACGTTACTAAATCCCTTTTCGGGTTACCCATGTATTAGGGTATCGGGTCACAGTAGATTCTGGACTTATGTGCCTTCGGAAAAGCCGTCAATGAGACGTAGCCGTGCTCAATGGGGAAGAGACGATGCTTGGCTATGCCAGTAGACTGCCGAACATGGAAGTTAGCAATGCCTTGAGTGGCTTAATTAACAATTGGAACGCATGATTGTTTGAGTTAATGCGCCTGATTATGAGATAAAATTGTGTGGCATGGTATGGGACGTACTATAACGGTTTAGCCTTATAATCGGGACCCTTGTGATTAATTGAGTGGATGAGGTGTTTCAATTGTTATATGCATTGATTATATGCATTGTGATGTGAACTGTGGTGACGTGTAGGAAGGAACTGAGGCGAGATAAGTCCATTGTGCTAATTGTGTGATTGTGTGGTTAGGACACTTCTAGGTGTATTTCCCTTCTAATCGGAGCTTAGAGCGTGAACTCGCTAAGATTTATATCTCACCCTGTCATGGGCTAAATTTTCAGGACCGTAGAGTGGAGGGTCTGGAGCCGAGTTGAGGCGACTTGAAGAGTAGGTCAGATAGGACAACCTCTTTTTGAGAACAAATCTTTTGGGTATAGACGTTTGTAAATGACTCAGTATGTTTATAAAATCATGTTTGTTTGTGAATGTGTTGTCCTGCTTTTCTATCTCGAGATGGTTATTATCAGGGGATTTATTATTCGCTTCCGTATGTGCAATAAAATAAAAGGGCCGGCGACTCGTCTTGGGAAGTCGCAAAATTTTATCGACCAGAGAGGGATGGGCACGCGCTCAAGGATCGGGGTGTGACACGATCAATCCCCGATCCGCACTTGGCTAGCCCACGCGTGATACAGACAAAGGCCCATGCATGACCCATGAGCAACCCATGAGCAAAGCCCGGCCAGCCCATGTGCGATTTGTGGCCGTTCACCTTCTCTCGTGTTAGGCGTGTCAGGCGGCCCTGCAGCCCTGATCTTGCTTCTGACACACGCCCATGGGCTCCCCAAGGGCTACAGGCATAGAGTGCCCTGCTGTGTAGCCTTATAATGATGATATAGATTCAAAATCCACCGTTGGATCGGAGGGACGATCAACGGCCAGGAATAGACCTGATCTTGTATAAATAGGGGTCCCTCCCCCTCATTGTAACTAGTTCGTTCACAAGTAAATAAACATTTTATTTGCTCATTCGACTTTTGTGTTCGACATGTGTGCGTAAGGCTGACTTGGGATCGATAATCCTAAGGTCGCACGGGGTTTCGATCGATCGTAATCACACGCTTAGATTTTACTAAAAAGGTAAGGGGCTTTGTCGAATTCCTCGAGACCAGATCATGCATCGATCAATATTGCCAAAGTTCTTGCTTGAGATGTAACAAAAAACCTTAAGGAGATTTTACTATTCCATTCTTAAGGCCCAAAAATAACGAAGAATGGAGCTATAAGGACGGATGCTGTTGCATGTAGCAAGCTCTATCTAGGATTGAGCTGTAGATGATGAGCCATAAAAACGACGAATAAGTAAATCTCCCAAATGCCAATCACATGCCTAGTTCAATCACATTCGAATTCAAGACTAAAAGTCTGATCACCTGAACCTAAATGAAAAATAGAGGAACAACTTGATTGTAAAGATGCAAGGCTCGCCAGACCACAACGAAAAAAAGAGATTATAAAAAATTATGAAATTTGTCCATGTTATCACCAATTGTGCCACGAAAGATGGCTGACGTTCACGTCGGCGATTTTTGACTACATTAACAAATCATTAAAGGGTTTAGGACTCATGGATAAGAAAACGTGTCTCGAGGAGGTCTTCAATGGAGTCAAGCTTCCGAGAGAGGCCATCTTGAAATAGCATATATTTCTTATATTATGCCTGTGGGCGGAAATAGGAATGGATAAAACCAAGTACTCGTTGTGATTTGGGGGCCGAATGGCGTCCGGCGCCGGCCACCTATTCATTACTTGGTTACTTAACACTTTCTTGGCTTCTTTGGGGGATGAAATGACTACGGTGGTGATGCTCCCTAGCTCTAGGGTCATTATGGATCCATATGTTTTGGAGAGTTCAGGGAGGGCATTATGGTGATCTTCACCAAGCTCGAAGACGGTTCCGATGACCGGAAGAGGACGATGTCAGGAGGGAGGCAACGAACATTATCACTCTTGAAGATGAATGGCTTCATGCGGTGGAAGAGGGATCGAATGCATTTCAACACAACAATAAGCAAAAGAATCTTCCTGAGGCAATTCATCCAAATTCGCTTTGACCAAAAAGGACTTGGAATCTTTACCAGCACAACATATAAAAGGACACAGTAAAACGTTTGTCATTGGTACTTGAAGTTGAAAACTCTCTTCGCTTCCCGGGGTCCATCCAAGGAAAAGACGAGACAAAAACAAGACAATGAGATTGAAGCTTCTTGCCCTTTTCAGGTATGTTTGACATTTGGCCATAGGACATGTATTCTTCTGTTTTTATCCAATGAAGAGTGAAATTCGGTGAAGGCATTGAAGGCTGGAATTATTGCCCTTTTCAGGCATACTTGCCATTTGGCCAAGGGGACAAAGTGTTACTTTTACCCAGATAAAATGGAGTCTTGGCATCTTCAGCTTGACTTTCCTTTCTATGCACGCAAACCGCCTCGCCCCACATACAGATGGAGGGCATGGCCTCCAAGGTTATAAGACACCAATGTCCCAACACGAGATCTGTCGCATCTGGTTTAAGCGCTTGATCACTCAGTCAACACTCAGGACGTCAGGGGACAAAGTATTTCGCTTTAACCAAACCATTCGGTTGGAGTCATTGCACTTTTCGGGAATTTTTGACATTTGGATTAGTGGTGCAAGTGGCCCTTTGATCCATCAAAAGGAGTTAAATGAACCTTTTGGCATGTTTTTCATTTGATTTAGAAGGCAAGCATCTGCTTTTTTAAACAATTGTAGCTTCTCTGCATTATTTGTTGTTCTTGGTCATTTCATATTCCTGTTTGTATTGTGGTAGCTCAACTTGCCAAGGAAAGTCACTTGTTTCACCTGGAAATATCAGGGGAGTTGTCCTCTGCAACACACTATCCGAAAGTGCAGTGTTTTGCCACTGAGTTACCGACGAATATACCAATCGATTCTTCCGTGAAGGGCTTACGCCTTCCCTTTTAACATCGAAGTCAGTATTTACCTGTGACTGTGAGACAATAATGAAGTGAAAGACCCAGAAAATGGACAGAGACTACACAATTGATCGGTTGATCTCCATTTATACAGTTCGAACTGAATTCATCACAAGCAACTGTCTATACATTAAAACTTTTTAAACCACCAAATTCAGGATGTCTTCAAGCAATCATATACTGATAAGCATCCTAGTAAATTAAATTCTTCAAACTTAAGCCGAAAATATTTAGATCAACAGATGGAAGGTACATAACATTTTTGGCAATTACTCGAATCAGATAGTAGGTATGGAGAACATTTTGTCCGAGGGAATACATTGCTTTTATGGGCAAGCATTGTCACTGAGAAAGAAGACTGCAGAATTGTAGTGGTACAGAAGGCCTGCATGATCTAATGACGATTTTTCATTTTTGTTTTGGGCTCTTCTACCACTTTATTAACATATGCAGCATAAACAGATTGACGAACTTAACTATCGTATCTGCAGGTGACGGAAACATGGAGACCTCCATTGATGTGAAGAGTGATCATCGTTCTGTAGTTGACAGGTTTCTTTTCATCAGCTAATTTGAACGTAAAGCAGCTCAGCAGCACAGCGGAGAACATCTTGATCTGCCAATACACGAATTCTTTACCGAGACAAATCCTCGGTCCAGCCTGCAAAGCAAAAATAGACGAAAAGATAAACAAACTTTTAAGGGGGAAAAAAAGAACAACTGGGCTGCGACTTGCCATAGGTTGATATAAAAATAGTGTGTTTCCTTGATCTAAGAGAACTTGAATGTAGGTATTAATATTGGAATGAAGACCGTATATGGAGAAGAAATAAACGAGATGATGCACGTAATCTTGTTCCCATTCAGATTACTTGACTCTGGCAATCCACCAGGTTACCAACAGAAAGGTCAAACTGAAGGTGCCAGCAGCGAATGAAGGTCCGGCCCAGGTCAGTGCCAATGAATTTAAGTGCATTCTTTTCTGACCTGAAAGGCTGTAAACTTGAAAGGGCTTTCGGGCTGGAATACTCCATTCGAATCTAGCCATCTCTCTGGACGAAAATCTTCCGCATCATCACCCCATATGAATTTCATTCTGCCCATTGCATACGGCTGAAAGGCTACCGTATCTCCTTTCCTTACACTGAACCCATCTGGGAAAACATCATCAGAGAAGCAGAATTTCGTGTCCTGATTGAGCAATAATTTCAAAATTTATTGGAAAAGTCAACAGATAGGTCTAAATTGAAAAGCGAATTGATAGCAACCGTAACAGAGTTAAAGAATAAGATCGCAAGAACTTCAGAAAAGAACTCTAACTGATCATCTTTGTTATCATTTTCTATGTGAAAAAAGAAGGCGTTTGAATGCATTTTGTGCAAGCTAAGATGAGGGAAGGGTTGAGGCTTGAGCATGGGTCTACTTCCGAAGAAAAGTGGCCTTTACCCAGTGGGCCAACCCTTAAAATAAAATGCTAACGTGACTAACCAGTGAGAATCAAATAACTCAATAATGCAAACTTTAATATCTTTTACGAATAAATTTAGGATCACAAGCTTTCCATGGACTGTGGACGAAGAAAAAATCGAAATATTCCTCACCACTGGAACTGCAGGATAGAGCCGGAGAGTTTCTGTTATCGTTGCATGGAGGTAGTGCATCTTTTCTAGAGCCTCTTCACCCATACTCGCAGCAAAACTGGCAAAATCTGAAATCTCTTTGACAATGCCCATTTGTTTTACTTCTTGTGCAACCTTCTCTTGTATCGTTGGATGTTTGCAGAGCATGTAGATGAACCAGGAAAGCGTGGCTGCAGTTGTGTCTTTGCCAGCAATAATGAAGTTGAGTATTATATCCCGCAAGTATGTCTGGTCAGTCTCTGTCACTTGGAGAAACCTAGACAATATGTCTTCTTTCTTCATCTGCAAGATTTAGTTAACCTTTCGTCAGGATATTTCCATTTAAAATTGGAGCCAGAGGATTGTTAACTTACATAAGGATGTCTGTCGAATTGTGCATTTGCTCAATCTTCCTCCTAATGAGCTTATACACAAAATTGTCAATTATCCTGATGTTTTTCTTCAGCGCTGCTTCTGATCCAATATTCAGAAATTTCTTAATCTCCCAGGAGATGTCAACATATCGCCATAGGGTCATTGCACTTGCATCATCAAAAGCACGACTGAATTCAGCGCCCTCTTCATTTGTTCCACACATGCTATCCAGTTCGACTCCAAATGCAACTTTAAATATGGAATCCAGAGTTGACTTCATAAATAAATCCTGCATAAAGGATCTGGTTATATATATGATGAAGAAATTACAGCAAGATTAGCTAAGTCATATCTGATAATGCAAAATTTACCTGCATGTCTACAATTTGGTTAGTACTTGCTGCTTCAGGCAATATGTTTGCTAATTTAGCAGCAGTTCTTCGGAAGACCACACTGCTGAAGTCTCTCAACACTTTTGTGGAGAACTCATAGCTTGACACTTTCCTCTGTTGGCGCCACTTTTCGCCATCGACTTCGAAAATTCCGTCCCCTAATAGATCCTTTAGAAGGTTGTAGTTGTACCATCCCTGCACAAAGGTTTTTACTTTTAAGTCATACCATGCAATCCTCACGCTTGTGCTTCTGCACTAAAATCTCCATGAATAACCAGCTATTTTTCTTCCGACTCTCTCACAGCTCCTTTAATATCCAGAAATGAAATCCAGGAATGCTTCACCTTGTTATGACAATTCCAGATTTAAAAGCATAACTATTAAGTAGATTTCTTGCGTGAATGAAATCAACAAAATCTTAGAACCCCATTAACCAATGTAATCTCATACTCTTTTAAACTAGTAAATTGAACACTAATTGACCATCTAACTCTTGCTTGGCTAATGTCTATGGTATTAGCTAGGGCCATCAAATGAGTGGGTCGGGTCAGGTCGAGTTTGGATTGGGTCGAAAATTGTCTGATCCATATTGACCCATTTAACCTATTTTAACCTATTTTAACCATTTTTCATGCAATGTAAATTTGATGACTCATATTCGACTCGACCTAACCCATATCCGACCCGACCCATAGTACCCGAATACATTAATATTCAACTCAATTTAGGTCAATCCTCTCACTCCTTTAATTCAATATAAGCTCTTCACATATATGTTACTTAAATAAAACCTTCACATCAAATTTAAAAAGTAAATTAAACAATAAAATAAAAAATGTGAAAAACCTTTAATTAAATATAAGAAAGCTTATTTCTTATCATATTTTAAAAAATAATAATATTGCTAAAACACTTTCATGTAATAAAAATTTAATGGACAACTTATATATATATAGAGTCAAGCTAAGTTTCAGATCAGTGAAGCTCGAGCCTCACCTAGCCAGTCATAGGCCATCATTGTGCTGGCCGTTGGCTAAAGAAGGAGGAAAAAGGAAAAAAAATGAATAAAAAAGAAAAAGAAAAAAGAAATATAAAAAATAATTGTAATTTCAATTTTTATAAAAAAAATTATAAAGTTAAAGAGGGAAAGAGAGAATGTGCAGCTTGGGTTGAAAATGGATCTTAATCCAACCCATTTAAGACCTATTCATATTAAATTTTTAATTTTTAAACCCATTTAACCAGTCTCTTCAAAATGTAAGTGACCATGTATGACCCATTTATGGTTCAAGACTCATTTCGACACCTCTAGTGTTAGCTAACAAACAACAACCACAACTAGCTGCCTACCTAGCATGCCACAAACATTAGTGGTGCTGACATTTCACCAAGGCCACTAGCTCTAAAGGGAACCAGCTCACCCACCCCATTAAAAGAACTAAGGGCGTGTTTCGTCCATTTGATGGGATTCTTAGATTTTTTTTTTTAATATTTCTTTTAATTTTTTTAATTTTTTTATTATATTTTTCCTTTTTTCTTTTTCTTTTTCCTTTTCTCTTTGGTCATTCGCCGGCCATCGCGGTGGCCGACGATTCGCTGGGTGAGGCTCGACAAGCTCGCTGGAGGCCAACCTAGCCACGGCGAGCCTTGGCCATGGCCTGGCCTAGTGAGGCCTAGCCTCGCTGTGGCTCGGCGTCTCTAGGGGCCGGCGACGCTTCGACGAGGTTGCCGACTCTCATCTGGCCAAGGTCGACCAAAAAGAAGAAGAAGAAGAAAAGAAAGAGAAGAAGAGAGAAAAAAATGGATACTGGAAATTGTTTCCGGGAATAAAAAGCTACTTTTTCTATTTCTTATTTCTGCTCCAAATTTATTCCCGAAACAAAAAAAAAATAGATATTTGTTCTCGGAAATAAAAAATTTAACCAAACAAGTTTCTATTCTTTTTTCGTTCCTTGAAACAAAAGAACGGAAATAGTTGTTCCGAGGAACAGAAACAAAATTTACCAAACAAGGCCTAAATCGCCCACGCTGGCTTGCAAAAAAATAGGACAACCAGCATCACAAAGGGATAACCAGTCACTGGCCCATCAACACCAAATGGCAAGAATTTTATGGTAAACATATGTGAGACACTACCAAATATTTGAAATGCATGCCCCTTTGTATCTTCGAAGAGATATGATAGAATTATTAAACATTAAATCACATTTTTCAATCTAACAGTTTAAGTTTTTAAAATACTTGACGGTCGTTCCATAGAATCTTATATGATATAGGAGCACAAGCTCATAAGTTCAAGGCATACATGTTCATTGACGTAGGCACTTTGACTATAGTCACCCAGTTGTTTGGATCAATAGACGTGAAGCATCATATTATCAATCTTTCGACTGAGCGAACTTTCTTCCCCCCAAGGGAAAAGGAGCTCCATTACGTCCTCTCCCATAGGCACTAACAAACAACAAACTATTCATGGGCACTTCATAATATCCATCAACAACCCTGCACCCCAACGTACCTTGCCGTAATTCTCAAAATTGGTCTTGAGCATGTACTCCACGTTGGCCGGGTCAGAGGTGTAGACCTCGCTCCTGAAAGGGCGGATTAACCTGTAGGTCCTGTGCTTGCCCGCGAGGTCGGTCATGTAGTGGTGCACGCGACCGAAGTTCAGGAGCTGGTTCAAGACTGTCCCGGCGACGGGGTGGTACTTCTTGGCCATTGCCGCTGCCGCTGTCTTGCTGCGGTGATGCTTCCATGTCTTGGCGAAGAGATAGGCGAAAGCTAGAGCCAAGACCAGGGCCGAAGCTGTGAAGAAGGTTGGGCCGGAGATGAAACCCGGGGCCATGTTTAGAGCGGGCAGCGGAGGAGGAAGTGATTGTGGTAAGTGGGATTCGTGCTTTCTTATAGGCGGGTTTCTTGTTCTGTTTGATGAGGGAGTACGAGGAGCCACGTTGCGAGATAAAGAAGTCATTGTCATGACGTGAGAGGCACCCGATATCTTCTCTGATTAAAAAGTGCAATAACTCCAACCGAAAAATTTGGTGAAATGCTTGAATCGGATGTGATATGTTGCGTTCGATCTTGGTGTCTTACAGTCAGGTAGCCCTGGAGGCGGTGCCTTCTGTTCTATACGTGCAGCGAGAGGCGATTTGTGTGTATACGAAGGAAAGTCAAGCCGAATATTCCGAGACTCCACATTACCTGGGTAAAAACAGTACTTAATCCCCTTGGCCAAATGGGATATATGCCTGGAAAGAGCAGTAATTTCAGCCTTCTATGCCTCCACCGAATTCCCTCTTCAACGGGTAAAACAGAAGAATGCATGTCCGGGGGAAATCCAGCCGATGCTACGTATGCAGTGGTAAAAGCCATTTTTGCATGAGGTTGCATGCAAGCCAGGAAAAAATGGAATATGCATGGTTCAACAAATTGAGTACCATACAAGCGTTGCGCCTCAAGAAGATGATCTTGAGTCAGTCTTCTCCTTAAAAGATAAGACTAACTCCAAAATCAGTCTGTGATCTCTAGGCGTTACTTGATACTAGCAACAATGATTAGACTAGTGACAGTATATATATCATCACCCCTATAACCCAAACCCTTGGATATCTAGAGCATCCAAGCATCTCCTCATGTTCCAATCCATGTCTTCCCTACCAAGTATGATAAGCCCATCCCATTTAGGAATATTAAGATGGCAGCAGCAACGACTGATATAAATTCTTCCTGAGAAACTTTGGGAAACCTATGCCCAGTATTTCCAGTCAGGTGGGGGAAAAGGTTTTGCTACTCAATTGAGGGGCAAACCCTTTGAAATACAATTCGTCATTAGTTGAGATCTCCTAACCAAATTGCCCAGATTAAGACTTTTTCCTCGGGCAATTCGATTGAAAAGCCAATTCCAACCTTTTGTTGACATTTTCAGGTTTATCTAGCCCAATCCTTTCAACTAAAACCAATCATTCAAACCATAATGGTAGCCTAAACAAATTTGCGCAAATATCCTCCTCGATTATGGAAAAATCCAGAGTTCTTCCTTCGTCTTACTTTCAAGAAAAATGAAGACATTAATCTGACCAAAGCCAATCATTGGGGAGATGAATTGAGAACTTGCAAAGCTAGCCCTACGAGAATGCCATGAATTAGTTCCGCAAAATTTGACAAGAACCATCAAATTTCCAATGGGTTTGTGCAGCATTCCTAGTCCTAAACAAGTCAGTGGAGAGGTGAGACTTGTCATCAATTATTAGGCGCTCAACCGTTTCTTGTAATATGATAAGTTTCACCTACCAAACAAGAACACCTTATTTCTCAAATCTTCTGTGAACGAATATAGTTTCTAGATTTGATATCAAAGCAGGACTTGGCAATGGGAATCCCCCCAGAAGATAGGTCTAAAACAGGATTTGTATTCTGAATCAACATTTCCAATATATGGTGATGTTGTTTGGACTAAAAGGAGCACCTTCATCTTCACTGTTTTCAGAACCTTCACTGTTTCAAGAAGGCCATGTGCAAGATTTTCCAGCCCATTCGCGACGCGCTCTCATTTACATGGATGATATTCTTGGGCATGCATCTCGAAGATGGAAAGTTCAAGCCACAAGAACACATTGCAAAGGAACTTTCGAAATTTCCTAATCAATAACTTTCTCAAAAATAAATTATCTACCTTTGCAGAAGCTGCTACAGACTCATACCAAAGTCATCCAGGTTTGGAAAGAAAAGCTGCAGCACCTTCCGCCTCTACAAATCCCTTCTCATGGGAAGAGGATTCTCCAAGCAGCTGCACAGCAGCACCTCAACAATTTAACTGCAACATGTAACAAAATGGTGGGCTCAATAGGTAAATAGGAAAAGTTATAAAAATTAATTTAAAAATATTTCAATTGAGTGGGGTCCATTTAATGGTACATTCTTATTGGAATAAAGTAAAACAATAATGGAATAAGTATATGAGTAAAATAGAGCATGTATAAGCATAGAATATATACTCCATGATTTAATAACTATTCAAATACTTTGATTTTGTTTGGTTCGTTAGAATTGCTCCGAGGAATAATCTATGTCATTTAATTAAGGTTAAAAAACGTTCCCCATATAGTTTAAACTGTATGACGATTAAAGCCAAATTTTCTCCGCATTACCTTTTCATTTCATCCTAAATTTGTGAGTTATAAAAATACTTTTCTAATTGGCGACAACGGTCTATCGATATAAGCCGCAACACATTTATTTCTAATTAGATATTAGATATGTGATTTCTCAATTACTCGCATTAACAAGTATGCCATTACCACATTTATATCAGAATTCGTGATAATATTAAATTACGATTAATTGGAAAATCTAGTCATTGGGATCAGTCAATTTGATAATGTAAAAGTTACGCTATTTAAATCAAATTGTGGAATAAGTTAACATTTTCAATTTCTATTTAAATAATAATAACCAAAATGACAATAATAGTAATACTAACAATAATATTTGTAAAGACGTAATATACGCATATGTATATGTATATATATATAGTGAAAAGCTGAAGCTATTATATTAGTCAAGTGTCAAGGGACGACCCCTTTAGATTTGGAGAAAATTGCAACTTCATTAGAAAGATAAATTTAAAACAAAATAATTATTCCTTTCAAACAGACGCATTCCATAAGAAAATAATGGCTAGATTCATTTTTTAAATGATACGATGAACACATCCAATTGCATATATGGCAACTTATTAATTTTTTTGTGAGATCCAATGAAAGTCGTATTTCTCATATCTCGACATGTGTATTAATACAATTTCAATAATCTAAGAGCACGCTCGACGCAAATGCTCTCGTAATAATCAAACAATATGGAAAAAAAAGGGCGAAGGTACTTAAACGATGTCCGATGCTCACACCTTATATTGTTTAGTTTGGAGATATCGGCACTTCTGAAAGAATGAATAAGCTTTGCGAACAGCTGTCTTTTCAAGTCCTTATTTGGAAATGATACTAAGGGGAACTTTTGATATTACACCCAATACTAAACGCAATTTAAATAACAGCTTAGTCAGCTTTTAAAATAATTGAAAATGGACTCACAAAATCTCACAAAATATTCATTATAAAGATGAGTATGAGTGATTCCATGGTTCTGGCGAGGTATTGTCACTCTATATTTTTTTCATCTAAGCAGGAACGATTCAATGGTTGTTAGAGAGGTATTGTCACTTCATGTTCTTTCATTTTCTCTTTTAAGCATATTTTGATTACTTAATATAAATAGAATTAATCAATAGAATTTCTATGATTTGATAGAATTTTAGAATGGAATAGAATTCCAAATTCGAATCTTTTGAAATTGAAAATATAATAAAATATAATATGAATAAAAAAATTCAAATAAAAAAGAAAATATTCGAAATTTAATATAATTAATATTATTATTTTATTAATATAAATTGTAAATTGAATTGGAATCGCCCTGAACAGAGTATCTGGCCTAGCTAGGGATAAATATTATCCAGACACCTCATATCAAGGTATCAAGAACGAAAAAAAAATGTGGATATAGTCGAATGGTAAAATTTCTCTTTGTCAAGGAGAAGACGCGGGTTCGATTCCCGCTATCCGCCCAGGTTAAAGTATTGTAGTTAATGGTATAAGGGATTCGATATAATTGACTGTGATAATATAGTGAATGGTTCTATCCCCCAAAAAAGGGGGGTAATAATAAAAAGTAGTAAGTAATTTAATTACTAGTTAATAGTTAACAGAGACAAACCCATTTTTTATCACAAAAATGTTGCGGAGACGGGATTTGAACCCGTGACCTCAAGGTTATGAGCCTTGCGAGCTACCAAGCTGCTCTACCCCGCGATGAAGATAAGAAGGAGGCCCTAATAAACAAACAAGAAAAAGGCTTGAATGGGCCCCTCTCCCATATCTGTATAAATAGAATAGCCCATTTATACTGACCAACTGTCCATCCTACCTCCTCTACGTTCTTGACAGCCCATCTTTGTCTCAGTAGAGTCTTTCAGTGGCATGTTTCGGTCCTCTTCCTCATTACTTAGAAAAAGTGAGCCACCGGTTCAGGTACAAGATACTATCATTACTGCCTGGACAATTAGACATCCAACCCGTAATCGCAACGACCCAATTGCAAGAGCGGAGCTCTACCAACTGAGCTATATCCCCCCGAGCCAAGTTGAGCATGCATGAAGGAGTCAGATGCTTCTTCTATTCTTTTCTTTTCCTTGGCGTAGCTGGGCCATCCTGGACTTGAACCCGAGACCTCGCTCGTGAAGTAAATCATCGCACCTACGGTCCAACCAATTGGGAGAGAATCAATAGATTCCTTTTCGGGAGCGATTCATCCTTCCCGAACGCAGCATACAACTCTCCGTTGTATTGCGCTCTCCAAGTGTGCTTGTTCCCCCATTTTTCCTTACCATGGCAAGTCTTTTCACAGCCAGAAAAAAAATAGATTAGATAGAAATAAAAAGAAAGGAAAAGGAATACTTTTTATTTGAAGTATGACCCCATCCTACCAAAAGAAGTTAAGGGTGCATCTATTTTGCAGAAAACTCAAGATTTGAAAAACATTTTTTGAAAAATAATTAATTATATTACTTAGAAAAATTAGTCAATGGAAAGTTTTTTCATTATCGACAACAATTTATATCTAATTATTTTCATGGATGATGAAAATCTATTTCTTTCATTAATTTTTTTTTAAGTGATGCAAACAATCATCTTTGGAAAATATTCTTCAAATTTAGAGTTTTTTGTGAAACAAAAGCACCCTATATGAACCTTCTAGCACTTTTTTCATTTGGTTGAGAAGGAGAGTATCTGCTTTTTATAACATTAGTAGTTTCTTTGCATTATTTGCTGTCTTGGTCATTTCATATTCTGTTTGTATTGGCAGCTCAACTTGCAAAGTAAAGTCATCTCTTTCTTTGCATTATTTGCTGCCTTAGTCATTTCATATTCAGTTTGTATTGGCAGCTCAACTTGCCAAGTAAAATCATGTGTTTCTCCTGAAAAATCAGATTAGTTATTCACTGTGAGACGCCATCTAAAGCAGTGTTCACCACGAATTATCGACGAATTTTACCGATCAACACTTCCTTGAAGTGCTTGCGCCTTCCCTTCAACTTCAAAGTCATCATGCCATCTTCAAGCAAGCACATATCAGTAAGAATCCTCAGAATCCTTCAAACTTAACTGGGAGAAATTTAGAGATGGAAGGCCCACAAGATCTTTACAGATACAAATCGGATATAAGTCCGGAGATTATTTTGCCTCTTGAATAAATTGCTTTCATGGACAAGCATTGTCACAGAGAAAGAAGACTGCAGAACTTTAGTGGCACAAAAGGTCTGAATTCTTTGGTCATAGTTTTCCTTTTTTGTTTGGGTTACCACTTTATTAACACATACAGCATTAACAGATCGGTGAACTTTACTCTAGCATCTGCGGGTGACGGAAACATGGAGACCTCCATCGATGTGAAGAGTGATCATCGTTCTGTAGTGGACAGGTTTCTCTTCATCAGCCAATTTGAACGTAAAACAGCTCAGCAAGACGGCGGAGAATATCTTCATCTGCCAATAAGCGAATTCTTTACCGAGACAAATCCTTGGGCCAGCCTGCCAAGCAACAATAGACGCTAAGATAAACAAAATTTAAGGGGGAAAAAAAGAACTGGGTTGCTACTTGCCATAGGTCGATATTCAAATAGTGTGTTTCCTTGATCTAAGAGAACTTGAATGTAGGTGTTCCAATTGAAATGAAGACCGTATATGGTGAAGAAATGAACGAGATGATGCACGTAATCTTGTTCCCGTCCAGATTACTTAACTCTGGCAATACACCAAGTTACCAATATAAAGGTCAAACTGAAGGTGCATGCAGCGAATGAAGGTCCAGCCCAGGTCAATGCCAATGAATTTAAGTGCATTCTTTTCTGACCTGGAAGGCTGTAAACTTGAAAGGACTTTCGGGCTGGAATCCTCCATTCGAATCTAGCCATCTCTCTGGACGAAAATCTTCCGCATCATCGCCCCATATGAATTTCATCCTGCCCATTGCATACGGTTGAAAGGATACCGATTGACCTTTCCTTACACTGAACCCATCTGGGAAAACATCATCAGAGGAGCAGATTTTGATGTCCTGATTGAGCAACAATTTCAAAATTTATTGGAAAATCCAACAGATAGGTCTAAATTGAAAAGCGTATTGATAGCAACCATAACGGAGTTAAAGAATAAGATAACAAGAGCTTAAGAAAAGAACTCTTAACTGATTATCTTTGTTATCATTTTCTATGTGAAAAAACAAGGGGTTTGAATTCATTTTGTGCAAGCTAAGATGAGGGAAGGGTTGAGGCTTGATCATGGGTCTACTTCCCGAAGAAAAGTGGCCTTTACCTAGTGGGCCAACCCTTAAAAGTTCAAAGCTAACGTGACTAAGAGAATCAAATAACTCAATAATGCAAACTTATATATCTTTTACGAATAAATTTAGGATCACAAGCTTTCCATGGACTGTGCAGAAAGAAAAAATCGAGATATTCCTCACCACTGGAACTGCAGGATAGAGCCGGAGAGTTTCTGCTATCGTTGCATGGAGGTAGTGCATCTTTTCTAGAGCCTCTTCCCCCATACTCGCAGCAAAACTGGCAAAGTCTGAAATCTCTTTGACATTGCTCATTTGTTTCACTTCTCGTGCAACCTTCTCTTGTATCATTGGATGTTTGCAGAGCATGTAGATGAACCAGGAAAGCGTGGCTGCAGTTGTGTCTTTGCCAGCAATAATGAAGTTGAGTATTATATCCCGCAAGTATGTCTGGTCAGTCTCTGTCACTTGGAGAAACCTAGACAATATGTCTTCTTTCTTCATCTGCAAGATTTAGGCAACCTTTCGTCAGGATATTTCCATTAAAAATTGGAGCCAGAGGATTGTTAACTTACAGAAGGATCGTCTGTCGAATTGTGCATTTGCTCAATCTTCCTCCTAATGAGCTTATACACAAAATTGTCAATTATCCTGATGTTTTTCTTCAGCACTGCTTCTGATCCAATATTCAGAAATTTCTTAATCTCCCAGGAGTTGTCAACATATCGCCACATGGTGATTGCACTTGCATCATCAAAAGCACGACTGAATTCAGCGCCCTCTTCATTTGTTCCACACATGCTATCCAGTTCGACTCCAAATGCAACTTTAAATATGGAATCCAAAGTTGACTTCATAAATAAATCCTGCATAAAGGATCTGGTTATATATATGATGAAGAAATTACAGCAAGATTAGCTAAGTCATATCTGATAATGCAAAATTTACCTGCATGTCTACAATTTGGTTAGTACTTGCTGCTTCAGACAATATGTTTGCTAATTTAGCAGCATTTCTTCGGAAGACCACACTGCTGAAGTCTCTCAACACTTTTGTGGAGAACTCATAGCTTGAGACTTTCCTCTGTTGGCGCCACTTATCGCCATCGACTGCGAAAATTCCATCCCCTAATAGATCTTTTAGAAGGCTGTAGTTGTACCATCCCTGCTCACAGTTTTAACTTTTAAGTCACATCATGCAATCCTCAAACTTGGGCTTCTGCACTGAAATCTCCATGAATAACTTATCATCCGTCTCTCTCACAGCTCATTTTAATATCCAGAAATGATATCCAGGAATACTTCACCTTGTTATGACAATTCCAGATTTTTTTTTTTTTTGGTCATACAATTCCAGATTTAAAAGCATAACTATTAAGTAGATTTCTTGCGTGAATGAAATCAACAAAATCTTGGAACCCCATTAACCAGTGTAATTTCATATTCTTTCAAACTAGTAAATTGAACACTAATTGACTGTCTAGTTTCTGCTTGGCTAACGTCACTGGTATTAGCTAACAGAAAGCAACCACAGCTAGCTACCTGTCCAACGTGCCACAAACATCGGTGGTGCCGACATTTCACCGCGGCCACCGGCTCTAAAGGGGACCTGCCAACCCACCCCATTAAAAGAACTAAATTGCCCACGCTGCCGTGCAAAAAATAGGACCACCAGCATCGCGAATGGACAACCGGTCACTGGCCCATCAACACTGAATGGGAAGAATTGATGAATTGATGTCGTTTTTAGTTGTAAACACGTTCAAGCCATTATCAAATATTTGAAATGCATGCCTCTCCGTATTTTCAAAGAGATGTGATAAAATATTTAAATATAAAATCATGCTATGAATCTAACTGTTTAAATTTCTAGAACATTTTATTCAAGTTTTTAGAACATTGACGGGTCGTCTAACGGAAACATCATATGATACCAGAGGGGAAGGTCTTGAATTCAAGACATACATGTTCATTGACGCATGCACTTTGACAATAGTCACCACTTCATAAAATTCATTATCAACCCTGAACCCCAACGTACCTTCCCGTAATTCTTAAAGTTGGTCTTGAGCATGTACTCCACGTTGGCCGGGTCAGAGGTGTAGACCTCACTCCAGAAAGGGCCGAGCAACCTGTAGGTTCCGTGCTTGCCCGCAAGGTCGGTCATGTAGTGGTGCAAGCGGCCGAAGTTCAAGAGCTGGTTCAAGACCGTCCCGGCAATGGGGTGGTACTTCTTGGCTGCCGCTGCCGCCGTCCTGCTCCGGTGACGCTTCCATGTCTTGGCAAAGAGATGGGCGAAAGCCAGAGCCAAGATCAGAGCTGTAGCTGTGGAGAAGGTCGGGTGGGAGACGAAATCCGGGGCCATGTTCGGAGGAGGAAGTGATCGTGGTCGCTGGTCAGTGGGATTCGTGATTTTCTTACAGGCTGGTTCTTGTCTCGTTTTGTTTGTCCACACGTTGCACGAGGGTGCATGGGAAGCCATGTCGCGTGACAAGAAGTCATTGTCATGACGCAGAGATTTGAGGCACGCCTTGATAGTGTGAGAATATGAGGTGACGGCGCCTCTCCTGACAACCATAGAATTATTCGTGCTCGGCTGAAATACAAAGTGACGATGCCTCGCGACAAACGAGGAATCCCTCGCGCTCGTCTTTATAATGGATATTCTAAAGTTGAGGGATTTGCTCGTGCTCGGTGACGACGCCTCCTCAGAACCATCGAATCACTCATGCTTGACTTTATAATGGATATTTTGAAGTTGTGAGATTTGTGACACCATTTCTGATTATTTTAAAAGCTGACTAAACTGTAATATAAATCGAGCTTAATACTAGGCATAATATGCAGGGGCGTATATATATAGTACAAGGACTAAAGGAGAAACCTATTTAAAGAATATATAGAGTTAATATCCTCAAAAATATAAAAATGATATACATATGATAATTTTACCCAAAATTAATTTTTTTACTACCAAAAATTCTAAACTGGTACACTTGTAACAAATAAACCATTTGTTAGTTTTCATTAAACTGATACAGTTTACTCATGCTAGGTGACGATACCTCCTAAGAACCATAGAATCACTCATGCTCGGCTTTACGATGGATATTTTGAAGTTGTGAGATTTTGTGGGTCAATTTTTGATGATTTTTAAAGCTGGCTAAACTGTAATATGAATCACGCTTAATTCTAGGTGTAATATGCACGCACACGTATATTTCTATATAGTACAAGGGCTAAAGGAGAAACCTATTAAAAGAATATATAGGGTTAATACCACCAAAAACTCCAAAATGATATATCCGTGACAAATTTACCTAAAATTAATTTTTTTACTACTAAAAATTCCAAGCTAGTATATATTTGACAAATTTGCCCAAAATTGGTACATTTGTGACAACTTTATCTTTTGTTAGTTTTCGTTAAATTTTACAGTTAAATTACCGAATCGGATGACAAGTGACAGTTAACTAGTGTACCGGTTTGGGATCATACTCTTCGTTTTTCATAATTGTATCCGCTTTGTGGTTTTTTGTGATATTAATTCAATTTAGTAGAGGGTTTATTCGCCACAAATATACCAGTTTAGGGTTTTTTGCGGTCAAAAAATTAGTTTAAGAGTAAATTTATCACAATTATACCAATTTGAGATTTTTCGTGATATTAACCCTATACAATATTGTGTCTTTATAATTATTATTGTTATTATTACTACTATTTTTATTTTGGTTATTATTATTTAAATAGAAATTGAAAATTTTAAAGTCATTCAGAAATTTAGTTTAAATAGCATAACTTTAACATCACCAAATTGAACACTCCTAATGACAAGGTTTTCCAATTAATCCTAATTTAGAATCATCACCAATCAATTCTGATATAAATGTGGTAATGACATTTTAATGCAAGTAATTGAGAAATTACATATTCAATCTCTAATTAGAAATAAATGTATTATGGCTTATATCGATAAACTATTGTCAGCTAATTAGAAGAATATTTTTATAACTCACAACTTAGGATGAAATGAAAAGGAAATGTGGAGAAAATTTTAATTTTATCGTCAGTTTAAACTATAGAGGGAATGTTTTTCCAACTTTAAAGGACATAGATTATTCCTCGGAGGAATTCTAATGAACCAACCAAAATCAAAGTTTTTGAGTAGTTATGAAATCATGGAGTATATTCTATGCTTATACATGCTCTATTTTGCTCATATAATTATTCCATTATTGTTACTTTATTGAAATAAGAATGTACCATTAAATTGACCCCACTCGATTTAAATATTTTTCAAATAATTTTTATGACTTTTGCTATTTAACTATTGACCCCACTATTTTGCTACGTTTTGGAGTTAAGTTTTGAAGTGCTGCCGTGCAACTGTTTAGAGAATCCTCTTCCCATGAGGAGGGATTTGTAGAGGCAGAAGGTGCTGCAACTTTTCTTCCGAACCTGGATGATTTTGGTTTGAGTCTGTATCCATGGCGGTAGATTCTTTTTGAGCAGCTTCTGCAAAGGACTAAGATAGTTGACAATGCAAAGGAATTGCTGGGTTTGCTTTTGAGAAAGATATTTTGATTAGGAAATCTCAAAAGTTCCTTCACGATGTGCTCTCGTGGCTTAAACTTTTTGTCTCCGAGATCCATGTAGATGAGAGCACTGAGGAGAATAGGTGGGAAAATCTTGCACATGGTCCTCTTGAAACAGTGAAGGCTTGGGAAAAAAATGAAGATGAAGATTCTCCGTTTAAATCCAAGCAACATCACCGTCCATGGAAAATGTTCGATCTGAATACAAAATCCTATTCTAGACCTTTCTTCTTGGCGAATGCCCAATTGCCAACATCCTGCTTTGATATTGAATCTAGAAACTATTTTGGTTTATGGGATACTTGAGAACTTGTTTGGAAGGGGAAACTAATCATCCTACAAGTGATCATTGATAACAAGTCTCATATCTCCTATGGCCCGTTCAGTATAAAAAATGCTTCACAAACCCATTGGGCAATTTGATGATTCTCATCAAATTTTGTGGAAGTAATTCATCACATTTTAGTAGGGCTAGCTTTGCATGTTCTAGATTCATCCCCTAAACGATTTGCCTTGACTAGATTAATGTCTTCATTTTTCTTGAAAAAAAGTCAAAGTAAGAACTCCAAATTCTTCCATAATGGATCAGGACATTTGTGCGAATCTATTCAAGCTGTCATTAGGGTTTCAAAGTGTTGGGGAGAACTCAGGACAACAATTCACCATGAGCCAAATATAATCTAGGATCAATTTCTCCCCTGAAACTAACACGACCAAAATCAACTTACCCCAACAATAACCAGCCAATATAACCTCGGAATAAGCAATATAACACCAACTTGATAAGGAAATGAAGTCAACAATAACACCAATGATTTTACATGGAAATCCAATGCGGGAAAAATCATGAACTGCCAAAAAACTTCCACTAATCACTAACAATAGGAAGATATATAAAATAGTTTTCTGTAATTACACATTAGAGATTTCACATAAGCATTACAAGCTCATTTTCTCATCACAAAAGTAGATAAACATAAATGGTACTAGAAAATCCTAATTGAAATCAAGGAATTCAGAGATAGTTCTCAATGAACAAAAACCATCAACTCACAACCCTCGATTTCACAAACAACATACTAAAATTTAAGCCGATTCCGTCAATATTTAGCCTTCGAATGGGGACCACAAAATTGCAACTCTCTTCTTCTTTTACCTGTTTCTTTGGTGCTCTCGGGTGAGGGGGTTACCTTTTTGCTCTTTTGTCTCCTCTGGTCTCCTGCACGAAGTAGCAACTCGCATTTTCTTTTTGTTCTTTTCTTTTCTTTTGACTTTTCTTGTTTTTTCTCTTTTGTTTTTGTTTGGTTTTGTTTTATGTTAGCTGGGCTCCACAAGAGGTGGACCTAGCAATTAAATGATTGGTTCTAGTGGAGAGGATTGGGCTAGGTAAACCTATGAATGTCAACAAAAGGTTGGAATTGACTTTTCAATCAAATTCCTTGAGGCAAAAGTCTTAATTTGGGCTAGTCGGGAGATCTCAACTAATGATGAATTGTATTTCAAAGGGTTTGCTCCTCAATTGAGTAGACAAAGCTTTCCCCCCAGCTGATTGCAAATACTAGGCACGGTTTTCCCATAGTTTTTCATGAAGAATTTACATTAGTTGCTGTTGTTCTAGTATCCTTGAATGTCACCAAGGGGATAGACTTATCATAGTTGGCAGGGAAGATATAGATTGGAACATGGAGAGATGCTTATATGTGCTAGGTATCAAGGAGTTGGATAAGGGTTAATATCACAAAAAATTTAAAACTAGTATATTTATGATAAATTTACCTTAAACTATTTTTTTGACAAAAAAAAAAATTCACATTAATATATTTGTGACAAATTTACCCTCTGTTAGTTTATACTAAATTGGATTAATACTACAAAAAACCGCAAACCGGTACACCTGTGACAAATAGCAGATAAAACCCAAAATCAATACACCCATCAACTGTCAATTGTCATCCAACTCAGCTATTTGATGATAAAATTCAATGGCAACTAACAAAGGGTGAATTTGTCAAGGTTTACAAGTTTGCAGTTTTTTGTGGTAAAAAATTAGTTTGTAATAAATTTATCACAAGTATAATAGTTTGATATTTTTCGTGTTATTAACCCTCTGGAATATATAGGGGTGATGATAAAAATCTTGTCATTGGATTAATTGTTGTTGCTAGTATCGGGTTAAGCCAGGCGAGCATAGACTGATTTTGGAGTTAACCTTATCTTCTAAGGAGAAGACTAACTCAAGATTATCTTCTTAAAGCGTGACACTCAGTGGTACTCAATTTGTTGAATCATACGGATTCCAATTTTTCCTTGCTTGCATGCAACCTCTTGCAAATTGGCCTTTCCCACCGCATATGTAGCATCTGCTGGATTTCCACCCTGACATATCCAGGGAGCGGAATTTCGGTGGAGGCATACAAGGCTGAAATTATTGCTCATGCCATTTGGCCAAGGGGACTAGGTATTATTTTTACCCAAATAATATAGAATTTCGGAATATTCAGCTTGACTTTCCTTCGTATGCACACTAGCCACCCCACCGCACTTATAGAATGGAGGACACGGCCTCCATGGTTACTTGAGTGTAATCTATCACATCCATCACTTAGTCAATATTTATTTTTTAAAAAATAATTAATTATATCACTTTCAACAATTAGTCAGCGAAAAGTTTCTTTAGTGTCGACAACATTTTATACCTAACCAATTTCATGGATAATGAAAATCTTTTTCTTTCATTAATTATTTTAAATGATATAAATAATTATTTTTTGAAAAATATTTTTCAAATTTAGAGTTTTTGGTGAAAAAAGCACCCTAAATAAACCTTCTAACATGTTTTCCATCTGCTTTTTTATAACAGTAGTAGTTTATTTGCCTTATTTGCTGTCTTGGACACGTTTCATGTTCTGATTGTATTGGCAGCTCAACTTGCCAAGGAAAGTCGTGTTTCACCTGAAAAATCAGGGAATTTAATTCATTGTGAAACACCATCTCAAACACCTTCCGTGAAGAGCTTGCGCCTTCCCTTCAACTTCGAGGTCATCATGCCATCTTCAAGCAAGCACATATCAGTAAGAATCCTCAGAATCCTTCAAACTTAACTGGGAGAAATTTAGAGATGGAAGGCCCACAACGTCTTTGCAAATACGAATCAGATATAAGTCTGGAGATCATTTCACCTCTTCAATAGATTGCTTTCATGGACAAGCATTGTCACAGAGAAAGAAGAGTGCAGAACTGTAGTGGAACAAAAGTCTGCATTCTTTGATGGTAGTCTTCTTTTTCTGTTTGGGTTCTTCTACTACCTTATTATCATATACAGCATTAACAGATTGGTGATCTTAACTGTCATATCTGCGGGTGACGGAAACAGGGAGACCTCCGTCAATGTGAAGATTGATCATCGTTCTGTAGTTGACAGGCTTCTTTTCATCAGCCAATTTGAACGTAAAACATCTCAGCAACACGGTGGAGAATATCTTCATCTGCCTATAAGCGAATTCTTTACCGAGACAAATCCTTGGTCCAGCCTGCTAAGCAACAACAGAGGCTAAGATAAACAAAACTTAAGGAAAAAAAAAAAAAAAAAAGAACTGGGTTGCTACTTGCTAAGTTCAATATTCGAATAGTCTTTGTCCTTGATCTGAGAGAACTTGAATGTAGGTGTTCATATTGAGATGAAGATCGGGAGAAGAAGCGTACGAGATGATGCACGTAATCTTGTTCCTATCCAGATTACTTAATTCTGGCAATACGCCAATATAAAGGTCCAACTGAAGGCGCGTGCAGTGAATGAAGGTCCAGGCCAGGTTAATGCCAATGAATTTAAGTGCATTTTTTTCTGACCTGAAAGGCTGTAAACTTGAAAGGGCTTTCAGGCTGGAACACTCCATTTGAATCCAGCCATCTCTCTGGATGAAAATCTTCTGCATCATCGCCCCATATGAATTTCATCCTGCCCATTGCATACGGCTGAAAGGATACCATATCTCCTTTCCTCACATTGAACCCATCTGGGAAAACATCATCAGAAAAGCAGATTTTTGCGTCCTGATGGAACAATAATTTCAAAATTTATTGGAAAAGCCAACAGATATGTCTAAATTGAAAAGCGAATTCATAGCAACTGTAACAAAATTAAAGAATAAGATCACAAGAGCTTAAGAAAAAGAATTCTAACTGATAATCTTTGTTATCATTTTCCATGTGAAAAAAGAAGGGGTTTGAACGCATTTTGTGCAAGCTAAGATGATGGAAGGGTTGAGGCTTGAGCATGGTTCTACTTCCCGAAGAAAAATGGCCTTTACCTCATAGGCCAACCCTTAAAAGTTCAAAGCTAATGCGACTAACCACTGGGAATCAAATAACTCAATAATGCAAACTTATATATCTTTTACGAATAAATTTAGGATCACAAGCTTTCCATGGATTGTGCAGAAAGAAAAAATCGAGATATTCCTCACCACTGGAACTGCAGGATAGAGCCGGAGAGTTTCTGTTATCGTTGCATGGAGGTAGTGCATCTTTTCTAGAGCCTCTTCACCCATACTCGCAGCAAAACTGGCAAAATCTGAAATCTCTTTGGCATTGCTCAATTGTTTCACTTCGTGTGCAACCTTCTCTTGTATCGTTGGATGTTTGCAGAGAATGTAGATGAACCAGGAAAGCGTGGCTGCAGTTGTGTCTTTGCCAGCAATAATGAAGTTGAGTATTATATCCCGCAAGTATGTCTGGTCAGTCTCTGTCACTTGGAGAAACCTAGACAATATGTCTTCTTTCTTCATCTGCAAGATTTAGGCAACCTTTCGTCAGGATATTTCCATTAAAAATTGGAGCCAGAGGATTGTTAACTTACAGAAGGATCGTCTGTCAAATTGTGCATTTGCTCAATCTTCCTGCTAATGAGCTTATACACAAAATTGTCAATTATCCTGATGTTTTTCTTCAGCACTGCTTCTGATCCAATATTCAGAAATTTCTTAATATTCCAGGAGATGTCAACATATCGCCATAGGGTGATTGCACTTGCGTCATCAAAAGCACGACAGAATTCAGCGCCCTCTTCATTTGTTCCACACATGCTATCCAGTTCGACTCCAAATGCAACTTTAAATATGGAATCCAGAGTTGACTTCATAAATAAATCCTGCATAAAGCATCTGGTTATATATATGATGAAGAAATTACAGCAAGATTAGCTAAGTCATATATGATAATGCAAAATTTACCTGCATGTCTACAATTTGGTTAGTACTTGCTGCTTCAGACAATATGTTTGCTAATTTAGCAGCATTTCTTCGGAAGACCACACTGCTGAAGTCTCTCAACACTTTTGTGGAGAACTCATAGCTTGACACTTTCCTCTGTTGGCGCCACTTTTCGCCATCAACTGCGAAAATTCCGTCCCCTAATAGATCCTTTAGAAGGCTGTAGTTGTACCATCCCTGCACAAAGGTTTTTACTTTTAAGTCATACCATGCAATCCTCAAGCTCGTGCTTCTGCACTAAAATCTCCATGAATAACCAGCTATTTTTCTTCCGACTCTCTCACAGCTCTTTTAATATCCAGAAATGAAATCCAGTAATGCTTCACCTTGTTATGACAATTCCAGATTTAAAAGCATAACTATTAAGTAGATTTCTTGCGTGAATGAAATCAACAAAATCTTAGAACCCCATTAACCAGTGTAATCTCATACTCTTTTAAACTAGTAAATTGAACACTAATTGACCATCTGGCTCTTGCTTGGCTAATGTCTATGGTATTAGCTAGGGTCAAATGAGTGGGTCGGGACGGGTCGAGTTTGGTTGGGTCGAAAATGGTCTGACCCATATTGACCCATTTAACCCATTTTAACCTATTTTAACCATTTTTCATGCAATGTAAATTTGATGACTCATATTCAACTCGACCTAACCCATATCCGACCCGACCCATATTACCGGAATACATTAATATTCAACTCAATTTAGGTCAATCCACTCTCACTCATTTAATTCACTTTAAGCTCTTCACATATATGTTACTTAAATAAAACCTTCACATCAAATTTAAAAAGTAAATTAAACAATAAAAAATTAATAAATAAAATAAAAAATGCAAAAAACCTTTAATTAAATATAAGAAAGCTTATTTCTTATCATATTTTAAAAAAATAATATTGCTAAAAACTTTCATGTAATACAAATTTAATGGACAACTTTTATATTTTTAAAAAAATCCAAAATTTAATTATTTTTATTTTTTAAAATATAATTTTCTATTATTTGTTTTCTCTCTTTTTTTTTTCTTTTTTTTTCCTTTTTCTTTTTCTTCAGCCGACTACTGGATGAAGGTGAGCTTGAGGCTTGCCGGATCGGCAAGATCGAGCTCACTCGACGTCGCAAGCTCGAGTCTCACCAAATCGATGAGGCTTGAGCCTCGCTAGTCTTTTGGCGACCTCGAGCTCGATTGATGCCGGTGAGCTCGAGCTTCACCTAGCCAGTCATCAGCCATCACTGTGCCGGCCATTGGCTAAAGAAGGAGGAAAAAGGAAAAAAAAAAAAAGAATAAAAAGAAAAAGAAAAATGAAATATAAAAAATAATTGTAATTTCAATTTTTATAAAACAATTATAAAGTTAAAGAGGGAAAGAGAGAATGTATGGCTTGGGTTGAAAATGGATCTTAAGTCCAACCCATTTAAGACCTATTCATATTAAATTTTCAATTTTTAAACCCATTTAACTAGTCTCTTCAAAATGTAAATAACCCATGTATGACCCATTTATGGTTCAAGACCCATTTTGACACCTCTAGTGTTAGCTAACAAACAGCAACCACAACTAGCTGCCTACCCGGCATGCCACAAACATTAGTGGTGCTGACATTTCACCAAGGCCACTGGCTCTAAAGGGAACCAGCTCACCCACCCCATTAAAAGAACTAAGGGCGTGTTTGGTCCGTTTGGTAGGATTCTTAGAATTTTTTTTTTATTTCTTTTAATTTTTTAATTATTTTATTATATTTTTCCTTTTTTCTTTTTTCTTTTTCTTTTTCTCTTTGGTCAGTCGTCCGCCATCGCGGTGGCCGACGATCTGCTGGGCGAGGGTCGACAAGCTCGTCGGAGGCCAACCTAGCCACAGCGAGCCTCGGCCTCGGCCTGGCCTAGCAAGGCCCAGCCTCGCTGTGGCTTGGCGTCTCTGGGGGCCGACGACGCTCCGGCGAGGTCGCCGACTCTCATCTAGCCAAGGTCGGCCAAAAGGAAGAAGAAGAAGAAAAGAAAGAGAAGAAGAGAGAAAAAAAAAATGGATTCTGGAAATTGTTTTCGGGAATAAAAAGCTATTTTTTTTTCTATTTCTTATTTCTGCTCCAAATTTATTCCCGGAAACAAAAAAATAGATTTTTTGTTCCCGGAAATAAAAAATTTAACCAAACAAGTTTCTATTCTTTTTTCGTTCCCTGGAACAAAAGAACAGAAATAATTGTTCCAAGGAACAGAGACAAAATTTAACAAACAAGGCCTAAATCGCCCACGCTGGCCTGCAAAAAAATAGGACAACCAGCATCGCAAAGGGATAACTAGTCACCGGCCCATCAACACAATGGCAAGAATTTTATGGTAAACATATGTGAGACACTACCAAATATTTGAAATGCATGCCCCTTTGTATCTTCGAAGAGTTATGATAGAATTATTAAACATTAAATCACATTTTTTAACCTAACAGTTTAAGTTTTTAAAATACTTGATGGTCGTACCATAGAATCTTATATGATATCTGAGCACAAGCTCATAAGTTTAAGGCATACATGTTCATTGACGTAGGCACTTTGACTATAGTCACCCAGTTGTTTGGATCAATAGATGTGAAGCATCATATAATCAATCTTTCGACTGAGCGAACTTTCTTCCCCCCAAGGGAAAAGGAGCTCCATTACGTCCTCTCCCATACAAACTATTCATGGGCACTTCATAATATCCATCAACAACCCTGCACCCCAACGTACCTTGCCGTAATTCTCAAAGTTGGTCTTGAGCATGTACTCCACGTTGGCCGGGTCAGAGGTGTAGACCTCGCTCCTGAAAGGGCGGATTAACCTGTAGGTTTTGTGCTTGCTCGCAAGGTCGGTCATGTAGTGGTGCACGCGGCCGAAGTTCAGGAGCTGGTTCAAGACTGTCCCGGCGACGGGGTGGTACTTCTTGGCCATTGCCGTTGCCGCTGTCTTGCTGCGGTGATGCTTCCATGTCTTGGCGAAGAGATAGGCGAAAGCTAGAGCCAAGACCAGGGCCGAAGCTGTGAAGAAGGTTCGGTCGGAGATGAAACCCGGGGCCATGTTTAGAGCGGGCAGCGGAGGAGGAAGTGATCATGGTCAGTGGGATTCGTGCTTTCTTATAGGCGGGTTTCTTGTTCTGCTTGACGAGGGAGTACGAGGAGCCACGTCGCGAGATAAAGAAGTCATTGTCATGAAGTGAGAGGCACCCGATATCTTCTCTGATTAAAAAGTGCAATAACTCCAACCGAAAAATTTGGTGAAATGCTTGAATCGGATTTGATAGATGTTGTGTCCGATCTTGGTGTCTTACACTCAGGTAGCCCTGGAGGCGGTGCCTTCTGTTCTATACGTGCAGCGAGGCGATTTGTGTATACGAAGGAAAGTCAAGCCGAATATTCCGAGACTCCACATTACCTGGGTAAAAACAGTACTTAGTCCCCTTGGCCAAATGGGATATATGCCTGGAAAGAGCAGTAATTTCAGCCTTCTATGGCTCCACCGAATTCCCTCTTCAACGGGTAAAACAGAAGAATGCATGTCCGGGGGAAATCCAGCCGATGCTACGTATGCAGTGGTAAAGGCCATTTTTGCATGAGGTTGAAAGAAGGTGAAGATCTCGAAGGAACGGAGATTGAAGGAAATGTTTTTCTTTTTATTCACTTCAATGAATTGTAAATGTACAGTTCCTCTTGTAGATATAATACAAAGAGTACACAAATAATGGAAATAAATGATTCTACATATCAATCTATGTCTAGATCTAATCTTAATTGATTATGTACACGGTACTAATCTTCTAATCAAATCAAATCTTCGGTCTAATATCCCAGGTAAATCCGGGCAATCTCCGCATATCTTCCAACACTCTCCCTCAAGCTGGTGGTCTATAGATGTCTAAGACGCCCAGCTTGCTCAACAGATATGCGTGCTATCTTTGACATAGGGGTTTGGTAAAAATATCTGCTGGCTGTTCCATTGTCCCAATTCTCTTTGTCTCAATCACACCCTCTTGAATTTTCTCTCAAGTGAAGTGACAATCCACCTTAATATGCTTGGTTCTCTCATGTATTATAGGGTTTGCTACAAGTTTGAGAGCCGCATCATTATCACAGTATAGCTTGGTTGGTCCTTGCACTTCTACTCTGAGATCCTTAAGAAGACCTCGCGTCCACACTATTTGACAAGTGGTTTTGGCCATAGCCCGATAATCTGCCTCAGCTGAGGATAAGGATATAGTGGGTTGCTTCTTGGTCTTCCATGAAAGAAGTGATTCTCCCAATTTGATACAATATCCAGTGACTGATCTTCGACTTATGAGACATGTTGCATAATCTGCATCACAATATACTGTCATTTTCATATCACATTTTTTGGACAGAAGTATCCCAAGTCCTGGGCATTTCTTTAAATATTTCACAATCTTCAAGGCTGCATCGAAATGGTATTGGTTTGGGCTGTGCATGAATTGACTAAGTGTCTGTACTGCATAAGAAATATCGGGCCTCGTCATAGTAAGATATATGAGTTTCCCAACAAGCCTTTGATACCCTGATGGATCTTTGAGTATTAGGTCATCATTTTTGGATATGCCCTTATCATAATCTGCGGTAGTCAATTTAGTATTTTGCTCGATGGGTATTGCAGCTGGTTTGCATCCTGATAGACCCGCTTCTGATATGATCTCCAATATAAACTTTCGCTGACTGAGGGAAATCCCTAGATCAAATCGAGCAATTTCGATTCCAAGGAAATATTTAGGTGCTCCTAAGTCCTTAATATGGAAAGTAGCATGCAAGTATTCCTTGAATCTTTCTATGACAGCCCTATCATTATCATTTCCCATAAGAAGAATATCATCGACATATATCATCAAATAGATAGATGACATACCTCTGTTTCATGTGAACAAGGCATAGTCATGTTTGGACTGTTGGAAACCTGCTGTTGTAAGCGCATTCGCAAATTTAGAGTACCATTGTCTGGATGCTTGTTTTAACCCATAAAGGGATTTGCGGAGACGACACTTTATTCTCCCCCTGTCTCCGTAAGCCCTAGGGAACATCCATATATATCTCCTCGTCTAAATCACTGTGAAGGAAGGCATTATGCACGTCCATTTGATGTAGAGTCTAGTCATTATGTAACATTCTGAATTTCGACCCCATTCCGAATATATGAAATGGGCATCTCGTCGACGTGCCGATGGTCCTTTTCTCTGAGTTGATCACTCACGAGTTAACCAATCTATTGGGTGAAGCCGTTAAGGGATATAACCGCGGTAAAATCCCTAAAAGCTACTCAATAGGTCGGATCGTACTAAAATCGCGTTCGGTCGATTTTAACCACGAAATTAAATTCACTTTTGGGAATCGGATATTCGAGCATGTCACAATTCATTTATAGGACGTCGCCTTATCTTTCGGAGAAATTCCATCGAGTTCGGGATTTTTACGGAAAATCGAATCGGACGTCGCGGAAATTAACAGAAATTCGGATTGGCCGAATTGAAGGGAGTTTAACTTTCAAGCTGAACTATTTGGCAATGGGCACTTGCATAAATGGTATGGGCTTTTTCTTTGATGAAAATGGACACAAAATTTGGGGAATTTGTAAAGAAATTGAAGCTCAAAGCCTAGGAAATTTGGAGCTACGAGAGGGCCGAATATTATTGGCTTTAAATTATATTAATTGGGTGGATTTTCTTTGCAATAAAGTATTATAGACCAAGGGATAAGTTGTGGGCTTTAAGGGGACATGGAGTTAATGGAAGAGATAGAAATTGTTATCCTTAGGCCCCCCTTCCTTGGCTTCTTCCATACACTTGACCGGTTCTTTTTCTCCCTCGTGCGAATTGCGCCTCAGCCAAAAGACTAGCTGTCTCTGCCTTGCTTTCCATTTTTCTTTGTTCATCTTGTCCATTGAAGATTTACTGAAGCCCCATCTCCACTCCTTCTCTCTCTCATCCGTTCGGCCACAAGCCCACCGAAACAACACACCACCACCAAAATTTCCCTCTGCAGGCCAAGCATACACTTGTTCAACTAAAGAAACTTCCCCTAGCAAGGTTGACTCCTCCAATTGCCAGCATCCACCATTTGCCATCGAAACCGAGCTCCATCATCCACCGAAGGCCCACGCGTCCAGCAGCAGTCGTCCACAAAGCCCAACGCCGGCTGCCCTTCTTTTTCTTTCGGGGTTGTGTGTGTCCAGCAATGATTGAAGACTCCCCAGCAACAACAGCGTCTGCGTGTTCCTCCATCAATCGAAGTCTTCGCTCGATGCCAGCTGCTTTGATCTTGCCGCGTTGTCTCCCATCTTTGCTCGTGGATCAGTTCGCATCAACGGCCCATCTACTTCAACGATTCAACGAGCCCGTAATTTCCAGCCCAGTTCGGTCTTCTCTTCAGTAGTTTAGCCCAGGTGGTTTAATTCAAGTTGCAGCCCAGTCCAGCATTTTAGACCCAATTCAACAGCCCATGAAGCTCTCTTATTCAGCCCACAAATTAATAAAGTTCAGCCCAACATTGGCCCAAGAAGTTAGCAGTCCAAGCCCGCGATTTTGAAGCCCATGTTCAGTCTTGATTCAAGCCCAGTCCAGTGAAGTCTAGCAAGTTCTTTTGAAGCCCAAGCCCACGAGGCAAGATCTTTGGGCTCGGCCCGAGTGTCCGTCGACACAGCCGAAAGTTCGGATTTCGGCCGCCGTCGCGGTGATTCGGTCTCCGCTTTTGCCAAGTGAGTTTTACTCACTAATGCTTTCTTAGTTTGCTAATTATACTTAGGGTTGGTTAGATTTAATTAAATGCAATTAGGTGGTTAGATTAATTTAGATAAATTAAATTAGAGACTTAATGATGCATGTTAGGTGGTTAGAAATAGACATTAGCAAGTAGACATGCCATGTTATTTATTGAACAAGTCTCGGTAATTTTCCGGGCTCGTCTCGGCTTCCAATCAGGCATTACGAGCCTAAATTGGATTTTTAATATTTATTTATTTAATTTTCAAAATTAATTATTTAATTATTTATTTTTCCGGAAATTCAACTGGGATAGTCGGTGACCGGAATTTCGTGGTGCAGTCCATTTATTTATTTGAGCTCTACGTTGTATGGAATTGAGTTAATTGTGAATTTTTACGGTATATTCTTAAGTGATGTGATTTTAATTATTTGATTGAGAAATCGTCAGGTATTGGTTGTCGTTATCGAAAGTAAGTTAGTAGTCACCTGAGAGAAGATATGTGGGCTCGGTGAATTGGGATATCACCTGGAGAATGCACGTGAGTTCGGTGGTTGAATATGTCATCTTGGTGAAGAGGTCACCTTAGAGAATGCACGTGGCTCGGAGACTCGGTATGTCCTCCTGGAGAATGCACGTGGCTCGGTGACAGAGTATGGCATCTAAAAGGGCACGTGGGCTCAGTGATCTGATGCGTCACTTTGGTAAACTAGTACCTTAGAGAATGCACGTGGGCCTAGGCATCGTAAAAAGGGCACGTAGGCTCGGTGAATTGATGCATCATTTTGGCGAACTAATGCCTTAGAGAATGCACGTGGGCCCAGGGAATTAAGTGTGGCATCTTGGAAGAGACATGTGGGCTCGGTGATTTGATGCATCACTTTGGTAAACTAGTGCCTTAGAGAATGCACGTGTGCTTAGAGACTGGATAGACATCGTGGGGAATGTATGATCTGATTGACATGTAATCGACTATGTCGATTTGATCGATGCTTCGATCAGTGTTGTGATTGCTTGGGTGCCTATTTTATTGGTGCTAATATGCAGGTGGAATCTGAGGCCAAGATAAGTCCCCTGACTCGTGTTGTGCTTATACAGTCCTAAGGTGTATTGGTTTACTAATCGGGTCTTAGGAGGTAGAACTTGCTGAAACGTAGTCTCATTGGTTATTGAATAACCATTTCAGGTCCCTAGATGTAGCAGACTTGGATTTTGAAAATCTCGAAGTCCATTGCAGTTTACCGAAGGCTCCAGTTGGAGTGTGGAGGATGACGAAGAGGAGGACGAGGATCTGTAGTTTGTGGAACCCCACCCCTACTTGTAGATCTTGTTTTTTTTTAAACCGGCTTGAGTTGAATTTGAGTTAATAGTTCACCTTATATATATGTGCACTGGGTTGCAAGGTATATAATTGTGGATGTTTTTAAAGGTTTGAAATTTAGTCCTTTTATTCTATCCCAATGTTTTATTGTATGGGGATTTAATATATGCTTCTGCTTGCGCATTAAAAAGAAAGGGTCGGCGATACGTAGTCCTGGGATATCGCAAATTTTTAATCGAACAAAGTGAGGGATGGGCACGTGCCTGAGGGTCGGGGCGTGACACATTAATAGCAGCAATAATCATAAATGAGCGGACTGTGACATCTTTGGCAACTGGTGAGAATGTCTCGTGGTAGTTAAAACCTTCTCGCTGAGTAAATCCCTTGGCTACCAAGCGTTCCTTGTAGCGTTCAATGGATCCATCTGCACGATATTTAATCTTGTAGACCCATTTGCACCCAATTGGTTTTCGATTATATGGCAATGAGGCAAGGTCTCATGTGTGAGTGTCATTCAGTGCCTTTAGCTTTGCCATCATGGCTTGTTGCCATCTTGGATCAAGAGACGCCTCATCATGACTAGGTGGTTCTTTGTCTTCTGATAGGCGATTGATGCAACATCTATGTTCTTGTGATAATCTATGAAAGGAAACATAGGATGAGATTGGATATTGAATACCTGGAGAGTTGTGTGTGGCACATATATAATCTTTGGTCTAGGTTGGAGGTTGGGTAGCCCGAACAGAACGTCTTGGATGATCATCTTTGGCAGGAGTGGAATTGTCTCATTGGAGACGAGTGGTGAGATATGTTGGGTTTCCTCATCATTGTTGATTTCTTCCTCATCATTACCAGAGTCTCTAGCTCTGTCTTCTAAGAGATTTGTTGATGATTTGGAACTCTCAACTGGAGTTGTTGTCCCTGCTGGAATAAATGCAGGAGTAGAAGGAGGATTCCTTGATTGAGCCAGTGGTATGTAACCAGGATTTGGAGATAATGCGTCGTCAGATGAGAGACCATGAGAATTGAACTTATGCCTGAATCGTCATTTGGAGATGTCTTGTTGGAGAAGGGAAATATGTCCTCATGGAAAATTACATCACGGCTTACAAGGAATTCCTTTGTGGATATATCAAGAACTTGATAGCCTTTATGCAGATTGGGATATCCCATAAAAATGCATTGCCAAGCATGTGGACTCAACTTGTCTCGAGAACCTAATGTTGCAGCATAGCAGAGGCAACCGAAAACCTTGAGATGTTGTAGTTTAGGTTTTTTTCCATAGAGTAGTTCAAATGGCGTTCACCTATTGAGTATCTTGGTGGGCATGCAGTTGATTAAATAAGCTACTGTGATGACGCAATCTCCCCAATAATAATCTAGAACTGAAGCTTGAAACTTCAAGGCACGTGCGACCTCCAAAAGATGGCGATGTTTGCGTTCAACCACTCCATTTTGTTGTGGTGTATAGATGCATGAATTCTCATGCTAGATGCCAGGAGATGAGAAGAGCATAGAGCAATTATGACTGAAAAATTCTGCTCCATTATTAGTTCGGATCCGCTGAATCGATTTCCCAAATTGATTTTTGGATAAGGCGATAAAAGTTTTTTAAATAAGAATAAGCCCGATCCTTAGACTGCATAAAAAAAATCCAGGTCGCACGAGAATAGTTGTCTACTATTGTGAGGAAATAACGAGATCCATCATGATTAATCGTATGGTAAGGTCCCCAAATATCAACATGTATCAAGGAAAAATTTTTACTAGCACGGGAGTTACTAGATGGAAAGGGGGAACGAGATTGTTTTGCAAGTGGACAAATAGAGCACTTAGGACAAGGAAAGGTGGCACTATGACCCAATCTCAAATGCATGAGAGAATTTTTGTCATTCATGCTCAAATTACATAAAGAGGATTTATTCAATGGAAAGCTGGATAAATCAAAATTACTTGGGAAGCTTGACCAAAAAAATAGTCCTTCTGAAAGACTACCCCAGCCCATTAGTCTGCTAGTCGAAAGGGCCTGAAAGAAACATGTATTAGCATTGAATATTGCTCGACAAGAATTTTCTTTGCAGACTTTTGACACGGAAATGAGATTAAATTGGAATTCTAGGACATATAGGACATTTTTAAGGATAATTTGGGGACTGAGATTGACTGTTCCTATCACATTAATATGGCTGATATTCCCATTAGGTAATTGTACGAAAACAAGAAAATTCAGCTCCTCATTTATTCTTGAGAAAATGCCTATGTCACATATAATATGATCACTTGCCCCTGAATCAATAATCAATGCTTTACTTGATATAAAATTAATCAAACTATGTGTGATACCTAAAAAACTTCCTCTTTTGTCAGAAACATCCAATTTTTGCAAGGCGTGCATCAGTTTCTGGTATTGTCCATAGGTAATAGGAGGATTAGAATTTTGGTTGATAGGTCCATTCACTTGATAGGCGGTCGAAATTTTTTTTCCTTTCTCTATTGGTTTCCTGTACAGCTTCCAACAACTGTTAATCATATGATTAGAACGCTTGCAATATTCACAAAATAATTTACCCTTTCATTTGAAATTTGGCCCGAAATTTCTTGATGACGTGACAAAAATCTGCCCATCAGTTCCCTTGATCGTGGGATCATCTGCACCGTCCAATCCACTTAAAATATTGGACTCCTGCACGCCATTGGATGTTCGCGTTCGATCAGGGCCGTTCAATCCTTCCTTTTTAAAGGAGCGCGTGTCTTCGCGGAACCCTAGCGTGCCTCGTCTTTCCCTCTCATGCGCTAGGGTTTTGTTGGCTCTGTCCCTTCGTTCTCTGCAAACTGCAAGAGCGATGCTTTCGCCGCTCTTTGCGTTCTCCGGTGATGCATATCGCTGGCTTTCCTCCTATACGGCCAGTTGATATATTCGCCCGATTGATGGCATGGGATCCATAGCCAAGATCTACGAGCGAAAGGTAAGAAATGTATCGTTCAAAATGAGCAAAAAACGCGTTGCCTTCTCCCTGTCTTTGATGGACTTGTATTGTCTGATTGTGGATTCGGGGCCCTCGAGTTTTTCTTCGGCTGCTTCAAGGCTGTTCCACAATGATGATAGCTTGTTGAAACAAGTCGTGACCGTCATATTCCCCTGTTTTAAATTGCCGAGTTCCTACATTAGGGTGAATATCTTTGCTTGATCCAATTTCTCATACATTTCTTTGATGTTCTCCCACTTGTTTTTGGCGTCCTTTGTCGGTGGAAGTCCGGCCGCAACCTCTAGGGAGGTGCAATTGCCGATCCAAGTTCGGACGAGTCGATTGCTCTTCCTCTAGAGTCAGGCTAGACGCTCATTGAGGGGAATCGGAATGGTTCCGTTAAGGAATCCATCCTTGTCCTTCGTTGCTAGGGCATGCCGAAATTCTTGCGACCACCTAGGGTAATTTTCTGGCTTGGTAAGCTATTGGCTGATTAGTCGCAGCTTTGGTCTATTGGCTGTGGAAACGAACGAGGGGTCGCCAAGTTCTGGCCATTCGACCAAGGCTACCGCTAGAAACGGCAGAAAATCAGGCGTAGGATTCAGGTAGGGATTCGTCCCTTGACCCGACTCACATGACCCGAACGGATAACCCGCATTGAAAAGCCTCGAGTAGGGATTCGTTCCCATACCCGGTTCGCTCGACCAGTGCATCTGCTCCATTCCGTCTGTTGGGCTTGCCCCACTTGTGGTTGGTGGGCCTCCGTCGGCTTGGACGTGGCTTTAGTGGCCCACATACCCAAGCGATGATGAGTTTGGGCTTGGCCCAACATATATCGGATATGGAATCCACTGGTAAGGCTAGCCCGTCATGGGTTGCCTCATATTGAACTGAGTCTGCGTGGGTCGCCATTGCACGGACTGAGCCTGAAGCAATTGTTGCTCTGTCGTTGGAAATATGACAAGTGAATTCTGGACTTGCAAGATCTAAGGCACGACTTCAGCGGCAGGGACAATTTCTCCAGCAGATTGGTTGCCGGTGGCAGAGGCTTCATCTTGCGAATTTGCCATGGTAAGTAAAAAAATTCTTTTGAGAGTGACACTAATGCCCGATGGTACTCTTCTTCGTAGGTCAGAAGAAGGGTCTAAAATAAGATTTGTATTCCGAACCAACATTTCCAATAGATGGTGATGTTGTTTGGACTAAAAGGAGTACCTTCATCTTCACTGTTTTCGGAGCCTTAACCGTTTCAAGAAGGCCATGTGCAAGATTTTCCAGCCCATTTGTGACACGCTCTCATTTACATGGATGATATTCTTGGGCATGCATCTCGAAGATGGAAAGTTCAAGCCACGAGAACACATTGCAGAGGAACTTTCGAAATTTCCTAATCAATATCTTTCTCAAAAATAAATTATCTACCTTTGCAGAAGCTGCTACAGACTCATACCAAAGTCATCCAGGTTTGGAAAGAAAAGCTGCAGCACCTTCCGCCTCTACAAATCCCTTCTCATGGTAAGAGGATTCTCCAAGCAGCTGCACAGCAGCACCTCAACAATTTAACTGCAACATGTAACAAAATGGTGGGCTCAATAGGTAAATAGGAAAAGTTATAAAAATTAATTTAAAAAAATTTAAATTGAGTGGGGTCCATTTAATGGTACATTCTTATTTGAATAAAGTAAAACAATAATGGAATAAGTATATGAGTAAAATAGAGCATGTATAAGCATAGAATATATACTCCATGATTTAATAACTATTCAAATACTTTGATTTTGTTTGGTTCGTTAGAATTGCTCCGAGGAATAATCTATGTCATTTAATTAAGGTTAAAAAGCATTCCCCATATAGTTTAAACTGTATGACGATTAAAGCCAAATTTTCTCCGCATTACCTTTTCATTTCATCCTAAATTTGTGAGTTATAAAAATACTTTTCTAATTGGCTGACAACGGTCTATCGATATAAGCCGCAACACATTTATTTCTAATTAGATATTAGATATGTGATTTCTCAATTACTCGCATTAACAAGTATGCCATTACCACATTTATATCAGAATTGGTGATAATATTAAATTACGATTAATTGGAAAATCTAGTCATTGGGATCACCAATTTGATAATGTAAAGTTACGCTATTTAAATTAAATTGTGGAATAAAACATTTTCAATTTCTATTTAAATAATAATAACCAAAATGACAATAATAGTAATACTAACAATAATATTTGTAAAGACGTAATATACGCATATGTATATGTATATGTATATGTATATACATACATATATATATGTGTATATATACATAGTGAAAAGCTGAAGCTATTATATTAGTCAAGTGTCAAGGGACGACCCTTTTAGATTTGGAGAAAATTGCAACTTCATTAGAAAGATAAATTTAAAACAAAATAATTATTCCTTTCAAACAGACGCATTCCATAAGAAAATAATGGCTAGATTCATTTTTTAAATGATACGACGAACACATCCAATTGCATATATGGCAACTTATTAATTTTTTTGTGAGATCCAATGAAAGTCTTATTTCTCATATCTCGACATGTGTATTAATACAATTTCAATAATCTAAGAGCACGCTCGACGCAAATGCTCTCGTAATAATCAAACAATATGGAAAAAAAAAAGGGCGAAGGTACTTAAACGATGTCCGATGCTCACACCTTATATTGTTTAGTTTGGAGATATCGGGACTTCTGAAAGAATGAATAAGCTTTGCGAACAGCTGTCTTTTCAAGTCTTTATTTGGAAATGATACTAAGGGGAACTTTTGATATTACACCCAATACTAAACGCAATTTAAATAACAGCTTAGTCAGCTTTTAAAATAATTGAAAATGGACTCACAAAATCTCACAAAATATTCATTATAAAGACGAGCATTTGTGATTCCATGGTTCTGGCGAGGTATTGTCACTCTATATTTTTTTCATCTAAGCAGGAACGATTCAATGGTTGTTAGAGAGGTGTTGTCACTTCATGTTCTTTCATTTTCTCTTTTAAGCATGTTTGACATTTGGATTAGTGACGTAGTTATTTCCTGTGATCCACTTAAAAGAAGTTAAGGGTGCATCTATTTTGCAGAAAACTCAAGATTTGAAAAACATTTTTTGAAAAATAATTAATTATATTACTTAGAAAAATTAGTCAATGGAAAGTTTTTTCATTATCGACAACAATTTATATCTAATTATTTTCATGGATGATGAAAATCTATTTCTTTCATTAATTTTTTTGAAGTGATGCAAACAATCATCTTTGGAAAATATTCTTCAAATTTAGAGTTTTTTGTGAAACAAAAGCACCCTATATGAACCTTCTAGCACTTTTTTCATTTGGTTTAGAAGGAGAGTATCTGCTTTTTATAACATTAGTAGTTTCTTTGCATTATTTGCTGTCTTGGTCATTTCATATTCTATTTGTATTGGCAGCTCAACTTGCAAAGTAAAGTCATCTCTTTCTTTGCATTATTTGCTGCCTTAGTCATTTCATATTCAGTTTGTATCGGCAGCTCAACTTGCCAAGTAAAATCATGTGTTTCTCCTGAAAAATCAGATTAGTTATTCACTGTGAGACGCCATCTAAAGCAGTGTTCACCACGAATTATCGACGAATTTTACCGATCAACACTTCCTTGAAGTGCTTGCGCCTTCCCTTCAACTTCAAAGTCATCATGCCGTCTTCAAGCAAGCATATATCAGTAAGAATCCTCAGAATCCTTCAAACTTAACTGGGAGAAATTTAGAGATGGAAGGCCCACAAGGTCTTTACAAATACAAATCGGATATAAGTCCGGAGATTATTTTGCCTCTTGAATAAATTGCTTTCATGGACAAGCATTGTCACAGAGAAAGAAGACTGCAGAACTTTAGTGGCACAAAAGGTCTGAATTCTTTGGTCATAGTTTTCCTTTTTTGTTTGGGTTACCACTTTATTAACACATACAGCATTAACAGATCGGTGAACTTAACTCTAGCATCTGCGGGTGACGGAAACATGGAGACCTCCATCGATGTGAAGAGTGATCATCGTTCTGTAGTGGACAGGTTTCTCTTCATCAGCCAATTTGAACGTAAAACAGCTCAGCAACACGGCGGAGAATATCTTCATCTGCCAATAAGCGAATTCTTTACCGAGACAAATCCTTGGGCCAGCCTGCCAGGCAACAATAGACGCTAAGATAAACAAAATTTAAGGGGGAAAAAAAGAATTGGGTTGCTACTTGCCATAGGTCGATATTCAAATAGTGTGTTTCCTTGATCTAAGAGAACTTGAATGCAGGTGTTCCAATTGAAATGAAGACCGTATATGGAGAAGAAATGAACGAGATGATGCACGTAATCTTGTTCCCGTCCAGATTACTTAACTCTGGCAATACACCAAGTTACCAAAGTAAAGGTCAAACTGAAGGTGCATGCAGCGAATGAAGGTCCAGCCCAGGTCAATGCCAATGAATTTAAGTGCATTCTTTTCTGACCTGAAAGGCTGTAAACTTGAAAGGACTTTCGGGCTGGAATACTCCATTCGAATCTAGCCATCTCTCTGGACGAAAATCTTCCGCATCATCGCCCCATATGAATTTCATCCTGCCCATTGCATACGGTTGAAAGGATACCGATTGACCTTTCCTTACACTGAACCCATCTGGGAAAACATCATCAGAGGAGCAGATTTTGGTGTCCTGATTGAGCAACAATTTCAAAATTTATTGGAAAATCCAACAGATAGGTCTAAATTGAAAAGCGTATTGATAGCAACCATAACGGAGTTAAAGAATAAGATAACAAGAGCTTAAGAAAAGAACTCTTAACTGATTATCTTTGTTATCATTTTCTATGTGAAAAAACAAGGGGTTTGAATTCATTTTGTGCAAGCTAAGATGAGGGAAGGGTTGAGGCTTGATCATGGGTCTACTTCCCGAAGAAAAGTGGCCTTTACCTAGTGGGCCAACCCTTAAAAGTTCAAAGCTAACGTGACTAAGAGAATCAAATAACTCATTAATGCAAACTTATATATCTTTTACGAATAAATTTAGGATCACAAGCTTTCCATGGACTGTGCAGAAAGAAAAAATCGAGATATTCCTCACCACTGGAACTGCAGGATAGAGCCGGAGAGTTTCTGTTATCGTTGCATGGAGGTAGTGCATCTTTTCTAGAGCCTCTTCCCCCATACTCGCAGCAAAACTGGCAAAGTCTGAATTCTCTTTGACATTGCTCATTTGTTTCACTTCTCGTGCAACCTTCTCTTGTATCGTTGGATGTTTGCAGAGCATGTAGATGAACCAGGAAAGCGTGGCTGCAGTTGTGTCTTTGCCAGCAATAATGAAGTTGAGCATTATATCCCGCAAGTATGTCTGGTCAGTCTCTGTCACTTGGAGAAACCTAGACAATATGTCTTCTTTCTTCATCTGCAAGATTTAGGCAACCTTTCGTCAGGATATTTCCATTTAAAATTGGAGCCATAGGATTGTTAACTTACAGAAGGATCGTCTGTCAAATTGTGCATTTGCTCAATCTTCCTGCTAATGAGCTTATACACAAAATTGTCAATTATCCTGATGTTTTTCTTCAGCACTGCTTCTGATCCAATATTCAGAAATTTCTTAATATTCCAGGAGATGTCAACATATCGCCGTAGGGTGATTGCACTTGCGTCATCAAAAGCACGACAGAATTCAGCGCCCTCTTCATTTGTTCCACACATGCTATCCAGTTCGACTCCAAATCCAACTTTAAATATGGAATCCAGAGTTGACTTCATAAATAAATCCTGCATAAAGCATCTGGTTATATATATGATGAAGAAATTACAGCAAGATTAGCTAAGTCATATCTGATAATGCAAAATTTACCTGCATGTCTACAATTTGGTTAGTACTTGCTGCTTCAAACAATATGTTTGCTAATTTAGCAGCATTTCTTCGGAAGACCACACTGCTGAAGTCTCTCAACACTTTTGTGGAGAACTCATAGCTTGACACTTTCCTCTGTTGGCGCCACTTTTCGCCATCGACTGCGAAAATTCCGTCCCCTAATAGATCCTTTAGAAGGCTGTAGTTGTACTGTCCCTGCGCACAGTTTTAACTTTTAAGTCACATCATGCAATCCTCAAACTTGGGCTTCTGCACTGAAATCTCCATGAATAACCAGCTATTTATCATCCGTCTCTCTCACAGCTCATTTTAATATCCAGAAATGATATCCAGGAATACTTCACCTTGTTATGACAATTCCAGATTCTTTTTTTTTTGGTCATACAATTCCAGATTTAAAAGCATAACTATTAAGTAGATTTCTTGCGTGAATGAAATCAACAAAATCTTAGAACCCCATTAACCAGTGTAATCTCATATTCTTTTAAACTAGTAAATTGAACACTAATTGACTGTCTAGTTTCGGCTTGGCTAATGTCAGTGGTATTAGCTAACAAACAGCAACCACAACTAGCTACCTGTCCAACATGCCACAAACATCGGTGGTGCCGACATTTCACCGTGGCCACCGGCTCTGAAGGGGACCTGCCAGCCCAATCCCATTAAAAGAACTAAATCGCCCACGCTGCCATGCAAAAAATAGGACCACCAGCATCGCGAATGGACAACCGGTCACTGGCCCATCAACACTGAATGGGAAGAATTGATGAATTGATGTCGTTTTTAGTTGTAAACACGTTCGAGCCATTATCAAATATTTGAAATGCATGCCTCTTCGTATTTTCACAGAGATGTGATAAAATATTTAAATATCAAATCATGCCTTGAATCTAACCGTTTAAGCTTTTAGAATATTTGATTCAAGTTTTTAGAACATTTGACGGTCGTTTAACGAAAATATCGTATGATATCAAAGGGGAATGTCCTGAATTCAAGACATACATGTTCATTGACACATGCACTTTGACAATAATCACCACTTCATAAAATCCATTATCAAGCTTGAACCCCAACGTACCTTCCCGTAATTCTTAAAGTTGGTCTTGAGCATGTACTCCACGTTGGCCGGGTCAGAGGTGTAGACCTCACTCCAAAAAGGGCCGAGCAACCTGTAGGTTCCGTGCTTGCTCGCGAGGTCGGTCATGTAGTGGTGCACGCGGCCGAAGTTCAGGAGCTGGTTCAAGACCGTCCCGGCAATGGGGTGGTACTTCTTGGCTGCCGCTGCCGCTGTCCTGCTCCGGTGACGCTTCCATGTCTTGGCAAAGAGATGGGCGAAAGCCAGAGCCAAGAACAGAGCTGTAGCTGTGGAGAAGGTCGGGTGGGAGACGAAATCCGGGGCCATGTTCGGAGGAGGAAGTGATCGTGGTCGCTGGTCAGTGGGATTCGTGATTTTCTTACAGCCTGGTTCTAGTCTCGTTTAGTTTGTCCACACGTTGCACGAGGGTGCATGGGAAGCCATGTCGCGAGACAAGAAGTCATTGTCATGACGCAAAGATTTGAGGCACGCCTTGACAGTGAGAGAATATGAGGTGACGGTGCCTCTCCTGACAACCATAGAATTATTCGTGCTCGGCTGAAATACAAAGTGACGATGCCTCGCGACAACCGAGGAATCCCTCGCGCTCGTCTTTATGATGGATATTCCAAAGTTGAGGGATTTGCTCGTGCTCGGTGACGACACCTCCCAAGAACCATCGAATCACTCATGCTTGACTTTATAATGGATATTTTGAAGTCCGGAGATTTGTGAGACCATTTCTAAAGGCTGACTAAACTGTAGTATAAATCAAGCTTAATCCTAGGTGTAATACGCAGGGGCGTATATATATAGTACAAGGACTAAAGGAGAAACCTATCAAAATAATATATAGGGTTAATATCATCAAAAATCCAAAAATGGTATACATGTGCTAATTTTACTCAAAATTAATTTTTTTACCATTAAAAATTCTAAACTGGTACACTTGTGATAAATAAACCCTTTGTTAGTTTTCATTAAATCGATACAGTTTGCTCATGCTAGGTGACGATACCTCCTAAGAACTATAGAATCACTCATGCTCGGTCTTTATGATGGATATTTTGAAGTTGTGAGATTTTGTGGGACAATTTTTGATTATTTTTAAAGCTGGCTAAATTGTAATATGAATCACACTTAATTCTAGGTGTAATATGCACGCGCGCATATATCTATATAGTACAAGGGCTAAAGGAGAAACCTATTAAAAGAACAAATGGGGTTAATACCGCCAAAAACCCCAAAATAATATATCCATGACAAATTTATCTCAAATTAATTGTTTTACCACTAAAAATTCCAGGCTAGTATATCTTTGGCTTGTTTGGTATAAAGAATGCTTCACAAACCCATTGGGCAATTTGATGGTTCTCATCAAATTTTGTGGAAATAATTCATCACATTCTAGTAGGGCTAGCTTTGTATGTTCTAGATTCATCCCCTAAACGATTTGCCTTGGCTGGATTAATGTCTTCATTTTTCTTGAAAGAAAGCCGAAGTAAGAACTCCAGATTCTTCCATAATGGATTAGGACATTTGCACGAATCTATTCAAGCTATCGTTAGGGTTTCAAAGTGTTGGGGAGAACCCGGGACAACGATTCACCACAACCTTAATATAATATAGAATCAATTTCTTCCCCAAAACTAACCCAACCAAAATCAACTTACCCCAACAATAACCAAACAATATAACCTTGGAATAAGCAATATAACACCAACTCAATAAGGAAATAAAGTCAACAATAACACTAATGATTTTACATGGAAACCCAGTGCGGGAAAAATCATGAACTACCAAAAAACTTCCACTAATCGCTAACAATAATAAGATACATAAAGTAGTTTTCTGTAATTACACATTAGATGCTTCACATAAGCATTACAAACTCATTTCTTCATTACAAAGGTGGATAAATATAAATGGTACTAAAAAATTCTAATCGAAATCAAGGAATTCGGAGATGGTTCTTAATAAACGAAAACCATCAACTCATAACCTTCGGTTTCACAAACAACATACTAAAATTTGAGTCGATTCCGTCAATATTTAGCCTTCAAATGGGGACCACAAAATTGCAACTCTCTTCTTCTTTTTCCTCTGTTTCTTTGGTGCTCTCGGGTGAGGGGGTCACCTTTTTGCTCTTCTCTCTCCTCTGGTCTCCTGCACGAAGCAACAACTCGCTTTTTCTTTTTCTTCTTTTCTTTTCTTTTGACTTTTCTTCTTTTTTCTCTTTTGTTTTTGTTTTGTTTTGTTTTATGTTTGCTGGGCTCCACAAGAGGTGGACCCAGCCAACACAATGATTGGTTCTAGTTGAGAGGATTGGGCTAGGTAAACCTGTGAATGTCGACAAAAAGTTGGAATCAACTTTGCAATCAAATTCCTTGAGGCAAGAGTCTTAATTTGGGCTGGTTAGGAGATCTCAACTAATGACAAATTGTATTTCAAAGGGTTTGCTCCTCAATTGAGTAGCCAAAGCTTTCCCCCCAGCTTATTGGAAATACTAGGCACGGTTTTCCCATAGTTTTTCAAGAAGAATTTACATTAGTTGTTGCTGTTCCAATATCCCTAAATGCCATCAAGGGGATGGGCTTATCATGCTTGGCAGGGAAGATATATAGATTGGAACATGGAGAGATGCTTGGATGCTCTAGGTATCAAGGGTTTGGATTATGGTTAATATCATGAAAAATTCAAAATTAGTATATTTATGATAAATTTACTTAAAACTAAATTTTTGACAAAAAAAAATTCATATTAATACATTTGTAACAAATTTACCCTCGGTTAGTTGCTGCTAAATTGGATTAATATTACAAAAAATCGCAAACTAGTACACCTCTGACAAATAGCTAATAAAACCTAAAACCAGTATATCCATCAACTGTCAATTATCATCCAACTTTGCGATTTGATGATTAAAAGCAATGGCTTTGTCAAGGTTTACAGGTTGCAGTTTTTTGTGGTCAAAAAATTAGTTTGTAATAAATTTATCATAAATGTAGCAGTTTGATATTTTTCGTATTATTTTTCCTCTTGGAATATATAGGGGTGATGATAAAAATCTTGTCACTGGATTAACTGTTGTTGCTGGTATTGGGTAAGGTTGGGGGAGCAGAGACTGATTTTGGAGTTAGTCTTATCATCTGAGGAGAAGACTAATTCAAGGTTATCTTCTTAAAGCGTGACACTTGTTGGTACTCAATTTGTTGAATCATATGGATTCTATTTTTCTCTGGCTTGCATGCAACCTCTTGCAAATTGGCCTTTCCCACCGCATATGTAGCATCTGTTGGATTTTCCCCTTGACATATCCAGGGAAGCAGAATTTCGGTGGAGGCTACAAGGCTGAAATTATTGCTATTTCCAGGCATTCATGCCATTTGGCCAAGGGGGCTAAATATTATTTTTACCCAAATTATATGGAATCTCGGAATATTCAACTTGACTTTCCTTCGTATACACACAAGCCGCCCCACCGCACATGAAGAATGGAGGACACGGCTTCCACTTTTACTGGAGTGTAAGCTATCACATCCATCACTCACTCAGTATTTATTTTTTAAAAAATAATTAATTATATCACTTAAAAAAGTTAATCAGCCAAAAGTTTCTTTATCGTCGACAACATTTTATACCTAACCAATTTCATGGATAATGAAAATCTTTTTCTTTCATTAATTATTTAAACCGATATAAAAAATCATTTTTTGAAAAATATTTTTCAAATTTAGAGTTTTTCATGACAAAAGCACCCTAAATAAACCTTCTTGCATGTTTTCCATCTGCTTTTTTATAACAGTAGTAGTTTCTTTGCCTTATTTGCTGTCTTGGACACATTTCATGTTCTGATTGGATTGGCAGCTCAACTTGCCAAGGAAAGTCGTGTGTTTCACCTGAAAAATCAGGGAAGTTAATTCATTGTGAAACACCATCTGAAGCATAGTGTTCACACGTGTTACCGACGAATTTTCCCAATCAAACCTTCCGTGAAGAGCTCGCGCCTTCCCTTCAACTTCGAAGTCATCATGCCATCTTCAAGCAAGCACATATCAGTAAGAATCCTCAGAATCCTTCAAACTTAACTGGGAGAAATTTAGAGATGGAAGGCCCACAGAGTCTTTGCAAATACGAATCAGATATAAGTCTGGAGATCATTTCACCTCTTCAATAGATTGCTTTCAAGGACAAGCATTGTCACAGAGAAAGAAGACTGCAGAACTGTAGTGGAATAAAAGGTCTGCATTCTTTTATGGTAGTCTTCTTTTTCTGTTTGGGTTCTTACTACTACTTCATTATCATATACTGCATTAACAGATTGGTGATCTTAACTCTCATATCTGCGGGTGACGGAAACAGGGAGACCTCCATCAATGTGAAGATCGATCATCATTTTGTAGTTGACAGGTTTCTTTCCATCAGCCAATTTGAAAGTAAAACAGCTCAGCAGCACGGCGGAGAATATCTTCATCTGCCTATAAGCGAATTCTTTACCGAGACAAATCCTTGGTCCAGCCTGCTAAGCAACAATAGACGCTAAGAACTTCAGAGGGGGGGAGAAGAAAAGAAAAAGAACTGGGTTGCTACTTTCTAAAGTCCATATTCGAATAGTCTGTTTCCTTGATCTGAGAGAACTTGAATGTAGGTGTTCATATTGAGATGAAGACCGGGAGAAGAAGCGAACGAGATGATGCACGTAATCTCGTTCCTATCCAAATTAGTTAATTCTGGCAATACACCAATATTGTTAAATTATGTCTTGAGTTTGAGTTTATATACCGTACAAAATATTTACATGCTGAAATAAGAAACAACGTGCGCGGAGCATTTGATGAAAAATGGCGCAGGATAGGAGCCGAAGGGATCCCACCTGTGATCTGCGCTTCGTGTTGGAAATGAAGAGGGACAATCCATGGGATTCTTCTTTGTCAGCATGAAATGAGGCCGAAGGGTTGATCGTCCGATTCTTCTACGTCATTAAACGCATGCGCATGGCCATGTGCATGCATGCTCGTAGAAGAATTGGTTGGTCAGCACTTGTAGGCGCCGAATTCCCTCTTTCACGGTTTCTCTTTTGTGGACTTCTTTGTCTTGTTGTGGATAAAGAAAGACGGAAGGCAGAAGCCCTTTCTGCGTGTCAGTGCACGCTGGTCATACGCTCACACGCTCTCATTTATTGCATGGAGGCGCATGCTTTGAAGATTGGCGCCGTTCTGACAACTCTGGAGTACAATATTGATTTGTTTTCTTCTTGCCACCGATAAAAAGGAGCGAGATAGCTTCGGAGGACGTAGCAAGCTGCGAAAGAAAGAGCTTGGCAGTGAGCGAGAGAAAAGAGCTCGAGAGAGTGTGAGAGACGAGAGCTCAAAGAGAGGTTTTGTGCGGATTCGAGTCTAGTGAGTTGAGTTGTTAAACACGTGGGTATTGGGTGTATAGTAGGGCTGGGAAACACTTGAGTGCATGTGTAATTGTAATCTTGTAATTCTCCAATTTATAATGGATTGATTTACTGGCTCTCCCCGTGGACATATGTTCCGACATTTGGACCGAACCACGTAAATTTCTAATGTCCTTTTCTTTTATTGTTCCTGGTTTTATTTCAATCGATTTCTATAGCTCCCGAAATAATTGCAAAACTTACGATCTGCTTCCGCTGCGCCACCGATTACAACAAATATAAAGGTCCAACTGAAGGCGTGTGCAGTGAATGAAGGTCCAGCCCAGGTTAATGCCAATGAATCTAAGTGCATTTTTTTCTGACCTGAAAGGCTGTAAACTTGAAAGGGCTTTCGGGCTGGAACACTCCATTTGAATCCAGCCATCTCTCTGGATGAAAATCTTCTGCATCATCGCCCCATATGAATTTCATCCTGCCCATTGCATACGGCTGAAAGGATACCATATCTCCTTTCCTCACATCGAAACCATCTGGGAAAACATCGTCAGAAAAGCAGATTTTTGCGTCCTGATTGAACAATAATTTCAAAATTTATTGGAAAAGTCAACAGATATGTCTAAATTGAAAAGAGAATCGATAGCAACAGTAATAAAATTAAATAATAAGATCACAAGAGCTTAAGAAAAAGAATTCTAACTGATCATCTTTGTTATCATTTTCTATGTGAAAAAGGAAGGGGTTTGAACGCATTTTGTGCAAGCTAAGATGATGGAAGGGTTGAGGCTTGAGCATGGTTCTACTTCCCGAAGAAAAATGGCCTTTACCTCGTAGGCCAACCCTTAAAAGTTCAAAGCTTATGTGACTAACCACTGGGAATCAAATAACTCAATAATGCAAACTTATATATCTTTCACGAATAAATTTAGGATCACAAGCTTTCCATGGATTGTGCAGAAATAAAAAATCGAGATATTCCTCACCACTGGAACTGCAGAATAGAGCCGGAGAGTTTCTGTTATCGTTGCATGGAGGTAGTGCATCTTTTTTAGAGCCTCTTCACCCATACTCGCAGCAAAACTGGCAAAATCTGAAATCTCTTTGACATTGCTCATTTGTTTCACTTCTTGTGCAACCTTCTCTTGTATCGTTGGATGTTTGCAGAGCATGTAGATGAACCAGGACAGCGTGCCTGCAGTTGAGTCTTTGCCAGCACTAATGAAGTTGAGTATTATATCCCGCAAGTATGTCTGGTCAGTCTCTGTCACTTGGAGAAACCTAGACAATATGTCTTCTTTCTTCATCTGCAAGATTTAGGCAACCTTTCGTCAGGATATTTCCATTAAAAATTGGAGCCAGAGGATTGTTGACTTACCGAAGGATCGTCTGTCAGATTGTGCATTTGCTCAATCTTCCTCCTAATGAGCTTATACACAAAATTGTCAATTATTTTGACGTTTTTCTTCAGTGTTGCTTCTGATCCAATATTCAGAAATTTCTTAATCTTCCAGGAGACATCAACATATCGCCACAGGATCATTGCACTCGCATCGTCAAAAGCCCGACTGAATTCAGCGCCCTCTTCACTTGTTCCACACATGCTATCCAGTTCGACTCCAAATGCAACTTTAAAAAAGCAATCCAGAGTTGACTTCATAAATAAATCCTGCGTGGAACATCTGGTTATATATATGATGAAGAAACTACAGCAAGATTAGCTAAGTCATATTGATAATGCAAAATTTACCTGTATATCTACAATCTGGTTGGCACTTGCTGCTTCACACAAAATATTTGCTAATTTAGCTGCATTTCTTCGGAAGACCACACTGCTGAAGTCTCTCAACACTTTTGTGGAGAACTCGTAGCTTGACACTCTCCTCTATTGGCGCCACTTATCGCCATCGACTGCGAAAATTCCATCCCCTAATAGATCCTTTAGAAGGCTGTAGTTGTACCGTCCCTATGCACAGTTTTAACTTTTAAGTCACATCATGCAATCCTCAAACTTGGGCTTCTGCACTGAAATCTCCATGAATAACCGGCTATTTATCATCCGTCTCTATCACAGCTCATTTTAATATCCAGAAATGATATCCAGGAATACTTCACCTTGTTATGACAATTCCAGATTTTCTTTTTTGGTCATACAATTCCAGATTTAAAAGCATAACTATTAAGTAGATTTCTTGCGTGAATGAAATCAACAAAATCTTAGAAACCCATTAACCAGTGTAATCTCATATTCTTTTAAACTAGTAAATTGAACACTAATTGACTGTCTAGTTTCTGCTTGGCTAACGTCACGTGTATTAGCTAACAAACAGCAACCACAACTAGCTACATGTCCAACATGCCACAAACATCGGTGGTGCCGACATTTCACCGTGGCCACCAGCTCTAAAGGGACCTGCCAGCCCAACCCATGAAAAGAACTAAGGGTCTGTTTGGTAACTTGCCAAACAGTATTAATTTCTACTCTTTTGTTCTCAGGAGCAGATTTGGAACAGAAATTCGTTTGGTAAGACTTTTGTTCCTGGCAAAAAAATTATATTTTTTTGTTTCTGAAAGTAGATGCGGAACAAAATCGAGAAGTAAAAAAAAAGTTGATTTTTTGTTCCCGGGAACAATTCTAGAATCAACTAATCTATTTACTCTCTTTTCTTTTTTTCTTGATTTTCTTCTCTCTTTCTTCTTTTTCAATTGCCGCCGCCGCCGCTATTGCCATCCGTCGCCCACCGCCGCTGGTTGTCGGCGACTGGTTGGGCGAGGTCTAACGATCTCGCTGGAGGCTCGCCCAACCACTGGTAAGCCTCGCTTGGCCGGGCGAGATTGAGCCCCGCCAGTGGCTGGGTGAGCTCGGCCTCGCCAAATCTGAGCGAGGCCACTCGCCCAGCCATGGCTTGGCCAAGTCTTGCCCAGTTGTCGGTGATGCTCCAGTGAGGTCGTTGGACCTCATCTGGACGGTCGCCAATCATCCCAAGGCCGATGATCGGCAGCCTTGAAGAAGAAGAGGAGAAAGAAAGGAAAAAAACAAAAAAGAAGGAAAAAAAGTAATAAAATTATTTAAAAATTAAAAGAAAATGATTTGAAGTAGAAATTTTGAGGATGGTGCCAAACGCATGTCGCGACCCAATTTTTCGAGTTCGCCACCTAAAACTAGGTTGATGGACTACTAAGTCTTTAAGCTTAGCTCGGGCTCTCCCAAGCCCACACCAAATCGCGACTTGAGATTTTAACATGCAAAAGATTATTAACTAGGAGTCGCCACTAATCGGTTTAGGGTAGGTCGATTAGACACCTAAGTAAAATAACGGAAGGATTATCTTACTCCTACGAACCAGAGATTTTAGATACGGAGACTTGGTTACACTAGACTATCCTAGTGCCCTTTCGATACCATTTCTTTTTAATTTTCAAAAAAATATTTGGCAATTGAATTGATTTTAATTTAGCTTCCTAACGTGTGAGATGATCATACATGTGCACATACCACCAATTTAACACTCAAGAAAACAATTAAATAATGCAAAACATACCTTAAAGCAACGATTCAGAATTCACATCGATAATCTTAGATATGATTCATAATTAACAAGCAATCAATTTTTTTTGTTTTCACTTTATTTAATGAAAATCATGCGATGCATGCTAATAATCTAATATGACATGACAACATGACATAAACTATATGACATGAAGAAATGCAATAATTAAATGCAATCTAAATGATCTAATTATAATGACATGCAATGCGATGCAATAACATACAAAATTATTTAAACTAAAATGACATGCCTCATGCAATTTAATATGCGAGCTATAAGTCACGTGACATTTATTAAATGACTTAGTCTAATGACAAGAAAGTTCTAATTAAATGAACTTAATAAAAACTAAATGACGTGCATTTGATATTTCTATTTTTAAAAATGCAATCTATCCTTAAAATTGAAATTAACTTACGCAAAGACAAATTTTGTATTTTCTTTCATGAAATTCGAATGCAAAAATAATCTAGCTAGATTAAAATTCTATCTAATTTAAACTAAGGATTAAGTCATATTAAATCCTAATTTAAACTAAGACATTTTCTTAACCTATCATGCAATCTATCTAATATGCGATGACGTGCAGAGCATGTCCTAATTCTACATGACATATGCATGATATTTTTTATTTTATTTTTTATAAAATTCGAAATTTAAAATTACCACATAATTAAATGTGCAACTTAAATTAAACAAAAACTAAATCCTAAATGAATGTATTTTTTGTTTTATATTTTTTTAAATCTGAAATAAAATATATATTCTAGATATGCAAGAAATATCCTAAACAAACTGAATCTTAATTCAAATATTTTTTGATTTTTCTTAGTGATTTTCTAAAACAAGCATTAAATCTAAACAAACAAGATATTCAACAAATAAAGGATTAAAATAAACGAAAAAAATAACCCGTTATCTCACGGGTCAAATTAACGATTACTTTTAACCCTGAACATCACGACAAGAAATCAAAATAATTAAAAATCTGATCCAAAGTCTTATGGATCAAATTAATAACTATAATGATTTAACAATTAAAATAACATCAAAATGCCCAAAAATTAATATAATTAAAAAAATGATCCGACGTCTTACGGACCAAATTAATAATTACATAATTTTAGGCAAAACCTTAAGGATAATGCCTAAACCATACAAATAACTAAAATTGACATCCCATGTTTTAACTTAAGCAAAAATAACAAAATTTAAAATGAATGACAATAAAATAAAAAAATGAACTACCTAATTTTCTTTTCTTTTCTTTTTCTTTTCTTTTTTTCTTTTCTCTTTTTCTTTTTCGTTTGCTTCCCAAAAGAACAGCTCGGCAGCTCGTGCGGCTGGTCACCGACGGGATTGTTCGTTGGTCTGGCAAAGGGAACTCCGGCAAAGGCGGAGGACTCCGGTGAGGGGCACAGCAGAGGTGTGGCGGCGGTCGGCATAGGCATCGGCACAAGGGCGGAGGCTCGTCGCTCGGGCGGAGCGAGCTTTGGGCGTCGGCTCCAGGCGGCGTCGGCGGGTGGCAAGCAGGACCAGTTGGTGTGGTGGTGCTGGTGCGATGGGCGAGCGACGTGGGTCTGGCTCGCGGTCTGGTGGGCGATCGGACGCGGGCGGAAGGGCTCGCGGACAGAGGCGCGGGCTGCACATCGGGGGCGGATCGGCGGGATGGCAGTGCTGGCGGCGCGAGACCGGCGCGGATGGCGGTGGTCGCGCGAACAGGGGCGCTGTTGGGGCAGAAATTGCAGAGGGGAAGCGGCGAGGGAGACGATGAACAGTCGTCCCTTTGCCCCCTGTACTTTTCCCCCTGCCTCCTTTTCTTTCTTTTTGCTTTTTGCTGTTTTTTTTTTAGAAGCAAAAGCTTCTTTCTTACTTTTCTCCTCTTTGATTTCGAAAATTCCCCTCAAAACCGAAAAGAAAAACCCCACAATAAATTCCGTACGCACCTTTTATAAGTGAAACCAAACGTGATCTTTTTAAAATATTTCGAAAATTCCCTATAACCTCCGAATCATGAGAATCCTAATCTCATCAATATTCTACGCCGATTTCATCATCCATTGATAAAGATAGGATAAAAATGCGATTTTCTTAATTTTTAAAATATCATAATATCGCACCAAATCTTTATTTAAATAATTTTTGTCATTTAAAAGAAACGAGCTCGGGCCGATTTTCCCGTTTTATGGGTTTAGTCCAGCCTGTTAATTTAAACTCAAAAACAATTAATTCGAAGCCATTGACCACCGGTCCTAAAAAAAATAAAAATGCAAAATATGTAAAATAAATGCATCTAAAATCATATGCTATGCAATTGAATTATAATATTTTCAAAGATAAAATTAACCCCCTAATGACTAAATGGACCGCCAAAATTTAGGTGTCAACAACGCAATTTTATTCCGAGAATTAAAATTTTGAACAGTTATCAAACGGTTTAAAATGCTAAGAAATTGTTTCCGAGAACATAATAAAAAAGAATCATTTATAATAAGAAATTATTCCCAGAAACAGAAGCGTTACCAAACACGCCATAATCGCCCACGCTGCCATGCAAAAAATAAGACCACTAGCATCGCAAAAAATAGGATCACCAACAGAAGGGTTCCAGAAGCTTTATTTCCGTACGATTTATTATTTTGGATATCACAACACCTTTAATGTCAGAAGAAATCAGAGAACGAAATTTGTCAGAAAAAATTCGCTTTTACTCCATAGAAAATTACCATTCGATATTTTGTCTAAAAACCTTCAACAGTTGGATATTCGGGGACAAATGGTTCTAAAAGCTTTTTTTCCGTATGATTTATTACTTTGGAGATCACAACACCCCTAGAGTCGGTAAAATCGGAGAATGAAAATTTGTTAGAAAAAAATTCCCTTGCTCCATAGAAAAATCCCTTTCAATATTTTACCTAAAAACCTCCGACAAATGAAAATCTGCAGGGACAAATGGGTTCAAAAAGCTTTATTTCCATACGATTTATCATTTTGGAGATCACAACACCCTTAAAGTTAGGTGAAATCAAAGAACTAAGATTTGTCGGAGAAAATTCCCTTATGCTCTATGAAAAATTCCATTTTGATATTTTGCCTAAAAGCCACCGACAATTGGAAATCTACAGGGACAAATGGGTTCCAAAAGCTTTATTTTCATACGATTTATCATTTTAGAGATCACAATATTCTTAAAAGCTTGTGAAATCAGAGAATGAAAATTTGTCAGAAAAAATTCCCTTTTGCTTCATAGAAAATTCCCTTTTGATATTTTACCTAAAAACCTACGACAAATGGAAATCTACAAGGACAAATGGATTCCAAAAGCTTTATTCCCGTACGATTTATGATTTTGGAGATCACAACACCCTAAAAATCAGATGAAATCAGTGAATTAAGATTTGTCAGAGAAAATTCCCTTTTGCTCCATGAAAAACTCCCTTTCGATATTTTGCCTAAAAATCTCCGATAGTTGGAAATCTACAGGGATAAATGGGTTCCAAAAGCTTTATTTCTGTACGATTTATCATTTTGGAGATCACAACACCCGTAAAGTCAGGTAAAATCAGTGAACTAAGATTTGTCGGAGAAAATTCCCTTCTCCTCCATGAAAAATACCATTTCGATATTTTGCCTAAAAACCTCTAACAGTTGGAAATCTACAAGGACAAATAGGTTCCAAAAGCTTTATTTCCGTATGATTTATCATTTTAGAGATCACAACATCCTTAAAGTCTTGTGAAATCAGAGAATAAAGATTTGTCAGAAAAAATTCCCTTTTGCTCCATAAAAAATTCCCTTTTGATAAACCTCCGACAAATGGAAATCTACAGGGACAAATGGGTTCCAAAAGCTTTATTTCCGTACGATTTATGATTTTGAAGACCACAACACCCTTAAAGTCAGGTGAAATCAATGAATTAAGATTTGTCGGAGAAAGTTCCCTTCTACTCCATGAAAAAATCCATTTTGATATTTTGCCTAAAAACCTCCGATAGTTGGAAATCTGCAGTGACAAATGGGTTCCAAAAGCTTTATTTCCATACGATTTATCATTTTGGAGATCACAACACCCTTAAAGTCTTGTGAAATCGTAGAATGAAGATTGTCAGAAAAAATTCCCTTTTGCTCCATAGAAAATTTCCTTTTGATATGTTGCCTAAAAACCTCCGACGGTTGGAAATCTGTAGAGACAAATGGGTTCCAAAAGCTTTATTTCCATACGATTTATGATTTTAGAGATCACAACACCCTTAAAGTCATGTGAAATCAAAGAACAAAGATTTGTTAGAAAAAATTCCATTTTGCTCCATAGAAAATTCCCTTTCGATATTTTGTCTAAAAACCTCCGACTAATGGAAATCTGCAGGGACAAATAGGTTCAAAAAGCTTTATTTTCATACGATTTATCATTTTGGAGATGACAACACCCTTAAAGTCATGTGAAATCAAAGAACGAAGATTTGTCCGCAAAATATTCCATTTTGCTCCATATAAAAATCTCTTTCGATATTTTGCCTAAAAACCTTTGACAAATGGAAATCTGCAGGGACAAATAAGTTCAAAAATCTTTATTTCCATACGATTTATCATTTTGGAGATCACAACACCCTTAAAGTCTTGTGAAATCAGAGAATGAAGATTTGTCAGAAAAAATTCACTTTTGCTCCATAGAAAATTTCTTTTCAATATGTTGCCTAAAAACCTCTGACGGTTGGAAATCTACAAAGACAAATGGGTTCCAAAAGCTTTATTTCCATACGATTTATGATTTTAGAGATCACAACACCCTTAAAGTCATGTGAAATCAAAGAACGAAGATTTGTTAGAAAAAATTCCATTTTGCTCCATAGAAAATTCCCTTTCGATATTTTGTCTAAAAACCTTCGACTAATGGAAATATGCAGGGACAAATGGGTTCAAAAAGCTTTATTTCCATATGATTTATCATTTTGGAGATGACAACACCCTTAAAGTCATGTGAAATCAAAGAACGAAGATTTGTCCGCAAAGTATTCCATTTTGCTCCATAGAAAAATCTCTTTCGATATTTTGCCTAAAAACCCCTGACAAATGGAAATCTACAGAGACAAATATGTTCAAAAAGCTTTATTTCCATATGATTTATCATTTTGGAGATCACAACACCCTTAAAATCTTGTGAAATTAGAGAATGAAGATTTGCCAGAAAAAATTCTCTTTTGCTCCATAGAAAATTTCCTTGGGTTCCAAAAGCTTTATTTCCATACGATTTATGATTTTAGAGATCACAACACCCTTAAAGTCATGTGAAATCAAAGAACGAAGATTTGTTAGAAAAAATTCCATTTTGCTCCATTAGAAAATTCCCTTTCAATATTTTGTCTAAAAACCTTCGACTAATGGAAATCTGCAGAGACAAATGGGTTCAAAAAGCTTTATTTCCATAAGATTTATCATTTTGGAGATGACAACACCCTTAAAGTCATGTGAAATCAAAGAACGAAGATTTGTCTGCAAAATATTCCATTTTGCTCCATAGAAAAATCCCTTTCGATATTTTGCCTAAAAACCTCTGACAAATGGAAACCTGCAGGAACAAATAGGTTCAAAAAGCTTTATTTCCATACGATTTATCATTTTGGAGATCACAACACCCTTAAAGTCAGGTGAAATCAGAGAACTATGATTTGTTGGAGAAAATTCCATTTTGATATTTTGCTAAAAACCACCGATAGTTGGAAATTTGCAAGGACAAATGAATTCCAAAAGCTTTATTTTCCTACAATTTATCATTTTGGATATCATAACACCTTTATGTCAGGAGAAATTAGAGAACAAAATTTGTCAGAAAAAATTCGCTTTTGCTCTATAGAAAATTCTCATTTGATATTTTGCCTAAAAACCTCCGACAGTTGAATATATTCAGGGACAAATGGGTTCCAAAAGCTTTTTTTCCGTATGATTTATCACTTTGAATATCACAACACCCTTAGAGTCAAGTAAAATTAGAGAATGAAGATTTATCAGAAAAAATTTTCTTTTGCTCCATAAAAAATTTTCTTTCAATATTTTACCTAAAAACCTCTGACAAATGAAAATTTGCTAGGACAAGTTGGTTCAAAAAGCTTTATTTACATACGATTTATCATTTTGGAGATCATAACACTCTTAAAGTCAGGTGAAATTAGAGAACTAAGATTTGTCGGAAAAAATTTCCTTCTGCTCCATGAAAAATTCCCTTTTGATATTTTGCCTAAAAACCACTAACAGTTGGAAATCTGCAAGGACAAATGAGTTTCAAAGCTTTATTTTTTAACTGTTTAAGCTTTTAGAATATTTGACGGTCATCTAATGGAAACCTCGTATGAGATCAGAGCAGAAGGTCCTGAGTTCAAGACATACATGTTCATTGACGCACGCACTTTGACAATAGTCACCACTTCATAAAATCCATTATCAACCCTGAACCCAACGTACCTTCCCGTAATTCTCAAAGTTGGTCTTGAGCATGTACTCCACGTTGGCCGGGTCAGAGGTGTAGACCTCACTCCAGAAAGGGCCTAGCAACCTGTAGGTTCCGTGCTTGCGAGCGAGGTCGGTCATGTAGTGGTGCAAGCGGCCGAAGTTCAGGAGCTGGTTCAAGACCGTCCCGGCAATGGGGTGGTACTTCTTGGCTGCTGCTGCCACCGTCCTGCTCCGGTGACGCTTCCATGTCTTGGCGAAGAGATGGGCGAAAGCCAGAGCCAAGAACAGGGCTGAAGCTGTGGAGAAGGTCGGGTGGGAGACGAAATCCGGGGCCATGTTCGGAGGAGGAAGTGATCGTGGTCGCTGGTCAGTGGGATTCGTGATTTTCTTGCAGGCTGGTTCTTGTCTCGTTTTACTTGGTGCACTCGTTGCACGAGGGTGTATGGGAAGCCATGTGGCTAGATAAGAAGTCATTGTCATGACGCAAAGATTTGAGGCACGTCTTGATAGTGAGAGAATATGAGGTGACGGTGCCTCTCCTAACAACAATAGAATAATTCGTGCTCGGGTGACATACAAAGTGACGATGCCTTTGGGTGACATACAAAGTGACAATGCCTTGCGAGAACCGTGAAATCACTCGTGCTCATCTTTATAATGGATATTCAAAAGTTAAGGGATTTGCACGTACTCGGTGACCACACCTCCTAAGAACCATTGAATCACTCATGCTTGACTTTATAATGGATATTTTGAAGTTTTGAGATTTGTGAGACCATTTCTGATTATTTTAAAAGCTGGCTAAACTGTAATATAAATCACGCTTAATACTTGGTGTAATATACAGGGGTGTATATATATAGTACAAGGGCTAAAGGAGAAACCTATTAAAAGAATATATAGGGTTAATGCCATCGAAAACTCAAAAATGGTATACATGTGATAATTTTACTCCAAACTAATTTTTTTACTACTAAAATTCTAAAATAGTACACTTGTGACAAATAAACCATTTGTTAGTTTTCGTTAAACTGATACAGATTGCTCATGCTAGGTGACGATACCTCCTAAGAACCATAGAATCACTCATGCTCGGCTTTATGATGGATATTTTAAAGTTGTGAGATTTTGTGGGACAATTTCTAAATATTTTTAAAGCTAGCTAAACTGTAATATGAATCACGCTTAATTCTAGGTGTAATATGCACGCTCACGTATAAATCTATATCTATATAGTACAAGGGCTAAAGGAGAAACCTATTAAAAGAATATATAGGGTTAATACCACCAAAAACTTCAAAATGATATATCTGTGACAAATTTATCTCAAATTAATATTTTTACCATTAAAAAAGTCTAGACTAGTATATCTTTGACAAATTTACCCTAAATTGATACACTTGTAACAACTTTATCTTTTGTTAATTTTCGTTAAATTTTACGGTTAAATTATTGAGTCGGATGATAAGTTACAGTTGACTAGTGTACCGGTTTGGGATTTTACTCTTCGTTTGTCATAATTATATCCGTTTTGTGGTTTTTTGTGGTATTAATTTAATTTAATGGAGGGTATATTCATCACAAATATATCGATTTAGGGTTTTTGCGGTCAAAAAATTAGTTTAAGAGTAAATTTATCACAAGTATACTAGTTTGGGATTTTTCGTGGTATTAACACTATACACGCGCCGCGCGCGCGCGCACACACATAAATATATATTGTGTCTTTACAATTATTATTGTTAGTATTACTACTATTGTTATTTTGGTTATTATTATTTAAATAGAAATTGAAAATTTTTAAAGTCATTCTGAAATTTAGTTTTTTTTTTTTTTTTTTTTTTTTTTTGGTCGATCTCTACTCTATTCTTATTCTACACTCACTCTCTGACTTTTTTGCCCTCGCCTCTTGCGGGCATGGGAGTCTAAACCCACTTTCAAACTTACGCGTCCCCACCTCCATCCCCGAGAAGGTGGGGATTTGAACCCCTCACCAAATTGAACACTCCTAATAACAAATTTTTCCAATTAATCCTAATTTAGAATTATCACCAATCAATTCTGATATGAGTGTGGTAATGACATATTAATGCAAGTAGTCGAGAAATCACATATCCAATCTCTAATTAGAAATAAACGTATTAGGGCTTATATCGATAAACTATTGTCAATTTAGGGTAACCTTGGTGCTGCATGGTAACCTTCCCCAGCCCAAAAATTTCTATTCTTTTGTTCCTCGGAACAAAAAAAGAATAGAAACCCGTTTGATAACGGCAAGTTGATTTCTATTCCCCGGAATAGAAAAGTTAGCCCGGGAATAGAAACGAGAAACAAAAAAAAATTGCTTCTTGTCTCAGGAACAATTTCTAGAAATAAGCAAATTTTATTTTTTATTTTTGTTTTATTTCTCTCTTGCCGTGGCCACCTCCAACCGTCTGGAGCCACTGCCGACCGCCGCCGCCACCGGTCACCCATCGCCGCCGCCGGCCGCCGCCGACCGTGAGCAAGAATAAAAAAACAAATAAATAAATAAACAAATAAAAAAAAATACAAAAAAAATAAATAAATAAACAAATAAATACAAATAAAAAACAAACGCGAGAAAATTAAAAAAAAAAAAAAAAAAAAAAAAAAAAAATAAAGCAAATAAAGCAAATAAATACAAAAAACAAATAAAAAAAAAATAAAAAACAAATAAATACAAATAAAAAACAAACGCAAGAAAATTTAAAAAAACAAACAAAATACAAATAAAACAAATAAAATAAATAAAAAAAATAAAAAAAAAAAAAAATAAAAAAACAAATAAATACAAAAAAATAAATACAAAAAATAAATAAACAAATAAATAATAAATACAAATAAATAATAAAAAACAAATAAATACAAATAAATACAAAAAATAATAAAAAAACAAATAAAAGAATAAAAAACAAATAAAAAGAACAAATAAAAAACAAATAAATACAAAAAAGAATCGTTGCGTTACCAAACGCATTTCTATTCTTTTTCTATTCCAAGAGTAGAAATTTTGTGCCGTTATCAAATGGGTTCTTTTGCTCGAAACTGCTTCCCTAATAGAAATAGAAAAGAACTATTTCTGGAAAAAAACTCTTCCCCAGCCAAGAAATTTTACCATGGGCACCCAATTAGAAGAATATTTTTATAACTCACAATTTAGGATGAAATGAAAAGGAAATGTGGAGAAAAATTGAATTTAATCGTAAGTTTAAACTATATAGGGAATGTTTTTCCAACTTTAAAGGACATAGATTATTCCTCGGAGGAATTCTAATGAACCAAACAAAATCAAAGTTTTTGAGTAGTTATGAAATCATGGAGTATATTATATGGTTATACATGCTCTTTTTTGCTCATATAATTATTCCATTATTGTTATACTTTATTGAAATAAGAATGTACCATTAAATTGACCCCACTATTTTGCTACGTTTTGGAGTTAAATTTTGAAGTGTTGCTATGCAACTGTTTAGAGAATCCTCTTCCCATGAGGAGGGATTTGTAGAGGCGAAAGGTGTTGCAACTTTTCTTCCGAACCTGGATGATTTTGGTTTGAGTTTGTATCCATGGCGGTAGATTCATTTTGAGCAGCTTCTGCAAAGGACTAAGATAGTTGACAATACAAAGGAATTGCTAGGTTTGCTTTTGAGAAAGATATTTTGATTAGGAAATCTCAAAAGTTCCTTCACGATGTGCTCTCATGGCTTAAACTTTCTGTCTCCGAGATCCATGTAGATGAGAGCACCGAGGAGAATAGGTGGGAAAATTTTGCACATGGCCCTCTTGAAATGGTGAAGATTTGGGAAAAAAATGAAGATCAAAGGTTCTCCTTTTAAATCCAAGCAACATCACAGTCCATGGAAAATGTTCGATCATAATACAAAATCCTATTTTAGACCTTTCTTCTTGGCGAATGCCCAATTGCCAACATCCTGCTTTGATATTGAATCTAGAAACTATTTTGGTTTATGGGATACTTGAGACCTTGTTTGGAAGGGGAAACTAATCATCCTACAAGTGATAATTGATAACAAGTCTCATATCTTCTATGGCTTGATTAGTATAAAGAATGCTTTACAAACCCATTGAGCAATTTGATGGTTCTCATCAAATTTTGTGGAAGTAATTCATCACATTCTAGTAGGGCTAGCTTTGCATGTTCTAGATTCATCCCCTAAATGATTTGCCTTGACTAGATTAATGTCTTCATTTTTCTTGAAAAAAAGTCGAAGTAAGAACTCCAAATTCTTCCATAATGGATTAGGACATTTGTGCGAATCTATTCAAGCTATCGTTAGGGTTTCAAAGTGTTGGGGAGAACCCAGGACAACAATTCACCACGAGCCAAATATAATCTAGGATCAAATTCTCCCCCGAAACTAACCCGACCAAAATCAACTTACCCCAACAATAACCAGCCAATATAACCTTGGAATAAGCAATATAACACCAACTCAATAAGGAAACGAAGTCAACAATAACACCAATGATTTTACATGGAAATCCAATGCGGGAAAAATCATGAACTGCTAAAAAACTTCCACTAATCAGTAACAATAGCAAGATACATAAAGTAGTTTTCTGTAGTTATACATTAGAGGCTTCACATAAGCATTACAAGCTCATTTCCTCATCACAAAAGTGGATAAATAGAAATGGTACTAGAAAATCCTAATCGAAATCAAGCAATTTGGAGATAGTTCTAGATGAACAAAAACCATCAACTCATAGCCATCGATTTCACAAACAACGTACTAAAATTTAAGCCGATTCTATCAATATTTAGTCTTCGAATGGGGACCACAAAATTTGCAACTCTCTTCTTCTTTTTCCTCTATTTCTTTGGTGCTCTCGAGTGAGGGGGTCACCTTTTTGCTCTTCTCTCTCCTCTGATCTCTTGCACGAAGCAGCAACTCACTTTTTCTTTTTCTTCTCTTCTTTTCTTTTGACTTTTCTTCTTTTTTCTCTTTTGTTTTGTTTTATGTTAATTGGGCTCCACAAGAGGTGGACCCAACCAACACAATGATTGGTTCTAGTTGAGAGGATTGGGCTAGGTAAACTTGTGAATGTCAACAAAAGGTTGGAATCGACTTTCCAATCAAATTCCTTTAGGCAAAAGCCTTAATTTGGGCTAGTCAGGAGATCTTAACTAATGATGAATTGTATTTTCAATGGGTTTGCTCCTCAATTGAGTAGCCAAAGCTTTCCCCCCAGTTGATTGGAAATACTAGGCACGATTTTCCCATAGTTTTTCAAGAAGAATTTACATTAGTTGTTGTTGTTCTAGTATCCCTGAATGCCACCAAGGGAATGGGCTCATCATACTTGGCAAGGATGATACAGATTGAAACATGGAGAGATGCTTGGATGCTCTAGGTATCAAGGGTTTGGATTATGGTTAATATCACAAAAAATTCAAAACAAGTATATTTATGATAAATTTACCTAAAACTAATTTTTTGACAAAAAAATTCACATTAGTACATTTGTAATAAATTTACCCTCAGTAAATTTACTCTAAATTAGATTAATACTACAAAAAAGGACAAATTGGTACATCCGTGACAAATAGTAGATAAAACCAAAAATTGGTACATCCATCAACTGTTAATTGTCATTCAACTTAGCAATTTGATATTAAAATTCAATGACAACTAACAAAGGATGAATTCGTCAATGTTTACGGGCAAAAAAAAAATAGTTTGTAATAAATTTATCACAATTGTAACATTTTGATGTTTTTCATGTTATTAACCCTCTGGAATATATAGGGGTGATGATAAAAATCTTGTCACTAGATTAATTGTTGTTGCTGGTATCAAGTAAGGCCGGGAGAGCAAAGATTGATTTTGAAGTTAGTCTTATCTTCTAAGGAGAAGACTAACTCAAGATTATCTTCTTAAAGCGTGACACTCGTTGGTACTCAATTTGTTGAATCATACAGATTCTATTTTTCCTTGGCTTGCATGCAACCTCTTGCAAATTGGCCTTTTCCACCGCATATGTAGGGTGTGTTTGGTTGGACTTTTGGGGAAAGTCATTGGGAAAATGCAAAGGACTTTAGGTTGAAGAGGCTTTTCATAATGCAAATTGTGTTTATTAAATTGTAATCTAAAAGTCCATTGTGAAGTACATTTAAGCAAATAGTGTTTGGACATATTATATTTACAAATGACTTTTGTGATAAAAAAAATTCTCAAAAGAAAAATAAATAAAAAAAAATTGGTTGGCAAGGGCAACGGCCATCGACAATCAAAATTCGTTGCCGGCAGCTGACATTTGACTTAGGCAGCCCCAGAGACAACTGGGGAGGGTTGCCCGGGGTTGAGCGACCCCCGAAAACCACTGGTGACCCCGCCGCGACCGAGATCTGGGGCGGCAAGGTCCTCCCGGGACCCCACCACCCTAGATCTCAGTCGCGCGACCCAGATGGCGCGGCTTTCGCGCCACCCCCTGGTGATAGTCGTTTGGGCCACTGCAACCATGCCTGCCCTTCGCCAGCAACAGCTCACGGAGAAGAAGAAGAAGATGAATAATGAGGGGAAAACCGGAAAAACGAAAAACCAACGAAGATAATCTGGGAAGAAAATTTTTTTATTTACCCTCTCAACTCAGCATGCCAAGAAGGCTAAAAGCCCAAGGCAACCCTTAACCTGCCTTGGCTTTTAGCCTTGTGAAGGCTGTCATTTTTCAAATGGGGTTTGAAAATTTTTACCAAACACCCTTACAATAGCCCAATTGGCCCAAGGATCTTTAGGGGTTCAAATGGCTTCTAAGGACCACTCCCAAACGCCCCTGTAGCATCTGCTGGATTTCCCCCTTGACATATCTAGGGAAGCGAATTTCGATGGAGGCATACAATGCTGAAATTATTGCTATTTCCAGGCATTAAGGGGACTACAATATGGAATCTCATAATATTCACTTTCCTTCTTATACACACAAGCCGCCCCACCACACATATATCACATCCATCAATCAATCAATATTTAATTTTTAAAAAATAATTAATTATATCACTTTCAAAAATTAATCAATGAAAAGTTTCTTTATTGTGGACAACATTTTATACCTAACCAATTTCATGGATAATGAAAATCTTTTTCTTTCATTAATTATTTTAAATGATATAAATAATCATTTTTTGAAAAATATTTTTCAAATTTAGAGTTTTTGGTGACAAAAGCATCCTAAATAAACCTTCTAGCATGTTTTCCATCCGCCTTTTTATAACAGTAGTAGTTTCTTTGCCTTATTTATTGTCTTGGACACATTTCATGTTCTGATTGGATTGGCAGCTCAACTTGCCAAGGAAAGTCGTGTGTTTCACCTGAAAAATCAGGGAAGTTAATTCATTGTGAAACACCATCTGAAGCATAGTGTTCACACGTGTTACCGACGAATTTTCCCAATCAAACCTTCCGTGAAGAGCTCGCGCCTTCCCTTCAACTTCGAAGTCATCATGCCATCTTCAAGCAAGCACATATCAGTAAGAATCCTCAGAATCCTTCAAACTTAACTGGGAGAAATTTAGAGATGGAAGGCCCACAACGTCTTTGCAAATACGAATCAGATATAAGTCTGGAGATCATTTCACCTCTTCAATAGATTGCTTTCAAGGACAAGCATTGTCACAGAGAAAGAAGACTGCAGAACTGTAGTGGAATAAAAGGTCTGCATTCTTTTATAGTCTTATTTTTCTGTTTGGGTTCTTACTACTACTTCATTATCATATGCAGCATTAACAGATTGGTGATCTTAACTCTCATATCTGCGGGTGACAGAAACAGGGAGACCTCCATCAATGTGAAGATTGATCATCGTTCTGTAGTTGACAGGTTTCTTTGCATCAGCCAATTTGAACGTAAAACAGCTCAGCAGCACAGCGGAGAATATCTTCATCTGCCTATAAGCGAATTCTTTACCGAGACAAATCCTTGGTCCAGCCTGCTAAGCAACAATAGACGCTAAGATAAACAAAACTTAAGAAGAGTGGGGGGGGGGATGTGTGGGCGGAGAAGAAGAAAAGAAAAAGAACTGTGTTGCTACTTGCTAAAGTCAACATTCGAATAGTCTGTTTCCTTGATCTGAGAGAACTTGAATGTAGGTGTTCATATTGAGATGTAGAACAGGAGAAGAAGCGAACGAGATGATGCACGTAATCTTGTTCCTATCCAGATTACTTAATTCTGGCAATACGCCAGTATAAAGGTCCAACTGAAGGCACGTGCAGTGAATGAAGGTCCAACCCAGGTTAATGCCAATAAATTAAAGTGCATCTTTTTCTGACCTGAAAGGCTGTAAACTTGAAAGGGCTTTCGGGCTGGAACACTCCATTTGAATCCAGCCATCTCTCTGGATGAAAATCTTCTGCATCATCGCCCCATATGAATTTCATCCTGCCCATTGCATACGGCTGAAAGGATACCATATCTCCTTTCCTCACATTGAAACCATCTGGGAAAACATCATCAGAAAAGCATATTTTCGCGTCCTGATTGAACAATAATTTCAAAATTTATTGGAAAAGCAAACAGATATGTCTAAATTGAAAAGTGAATTGACAGCAACTGCAATAAAATTAAAGAATAAGATCACAAGAACTTAAGAAAAGAATTCTAACTGATCATCTTTGTTATCATTTTCTATGTGAAAAAAGAAGGGGTTTGAACGCATTTTGTGCAAGCTAAGATGAGGGAAGGGTTGAGGCCTGAGGGTGGGTCTACTTCCTGAAGAAAAATGGCCTTCACCTAGTAGGCCAACCCTTAAAAGTTCAAAGCTAATGTGACTAACCACTGAGAATCAAATAACTCAATAATGCAAACTTATATATCTTTTATGAATAAATTTAGGATCACAAGCTTTCCATGTACTGTGCAGAAAGAAAAAATCGAGATATTCCTCACCACTGGAACTGCAGGATAGAGCCGGAGAGTTTCTGTTATCGTTGCATGGAGGTAGTGCATCTTTTCTAGAGCCTCTTCACCCATACTAGCAGCAAAACTGGAAAAATCTGAAATCTCTTTGACATTGCTCATTTGTTTCACTTCTTGTGCAACCTTCTCTTGTATCATTGGATGTTTGCAGAGCATGTAAATGAACCAGGAAAGCGTGGCTGCAGTTGTGTCTTTGCCAGCAATAATGAAGTTGAGTATTATATCCCGCAAGTATGTCTGGTCAGTCTCGGTCACTTGGAGAAACCTCGACAATATGTCTTCTTTCTTCATCTGCAAGATTCATGCAACATTCTGTCATGATATTTCCATGAAAATATTGGAGGCAGAGGATTGTTAACTTACCGAAGGATTGTCTGTCGAATTGTGCATTTGCTCAATCTTCCTCCTAATGAGCTTATACACAAAATTGTCAATTATTCTGACGTTTTTCTTCAGTGCTGCTTCTGATCCAATATTCAGAAATTTCTTAATCTTCCAGGAGACATCAACATATCGCCACAGGGTCATTGCACTTGCATCGTCAAAAGCCCGACTGAATTCAGCGCCCTCTTCACTTGTTCCACACATGCTATCCAGTTCGACTCCAAATGCAACTTTAAAAATGGAATCCAGAGTTGACTTCATAAATAAATCCTGCATAGAACATCTGGTTATATATATGATGAAGAAACTACAGCAAGATTAGCCAAGTCATATCTGATAATGCAAAATTTACCTGTATATCTACAATTTGGTTGGCACTTGCTGCTTCAGACAAAATATTTGCCAATTTAGCAGCATTTCTTCGGAAAACTGCACTGCTAAAGTCTCTCAACACTTTCGTGGAAAACTCATAGCTTGACACTTTCCTCTGTTGGCGCCACTTATCACCATCGACTGCAAAAATTCCATCCCCTAATAGATCCTTTAGAATGGTGTAGTTGTGCCATCCCTGCGCATGGTTGTCATATCATGCAATCATCAGACTTAGGCTTCATCACTAAATCTCTATGAATAACCAAATCTTTATCATCCGACTTTCCCACAGCCGATTTAATATCCAGAATTGATATCAAGAAACACTTTCACCTTGTTATGACAATTTCAGTTTTAAAAGCATAACTATTAAGTGGATTTCTTGGGTGAATGAAATCCACAATTCTTCAGAAACCCATTAACCAGTGCGATCTCATATTCTTTTCAACTAGTAAATTTAACACTAATTGACTATCTGGCTTCTGCTTGGCTAACGTTGCTGCTATTAGCTAACAAACAGCAATCACAATTAGAAAGCTGCCCAGCATGCCACGAACTTCGGTCGGGCACCACCGACATTTCACCATGGCTACCAGCTCTAAAGGGAATCTGCCCGCCCACCCTGTTAGAAGAACTAAACCATCCACGCTGCCATGCAACAAATAACACCACCATGCGTTTGGTTGGACTTTTGGGAAAGCCTTTAGGAAAATGCAAAGGACTTTGAGTGAAAGGGTTTTCCAAAATACAAACTGTGTTTGGTAAATTGTACTTTAAAAGTCCGTTGTGAAATACTTTTGAGTAAAATAGTATTCGGAAAGATTACATTTACAAAGGACTTTGGTGATTAATAAAAAAAAGGAAAAAAATTATCAAAAAAAATAAAAGAGTTTGCCGGCGAGGCAAGCGGCCGCCGGCAGCCTCAGGCAGCCCCCGGAGATGACCGGCGAGGGCCGCCTAGGGTCGGGCGACCTTTGGCGAGGCTCGCCTGGGGTCGGACGACCCCGGCAGCCCTTCATGGAGGTCGCCCGACCCAGATCTGGTCGCCGCGAGATCTGGGTCGCGCCTGAGGTCACTCGACCTCACCCCTCCGTATTCTCGAAAACACGTTTGAGACGCTACCAAATAATCGAAATGCATGCCCCTCCGTATTATCGAAAAGATGCAACCAAAATCCCATTTGGGGGAAATTAATTACTAGAATCAAGATTCAACCCTTATCAACAACTCAAAATCAGTACGTGCAGTTCAGCGCGGCCACATAGCAGATACATATCGAGACAAATCGAAACTCTGAAACGGGTACGAGACCGTGAACATTTCTCCCATCTTACCCACTAAAATCCATGCCACACATGTTCATCGACGCAGGCCCTTTGCCCATAGACACCTCGTCGTCTGGATCAACAGATGTAGAGCACAATATCTCAGACTGGGTGGACTTACTTCCCCCGAGGAAAAAAGAGCCCCATACGCACTCACTCACAAACACAAACAGCTCATGGGCACTTCACATAATCCATCATCAACCCCGAACCCCAACGCACCTTGCCGTAGTTCTCGAAGTTGGTCTTGAGCATGTACTCCACGTTGGCCGGGTCGGAGGTGTAGACCTCGCTCCTGAAAGGGCCGAGCAAGCGGTAGGTCCGGTGCTGGCCCGCGAGGTGGGTCATGTAGTGGTGCAGGCGGCCGAAGTTCAGGAGCTGGTTCAGGACCGTTCCGGCAACGGGGTGGTACTTCTTGCTCCGGCGACGCTCCCATGTCCTGGCGAAGAGACGGGCCAAGGCCAGAGCCAGGACCAGAGCCGAAGCCGCGAAGAAGACGGGGCCGGAGAAGAAACCCGGAGCCATGGGCGGAGCGATCGCGGTCGGCGGGATTCGCGCTTTCTTTCTCTCTTACGGGCTGGTTTTTCTCGTTTTTGTTTGGTCGGGCATCTTCGCTTCGGCAGGCGAGAGCTTAATCAGAGAAGAGAGAGGAGGCCGGTGCGGTGCGGTGCTTGTGGTTGGTCGGCCTGAAATCTGTTTAAAAGATTTGCGACCTTTATAATAATGGATGCATGCATTGATGTCTCGAAGCTGAACAGTAATTTCACAGTCTACGAGGTGCGAGGAGTTCAGTCGAACATCGTTCACGGGCCGTGACGCTCTCTTTCACAATCTGTCAATTTACCAATCTAATCTAAAATATTTCGATGATTCATCAATTTAGTCGTTTGGAAGAAGTTTGACATGGAGGCTCAGTTAGCGTCAGCAACTTTCAACACTCGGGCGGATATTGATGTGGACAAATTTTGGTAACTTTTAAAATTATGAATTTTTTATTGCTTTTCTTTTTTGTCTTTTTCCAACCTTGGGCTGGCGACTCTTGTCTAGTTTGGCCAAGGACATTGTGACGAGGAGCAAGGGTCACCATCGTTCAATTTGGGTGACATCCTTTGAGGAGTAATCCCATACCAACACTTAGGGATGGTTCTAGGTATTAATTGATGTCCGATGAGGAAGTGTTTTGAGTGAAATAAAAGATATGCCGAACTTCAGCCAAGATATAGGACTTTTAGGTTTACCAAAAAAATTGAATAAAGAATCAAAATAAGAAATTCGCTTACTTGATGAAAATTTTACATATATTCGAATGTAAGCAAGTTTGATGAAAATTTTACATATATTCAAATGTAAGCAAGTTTGGTACGATGATGATTACAAAATGGAGGGATCCTGCAAAACAAAAAAAATCGACTTTTGGAATCCTAAAAAATCAAAATGATGACAAACAGGAACAGCAATGGAGGTAGATTAGAACACACTCCAGCTTTTCTTTTCTTTTTTTGTCAAAAGAATAGTCTTCAATTGCTAGGTGGCTGATTAGTAATTTCAAATCAATAACAAACTTGTAAAATCGACATTTTAATAGACGATCCGCTATTAATCTTTAGAGCTGACAATTAGCGCGAAAAATGGGCATCTTTAAATTTGGACCTATTGAATCACGTTATGATTGAAATTTGTTTTCACTTGTATAAGAAATGATTGAGTGAAATGAATCGATTAATTTGAAGTCGAGCTTCGTGTAATTATCTCATCCAATCCAATACTCCCACATCACCAATCTCACCCAATCCCGTCCATTTTACCATAACCAAAAAAAAAAAAAAAAAAAAACTTATAGTTCGAGCAAATGAAAGGCGAAGAAATCGAAGGCCACCCTATCTCATCCTTAATTGGCTAATCAGTAAATTTGTGGTATTATTAACTCTGAAATGCACTACACATTCAATAATTATGATTTGATAACAACATCTCAAGTCGTATCTATTTCGATTTAGTCGTCGGATTTGGATTTCTCCTCTTAAAAAAAAAAAAAAAAAAAAAGGAAAAATTAAGGAATGTTGAATTGAATTTTGCTCTCGTTTCTTCTAATGGACAACAAACAGACGCTTTCCCTTCCTCGAATCAAAAGCACCGACTCCTGAACTCTTCAATGGAACCTCAATTTCACGTAATCTCTCTCTCTCTCTCTCTCTCTCTCTCGTTGATTTGATTCGATTCGACCCGGTTTTGATCCGCTCCTCGCAGCGATGAGCTTCTTCCGGGGGATCGTCGACTCCCTGGGCTCGATCTTCGCCGACGGCGACTCCCCCCCGTACGGCTCCCACCGGCGGCCGGGCTCCGCCTCCCCCGATCCTCCTCCGTCCATGGACGCCGCCGCCGGCGGGGCCGGGGCCGGGGCCGCCGTGACCTCGGTCGCGAACGAGCGGACGGCCTACAAGCTCAAGGGGTACAACGACTTGGCCAAGGAAGAGATCGCCAAGGCTGTCCGGGCCGAGGAGTGGGGGCTGGTCGACGACGCGATCGTCCATTACCGGAACGCCCAGCGCATCCTGCTCGAAGGCAGCGCGACGCTGGTGCCTTCGTATATCAGCTATCGGTGAGCCGATCGTTGGAGTTTGAACGCGGTTTCTTGTTGTTTTTCTTGTGCTCGGAGTTGCTGTTTGCGTGGGGGATAGTATGTTTTGCCTTTTGGATTGATTGGCTCCATTTTGCTCTGGACAATTTAGCTAATTTTAGCTCCTGGAACTATCTTGTTGGAGAATTTAGCTTGCTTTAGCTACTAGAATCATCTTGTTTAGGTGATGATTGGAGTATGCGCTTATGCATTCGTGCTTCCCCCTAAAGTCATTGTATGTGCTCCGAGAGAGGTGATTGTAACATATCAATATCAAATCGGGTAGTAATATTAGGAAAAGTTTACATTTTAAGTGATGTGCTATGTATGCAATTACGCCGTGTTTGCCCTAAATGGGCAATTGACATGATGTCTGAGAAGTAGTAGAGTAATCGCTAGTTGGGAAGTGTTCCTTGCAGCAATTAGTGCAGAAGAGTTCTTGTAGTACGTAATCCACAAGAAGCTCATGAATTAAGTCTTCTTGAATGGAGATAAAATTGTTATGGCTTTTGCATGTGAAATAAACGAAACTAATTACATAAAATATATATTGTTTTATAACTCAACAGAACTAAATCTCACTGAGAGAGTGGAGTAATACTAATTCATATACAAAAGAGGCACAGCATGTCTATGTAGTTTGCGAACAAAATTGGAAAAGTAATTTTTCCATATGATTTCCTTAATTCTTTAGGGAGCAAGAGAAGGTAAAATCCTATCGACAGAAGATATCAAAATGGCAGGATCAAGTCTCAGATAGATTGCAAGCTTTAAGTCGGAGAGCCGGTATGTTGAGTACTTTTTATGAGGAAAACTGTAGCCATTCATCTGTCATCTTTTTTTTTTTCCCTTTCTTTCTCTCTTTCATCTCTTACTTGTTCTTCATCTTTCTCAAACAGGTGTTGCATCGACAAGCAAGGTGTGTCTACTGTTGCATTTATACTTCTTCTAGATTTCTTCTCCAAGAAAACTCAATCAGCATTGCACCAGAGATGCCAAGTGAAGATATCGATCATGAATGGAATCATTACTTCAGAGTATTACCAATCACGTGAATTGAGTTACAAGTTTCTACTCAAATACCTGAAAATGACTTTTCATAACATGACAGACATAGGTCAAGTGTCATAACATGATAAATATAGGTTAAATTGAATAATTGCTTAATGACTCTGCTTGCTAGTCTTTTTCTGGCTACTTTCTCTCAATCATTTTCTCTGCAATGTTTTTGCCTTCCATTGGAAAATTAAAAGACCTTTGCTCCCTGTCATTATTTTTAACTTCAATAAGTATCGTGCATCATTCATCCAAAAGTATGTCATCCTCAGGTGATTGAGCTAGATAATGGATACCTTTAGTTAATTTTTTTTCCTAACTTGTATGCAGAGCACCTTAACCAATGCACATACTGCTCCAGTTTCATCAACAGCATCAAATGATCTTAGGTACGCAATTCAGAATTCTCCTCCTGGTAGAAACAATAGACCAGTGAGGAGTCAGACAGAGAAAGTTGCTAGTGCAAAACCGGCGCAGGATTCTGGTAATGGTTATGAAGCAAAACTGGTCGAAATGATAAATACTGCAATAGTGGATAGAAGTCCATCAGTCAAATGGGAAGATGTTGGTAAGAACTTATGATTTGACTCCTCTATCATTGAACATTGTTGGTTGGGTTTTACTATCTTGAGTGATGGACCAATGAAGTCTGTTTCAGCTGGTCTGGACAAGGCTAAGCAGGCTTTGATGGAAATGGTTATTTTGCCAACAAAGAGAAGAGATCTATTCACAGGTCTGAGAAGGCCTGCCAGAGGTAATATTTCATCTGATATATGTAGATGCTCTTGTGTAATCAACTTGTGACCTTCCAGAATTTGCCTAATGGGTGAATACTATGGACTTTGTTTTACAGGTCTGCTTTTATTTGGTCCACCTGGTAATGGAAAGACCATGCTTGCCAAAGCAGTCGCATCAGAGTCAGAGGCAACATTTTTTAACGTTTCTGCTTCTTCCTTAACATCGAAATGGGTTAGCTTTTCACCTGGATTCTCTTTATATACCACTAATTGCAGTAATATTTGACTATTTATTTGTGATTTGTGTACTAGGTGGGCGAGGGTGAAAAGCTTGTGCGGACTCTCTTTATGGTTGCTATTTCCAGACAGCCATCTGTTATTTTTATGGATGAAGTATGTTAAAGACTCTACACCCTTCAAAACTGTATAATCTGCCTTGTCAGTTTCTGCTTCTTCTTACTATTCAGACATTTTAATTTGGGAAATAGCACATCAAAATGAAGATAACTACTAATTGAGGATTTTCTCCCTTTTGCGGGTGTTCTTTTTCTTTGTTCCGTTTTTTTGGGGGGTTAAGGGAGGGAAGGATGTGCGGAGTGATAAATGTTTTCCAAAGGCTATTCATCTTAAGTACTGCCTCATTTGTCAATTTGCAATCTCTTTATGGGTTATTTGGCACCATTGGCAGTATTTAGCATCAACAAGTGCAATTATATGTGGCTATAACCTGGGGTTTTTTATTTTCTCTATTTGTGTGGTTGTTTGAACTCTTGGATCTGATTTATTCATGAGAACTTGTTCAATGGACCTGGCTTATGTTGTCTGATTTGTCGGATATATTCTATATTTGCATGGTGACATATAGAATTTAAGTTGACTGAGAAATTGATACTTCTCAATTCTCAACAGATCGACAGCATAATGTCTACAAGATTAGCAAATGAGAATGATTCTAGCCGGCGATTGAAATCAGAGTTCCTAATACAGTTTGACGGGGTTACCTCTAATCCTAACGACTTGGTGATTGTCATTGGTGAGAAAGCTCATGTCTTATGCTATTACATTAGTTTTTTTATTTTTTTATTTTTGGGGCTAAACCACAAGCCGAAATGCAATTATTTCCTGATGCTTGTCCTTATTGACATAGTCCAACAGAGGTGTACTTCCTTAATTTTGTCAATTAATTCATGAATTTGTAAACAATCCAACAATTGTTGGAGTGTCAAAGTGGGTTGGACTTTAGCTGTCTAAATGCAATGATTGCTTCCAGAAAATTTCCAAGCTAGAGGCTTTTTCATCTCTTGGATCGATTGAGGACATGGTTCTCGTGCATATGTTGATATTTGAATAAGCTTAAGACCTTCTGTGTGCAGAGATCTATATTGCCTTTGGAATTTATAAATATGTAATGCACCAATTTGAGAGGAGATTATCATGTATATTTGAAATTTGCTTTCTGATATCTGGGTCCTTTACTGACTCCTTGAAGTTAATGGCAACTGAACTGCTGCCTTTAAGATGTATGATTGTATCACGTGGCTCGGTTCTTTTCACTTTACTAGCATGACTTGTGTCAAATGCAGGTGCTACAAATAAACCACAAGAATTGGATGATGCTGTTCTAAGGAGACTGGTGAGTAATTTTAACTGGCAAGAGCAGGAAATAGTGGCAAAATTGACTCTAGTCTGTGATGACTCTTATGTTAATTACTTATAGTATTTTGTGATTCTGAGGGTAATTGCTAACTTTATATATGCTTGGGATGTGACGTGACTGGTTACATGGTTGTGTTCATTTGTTGTAGTCATGATCGAATGAAAGTCTGCATCTGTATTTCTCTGTTAAATGGCATTTTTGTCTCTTTGGTAGTCATGATCGACATGGAAGTCTGCATCCGTGCTCTTTTATCAAATGGCATTTATGTCTTTTTGGTTAATGCACTGATTATAGTCGAGGAACAGCCTTATCTTTTCTAGTGCTCATTACTTATTTTTAATATCTTTCTAGGTATCTCATCCTAATACTAAGATTTGGTGAGTCATTGTCACAGCGAATGCATAGTGAAGTGCAATTCCAGTTGTTAATCTATGCTTTTGGGATATGAAATAGGCAGAATCTTGACCGATAATGGTTGAGTTACTGGACTGATTTTACTCTGAAATCCGAAAATAAACAGGTGAAGAGAATCTACATACCTCTACCAGATGAAAATGTGAGGAGACTTCTTTTGAGAAACAAACTCAAGGGCCAGTCATTCTCATTACCTAGTAAGGATACATGTTCTTACTCTGTTCTTTGCAAGATAGATGTCCGGTTTTAAAGAACTACATTATTTGTGTTTGTTGATTTGTTGGGCAAGGTGTCTAGACACCTTATGCACCTTGAGCCATTTGTAATTTGACCTCGTGATTTTTTTTTTTTTTTTTTTTTGGGGATAAAAAATTCCTCTTCATAGTACAGGAGGCCAACTAATAGGCAGAAACCATATAGCTGATAAATACAGAGGATGATCTTACATTCTACCCAAACTACAGGAGGTCAACTTATAGACAGAAACCAAATAGCTAATAGATTCAGAAGAGTAGTCCATTTGTCAATGGCACAAATAGCTTTGGGTGAGAGGTTTTATACTGTGGCCAGTGGGACCGTTGCGAGGAGGTTCTTGCTGGCTTGATTCTTGAATTACTTGGCTGAATAGTTGTGGATGTATTTGTTTTAATGGGTTTTATCTTGGTGATGGAAATGTAGTCAAACTTGCCTTAAAAATTGGGAGATATAGAAAGGGTGGGATTCTTGCTTATTATGGCAAATGGTGGACCTGCAAAGATTAAGTAGGATGCTCAGAAGAAAAAAGGGTTCACCTTGGCTCATTGATACTTGATTTCTACACGTACCAATTAGCTATGATTAGGTCAGAAAGCTCAAATTGTGAACAAGGTCACCTGATTTCTATGATGGTACAAAGCCATAATCAGTACCTGACAAAGCCAAAATTGCTACTTTACTACTTGCTTGTTTCAAACTTCTCTGATTCTTTCTATTCTAAACTTCTGGCCATCACCCACACTTCCATGAATATTCACATTTAGAAGAAATTCGTTTTGAATGATATTTTTGGAATTATTCTTTTGAGCTTTCAAAACTCTTCTACCCTTTCGGGAAAAAAATATTCCTGTTCATCAACTTATACTTACATGTATTCTCACTGTATCAGTCGCCAAAAAATTATTTTGGTTTCTGCTTTTGGTGATGTATGTTATGTCATTAGAGCTTTTTCTAGTTGATGTGCTGCTTTAAATTTTTTGCTGAAAGAAAGGTTTAACTTCATATCAAGTACAGGTGGAGATTTAGAAAGACTTGCAAGAGATACAGAAGGTAAGTTAGCTCTTTGCTCATGCTGGTCCTTGATGCTTCGCGGTGTAAACTTTGGGGCGATTCTCATTACTGTACCCCATAAAATTAATGTCAACTACCAATGTAGGGTATTCTGGAAGTGATCTGCAAGCCCTATGTGAAGAAGCCGCTATGATGCCAATAAGGGAGCTTGGAACAAATATTCTCAAAGTCAAGGCAAATCAGGTAGTATAATCAAGCTACTTTCTATACTTTTTCCGTTCTTGTGGGAACAAAGAAATTGGGTTTGGTAAAAATTTGGCTTAAATGCAACATATTTGGTCATGTCTGAGTTTTTAGGTTGCGAATTTTGGTTTTATGTGAGGGTGAAGAAAAAGTTGTTACTATTGAAAAAAATCCAGTGTGAGGGTGAAGAAAAAGTTGTTACTAATGAAAAAAATCCAGTGGTTGATCTATTTTGGCATCAAACCTAGTAGTGAGTTTTTTCTTGCCAGAAGAAGATTTCTGGACTGAATTCAATATCTGGGAGCTTATAAATTACTTATCTATGGCTAAGGAGGTTTTTACTGTCTCTGTATCTTTTTTGGCTTCAGCTACAGAAACCTGCATTAGTGATTAGTCTTCTATCTAACCATTGAATTAGACTTTTTGTGTCTGATGTCAATCTGTAACACCTCAAATCTTCTAACAGATGAAAATCTACACTCAGTTGTTTAAATATTTTTTAATTGTTAAAATTAGTATTTTGTCAACTATATGTAGGGATCAGCAAAGACCTGTTTTAAACAGTTAAAATAATAGAAGTGAACTGAAATTGTTTGGTTCAGATTGGATATGAGGGCTCTTTTTAAAACTGTAAGTTAAACTGAATTGTTTTTGTAATTTTTCAGACTGGTTTATCGTTTTATAGGTAATCATTAATTTATTAGACAATCTACCTTAAGCGAAGCTTACATAGCTAATTAGGTGCCGATAGTAGGTTCTGTTCAGTGCTGTTCCAAATCCTTACTTGGTTGGAGATTTTTTTAGGTCTTGAATTCAATTGGTTTGGTTGTTTCAGTGTGGATTCTAAAACGAACCAAACTAAACTATGCCCATCCCTTTGAAAGACGTAAGTTAGAAGCCAACACCTAGCTTCTTGCTTCTAGCTCCTACTTTTTATGCCTAGTGCCATAAGTTGGGGGCAAAAAGTCCCCCCAGTCACACCTAAACATTCTCTAAGTGAACTGCCCTCCCCTATTCAAATTTGGCCTTGGAATTAGGGATCCATAAAGAGTTAGCTGATAAGTGATCTCAGAAACTAAAGATTACGAGCTTTCCAACATGTGAGAATTACGCAAATTGGAGGAGGTCACACAACGAAGTTATGCATGTTCTGAGGTGACTGTCTCTATCATCTAACTATCAGGCAAATCGGTTGCCTGATTATAGGAGACCTCACCTGACTATTGGGCGAGTTGCCTAATAGAAGGAGCGTGATCAACTATTTGTTTTCATCCTGTCATCTTTGTACCCACCTTAGCCACATACACGTCTTAAATATCCTTTGCTGCGGCCATCTGGTTTTAGAATCCAATGAGGAGAAATCTGCAGCATTTATTTTCCAGTAAAATGCAGCATATTTGGAGTTGTATTTCATAAGGAGCACTGATTTGTATACTAGCATTAACCTTTCTCTAACATGACACCCCAGAAGTATCGGTGTTCGTGGAAATTGTGATTTAATTCGATGTTTGGAGCTTTTCCATTTACTACTGCATTACCTGCAAGGGCTTCTATGGACATAGTTCGAAATTAGCATTGCATTTGGTGCAACTCCATGAAAATCCCTCATCATCCCGTTTACCTATTGAATACCTCGTTTCCCATGATTGGTATTTTGTTTTCACCAGGTAAGGCCTCTCAGATACGAAGATTTTCAAAAGGCGATGACTGTGATTAGACCAAGTTTACACAGAAGCAAGTGGGAGGAACTTGAGCAGTGGAACAAAGAGTTCGGCTCCAGTTAAAAGGTTCATCTCGGTTCCTCGACGAATGCCTGTCGAGGCTTGTTGAGAAGCCGTTGCCAATGCAGAGCTCGACTGAATTGTATGCAGATATGTAGACTGTGTACCGATGGATTAAGTTGTATATAAATTTCAATTCAGTGTAATTCATTTGTTGTATCGTGCTCTTCGGTTGAGCCAGTTCGCATTGTGTATATTATTCCGATTATTTCGTATCGAATTATGGATGAGATGCACACGCTATTAATCGCACCGCTTGATTTCTCTGGTTTTTCTTTTATAGTTTCTAACGAGGGCTTCTAATTTTGTTGGGGGGAGAATGACAGCTCATTCATCGCGTCTGAAAATCGCACGTCACGTTCGAAGGTGCAAATTTAGGATTCTTTTTGTGTCGAACATGTTAGCAATTTGCACATTTGATCAAGGATCGATCGCAACTTGTTGACTCGATTGATTTTTATTTGAACTTTATAATGTGATTGAGGAGTGGAGCTTAACCTTTTTTTATCACCAAAAACGTTCAATTAGTACACATTATAAATTTACCCTCTACTAATTTTTGTTAAATTTTTTTGTTGAATTGCGAGTTGGATAATATGTGTTAATTGACAGGTGTATTAATTTAAAATTTTACCTTCTTTTTGGGGAAAATTTCAAATGAGGGGTCAAAGTGTCCCCTTTTTTAAATAAGGGCTTGAATTAGTCAAATTGTAAAATAAAGATTTGAAGTAGTCATATTAGTTTTAAAAAACAACTTAATCTACCTAATCGAAGGGCATTTCATCTTTTAATTCTAATTTTTTTTATGTTTATTTTTTTTCTTTTTTCCTTTTCCCCCTTTCGTCTGCTGGCCATGGCGAAGGTCGCCATACTTAAGCAAGGACGTTGCTCGTTCGATCTAGCAAGGGCAACCCTCGCCCTTGCATGCCCTTACCTGAGGCAAGCGATCTCCGCTGGCCACCAATGACAATAGTCGAGGGAGGGAAGAGGGAAAAAAACAAAATTTTAAAAATTAAAAATGGTAAAATTACAACTTTTTTGACCAAAATACCATTTCTCCGATGGCTGGAATAGTTAGTGGTTAACTCAAATGCTCTTATTTGAGATGATTTGGCACTTTAGACTTTTATTTAAAATAACATTCACTTTAAACTCTCATTGGAAAAACAAGGGCACTTCATGCCTTTATTTAAAAATTTCCCCTTCAATTTTTTTTAATTTTCATAATATTAATTCAATTTAATGAAAAATAACATAGAGTAAATTTTTTATAGATGTGACAGTTTAGAATGTAAAATTAGTATGTGATATATTTTTAGTTTATGATTTTTCGTGATATATATTTTTTTTTTATTTTATTTCTAGACATGTGAATTTATGTGATCATGCATACTTACATGTTGTTCGGTAATAGGTATTTTTTATTTGGTTTAGAATGTAAAATTAGTATGTGATATATTTTTAGTTTATGATTTTTCGTTTATTTTTTTTTATTTTATTTCTAGAATAGAAATTATGTGATCATGCATTTACATGTTTAGTAATTTTTTTGTATTTGTTTTTCCTAAAATAAAAATTTGTATAACTTTTTTGTTTTTGGAATAGATTTGAAATAAAAATAATAAACAAAAGAAAAGTTATTTCTTGTTCTTAGGAATAATTCGAGAAATAAAAAACGAGTTTTTCTTTTCTTTTCTTTATTTCTCTCTCTTCCTCCCCTAGTCGATTGCTAGCCTTGACGGCAATGATCGGCCAAAGGATTGGCTAGATCTTGCCTAGTGAGGTCACTCGAACAAGGCTCGAGGGAGCATTGCTTGGCCACCATGAGGTTGGCACACTCGCCAACCACCAATGAGGCTTGAGGGAGTGTCATCCAGCCTTTGCCTCGCACACCCAGGCAATGCCAACTTCATGTGATGGTTGGGCTGATGAGCGGGGACCTCAATCTGGCTAGTGAGGCTCCCCTCACCTCACCTCGTTGACCCTCGTTTGGCCAGGTTCTTGGCTTAGCGACTGGCCAGAGGAAGGAAAAGAAAAAGAAAATAATAAAATAATAAATTAAAAAAATTCTAAGTTATAAAAATTTTAGGGTTATACTAATGCATTTTTCTTTCAGAAATAAAATTTTGTTAGTTAGTAAACGTTTTTAAATATTAAAAAATTATTTCAAAAAACAAAATAAAAAAAAAGTTTTTTAAAAGAATTTGTTCCTAAGAATAAAACTTACCACACCACCTTTAAAAGTTTGTCCAAAGGTTGTCGATGTTTGCAAAGTGCGCAAATAATAAAATGAAACGCCGAAAATATAGTAAATCCGCAATCAAAACTAATAATAAATGTTACCATCAAATGAGGTAATCCCCCAACGGCGTCGTTCGGGCGGCGAAACGTCCGCGATTTCAAATTCCCACCTCTTCCCTCCCATCCGCTCCCTTCTCCATTCTCTCTCTCTCTCTCTCTTCCCCCCACGTCGAAGACCGCCGGCGAGCAAATTCGCAGCGGAAAGCGCGAGCCCAACGAGCGGCGGCGGCGGAGATGAAGCCGGAGGGGAGCTCGAGGAGAGGGTGGTCGCTGCGGGACTTCGAGATCGGCAAGCCCCTCGGCAAGGGCAAGTTCGGCCGCGTCTACCTCGCCCGCGAGATCAAGGTAACTCCATTTTCTCCTCCTCTCCTTCCGATTCGCCGCGGCGGCGGCGGGGATCCGCGGAAGAAGACGACGGCGGCGATGGTTCGAATCCGTTCGCGCGTTGAACGGGGGACGGTGTCGCGCCGCGGTCCGATCGACGTCCTCGCTCCGGGCGTTCGGAGTTTCGCCTCGATTCGGTCGGATGCGCGCCGCGTTTTGTCCTGATCTGTGTAGCTACTGAAGCGAACGGACTTGGATTCGGTTGCTACGACTTTTTTTTTTTTTTTTTTTCTGGTCTCGATTTGTTCTGTAAATTGTCCTTTCAGGACCGTTTGCAGTTTCGAACTGATTTTTTTTTTTTTTTTTGCTTTTCGTTCGATCGGTTTTGGCTTTTAGAGCAAGTACATAGTGGCGCTGAAGGTGATTTTCAAGGAGCAGATCGAGAAGTACCGGATCCACCACCAGCTGAGGAGAGAGATGGAGATCCAAACTAGCCTCCGGCACCCCAACATCCTGCGCCTCTACGGGTGGTTTCACGACAGCGAGCGCATCTTCCTGATACTCGAGTTCGCTTACGGAGGCGAGCTGTACAACGTGCTGAGGAAGCACGGCCGCCTCAACGAGAAGCATGCCGCCACGGTGACGCCCTCCTTCTTTTCGTGGGACTTTTCTTCGTGCTCGATGCTATTTCGGAGTTGGGTTATGGCCTTAGCCTCGTTGTTTTGACTGTGCCTCTTACTGTTGAACTTTCAGTACATTGCCAGCCTCGCGCAAGCGTTGGCCTACTGCCACGAGAACCATGTGATTCACAGGGATATCAAGCCGGAAAATTTGTTGCTTGATCACGAGGTACTCGCCCGATTCTATTTGTGTTCTTTAGTTGGTTCGTTACCTTGAAATTAAAATATGCTAACTTCATGTTCATATGGAGGTGGTAGGCAAAAAATTTAAAGCTGTGACATGATTCGTTTTGAAAAAGTTTTGTTTGGGTTTCATTGAATCTGCTTATGGAACGATTTTCTTCTAAGAATCATACATTAAAGGATGTGGCTGACGCTATGAAAGATTAATTTTTTGAATTCTTGCTTTTTGGAGAAGCTGAACCTGATTTGGTGTTCAGTTTGTGCTGAAGATCTTTGGAACTGGGTGATGGTTCTTAATTCTCTTATCTTCCTCATGTTGTTGTCCTGCTTTATCTCTATGTGTGATTTCTATACAATAAAGCCATTTATCCAGTTATGAGATAATTAAGCATAACTAACTAGTCATTTAGAGGTTTTCTGCTTGAACAAGCATTTGCATATTTACCCTCTCATGTTGTAGCTCACGGTAACAGGACCTCGGAATCGTTGTTTACCTTTTGGGGTCCGTTGATATTGAGCTTCGATGAAATTGGACTTGTGTATTTAAGGCCATTCTATCGCTGGTTAGATCGTTTTCATTATAGGTCAGCTGGGATAAATCTTCTAACCCATTGGCAAAGACAATGATGGGAAGAATATTTCATTGATGTATGGCGACACAATTTATTTGTCCAGGGAAGGCTGAAAATTGCAGACTTCGGATGGTCTGTACAGTCGAAGAGCAAGAGACACACCATGTGTGGAACTTTAGATTACTTGGCACCGGAAATGGTAGAAAATAAAGCTCATGACCAGGCTGTAGATAACTGGACTGTGGGCATACTTTGTTATGAGTTCCTCTACGGCGTCCCTCCATTTGAGGCTGAGAGCCAAAGCGATACATTTAAGAGGTAGAAATACGATTTCTTTCGAATTGCTCCCGTCCAAGAAACCAAATGTGTGACCCGTACTTGGATGCAGGATAATGAAGGTGGATTTGGATTTCCCTCCCGTTCCTCATGTATCTCCAGATGCCAAAAATCTTATTTGCCAGGTAATAAGCATATTAGCATTCGGTTCTCTCTTGTTACATTGCCAGCAGGAGTGGTGGCAGCAGGTACATTCAAGAGCTTACTGAATTGTTTTCCTTTTCTTTCGCAGCTTCTGGTTAAGGACTCTTCGAAGAGGCTCTCCCTTCAGAAGATAATGGATCACCCTTGGATCACCAAGAATGCAAATCCTGAGGGCATCTGCAATGTGTGAGTTTGCTTTGACTGCGAAGGTTTAGGATGAGATCCGAGTACGGGGTCCATTGGATCACTGGACGCCAAAATAGCAATTTAGCTTGCTGTGTATGTTGTAAATGGAAGTTCGTTCGTTGGAATGATGAAAAAGCAAAGAGTTGAGACGTTTTGTTGGAGGCAGAAGCATTTGCTGGTGTCCCTTTCTTCTGCTTAGGATGGCTTCAAAATTCCAGGCCGCCGACTTTCCTCTGAACCAAGATGATGCTTTCTGAGATACAAAGTTGTTGGGAGTGCATCAATGTATTTGTTTTGCAGAAAGGCGACTTGAAGAGGAACTTCTTACATTGCAATGCGCAAATAGAAAGCCATTCAAAGAAAAAGTGTTGTCATTGATGATATAGCCTCCAAACTTCAATCGGGCACTATTAGCGTTGTCGACATTTTGGCTTTACGACTTGCACTAACCGGCGAATTGTCGAGTCTGCTGTTAGCCATGAGAGGAAACTGTCAAACCTAGAGAGAGAGAGAGAGAGAGAGAGATGGAAGACCAAGAGAGAACGGTGTTGACAAAGGACCATGGACTATATTTGCTGATACGAACGTGTCCCCTGTTTTCAATCGGACTGAAAACAGAGGATACATGTCCTAGTCATGTCCAACAGCAGGCAAAAATGAGAAACCATTCTCCCTTCATTCTCTCACCAAACGAAATTTCCAAGGAAAATCTTGCAAATTACAATGAAAATTCAAAGCTGATGGCCATGTAGCCCTGTTTCTATAGGGATCGGGGGTGACGTCGGTGAGTACCAAATCCGGGATTTAATCCTCATGAGTGTCGCACGCATATACATATTAAAAAAAAAAGAGAGAGACAAAACAGTAATGAAAATTCGAAAATTTCCTCGAATCAAACTGCTCCAAAACATTTCTTTTGTCCAATTATGATTTACACTTGCAATCTCTACTGTTCATTTAGTGTCTCATAAATGTCAATTTAAATTTTATCAAAGCATCTATATATTATAATTTCATCATTATGATTTTAAACATAATATCTTCAATTATAAATCTATCGAGTTGTCTTGTATACATAAGAATAAGATCCGTCACAATATAAAATGAGAAGTGAGGATTAGTATTTAAACACCATTTTTTTATTTTTTGACTTACTTTTTCCGAAAAAAAAAAAAGAAGAAGCAAGAATTAACGACGCCTACATCGTCCCCACGCATAGAGGTGTCAAAATGGGTCATTGACCCATTTATTGACCTATTTATGTTTAAATGGGTCATTAATGGGTCAAGCCTATTTCCTAAAGCACCCATAATTGGTTTTAATGGGTTAAAACTGAAATATATGGGTCTTAAATGGGTCAAAGAGCTGACCCATTTATCAACCCATTAAAAATGAACCCATTTGTAGGGATAGGTTGTTTTTTTTTTTTTTTTTTTCTTTCTTCTTCCTTCGATGGCGGCACGGCGGTGGCGGCGGCCGGCCGAGCCTCGAGCTTGGCCGGATTTGGCGAGGCAGAGGCCTCACCGACGCCCGACGAGACTCGAACTTGTCGACGTCGGGCGAGACTCGAGCCTCACTAGATCCGGCGAGGGGCGAGCTCAATGCCGACGAGCCTCGAGCTCGCTGGATCTGGCGAGGCGGAGACCTCACCGACACCTGGCGAGACTTGAACTCGCCGGTGTCGGGCGAGGGGCGAGCTCAAGCTCGTCCGACGTCGGCGAGCCTCAAGCTCACTAGAGGCCTCGCCAGATCCGGTGAGGGGCAAGCTCGTCGGATCTAGCAAGGCGGAGGCCTTGCCGACGTTCGGCGAGGCTCGAGCTCGCCGGCGTCGACAACCGAGCAAGCTTGAGGCTTTCCCTATGGTTGGCCACGGCGTCATTGTGGCCGCGGGCGTCGTCGTGGTCGGCGGCTGGCCAAAAGAAGAAGCAAAAAGAAAAGAAAAGAAAATTATATTTTAAAAATAAAAATAAAAATAATTAAAAATTTAATTTTTAATTTTTTAAAAATAAAAAATAATTAAAATTCAATTTTTAAAATAATTATTTTAAAAATTACAAAAATTGTCCATTAAATTTGTGTTGTATAAAACTATTTTAGCAATATCATTTTTTTTAAAAATAATATATATTTATATAAGAAATAAGTTTGGAAGTATTTTAGTAATATAATTTTAAAAAAAATATATAGGAATAAGTTTTTAAATTTGGTTAAATAAATTAAATGGGTCGGGTCGGGTCGGGTCGGGTATGTGTCGGGAATGTGTCGGGTCGAGTATGGGTCGAAAAATTTACATTGAAACTTAAATAGATCGTAAATGAATTAATGGGTCGATTTGGATCGACCCATTAACGACCCGACCCGATCCAGCCATTTGATACCTCTACCCACGCGTATACATCGCACGACGATAAGTCAAAAGCCATCCCCCTGTTACCTTCCCAAATAAACGCCGATGGCGGACAATCCCCACGGTGCCGCCGCCGCCGCCGCCGCTGCTACCCGCCGCCACGAGCGCCTCGCCGTCGGCGGAAAGGGGCCACCGCTCCGTCTTCGAATTGCGGCCCGGCTTCTTCGACTCCTGCGTCCTCCTTCAATCTCCGCACTCCTCCTCATCGACGACCGCCGCCGCGGCAGCCCTCGCCCCGCCTCCCGAGGCCGAGGCCTCCCTCGCCTCCGACGTCGGAGCCCCGGAGGATAGCCGCGAGGGCGGCGGCAAGGGCGGCGCGGACGGCGCCGTCCTGGCCAGATGGACGTGCAACACCTGCAAGGCCGAGTTCGAGTCGCTCCTCGACCAGCGCTCGCATTTCAAGTCCGATTTCCATCGCCTCAATGTGAGCTCCTTTGACCTTTCGCGGTCTCCCCGTTCTCTCGTCACGTCGATTCTCCGAGGATTAGGTTGATGTGGCTGTGTTTGATCGTAGCTTAGATTGATTGATGAGAGCCTTCATTCGAATGTTTTGATGATGATCATGATGATCATGATGCTGATCGACGAATTGGCGTGTACGATGCGTGTAGGTAAAGCTGAGCGTTGCTGGGAAAGATATAATGGAGGAGGAGGATTTTGATAAGCTGGCATCTGATTCATTGAACGACTACGAGATATCGAGCATATCAGGTTCGGAAGATGAACTTGAGCAGGGACCGAGGCTCCACAGTGAATTAAATAAGGGGTCGGATCCGATTACTAAGCAGAAGATATTTCTGCAGCTTCAGACTGGCGAAATAGTTTCCATCTGGAAGTCCTTGCTTCAGAGTGAGTCTGAAGTCATACTCTACGAAAATGGTAAAGCAGCCGTTTATGACGGCGGTTCCTCGACCATGTTAAATGTTAATGTAATCATTCAGAGGCTGAACGATCTGGTTCCGTGAACCGAGGGATAATACTCGTCTGAGGATTGTCTTGCTTGCCAGTGGGGGGCACTTTGCTGGATGTGTTTTTGATGGTAATAATGTCGTGGCTCAGAAGACATTCCATAGGTCAGTTCTCTACTGTCTGAAAGGTTAAATAATCAGAAAATAAACTGAACCGGGTTTCACTGTGAGCATTCAAAGTTTCAGATCACTTGGTTATGCATCTATAACTTTCACGATGATGTAGAGTCACTGCATCTTGAGTTAACTTTCATTTTCACTCATGTTAATTAATGATTTGTACACTGAATAACACTCCTAACAATATACTTGTGGAAGAAATGTTCTCTGAATTCATTTTCTTTGTATGTAGATATGTTGTGAGGGCTAAGGCAGGCAAGAAACAGTCGCTCAAGGATGCAAGTGGCAGAGCTGCGCATTCTGCAGGAGCCTCACTTCGGCGGTATAATGAACTTGCCTTAAAAAAGGTACCTTGCCAGACTCTTTCATAAAGTACTTAGCAATTTCCTGCATTTGTGATATCATGCTTCTACAAGAAACTATTTGCTGGTGGTGAAGTAAAAGCCCTTCTAAGCCAAAAAAATAAAAATAAAAAAAGTAAATAAACATGGGGAACAAATTGATTGTATCTCCTCTAGGAGTTTTGCTGTACTTGTCCTTTCCCGTTCGACTGCTATTGTTTCATAGTTTCATACTATTCCATAAATCTTTATCTGTCTTGGGTGATCAAGCTTTTTATCCTCATTTCTTCATAGATTTTTTCTGAGCTTGTAAGAGTAAACTGTCTGAATGACTATCTTTTCCCTTTCTATGCATGATTATCAAGTAGAAGATAAACGTATTTAGCGTAGCTATGCCTGTATCCTTAACAGATTGAAAACTTCTGTGTTCCAGGATATTCAAGAGTTACTTCTTTCTTGGAAGCCTTATTTTGATGCTTGTACCAGTGTTTTCATTTATGCACCTTCAAATAACCGCCAGCTTCTTTTCAGTGGAGAGAAGCCATATTTAGGTCATTCTCAATCTGTTGCACGTAACATTTCCTTTAATGTCCGGAGACCTACTCTTAAAGAAGCCAAACGCATATACAACCAATTAACCCACGTTGGATATGAAAATGGTGAGAAAGAAATAATATCGGTGGAAGCAGATAAGTCACCTTCAAGCCACAGTGCTGTGCTCCATGATGAACTGGTTGCTATCAAGGATGAATTAGGTAAAAAATTGGCACATATGGAGATCATCGAAACTTGTTTAATATCAAGTGACAGTGACCATAATGAAGTGATTGGTAGATTGACACCATTGCATGAAGCGACAAAACTGGGAAATGCTCAGAAGGTTTGGGAACTCCTGGAAGAGGGGATGGACCCTTGCGCAAAAGATGAAAGGGGAAGGACACCATATATGTTGGCAAGTGAAAGGGAAGTGAGAAATGTTTACAGACGTTTTATGGCCTCAAACCCTGATAAGTGGGACTGGCATGCTGCTAAAGTACCCAGTGCATTAACAAAAGAAATGGAGGAATCTCAAGCTGCTAAGCAGGTAGATTTCATGCGCCATGCTAATTACTTTGTGGTTGTGCTCCTAGTAGTTGTCAATTCTTCTCTTTTCCTATCAGCAATTGATTTGGGTTAAGTTCTGCAAGAGTTGTTTTCTTGAAGCATTCGTACTTTAGGATTTAATGTCTGCCTGGCTGACTATCTTGTCAAACATTTTATAGCTGGTTCTGGTTCGAATTATTTTTCCAATACATCATGTTGTCTTGCATGATAAGAGAATCAGTTCATTCATTCTACAATTTTGCTTAAATGTGGATATTTTTCTTTTGTGTAATTAAGGCATTAGTAGCATTGGTCACATCAGATGTACTTTAAACTTTAAAAATCTATTACCGTAAGATTTGGCATCAGTCTTCTAGGTGAGCATTTGTTTTAAGTCTTTTAGTGTCAGTCTTATTCTTGGTAAGTAATACCTTCTATTTGTCTGCGTTAGTTTGCTGTTCTGTCATCCTTTGTTATAGCTGTCAAGTTATTCTTTTACACACTCGATCTTATTACTAACTTTGCTGGAGGTTTTTAGGCAGAGAAAGATGCCAAGAGAAAAGCCAGAGCAAAAGAGTTGAAGAAACTACGTAAGGCCAAAGAAAAGAAAGCTCAGGTGTGTATCTAGTTGTTTTTTCTGATACTTACAGTAATTTTTTCCCTAAGTTGTTGTAGTTTTCTTCTACATATTTCCCCTAGATGCAGATTATGTGTGATTATAGAGGCTTTTGGGGTGCATGACAATATTTTCTGAAAGATCATTGGCATTTTTGGTGATTGTTCGTGCATGAGTTTGTTTGGCCTTTTTGCAAGAGAATGATGGTTGGTTTCCCTTTTTCTTTAGCAGTGAAGGGAAAAATGAGCTCACTCGATTTTGTCTAGGTTCCTACTTAAGAGCTAGGTTAGGAGGGATGGAATTTTAGGTTTTCCCATGTCATCTATGGATTGGTTCACTTATCTCATTTAATAGAAGCTAATGCTGTTCTGCCTTGCTGGCCAAGGATTAGCCATGCCTCTGATGTAAGCCTGGGCCCTAGGCCAGTGTCATTTAGTATGAGTAACTATTAAAATTTGCAATTGACGTTGGTATGCCACATGCTATCATGTCACTTTCTTATTTCATCCTTTTCTCAAATGGGTGAATCCAGGCTGAGGCTGCAGCCTCTCAAAATGATGTGAAAGCTCCTGGAGATACATCTGCTAGGAAAGGACTGTCTCAAACTAGTGGAATTTCTCAAATGTCCAAAGAGGTAAGAAAACAATCTCAGGAAGCCAAGCCTTCACTAAGTTCTATTTTTGTTTGTTTTTAGGAGTTACAATTGATCTATCCTTTTTTGCCCCCCTTCTACTGTTTCTCACTGCCCATTCATGCAAAATTTGGTTCACTGATCTCATCCAGAAAATTGTACACTGAGATCGTTTGTGAAATTAGTGCTGATGTTTTGTTGTGTTCTCTTCCTCTCAATCTTTAATCAGGAGCAATTGAAGGCAGCACAGGCTGCTGAGAGAGAAAAGAGAGCAGCTGCTGCCGAGAGAAGGATGGCTGCAGCCGCAGCCCTTAGTGCTCAAGGCAATAGTGGAAACTCAGCGCCAAGCTCTTCGCAGCCAAAAAGCACGCTAAGTGGAGATAGTAACTGCTCTTGTTGTTATGTCTCATTGGATGGTAAAATACCATTTCATAGGTATAATTACAAGTACTGCAGCACTACATGTATGCATCTGCATAGAGAAATTCTCGAGGATGAATAAATGCTACCTTTAGAGAATAACTTATATATAAAGCTTTCCCCCATTTTTCTATTGTATCACTGGTCTAACAATTGAAACATATTCAGGGACGTTTAAGTTTGTTATCCATCATTTTTCACTTGTACGTTCCTGATTTCAACTTCCCCTCGAACTACTTCCATTCTTGTCTATAGGATGCCCATTCTATCTGCTGGATTCATTCCATGTCCAATCGATCACCCTTGATTTCTTGGATTTGACCTCTCAGGATCTTCTGATTACATCAAATAGCATATTCTATCACTCTCATCATCAATAACCTTAACTCCATATTGATCAACGATCGGAGATATACCTCCAAAAGCTGCATTTGAGAAGGGAACTTTTCACCAAGTTCTTTCGAATTACTAAAATTCTTGTGTGAGTGCAAGCCTCCTGTTGGTCCTCTGCAGAAGTTTTCAAATCTTTGTTGAGATTGTTGCTTGTCATTTTTTTCGGTCTTTCCATTCCATAACCCTTGCTTTCTTTCCTTCGAACCAAAACGTTTTCTAAGCTTCGCCTGTTCGATTTTCTAAAAAAGTTGCTAAGCAATAAGAGAGGTTTTTGTTTTTATCAGGTATAAGAGAATTTGGTATTTTTAAACAAATAATCAAATAAATATTGGTAATTAACTCAAATAGGAGTTAGTAAGGCAAAATAAGGAATCACTCTAATTGAATTTGGGGGTTTCGAAAACGCCCTGGTAAATTCAAAAAGTTGACGAGAAAGGCCAAAAAAAAAAAAAAAAAATTGTTGTGGCTCAATAGAAAAGTTGGTAAATTTAAAAATAAAAATAAAGATTGGTAATGAGAAAAACAAATGAGATTTGGTAAGTCAAATAGCTTAATTGAAAATAAAGTGATAAGTCCTGTAAATGTTGGTAATTTTATCTAATAGTAGACAAATTTAAGGTGTTAGTAAGAAACATAAATAAAAGTTTGTAAATTACCGGTAACTTTTCTTACCAACAGCTTTTTGACATTTACAAATCTTTTTTATCTATTAACACAAAAAATAAATCCATTTCAGATTCGACGGGTACTATTATAATTACAATAGTCCTTGAATTTTGGCTTAATGTGTAATGTCATCCCTAAATTTTTTATTTGTTCAATGTGGTCTCTAAACTTTAGCTTAATGTACAATATCATCCCTAAACAATTTGTTCAATGTGATTTTAACTATATAAAAATGTTCAATATTGTTCTTAAACTTGAATTAATAGAAAAATTACATTGGATATTTTCATATAGGTTAGTGACTACATTGACCATTTATCAATAATTCATGGACCACATTGAACAAATTAAAGTTTAGGAACGACATTGCACATTGAACTAAAGTTCACAAACTATATTGAACAAATAAAAAAATTTAGGGATGGTACATAGTTAAGGAACTATTCGAAATGACCGAGTTTCAAGTTCATTCCCAAGCCACGAGCTGAAGTTCTGCAATGAGACGACATCAACGAATGGGGTCCTTTCAACTCTCGTTGGGGCCTGTTTCTTGTTTTGTCTCGTCTGCCATCTCCACGTTCGGATTAACTCGGAAAGGTGGCTGAAAACTAACGAATCGAAATGCTTTAGATTAGAGAAACTGCGACGATTTCACAGCCTAACGACAGAAACCTCTAGTGTTACAGACAATGTGGCGCGCGTTCAGTGTTCTTTCTTTCGAAATATGCATCCTTTTAACTTCCTTTTGCTCCCGAAATTCCGAGCCGGAACTCTTCGAGGGAGCGCGTTCCATGTCCGTGTCCGTCCGTGCACTTCCCAAGTTAACCCAGCGTCAGCTCCTCCTTCCTCCGCCGCTCCTCGAGCCGCACTTTGGCGCATAGGCTGCTCATCACGGTCGCGATCATGCTCATGCTGAAACCGACCAGATTGACGGCTATCTGCGGCCTCGAAAGGCCCTCGTGATGATCCTCCGTCGCGTCTGCCAATTTGCGAATCAACTTGCCTCTGAACAACACAAAGTTCGATCCCATTAGGCCGACGACATCGAGATAAAAGTCATATCGGAGAACCATAAAACTTCCCCGAGTGCCGATTTAAAGCACATTCGCACGTCGATATGCAGCAGGCATTGCCCGGCATTAGAGTTCTACGCAGAGTCGACGAGAACGACGAGAATGTCTGAGAGAAAAAAATGGAGAAGGGCTCTGACCCGTAGAGAGTAAGGAGGACTTCAGGCACCACTCCGACCAGTGAGGCCAGCAGATACGGAACGTATTTAACATCTGCAGCGACGATGGCGTAGTTGAACAGTAGATACGGAAACGGAGAAATCCTGATCAACGTGACCGCTTGGAACTGATGACACCAGCTCCCTTCGCCGGCTAGTCGGAGAACGGACGCCTGCTTCGGGTATCTCGCCAACCATCTCTGGAAAGATAGGTGACCCGTGAGAAATGGCTTGTCTTCTCGGAGACCGGTTCGAAGAATTCACAAGATACGTGTACCTGAATCTTTCGCCGGAAGGGCAGACCGATGAAGTAAGGCAGGGTTGCGCCGATCGTGATTCCGGCCATTACTATAGCGAACCCAGTCACATAACCGAAGGACATCCCGGCGATCCATATGGAAGGCGTAGACGGCACCATCAAGGCGGGGAATACGGCGGTCGTGGCGAAAATCAGGAATGCCAGAGTCGGAAGGTCGAAGCTTCGCGTCACCCAATCAATGGTCGGGACAATCACCTAGAGAAGAGGTGGAGTATCAGAAAAAACGATGCACATCGAAGCCGAAAAAATTCGAGATAATCAGATAAACCGAAACGGGTTGTTTTGCTCGAGTTCGAAGGATTTTAAACTGCAAAAGCTGAGAGAACTTGTATCTGAAGTCACCAGAAATTGGATAAACTACATGCACCATTAATCAATAAGTCCAAGAACTATCCTGACAGTAGTTGTTGTTCATTTCCGGTGATCAGATGCATAATGCTTTCGATATTTTCGCTATTCCGGACATCGTCGTCTTTGTCCATCGCATAGGCTATTCCATCGTCATCCAAGCAACTCCGACGTGAATTCGATCGATTTACGACTAAGACTCAGTGCCGAGGCCTATCGACAATGCCAAAAGAATTCACCAAATACAAACAATCTATGTTGTTGACTGCATATGTAACATGGTGGTGACGATATGAATCGCACCCTCCGTTTGTCCCCAGTGAGAACAGCTCATGTTTTAGCTGACATGATGAACGATGTGCCTTTCCAGGAAAATCTTCGAAACGAGCCGTGTCGGCGTCACATCAGATTCGCAATTCTCTCAATAGTTTCGCTCGCGTGTTTCTGAAATGCTAAGCGCCTGTATATACTTGGCGTTTACATCGATTGAAAATTTCGATACCGGTATCAGCCGGGCCCAAGGAGAGATCAGTTCGTGGTCGTGGAATATTGTTACCCGATCATTGCGAGACTACCTTGTTCATGAGCGGCGGGCCGAGCCAATTGACGATGATCACCACCGCGATGCCCGCCAAGATGCACAGCCCGATCTCCTTGACCCTCCACCTCCACCATCTTCTGCTACTCGTGGAGACGTCCGGCAGCGCCACATTCCTCGTGCTGCCATCGCCATCCTCCCCGTCCTCTAATCTCACGTAGTCTCCATCTCGGTTGCTCTCCATCACGTAGTTTACTGCTCCATCCTCATGGCTAGGCAATTGAAGAATTTCGGGATCACAGGAGAGGCTATAGCATCAGGGGATGGCCGGGATCGGGAGGAAGGACGTGCATCGGTTCGTACGGATGCAGGGTTCAATGCATGGTCGGCATTGCCTCTTTGATTCGCACGGAAGAGAGAGACGTGGAGGCCGAGGCCGAGGCAGAGGAGGTGGAGGAAGATGTGGAGGATGCAAATCGAGACAGCATGGAGGTGGCGATCGATCTGGTTCGTTATAATGTCCGTCGGGTTCGTGCCAGAAGAGAAGGGACAACGCCTTCGGAAAAATTATCTTTTCCCCCATGTTAAGGAATTAGATAGCGAAAATAGCTATCCCTTTCAACCAAGAATAGGTAAGGACGGTGGCGGAAAGAATTTGGTATGACTGACCTATATTAAATTAGCAAAAGTGTAGCCTCAACTCGTGATACCCAAAATTCATATCAGTTAGGAGGGTGATTGAGTCGACCTTGCTTGTTATTCGATCAAGCTTGGGGCAACTTGAATTTTCAAGAGATTCAGTACTTCGTTCAAGCTCGACTCTGATCAGGTTTTCAATAAGCTCTAGCTCGACTCAACTCGGTCAATCAATAAATGGGTTCCTAATGAAGTATATATAGTGTATTATGAATTGATATTGAGTCCTTGTCGAGCCCAAATCACTAGTATTAGAGATATATTTGGAAAAAGTATTCAGTGAGTGTAGTACATGGTCTACAGGTACCACATGGAACCCACCGGATTTAAAGGTCCAAATTCTATTTCAATACTCATAGGACAAGCATTCAATAATTTCTGATATTTGTGAGGAAATTTAACAATCATTTCAAAATCTCTTGAATTATTTGAGTAGTTAAGATAATTTCAAATTATATTGGCATGGATATCTTTACACCAAGAGCTATGAAATAGAACTATGGCCTAAAGTGCACTTCTCACGTGTTAAAGTTCCTAATAAAATGAAGGTATTTCATGTGATGGTTACATCATGTAACGGTGACATGCAACAGAATGTGCTAAACTAATATGCTTAATGTAATAAGCTAATCAAAGGTTAGGTGGCGCTTTAACAGGATGTGATTTATAGCATATAAGAAATGGCGATTAGCTGGTTACACAACGTTAACTTTCCATAAATTATTTTCTAATGGACACCCAAAAACAGAAAATAAAAGAGAGAAGAGACAATTAAAAAGAGTTGAAGTGAACGTGTAAGCCTGGCCCAAAAAGAAACTTGTAGGCCTAGACCAAAAAGTAAGTCAAATGGGCCAGCCCGCTTTCAGCCAAATAGCCCATGTGGGCTTCATGTGGAATTTTGCATGGAGCAGAGCTTATTATGGACTTAAAACAATTACCAGTGCCTCTAGAATCACTCAAATAACTCATTTTTTTTTTTTTTTTTTTTTGGTCGGTCAAATAACTCATTGACGTAAGACTGAATAACTTAATTAGTGTTGGGAAGATATGATTCAAGGAAATATGGTGGATTTAGAGATATTCAGGCCACGGTCCAGCTTTGCCAAGAACCTTTAGATCCTAGAGCCCTCGGGAAAAAATTGAGGTGATTGGTAACTTAAAAAAAAAAAAAAACTTGGCTTTCAGCATTTTTGAAGGTGAATTCTAGGGCTTGATGAATTTTTTCTTCTCATCTTGTCCTCACTACCATTCTTGGATTCCATTTTTACCATTGAAGGCCAGACTTGGTGATAGAGCCGGCGGCCAAGGAGGAGGCCAAGGACACCGGAGGAGACCTTGCATGGCCAGATCTCAGAAAACTTTGAAATTGTTCATTGGGAATTCGCAAAGGAGGTCAGGGATGCTGGTCAAGGATTGGACAACAATAGCCAAGGGTTAGGCAACCCTAACCAAGGCCTCACGCAGCCAAATCTGAGTTCGAGATGGAAAGATCTCGAGATGTAGAGCTAGGAGAAGAGAGGGCGGAGGTGTGCTAGGCGAATGGACGAAGGTGGCGAGGTTGTCCTCGTAGGGGTTGCTAGAGCTGCCTCGGCCACCTGAGGTTGCACGACCTTGAACGCCTTGCCCAAGCTTGCTGCGAGCAAAGGACATTCCATGTGGAGAAGATGGAGATGAGACGATGAAGACACAGATCCCTCATCTAGGCTCACAGTTTTCCCCAATTGACGATGGAGATGATAGAGACGAAGAGAGCAAATATCTGTTTTTCTGTTTTTTCCTTTCAATTTCCAAGTTACTTGACAAAAATACACCTTAACCGAATTGTTTTTGCTTTGAGCAAATGCACTTTTGACACAAATATCCTTATGGAAATGGCTTCACATACCTCCAAAAGTTGAATCTGTAGTTCGAATCTTTTTGCTCGCAATTCGTATTAGTATCTTGTATCGACTTGGCAATTGGATGAATTCGATTTAAAATTCGATGAATTTTAATCAATGTTGAGAAAATGGCTTTATATTTTTTCAAAATTGAACCAAACACAGCCCAAATCCTCCTGCTCGCAAATTAGATGAGCACTCTGTATCGACTTGGCAATCAAATGGATTGAGTCAAGTCGATTTGAATTGGACGAAGTTAATCAATCCGTGCCGACCCTATTCGAATCGAGTTAATGCTTTTCAACCGGTGCTTTTGTCCACGAGTCTTATCTTCATATGCAATTCCCACTAGCCCATCTTTTCCCATATTTATGCTGCATTCATGCATCTTCCTTCCCGTTGCTTCCACTTCTTAAATTCCTTTACGAGACACCGTCAAATTGTGCCACGTGAATGCTGCATGATTCCCATGCCATTATTATAAATATGGCAAAGATCGCTGTCAACTTATCAAAAAGTATATATCATTAAGAGAAATTGTACTGTAGGGAACTATGAACATTGCACTATGAGATCTCTATTATTAATCAGTTGCCACACTTTAGTTTTAGACCTAACTTGTGTTGATCATGTATCTTGATATACATGAAATGGGTAATGATAAAAGTGTTGAAACTATTAAATCTCGTCTTTATTTAGGGTCTTAAACCCATATATAAATTGTCAATAAACCCACGTAAACTGCACCTTCTTTTTGCATTAATTATGCCATTTGGCCATGGATAAACATGTTTTTATCATCTGATTAATGTGCATAGATAGTAAGATAAGGCGTTAATGATGATGATGATGATGATGATGATGATAGCGTAATTTAAGTAAAAGGAGTTATAGGGTTATAGGGTTTGGCCTCTTTCATGAACTTGTCGCATTCGTCATTGTACAATGAGAGTACATAATTCTCATACGCCATTATTGTGCATGTAAAGTGTCAGGATGGTAATAGTTAGGAGGTGAAGATGATGAGAGGCCCTGCACATATCTGAGACGCAATCGATTGCACTGCATGATCGACTAACACTGAGAACATGGCGATTTCCATCTTGAATTTGAACGGCGATGGCGATGTGGTGGTCTACATGGACCCCATGAATGGAGAGAAGTTCATGCTGAGTCCTTATCAACAAGTGGGGCTGCATGTGAAATTGTAAAGAAGAAATTGTAAGAAATAGTATCCTGTTCGCTTATAGGCAATTAAACATTTAGAAACCACATCATGCAAATTAGAAATTCAAAAATTATGATCTACATTGAACAAATTTATAGTTTATGGACGACACTGCATACTGAATCAAAGTTTATGGACCATTAGTATAATTGTCCCCCTCGACTATGATTGTTAATTTTCCAATATGATGGATATAATGATAATTTGTAGGCGGCGTTGACCTAGAGCGATTTATGTGCACAAATTTGTGGGATTTTAGATCTTCAGTTCTTGAGTTGGAAACGCTCTGATGCTCCAGCCCACTAAACCAACAAAAAATCAGATGTGCTATGGAAGGAAAACTTTTTCTGAAAAGTCTTTGTGCCTCGTCAATATAGAATGTGGTGTATAAACATCCACATATGGGGCAATTGAGATAATTCTTGAAAATAGAGAAGATGAGCTTCATTTCCTGGTTGACTACATAAACACCAAACTCCACAGCAGGACATATACGATGGTTGATATATATTTAATGGAATGAGGAGACATAGTCCTCAATTACATAAATAGCTCAATAAATGAATTTCATTCAAAGGGACCATCATTAAATGGTGTAGTGTCCCACCTTTTTCGATTTGCTTATACGTGGACCTTCCAATTTATATATGCACATAGCCTAATGCATTTGGTATAAATTTATCCGATAAAGGAGATGGTTAGAGCTCTTAGGGTTGACCATGTTAGAAAAGACAAGGATTATATTAAATGATCCCCGCCAATAAAGCAATTATAAAACAGCCTAACAGAGATCAAAGAATATGACATGGAAAAGTTAGGATATCAAACGAAAATATTTTATGTCTCACGTTGGTCTATTGCTATAATAATTATTAACTTGGGATTATGGAACAATATAGTTTACTGGGTACTGCTCTTGAATGCACCTTGATACAATCTTCAAGGAAGGTGATGATAAGGGAAGAGGATTGTATTCTCATCAAGATTTATCCTAATGCATCATTACGTGTTCTGTCTATATCATTCTTAATGGAAGAGCCGACTTCAAGTGGGATTCGGACCGACAAAAACTCTTTTTTATTAAGATCTTGAAGTAAGGACAGTGAGATCAAACATGAACCTGTTCAAGCCGGAAGTAGTCGAGCGTATGAATAGTCTTATGAGAAAAGCTGTGAGTTGACATTTGCAGATAAGATTGATGACTCAGGAGCAATGCACTTTACTTTATACGTGGAATATGCCCTTGTTCATTTACGTTGATTGTTAGGTCCATTGCCAATGGGAAGATGTCTTTTCTTTTCGAGAACCAGTTTTAAATTGTTTAATACCTTGACTCAGGAAAACCCTTTATTTTCTTTCTATTAACACTAGCAAATTTGCAAACGGGTTGCATGATGCAAGAAATCGGCATGTGAAAAATTAAGCAAAAATTCATTTATATATGGAAGATTTGAACCGTTAAACGATAGGAAGAGATCATTAATAAAAATGGACAATGCAAAAAAATAATATGCACATATATGGGAAAAAAGAAATAAATTTCAAGATTAAAATATCTGAGAGAATATAGAACTACTAACGTATATATTCACTCATGGCTATAAACTTCATAAATAATTGAGGATATCTTGAGAGGATAAAATAATTGAAACCCCTTAAAAGTGATATATAATAGTATAGATGATAAAGCTGTTACTATTGTTACACGAGAAGATTAGGCAACATCTTACGGGCGTATAAATTAATTTTTGGGATTATATGGGTTTCTTTGCTCTTAAGATTATTTATCGAGTTTATCTATGTGCACTTAATCATTGATGATAGACTACGTAGGAAATTATCTTTATTCACCATATAATCGTTATGCACCAAAAATACGCAACATATTACCAGCATATATATTGCTTCCAAGGTTATAGCGAGCTACTACATATATTGAGTTTATCTACCTCCAATCAATTGTTTGACAATTCAACACAATGTTTTGTTTCATCCCCTTTTTTTTTTTAAATTCAAGTCATCTTTGCTGAGAGATCAATTTTGCAAAAAGATTTTGAGACGAGGTCACATGCGGTATTAAATGATCGCATGTGAACACATGACCATCTCTTATTGTTCTCGCAGGACAACATATAAAACTTCACAATGTCCAAGAGATTCAATCGGGCACCGTACTTTGGATTGGAAACCAGCTGATTTCTAGGGTAGCCATGTGAAGTGGACCAGAACAAGTTGGACAAAAACCACCACCACCACCACCACCACCTCCATCATCATCATCATCATCATCATCATCATCATCATGGTCACTTTTACAGTGGAGTGGATGCGTGTGGGCTGAGAGATAGAGAGAGAGAGAGAGAGAGAGAGAGAGAGAGAGAGAGAGAGAGCTAGGTGATGATGACGAGGAAGAAGAAGAAAGGCCAAAGATGGGGTATCGTTTTCCAAGCGAAGGAGCACGGTTTTGGAGAGGGGTACTCGATTGCATGGAGAAAAGGGACGAAAGGAGGAACCTAACCCCATTGACTGCTCTCCTTCTCACCTTCCTCTCCTTTTCCCACTCGTCCCTCTTTTATCTTCTCTTGGCCTGCGCTTGATGAGCCTCCTTCTTCTCACGTGGCCTTCCTTTTTGTACTTTCAAATACGTCTCATCATTTTCTCTCCCTTTCTTTATATGTATGCCCGTGAAATAACAATTATAGATTGACATGAACCGACAAGTCAAGCATTCTGTGGTTCACACCATGCATGGCGCCTGCTTTCCAAGGAAGAACATCATCCGTGAATTCTCATTTTTCCATACGCAATTTCTTTTTTGACGAGTCAAAGACACGAGCATGGAGGTCCGGCCGCCCGAAAGGTCGTGGAACTCCGCGCGAAGTTCACGAACAGGTTAAGCTCGGTCTATGCTCTTGGATGTCGAGTTTAGAGCTACCTTTTATGACCCGTATCAAAAGACCTTACTCAAATTTTATTACTAGAAAGCGAGAATATTATATTAGATATACGACAAACCCAATAATTCAATATATGGCTTCACTTGTTATTATACCCAATCGAAACTTACCGAAACTTCTATTTTAAGGGTAAACTATAACGAGACTTCTCAATATACTAAGCATTTTTGACAAACTTTCTATATAAGTGTTGGTAACTTTGCAGTTGTTTTTTCTCTCTCTAATTTGTCAGTCCATGGAAATCTCAGCACCAATTAAAAAATGGTCCCCACAATTAGCATTACTTAATAATCCCAATGATTAACCTTAAACCCTGTTACTGACTTGGAGCTTTGGATTTGATTTGTCCGACAAGCAGACATTCTTAGCTGTGTAAAAAGCGAAGATGTTTCAGAAAGTTCCCCGTCTTCTTTTCAAACCAAACCCACTCTCTCCTTGACTGGTACATACCTTGGGTATTATTATAAACACGGCCTTTTGACGAATTGCTTCGATTGGGAGGATTAAATAATTTTTTTGAATTTTTCACATTTATCTCACTTCCATTTTCCTGAGTTGTCTTCCCACACACTAGAAAGTTAAAAGAGTCCACGGTTGATTTAACTCCTAATATATATGTGTGAGCCTTAGGATTCTGTATAACTATTTGAACGAACTCAGTAGTCATTGTGATATACTTTTACTAATGACCCGAAACATTTTAGCTAACTAGTAAAATTAAGTAGGACAAAAACTTGAGAGACGTCAATCCAATACCAAAATGTCTCTTAGAAAAAAAAAAGAAAAAAAAAGGATTATTGAGTATGTCCATTTTCAAATATATAATTGGCCGCTACAAAGAGGTTTTGTAAAGTGCTAATGATATAATTTATCCTATCATATATTTATTCGATAAAGTTTATAGGGTAAATGACACAAATGATTCTTAAAGTTTATTCCAATGTATAACGTGGTATTTGAACTTTTAGTTTGTTTAATATTGTCCTTAAACTTTAGTCCAATGTGCAATGTGGTCCTTACATTTTTAATTTGTTTAATGTGGTCTATGAAATTTTAGTATATATTCAATTTTGTCTTTAAATTATATGAAAATATGCAATGTTGTCAATGTTATCTCTAATCTTGAATTAATGGAATGACAACATTGAACCTCTTTATATAATTTAATGACTACATTGAACAGGCGGTAAAAGTTCAAGGGTAAAATTTTGAGATCACATTATACGTTGAGCCAAAATTCAAAAATTATTTATGTCGTTAGCCAAAATATGTACGTATGTATGTATGTACTCTGTGACCTTATGCTGTCAGTATCATTATTGAAGCCACGCCGATGAAGTACGTGATGAAGAAACTCACTTCCACGACGGGATTCAAATGGTGACATCCACGTATTTTTCATCATTGTATTAAGAACTTGATTTTTCTTTTCAAGACTTGTATGTGTAAACAGTCTCCTAGATCCGGAGGCAGCAATCCCTCCAGGGTTGCCGGACTCGACGACTTAGGGCAAAAACACGGGGAGGGAGAGGGAGAGGGAGACGATTGCGAGGGGACCCGATCTAGATGAAACCGGGACGGCTTGGCCCGGAGCACCGATCACGACTTCGCTAACAGCAATGGAGAGGGTGGCACAAGTAGGGGTGTGCAAAAGAATCGGAAATCACTCAGAACTAGATTGGACCGGATTGGAATCAACGGTTCACAAGGGAGCCGGTCCGATTCCTGATTCCAATTTATTGGAGGTAGTGGGTACTGGTCCGGTTATTTGTTTTAGGTGTGGAACCGCCCACCCATCCATCCGATTATTAAATAAAATTTATTTATTTATTTAAATTTTAAGAAAAGTTTCCGACCAAAAAATAATTTAAGAAAAATGAAAACCCTAAAACCTTTAATTTAGAGCTCAACACCAATTAATTAACTGTTTATCTCGTCCCACTATTATCTCATATGAGTCGTCTCACTATCTCTCACTCACAGCTCTACTCTCAAACTCAATACCCATCGACTTATAGTCTCGACTCTCAACTTTTAATAGAGTCAATCTTTTTATTGATATGACAATTAATGATATAAAAATTCTTTGTTTTTTACTTTACTTTAACTTGATGAAAAATATCGCACTAAGTGTGTGAAATTTGGTGAGACTAATTCCATAAACCTGTCCGAATACCAGACTAGACTAGCAATCTAATTCTCATATGGACCCGTGAAATTAATGGATCGTTCTCAATTTCAATTTTTCAAAATCGATTCTTAATGGGCAATTCTCCATTCTAGAATAAAAACTGTTCACTCAGACCATACTTATCACTGGGCACAAGCGGAACGAGCAGATGGGCCTCACATGTACTTCCCTAAAACCATAAGGCGCAATGAAAAAGGTTTTACTTCGAGGGTTGGGGTGGAACGCGGGAGGAAGAACGGGCGGTCGTTTTCGGTGCTCCTGGTTCTTCTTCTCTTGCCATCATGACGAGAAAAGCAACACAGTTTATCTTTTTAGAAATATAGAGAGAGGGGGGAGAAGGAGAAAAACAGGGCCATCTTCCGCCCTTCCTCGTCTTCTTCCCTGCGTTCTTTCATCAGTAGCTGCCCCTCTGTAATCATGAGTCTTCCTCTGTCATCATTGCGACGAAAATACAACCCTCCCCCACCCTCTCTCTCTCTCTCTCTCTCTCTCTCTAGGACCATGACGGTGAATAACACGAGCATACACGTCTCTGGCTCCAGCTTATATATCCGACTCTTCCTTCCTCCTTTCCTCATCGCACAGTGAGCCGCAGACGACCCGCTTCGCCCGTAACCGAATGACCCCCCCATCTCCATCAGTTCATTACTCTTCTTGCCCCTCCCCCCACGCCTCTCTCTCTCTCTCTCTCTCTCTCTCTCTCTCTCTCTAGGACGCGGGTGAACATGGGTGCGAGTTCCTCGAGGTGGAGTCTCCGTCGGCGGCCACTGAAGCAACGTCATCTTCGCGTCCTCTCGCTGAGCAGGTCCTTTCCGCTGGCCTCTCCCTCTCTACGTAAATGGGTTTCGTGGAAAAGACCGATTTCGGGGCGCGCGTTCGGTTGCAGTTTCCAATGCATCCTCTTTTCTCGTGGCTTCATTGAGTAAACGTGGACACCCTGTTTCTATTGTCGCAGGAAGAGGAGGACGAGGAGATCGTCGAAGGAAGAGAAGGAGGCGAAGAGGCGGCTGGTGGGTGCGAAGGAGGCGATGGAGATGCAGAACCTGAGGCTGTACATGGAGAACCGGAGCATCATGGAGGCGAACGAGCAGCTGAGGCAGAGAGCTCTGTTTCTCCATCGAGAGAACAGGGCTCTGCTCGTTCAGCTCCAGAGCAAGTTCCCTCGCCCAACCAGCTGAAACCCGACTCTCGGAACGTGCACACAACACAAAAAATCGAATGAATCGACGACGACGACAACGACTAAACGATCGACCTTTATGAATTCTAAACTAGAGTAAACGTTAGGGGTGTGGGGATGGAATAATGGAAAATCCACGGCTCTGCTTTTTCTCGGTGAGCGTATTCATATTAATTTTTTTGCACGTAGTCTGTTTGATCATCTGTGTAGTTATCTAGTGTAGCAAGCAATCGAACTAGCAAGCGCTAAGTTGTATTGATCCATCCGAAGGTTGATATCCAAGTTTAGATTCCAAAGATGCTTGTTGGGCGTGAGGCTCTGCTACTGGACACCGCTTTCAAGCTCAACATGTGATTTGCTTTTCATCGGAGCATTTTATACGAACGACCTAAACCAAACAAATGAAAAAAAAAAAAAACAAAGGAAATTTCCCATCCTCGCGAAAACTTCAAAATAGTTGAAAAGCAATAGATCGGTGACGCTGGCGGCAGCGGCGAGCGCAGAGGAGGTGACGACGGTCACCGGTGAAAATGATAGATGCCTGCTTCTCTGCCAAGAGAGAGGCTGTTTCATCGACCAAGCAACGTGATCATTACAGATGGACTTCTTTTTGTATTAATCAGGACTTGGAACCCAAAGAAAAACACAAATTAAATGCAAGATAGAACTTCCCCTGATCTCCGAAAATCCAAAGAAATTACAGCGGAAAGGGGCGACACACCGTTGGTTTAACATAGGTAATACCTCAAAGCAAAGTTTACTAACCAATCAGCACAACTGCTGCTGTCTACCGAATCTACTGGTACAAAATATATTTCATTAACTCAAGTAGTCACAGACACAGATCCATATTGGATTCACAAACATCACAAGCCAAAGCTCCTACACGCTTTTATTGTTCTCTATTATGTTTTCTTTGACATCATTTTCCGAGCAAAAAACCAGTCTCCAGGATGCAGATCGCACCAGACTAGTACCGACCTATCAAGATGAAGTCATTATCATCCAGGACCTCAACTTCTTTATCTCCCACGAAATACTCCCGCCCAATCTCCTTAACTATGTTCACAAATTCCACCCTCTTAGCCCGAGGAAGCGGCACATATGGTAGACGGAAAACCGGTCTCGCAACTCCAAGCTGGGCAAGGGCAGTATTCAAGCCAATGGGGTTCGGCTCATGAAACAGCCATTCCATCAAAGGCATGAGCTTCGAGTTAAGAGACGGATACTTCCCTCCGAACATGAGTTCCCGCATTAAACCTGGAATTAAGTTACTGGTGACAGAGATAACTCCCATAGCCCCATAGTTCCATCTGGCATCGTGGCACTGGTCATCATTTCCACTCCAAACAGCAATGCCATTATCTGTATATTGTTTAACCCGGTCATTCCCAACGCATTCCTTAACACCCGCCAAATTGGGACTCTTAGCCAAGGCATGAATGACACGGGGTGGAATGTCTTGGCCAGTTCTTGTCGGCACGTTATATATGATGGCAGGGCCCATAGACAACACACAATCAAAGTGCGAGATCAAGCCCTCCAAGGAGGTTTTCCCATAGTACGGATTAATGTGGAGAGCAGCATGCATTCCAACAGCAAACCCTTGCTCAGTGGCATGAATTGCTTCACGGGTTGAGTTGCTTCCAGTGTTCCCAATCACCTTAATCGATCCACCGAAACAATTAACTGTGTGACCAATTAGCATGATGTGCTCATCCCAACTCATCAGTTGACCCTCACCAGTTGTGCCGCCAACAATTACACCTTCTACACCTTGTACGATCTGCATGTTAATCAAGTCATCATATGCTTCAAGATCAAATCTGCCATCAGGTAGGTATGGAGTCTTGATGGCCGTTATCAATCGAAGAGCCTTTATATCATCTGTTGATGTCCTGCAAGTATAAATAATTAAAAAAAAATAAAATAAAAAATAATAATAATAATAATAAAATTAATAATAATAATAATAATAATAATAATAATAATAATAATAATAATAATAATAATAATAATAATAATAATAATAATAATAATAATAATAATAATAATAATAATAATAATAATAATAATAATAATAATAATAATAATAATAATAATAATAATAATAATAATAATAATAATAATAATAATAATAATAATAATAATAATAATAATAATAATAATAATAATAATAATAATAATAATAATAATAATAATAATAATAATAATAATAATAATAATAATAATAATAATAATAATAATAATAATAATAATAATAATAATAATAATAATAATAATAATAATAATAATAATAATAATAATAATAATAATAATAATAATAATAATAAAGTTACTTGCATTTTATGACCATGTAGCCATTTTAAAACTAGCACAAAATGGTTGTGTAAAACTAATCTATACAAAACCTATTGTCATCTTGTTAGTTGACGAGTGCAATCATTTTCATGATGAAAACAAGAGAGGATTATGAACTCAAAAAAAGAAAAAAAGAATAAGAAACAGCTGCGCAAGTGTAATCTTCTTCATGAATAACGTAATAGCATTTAAGTGGTCAAGTTACAGGTTCAACGCAAGCCTCCACCCCCCTTGTTGTAAAACACTACCAGAACCAACTGAAAAAAAGTCAGATTGTGCTCGCATAGGAGAAGCATCCAAATCTACCAATATTTTCAATCGAATTTTTCTAAGAAATGGCAGAAGCAATGTGCTGAATCTTAAAGCCTTGGTCTAAATTCTCAGCATATTTGATGTCTTCCCAGATTTCTCTTCGAATATATTGGCACCTATAAGCCATATGAGGAGTATGCAAACCATACGATTGAGCAAAATCAACCACATCACAGCAACCTATTATAGCTCAACTACTCAAACAATGGTGTACGCATTATAAGAAACCAGATCATCCATATTTACGCTTACAGTGACACAATATATCCAAGTGAAAAGGGCGTGTATTGTTAAATAAATGCAGCACAAACAACATGACAGACACCTTGGTTCCTAAGGTATGCACTATCTCAAAGATGTAATATCACAAAATTTCTCTCAATTCTGTCAAACACTCTTCATTTTCTTCCTCTAAATCAGATAGAGGTTGCTAAAGCAAAGCACAAGAACTCTGACAAAACACAGCAGGAGAACACGTGGGTTAATGATAGCAGATGCCACAACAATCAAGTGAGGAAGAGAACATTGGCTGCCAGCTGAATATGTTTTATCAAGTTCTTAGCAGAACAAGAACTGGGGAACATATGTTGCTATAAATTTCCCTTATACAATTCCAACCATAGTAAATCTCAGTAGGATGCTGGAAAACTGAAAGCCACCACCACATGGAAGCACATAGAGAAAACAAGCAAGGACTAGAACTATGTCCCAAATAAACACGAAAAACAAACAAGAAAAGAAGGAAAATATATCCATCATTTCCAGCAAACTCCTGATAATCCCACCGTCATCATTCTCAGATGGCCTACCTGTTTTTAACTTCATAACTACGCATAGGGAGATGAAAATTAGGTACGACAGCTGCTCGTGGAGACCTCCATTGCACATTCCTCCTGCTCGACGTGACAAGGATCATTGATAAATATATACAAACTATCTAAATGAATACACAACTCGAGGTAACATGCTCAAACACAATCCCTTAAAACTAGATAAAACCGTCCAAGTGGTTATCAGACACTGAAAATTTTTCCCATGACACCTGAGCGCGTAATAAAGTAAAACTATTCCGTGAAATTGTCTTGATAAAAGGATAGATTACTCTGCATATCCAAAAAAGTCATCGTTCTGGGCAACACAAAACTCGTAATGCCCCCACCTAATCCGCCTACATAGAACGAAATGAAAAGATCAAGTGCACAATTTTCTAACACGGTCGCCCAAAATTACTTCTTTTAAGCCACTACCTATCTGGTGGCATTATAAAAATCACTATTCCATGCACGAGTCCGTAAACTCTGATGTTCCCACTTCATCATTTCTAAATTCTCCGTCATCGGAATAGATCTCCACGGTAGATAAAATCCTCGAACTCACTCCACTTATCATTTACACACGGTCTCATCAATCATGCGCATCAGAGGAGAATCAATCACAAAGCGAATGCCCTTTCACAGAGACTGAACTGAATTTTCGTTTCGGGTTATTCTCAAACCATCTCAGGCACGCATAGAACACGTCAAATTCAAGTATCGTGTCACCGCGTCTTAGAAGGAGCGATGCTTGCAAGAGGCACATTGCTCATGAGTAACCGAGAACGCGGTCAACCATTCGATCCGACGTCGCGTCATCCGACACGACATCATGCACACGTAATCAGCCACGGAACGAGTGACGCATAAGCGACATACCTCTTGCAAGCATCGCTCCTTCTAAGACGCGACGACTCGAGAGCGGGTTCCCTCAAGCAGACTCCGTAGCTCCTCAAAGCGTCCATCGCCGCAGCACAGTCTCTAGCCCCGAGCAACGGCGGTCACTTCGCCGGCGAACCCGCGGGACGGAACGCGCGCTCCGAGGTCGCGGATCGTCGGCGGCGGTGCGGAAAGCCCGAACCGACCCGCGATGGACGAGAGAGGACGCGCCGAGCGGAGAAACCCGCGACCTCGGAGCGGTCTGCTATGGCGGTCGGGACGCGAGCAGCTCCTGCTGCGGATAGAGGGGAGAGAGAGAGAGAGAGGAGGCGAGCGAGAAGATGAGAGCTGCGAGCAGTGCAGGCGTAAAGCTCCAACCCTAGAAAAGGCTGGAATTCACTGGTTTTGACCCCGATCCTGTTTTAGAATCTGTGGGCCCCTTCTTTTGTCTAAAATGACATATTTAGGGAAGATGCGTGAATCAAAACGTCCTAAAACTTATCGTGATAATAGACCCGTTGGGTGGATTTGGTCGGGTCAAAAATGAGTCAATCCATATTTAACTTATTTAATCCATTTGACCTATATTCATATAATATAAATCAAGTAACTTATACCCGACTCGATCCATACTCAACACATACTCGACCCGATCCGTATTGTTAAAACCTATTAATATTATAGAAAAACCCATACATATTATATGCTAATTGGATTAAAACTTCAAATTAAATTAAATTTAAAAAAAAAAACTATAAATTGAAATATTTATAAAGAATTAGACTATGCACATGCTTCTTTTGTTTAAAGTGAACATACTATTAAGTAATTGAAAATTATAACATGAAAAATCTTTAACTAAACCTAAGAAAGCTCATTTTTATGATTTTTTTTTTTAAAAAAAAAGTATTGCTAAAACACTTTTAAGCAATATAAATTTAAATTTTTAAAAAGTAATTTTTAATTATTTTTATTTTTAAAAATATAATTTTAAATTATTATTTTCTCTTTTTCTTTTCTATTTATTTCTTCTTCTTCTTCGACAGGCCGCCACCCACGATGACGGCCGGCGATTGGCCACGACAACGGCTGGCGATCGGCCACAAGCGAGATCGAGCTCACTGGTGTCAAGCAGGGCTCAATCTTGCTGATCTAGCGAAGCCAAGGCCCGCCCGACGCTAGCAAGCTCGAGTCTCGCCGTTCTGGCGAGGTCGAGGCCCCACCCAACATAAGCGAGCTCGAGTCTTGCCAAATTCGACGAGGCTCAAGCCTCACCAATCGTCGACGACCACAAACTCGCATGCCGGCGAGCTCGAGCCTCGCCTTGTCACATCGTCGGCCGTCACCCTATCGACCACCGGCTAAGGAAGGAGGAAGAATAAAGAAAAATGAAAATTGAAAAATAATTATAAATTTGATTTTTTTGAAATATAAAAATAATTATAATTTCCATTTTTTATTTAAAAAACATAAGTTAAAGAGGGAAAGATTATGTGGGGCTTGGGTTGGAAATTTAAAAATGGGTTTTAAGGTTCTAACCCACTTGATATTTTAAATGGGTAAAAAATGAGTCACAAGTGCCGACTCATTTTTGACCCATTTAAATCAGACTTACTTTTTTAACCCATTTTTAGTTGGGTTTTTAAAAGTCCTTTACCCATATACAATCCATATAAATAAAAAAAACGAGTCCAAAAATGGGTCCATGACCTATTTTGACACATCTAGCGATAATGCAATTGAGTCCTAAAATTTATAAAAAAACGCAATCAAATTTTACAGCTTAGCAAATTAGTATAATTAAGTCATTCCGTAAACTCCGTCCATTTAGATTAATAAAGAATGTTGGCATGGCTTTTTAAAATATTTTCTCTTTTCTACGTGGCGATGACGTGACTAAAATATAAAATACTAGGCTAAAACGACATTGTTTTAGATTTAATTTTAATTTTTTAACCATAAACTTAATTAAATAAATTAAAATTAAAATTAAAATTAAAAATCACAAAAAAGGAGCAAAGGCAAGGGTGAGGCCCTTGCCGCCACCCGAAAAGAGTCGGTGAGGGCTCGATGAGGGCCAAGGACCCTCCCCCAGATTTGGGCTAGGGTTGCGGGGCCCTTACCTGTGTTCAATCAAAGTTGTTGGCCCTAACTGAGGCCTTGATGGCCCCCATTGGGCCTTTCCGATGATGGCGGTGGTGGCAGCAAGGGCCTACCGCCCTTGCCTTTAGCTTAATTTTTTTTTCTTTTATTGTGTTTTTTGAAATAACTTTTTATTTTATTTAATTAATATTTTGGTTAAATAAATTAGAATTTAAGCCCTATTATCTCCATGTTGGGAGACACAATATTTAAAAAAGTCACGTTAACATTTTCCGTTAATCTAAATGGACGGAGTTAACAAGATGATTTGATTATATCAATTTGATAATTTTTAGGATTTGATTGTACTTTTTGTAAGTTTTACAACTCAATTGCATTTTCATGATAAGTTTTAAAATTTCTAATGAACATATCTCTATTTATTAATACTAATTGCTCGATCAATTTTAAGGCAGGTTCAATCTACTCGGTTCCCATTTCGTGGTACCGAGAATCAACTCACTTGGCATTGGAACAAGTTCGGGCTAATTGTGGGGTCAATTTGAGAATCGGTAGTGTGTTTTTATTTCTTTTTATGGTTTCTTCTGTACCTTGCAAGGAAACAAATATTTTTATAAGAGAAATCTAAAAATGATTATGTACAAGAATAAAGTAATTATGTCTACATCGCCATATATTATATAAGAAAATAAAATACTCAGGCTAGGTTTCATCAGTTCCGATTGGATCCCGCCCTTGAAATCGGGAATCCGACCGATTCCCATGGAGACCACTCAAAATCGATTGGATAAATCTTGTTCTCGGTTTGACACCAAGACCGATGGTCCACCCGAGTAAACACTCGATCGGGTAGAGCCTTTTAGAGCTAGTGTTAAAACTCGAAAAATCGAAGCAAAGACACATGACTCTTCATAGACTTCACCCTCCATTGCTGCCGTTCACTCCCGCCTCACTTCTAGCTAACCAGAGACCCCAGAAGTGGGGCAACTCGGATGCTCAAACCACTGTCGATTTCATTAAAAAGAACAGCGGCAGTACATACCGTCCGTGCACATGACGTTTCTAGGAGCAAAGCATGTCTCGAAGTACATCAGGAATTGATGAATCGGCTGACTCGTGCACAACCGAACGTCAGAAATAAAATAATTGAGAGCGTCCAACGCACGAGACCTGCTTTGCCTTCTCCAATCGCTGTTCGACAGACGCGATAGTGAGATGCCCTCGGACTATAGCGACTTGGTACCGTTAGTACATGCAAGTTTATACGAAGGCGTACAACAACTTTGACCGATTCTATTGGCTTACCAAGTTTTGATTTGGTAAGCATGAACTTTCCGGACACCGACACCTTGCCCCCCACTTTTTCCTTTTAACATCTCACGGCACCATAACTTTTTTCCTTTCGTCTCGTCAATTTCTGCAGATTTGTAAACTCAAGAAATCCTCCATCATAGTTCCCTTTATCATGAGTCTTGCATGTCCGATGCTTGGGGCAAGGGGCAGAGCCTTTGAGAGCTCGCGTTAAAAACTCGAAAAGTCAAAGCAAAACACATGTCCATATACACATATAATGTAACTCTCCATAGACTTCATCCATCCTCCAGCAATGCTACCGTTCGCTAGAGGTGTTAAATGGGTGGGTTGGGTCGGGTCGAGGTTTGGGTCGGGTCGTTAAAAGTCGATCCAAATCGACCCATTAACCCATTTATGCCTATTTAAATTTAATGTAAATTTTCCGACTCATACCCGACCCGATCCATACCCGACCCAACCCATATTAATAAAATATTTTCATATTTAACCAAATTTAGAAAAAATTATTCCTATGTTTTTTTTTAAAATTATATTACCAAAATACTTCCAAGCTTATTTCTTATATATATATATATATATATATATATATATTATTTTTTTAAATGGTATTGCTAAAATAGTTTTATACAACACAAATTCAATGGACAATTTTTACAATTTTTAAAATAATTATTTAAAAAAATATAATTTTAATTATTTTTTAAAATTAATTATTATTTTTTATTTTTTAAATATACTTTTTCTTTTTCCTTTTTTCTTCTTCTTTGGCCGGTCTGGGCCACGACGACGGCCGGTGGCTGGCCACAAGTGAGTCACGAGCTCACTCGGCTTGTCGACACCGGCGAGATCTCCGACTCGCTAGATTTGATGAGCTTGAGGCTCGGCGACGTCGGGCGAGCCCGAGCTCGCCTCTTGTCGAACGTTGGCGAGGCCTCCTCCTTGCCGGATCTAGCGAGCTCAAGGCTCGTCGGCGTCGGCAAGCTCACCCCTTGCCGGGCGTCGGCGAGGCCTCCGTCTCGCCAGATTCGGCGAGCTCGAGGCTCGCTTTGCCGGTCAATGGCCTCTAGTGACCGGAGGAAGAAGAAAGGAAAAAAAAAAAAAAAAAGAAAAAAAAAAAAAAAAAGAAAAAAAGAAAAAGAAAAAGAAAAAGAAAAAGAAAAAGAAAAAAGAAAAGGAAATAAAAGTAAAAATAAAAATTATAATTTCGGTTTTTATAAAAAAATATTTTTGCAAAGTTAAAGAGAGAAGAGAGAGGTTGTGAGGTTTTGAGTGAAAATAAATAGGTTTATTTTTAATAGGTTGATAAATAGGTCTTAAATGGGTTAGAGAGCTAACCCATTTAGGATCCATATATCTCAATATTGATCTATTAAAACTCATTATTGGTGTTTTAGAAAATAAGGCTTAACCCATTAACGATCCATTTAAACATAAATTGGTTCATAAATGGGTTAATGACTCATTTTGACACTGTTCGCTCCCACCTCACCTCTAAGCTAAACTAGAGACCCCAAAAGGGACAACTCAGATGCTCAAACCAATGTCGATGTCGTTAAAGGAACCATCGGCAGTACATACCGCTGTCCGTGCATATGATGTTTCTAGGAGCAAAACACGGCCCGAAGCACGTCAGGAAACGATGAGTCGGCTTGACTCGGGCACAAGCAAACAAAGAAACAGGTGAAACGTCAGGGACCATTGAGGGCATCCACCGCACAAAACCTTGCATTTTCAATAGCTAGTCGACCGACAAGACAGTGAGGTGCCCTCGAACTATAGCGACTTGATACCGTTAGTACATGCTAGGTCATGAAGGTGTACAACTTTGATTTTATCGGGTCACCAAGGACCAATTTTGATTTGGTAAAGATGAACTTTCGACACCGACATCTCATCATTTTATTTTTCATCTCTCCCAATGCCAAAACCTTGTACCGATGACCTAGAAGTACCTTTAACTATGTTTTCAATATCTGATGACACCGTGGATCTTTTTATTTTTTCATTTCATCAATGTTTGCAAATTTGAAGACCCAAAATACCTTACGTCACAGTTTCCTTCATAATGGGTCTTACATGTCCAATGCCTGGGGGCGAAATTAAAGTTTTTCAGCCAAATTAATCATAAGTAAAAAAAAAAAAATCAAAAATCAAAAGGATGCGGTGTAAATTGAAATAATTCGATTTGAGCAAGAAGTCGGGAACATAGATTATTTCCAATTTTCATTGCATTATTTAGTTTTGTAGGATTTGGTAAGATTGAATCTTATTCAAAGGTAGCGAGTGGTTAAAAAAGAATCATATCCGAGGTTGCCAAACTAAGAAGCAGAATCCAAATTGATGTATTTCTCTTTTGAGGCACTGGATTAAAGGAATTGAAAATAGTGTTATAACAAACCTATCTTTGGATTACACGAGGCCATTTATAATCTATTTTTTTTTTTTTTACAATACCAAGGTTGTTTCTATGCAGAAAGGTAAGATTCGCATGTACTTGGATTTAGATGGCGATAAATATCTTGTCAAAAGTGGTGTGATTTATGTACAATTGAATAAATGAGTTCACTTTGGCATCTTAAACATTTTTATTCCATCTTTGTCCTTCTCTCTTTTTAAAATTTCAATCACTTTTTTATTGTATAAACTCAAAGAAATTAATTAAGATTCATGAAGAAATCACAATCACTCATCACTCTCATATAGTAAAAAAGATCGATGAAAGGCAACTGGATAACCTCCGCAAATTCTGGACTCTAATGCACTACTCGGCACACTTCCTTTCATTCCGGAATAGCGACACGCGATTTCTATCTAAATCAAAGAACTTTGCACCTTTCAAATGTAATCTCCTTCGGAATGTGTTTCGTGATTTTTGGAAATTGGAAAACACGCTTTTTGCCCTCTTGCCATATTTAAAAGGTAAAATGCATTTATTAGGGAAAACGACCGGACAAGCATTGCCACGCATATGTCGGAGAGCACCCGCAGCGCAAATAATTTCCTCTCTTTCCCGCAATAAATTCATCACACGAAAAAGAAAATTCCACTATTTTTAAATAAAGTCACAGTGATAAAAATCGAGAGACTCTCCTTTTCCTTTTTTTTATTTTTATATTTTTATCGCGCCGAGCTCCCGCTCTCCCCACGCGCAGCACGCGCGATCGAAGCCCGCCGGGCGCGCGCGTTCGGCTTCCCCAAAAGGGAAGGGTCACGGGCCGACGGGGCAATTTCGTCATTTCGCCGTTCGTACCGGCTCTTTGCAAAACCAGCTCCCGTCACTTCCGAAATCTACTCGTCCTGGCTTCAAGCGCCGTCCTCCGGCCGGGTCGGGTCGGGTCGGGTCGGGTCCCACCTCCATGCTCTCTCTCTCTCTCTCTCTCTTTTATTTGAAATCTCTCGCGCACGACCCCCGAATCCCTCTCTCTCTCTCTCTCGCTCTCTCTCTCTCTTCCGTTCCCGGCTCAGTGCAGACAGCAGTGCACGCAGCCAGCTGAATCGGAGCTCAATCGGGCCTCCGCAGCCGCATTTCGCCGCCGGCGAACATCCTCCGCCGCGGCCGGCCGCCGCCGAAGTGGCCCCCCTCCGGACCGGAGCTCCTCCCCGGCCGCCCCGCTCCGACGCGTCCTCCGTCGAGCTCTATGTGAGCGCTCTCGAGGATATTCCCCTCCACGACGACCGGCGCGTTCCGTTCCGGCCGAGAGGCGATGGCATCGAGCGCGCACCGGAACGGCGGCGTCCCCCGGGGCGCGCTGAGGGCGCAGCCCTCGGGATCGAACGGGAGGCAGTCCTCGTTCAAATCCAGGCTCGCTCCGTCTTCGTCTCCCGGATCCGCCGTCCGCCGGAGTAGCCCCGCGTCGCTCGGCGGCGGCGCGGGAGGCTCTTTTAAGAATCAGGACGGAGGTTGGTTTGCGTTCGATTTGTTGTTTATGCGGGCGATGTTCTGTTCTTGTTATCTTGATTTGTACATGGTGAAGTGAATTGGGCTCCTTTTAATTGGATGTTGTTTGAGAGTTTGGTGTTCATCCTCTGTGTGGAGCAGAGTTCCTTTTTGCCCGCACTGAGGATGCTACTAAAGTTTTTCCTCCCTACGAGTATGCTACTAAAGTTTGATTTCTTGGACGAGGATAAAGGCAATGCAATCAATTTACTAACTCGTATCATGTTCTGCTTGGATCGTAGAAGTGTTAGCCTTGATTCTATTGATAATTGGTTATAACTTATAAGTTTGCATCTTTATTGGTGTAGCGACCTGAACTAAGTTTCCAGATGTGGTTGGAAATTAGCACGTCGGTCTCTTCAGTTGTGCTGTACCTTGTAGAGATGAACCCTGTTGTTGTGCTATTCTCTTTGACCAGGACTTGAATTCGCATTTAGTGGGTTTGGCCCGGATGAATAATACTCTGGACCAACAAAATTCTTGAATGTGAATTGAAATTCTGTACCATTGTCATGGCCAGTTCCAGGAAGAGTTCGAGTAGCTATAAGGTTGAGGCCGCGGAATGCCGAAGAGATGTCAGCAGATGCGGACTTTGCTGATTGCGTGGAGTTGCAGCCAGAGGTGATCCTAATTTCAATCTTTGATTTAGCATTTTGGTTCCCATTATTCATTTTTCATCTTGCAATTCTTCTGATTTGGTTATGGCATTGGTTTTAGTGCAACTGACATGTGTTTGCTTCAATTCAGCTTAAGAGGTTGAAGCTGAGGAAAAACAACTGGGATTCCGACACTTATGAATTTGATGAGGTTCTTACTGAATATGCCTCGCAGAAGCGTGTCTATGAAGTAGTTGCCAAGCCTGTTGTTGAGGTATGTGGCGCTTGGCATGATATATGTTTTGCTTAAATTGTTCCATAATCTCCGTTTGAGAAATTTGCTGTAATATTAAGATTTACTGGATGTAGATTCTACGAGGGAGATTTGTTTGTCCACCTGTCATTCTGATATTGTGTTTAAGCAGACTATTGGCACTGTTTACTTTGCGTAACCATAGCCATGGGTTTATTTTTACTGATTTCTCACAGATCAAAGAGAAAAGGTTATGGATTTTCTTTCCCTGCTATTTATTTTCTAATGTTTGCAATTATGCAGAGTGTTTTAGATGGATACAATGGGACTGTGATGGCTTATGGTCAAACTGGAACAGGCAAGACTTTTACTCTGGGACGATTAGGGGAGGAAGATACTGCTGACCGTGGAATTATGGTCCGCTCAATGGAGGATATTCTTGCGAATGTTTCTCCAGATACTGATTCTATCTCTGTATCATATTTACAGGTTGCTATACTCTTGCTTGTGTCATTGTGTGATCTGTTTAATTTCCTTCTAGATTTTTCAAAGTGTTTTTTGTTCATCCTTTTATGTGAAATTATAATCTTGAGCGACCTGTCTAACAGTCGTCAAATCATGTTTAGCTCTACATGGAGTACATACAAGATCTTCTTGATCCTTCAAATGATAATATTCACATTGTGGAAGATCCAAAAACTGGGGATGTGTCACTGCCTGGGGCCACCCATGTGGAAATCAATGACCAGCAAAGTTTTCTTGAGTTACTAAGTATAGGAGAAGCGCATCGCATTGCTGCTAATACGAAGTTGAATACTGAATCTTCGCGTAGCCATGCTCTTCTGATGGTAATTATTTTAACTAGTGTTTGCTTCTACTAATTGAATTACAATGTCACATTTATCAGCTGTATTAATTTTCTAAGATACTTTCTCTAGCAATCTTCATGATGATGCATTGATAGTTATTTCATTTAGCTAGTTGTTATGATTAAGTGATGTCCGGTCTGATTGGTCTAGGTACATGTAAAGAGGTCGGTCATGGGAGGAGAAGATGCTCCTTCAATTGAGAATGGGAACTCTTCTCACTTTATTAAACCTTCCAGGCCACTTGTGCGGAAAAGTAAGCTGGTTATAGTAGATTTGGCAGGTTCAGAGCGTATTCACAAGTCAGGTATGTATGCATTTTGATCTAGCCTTTTCATTGCTATATATCTGGATAAAGGTTATTACTGCTCTCTCTCTCTCTGCCACTGGGAATCTTCACTCTAAAAAAAACCTATGTGTTGCTCCCCAAAATCATGACACATCAAACAAAAGAAGTTAAGTGATTTATATTTTGTGTCTGTGTGTGTGCCAGCGCATGAGTTTGACACAGTAGGAGAACTCTACGATCACTTTGATTGTAATGATTGACAATCAGATGATATCTTGAATCTTATAATTTCTAATGAGATTAATATCAGTTCATGAAGCCTATCAAGGAAAAAAGAGCTTATGAGAGAAAATAAACTGAAAAATACAGTGATTGCAATGCTTGTTTCCTCTCTTAAGTAATTGTAAATCATCTCTTCTATGTTAGATGATGTATTTTGTCTGATAAAATTAGTTTCTGGAGAATCCTTTTCTCTTGACGTCTCAACACCAGTTGAAGGCTCACTCTTGAACTTTATTTCTGTACAATGGGTGAATCATGACGATCAATCAATCTCTAGGCTGCTATTGCTTCTTTTAAGGTTGTCTTGTCTGTGTGTAGTCATGCCTATTCATCATTGCAGTGTGTATCATATGCTCTTATCTATTGAATAGTTTATATAGATATTTCCAAATTTTTACTTGGTTTGAATAAAAATGAATTTCAGGAAGTGAGGGTCACATGTTAGAGGAAGCCAAGTCCATTAATCTATCACTGAGTGCACTAGGAAAGTGCATTAATGCCCTTGCAGAGAATAGTTCCCATGTTCCAGTTCGTGATTCCAAGCTAACGAGGTTGCTCAGAGACTCTTTTGGAGGTAAGCTGTTTTCCTGCTTTATGTTCTGGATGAATATAAGCATCTGCTGGACTTAAAACAGATCATGAAGGAGAGGAAGAGACTAGGCAGAATATAAAAGTGTACTTGGTGAAGTATTCATGTCCATCCGCTTAAAGCACAATTAGGCCAAATGATTGAATCTATAATTGCCGGTCTGATGGAAATTTTCATCTTGTGATGTATTCTGCTAACAGTTTTAATCTCCTTCTGTGGTTCATCTAAAGAAAGAAAGAAAGAACTGCTGTGACATAGAAGCGAAGAGATGGAAGTCCTGACATATACATATGCATTATGTTGGTTTCAGGTACAGCAAGGACATCACTTGTCGTGACTATTGGTCCATCTCCACGCCATAGAGGAGAGACTACAAGTACCATTTTGTTTGGCCAACGGGTGAGATCTTACGTAACAGCTGGGCTTAATTAGTAACTGATCTTTTCAGCTAGTTGTAACGCAGTTATTAATGCACTGTCTTCAGTATCAAAATCACTTAGTCATTATTACCTCACTTTGTGAGACTGGATTTGTTTCTATATGAATATTTTTAGTTGACTGTTTTGTTGTGCTCCTTTTAGGGTAACTTAATATAGACATCTATACCTTGACTAGTTGACCTGTGGGCATTTCAGTTTTCACTGTTGTTTTTCCCCCACTTTTATTCTTTCATAGGCTATGAAGGTGGAGAACATGTTGAAAATAAAGGAAGAGTTTGATTACAAAAGTCTTTCAAGAAAGCTTGAGATTCAGGTGGACAAGCTTGTTGCTGAAAATGAGCGACTTCAGAAAGATTTTGAAGATGAGGTTGAAAGAATAAATCTAGAAGCTCAGAACAGAATATCTGAAGTCGAGAGGAATTTTGCAGATGCATTAGAGGTTTGTCCAGTTATCTATATGCCATTGTGACTGTATGTCACGTTTCCTTTATTGGTGTATAAATAAACAACTAAAATGCTTAACTGCCGGTAGTATCTCCATGGAAAATTAAAGTTTTTGCTCTTGCAAATAGGAGCCTTTGCTTTGGGTTTCCTAGACTGTTATAGGCTTATTCTCTGATTTGATGATTAACCCATGTAGAAGGAGAAGTTGAAATGTCAGATGGAATATATGGACTCTATTAAGGAGCTGGAGGAGAAGATGGTGTCAAATCAGCGCAAACATAACCGAGATGGCTTCTTCGATGATAAACACATTGAAGAGGTATTTCTCCTGCCCCATATCTTGGCACTCGGGTTGTTAGTAGTTGGAAACCCATGTCTAGTGATCTAAGCAAGCACTTCCTGACCACTGCAGGTCATGATCATTTTCTCTGCATAGACACTGGTATCTGTGAATGCATATTACACACTGCCGTGTCACTCAGTGATTATGCAATTTTTAAATTTTGAAATATTACTTTTCTCAGTCAGTGATACAAAATGGTTTTGTTGTCTGAAACATTTTGAACTCTTAATTTCCAGTAGTAACTACTATCCCTTACTTCTGTTTTAAGATCTATACTAGTCTCCTATTCAGGACAAGTTAATTGTTTTAATGAAAATTAATCCATCAACATCAATTACCTCCTAAAAGGAAGTTTCAGGTAGAGATGAGTTCTAATGTACCCTTTCTTGTTATTGCCATATGAAAATAAACTTATTCTGAACCGTGTTTCATGCTTGTGTATATGTGAGTGCATATAATCTTCATGGTGGACCATGCAATTTTTAGACAAACTCTCTTTTGCAGGGCCTGGGTTCGTCGGTTGAGGAAGCTTCTGAAATCAAAAGGCAACTTAATGATGAAATTTCTCGAAGAAAGGCACTTGAGGAAGAGGTTAATAATCTCAAGAGTCGATTGGCACGCTGTTTACAACCTAAGGTATCTTCTACACGTTAATTGTTATTGGGGATTGGATATTTAGATAGCTGTCAGTTTTTGACATTTTGTAACTTATAATTGCTTTGTACTTGGATGTAACGTATCTAGGAAAATGGGGGTGGTGAAATTTTAAGGCTTCACAAGGATCTAGAGGATGAGGTTCGCGAAAAAAAGAGACTCGAGGAAGAAGTTGTAATGCTTCGAAGTCAATTACTGCAGATGACTCTTGACACCGATCAGGTACTCTTTGGTGAAAACTAAGGCATATCTTGCTATTCGTTATCTTATGAAATTTACGATTTCAAAGGTTTTGAATTGGAGGATATATACAAGATCCCTGTTACTACAGAAGTAGAAAATAATGAGAAAATACTGACACTTCGCAGTATGTTTACTATTGTGAGGAAACACCTTGTTTAGTCATTTTAAAAAGACTATATTCGCTAGCATGAAATCACTGTCACAAATTAATGTTCATCAGTGGGACCTTTGATCACATGTTTTTCCTTCTGCAGCCAAGATATCTTGACAGAGGTGCATATAGAGATTCTTTTAATGGTTTAAATTCTTCTCAAGATCAGAATCCCCATTATAGAAGCAACGGAAATAGGCAGAAGGCATCAGCTGTCACACTATCTGAGCAAGGTAAGGGACAAACTTTGAGAAGTTGAACAATTAGTCTATGAAAGTAAAATTGTACATTTCTAACTCATCAACTCAACAACCAAATCTACAGTGGGGTTGCAGAAGATATTGTCTCTCCTAGAGTCAGATGATGCCAATGTACGGATTCACGCTGTGAAGGTGGTGGCCAACCTTGCTGCTGAAGGTGGATTTCCATCTCTTGAAACTTCTTATCAGATGTGAATTGAATGTCATCCCTTTTTCTGGGAGCATGTCTGTATCTTCATAATAAAATTTCTCAATCAATATGGCTGGGATGGATATGTGACCTTTGTTTGTTTAGGTTGGTGTTGTTTTTGTGTTGTTCAAGTTTCGGTTCATTGACTGTGAGTGCTGCGGCTGCTCTAACAGCCTGGTACTGATCTTTACTCAGTTGAATTTTTCCATTTATGTGGTTGCTCTTTTGGGTTTCTAATTGAAGAGCAGGTGCCGCTCCTACATAGTTTCACTTACCAAAATCTTTCTAAGCCTTTTCAAGGACAACAATCTGTTGCTCTGTTTCCTCTCTGAGTACAAAGATTGTCCCTCTTATTTTGGAGAAATTTTCTGTAATTTCACCTTTTTGAGCAGTTGGACCAGATGTCAAAAGTCAATCTTGCAGATGCTTTAGAGCGTAATAACCCCTGTCAAATTCTCCTCATAAATTCAATCGCTGGCTGTTTATCAAGAAGTTGAGTTGCTTAAAATGGCTTCTTGGGAAAGGAGATATAGGCTACTGTGGCAATGGGATGGTATATAAAGAAGTAAATTTGCAGTCTAAACAGGAGGCTAACGGTGAATAGTGATAGGGAGAGGACCGCCTATAATTTTTACGACTTTGATGTCTGACTGTCTTCATGTTGTTGAAATGTGAACGAAATATTAGAGAACTGACTCTTTTTTATAAGTGAGAACAACATGCTTTGGTGCTTGTGACAATCTTTTCATCTCCGATTCTTGGGTGGGATAGTCCTGTTGGAACTTTAATGGCTATTTTCTTTCATTTCATTGTGTTTAGACTCATAAAAGTACCTTGTTTTTACACTTAATCAATGTTCTTGTGTATGCATTCTACAGAAGTAAATCAAGAAAGGATCGTGGAAGCTGGTGGTCTTACTTCATTGCTCATGCTCTTGAGACGGTATGAGGATGAAACTGTCCGCAGGGTAGCAGCGGGTGCTATAGCCAATCTTGCTATGAATGGTGACAGCTGAATCTTCTTCTTCTTCCTCCTCCTACTCCTTGAAATCTTTGCTGTTTGAGGTTCTATAGGGAGTGTTTGTTCAGGGTTCTGCTTGACTTCCATTATATTCCTTTTTGTTGCTTTGGCATTTGTGCAGAAGCCAATCAAGAACTCATAATGGTTCAAGGAGGAATCAGTTTGTTATCTATGACAGCATCTAATGCAGAGGATCCACAAACGCTGCGGATGGTTGCTGGGGCTATTGCAAATTTGTGTGGCAATGGTACATTTATCTCTCTAGCCTGATCCCTTTGCTTTGAATCCTCACTCTCTTTGTATTGAATTTGAGAGCTCCAGAATGATGATACATGAAGTTCAGTGCTTGATATGGGGAGCCTTTATTTTATGGCCATCATTTGGGAACCCATTATTAGCTTACGTAGCTTTGCTCTGAGAATTGTCATAAGTTCTGTACTGGCTTCCTACTTATCATTTAAAACTTGACGTCATGTGGGATTGCATAATTTTATGCAAGCTAACACTGTCATCCTAGTTCATCTTTGATATACCATGTCGATGATTTGATGATGACAGCATCGGTATGGGGAGTTAGTTTCAGCTTATTGGGCGCTATTGATTTTCCTACCTTCTAAACTTAACTGATAATTATTAGTTTCATTTGACATCATTGAGGACAAAGGAGAATCATCACAGTTTATTTAATTTTGAGATGTAGGAGTTAAGAAAACACTAAACTGACATGTGTTCCATGAGTAGTTGCTAACAGCTCTCGTCTTTGTAAATCATCCTGCACTTTCCTTTATTATTTCCAAAATCCACTTTTAATTAATATTGAATTCCCTATATTGTAGAAGCAAGTATTACAGTGCCTATAGTGCTTCTCAAAGTGATTTATAAATATAATATGCAGATGTTGAAGAGAAGTATGGCCATTGTCAAGTTTGGCTGCATTTATTCTTAACCCATAAAGATGCAAGAACAGCAGCCTGTCTTTGTTTATAAAAATAATTTTTTGCTAGGCGTATGAACCTGCTTTTCTATTTTTATTATCCTCCTTTTACCGGTAAAAAGGTAATTAATAGTAGACTGTTGATGTTTTATTATTTCAAAAGCAAAACAAAATTATGCAGATTTTACTTTAGTCAGGGAAAAACCTATACAGTTGAAGCAAATTTGTTAAACAGCAACCCTCAATTCCCTGGTGTTTGTCCCAGCCCCCCCAGTAATGGCTTGAACTCAACCTGAGCACCTGCTGCTGAATGGTTGACTAAAGCTTGATCGTGCTTCATGCTTAAAGCCCAAGCTTGACTGGATGTGATGATCCAAAGGCAACCAGTGCTCAGTTGGGAAGTCAGGTCATTTTGGGCTTTGAGTTTAAATCAGAGAATGAATTAAGGTTTTCAACCCTTTTAATGTGCAAGCTTTGATATCCTTCATACATAAAATATCTATAGTTGGAAGTGTTCTAAAAATGTAAAAGCAAGCAACTACTCAATTAAGGTGATGTTTTGACCGAGTCAAATATACTTTAGCTTGCCTTAAATTTAAATTCGAACTTAGACTCAAGCTGTTAATTTCAATAATAAATGGAAGCTCGAGAGGATAGGAAATCTTAATAAGTAGCTATGAAGAGTTTTAGCCATTTACACCCTTTGTGAGTCATGTTATTGGAAATAAGCACATTTATATGCTGGTCATTCATAGAGAAATGATGGGACCTTAACCACCAGGCACAATGGCTATCATATGTACATTTATGCCATCGTTTTCTTGCCAGGGCTTTTGAAACAGGCTTGTGGCCAAGTTAAGAAACTTGGGAAATTTGAGTGCTGAATATCGGGAGTAGAGTCCATTAGATTCATTATCTTTCTTGTTTTATCCCCCTTGGGCCTTGTTACAACCAGCAATGACCAGACTTTAAGTCGCTTATGTTGTCTGTTTGGGTATTCTACAGTACGGTACATGATATGGTTCAGTTTATTGAGAATGCACTAGAAGAAGGTGTTTGCATTGCAATTCTGTTTCTTCAATCTTTCCTGATTATGTATTTAGTTGACATGTTAAGAACAATATGTTCCTTGACCAGACAAACTCCAGCAGAAGCTGAGGACTGAAGGTGGTATACGGGCTTTGCTGGGGACTGTCAGATGTGGACATCCTGATGTATTATCTCAAGTAGCTCGCGGCATTGCCAACTTCGCAAAATGCGAGTCCCGTTTGGCTACTCAAGGTACACCACAGATCTTGGGGCATGATAGTAGGTAGAGTTATGGATATTGAGGACTTCTAATAGACAGTCAATGCTAGTTGACTTACTCCATGAGTAACAATTTGCTAAAGTTCAATGTTGTTTATCAAATATGTGCTTTTGCAACCTATTGTATCTCCTGGATTACACCAGAGGAAGAATAGTAGCTTCTGAGGGCTGGGGCATGTTGGTTATAGTGAAATAGTTTAAGTTTCTTATTGTTGTAAAGAATAGATATGATCTGATACAGCTTTTGCATAGAGTAGCTGATGGCGTTGTTTCATTGCCAACCACAGGGATAAGGACTGGTAGATCATTTTTGATTGAAGATGGTGCACTTCCATGGATTGTGCACAATGCCAATGATGAAGCAGCTCCAATTAGGCGCCACATAGAGCTTGCTCTATGCCACTTGGCACAACATGGTAAGGAACTATCTTTACCTCCTGATAAGTTGTAAGTATGAATTTTAAATTGATGATTAGAACAAACTGCAGAAGTGAATGCGAAGGATATGGTTAGTGGTGGTGCCTTGTGGGAACTAGTTCGTATCTCACGTGACTGTTCGCGTGAAGACATAAGAAATCTTGCCTGCAAGACTTTGAACTCAAGCCAGACCTTCCGGGCAGAGTTAAGGCGGCTGCGGGTGGAATACTGATCTGGTATACGATGTATGTTTTACTTTTTGGTCAGTCAGGGAGATCATGTACATGTATATGTACTTTGGCAGGTGATATAGAGATGGTTCTTGTTCGAATTAGGGGAAATTGGGTGACTTCAAATGTGCTAGCAGTTTTGGTTTTAGAAAGACGGGTACCCTCATGCGTTGGTTCGGCCATCTTGTTGTCTAGCAGATAAAGTTGTTAGGTTAGAGGCTTTGTATTCTTTTCGGGCTCGGGGATTGAAGAGAAGTCAATTTCTTTTGACAGTGTATTTGTGCAAGGAGCCACTAGACATGTCATCCCCTGTATATATAAACACTTGTTGTACCTGTCACGAGCAATGAATATCAGCATTCTTTAACGTTCAATCTTTTTCCGATGGAGAAACCCACAACAAGGACTGAGGGTTTGTGCTTGCGACTTGCTCTGTTGATACAGTATCCGAGTGTTCTTTATACGCAGGGTCAACAGGATCATGGCTTGTCATCACAGAATCGCTTCATTGACCCTCATGCATGTCTCTCCGTCATTTTTCTCACAATCTATTTTCGATTTTTTCTTTCCGGTTCTTTGTTTTTGTTAAACTAGTGATTGTTCTATAAAAGTTGCAATGACAGTCTTTTTTGAACATTCTTTTTCCTGTAATTATGTTTTCTTTGTTAGTTCCTTGTTAATTTTTCTGTGGGAACATACAAGGGATGCTTAAGACATTCGATATTTTCGTATTATCTTCATTGATCGAAGCTTGCGTATGAGTGCAAATGTTAGGGTTGAATATGAACCTTTTGACCATGTGTTTTTTCCTTCCCCGCTTGACTGGGTTACTGAAGTTGTTGACCTAGGTGTGCGAAAGAAGTATCACTTTGAATTAGGTAAAAGTGCACATACCAGACAGTCGAGACTGACGTAGTTTGGAGTTTGATGAGACAAGTCCATACCGTGCATTGCGAATCTCGAGTTCACCTATCGAGAGGGAGTGCTCTTGCTAATTTGACTTTGTCTCGGTCCATCATGATTTATGCATCTTTTCGGAAAATTTTCTGGTGACTTGTGCTTCGATATATCATTATCGTCGGGCCAGATTAAGTCTCTTCTAATTGCATTAAATCCTTTCTGGCTTACTAAATTACGTATGAGAAAGTAAAATGGAGTGAAATGGAGGTTAGAGAGTGATTTTAGTTGTTACATATGATGACTACGGGAAATTTAAATCCCTCAAATTGACCCTATAGACTATAGTTTACCTGCATGTGGATGTGGACATTTCAGAACAATAGAATAGCGGATCGTGGGGAGAGCAAATGTGGGCGAACTTATTTAATGATTTGATTTTTTGATTATAAACTAAACCTGCTCCCGCGATATATGTTGACGAAACTTGAGTAGCCTAGATGCAGCTGGGTTAATTCGATTGTAGAACCGTATTCACCCGGGGAAAAATAATTCAGATCGAACCGACATATTTGATGATGAAGACGACATGACGATGTGGATGCTTATGATGCACTTTGCATTTGTCATTAAGATTGACGAGGGGCGTAAACACATGTTTATTACATGAATTCGGCATGATTTTGAAAACTTAAAGTCGAGTCTAGGCTGATAGATTCTTCAATCACCAGCCTACTCTTTCAAGCTTTCACCACTGTTACGAAACTTTTCTGAGCTCACCAGCAAACGAGACATATATGGACCATGGACATATTATATTTCTCATTGCTTAATTAGAGTCGAAAACTTCGTGTTTTAATCTTTTTTTTTTTGTCTTTTTATTACTAGGGTTTTTGCTTAATGACATGATGAATATCTTTCAGGCCATGCAATGAATGAATCCTTTTCTGCATTTGCAGTGCGAATCTCGGCTCACACTTGCATTTCAAATAGCCTTTTCCTTATTACTCGATTAATTTTACAATAAAACAACTGAGCTAATGTCTTTATCTCAATTGTTCTGTTTATAATGTCATTACTTTATTGCGATTTCATATTCTACTTAACATTGATTTTGACGAGTCCTTCGAAATTTTAAGAAATCTCACAGGACGTAGGAAGTCTCATTATATCACATGTTTTTGAGAATATGAATCCTCTTTTTTTTTGTCATGAATTAGCTCACTTTATATCCTAGGCTTTAACCCATGAATGCACCATAGATACTGGGTGTGTTGTTGTATTACTTATACAGTTATTAAAGTGAACTGTGCTCCTTAGTCACCATATAATGAGATTATTACCTATGCTATTACCATTGCGATAGTAATAACCTACTACATAGTGAAATATAGGTAATGAATTCGACTTATCCCTAAAGAGTGCCAATTGAGGATTATACCTCTATATAGCATCTCCTAAAATGACATACGAAATTCTTTATCATGTTAAGTCATTATGAGAGAAAGATGGGTTATTGAGATTAATTTTGCACCGGCAAATCATGATTTTAAGATAATTGAGTCAATCAATTAAGATGATCTCAACGGTAGATAATTTTCAATGAAAGAGGTCTTATAAATGTAAAACTAGTTGTAGAGAGAGCATGCGCTTATCTCATGCAATGTGAATAACTTAGAACATTAAGAAAAATACTCTAGAAAGAAAGATTCTAAAGAAAAAGACCGTGATATTGTTACTGGTCATGTCAGCATTGCTCGTTAGAAAATCATGCTAACATCCAACATTTCCCAATAAACCAAATTAAAAATTTCTAGTTAGCGTTTTATATGCCTAAAGAGAAAAACCCTAGAAACCAAGAAGCAATGAGAAGAACAACAGAAACAATTGGATTGACCGTAAAAACATGACGAAGTTAAGGATTAAACCCACGATATCAACCAGAGAAGGAAAAAGAAACCAACCCTCAACGTGTCATATAGGAAGCAACAAGACAAAAGCTGCATTCAATAAGATAAACTGACCTCTCTCGTCCAGTGATTCCCTCCCGAACTTCACTGCTCTGACCGATGCCACACACCACACTGGATTGTCCTTGAGAGAGAGAGAGAGAGAGAGAGAGAGAGATGGTGACTGGTGAGCTAAAAAGCTTGATGAGGTTGGATCAGTGTGTGTCTTGGTCATCGTCTCTTCTTTAATTGGAACTGCAGTGGAACGGATGCAGCCTCGGAAAGGAAACCCTTTTGTTTTTCTCTCTCGCAGAGCCAGCGCACGTGTGACCCATTCGTTTCTGCTACCATTTTAGACCACCCCACCCCCCCATTCTCCATAGGCTTGCAGGAAAAGGAATAGAAAAACGAAAAAGAAGGGGGAAAAGGAGAGAGACCAACTTCATCCTTCATATGAGAAAAGCTCATCCCAGATTCAGGACCGCAAACTAAAAATAGGAACTTCGCTTGCTTTGAGTAGGAACATGCATGCCCTTAAAAAGAAAAAAAAAACTGGATAGCAATGATGAGGACATGTACAGAAATGCCATCATCATGACAGGTTCACTGAGAGAGAGAGAGAGAGAGAGAGAGAGAGAGAGAGAGAGAGACACCTAGGGGCTTATGGTTTGGTTCAAATGATGATACGGGGAAAAAGATGGTACTTGTGCGTGTGCAGTCATGTGTTTGCTCTCATTAGTGCCCACATTCGTTATTTATAACTATCCCCAACTTTGGGTTCCTCTTTTTTGAGTCTTTGTTTCGATGATGACCTTTTTTGGGGTCCAAAATCTTCCTTCTTTATCACAAAAAGAGTGAAGGCATACATAGTTGTGACATGAGCGATCACCAGAACCGCAAACATAAAAACAAAATGGCTGTAGAGAGAGAGAGAGAGAGAGAGAGAGAGAGAGAGAGAGAGAGAGAGATTTATGGCTACATTTTGCCATTTCTTCATTTTGAAGTTATCAGGATGAAAGAGAGCTGCCTTGATCAAAATCAAAATCCAACAGAAAAGAATTTTCTTTGAATTTACACATCCTTCTTCAAACAATTATAGGAGGTGAAACACCATATGACTAATATCAAGACCAACACATATTAGTAAGTAACAAGAAAAAGAAGTAGAAAGGAAAGGCCGCTACAAAGAAAGTCGAATTTAAAAGAAAGAAAAAGAAAATAGAAGGTAGATCCGAAGGACACATTAAAAGAAAATTTGGGTGAATCTATTTCATTCTTTGGGTTAATTCAATAGGGAGGAGGGCGAGCAGCTCCCCAGTATGTCTCACCGGGCAAATTGCATGAATTCAATAGATTCGGTGCAAAACCATGCAACAACGCTCCATTCGCGTCTGCAGGCATTAGCTGCTGCTGCTGTTGCTGCTGTCCGACCATTCCAGGCGATCCCAACTGACCACCACTCGGCACCGGCGCCGCTGCCCCTGCCTCCTCCTCCTCGAGCGGGAGCCTCTCGTAAGCAGCGTTCCCGAACGAAGCCGCCATTATCACCACCGGCCCTGACGCCATGAGGGGCCCTGCCACGTTCCCTCCAACCACCTGCCCCTGCCCGCCGGCCAGGTACACAGTCAACCCAGAAAGTGCCGGCGGGGCCGGGGGTGGCAGGATTGATCCCGACAGCGAAAGGATCTCGAACCGCCCATGCAGTGTCACGACCGCTCCTGGGGAGGCCGGCTGCCGGAGGGCGACGTTGGTGACCGTGCCGCTCCCGCTCAGGATGCAGACCCCGCGCTGCCGTCGCCTCGCGAAGGTCGCCATGCTCTCCACGATGTCAGCCCCGGCTGCGACCTCCACGACGTGGGAGCGGAGGGCGTTGGGGCTGTCCCGGGTTATGATGATGGGAGGCTTTGGCTTGTTCTTGGAACCTGCTGGCCGTCCCCTTGGCCTCCTCGTGACCTCTTTACCTCCTCTTCCTCCAGCTTCTTTCCCATCGGTAGTGGGGGAAGTGGTGGCGGCAGAGGTGGAGGAGTAGTCGTCACGTTCCCGTTTCTGGCCCTGGCCGAAGCTGCTGTTGTTGCTGAGGTTGTCGTCCTCGGAGTTCTGCTGGTGGTGGTGGGATTGGAATTGGTGATGAGGAGTAAAGCTGTGGAGGTCTCGGCTGAGGAAAGGAAGTGGAAGAGGACGTCCGTGAGCCGTCACTGGATCCATATCTTCTTTCTGGCTTTGCTTGCGGTATCTCTTTTGCGTGTGCTCAAAATACCACTTGGTGAATTATTACCCTTTTCCACGCAAGAAATTTAGAACCCAGAACTGCCTTGTTTCTTTCCTTATCGTCAATTCTTGCTTGGGAGCTTCTGGTGGGGATGAGCTTCCCTATAGAGAGAGAGAGAGAGAGAGAGAGAGAGAGAGGAGAGAGAGAGAGCTTTCTTGAGGATGAATCACGCTAGACCCACCAAATCTTGAGCTGAATTGAAGTGCCCTTTCGAGGGAGACTGTAGAGAGGTGGTGATGGGGTTTGTTCTGCTTAGGTTTCTCAAGTGTCTTCCATGAAGCTGAGAGAAGAGGAGGTTGTCTTGCTGGTAAGGGTTTGGGGCAAGGAAGAAGAGAGAGAGAGAGAGAGAGAGAGAGAGAGAGAGAGAGGATGAGAAATGAGGAGGGAGGGAGCTTTGGGTTGGGTTAGGGTTAGGTCAATCTCTCTCCCACAGCTGAAGCCCTTTGGTTTGATGAATATTTTTTTCGGGGTTGGGGTTCGGACAGATCAGAGTGCGCATGGGCGGTGGGGGCGGGGCCCGCCCGCTTCCTTCTCTCTCCATTTTGCAAGTGGGGTCTACATCATTATTGCCTCTCCTCAACTCAAGAATTTGTTAAGGTGATGGCGATTCGGTTAACCACTGTGCTTGACACGGAAGATCCGACGATTGGTTATGAGATTGAGACGAGAATTTGTCACATATGTTGAAGAGCACGAGAGTATAAATTCAAGCCTGTCATCACATTTCATTGAATCAATTTTCACTTAAAAATTTAACTTAATGAGTTATGAGTTAATTAGGATGTATTAACTATTTCACACCACACTAATTCTTCAATACATGATTTTTCTAATACAATTTACACATACATCTTAATAACGTATTAAACCTCATATTTTTTTTTTTTTTTTTTGATCAGAAATACGATTGATATTGATATTGAATTTGTTAAGGTGATGGCGATTTGGTTAACCACTGTGCTCAACATGGAAGATCCGGCGATTGGTTATGAGATTGAGATGAGAATTTGTCACATATGTTAAAGAACACGAGAGTATAAATTCAAGCCTGTCCATTGAATCAATTTTCACTCAAAAATTTAACTTAATGAGTTATGAGCTAATTATGATATATTAACTATTTCACACCACACTAATTCTTCAATACATGATTTTTCTAATACAATTCATACATACATCTTAATAACGTATTAAACCTCATATTGAATGAGAGAGATTTTGAGAACTAAAATCTTATGATGTCGTTGTTCTTATAATCTCGCTGACTCTCACACACATGTAAATTCGCACACCACGTGCCTACGGCTTGGTTTGCGACCCCAATCAAGCTAAGCTCGCAAGGGGCAAAGTGATATGAATGTGTGAGGCGGCGAGCTCTCACAAGGCGATGTTGGGATGACGGCAGGGTGCGAGTGATGAGCTGACGTGATGGAGAGCGAGCCAAATGGTTGTATGGCAAGGTAAAGGGCAAAATGATAGAGATTCTAATATGGTATTTGAATAATTTTGTGGTGTCGGCATCATTCCAAATACATAGGATCTCAATCTGTTACTAAGTATGTTTAGATGTTGTTTGATATCACTCTTCCACGATTGCTCCAGTTATGGAATTACGACTGAGTTTCATCCCAATGAGAGACTAGATACTCCTTCTTGGAAGGAGTATGAGTTGCTTCAATATTAGTCACAAACAAGACGTGCGCCATTTGATGTAAAACTAGAAAACATTCTTGGTTTCCATCGTTTTCAAGTAATTTTTGATTGATTATGTATTAATCAAATGTTCAATTGGTCGGTTTTGTTAAAAATACTCTTCTTTTGTTAAAAATACCTTAGAATGGTAGCACCTTTTAAGTAGTAGCAACTTACTACATTCTTCGAAGAACCGATGTCATCCAATTTCAAGGTGTTGTAGTTTAAAAGTGCTTTGCTAGCATAACATTTCTTAGGCCATTATGAGAATGACAGCTTGTTGTGAGTCACAACTTCTTATAGGAGTGTATCTCGCAATAATCTATAATTATTTTTTATTTGATTTTTTGTAATTTAGAATAGACTGTTATTCTTACGATAAATTAAAGACTGTCACACAATTATTTCTTTAGTTTAAATGGGTTATCATAAACAGAAAATTATTAGAGTTTATGGTGTGGTTACCACACATTAAAAGCACAATATATACAAAACTACATCAAATGGACTTGATGGGGTTTACCAAATTTGGGAGCACTAATTGCAAAAGTCAATTGTATGGAAATTGGAACAAATGCGTCCGCCCTGGTCCCTCAAGAAAACACTTGTCAATATATTTATAGTTTTCCATTCAGTACACCTCTTTTCCATAATTCATTATATGAATAATTTAATCAAAACTTAATAATCTTCTTTAAAGGTCAAGCTTTTTGATCCGAGTTAAAGGTGACTCTGGGCGAATGGAGTTTCGAAACTCCAACCCTGGCGGATTGGCCATGGTTTGTTAAAGCTTTGAAGAAATTGAGGGGTCTGCAAGTTCGTTCCATTCAATGTCAAGTCAAATAAAAGATAAGAATGGTGAGGTTCACAACAAGTAGAAAGACCTATCACCTTTTCTTTTCTTCATTTACCCTCTCATTAAGGATATAACATGGGAAAAGAGGAATTACGTGATCACAAGCTTTGGACTCCACATCTTACACTTAATCATGACCAGTAAATTACAATCATGTAGAAGTTACCCCGGACAGATAAAATGATGTTTTACGATAAGCTTATTGTGGTAATTTCCTAATATATCCCACGTTTAAGCTTGCAGTTTGTGCAATCAAGTTCTTCAACTCGTAGAAATTTCCCAATTAGCTCTTTGAGTTGTGATTTAAACTGATGTATGGATGGAAAGCTTATCAAAAGTTTGATGTTGAGAAGATAGCGGAGAAATTCCCTTAGTTACTGCATCATTAAATCATCGTTTCTGCAGTTTGGCCGAGTTCGAGGTCCGTGTCGAGAGAGAGAGAGAGATGGCGAATTTGCTGATCCAATGTGTAAGTTTGCTCCATGTACACATCAGGACATGAGACCTTCTCATGTTTTATGGGGACACCGCTGATCTGAGTTGCTCGAGGAGGAGGTGGGAGGTGAGCCGAAGCGTGCTATCTTCGAACAGAAGTCGTGGCTGCAGCCTGCAGGAAGAGAGAGAGAGAGAGAGAGAGAGACATGGGGAAATGGAGAGAGAAGCGTGGGACCAACGCTTAGCTCAGGGACAATGTGGATCAGAAGAGTCAGAGCGTGTCTTAAGGGCGACTCTTGATTCTAGGAAACTCAAAAACACCTCCAAGGCTCCAACCTCTAGACACCAAAAAGGTTCCTTTCCCTACTCTCTCTCTCTCTCTCTCTCTCTCTTTTAATTTAATAATAATAATAATAATAATAATAATAATAATAATAATAATAATAATAATAATAATAATAATAATAATAATACTAATAATAATAATAATAATAACAACAACTTTATTATGGGAATCGTGTTGATTTGCATCATTTGTAAATCATGTAATAATTCCTTAACTAGAAGATGAGATGGGCATCGACGATGTTCAAGTCCACATTGTCTTGCGAAATGTTGCACTTGAACTGTAATTATTTGGACTGCTGATGATGCTAAAATGTAAAATTTGCAATCCTATCCATACATCACTAGTCTGAAGCTCTTATAAGTAGCAGCACCTAAGAGAGCAAAAGTTAATTTGCTTTAGGGTTCGACTTTGTGATGTATAGTTGAAGATATAAGAGAAGTCAATTGAGCCAATTGCACCTGACGGGGACAAATAGTAGTCATGGTAAAGACTTCTTTTAATGCACATGTCAAGCATACATAACTTGAATTAACTTTTTTTTTTAAATGATTATATATAACACGAGAACTCTTCGAAATTTTTCAAGTTAGTTGTTTAATAAGTATGTCTAAACCATTCGTTAATAAAATCCATACAAGAATTCTCATATCCCTCTTTTTCTCTCTCCAACATAATGGGCATGCCTTGGTGTTTGACGTTGACGATGGTGATGAAAGTGAATGAGGGTCCCCTGATTTTGCTTAGGATATTCCTCGTTTCTTTCTACCTTTCTTTATTATCCTTTTTATATTTATACCCCCTTCTTTCTTGACCTCATCTTGATAAATCTGTATGAAATTACTCCATAATCTGGTGGGGGTTTAAGGATTGGACAAGTTTGAATGACATAATATCCCAGGATTTCTGCACCACAATCTTGCTGAGCGTGTAAAGTACGAGCAATAGGAGTTCTTGTCGAGCTTTTCTTTTTTGAAATTGGATTCTATTCATATCGAGCTTGGCTTATCTCAAAGTAGTTCAATTATATTAAAGTCTACTAGAGCCTAGAGAAAAGTATAAACTGCATAATTGATGGATAAGTTCATCTCTATCGGATTTGAGTAGAAGAGAGGTATGAAATTGACTCACTTTCCTTAATCTAATAGATTGTTTTTTTTTTTTTCAAGAAAGTTGTGTTTGATCGCATCACCAGTGTTTCCAACATGAACTTAGCGAAAAGGCATTGCATTAGTCAATCATGAGGGTTTTCCAAGAGCTTCAAGCCAATGTTCTAAATATGTTGCTCGTTGAATTTAATCATCGAGTGACAAGTGTTATGAATTTTCTTATCTTCTTAGAAATGAATGACATGTTTGAGATATTAGTAGTCTTGTGATATAAATAGAGTGGGTGGGCTGTGCAGCCAACAATATTATGCATGTCGATCTTGAAGTGTATAAGAATTTCACAAAAAGTACAAAAGAAGTCATAAACCTATTACAATGATGCCAATTTAGTCATAAATTTCATAATTGTATCAATTAAGTCATTCTACTTAATTCTAGATGGAAATTGCAGATGCGGACACTAGTCGTCCTATGTGATATGGGTGGTACTAAAGTAGATAATTTTTAAAATAATTTCTTGAATATTTTCTTTTCTTTACTTTTTAAATTTTTTTTTCCTTTATTCTTTCCTCTTTTTTCTTTCATTTTGGCTAGTGATGGTCGGGACTTCCGATCGGCAAGGGGCCTTTCGCTTAGATTTGGTGAGGGCTTGTTGGCCCTCGCCCATTAGCCGTTGAGCTTGGTGACCAAAATGAAAGGAAAAAAAATGAAAGACGAAACAATAAAAATTCAATTTTTTTAAAAATTGTCAAAATTATCTATGTTAGCTTTGACTAAGCCACATAGGACAGTTAGCGTTCACGTCAGTGATTTCAGTCAATGTTGGCTAGAAGGACTCAATTGCTAAATTGTAAAAATGTTTATAACCCAATTGATATAATTGAAAGGATTTATGATTGGATTAGCACAATTACAATGGGTTTATGAATTTTTTGATACTTTTCCCTGAGAATTTCTTACAATTAATCTTTCATTGGGGCTGTGCTAATTAACGAAACGTGAGACTCATTGAAAGAAAACGTGTTACCTCAGTCAATTTGGATGCATAGTGAAATGAATCTGACCTCATTCTCTAAATGAAAACGAGAGGGTTTTAAGATAACAAGTAAAATTCTTAATCTAATAATTTCCGTGAAATAAAAGAAAAAAAATCTAAATTCATAAAGACCTTGTATTTTCACTTATCAAACGAGTTATTTCCAGAAAATTGAGAGTTAAATAAAATTAAAACTAACCAACTTTATACCAAACAAAGCCCAAGACTTTATATTTCCATTTTTTTTTTCCATGACTGGCCACTGAATTATTATTCTCGTTGAAGCAGTCAAGCTCCTAATTAGGTAACGATACAGCCAATGAACTACAATATATGTTGAGCGCTAATCATAGAGCCAGACCCAAAATGCTGCATTGACTTCCTTACGCAAGATAAAAACAAACCGATACTATTTAGCGAAAGCGATTAAAGAGCCACTTGATGATCTTCCTAATGCCAATTTCGTATGGAGAATCCCATGACTTTAATATTACCTTCCTACTGCAACGGACAAAAACATGAAACTTCGTATGTCTTTGTCGGATAATATACATAAGTTAACCGAAAATTTGATGTATAGAGACAATTAAAACCACTACAAGAGATTTCTTTTCCCTTCAAATAAAGAAAATTATCCGAGTTAACCATGAATTGCCCACTCAAAACGGATTGACTGATAATAATAAACGTGATTTTGACGCGTGACGGTCCTACCTAACCCCGAATCATCTCGATATTGGTCCTTTCTTTTTGCTCGAATTAATTGCGTCTTTACAATATGTAAATGCAAATATTCAAGATTTAGAGTCACATAATTTGGATCGCCACCAATGATACAGATTCCATAGAGCCACCAATGATAAAAATGGGTTTGTTTAAACAAAAGATTACGCAGCCTATCCATATACCAGATAAAAATTCTTATTTCTTTACTTTGACTACGAATATTCTGGCTCCATCTGTAATGCAAAAAATGAATGCTTTGAAATTTTTTTGCTAAAAATAATTCGCTTATGTTGCTTACAAAACCAAATAAACAAAAATATTTTATATTCTATGAAAATATATAGACATAAATTATTGTTGATAATGAAAACATTTTATAATAAGTAATTATTTCAATGATACAATCAATCATTCTTAAAAAAATATTTTTCAAAGTATTTATTTCTGTGAAATAAAAAGGAGCACAAATATGTACTTCTTCGGGGCAACAACGAGCGGCATTAGTAGGTCGAAGTATTTCTTTTTGGCTGCTTTATCGTTTAATGGTTGGATGCCCAAAGTGCTGTGGTTGCTTGATGTTCAGTTTCTTAACCTACATGCTCGTGGCCTGCAAGGCAAGAGCTTCCATGGAGTGGTTTGCAAGGCCCTCGGGACATCTATCTCCCAAGGATCCTGTTTCTTTTCTCTTTCTTTCCAGTAGCTACGCATGCGAAAATTCGAAAGGGAAGAATACGGTTTAAGGCATAGAGATTTACATGATTGTATAGATACAATCATCGTTCATGAGAGGAATTGGTGGAGTTTCCTTTTTCTTTTTGCGCTGCATGTAGTTAAGATATCACTAGAAAGCATATATAACTTTAATGGATTCCATCAAATTTGACGGTACCGATTCGTTTTACCAAGACTCGCGTATTACTTAACTCAAAAGGCCAAGACAAGAAGGATGCCAAAGGCTAAAGATTCACTCAAAAGCAAATCGAATCGCCGGGAGAGACAAGGGATACACGGCTCATCCAGAGCACAAAAAAATTCCTCTCCAAAACCATGGAGAGAAAAATGGAGGAAATAGAAACAACTCATGTCTCCTTTCAGATTTCAAAAGGCCAGCTTTAGCAAAAGTTGACGGCCCGAAAGGACAAAGGGTACTTGGGTTTATTAATTTAATCATTCTCTAATGCAATCTACATCAGCACTCTCATCATGCGCATCCAAATGACAGGGAGATTTAACAAATTCCTCTTGGTTCTTTCCTTTCCTTTCGCTTCCTTTCTTTTGCTTTTTCTCCTTATTCCTTCCTCACCCGATTAGCCAAACAAAGTGTGTTGATCACTGTGTATGTTTATCCGTAGTCAAAGATTAGGCAGGAGAAGGCAAGATGCAGGAGCCGTGGACGGGACGGCCATTTTGAAAAAAGCTTAGAACTTGATTACAATTCATATCTGGAAAAGTTTAAGGCTTGATTGCATTTTGTAAATAAATTGGAGACTTTTTTTTTTTTTTTTTTTTTTTTTAACTTACATAAAATTGGAATCTTTTTACTTTTCTAAAAACATGGCGATTAAACCCGATAAAAGCCATATTCAACAACTTGGTTCCCCAAAAGAAAGTTTCCAGCTCTAGCATGGAAGTATCTAAATTTTGTCAAGGACCCATTCCCTTGATGATTTTGGATTTTTGACACTGGTGAAAAAGATATTGTTCTACAAATCATCTTGAGAAAAAGCGGAAAAAAAAACGAATCAACCTATCTGCAAAGTAAATTACAATTACTAAAAATGAAATTGACACATATATGCCACATGTTTGGCTTATGTTTGCCCCATTTAATTGCACCTAAGTTTTTGCACCCTTTCTGCTGCAGTCCCCGCTGCAATAAATCGCTTTCTCTCTCTTCTCTCTCTCTCTCTCTCTCTCTCTCTCTCTCTCTCTCTGCTAGTCGTGCGTGCATGGGCGTTGCTGTGCGCTGGGTGTCTGGTTGAACCCACAAGCTGGCGTCGTCTACCACCAAACGAAGACACTGCACGGTTTGACCGCGTCGTGAAGAGTGCCCGTGCGTTGTGCCTTGTTTGCGTCATAATATTCCGCACTTTGTGGCTGTGGCTGTGAGCGTGAGCGTGAGCGAGAGAGAGAGAGAGAGAGAGAGAGAGAGAGAGAGAGAGAGCAGGCGTGGGAGGCGCTGACAGAGGGGTGACAAAAGGCTGGAATCCGCAGAGGGAGGGCACGAGAGGGATCTTCAGATGAATATATGCGGACATGGAGTGGGCCAAAAAAAGGGTCCAATAAGATCATTGAATACAAAACTGAATGACCAAGAAGATAAAACTGGGGAAGGTAAGTGGTGAGGGAGCGAAAAGACGAGACACACCAACCCCTCGACGCCCCCTTATCTTCCATCCACCTTTCCCCTACCTTAAACTTCGCTGAAACCCAAGAAACCCTTTGATGCCCTTTGTCGGAAGAGGTAGATGCCGTTCGGGGCTATATACCTTATTCGACTTCACTCTTGGATCAGATGTATCCTATTTTAATTATTGTATTGTACTTTCAACATCCCGTGATTTTACCGAATTATCATATGTGTATAATTTATAAATTGGTGTCTCCATGCTAAATTAGGCATTTCGTGACCCGTAATGAATTCAATATATCGGTTGATAAATATTTAGAACATAAATCGATGAATTAATTATAATTGGTGGCAAAATACTACAAAGGCGTGTCGTAGAGATATGTAGTAAACAATGCACTTCTTCTGTTACTTCTTGGTGTTCCCGTTCTGTAGGTTGGGCATTTACTTAATTCTTAAGTTATCAATTATATTTTTATCAATTGCCAGCTTTTATCTACGATTTGATATTAAGTGATCAATTATATTTTCATTAGTTGCCAGCTTTTTTTCTATGATTTGAGTTACTCACAAGATTTGCAAAATTAAGTCTTATTTGAGTAAGTTACTGATGCTTATTTGGTTTTCAATTATCAATATCTCTTATTTTTGATAAAAAAAATTCTTTTACTAATTTTTATTCACCTTTCTTAACAACAACGCTTTAATTTGCCAACTATTATATGAAATTACTGATATTAATTGGAATGACTTACCATTTTTTTATTAAGTAACTCAATGTGATAGAATTTTTTTTTAAAAAAAAACCAAATAAATGTTGTGACTGACTCAAGCTAGAGTTAGTCAACCACAACTACTAGATAACTTTAATAATTGAAAATTTTAATAAATCACGTAAATTAAAGTTAGCAATTTAAAAAAGAGTTTTGGTAAATTTAAGGCATTATTTGGACAAGCAAATAAAAGTTGGTAAAAGATGCGAAAAATTGATAACTAAAAGTAAGGGGGTAATCTAATTGGAGGAAAGTTGATAAGTCGCTCTAATGATGGTTGGTAATGTCTAAAACGAGTCAGTAAATTTAAGTTGTTTCTGAGAATTACATATAAACTTTTGAAAGTGGTAAGAAAAGTTGGCATATTAAAGAAAAAAATAGATAAGCATCAGTGAAAATTTCAAATGAGAGTTGATAATGCAATTACTATGTGGTATTTTAATAGGAAAGAAGTTGGCGAGTCGTGCAAATTTACTAAAAGTGTTAGTAAATGTAAGGTTGCTAACCAAGGCAAATATAAGTTGTTAACTTAATAGAAAAGTTACTCAACTAAAAAAAAATTAAACATTAATAGTAACTCAAATGAAAGTTGTTAACATAAATCTAATTTGTAATTTAATCAAACAAACAATCGTTAGAGAATCACTCTAATCTTGGTTCATAATTCTGTGTAGGGATTAGTAAATTCGAAGCGTTAGTATCTTAGCAAATAAAAGTTGGTAAGTTAGTACAAGAATTAGTAATTTTTAAGCTACAAAAAAGTCGATAATCTTATAAAGAATTTGGAAAGTTACCCAAGTGTTGCATGAAAAAAATGCCACCGCTCATTTTTTTACTAATTTTTCTTTTCATTTGCTAAAAAATATTAATATTTGCCAGTAAGGGAAAAAACTCTAATTTTGGGCATCGAACAATATAATTTCTGCATTTGCTTGTAGAACTTGCTCAACATTCAAAGGTGAGAAGAGTAGTTAGGTTTCGCTGCTCTCGTCCCAAAAAAAAAAGAAAAAGAAAAACAAAACAAAACGAAGAAAGGGTTTAGCTAATGCCAATCTACAGCTTTAATGCTACTGCCACTAGATTCTATAGGTGGATTTAGCAAGCAAAAATAATACATTTTGGCCACTAAACACATAATTATTTCTTTTCTTCCGTTCTCTTTCTTCTCCCTTTGCTTGGTCCTCTACATTACAAGCATGCACGTCAAGTTCCGTCATCTGCTGCCGTCCAAGCTCCATCGAGAAGCATTGCTGCTGCCGCCACTTTCCCTTTCTTTGTGAGGTCAAGAGTTGTGTTTTTGGTGGCCGGAGAGATGGTGAGGGTTGTCACTTTTTAGGGTAGTACATAGCAGTGTCGCAAGGCAGCAGCGTTGACAGCGTTGACAGTGCTACCAAAACTGCAGATAAACCTCTCTGAATAACAAGATCAACTGTAACAACATATGTCTGATTAGATTATTGGAACTTCCAAAGTTATGTTAAAACAAAATCAGCCCAGCGATATTTGTTCTTTATCCCAATCTTGAAATTGTTTTCAAGTTATAAAACTTTTTTTAGTCTTCACATAGCAAGGTAAGTAAAAAAATGCATTACTTCGTGGTGGATTCAGTCATGTACTTCAGATGGCTCGAAGCTAGAGTGAGGAATTCATAGTATCTGGACAATTGCTGATCAACAGTATGTATACATTTTAACCCCCCCACCACTATTAAGTACGTCATCCTGGTCAACTTGGTTACTTTGCATAAGTAGCAGCATATTAAGGACATTGTAATTATACAAACATCGATCCTAGAAAAGATTAAGGGTTGCAACAAATTTCAGCTTACCAATCGACCTCTAGACATCGTATTCTTCACGGCGTCCCCTTATAAAAATTTCAGTTCTCATCTTCTGAGTATGAAGAAATTCAGGAAACCAAGAAAGACATAGTCTTCCCTTTCTTCCCTTTAGAAGAAGGAAGATACGCAGGACAGCTAAACAAAACCCTAGAGGAAAGTGTTGGAAACCCTTGTTCCGGTCAATTACCGTCTTAATAAAATAATGAAGACCCTTTAATCTCTTCCTCCATTAAACAAATCGAAACACCACTAAAGCTAATCGTTAGAGGCCATGGACCACACGTAATTCATGTGGAGAGCACTCGTGACTTCGAATCTAGCACACAATGATGTTGCATGTTCTCGCTTTCTCACTAGCTGCTTTTGAGTTCAAGTGGGTTTTCGAGATTGTCATGCTCGATGACTGGCCAATTGGAAGCTTTCAAACTCGTGTTAATTAATCGGGGGAAGATATAAAGGTTAAAGCATCGAGGCCCCGGAGGGGGGGGGGATTATTATATTAGAGGGGCTTAGTTCAATTAATCTAGCCGACCAAACTGAGGTTGTCATGTGATGGATAGTGATTGTTTTGGAATCATTCTCGGTCATCCTCATCAGCCTCGATCGCGCCCTTTCGCGTTTCTCAAATGTCAACGACTCATTTAGGTTGGAATCTGTTGATGCTTCCTATCAAGAACCTAATTTGTGCTAAATTCTTTTCATTGGTTGAGCTCTATCTTCTAGTTGCGTGTTATGCTGGGTGCAACTTCAATCTTCTTAGTCTTTTTTTCCAGGAAAACTTCAAGATGAAATTTGCTTTTTCAGATGATTTCATCGAAGTGATATATCGGAATTCGAAAGAAACAGGGCTATATTTTCCCAGATTTGCGAATATCTAAAAGGTTCTTGGATATCTGTTGGTGATATATATGCTTCGATAATACGTTTCTACCCTTCGTTCTTCATCCAATCTTGGAGTGATTCCATGGAAGTGAACATGCTTAAAGTTGTCTTTGATGTTTGCAGTCGAAAATGTCAAAAAAATGATTACGTAGTTTGTGGTTCTACGACGGCCTAAGTACTTTATAATAATCGATCGCACTTGACTTTAAGATGGGATTTGCGTGGTCATCGCTATGTGGAAGCAGCCGGAGGTGTAAAACGCTAGGGTTTCGTGAAGTGAAGGCGCGCGATGTGATGGATAGCATGGTGGGCTCATGGCTTCTCGCATCATCCGGGCAATACGTATGAGCCCTCACTTGTTAGGCCGATGGCGACGGATGGTGTATACGTAATGACCATGTCTCGCTTGAAGTAGAGTGACAGAGTTGATGCATGAACAGGACATTCACCCTTAAAGTCGCCGTCTTGGTACTCCTTTTAATGAAGCCCTGATCGATGGGGTTGCAAGCCGAGGGATTACAGATTGATGCCGTAGGCAAAAGGTCTCAAGTTCGATTCTCCATATTCCTCTTTCAGTCATTTACGAGTTCCTCAATCTAAAACATTCGTGTCTTATTCATTCTTTCACCTCACGTGTTAGGGTTCACATGCTTCAAGTATTCTTCATCCTTTTAGCTTCCCTTGAAGCTAGGCTAGTCTTTAATATATATACGCATCGATGTATATAAGCTATATGGACCGTGTAGCCAATTTTTCTAAAAAGGTTGCCCATCATGTATAGCCAACGTTGATTCACTGCTAAAATGTTTTAGCTAAAGGTTTTAGAATGATGAATTCGTTGCTTGAGTAAATAATCATATCTAGCACCTTTGCGCGAGCAAACTGCACATTCGGGATACATATCTAAATCGGATCACTTTAATTGTGATCAGCATACGTATTGATTCTTCGTTAGAAGGATGAATGGGCCAATATTTACCGACATATTATTGAGCCAAAGGATTATCGGTGGAGAAGTATGAATACCAGAAAATTGCTGGAAATATTTTTGACATTATAATCTTAGAGATTTCCTAATTATTGATTCTCCGAAAAGTAATTCTTTACAGGTAACTAATGAAGGAAAGCATGCATGTTATTACTGTTTCAAGTTTGCCTCTGGTCAAGTTGTCGACACTGCATACATGCGTAGATCACAATATTTAAGGCTAATAAAAGAATTAATACCACCATCGGTAAAAGGAAAACTTTTTGGACCTTTGAATTCAAAGTCTAAAAGGAGAATTCCATACATTAATCCGCAAAGTGGGTGGGTCTTTTACTTGTGCACACCAAGCCCAAGTGAATTCTTTTTCTTTCTTTATCTGTTGCAAATTAGATCAAGAGAGCTATGTGGATCTTTTTTTTTTGTCGACGTGACCCTTGTATATTGCTTTGAGTTGGTTTAATGTATAGAGAAAAATGTAAACTTTGGTATGTCACACAATGAAGACTACAATGCTTTATATGGGTTGAGTATGTTCCGGGTTAGAATTATGAATCGAACCAATGGGAACTGAGTTTTAGGTTTCTATGCACCCCGGTTTGGTTTCCGGTTCTATATTTTAAGGAATTGTCGATTCCCGATTTTCGGGGAAACCAAATCAAGAACGGGGACCTACCTATTGCTCTTGGGCTTGGAAGAAGTTGCTTGGCCTTCGTGATTTGATCCAACATCATTTTAAGTGGCACGCGTTTGGTAATGGGCTATCCGTCTCTTTCTGGTTCGATCACTGGCACCCACGTGGTCCGCTCTACAAGCTATTCTCCGATCGATAAATCTACTGCTTTGGTATACCAAGGCTTGCTTTGGTAGCTACTGCTTTAATTGCTTTGCCCCTCCCTTCTGCTGTTGCGACCTCCATAGTGAGTTGGGATGATCCCCTTCCAAACCTCAATGATGCTAGTGACCGTCTTCTATGGCTTGGTCATTCCTCAGGGGTGTTTTCTATTGCCTTGGCTTGGAACCTTCTAAAGCCGAGGGGTCTTGTGGTCCCCTGGTCGAGATTTATATGGAACCCCTCGTTACCTCCTCGGTATCAGACCCATTTATGGTTAATCTCCCGCAATCGACTGCCAACCCAAGTATTGTTGCTTGCTTATGAGAGAATCTCGGATGTTTCTTGTGCTTTATGCTCTTCTATGCCGGACTCAGTTGACTGCCTATTCTTTGGATGTTCTATCACTGGTCACCTTGCATCCTTTTACCTTGGCGGAATCATGCTTGGAAGGACAATCTTTTATGGGCTATCGAACACCTTTATGATGCAAGCTTCCACCAATCCTTGGCTCGCTTTGCCTTTGGTGCCTTATGTTATATCATTTGGAAAGTGAGGAATAACATTATCTTTCGCAATCAAAGATTATTCCTCCCGGCTTTAAAGGACCACCTTCGTAAAGCCATCAATGATAGGGCTTTAACCTTCCCTAAGGTCTCGGACAACCCCTGTGATAGAAGACTCCAACTTAGCTGGGGCATCCACCCCTCCATCTTTGATTGATTATGCTAACTGTTGGCTGCTTGCCGCCTTTGACGTTTTTGCCCAGGGGTTTTGCACTTGCCTATTCCCTAGGGATTATTTGAGGTCGCCCCTTCTTCTTTTTCCTTGGATGGTCTTCCCCCACCACCCCGCTTTGTCACTCGGCCTGATGGTTGGTGAAGCTTCCGCATCATCCTACTCATCGCCTCCTTTGCTACATTGCTGCCCATCTCGCTGTTGCTGGGTGATGCTTCTGATGGAGCTCTCCCAGGTCTTCCCTGATGGTGCGGCTTGTGTTTCCAGCTTGGTGTCCCTCCTATTCTGTTCCTCTTTTTGTCTTTTCCTTGTGTGGGCCACAATGTTGTGTGCTCTTCCCCCTCGTCTCCTTTGTTGGCCACTGTTTTGGCCTTCCTTTGCTGCTACTTTTATTTGCATTGTATCTCTCTCGCAGCTCTTCCCTCCCCTTTTCTCCCCCTTGGCCCCCTTCCACTCGTTTGGACTTCCTGTCTTTCTGACTGTAAGCTGGTGTTGGGGTCCCCTTGTTGTACAACTGTATAGCTTTTTGTGCAAAAGTCTATAAACTTCTTACCTTTTACCAAAAAAAAAAAAAAAATCAAGAACCGGGAATCACCCTAGGAGAATCAAGGATGAGAAGATTATATTTTTATATTGTAATTCTGTCTATATCTAATGAGTGACTACTTTATTTAATCTCTTCTCTCTTTTTTTTTTTCCTTTAGGTATGGATTGTCTTAATGAGGAGATTATTATTAATAAATAGAGTTTACAAGTTGAAGTGGAATGAATACACAAGGTGAGGCTTTCTAATAACTATTCTAGTTTAATTAATAGTAATTTTAATTTAAAAATATTATTAATTGACTAACTATGTTTGTTGTTTCTTTTGATTTCATGTGGTTAGAATTTGAAACAATTTTTCATGGATGATTATGGACTGAAGCTCTATAATTTAGGCTTATGTTATGTGTTTTGAACTTTTTATTTTTTATTTATTTTGATTTTTCATTTTTTTATGGATTGTTTCTATTGACAAATGAAAACCTTTCATTTTTATTATTGTGTTCACTTTCTTTTTGTTTAACTAAAAAAAAAAAAAAAAAAAAAGGAACCACTTAGGCTGTGGAACTAATCCTAAAACATGTGATAAGATAGGTCAGTTCAGGCTCTAGGATATGCAAAGTAAATTCTAGCTTTCAAAAAATGAAGAACTTATTTTGATCAGTACATTCCAAGTTTCAAGTGAAACTTGTAAAGAATCCGAAACTGCTCATCCCTAATTTTATATAAGTTGTGTTCCCAATTAAACCCTTCACGTCTTTAGCCATTTTTGTTTTGTGCATCTTCTACTTTATGAACGCCCAGATTTAGATCCTTGTCCACATTTATGCTGTTTTCTAGGACACAGTATTGAGCACAAATGATATAGATATAGTGATCTAGTATTCAAAAGTTTTCGGGTGTTTCATTGTGTCACCTTACAATGAAAACAAGATGTTTTCCGCTTTAGTCATTTTTAAGTCACTTGCTACTTCATTGTTGGCATATCCTTCTTCGGATCTAATTCTTGAAAATGATACCTCTTACTCTACTCCTGCCCCTCAATCTCTAGGGTTGTCTTGTACTAATCATGAGGCAGGTACTCTTGGTGATCCGACTCCGAATGCTCTTGAGCCATTTCCGCCATTCGAGAATCCTTCGGAGCTTGTCCCTCGTTCTCCTACTCATCTTTGTGTTATTTATTTTTTGGTGATCCCACATTTAGACCCACATTTTCTCTTAAAGTCGCGACTGTTCAACATGAAGTGTTTCCATGCTTCGTACCCTTTCGTGACAACCGTTCATTCGTTAATCGTCTTGATGGAAGACGATATATAAATAGGAACGTACGTTCATTTCTGACGGGTGATGACAAGGTCTAACACAAACTCTCTCATTCAGAATACACTATCAATACGAGAGTGAATTGCGTTAGTAGTGCGAGTCCCCAATTTTGTTGATTTCAGGTTTTCAGACGAACGTGATTACAAGAACAATGGATGGAGGTTTGTCTATAATCGATCCTAGCTTCCGCATATGAATTATTTTGTCTAATATTTGGTATCGGCGTTTTTGTGCCTCTGTCTTGTTTTTCTCGGATTTTTGGTGAATTTTTCGGGCATTTTAGAACATGAACAATAACTTCAGTTTTTGAGGCCAAGGGAGAAACTCGCCGATTCTGGGCAAATTCCGGCGACCCACCCCTTGATTTCGGACCAGTACGGTCGCACCGCCGTAAGGGATATTAGCCATGAGTTATTTCGGCATATTGATGTTCGCCGGAGGCTAATCGGGCGGCGGAACTCGCGGTGGTTGAAGATTTGGGTTTTTGGAGTTTTCGTTTGATTTGGGGCTAATTTGTTCATCATTTTCGCCGAAATTTGAACCCATGTGGTCATGCCGGCATTCTCTTCAAAACCCATTATTTATTTGTGTCTGGGATGGGCTGCCGGAGAAGAAACGGCCGGCGAAACCGCGGTGGAACGGCGAAAAGGGACGAAGAAATTCGTTCTGGGTGCGAGGAAGAAGGCGCGTGGAGCCCACGCGCGCGCTGCGGTTGCAGTTGCGTGGATCCCACGCGCCACGCGCTCTGACGCGCGCAGTAACCGCTGCGCACGTGGGATCCACGCGCGCGCCAACCACTGGCGCGTGGGGCCCATGCGCGCGGACAGCCCGCGGCAGTTGCACGCGCCTGCGCGGTGAACCGCGCGCGTGCATGGCACGCGCCTGCGCGGATTCTGGCGTGTGCTCGGCACGCGCCTGTGCGCTGGACGCGCGCATGCTCGGCACGCGCTTGTCGTCTCCCACCCGCGGCTCCTTTTATGATTTTACCTCAAATTTTTCGTGTTTTTGCAATTTTGCCCGCGGCCGATTTATTTATTTACTGTTCTGCCCTTGATGTATTTATTTATTATGTCATTTCATGCATTTTTATGAGTATTTTATGCATGAAATTAAATTTCCAATGATTCATATATTTAATTAATTAGAGAGTAGCCACAGCATCTTTAATTAATTAAATTATATATTAAGAGCTTCCGGATCATATTTAGAAATGGACATTAATTGTAATTAATTATATTAATATGATTAATTTTATCCCACAGGAACTTTCATTGTATTAATATGATTAATTAGGTTGAGATATCATATTATTTTTCTTAATTTACCCACAGGGATTAAGAAAAGGTATATAATATGGTAGTTTCTTCATGATGTAATTATGAATCTATTTAAATTAAAAACTTAGCCCACGGTAGTTTTTATGTTATGTGATTCATATTGTGACATGTTTACATTGGTTAAACATGATTTATGTATATTTGCCTCAAATTTTGTGACATAAGCATGATTATTTGATATGCGGTTTCGCAACTTTGTGAATTTCTCTGAATTTAAGTTTGATGTTCCCATACCGAATGGTGAGAACTATAAAGTTTGGAAGGAGTCAGTTCTTCTTCAATTGGGGTGGATGGACATTGACTATGCTATAAGGAAAGACGAACCACCGCTCCTACCGATTCGAGCACTTTTGGTGAGATAGCTCTTTATAACCAATGGGAGCGGTCCAACCGCGTTTGTGCCATGTTTATAAGAGCTAAGATATCTCCTAGTATTCGTGGTTCGGTTGCTCAGCATAGCAATGCTAAGGCCTTATTGGAGGCCATTGATGCGCAATTTGAGAGTTCTGAGAAGGCGCATGTCATGACCCTAATTATGAAGTTTTCATCATTGAAGCTCACTAGCATTAGAGGTGTGCGTGAGCACATTATGCAAATGAGGAACATAGCAGCTCAACTTAAGAACCTTGAGGTTGAGATATCTGATTCTTTTCTTGTATATTATATTCAACACTCTCCCACAACAGTATGCACCTTTCAAGATCTCTTACAACACACATAAGAATAAATGGTCAATTAATGAACTCATGACCATGTGTGTTCAAGAGGAGGAAAGACCGATTATGGAATTGGGAGAAGGTGTTCATTTGGCAACACAAGGAAAGCATAAGGGCCATGGCAAGCATAAGGGAAAAGGTAAAATACCTCCCCAAGCTGACATTAAGAAAGAATCCAAATGTTTCTTCGTAAACGAAGGGGCATATGAAGAAGGATTGTGTCAAATTTAAGGCCCGGCTCGAGAAGAAAGGTAATCCAATCTCTTGTGTTTGTTATGAATCTAATATGACTGATGTAAGTCACAACACTTGGTGGATTGATTCTGGATCTACAATCCACATTTCAAATTCCTTGCGGGGTTTTCAAAACCACAGGGGAAGCCGGTGGGAAGTGAACAAAGCATCTATTCGGAAACAAGATGCGTTCGCATGTGGAAGCTATTGAGACATGTAGACTAGTTCTCAATAGTGGCTTTGTTTTGAATCTGGAAAAGAACTTTTATGTTCCTAGTTTTTCTAGAAATTTAATTTCAGTTTCAAGACTTGTACCTTTGGGATACTCTTTTAACTTTTCAGATTCAAACTTCTGTTTATCATTTAAATCTGAAATTGTTAGGAGTGGTACTTTGTCGATGGTCTTTTTTCGAATTAGTTTACAAGACAATGCCTATTATGATGCGATGCATGTTCATGATAAAGCTGGTATGAAACGATGTGTTGTGAAAGAACATTCTTCTATGTTATGGCATCGGAGATTGGGGCATATCTCCATAGAAAGAATTAAGCGATTAGTAAATGATGGAGTACTCGATACTTTAGATTTTACTGATTGTGATACTTGTGTGGATTGCATAAAGGGAAAGCGGACCAACAAGTCTAAGAAAGGTGCCAAGAGGAGTACAGAAATATTAGAAATCATACATACGGATATTTGTAGTCCGATATGGACTCATGTGGTCGAGAAATACTTCATCTCTTTCATAGATGATTACTCACGTTACATGTATCTCTATTTGATTCATAATAAGTATGAAGCATTAGATGCCTTTAAGGTATTTAAGGCGGAAGTAGAGAAACAATGTGGTAAGCAAATTAAGATCGTGAGATCAGATAGAGGTGGAGAATTCTATGGTAGATACACTGAAGATGGACAAGCACCTGGTCCATTTGCAAGGTTTCATAGTTGCCCAATATACTATGCCTGGTTCTCCGGACCAAAACGGCGTAGCAGAAAGAAGAAACCGGACTTTATTGGACATGGTGCGTAGTATGCTTAGCAGCTCCAAACTTCCTAAATCCTTGTGGACTGAAGCACTTAAGACGGCAGTGTACTTATTAAACCGAGTTCCGACCAAGGCTGTCCTAAAGACACCTTTTGAGTTATTTAAGGGTTGGAAACCGAGTTTGCATCATGTGCACGTTTGGGGATGCCCGTTTGAAGTGAGAGTTTACAATCCACAAGAAAAGAAGTTGGACCCAAGGACCATAAGTGGGTATTTCATTGGATATGCCGAAAGGTCTAAGGGATACAGGTTTTATTGTCCATCTCATACCACTAGGATTGTGGAATCAAGAAACGCTAAATTTCTTGAAAATGACTTGATTAGTGGGAGCGATCAATCGAAGGACCTTGTTCCTAAGAAAGATCATACAGATACTCAACCTTTCACCTCAAGTTTAAGGTTGGTTGTTGCTCAAAATGCCCCTTCGGTTCAGCCGGCTATTGAACAACCAATCGTTGAAGTTCCACAACTCGCTGATATTGATCTAACGGATCCGGTTGTTCAGCAATTACCGAAACTGGCTGAACAACCGGTTGAGCAACACGCTCCTCAAGAGAATGTTGATGCAACATTGAGAAGATCTGCTAGAATAAAGAAATCGGCTATTCCTAGTGAATATATTGTGTATTTACAAGAGTCCGACTACAATATTGGAGCCGAGAATGATCCTTCAAACGTTTTCACAAGCCATGGATAGTGATAAATCCAATTTGTGGTACAATGCCATGAAGGAAGAGATGAGTTCTATGGCATCTAACGAAGTCTGGGATTTGGTTGAGTTATCTGATGGTGTGAAGGCCATTGGTTGTAAATGGGTCTTCAAAACTAAGAAGGATTCATTAGGTAACATTGAAAGATATAAAGTTAGACTCGTTGCCAAAGGATTCACTCAAAAGGAAGAAATCGATTACACGGAGACTTTTTCTCCTGTATCTAAGAAAGATTCTCTTCGTATTGTTTTGGCATTGGTTGCCCATTTTGATATGGAATTACATCGATGGATGTGAAAACAGCATTCCTCAATGGAGAACTAGAGGAGGAGGTTTACATGAAACAACCCGAAGGATTCCCCTCTAGTAAAGGTGAGCATTTGGTGTGCAAGCTTAAGAAATCTATATATGGCCTGAAACAAGCCTCTCGCCAATGGTACTTAAGGTTCCATGATGTCATTTCTTCATTCGGTTTTGTAGAGAATGTCATGGATCAATGTATATACCAGAAGGTCGGTGGGAGCAAAATTTGTTTCCTTGTGCTATATGTGGATGATATTCTACTTGCAACCAATGATAAGGGGTTGCTACATGAGGTGAAACAATTTCTCTCCAAGAGTTTTGATATGAAGGATATGGGTGAGGCATCTTATGTCATTGGCATTAAGATCCATAGAGATAGACCTCGAGGAATTTTAGGACTATCTCAAGAAACCTATATCAATAAGGTCTTAGAAAGATTCCGGATGAAAGATTGTTCACCAAGTATAGCACCCATTGTGAAGGGTGACAGGTTCAATTTGAACCAATGCCCGAAGAACGATTTAGAAAGGGAACAAATGTACAACATCCCATATGCTTCGCTGTCGGAAGTTTGATGTATGCTCGGGTTTGCACTCGACCTGATATCGCTTTTGCTGTGGGAATGTTGGGAAGATATCGAGTAATCCAGGTTTAGACCACTTTGGAGAGCTGTAAAGAAAGTCATGAGATACCTTCAAGGTACCAAAGACTACATGCTTATGTATAGACGGACTGACAAATTGGAAGTGGTCGGTTATTCGGATTCGGACTTCGCGGGCTGCGTTGATTCACGAAAATCAACATCTGGATACATTTTTATGTTAGCTGGCGGAGCCGTGTCATGGAGAAGTGCCAAGCAGACTTTGACTGCTACTTCTACTATGGAGGCTGAGTTCGTTTCTTGTTTTGAGGCTACCTCGCATGGTGTATGGTTGAAGAGTTTCATTGCTGGACTTAGAATTGTTGATTCTATTTCTAGGCCATTAAAAATATATTGTGACAATTCAGCTGCAGTTTTTATGGCTAAAAATGCCAAAAGTGGCAGTCGAAGTAAGCATATTGACATTAAGTATTTAGCCATAAGGGAACGTGTTAAGGAGAATAAAGTGGTCATTGAACACGTTAGCACTAAATTGATGATAGCCGATCCTTTAACTAAAGGCATGCCACCAATGAAGTATAAGGATCATGTAACTAGTATGGGAATAGGTCCCATCATGTGATTTGTCGTCGTATGAACGATTTTTGTTGTATGAAACTCTTATTCAGTTGTGATGTTGATTCTCAATTTTGGTGTACACATTTTGTTGTTTATGAGAATAACATTTATCCTTGGTTCTGGAATAAACATGGGGTTTATTCATTAAGATATGTTGTCACATATAGGCTGACATTAAAGAAATGAGATGCATTGTGATACATGGAAGATATTACTCACCCTTAGAGGACATGTCACCATGATCCATGTGTTTTGTTTCTTTTCTTTAAGCATAAAGTTTTTGTGGAATTAGTTGGATAATCTGTGTGATGAAAATGTTGGGATCAAGTGGGAGAATGTTATTTAATTTTTGGTGATCCCACATTTAGACCCACATTTTCTCTTAAAGTCGCGACTGTTCAACATGAAGTGTTTCCATGCTTCGTACCCTTTCGTGACAACCGTTCATTCGTTAATCGTCTTGATGGAAGACGATATATAAATAGGAACGTACGTTCATTTCTGACGGGTGATGACAAGGTCTAACACAAACTCTCTCATTCGAATACACTATCGGTATGAGAGTGAATGCGTTAGTAGTGCGAGTCCCCAATTTTGTTGATTTCGGTTTTCAGACGAACGTGATTACAAGAACAATGGCTGGAGGTTTGTTTATAATCGATCCTGGCTTCCGCATATGAATTATTTTGTCTAACACTTTGAACCCATGCAAATCAACCTTCTATTCGATTATGTGATTTCCATTCTTATGCTACAACTGACTTCTCTCCATAAAGAGACTCACGTATATAAAGAAGCCAATATAAACTCTCTTTGGTAGCAACCTAGGTAAGATGAATTACGAGTTTGATACAAAATGAAAATGTTTTAGGACTATTACCAATTATTCTAAAATTTGAAGTTTTTAGATTGAACTTTGTAACATGTTATTGAAGCAGGTGCCGCCCTAGCTTATTTCATGTGTGCAGCCTCATGTATATCAATTTCATGTATCGTTCTTAATCCGACTTACACATAAGAACAAATATAAAAAAAATGTAGCACATCGTTTGTCCATGGGTTATACAAAGGCCTCATATTTATGCAATCTCTCTTCTCCTATTAGTTTAAATTTTTGAGTTTCACTTTCTAATAAAGTACAAAAGTTGAACTTGAGATCTCACTATTCTTGCAACATGCTAATTTTTTTTGGTCGGTAAAACTTCATTCATTACTCATTAGGAAATTCACCATTGTGGTGTCCCATGTCTTTATATAACAAAGAAAAAAGAGAATGGAGAATAATAGACAGCCAATTAATAGGCAAAGACTCATTCTGGTGGGCCTTCACTACTCAATCCACAGCACGATTTGCTTCTCTCAGACAAAAGATAACTGAGGCACCCTCTAAGCAATTCAAGAGATGTGTACAATCCCGGACTAAAGATTGGCATTTTACCCTACCGTGGAAATTGTGTTCTACACAAGTGGTGCCCTAGGGAGCACGATATTATTTTTAAAGAGGAAATCCGTCCCCTTTACATATTTAGCATAGAAAATCGTACTTAGCCTTCCTCAAATTAATTATTGTTATGTAGCTACACATTATCAACATCATAATGTACGGTCTCTTTTATTTAGCATCTACGCAGTGGTTCCTGCCTCTGTGGGAGTGCCAAACAATCAAACACGCAAATCTTCAAGAACAAGATATTGCCGCAAACAATTTAAAAATTGTTCGGCCATAATTGGCGAACATTTTGTTTTCACAGCTTATTATATTTAGTGGATGCTAACTATCTCCGGAGGAATCACCTTCTAGGTCTGTATAATGTTCCTTATTTAAATATGTTTAAAGGTATAACTCGCTGGATTCTTGTTCCTTAAACATTCCACAAGTCGTCGAGGTTTAAACAATGCTTTGTTCTCCCACATGGTTTCTGGCTTCCACCAACTATAAACTTTTGACTTGCGTGATTTTTTTTTATAACTAATCTATACTTGAAAAAAGAGAGAGGGTTTGGTAAGAGCAAGCAAGCAAACATAATGATTACTTACCTACTATGTCTGTAATATTTCTTTCTTTCTTTCTTTTTTTTTTTTTTTTTTTGTTGAGGAAGTACGAAGGTTCCGTATATTGCAAAATAATCTGTCACGCTCAAGCAACTTGGGATGTGAGAAGTTAGATGGATATATATAAAATGAGCTTTTGAAGCATATCATTTCCTTAGCCCTTTTGGGCACTTAAATTATAAAATTTCTTCTCTTATTGGTTTTGGTGAATGAAATTCAAGTGGGATTCCTTAGATAAGGCCCATTGGGTTAGGCCCAGATCTTACACACCTCTGGAGAATGGAGATCATGAGCATGTCTTTCCAGGATCTTGAAGTTCAGTATTGCCGCAAATTGCACCTCTTTTTTGGGCTCTCTATCACACGAAAAACCCGGTCGCATGAACGAAAACCTAAATCGACAAGTTGCCCAACTGAGACTGAGAGTAACGATGCAGCTTCATTGTAGGCCTTTGAGGAACAAGGCTTTCAGTCGATTCAGATAAGGCGGATCTGTTATGATGGGACACTGAATTAGGGTTTGGGTGGTTCATGGCCTTGGTTCTTCTTCCTCTCTACCAGCCCTAAAATGGTGATCTAGTCCGATATGTGTAAGAAAAGTCGTGCAATGGCACGGACACCCCCACATCCTCTAAGACACTATTACTAACTATGTTTCGCTTAGAATTCGAGAATGTGATTGTAATGTGACTTCTCAGGGATAGTCCTCCTTTATGCTCTCCGACGATTAAGTAATTGTCACTTTCGATGCTTCCTCATGGATGAGAGATTCTTGTACGTTAGCAGTGAAAAGAATGGAAAAAAACAAAAGAGATTTAAATCAAAAGCTGATTACTGAGTGCGACATTCACAGCAGGTATCAATGAACTGCAAATTTCGATGGGCTATGTTTCCCCTACTTTTAATGGAGGAAACTCTCCAACCTAAAAAGTTTTAAACTTATTATGTTTGTGTCAATTAAAATATAAACCTTTTAATTATACCACCCGATTTTAAAACATTTTGACAATTTGTCAATATAATCCATTCGACCAATTTTAATTGGAAATCACTGATACATGAACATTTGGATATCTTAAATGGTATGACTGATGTTAATGTGGACAAATTTTATAATTTTTATAATTTTTTCTTTTCTCTTTTGAATGAAGCCTTGCCAAGAAGAGAAGAGAAAAAAAAAAAAAAAAAAAAGAAGAAGAAAAAATCAAATAAATAAATAAATAATTTGAAATGATATTAAAATAATATTAAAATTATTCATGTTAGCTTGGTTACGCTATGCAAGATAACTAGCTTCCATATCAATGATTTCTGATCAAAATTGATCAAATGGATTGAATTGGTACAAATACAAAATGTTTAAGACCTAATTGGTAAAAAAAAGAAGTTTATGATTGAATTGGTATAATTACAATAGTTTTATGATTTTTTTTTTGGTAATTTTCTCCCAATTTTTTTTTTTTTCTCTCGAGTTTTTGAAACTAGAAACTGACCCTATTGGCCTTCCAAGCTAATTCTAGGATTAACTCGGGATTTTTTTCCTTTTTTTTTTTTTTTTTTTTTTTTGGGTTTCATTTCATTATTCCAAAATGAACTATATTGAATATGCATTTTTTTTTTTTTTTTTGGTTTCATTTCAACATGAATACAATCGTTTTTGTGTGCTTGAGGATATTTCAACATTTTTTTTTTTTTATGTTTTTAAAATGAGTATAACAATTTTATTAAGATTAGGAGTAAAGAATCTGCATGAACAGGGGCAACTCTCTTCATTTACCGATGAGATATTTTACGTATCCGAACGTAATTTACAAACTTTAATTAGCAAAAACCATAAAAAAAAGGGAACAATTACGACTGCCTTCCAAACTTTTATTTACTAGGGAATTTAGGAAATGAACGGGTTATTCTTTTTTTAGAGATATTATAACAAACGAAAAAGTAACTTACACATGAAAACGGTCTAATACGATTACGAACTTGAAAGGTAACTTACAACACCTGAAGGTACGTGGCAAAATTCAACATAAGGCACGAACAAATTTTATCTTTCAGAATGTAATGTTATGCCGAGGTCCTTTATGAATAATTTAGGGATTCTAAATCTTCTTTCATTACCGTTAAAAATTCTACCTTAAATACTTAAGTTTTTAAATAGAGGGAGTGCAAATTGCTCCTAATGACACATGGAATGTGACAAATGAAAGTTTGAGAGCACTCAAAATATATTAGGGTGAAACTTGACTCTCATACCAAATTAAAAGTTTAATCTAAAGATTATAGTCTATAGATGAAAGGAGATTACATACATATAGAGCATAATAACCTCAAAATCGTAACCAAGGGATGCAGAAATACTTGAACAATTGCATTACACATAATTATTTTTACGAAGATTGTAAGTATAGTAAACTTCTCAATTGATTGGTCCTAACTTTGCTTCGTACTAATTTGTAACGAGCTTCAAATGATGATAAGTTTTCTGAAGTTTCCGTAAGTTTTGCTTCAGTGACCGTGACTTTCCTTTCCTGTTCCTAATTTTTCTATTAATGTAAATCTTTCTTGTGAAGTCAAATCCTTCGTAACGTTCACCTAACTTTTGTATAGTTTTCTTCCAGGGATAGCAAAGTTCTTTTAAGTTATCCTAAATTTTGAGCTCCGGTTATCATAACTTTCTTCTGCCATTCTCGATCGTCCTTACTATTGCTAGCAGCTTTCCTTATTTACTCATAAATTTTGAGGTCGACTTGATCCTGACGTTCCATGCAACTTTACTTTGTACTTTGTAACGTTTTTGAAATGATAGTAAGATTTCTTAAAATTTCATAAGTTTGATTATAATAACATTTTCATCCCTAATTGTCCTCACTAATAGTATGTCACTATCATGTTCTAACTCTTCGTTATAGGACATAATTTCCCTTTTATTGGTGTAAATTCATCACGTCCTAATTCTTAATGTTCTGTAGAAAATTATAAAATAAACTACCGAATTGATTGTAATTTCCTTTGGAATTCATAATTTTCACCACCGATAGTAATTTACCCATTGCATATCTTTAAGTGACTTTTCTCTATAGGATATAATTTCTTTTGTCATCGTAAGTTCTATGCATCCCATGATTTATAATTCTCTACTAAACACAATAATCTAGGTAAGTTTGTAGAAAACTTTTAGGCTCTATGGTTTGGTAATTTTCTTTACTCATCACAACTTCTTTTACTAATGTAAGTTTGATCACCTTTACCTCAACATTGGATACCGGTCCCAGAAGAAAACACTAATGGATAATACAATTTCCCTTTATTTTCGTTCAATCTCTTTTTTTTTTCCCCTAACGACGACATAGGAAGACGGGAAGATGATAAGAAGATATATCCTAGCGCGCGGCATTCTTCAATTCAATTTCTTCCGCAAAAAGAAACTTCGCCGAGGCCAAAATGTCGTGTCGCTGGGTTCTGATTTGTCTATTTTGTCTGTAATGCCATTTTTTGGCAGAAGATAAGAATAATTTCAATAATTGAGAGGATTTGAATTATTGAACAATAAAAGAATGGGGATAAAGAATTAAGAAAATGGACCCAATCATATGGTGTCCTCTCAGCGAAAAAGATGCATAACTTATAATATGTTTATTTTGAGAAAAATTAATACCTTCATTTCAAAATGATCGTTTCGCTTGATATAATTAGTTAATGAATGGTTAAATTAATTATATACTAGATGTTCTCATATAGTGCCCCCTGATAAAAGATTGAATTTCTCTTTTGTTTGTATCAGCTACGTGAAAAAATAATTGAATCCTCTTAAAATATTGGAAGATGTATTTATTTACAATGTTAATGTCATCACATCGAGAGGACACGTAGACATTGGCACGGTGGAAATGATAAGCAGGGGGCACAACTCCCAAGTACGCATGGAAGTTTCAATTTTTAGCATTTTTCAAAAAGGGGCTACTCTGTCTTCTAATAAAGCACAACGGTAAGTACTACCATCATGATCCTAATCCTAGGAATTACTAAATAATCAGAAAATAAATAAAAATAATGCCAAAAAAAGTCACGAAAGTAGAAAAGCCCTCCGAAATGGGTCTAAATGATGGATTTTGAGAGCCGAAACAACTTTTTTCCACAATTAATCATATCTGTAATTACACATATATGCAATTAGTAATCAACTAACAGAACAATAATAAAATTTTGCATTTTAATATGGTCTGGCTATAAAATTGCATTTTATGTGGACAGTGGACCTACCAAAAAAATAACAGAAACAACTGCTCCGTTTGCTCTGATACCAAAATAGTCTCCGAAGTTTCAGCCCGCAAAACGAAAACCTCCAATTCAATTCAGGAAAATCAAGAAAAACACCCTCTCATCATCGACCTGAACTCCTCAAAATTCACAAAACCGTCGCCGTCCCTATCGACCCCTCTAATCATGCGCCTGCAATCCTCGACACTAGCTTCACATCCCACGCCTTGCAAAACCCTCTGCAGCTCCTTGGCCGATATCAAACCGTCCTTGTTGGCGTCAAAGATCAAGAAGGCATCCATCAGGTCGTCATCCCCGCTCAATACCGCGACCAAGAACTCGTCCAGGTCGACGCGCCCGTCGCCGTCGCGGTCAATTTCCTTGACCATCACCCGTGCCTCCTCGTCCGCCGCCGCCGCCCCGACGTGCCCGAGGCCCGAGAGGACTCGGCTGAGCTCCACCGGCGAGATCTTGCCATCACCGTCAGCATCGATGAGCTCGAAGACTTGTCTCAGTTGGGCGGAGACCTCGCTTGCTGCGAATGAAGACGGAGTTGATGAGTGGAACTTCGAAGATGATGGTGGCGGTGGTGTCTTGGGACTTCTTGATCTCTTGTGCCGAGCGGATGACTTGTTTGGGGGCTTCAGTTCTTGAAGGAAAGACTTGCACTTTTGCTGGAGAGAGCTGAGCCAAATTCTTAAAGAATCGGTCATGGTTTTGAAGTTCGTTTTACTGGTCTAGATTTTCTTGGAGAGAGGTGTTGTGGAGATGGAGAGATGAGAGGTCGGCAGATGGAAGTTATAAAGGTTAAAAGGATCGATGTATGAGTCCCATCGAGGAAAAGAGAGATAAGTAAGAGGGAAGAATGGGTTAGACGCAGAAATAATTTGTAATTTATTAATCCCTCACTGATTTTTTTTTTTTTATAAAAATAGATAATAAAAAATTTCAATCTGAAGTTATTTGGTAGAGATTTCTAGTAGAAAAATTAGTGACACCTCATCCTAAAACACGGAAATCACCCACTTTTAATTTTAGTTAAGCGCATGCCAATATGGAACCTCACCACCCATTGCATGGTGTTAGAGGGTGTGCATAACTTGTGATAGATTAATCAGAAATATAAACGTCACCACCCATCAATTTATGGTATTTTTCAGTATTTCCTCTCTTCAACTTTTTTTCTCTTTTTTTCGACGTTTGCTTTGCATAAAAATAAGTCATTTAAAAATATTTTTCTAAAAATAATTGCAAGTATCACTTTTTAATATAAATGAATGATATAAATATTTTCACCATCCGTGAAAATATGTAAACATAAATCCTAGTTGATAACGAAAACAATTTTCATTAATTAATTATTTCAAGAGATTAATTTTAGGAAAATATTCTTCAAATTATTATTTTTTGCAAAACAAAAGGAGCTTAAATTATCTCTTGCTTTCTCTTCTGCTATTTCTTCTTCTGTTTTAGACAAAGGAAAGTGATTTACCATTAGAACTCTCTTCACTCTCTCTCTGTTTCTACCCTCTCAATCAAAGTAGCATGAACCGTCGCACCACAATTCTCATTTTGCAATCAAGAGAATTAAAAAAAAAAAAAAAAATCGACTGAGTCAAACATGGTTGTTATGTATTTGAACTTAGAATGTCTCACTAGGCAATGTTTACAGAAATGGACATGCTGCCAAGATCCTCGATATGAATTCCTTGGATGTTGACAAAGTCCAACAAGCGTTGTCAAAGATCGAACTATGAATCTATTCTTTACCTCACGAAACTTAACATCTTTTTTCTCTTTTCTTGGAGGAGAACACATCTAAAGAGACAACGAAATATCTCGCTAAACCATCTCGGATTCGCTTCCACTCAGGTCATAGTTAGTGATTTAATAAGGGAAAAAGAGAGGGATTTGGTCTTAGACACTGACCCAGCCCTCCTTGTCCTTATCTCGGGCCATGACTGACTCAATCCCTTCTTGAAATGGCCAGAAGAATCTTTAGCCATGACTGACTCAATCCCTCCTTATCTTCTGCGACTGGTGGAGGGGTTCGATTTGACCAAGTTATAGGTTGAATGCATCTGAACCATAATCATGCGATTGGAGCTTATGGTGTTGTGGACAGCCGGTGTCCCCTGTCATATGCTTTCGTGCCATTTATGTATGGGACTCGCCACTTGCAAGCCCCCTCAATCACTTTCTAGAAGCGCGCGTGTAAAGTGGACATAAAGCTATTTGAAAAGGGCATGCGATTTTTTGGACTTCTGTCTCGTCACGCCCATTACTAAGATTCAACAGTTTCCTTTGTCGTGCTTCGAAAAAATGTTAGGCACCTAGTTTTTGCAATTTTGAAAATATTAATAGACAAGTCAATGCCATATTCAATTGTCAATTTGAAATTCTGTGATTTCAACACGATTTTCAAGTGATTTATATAAAAAAGAATTATATTTTCCCTCATCGGAAGTTTCAAGTGTCTTTAATACACACGGACGTGTGAAAATGTATGTCCTTCACCAAAAGTGACTTTTTCATGGAAATTGAATTGTATCTCCTTCGAAATTGGCTAAAAATGAGAACTTTTGGGCAGATCGAAAATTTGACGATCATAATTTTTTCAGTAAAAGAAAAGGGATAGATTGTAAATGGATGGGCCGTCCATGGGAGTTTTCCGGTGTCTCTTTAATGCCTAAGCCAAGCCTAAATGATCATGAAAAAGATATGGTAATCAAGTCTTGCAAAATGATGGGCCGGCTTGGCCAAAAATATTATGGACTAATCGATAGGGTCTTTATTGAGTGCTATATGGATTTCTGACTTCTAGTGAATAAAGTTTTTCTTGCGCTCCCCATTCCTTTTACTTCCAAATTTGGATACTATGCTTGATTCCTTCAATACCATGAGCTTTATGACAAATAAATAAAGAATTACTATGAGTTTTAAGGGTTAATACCACAAAAAACCCAAAATTGGTATATATATAACAAATTTACCGAAAATTAACTTTTTGATCACCAAAAATCTCAAACTGATACACTTTTGATAAATTGATCCCAAATTGGTACAACTGTGAAAAATTTATCCTTTATTAGTTTTGTTTAAATTTTACTATTAAATTGCTAAATTGGATTATACATGACAGTTGACTAATTTACCAATTTGAAATTTGGAATTTTACTCTTCGTTTGTCACAGTTGTACTAGTTTTGTGATTTTTTGTAGTATTAACTCTATTTAATGGAGGATATATTTGTCACAAATGTACTAATTTGGAGTCTTTCACAACCAAAAATAAAAATAAATAAATGGTGAATTTGTCACAAATATACTGATTAGGGATTTTTTGTGGTCTTTATAGTAAATTTATCACAGATATATTAGTTTGTGGTTGTTCATAATCAAAAAATAAGTTTAGGGTAAATTTGTCATATGTATATCAATTTGGAGTTTTTCGTGATATTAATCGGAGTTTTAATTAGTTTAATCGTTGCAAATTAGCAATTATGGATTCGAATCCTAGCATTTCGCATGGCCCTTCATAGCAAGAATTTCCTTGAAAAAAATTAATATAGGGCTTGCGTCGTTTGAAAACAAATACAATGAATTGAATGTTGCAACCCAGCAATTATGGGAATCTTTTGCGTTACCCGTAATTCTTCCCTCCGAGTATTTCCTGGGAACATGTTTTATTTTTTTTCTTTCAACGTTGCGATAATGTTGTTGATTACATACAACATATTTTGGGAAAAACACCCTTTGTATTTTGAAGATGACAACCTATTTTGTATACACTAATATGTGTATTTGAGCGTGCAGAAGAAATCTTCTCTACATATACAAATTCATACACATTATGTTAACAACAGGACGCCTGTGCTAGTGGAAAACTTCCTTACTCTGTAAATGGAGAGCAAAAAGTGTTTGAGTTGGATGAACCTTTGGATTTTGGTCAAAACGAGAGGCGTGTACTTGTGGAGGTGCTTGGATGGACCATATAGAAAGAGAACAGCTTGGATATCATGAATACATCGATAAGCTTGGAAAGGCCTAAGCAAAGAAGATAAATAGACTGAGATTGGTGAAATTGCCAAATACGGATGGATCGCATTGTAAAGGAAGTTCACACTACAAACGGAGTGGACAACACTCAATGTACTTGGAAACGAAGATTACGCTCTACATGAATTTAATTCAATTGCAAAATGGTACTCTGGTGCCAATTGCAGGCCTTAGAATCCATAGGAGATATTATGGAGAAGTCATAGTACGATTTCTGGCTAAGTAGAAAAAGTGTCAAGCAAGTTCACGCAGGCAGTCTGGTCTATTTTAGGTAAGGTTCACTAATTAGATTCAGGTGAATGTTCTGAGCTATGAATTGCCTATATGGCGACTACTTTGAACCATTTGAAATCTCTAATATGAGGAAACTTGAAGGGCTATCTATATGCTTCACAGTGAGAATCGAAGAAAGTGGCCGAGGGGACAAAAAATGATCTGAAACTTGTTCTCATTTCTTGTGCTTATTTATTTATAAAAATCCGGTGAAGTCAATATTCTCTAAGAGAACATGGAAGGGCCATATACGTAGAAGTTAGAGTTGAAGGTGGCCGGAGGGATTAAAAAATGCTATGAAAATTGTTCTTACTTCTCGTGCTTATTCATCTGTGAAAAACCCGGTGAATTTTGAGTGTATTACCTAAGAGACCTTTGGTGTAATCATTATAAAAGAGTGCTTTAAACTTAAAAGTGCGTTTTCTTTTAGAATGAACTACAATCTCTTGGTAAAGATGCAACTACTCTGTAAACACTGTCAAAGGCATTAAGAGTTGCACGGTGGATTTTAGTCTTATTATCGAGCTGTTAAAGTTGAGATAGTGGAGTAAGTTAGGTGGAACAATCGAACTACAATAAATTGCTTCGTAGTCTCTTCTATCCTTAATCCCTATTTATTTTTCGTTGATAGAAGACATTTCCTCCCCATAGCATATTTCCTCTACACGCACTGTTTCATTCTCCTCCACACGTTGGTTTTGATGGGTATGACTATACCTTCCTGATTTTGATGGATTTTTTAGTATTCGGGAATTTATTGATTGGCTTCCAAAGCTATATAAGTTCGTTCACTGTTCGGATATCACAAAGCATGGCAAAATAAAGCTTGTAAAGCATGAGTTGACGGATAGAGCATTTTAATGGTGGGAGAGATTGAAAGAAGATTGTTGGAGGGAATGCAAAGTGCTCGTGAGAACTTGGTTGACAATGTGAAAGGTTCCGAAACAGTGAATTTTTGCAGATGAACCGTGAATAGTTTCGTTTTAATTGACAATGTCGGAGGACCGTGAGCTGTAGGGGAGCGTGCCTGAATATTCCTTCAAGTATGTGAAGCTAGCCTTGCGTGTACGTAATGATTCCAACTCCATCTTCAAGGTCTCAAGCAATAAGGATTATTTTCGTGATGTCTCAAGTGTGTCACCGTCCCATTTCTTTTTAATTTTCGATAAAAGCACATGCGGAAGCGTGCATACAACACCTAGACAACAACAAATAGCCAAGAAAACAACTACTTGCAAACACACAATTACATCAGTTATATTTACAAGTCCTTTTGTCACGGGTCGTTATATTTACAACCATTGCATGCTCTATGCTAAAAAAGGTTAGGGTAAATCTTAGCTCCTGTATTGAAACTGCAACTTCTCCATATCTATAATTCTGAAAAACAATGGGGTGAGTCATGGACTTAGTAAGTAAAATCCCTAATTCTCTACTAAGAGGATATCTCATTATCAAAATCTAGTAGCTATAACACCAGCAATACAATATCGATGTCAGATCAATGACAAACTTATCGCTATAGATGTCCATTACCACATACTTCAATGCATGCTTATCTTTAGCATATCAATGAACACATCAATATATCATGCTTATGCATATACTAGCACTCATAACATGATTCTTTTACTGTTATTTTGGCTTGACTAGGCCCTCTCAGCTTGTTTGAGGCTACCGGCTTCATGTTGGGCTTCCTGGCTCAACCAAGGCATTTCGGTTCAACTGAGGCATCCTAGTGCTAGCTTACCAAAGCATTCGGGCTCAATCTAGGCATCCTGACTCAACCAGGGCATCCAAGGGCTAGTTTACCCGAGACATCCGAGCTCAAACCTAGGCATTCTAGCTCAACTAGGGTATCCTATTCAATGAACGAGGCATCGCCGCCAAAGTTATGTAGCGACGGGCGCTTTTTCCTATCTAAATGCATCATAAAATGCATCACACAAGTTGGGTTTTTTTTTTTTTTTTTTTTTTCTTCTTAGTAGACTCATATATGGCCTAAAGGCATGCTTATTCAAGTGAGCGTGCCATGGCTCTTAACATCATACTATGTAATATGTTAGGCACGATTCTTGATTTGTGGCTTGAGCCGCATGCCTAGACCAATCTCCGCACCAATCAAGATTTGGAATTGGCATACTTCAATACCAATCTAAGGCCTTGCGGCTTAGGCCATCGCGACTTGACGTTGATTCCAAGCCGAGCGAACCTCAACCTCGTCCTGGGGTGTGAATGCACTCAAGCATGCAAACATGAGCAAATCATATAAAAGAACATTAAAACATACACTTGGCTTATACGGGTGAGCACACCACTAAACTCGACAACGTAGGCTATCGCCCTAGTTAAGAGTTAGTGATTCTACTTACCTTCGATGAACCTCGATAAACTATACATGATTTACCAATAGAGGGTTGTCTGATGAGGTAGTGGGTGACTAAGGCCAAGAGAGGGAGAGAGGGTAAGAGAGAGTAAGTGAGGGAGAAGTAGGGCGGTGTGGTGTGGTAATGGGAGAAATGTCCATATTTATAGGCAAATCTCTCATCATTACCTTTCCAAATGGACCAATACGATTTCTTTGAGAGTGTTGACACCTAATTTAAATTTAATTTTTAGAAATAGAAGATAATCTTGGATTCTAAGAAAATTTAAAAAAAAAAAAAAAAAAAATTTTGAATTCAAAAGTTCAACAGCCGTGTGATTTTGGAGCTACTTTGTTGTTAAGTGGTTGAGTGAAAATCTCCATCCGCAAAACAAACTTGATTTGCTTTCTGCTCTATAAATGGAGAGTCCGAGGCTTCGAAACGGAGGGGGGGCGGGGGCTTCTCTACGTCTTTTGTCGAAGGAAAATATAGAAAAGTGTGGGGAGGTTTTCTTTTCTCGAGGGTGAAGTCAGAAAATTTTCCTCCTTTGATTGAGAACAAGTCAAAAAAAGTTTTCTGCTGAAAGTGGGTTAGAGAAAAAGCAGAGAAGTGACGTGAGAGAGACAAGTGAGGAAAGAGGGAAAAGAAAGAAAAAAGAAAGAAAAGGAAAAAGAAGGGGAGTCTTCTTCTTCAGCAAATTGGCGCTCGACGTCCACGCCCCTGCGGATTGTGCCTTTACAACCGAGAGCACCGTCATGCTCGACGTCCGGTGACCGCGCCTCAGACTGCCCATCGTTCGCCGGTGTCTTCCGCTCCTCCGCCGTTGCCCGCAAGAGCTTCGCCCGACGTTGTTGCAAATAGGCGACCGACACCCCCTCCGCACCTCCGCCACCTGCACATCCGCTCGAGCTAGCCGACGTCGGTAAATTTAAACCTGCCTTCGACCTGATGCTGTAGTGGCTCGCAAGTTCGCTTGACCGCAATGCCGTCCGCCCCAAAGCCAGCCGCGACCGCCGCGATGCCTCTAGCCTAGCTCTGCCTCACCGCGTCGCTCGTCGCCCCGAGCTGCCCACCACCGGTTCGCGAGCCCATCTGCCTTGCGCCGCTGCAAGTCCGCGCGCTTGCACCACGACGCCAGAAGCCACCGCTCTCACGCCCACCTCTCCGTGCCGACGCTCCGCCACTGTACCAGCACCATTGCCACGCCTCCACTCGTAGGACCCACGAGCTCAGCGTCCACTGTCGCGTCTCCACTTCCTGTTCTCGTGCTGCTCGTTGCGTAAGCCCACCATCGCTCCTGCTGGCCCGATGTCCCTGCTTGCTGCACCGACGCAAACCGGAGTCCACTGCCCGTCTGTTTGCTGCCGGTCCGTTCGCCGCCAATCCGCCCATTGCTGGTCCATGCTGCTCCACCGGAACACCGGTGACCAACTCCTTGGCGACCCATTATTGCAGCTTAGCCACCACCGTTTCTTCACCATTCCTCAAGTTAACCGTGAGGTAGACTAGGTAGGTTTTTTAGATTAAGTTTATCATAGCTTTTTATTTTATTCTAACTTGATTTGTTTTGATTTTTTTTTTATTAGTATCTGATTAGGAAATGTGTCATACTAAGTCATAATAATAAAAAATATTGAGCCGCGAGACGTTGGGTTAGATTTTTGATTATTTCGACTTTTTATGGAAAAATTCATAAATTGTTTTGCATCATTGATTCATATTAAAATAATATGCCATTAATTTACGTGTATGGATTTTTTTTTATTTGACGTGTTATTGTTATTTACTCATCACATGTCATACATCATATTAGGTATTTAGGTCCATACACATTTAGTATTTGAAGCAACGCATTTTAGTTTTTTTTTAAGATTCATGTAGAATTAGGTTGATTTTCCTTTAATAAAACCAAAAAAACCAAAAAAAGAAAAAGATAAGAAAAGATAAGAACCAAAAAAATAAAACGTTATTTACGTTATATAGATTTCATAACGTGCACATTACATGTTGCGTTTTAATTAGTGGGTCATAGTTTAATGTTTTTAGTATTCCCATCATGTAGTTTTTTTTAATATAAAAAATAAAAAAATGCAAATAAAAAATACCAAAAAAAAAAAAAAATTAGCATTGCATCATTACGTTACTTTCTTTTTAATAAAATTATTAGGTTATTTCCAAAAAAAAAAAAAAAAAAAAAAAACCAAAAGTCATTTACTTGGTTAATTAATAGGTTAGTTTATAATTAATCCCATTTCATATCATTATTTTTTAATATAGGTTGCATATATATAAAGTCTAATTTATAAGGGTTACATCATTAAAAAAAAATCACAAAAAGAACAAGCATATAGAGTTGTTATGTCATTCATCCCATATCATGAAACACATGCATATTTAGGACTATGTAAATTAGATTGCATACATATAGTTCAAATTAGGTCATATGAATTGCATTTCATATATCATTAAAGTAAAATTCATGCATACTAAGTTTATATTAAGATTACATAATAATAAAAATTAGGTGTCATGTCATTTAGAAAATCATGTTTAGGGCATGCATTTTTATTAACATTTTTGAGAAGTTTTTTTTTTAGAGAATAGACATTAATAAGGTTGTAGTGTATAATTTCTTATAATTAAGCATTTTAATTTATTGAATGCTATTTTATTGATTGTGCACCCGCATGACCACCATTTGCATGTTAGTATCTTAGGTTAAAATTAATCAATAATGCCTGCAAAATATTTTGAAATAAAAAAAAAAAAAAAGGTACCGAAAGGGCGTTAGATTAATCTAGCGTAACTATGTCTCCAGACTTATTAAATCATTGGTTCGCAAAAAGTAAAGTATTTTCCCATACTTTATTTGGGTTTCTAATCAACCTTAATTGGTTAGTGGCGGCTCAAATTTGAAATATAATTGCATGTTTAAATGGGTTAATTAGTATCAAGTCGCGATTGGTAGGACTTGGGAGGGTCCACGCCAAGTCTTCGGATTTAGTATTCCATTAACCTAGTTTTAGGTGATTCACCCAAAAATTAGGTCACGACAGCTTGGCGATTCCGCTGGGGACCGAGTTAAAAGTCATAGTAGACATAGGCCTATTTTTTTAAAAAAATATTTTGTTTGGCAGCATGGAAACAAGGTACGCTCCTAACATGAAGTGTTAAATGTTTTTACAGAAAGGAGGTATAAGGGGAGTAGTGCTTGTTGACTCTTTGTTTTGTAGGAAGGTGTTGGGATTGAATGTTTTTTTTTTTATATATTGAAGTGTTGCTTGCATTATAAATTGTTGTGCATGATTTTCAAATTGTTTTAGCACTACACATTGCACACACAACCTGCCGTTGGACCTGGACCGCATTTAAGAATTCTAGGATGGTGTTGAGAAATGGACCAACCTTGAACGCAAGACCGCGATGTAGAGGTTGCCTTTCTCAACCCCGAAAATTTTTCTTGGTGTCAAAACGTTTATCCTTGTTCGCGAAACTGGGTGACCATGAGATTTTCTTTTAACTGAGCCAGAGCTAAGAGGACCTGACATTTGTACGCGAGACTGTGACTAGTCGGCCCATCCTCTTAGCTCTAACTTGCTAAGCCTTGTAGTTTAGGTGTTAAGCCTCACATCTCATGCGCCTGTCTATGTGGTTGCCATTTTTTTTTTTTTTTTTTTTTTTGTGAAGTAAGTATTCTTACCTTATAATATGCAATTTATTTACTTTATTGTACTTTCTTTTAGTCCATGACACTAGGTTGATTGTAAGTCTTAATTTATATACAATGGGGTGATCCGATGTTCAATTCGTTCCAAGTCCCAAGATTGAGCTCAAATGGTGGTGGAATAAATTAAGTAAAAAAGGTCAAGATTATGTGGAATCGATACTGGGACGGCTCATTCCCCTTTTGGACATTGGAGTCCATAGTGGAGTTTTGCAAGCTATCTCACACTTTTGGTGTCCCGAGACGGCTACTTTTATTTTTAGTAAGAATGAGCTAACTCCAATGCTGGAAGAATATAGCGTTATCATAGGAATGCCCCTTGAGACTGAACTTGTTAGGCCACCTTTTGGTATGGAGCCCACATCGATTTTGTCTCAATTTCTAAGAATTAAAACTGATGAGGTTAAGAAAGTTTTGAAAGCTAACTGTAATGCATGCCCGTTCTCCTTTTTGGCCGATCATTTTTTAAATCAATCTTCAATGCGCCAAAAGGGTAGGATATTCATCTTAGCATTCTTTGGATTTATAATTTTTCCTCATCGACAAAATGCCATTAATCCTTCAATTGCATGGGTGGTCAGACAAGCATGCGCTGGCATGAATTTTATAAACCTGATTTTGGCCGAGACATTTTTGTCCCTCAACCGTTTTAAACAAAATGGAGGAAAAATCATGATTGCCTCTCCTGAACTTTTGCAAATTTGGTTTCTTTCTCACATGAAGGAGTTTGGTCGTTTCATGCGCTGAGGTGAAATTGATTATTCTAATCACCCAATAAAGAGATTTTCAATCTTAGAGAAAAAGTATACCGGAAAGTCATTTTCTGATTGGGTAACTTTTCTAAAAGATCTAGATCTCAAGGGCTTCCTATGGTATGCTAAATGGTTCCATGTTAGTGTGGCTTGTTTTTCTCACAAGACAGATAATTCAGTTCCACTGATGGGAATCACTGGTGCAACATCTTACTATTCTTATAGAGTGGCTCGCCAGTATCGAGTTCTCCAAGATATTCCGCCTCCTCTTCGAACGGACCTGTTTCAAGCTCGCTTCATCCGCAAGGATCACAAGTACCTCGATGAGATCGAACGCCTTGAAAATGCATGGAAGGAATGCCATCCGGAAAAGATAGTGGTGCCTAGAAGATTGAAAGGAAAGGAGAGGATTTTTCATGCCTCGGATTATTATATCCACCATCACGAGATCCCTCAAGCTCTACTTCCCATGATACCTGAAGTTACCATGAAGCCCACTTGTAAAGCACAAATTGAATAGCTTGAAGAAACGGTGGAAAGGAATGAGGCTCATATCTTTGAGTTGGTTCGACATAACAAAAAGCTTCGAAAGACTGTGATCTCCCAATTGTATATGGAAAAGAGTCGCTAGATTTAGGAGTTTAATTCTAGCTTCAGGGTGTTAGTTCAATTTCTTAGATTGATGTTTTAGTAATTTAATTTCCTAAGAGTTATTTCAATGTCTTAAGTTGATGTCTTTGGAATTTGATTTCACTTAATAAAATAAACGATCGACTGTTGTCATGGACCAATCTCATTTGTTATAATGCTTACTGTACTTTTTACATGAACAGGTAACAACACGGCTCACCTAAGATCGCCAATTCGTACTCGTTCTAGAGCAATAATGGCTGATGACACCGAACAAGTGTGTGTTGCCGAACAAACTCGTATCTTCGCCCTCAAAATGGAAATGAAGCAAGTCCTGAATGTCCTTGAGCAGCTCTTTAAACAAATCGATTCTCTCCAAGCAAATACTGTCCCATCAGTTCCGCAAGTCGAGGTGGTGTTACCACAACATGCTCCCATGGCTGATTCGAAAGATAAAGGCAAGAATGTATCCACAAGTGGCCCATCAAGCTTTAATGATGTCTCTAGGGAGAAAACTACTGACACGCCTCAAATTGTTGTTGATGAGGAGATACAAGTGATATAGCCAGCTGTACCGAAGACTGAGCAAGAAAAATGCTTGGCGAAAATCGAGGAGAAACTTAAGCAGCTGCAGGGTGCATTTAGCCAAGACCTAACTAATCTGTCTCATTATGCAATGATTAAGATACCAAAGAAGTTCAAGATGCCAAACTTTGAAAAGTATGATGGCACTTCTTGCCCAAAGATCCATTTGCAGACTTATGTGATTAGGATGACCCCATATGTTGATAACATACCCTTGATGATTCAACAATTTCAAGCAAGCCTGACAAGACCGGCACTATAGTGGTACATTATGAAGAAAATTAATCTCCTAGAGACTTGGGAGGATTTGACAGATGCCTTCTTCAAACAATATAAGTATAATATTGATGTCACCCTATCTTGAGAAGATTTACTTCGCACGGAGAAGAAGAGGATAGAATCTTTCAAGGCTTATGTCACGAGATGGAGGGCCGTAGCTGCTCAAATTACTCCGAAGCCGACAGAAAAGGAGCTGATGGATTTGTTCATGAAAACACTCCCGCATGAATATTGAAATCGGATGTTAGGATCGACTGCCGAGTCGTTTAATCAGCTAATCCCTATTGGCGAGCGAATTGAAGTAGCATTGCGTGATGGATGGGCATCTGATCAAACTAGCTCCTATAGGAGAATCTTAACCAAGAAGGATAAGGAACCTGTACCGGAGGTTAATGCAACTTATGTTCAGCCACTTCGCCCAACTCCGAACACCCAATAGGGAGGAGCACGACCATTCTTTGGCCAGCAGAGAAACTCTTCCAGGCGTCAATTTACACCACTTCCTAAGCCCTTGTCAAAGATCTTGACGACCCTTCATAAGAAGGGATTACTCACTAAGGAGCCTAAGCGACATAATCCCGAGCGTTTCCCCAACTATGATCCGTCAAAGACATGTGCTTATCATATGGGGGAGGTAGGGCATTCTGTTGACGATTGCTATACGCTGCAACACAAAATCCAAAATCTTTTGGATGCCAAGGTGGTCTCATTCCACGATGCACAGCTGAACATCCAGAATAACCCACTCCTTGACCACCCAGAAGCTGTGAATGCCATCTTCAGTTTTGATGCTGAGCCCATTATGTTTCAGATGATGCATGAGGAAGCAGAAGTGATGGACACCCTGGGGCAACCAAGTGGCAAGTTTGATTACTACGTAAAGTATTCGGCTCCTCCCAGCTCCTACATCGACCCACGGAATATCATCCCAGATGGATGGGGTGGCATAGATGATCCCGCACCTCCAAAGATTGAGAGCCCTGATGACGCACTTGAAGGAATAACTGAATTGTTTAGTGTTTGCCATCAATGAAGCTTGAGAGTAGGAGAATCTTAATTATTTGCACACTCCTCTGCGTGGGAGTCTTTATCGCTTTCCGTATTTGCATATTTGCATTTCCATTCCTAGGATTTCCATCATTTCAATAATGTAATTTGCTTTTCATCCAATAAAATACATGGAGATTTTCATGTTTTAAGGGCATGTTGAAGTACACCAAACTAGCCTTGTGATGAAATCCTACCAAAAGAAAACGACAATGAGCTAATTTTGAAGGTTGGGCTTCTTCATGTTCCATTTGAAAATTTTTTCAAAATAAAAATAATTTTCCAGTATTCATCTAATTTACCCTGTTTGTTTCTTTTAATTATCTGCTTTGTGTTTCAGGTGCAGCCCTGCGCACATGAGCTCCCTTACAAAGAAGGGGCAAGACATGGACACCTAATAGCTTTGACTTTATGATCCGAGGTGCAAGAATAGAGCATGGCCTCTTTGTCATTATAGAATGTTTTCACATGATATTGTGCAATTCGTCAATTCCACTTGAAATTTATCAAAATGGATAATTCAGTGAAAGATGTCGAGTTACTTGAGCATGCTAAATGAGATGTGAAAGGCAAGCCTAATCCCATACACAGTCCTTTGTCTATACATTGTGAGGTGAGTATATAAACATTTTGTATTTCAAGGTGAAGAGTTTTCTTGCTGAAAAGTATGACAGCTGAAATGACGAGAGGCAGTTCATTTCTCTATCCCAAACACTACAGGTGTTCCATTGCTTAACCATTTTGAGCCCATACACTTATGAATATTCTTTTCAAATTACCCCTGTCAAGAATCACCCCACATTGGGGTAACTGGATGATAAAAATGACATCATGAAGTGAGGAAAATGAATTGAAATTTTCTTGCTCTCGCTTACATCAATCTTCAAGTCGTGCTATTACATTGAATTCATATGGTAATTTAAGTGCCTTAGGATGGCGAAGAGCATTTCTTTCACTATCCTACACACTTATATCCTTTGCATAGCCCACTTGAGTCTGCGATTTCATTTCTTTTAAACCCAGTTGATGATCATCCCCCACATTGGGGCAAGGCAAGAGATAGATGAAGACCCTTAAAGGTTCGAGTGTCATTTAAAGTATACTTGACACACGCATTGTGCGCAAGAACTGAAATCAAAATAGAACTAAAGGGCATGAAAAAACAGTGTGCCTGGTAAAAGCAAGGCCAATGCCCGTGAAAAGAAGAGAGAAATGATTGATGAATTGGGGGGCATAAAAAAACAGTGTGCTTGATCGATGCCCATCATCTAAGAAAATGATGTTGAGAAAAGATCTCCAGTTGAATAATCATTGGCATCTGGTGATAAACTCTTGAGCCAATAAAGAAATCTGTCAAGGAGACAATCCATGGCGAAGAAAACTGGTGGCAATGTCAAGATGATCACCAACTTTGACCCCTATACACATCTTTGAGCCTAACGATCCTTTCGTTTCTCAACCCATGAACCCAGCCTATGTTACGTCCCTTACAAAGTCTCTTTAGATTAGGGCATTTGAATTAACATAGGAATTCACATGTTTTAAGCATTGCTTGAAGAAGTGTGAGCAAGATTATTTCTTTCTCATTTTGCAGGGTTCTTGACTTGTAAACCCGAAGATGATTACAGAATTGTTCTTTCAATTGTTTTGACTCAAAAAGTCCCTTTGTTAAGCCATTGACCAAGCCCGCATTATAGTCCTTGTCAAAGACCTCTCAGATTGGTAAGGTCGTACTGCTTGCAAGAAAATTCGAACTCTTGTCGACAAGATGATGATAAGATCGAGTGATATATTCCAGCATCAATGGTCGGAACAAATAACCCTTCTTAAATGAGAGCGAGTGAAAAAGCCTTTTCACACCTAAAGTGTCTCATTTAGCATGTCCAAGAGACTCACATTATACCTAAAAATTGTCCTAGTGATAATTTTTTTGATGAAAGCTTGATAAAGCCACCATGCATGGGCCTTCATTGAATTTTTCCTCAAATACCAAAAAGAATTGTCTTTGAAACCCTGAGTTTGTTAAGTCATCTTTGTACTTGATGAGAATTCCAAGTATCTATTTATAAAATATTTTCAAATGTCTAGTGTGAATTCCAGATATTTGAACCTTTAAACGTTTGATGTGATTTCCAAGTGTTTGTCTTTCCCAAACATCTAATGTGATTTCCAGATGTTTAGTAAATGTTTTCAAATGTCTGACATAAGAATCGGATTTTTGAAATTTCAAGTACTTGATGCAATTTCTAGGTGCTTAAAATTTGATGAGAATTCCAGATCCTCGAAGACTTTGAACCTTTCAATTATCTGAAGAGAGCTCCAGATGTTTGTTAGGTCTCATAAGAATCATTTCATAAGTGCGACAGGTACGTGTTCTTCTTTGCATTCGCATTGAGCACATCGAGGTCTATGTTTCTGACCAAATCATTGCATTTACATGGCATTCTTTAGGGGTTAAATTTATTTGAGTCCATTTCTTAAATAAAAAAAATGTTTACAATTAACATTTGCATATTCATATTCATTTTGCATGGTTTAAATTTGGGTGTCATTTATCTTTGAAGGAAACCTCTATGAGCTTCCCTTCGAAGAGGGGCAGCTGTTGACACCTAATTTAAATTTAATTTTTAGAAGTAGAAGATAATCTTGGACTAGAAGAAAATTTAAAAAGAAAAAAAAATTTAAATTCAAAAGTTCAACAGCCGTGTGATTTTGGACCCACTTTGTTGTTAAGTGGTTGAGTGAAAATCTCCACCTGCAAAACAAACTTGATTTGCTTTCTACTCTATAAATGGAGAGTCCGAGGCTTCGAAACGGAGGGGGGGGCTTCTCTATGTCTTTTGTCGAAGGAAAATATAGAAAAGTGTGGGGAGGTTTTCTTTTCTTGAGGGTGAAGTCAGAAAATTTTCCTCCTTTGATTGAGAACAAATCAAAAAAAGTTTTCTGCTGAAAGTGGGTCAGAGAAAAAGCAGAGAAGTGACGTGAAAGAGACAAGTGAGGAAAGAGGGAAAAGAAAGAAGAAAAAAAGAAAAGGAAAAAGAAGGGGAGTCTTCTTCTTCAGCAACTCGGCGCTCGACGTCCATGCCCCTGCGGATCATGCCTTTGCAGCCGAGAGCACCGTCGCGTTTGACGTTCAGCGATCGCGCCTCAGATTGCCCATCGTTCGCCGGTGTCTTCCGCTCCTCCACAGTTGCTCGCAAGAGCTTCGCCTGACGCTGCTGCAAGTAGGCGACCGACACCCCCTTCGCACCTCCATCACCTGCACATCCGCTCGAGCCAGCTGACGCCGATAAATTTAAACCTGTCTTCGACCTGACGCTGTAGTGGCCCGTGAGTTCGCCTAACCGCAACGCCGTTCGCCCCGAAGCCAGCCGCGACCGCCGTGATGCCTCTAGCCTAGCTTCGCCTCACCACGTCGCTCGTCGCCCCGAGCTGCCCACCACCAGTTCGCGAGCCCATCTACCCTGCGCCGCTGCAGGTCCGCGCGCTTGCACCACGACCCCAGAAGCCACCGCTTTCACGCCCACCTCTCCGTGCCGACGCTCCGCCGCTGCACTAGCACCATTGCCACGCCTCCACTCATAGGACCCACGAGCTCAGCGTCCACCGTCGCGTCTCCACTTCCTGTTCTTGTGCCGCTCGTTGCGTAAGCCCACCATCGCTCTTGCTGGGCCGACGTCCCTACTTGCTGCACCGATGCAAATCGGAGTCCACTGCCTATCTGTTTGCCGTCGGTCCGTTCGCTGCCGATCCACCCATCGCTGGTCCACGCTGCCCCACCGGAATGCCGGTGACCAACTCCTTGGTGACCCATTACCAAATCACCATTGCAGCTCAGCCACCACCGTTTCTTCACCATTCCTCAAGTTAACCGTGAGGTAGACTAGGTAGGTTTTTTAGATTAAGTTTATCATAGCTTTTTATTTTATTCTAACTTGATTTGTTTTGACTTATTTTTATTAGTATCTGATTAGGAAATTTGTCATACTAAGTCATAATAATCAAAAATATTGAGCCGCAAGACGTTGGGTTAGATTTTTGATTATTTCGACTTTTTATGGAAAAATTCATAAATTGCTTTGCATCATTGATTCATATTAAAATAATTTGCCATTAATTTACATGTATGGATTTTTTTTATTTGACGTGTTATTGTTATTTACTCATCACATGTCATACATCATATTAGGTATTTAGGTCCATACACATTTAGTATTTGAAGCAACACATTTTAGTTTTTTTAAGATTCATGTAGAATTAGGATGATTTTCCTTTAATAAAACCAAAAAAGAAAAAAAAAGAAAAAAAAGGAAAAAAGAAGAACCAAAAAAAAAAAAAAAAAAAACGTTATTTAGGTTATATAGATTTCATAATGTGCACATTACATGTTACCTTTTAATTAGTGGGTCATAGTTTAATGTTTTTAGTATTCCCATCATGTAGTTTTTTTTAATATAAAAAATAAAAAAATGCAAATAAAAAATACCAAAAAAAAATTAGCATTGCATCATTACGTTACTTTCTTTTTAATAAAATTATTAGGTTATTTCCAAAAAAAAAAAAAAAAAGAAAACCCAAAAGTCATTTACTTGGTTAATTAATAGGTTAGTTTATAATTAATCCCATTTCATATCATTATTTTTTAATATAGGTTGCATATATATAAAGTCTAATGTATTAGGGCTACATCATTAAAAAAAAATCACAAAAAGAACAAGCCTATAGAGTTGTTATGTCATTCATCCCATATCATGAAACGCACGCATATTTAGGACTATGTAAATTAGATTGCATACATATAGTTCAAATTAGGTCATATGAATTGCATTTCATATATCATTAAAGTAAAATTCATGCATACTAAGTTTAGATTAAGATTACATAATAATAAAAATTAGGTGTCATGTCATTTAGAAAATCATGTTTAGGGCATGCATTTTTATTAACATTTTTGAGAAGTTTTTTTTAGAGAATAGACATTAATAAGGTTGTATTTTATAATTTCTTATAATTAAGCATTTTAATTTATTGAATGTTATTTCATTGATTGTGCACCCACATGATCACCATTTGCATAACTATGTCCTCGGACCTATTAAATCTCCGGTTCGCAAAAAGTAAAGTATTCTCCCATACTTTATTTGGGTTTCTAATTAACCCTAATTGGTTAGTGGCGGCTCCGATTTGAAATATAATTGCATGTTTAAATGGGTTAATTAGTATCAAGCTGCGATTGGTAGGACTTGGGAGGGTCCGCGCCAAGTCTTTGGACTTAGTATTCCATTAACCTAGTTTTAGGTGATTCACCCAAAAATTAGGTTGCGACAGAGTGGCAAGCCTAGATTGATAAGGTGGCAAGGCTAAAGAGAAAGATGGGATAAGCCTAATCCCTGGGGCCACACTTGTTTCTTATCTTATTGGGCCACCCAAGTCTTGTAATGATGTCATTATGGCATATTCTTTTAGGGGACACTAAAGCATATGACTCATCTCTTGTGTTAATGCATTAAGGTCCAAAAGTATTTAATGCATCATTATTCCAATCCAAGAAGATTTTAGATGGGCTTGTTTGTCAAGTTGGGCATGCAACCCCTTCCCCTTCAAGTTTGGGGCGCGTGGCTCTCCATTCTAAGGTGAAAACAGTTTTGAACAACTTTAAAAATAAATATCATTATCCCATCAAATGGGCTCAAAAAATTATAAAATTTTAATATATTGTAGAAAAGATCTCAAATAATATTTTCATGAAGAAAGCCAAGTCTAATTCAGTTCGTGAAAATAGCAACAAATCATTGAAAATAACCCAACAATTCGTTGGTCAAGCAAATTCAATGGTCGCGAGGAAAGGCTCATTTCGAAATCTAAATCCTTACAAAAAAATTTGAAATTTTAATAGGTTATAGGAATAGATGTCCTCTAAAATTTTTATTATGAAGTATGTCCAAATTCAGAAGTAAATATTTTGTAAAAAACCAAGAAGGCAACTTGGTCACTACTTTTATTACATTGGGTAGGTTCCAATTGGTAAATGATCGGGCCCTTGTCCCAAATATTTCACTTTAGAAAAATCTGAAATTTAAGTATGTTGTAGATTAAAATGTGTTGAACAACTTACATGGAGGAAGTTTTAAGAGATTCAAGCATAAAAAATCTCTAAAAAATTAGAAAACAGTGAAGGTCTAAACAGTTTCGAGAAAAAAAACTGGAAATCAAAGTCAAAACCTAGGGAGCCCAAATGTGGCAAATCTATGGAGGGGAGGTGGCGCCCTACAAGATTACTTTCCATCATTCCCTTAGATTATGAGTCACCCTCCCTTCATCAATTACTTGGAACACATATGCCCTTACACTCATTATTCTCATTTAATGCGTTCACTCATTTTCTAGGAAAATTTGACTTATCAAAGGCCAAGTGTTCATGCTTAGTCCACGCTCCTTAAGTTACTATGTGACGAAGGCAATGAATGCAACTTGCAAAATATATAAGTTAGAAGGCCATCTTATTGAGCGGGAGTTAATTGGTGAGACTGAGTTTGGACTTCTCCTTTATCTTGTAAAGGGCTCACGACTAAGTCCAAGGGCCAGGCCTTGGGCTAGTCGAGTGGTCCTCCAGTCAGTCCGCTGGCTGGTTGTTTAGCTGGCCCTGTGGCTAGTCCTTGGTCCATAAGGGCCAGTTTGGCAACTTGCCAAACAGTGCTTGTTTCTATTTTTTTTTGTTCCCGGGAGTAGATTTGGAACAGAAATGCGTTTGATAAAATTTTTGTTTTCGGGAACAAATTTCTATTTTTTTTATTCCAGAAAGTAGATTTGGAACATAATCGAGAATTAAAAAAAAAGTTGATTCTTTATTCCCAAGAACAATTTTAGAATCAAGTCAACCTATTTTTTTTTTCTCTTCTTTCTTCTTGTTCTTCTTCCCTCTCCCTTGTTCTTCAAGTGTTGCCATTGCTGCCGTCGCCCCCTGTCGTTCGCTGTTTGCTGGAGGCTCGCCAGGCCATGGCAAGGTTCGGCGAGGCCTAGCGAGCTCAATGGAGGCTCGCCCAGCCACCGGCGGGCCTCACCCGGGCCTCCTCTGGCCACCAGTGAGCCTTGCCTGGCCGGGTGAGGCTTAGCCCTTGGCTGAGGCCGAGCTCGCCCAGCTACTAACGGGGCTTGACCTCGTCGAGGCACCACGAGGTTGACATTGCTTGGCCGACTTCGCGGTGGCTCGGTGAGGTCAAGCCTCGCCAGCGGTTGGGCGAGCTTGGCCTCGCTAGATCTAGGCGAGGCTACTCGCCCAGCCAAGGCTCGGGTGATGAGGCATTGCCTCGCTAAGGGTCGGTGACGCTCCGGTGAGGTTGCCGACCCTCGTCTGGTCGGTCGCCGGTCATCCTAAGGCTGGCGACCGGCCACCTTGAACAAGATGGGGAGAAAGAAAGGAAGAAAAGAAAAGAAAGAAAGAAAAATTAAAATTATTTATAAAATAAAAAAAATGATTTGAAGTATGAAATTTTGCTATATATAGAATGCATATTTAATTTTGTATTTTAATTTATTATTTATATTTATAGTTTATACTATAGTTTATTATTTACTATTTAATAAAAAAATTGATTAGTTAATATTTTTATTACTTAGTATAAATATAATTAATCAATAGAATTTCTATGATTTGATAGAATTTTAGAATGGAATAGAATTCTAAATTCGAATTCTTTTGAAATTGAAAATATAATAAAATATAATATGATTTCTTCACTCATAAGAAGACAATTATATTGGTGAGTGGTCCATGAGAATTCAATATCAAATTTACACTTATCTAAAAAGGTAATTGAAAAAGAATTGGAATATAAATTTTATGCAGTTACCAAACACATTTCTGTTCTTTTTCTATTTCAGAATCAGAAATTTTGTACAATTACCAAACGTGTTCTTTTGCTCAGAAATTGTTCCAAAGAACAGAATAAAAAAAAATCATTTCTTATCAGAAATTGTTCATGGGAACAGAAGTGTTATCAAACGCGCCTTAACTGATGCTCGAGTTGATTTATGGCCTATTCCTGCCATCAGCATACCAATCCTTAGCCTACTAGTCGGGACCAAAATAAAGGTCAAAATCGAGGATGTTACAGTGTACTACGATGAGGCCTTCTAGGCATCAAGTATCCAAAATTTTTGATTGAGATCAACAGTTGATGACCACATTACTGAGAAAAAATAATAATAGAGCAGTCGCAAGAGGTTCCTGATCATGATTTAAAAAGGAAAATGATAGTGAATTTCCTTTTGAGAAGCTGGAGGATTTATAGCTTGAAGTTGAATTCCATGTGAGGAGTCTTTTCACCACAAAGAAGAGATGATTCTTGAAACTCATTCACCTCAAGTCGATCCAAATATTGAACCCATTGAGGAAATTAGTGTTCAAAGATAATGACTTAACTTGCAACAAAGAAGTTCAAATTTAGAGGAAAGCTTTCAAACTAGGTGTAGTGTCATCTTTAGGAAGACTAGACGGGGTGTGAAATTTAATGAAGGATTGATTTATTCATAGCCACATGTTTGAAGATCCATCGAAGTTGTTAGTTTCAAAAATCTCTTGGAAAAGTGATTTGAGAATTTGGTGGTGAGGCGGAGAGATATGTTTATTGTCAAACACTTTAAAATTTGAGGATGTGTCTTTTTTATTATGGTGAGTATGATTCAAATCTTAGGACTTGCTAGAGTCAAGTTTTGTACCCGATAGGGAAGAATGACATTGAACATGATAAATTTCAAGATTACGAAATGAATTATTTTCCTTTTTTTTTTTAGGATTTTTAGATTATTATCTTAGACACTTAGGTAACTTTATTTCTTTATTAGTCATATGATATATGTATTATTAGGAGATCTTTAGAGTTTTTAGGCTATTTATATCCGGGTTACTCTCTTTTGTAAACAACTTTCAATGTTAAATTTTGAGAATAGTATTAAGAGTTTATCTCTACACGCTTCAAGCGTGTTGAGCCTTTGTTTGTGTTTGCAAGTTTCACTTGTCCTTTGAATTGCAAATCGAGTTATGCCTTGTGTCACCCATACGAGGATTAGGCGCATAAATACAGCAAAATAAAGAGTAAAAAAGATAAAGAAAAATCGAGACATAAGATTTATCTTGGTTCACTTTTAAATTAAGGCTATACTCAACAGATGATTTTCACTATAAGTAGCATATTCCATCTCTCTGTTATAACTCTCAATCACAAGAGAAATAGATTATATATATATATATATACAACCTGTTCCCAACCCGATTCGTAGCCCCCTCAACTCCTTCGTCGCGAGCCTTGATGGAGATGACCATGGCAAGCAACGACGGCTAGCCCAAACCTCTCAATCGTAGTGGCGCAACCAATAGCTTGGCTAGTCCAAGTTTTCTCAATCAAGGTGGCACCGTGAGCCAGATTGGTAGAGGGTCGACGAAGGTTATGGGTGTGGGTGGCGAAGGGAGCGACATGAGCAGGCTTCATCACCGGTGGTTGCTTGGTGGTAGTGTTAGGCTAGGCTTGTTGGTCACGGTTGAGGGCACACTTAGGCTGAAATGCGAGAAGGGCAGCAATGGCTAGCAACAGCACATATCAGCTTAATGTAGGGATGGCATCGGGGGCTGAACAATGGCAGCATCAGGCTAGGCATTGTAGGCGACGTTGAAGCAACGATAGATGACGTTGGGCTGTAGTGATGCGACGGAGGTCTTGTGGGGGCAAGGGTCTTCGTGATTTGGCCGAGAGATAACTTTTTCTCTCAGATCTCGCCCTCCGCCCTCCAAATCCGCTCTTCTCTCTCCCACCAACCTTAGATCTGGCCTTCCTCTTCTCCTTTTTGGCTTGCTCTCTCCCTTCCCTCTCAGGTTTGCTCACTCTCAAGCCTCCCCCAATGTCTCTCGGGGGAAGTCATCGATGAAAGTGCTAGTATGAACACCTAGAGTGGGGTGAATATGTGTGAAGACAATTTTTGCAAAGAGCATAAGAATATTTTTCTTTTGAAACTAAGTTTAATGATCAGAAAACTTTAAAAGAGTTTAGACTTTAACTACAAAATTGAAAGTACGAATAAAGTAAAGGAGTTTAGGGAAGATAAAATGAACACATAATTTATAGTAGTTCAACTTAGATCAAGCCTACGTCCACTCTCCCATGCTGACAGCCTTCTGGCTGGTTTCCACTAAGAATCAAAAAAGAATTTACAATCTTGTAATCTCGACTTCTTAGTGAAGAGTCTCTACTCCTCTCACAAAGTCTCACTTTGAGTCTCTCTCTTTTAAGTATAAATTTGAGCACAGTGTAAGGAATAACAGGTAAATGGTAAGCTTCAGACTTTGGAATTCTTCTTTCACGCACTCTATCGAACAACTGGAGAGTCCTCCTTAAATACTCCTTCATGCATTCTCAATCGTTGGCACTTTCCAAAGAAATTCTTCCAATCAACTTGTTGGACAGAATCAATCAAGGAGATCTCGAGCAATTTGAAGATTGTGATGAAAGCCAGTCAATCATGTTCGCCCATACAATCAAGATCTTGATTTCCATAAGTAGATTCTTTCCAAATTAATTTGCTATCCGAAAAGATTTGATGTATCTAAATTGATTCCAATAAAGATAATCAATCTCGTTGGTGACATTTCCAACCAGAAGACCATATATAACCTGTATGAACCAAACCTTTAAAGAAAAAAAATAATTCCGTGTCTAGATTAGTCTTCATTCTTCTCCTGCGTTCAGTCTGGAATTTGTCAGAGTGGGCAGAATTCTGTTGTAAGATAGACTTTGACACAAAAGTTTGGCAATCTTCAAAATAGAAATTGGATAAATTTTGTCAGCTTCAAAACAACATAGGAGTTTTCTCTAACAATCTCCTCATTTTTTATGGTGACAAAACTTTCCTGCAAATTTAAATAACTATATCCTGCAAAACAATACTTTAGCAGTACATGATAACTTATAAAAACAGATTGAGAATTTGGATAATATCGATTTTGCAACCACAAAAAACTCATTAATCTTGAAAATTTAAACAAGATTCAATCAACCATATCCATAATCACATTCACAACCAGTAAAGATTACTGCAGAATATAAACAAACGAGTTTAGTCCAAACAAGTTCAAGTTCAAAGTTCAAATTTGCAAACAAATAGTTCAATCAAATCAAATCTAAATCAAATATGCACACATTATCCTCCTTTTTGTCAACAGCAAAAAGAAAGAGAATTTCAAAAAGATAGAATTGAAAAAAATAAAGTCAATCAGGTTTGTTTGGGGGCTTGAACTAGTCGGAAATCCTCAAGTGACTACACTGCCTCCTCTACTTTGGCTATAGCCTGGGACGTCTGTTGATTCAAAGTCTGAACTTTATTATCAAGAGACTGTACCTTGCCATTGAGAGAGTCTGTCAAGAACTTTAAGGCGATGTAGAGCTTTTGAATATTGTACTTCATTGCGTATTGCTGAGCCTTAACCTCTAAAAGAAGATCAACCAACCTTGTGTAGTTGGGATCAGTTTCAGTTTGAACATTGGTTTTAGCGAAGTGAGTTTGTGGAGTATCAAAAGATGGAGGAACATCGACTTGAATAGAAGCATCTTGTTGATTGTTCTGATTGGGAGTCTCTTCTTCAATCTCAGTCTTAGGAAAGTGAGAAGCAAAGACTTCTTCTGGATCTACAGGGGATCTGCTAATGCCATCACTAGTAGTAGGAATTTTCTCAACATCTCCCCCTGACTTGTTGCCTTCAGGTTGAGATGAGATTTCTCCTTCTATAGCCTTTGCTTTCTCAGCACTAGATCCCTTCCTTTGTTGATTTTCTTTGTCTTTGGAAGCAACATCTCCTCTTTCTTCTTCATAAACTCCTTTCTTAGTCTCGGCTGAAAGTGGTATGGCACCACTTGCTTCATCTGAGTTTTCATCTTCATGGTCCCTCTTTGTTGATCTTTCAAGCTCAACTTCTTCTTCTTCTTCTTCTTCTTCTTCTTCTTCTTCTTCTTCTTCTTCCTCTTCTATTTCTACTTCTGCTTCTGGTTCTGCTTCAACTTCTTCTTCCTCTGTTTCTTCAGAATCAACTCCTTGAAGATTCCTCAAGGCAAGAGCAAAGATGGTCATGTCATCCTCCTCTTCTTCATTCATCATAAGGTCCTCCTCTTCTTCATTCATTAGAAGGATAGGCCTCTTCTGCTTCTTCGAAGTTGCTTAGGCAACACTTCCCTTTTCTTTTCTTTGCAAAATTCGATTTTGCCTTGGTTCTGCTGGTTGATTCCTTCTTCAGATGCTCAATCGCCTTGGTTAGATCCTTCATCCTCATTTTCGAGATCATCTTCAGTCCTATCACTATAGGACTAATGGTTCTTGTGCAGAGCAGAGTGGGGAATTGGATCTTGAAGTGGTGAAACAACTTGGTGATCAAAGACGAGTAAGGCAATTGCCTTTTTTCCTTCATAATTGTCCTGTACATGTGCAGGAAAATGGTGTGGGGGCAAAGAAAAAGAAATGCCATTGCAAATGGCCCACGTGATCTTTGCTTCAAATCTGGACACGTCAGTCTTGGAGGATGCCTTTGGTCTAATGCAGTTGATCATAATTTTGTGCAACAGAACGTTAGATGCTGGCAATCGAGAGCAAGTGATACTCCCACTAGGCATCCTGTCCTTCACCAAGAAACGCGTTGCTTGACCAATTGAGATTTGAATCAGTTGAAAGCCACTTCTTTCTACTCCTAGAATGTCAGCGAGGGTGTCAACATCCACAACAAAAGCTTTTTCACAGATAGTGAACTGAATGTGAGTCAACGGTCAAGAAAGGACAAATTGGAGTAAAAGTAAGCAGTTAACTCAGGATAGGCCACAATAGTCTTAGCATAAAACTTTTCAAGTTGAAGAACAGTCAACTTTCCCCTTAAATCAACCTTGATTGAGTCAAGGAAATCAAAATCCACTGTTCGAGGGTTTATCACCCCTCTGTTCAACATCTGGTTATAAACCCTTTTGTGTTCCTTAGAACGAAACAATCTCGCTTTCTCTCTAGAAACATCAGCAACCACACCCATTCTGGGTTGGAAATTCGAATAAATCCGCTCATCATCATCCTTGTTTTCAGGATGCTCAAAACTGAATCTAGGGTTAGAAGGAAAGTAAAGAAATGTTTTTTTTTTTGCCGAACCCTTTGGTGCTATACCTAAACGTTCCATCGTTCTTAAGAACCTTGTTTCGTTGCCATGCCCGTGTCCTCTTAGAAAATTAGTGATAAAAGTCATAGGAGAGCCACCCTGTTTCAGATAAGTATAGTGCTTATAAAGAACCCAAGGTGCCAAAGTTCGGAGAGGAACTACGTCTTGTTCAACTTCCTCTTCCAAAGGTTGGCGCATAACATTCTGTGGAGAGGTCTGCGGAGAGTTCTGTGGAGAGTCTTCTTTAGTGAGATCGAAATGCACTAGTCCTTCTGGCATGCTCCTTGGACCTTGACTGGCTATCCGAGAGGACTTTTGCTGGTGTGACATGGATGCAGACTTGAAGGATTTCGTCGACATTTTCGAGTAAAAAGTTTGAAGCTTGCAGAGAAAATTTGAGAGAAAAAAGTTGAGGGAGAAGAGAATTGGTATTCTAGGGTTTCGAAAGAATGTGATCGAAAGAAATACTAAAAAGTATTTAAAGAAAATGAAAGGTCACAACGAAAGGAGGTATTTGAACCGTTATAAGGAAAAAGAAAAATGCCTTTTCAAAACAAATTTTAAAAAGGTAACTACCAAAAATTTAAAATCCAACAAAATAGTAAATTCTAAAAATAAAATAGGCAAGCGACGATTCAGATAATCATACATTTTTTCATACCAAAAATAAAATACCTGGATTCGAGAGATTCTCAACTGCAATAGTTTCTTGAAGTTTTGAGTCTGACCAACTTCAGACTTTAGTCGATAGGAGAAATAATATTCAACTTGCTGTGTATAGACTCAAATAGGCTTTTCTCCAGAAGCTTCGTGAAGATGTATTCCAATTGATTCTTTGACTCAATGAATTGAACCGGAATCTCGCCATTCTGAACATGATCCCTCATAAAATGATGTCGAATCTCTATATGCTTCGCCCTTGAATGAAGAATTGGGTTCCTAGTGAGATTAATGGCACTAGTGTTGTCTCGATGCAGGATTCTCTATTCCAAAGTTTCTTAGTTGTTGTCTTATCCATAGAATTTGAGAACAATGGCTCCCAAGAGTAACATATTCTACTTCCGTTATTGATAATGCTACAATACTTTGCTTCCATGAGAACCAAGATACCAGCATATTTCCCAACAGTTGACAAGTACCAAATGTGCTCTTTCTATCGACTCTACAACCAGCTAAATCATTGTCAGAATATCCAAGTAGAGTAAAGTCTCGTTCTTTTGGATACCATAGACCTAGCTTTGGATAAGTCGCAACATATTTAATGATGTGTTTTACAGCACTTAGATGAGATTTCCTTGGTTCAGACTGAAATCTTGCACAAATGCACACATTGAATAGAATATCAGGTCTAAAGGCAGTAAGGTAGAGAAGTGAACCGATCATGCTTTTGTATAGCTTCTGATTTACTTTCTTCCCTTCTTCATCCTTGTCTAGTTTTAAAGAACTTGACATAGGTGTCTCTGATTTCTTGCAATTCTCCAATCCAAATTTTTGGATGAGATCTTTGGCATATTTCTTTTGGTGAATGAAAATATCTTTCTTTGATTGTCTTACTTATAATCCCAGAGAGAAGGTTAATTCACCCATCATGCTTATTTCGAATTCATCTTGCATAGATCTTGAAAATTTCTTGCAGAGACTTTCGCTAGGAGAACCAAAGATAATATCATATACATAAATTTGTACCAGTGAAAATATTTTTCTTCTCTTTTCATAAACAAAGTAGTATAAACTTTTCTTTTTTCAAAACCGTTTTGAGTTAGAAACTTACTCAACCTTTCATACCAAGCTCGAGTGCTTGCTTCAGTCCATACAATGACTTTTTTCAGTCTGTAGATTGAGTTTGGCTTTCTTGGATCTTCAAATTTTGGTGATTGTTCCACATAAACTTCTTCTTGTATGAACCCATTCAGGAATTCACTTTTGACATTCATCTGGAATAACCTGAAATTTTTAAAACAAGCAAAAACAAGTAATAATCTAATTGTTTCTAACCTCGCTATTAGTGCATGGGTCTCGTCAGAGTCTATCCCTTCTTCCTGTGTATATCCTTTCACCACGAGTCTTGTTTTGTTTATGATCACTTTTCCTTTCTCGTTTATCTTGTTCCTGAAAACCCACTTTGTTCCAATAATAGATTTGCCTTTGGGTTTTGGAATCAGCTCCCATACATCATTGATGCTGAATTGTCCAAGTTCTTCCTGCATAGCTTCTATCCAGCTTTCATCAGACAAGGCTTCATCTACTCATTTTGGTTCCATTTCATAAACAAGTGCTAAAGTGCTGGACTCTTCTCTTCCTTTGGATCTGGTGCGAATTCCTTCATCAATATCGCTAATGATGAGTTCTTTGGGATGACTTGACTTGTGCTTCCAGTTGCTGCTTGGTTTGAGGGTATATTAATCCTCTATTTCGATTAAATCTTCTCGATCTGCATGTTCCTGTTCTCCAGAAGTCTGAACCTCTTCAGGGGAAATAGACTTTGTTAAGTCTGGAACTGGTTCAGACTCTTAAAGTTGAGTCTAATCTGGTTGATTCTGCACATAATCCTGAAACTTGACGTTCATAGATTCTTCCACAGATTGAGTCTTCTTATTAAAGACCTTGTAGGCTTTGCTTGTTGTCGAATAGCCAAGGAAGATTCCTTCGTCTGATTTTTCCTCGAACTTTCTAGATCGACCATTTGCATTCTTAAGAATAAAACATTTACAGTCAAAGACATAAAAGTGGGAAACAGTAGGATTCTTTCCTTTGTATACTTTATAAGAAGTTTTCTCTAAGATAGGCCTCAAGAATACTCTGTTGATAATATAGTAAGCAATATAAACTGCTTCTACCCAAAATCGAGAGGATATTTTGATCTATTAAGAGAGTTCTGGCCATCTCCTGTAAGGATATGTTTTTCCTTTCCACAACCCCATTCTATTCTGGAGTGTATAGAGAAGAGAAAACATGCTGAAATTCAGATTCATCACAAAACTTTGCAAAGTCCTGATTTTCAAACTTACCTTCATGATCAGTTCGTATGCTCGAAATAACATAATCCTTTTCTTTCTAAACCTTCTTGGCAAACTTTGAGAAATAAGAGAAGGTTTCAGACTTACTCGCTAGAAAGTATATTCAAGTGAAACAAGAGTAATCATCCACAATTACTAGGCAATATTTCTTTCCACCAATACTTTGAGTTCTGGTTAGTCCAAAAAGGTCCATATGGAGAAGCTGCAATGCTCAATTGGTAGAGATTTGATTTACAGGTTTAAAGGAACTTCTAACTTATTTTCCCAAGATACAGGGAGTGCATAAATCAGACTTCTGATAAGCTAAATTAGGAAGTCCTTGAACTAGCTTCTTAGAAGAAACTTTAGCGATTTGCTTCATATTAACATGACAAAGCTTCTGATGCCAGAGACTTGCTTCATCTTGAATAGAAATGAGACACCGAAAACTTTTTGGGTTTATGTCCATAAGGTATATATTGACATGTTTTCGCTCAGTAAAAGATTGAGAGAAGTCTTGACTTGTTTCAGAACAAATGCCTTCTTGGAAGTTTATCTAAAACCTATATCGCAAAGTTGATTTATGCTCAGTAGATTGTAATTCAAACCTTCCACCAAGGAAACATTATTGATAGTTAGGCTTCCAATCTTCATAGTTCCATATCCTACAATCTTTCATTTGTTGTTTCCTCCAAAAGAAATTTTTCCTCCCTTCAGTCTAACAAGTTTTATGAAGTAGCTTGAGTCTCCTGTCATATGCTTCGAGCAGCCACTATCCAAATACCATTTGATCGTCCTTTTGATAGTGACTTGTGATCAAAAGAAAAACTCAAACTTTCTTTGGTACCCAGATTTTCTTGGGTCCAGGAGAGTTAGTATTAAAGACGGTCTTTGCTTAGTCCTTCTTAAGTGGTCTTCAAACCTTGGGACATTTTTTCTCGAAATGTTCTGAGCTGTTACACTACGAACATCTGAGTGCACTTCGGCCAACGGGTTTTACAAAAACTTTTTGAAAGTAATTTTTGTAAAATGCCCTAGCAAGTCTTTGTTTAATTCTCTCATTTACTTTGGGAAAATCAATTAATGGAATAGTTTCTGAAGTCATACCCAAACCAGATTTGTTAAAGTAGGGTATTTGAGCTGAGAGAAGTTTCTCCAGTTTTTCGGATCCTTTTGAAAATCTTTCTGTAATACTTGAAATATCCCTTTTTAAAATAGCATTTTCCTTCGAAAGAGAATATGAATTTTCTTTCAAATTATCAAAACTTGTATTTAGACTTTCAAACTTTTCTTTCCAAGAAACATCCTGTTGCTTGAGCTTGGAATTCTCCCTTTTTAGTTCGAAAATCCTTTTAATATATGATTTAAGACTGAGGCAGAGCTCATATATATACTTATAAACCTTAATAGGAATTTTTGAGTTACTAACCTCAATTTCTTTGTTTGAGTCTGAATCAGAGTTTGTTTCTGATTCTGAGTATGATTCTGAATGAGTCATCAGACATATATTGGCATATTCTTCTTCACTTTCCTCACACTTAGTGTCACTCCAAGTTTCAACTTTGAGAGCCTTTTTGTACTTCTCAATTTTTCCTTTCTTCTTCTTCAACAGAGGATAATTAGGTCTGATATGCCCATTTTTCTTACATTCGAAGCATATCACATATTTGTTGGTTTCATTATCCTCCGTCGGTCTCTTCTGGAAATTTTGCGTGATCTGCTTCTTCTAGTTAAATCTTCTTCCCTTTCTATTCAGCTTTCTGAACTTCTTAATCATCGTCCATATCATCATCTGAATCTGTATTATCAGAATCAATGTTAGACTTTCAAGCAATTGACTTCTTACCTTTAGGATCTTCTTCATCATTTATTTGCTCCACTTCGTATGACTGAAGCGTGTTTATCCGTTCATCAACTGATAGAGGCATGATCCTCTAAGTTTCTCTAATTGAAGTTTTCACATGATTCCAATCTTTCAAAAGCCCACGCAGAAGTTTGTTGACTTTCATTGGTCTTGAGATTGGTTGACCTTGATAAGCCAAGCCATTCACAATATCTGTAAAGCGACTGAACATATCAGTAATAGATTCTCCAGGCTTCATCCTGAAGGCTTCATATTGTCTAAGCATAATGTTTATTTTGGTTTCCTTCACACGGTCAGTCCCTTTGTAGGTAACATGCAATCTGTCCCAAACTTCTTTTGCTATTTCACAAGAAGAAATTCGGTTATACTCAGTGGGAGATAAGGCATAATATAAGGAGTAGATTGCTTTTGCGTTAAGAGCTTGTCTCTTGGTAATTTCAGCTCGTGTTGTTTTGTCAGCATCAATAACTTATTTCCCTCAGTCTGAAGCTGATGTTGCTTTAGGGTTGATCCTTTTTTCTGAGAGAGCTAGTAACAACACCTAGAGGGGGTGAATAGGTGTTTAAACAAAACCTTGGCAAATATATGCGGAATAAAATAATTTGTGAGCAAAGTTTGAGGAACAGCAGACTTTGAGCGAGATCAGACTTTAACACAATAAAGAGTTTAGAGAAGAGAATAAGAACACAATGTTTATAGTGGTTCGGCTTAATCCAAGCCTACGTCCACTCTCCCACGCTAACAACCTTATTGGCTGGATTCCACTATGCAATCAACAAGAGATTACAACTTTGAGTGCAAACACTTAGTAGTAGATCACACTATCTCACTAAGTCACTCTTTTGGTATTTCTCTCAAGATCACAAACATTTAAGCTCACGAGAGACAAGTGTATGATAGAAGATCGCTCGACTTTGGAATTATAAATTCTACACTCTATCTCTTACTTGCTCATCGGTCCTTCATCTCCTTAAATACTCATCCACTTCCAAACTAGCCGTTGGACAAGATCTTGAGGATCGTCTTCCAATATACCCATTGGACAGCCCCGTATCTAGAAGATTTGGTAGCCGTTAAGTGACAAAGGTAAAATCCCAAATTGATTCCGATCGCCCATACAAACGAAATCTTGGTTTCCATAAGTAAAGCTTCTTCGTATAGAAAGTTCTTGTCTTCAAGATCTAATTGTCAATCAATTGGATTGAGTCAATCAAATCAATCTTGATGTGGAATCCAAACCGATCACTAGCCGTTATATCTTTGGGCTTGAGTTACGTTCGTCGAATCTGGATGTAAAGTCTCGAGAGCAAAAGAGACTTTACAATCTGAGTCCGATCGCGATAGACTTTGCAATCTGGGTCCGAACAGATTTAGCTTTAAGGTCTGAACACAATCTGTTATGTTCGTTCAAAGATAGAGTCTCTTCCTCGGTTCAGCTTCAGCATAGAGTTTGTCTTCGATTCGGCTTGAAGATAGAGTCTCGTCTTCGATGTAGAACAGACTTTGACACTAAAGTCTAGCAGTCTTCAGACTTTGACACGTAAAATCTGAAATCTTCATAATATACTTTGGACATGTGTTCCGTTCAGTTTTCTGGCCGTCTTCGACTTTGACAATATCCTTTACATGTTCAATCATTTGCATAGTCTATTACTCAACCATCAAACATGTTAGTAGACTTTGATTTATTTTGTCATCTTCAAAACATCATAAGGGATTTCCCTAACAATCTCCCCCTTTTTGATGATGACAAAACAATCTCTGAATATGCAGATTTGTAAACATACTTTTAAAGATATTAATTTAAATCAAAGGATATCAAAAGATAACAAATAGATTGAGCATAACAATATATAGAAAAATAATCGCAGCTCAATATTATGCAATAAAATCAAACAATCAACACATATGCATATTCATATTCTCTCCCCCTTTTTGTCATAATCAAAAAGCAATAACAAAGAGTCACGTGGAGAATATAAAGCGATAGCAAAAATCAGCTTTTATAAATCGAATATTAAAAATATGCAATATAGCTCACTTCGATCATATATATCGGCAAATAAAAATCACGGATGCATTATAAAATTCACTTATCCTTTTTGTCATAATAAAAGATAATACCAATAAAAGATTTGTTATGACAAAAGGTAAAAAAAAAATGCACTAACCGGATTTTGTAGAACTTGGTAAGTTCCAACACATTTACCTTTTTCGATATTCCATAATAAACAAGATCACGATCAATTCAAAAAGATTTTTCCATAATTGATCAAAGCTCCCCCTCAATTTGTTGCCTTTTTGAGATGATCACGATTCTTTCCTTTTTCTTTTGGATTCGCTTTCTCCCCTTGTCATCATGACAATATTTGCAAATAGAAACAATTATTGCTTGTGCACATTTAACAGAATATTTTTCCATTATTCCCTTTGTAGCAACAACATTTGCAACGATCACTTGCATTATGAAATTTGAGGCAAAAATCTTCAATCAAGCTCGTCTCAAATTTAACCTGCATCAACTTAACAAACTTTTTGCACTTTCATATGACACATAAGGGATTTCCTCAATAAGCAAGAGTTTTGCACAAGGAATAGAATTTTTAGCCTCCAGGAGATAGTATAGAATCTTCATAATTTTCTGATCAAGCTTTCCAAATTCCATATGGAAGATTCTTTTGCCACCTGCAAAATCTTGTATAATGGATAACAATCCTTGCAAAAATATCATGTAATACCTTCCTCCGATTTGCGGATCAAAACTTGCTAGATATATGATATCTTCTAAGAATATAGCAAGTATATCCATGAATATGCAATAATATATTTCGAGATCAAATGGATTTTCTTAAGCATAAATCTCAAAAAAAATAATATTATAAATGCATTTCACAAAAATAAAGATGATATTGCTATCACGTGCCAAACCAAGTAAAAAATATTGCAATGCCTTATATTTATGAGAAGAAATATTTGCAATATAAATGATAAGCAATCGTCCAAAATCAGGATAAATACACGTAGAAATTTGTATGGCAGAATGATAAAGAAAATCTCTTACCCAAGATATATGTTCAAAATATACCATTGATTAAAAAAGATCATTACCAATCTTTGTAGGAGATACTTATCTGATTGCACCAAAAATCTGCGTAGATTCGCAATCATTATTGCCTTATTGAATTTCCTGCAATCAACTCATTTCCTTTTTGGTATCCATTAATTTGGATCCTTCCATGACGTTAGAGCAAAATATAAAACCTCCATAATCAAATATTCTTTCCAAACTCATCATAACATATTATTTAAGGAAAGAACATCTCAATAATATCTTAAAAAGAAATTCTCACTTGGTCATAGCACGATAAAATCAGAGAGAATAAAATCATTGAGTATATAAGAATATCTTAACATTGCACAAAACAGATTTTCACTTTGCAAAATATGACTATATCTGAGAGTATAAAATTAGACAAAATAATTTGAATTATCTCAAATAATCACACGTATTAAATCAAATCTCAACGCACGAATCACAAAAATAAATCACACGACAAATCAAAGAATATGATCATTACAAAATCTGAATCAACCAAGGATATATCGAATATCAAGTATAATGAGAAATTTTAAATTGTGTACTCAAACCAAATTGAGAATAAAAATATATACATTCCTTACCAAACTCTCCTTCTTCTCTTCCTTTATTTCCTGCAAAAACAACTCATCTTTTCTTTGGTACCCATTTTTTCTTGGGTCCATGAGAGTTAGTAGAGTTTGCTATTTTTACCCAATTATCCTTAATAGATCTCCAGACTTTAGGACATTCTTTCTCAAAGTATTCTAAATCTCCACAATTTGAACACTTGAGGGCATTTTGACCAACAGGTTTTGTAAACACTTTTTGAAAATGACTCTTGTATGCAAGTTTAGGAGGTCTTTGTTTGAGTCTCTCCTTGACTTTAGGAAAATCTATTAGAGAATCACTTTCCTTATTGAAACCAAGTCCCGACTTATTATAGTAAGGAACTTGTATAGAAAGGATATGCTCTAATATTTTTGATCCATTTGAAAATCTTGTCGAAATATTTGAAAATTCTTTCTTTAAAAAATCATTTTCCTTGACAAGTAGATCTCTACTTTCTTTTGTTTGTAGAAAATCTTTTTGCAAAATTTCAAACTTTTCTTTTTGAGAAAGATCCTGTTGCCTAAGCCGAGAATTCTCCTTTTTAAGTTCGGAGATCCTTTTAAGATAAGATTTGAGATTTAAGCAAAGCTCATTTATATATTTTGAGACTTTGATAGGAAGTTTTGAATTGCTTACCTTGATTTCCTCATCGGATTCTGAGTCTATGTCCGAGTCGACTCGATTCTGAATGTGCCATCAAGCATATATATCCTTGCTCATCATCTTCTTTCATGGTTCTTTTCTGCCCATTTTGCTTGTATTGTTTTCTTTCATTGAATTTCCTTCCTTTTCTACTTTGCTTTTTGAATCTCTCGATCATAAAATCAAGTTCTTCGTCGTCCATATCATTTTCTGAATCTATATCATCAAAATCAGAGTTAGATATTAAAGCGATGGACTTCTTACCTTCGGGATCTTCATCATTGATTTGTTCCACTTCATAGGATTGAAGAGTGCCAATCAATTCATCAACGGAGAGTTGCATAATCCTCTGAGTTTCCCGGATTGAAGTCTTGACATGGTTCCAATCTTTTGAGAGACCTCGCAAGAGTTTGTTGACCTCCATTGGAGAAGAAATTGGATGACCTTGATACGCCAAACCGTTTACAATTTCTGTAAAACGATTGAACATATCTCCAATCGACTCTCCTGGCTTCATCTTGAAGGATTCATATTGGCCAAGCAGGAAATTTACTCTTGTCTCTTTTACACGATCAGTCCCTTCATATGTAACATGAAGTCTATCCCAAACTTCTTTTGCTGTTTCACATGAAGAGATTCTATTATATTCAACAGGAGATAAAGCACAATATAAAGAATAAATGGCTTTTGCATCAAGCGCTTCTCTTTTGGACACCTCCGTCTGAGACATAAGAGCAGGGGGTTTGGTTTCTTTGTCTTTGCCATCCTTATTTGATGTAGACGCGGTAGTGGGATTGATTCCTCTTTCCACAACATCCCATTGCAAGGGATCTCTGGATCTTAGGAATGCTTTCATTTTGTTCTTCCATACGTTGTATTCCTTTCCATCAAAATATGGTGGCCTTGTGTTGCTTTGTCCCTCCATAAGTCCTGGTGCCAAGATACTAGCCATAAAAGATCTTTAGCTCAAAGTAAAAACACTTTTATAAACCGAGCACTTAGCTCTGATACCAATTGAGAGAGCTAGTAACAACACCTAGAGGGGGTGAATAGGTGTTTAAACAAAACCTTGGCAAATATATGCGGAATAAAATAAGTTGTGAGCAAAGTCCGAGGAACAAACAGACTTTGAGCGAGATCAGACTTTAACACAATAAAGAGTTTAGAGAAGAGAATAAGAACACAATGTTTATAGTGGTTCGGCTTAATCCAAGCCTACGTCCACTCTCCCACGCTAGCAGCCTTCTTGGCTAGATTCCACTATGCAATCAACAAGAGATTACAACTTTGAGTGCAAACACTTAGTAGTAGATCACACTATCTCACTAAGTCACTCTTTTGGTATTTCTCTCAAGATCACAAACGTTTAAGCTCACGAGAGACAAGTGTATGATAGAAGATCGCTCGTACTTTGGAATTATAAATTCTACACTCTATCTCTTACTTGCTCATCGGTCCTTCATCTCCTTAAATACTCCTCCACTTCCAAACTAGCCGTTGGACAGTATCTTGAGGATCGTCTTCCAATATACCCATTGGACAGCCCTGTATCTAGAAGATTTGGTAGCCGTTGAGTGACAAAGGTAAAATCCCAAATTGATTCCGATCGCCCATACAAACGAAATCTTGGTTTCCATAAGTAAAGCTTCTTCGTATAGAAAGTTCTTGTCTTCAAGATCTAATTGTCAATCAATTGGATTGAGTCAATCAAATCAATCTTGATGTGGAATCCAAACCAGATCACTAGCCGTTATATCTTTGGGCTTGAGTTACGTTCTGTCGAATCTGGATGTAAAGTCTGAGAGCAGTAGACTTTACAATCTGAGTCTGACCGCGATAGACTTTGCAACTGGGTCTGAACAGATTTAGCTTTAAGGTCTGAACACAATCTGTTATGTTCTCGTCAAAGATAGAGTCTTTCTTCTGGTTCAGCTTCAGCATAGAGTTTGTCTTCTGATTCAGCTTCAGCATAGAGTCTGTCTTCTGATGTAGAACAGACTTTGACACTAAAGTCTAGCAGTCTTCAGACTTTGACACAGAAATCTGGAAATCTTCAGAATATACTTTGGACATATGTTCCGTTCAGTTTTCTGGCCGTCTTCGGACTTTGACAATATCCTTTACATGTTCAATCATTTGCATAGTCTATTACTCAACCATCAAACATGTTAGTAGCCTTTGATTTATTTTGTCATCTTCAAAACATCATAAGGGATTTCCCTAACATTTTCTACAAGATCCCACTCCAAAGTATCTCTGGATCTGAGAAATGCCTTCATCTTGTTCTTTCATGTATTGTACTCCTTTCCATCGAAGTAAAGGGGTCTGGTGTTGCTCTGATCTTCAACTAACCCGGAGCAAAAATACTAGCCATAGAGGATCTTTAGCTTAGAAGTAAAACACTTCAAAAAATTAAGCATACATGCTTTGATACCAATTGAAAGTGCAAGTATGAACACCTAGAGGGGGGTGAATAGGTATGAAGACAATTTTCGCAAAGAGCAGTAAGAATATTTTGCTTTTGAAATTGAGTCTGATTATCAACAAACTTTAAAAGAGTTTAGACTTTAACTACAAAATTGAAAGTATGAATAAAGTAAAGGAGTTTAGAGAAGAGAAAAGGAACACATAATTTATAGTGGTTCGGCTTAGATTAAGCCTATGTCCACTCTCCCACGCTGACAGCCTTCTGTCTAGTTTCCACTAAGAATCAAAAGAGAATTTACAATCTTGTAATCTCGACTTCTCAGTGAAGAGTCTCTACTCCTCTCACAAAGTCTCACTTTGACTCTCTCTCTCTCTCTCTCTCTCTCTCTCTCTCTCTCTCTCTCTCTCTCTCTCTCTCTCTCTCTCGTACAAATTTGAGCACAGTGTAAGGAATAACAGGTAAATGGTAAGCTTTAGACTTTGGAATTCTTCTTTCACGCATTCTATCAAACAACTAGAGAGTCCTTCTTAAATACTCCTTCATGCCTTCTCAACCGTTGTCACTTTCCAAAGAAATTTTTCCAATCAACCTGTTGGACAGGATCAATCAAGGAGATCTCGAGCCATTTGAAGATTGTGATGAAAGCCCGTCAATCATGTTCGCCCATACAATCAGGATCTTGATTTCCATAAGTAGATTCTTTCCAAATTAACTTGCTATCCGTAAAGATTTGATGTATCTAAATTGATTCCAATAAAGATAATCAATCTCGTTGGTGACATTTCCAACCAGAAGACCATATATAACATGTACGAACCGAACCCTTAAAGAAAGAAAGATAATTCCGCGTCTGGATAAGTCTTCATTCTTCTCTTGCATTCAGTCTGGAATTTATCAGAATGGGCAGACTTCTGTTGTAAGGTAGATTTTGACACAAAAATCTGGCAATCTTCAGAATGGAACTTGGATAAGTTTTGTTAGCTTCAAAACAACGTAGGAGTTTTCTCTAACAATTGAGCTCGTTGCCCTCAGTCTCCCTTTCTTCGTGCGTCCTTTGGCCTCTGCCTGGCGCCCTATTTATAGGCGGAGGGGGGCCGATCGACAGAGCTTCGACCGCTGATCTTTGGTGTGTTGACCAGCCTTGGTGCAATTGAACCGGTGTTCCCTCAGCCGCCCATTTACTCTGCTCTACACTACCTACTCTATTGCGTTGAAGGCGTGTTCCATCCATCGTCAATCTATGTGCGTGGGTTGCAAGGAAGAGGAAGGAAGGAGGAAGGAGGAAGGAGGAAGGAGGAAGGAGGGGAAGAGAGAGGTCAGGCCAGGTTGAGGAAAAATGGCTGGGCCCTGGGTTCGCGTGGGGGAAAGAAAAAGAAGAAGGGGGGACTAGGCATGAAGGCCCAGTCCTTGTGGCCCCCTTTTTATTATTATTATTTTTATTATCCGAAAATGGGGTAAGAAAAATAAATAAAAGAAAACTTAGTAGATGCAAATAATGTCCATACCTAGGTAAGGTGAAAATCATTTTTGTTAAGGTCAAATTGATCCCCAAATTCCTATGCAATTTAATCCTAAAAATTTAGTCAAAATTTAGGTGTCAATAGTGGATGATGAAAAATATTTAGTCATTTACATTTATAGCCGATACAAACGATCATTTTTAGAAAAAAATATTTTTCAGATCGTTCATTTTCAGCAAAGCAAATGGACCTAGCATTGAACGCAGTGATAGTGAATGCAGATTCACTGTCCAAATAGATGTTCTCGTTTGTTGTGTCGTTCATTTGTATTGACTACAGACACAGCAAACAATAGATTGCCACCAAAAACCCTCCCCTTCCTCCCCCACTCTTCTTAGGTTTCTAGCTGTTGTGCCCTTGGTCACCACGTCTCCTGCCGCCATCACGGCCGGCTAAGTCGCAGTCGCCACCGAAGAAATCATCATAGGATCGTGCCGCTTGCAACTGCGAGCTCTCTCTCTCTCTCAATCACCATATATATTTTAGGGACGTCTCAACACCGTAATTGAGATATTGTTGCAATTTAATCGTTTTCATTGAGATCTCAACAACTAAGACAGATCGCGGTCGACGAGGTTAATGAGAGAGAGAGAGAGATCCTAGACGCTGAGAAGGTTGCCATCAACCAAATTGAAAGGGCAATAGCAATTGAGATGGCAAACTGTTGAGTAGCGGCAGAGATAGAGACAGAGACTAGAGACTGAGAGAGGCGCTTAGTGTAAGCGTTTTGCTCTTTTTGATTGGATGTGATGATAACTCATATTGAAAAGAAAAAATCTAGTGATCCGGCAAAAGAGAGAATTGTTGAAGAAAACATTCAAGAGAATAAATCTGCCTCCAATTACAGTTTATCAAAACAGGAGACGGCACTTCCATGCCCTCCAATCTATAGAAAGAAAACTTTTGGATGATACTATGTATACAAAACTTGAAATTTATAACTAACATACCATGTGATGGAAATTATAAGTGGGAATTTAATTAAGTGGATCATAGTCAGCACTCAAAAAGAGTTTACCTCGTGGTTTAGAACACTCATTTCGTAAATCAGTTCTGATATATTTAGCATCATTCAAAACGTTTTCTTGCTTGTTATGCTTCTTTGGTGCAACATGGGGCTAATGCAACACAACCGATTTTGATTTCATACACTCCTAATTAACTCTTCTAAAAGAATAGGCACAGAATTAAGCCAAATACCAAAAAGTTATAAAAAAGAAAAACTAGTATCATCACTTACTGAAGTGATTGCTACGACAAGAACAAGATGGGAAAAAAGCGTTGTTGCTTGTATGAGCTATGCAATGCTTTGAACAAACGTCCGATCCAATCATCAAGGTTTGTCTTTTTTAGAGGGGCACAGCGTCGGTGAAGTATCAGGCATTCGGGGAGGGCATTGTGTGCTGAGAAATTCACTTGTAAATGCTCGAAGATCACCCTCTCCTTCGACCATGGTGGTTGGTAATGAGCTGCCGCCACTGAATTGACGTGGATCAATTGTCCTTCGCAGTAGCGTGCCAGCAGCCCATGAAGATGGATGCGCCGTCGGATCAAAAATTGACGATACATCATATTGGGCGGGCATGGATGGCGAGGCCAACGGAATTGGAAGGTCAGCTATAGAGAGAGAATGTGGCACCACCGGCAACTGCATTGGAAGAAAGGGTGGCGGAGGTTGCGTCGGTAGCTCTAGTGGTCCAAGATGGGCTTGTAGATATGAGAGCTCAGCTTGTAAATTTACCACCTGGGTACATAGGAAGATCATATGCTTAGAGTTAATTAGACAGGCCTTGGGTAAGGAAATTTCTAGGTTTGTCAATTACCATTAAGTCAGTAATGACAAAATCTGGTTGTAAGTTAAAATTGCCGGATAGAACATTTTATCCTATTCTCAAATTTGTAGTCTCATGTTCGAACCAGAAACTAAACATTTTCCCTCTCTAATAAACACAAGAAAATGTTGTATAAATTTGTTCTAGAGATCATGTGGGGGACAGCCATAAAAAATTATGTTTCCATTAGGAATTAGTGTGAATCTCACAAATTCTTGAAATCGAATTGTTTTGCTTGATCTCGTAGACTCAATCTTGGTGGTACTTGCTCAATAAACACTTTAGTTAATAACCCACCTATCTTTACCAAATTACTTGATAAACCAAATTCAATAAAAAAATTATATTTATTTAATTGACATGTCTCAAATTTTTTATATCTGTAAACCCAAAACTATGTCCGTTTTATAAAATTTTGGATGAATGCATGCCATCACCCCCAAACACAGTCATTAATATCTCTCTTGGCGACCATAGTCTTCTTTTAAATGTGCATTATATATATGCCTTGTCTAAATCTAAAAGCAGCATAATATTCACAACTTCAGTAATTAGATACATGTTGAACCGTAATAAAGTTTACCCTAGCCTCTTCCGGGCCTTCTCCAAGGCATTCTCTAAGGCTTAAAAGCTAACTATATTATTTATTTTTCCCAGTAATAGAAGAAAATAATCACCAATCATAATCAAATAGTAACTTCTGCTAGCTCTCGTGCAAATGTGCGTTCCGTATCATAGGATATGTAAGTGAAAAACTCTAAACAACTCATGTTTAGGATGCTATCAAAATCTTGAAACAACGAATGAGTTGATCAATCGCAAGAAAGATGTCATCTCAAAAGTCATTAATGAAGGATTCGGTATGTGTCATGCCTATAAACAACGTAAAATGTGTGATTATAGAAAAAGACCAGACATTAAAGAGAGCATAAGAGCGGTAGGATATCTTCGCAGATCATTTTACGTGCACCAACGAAATAGGGAAAGAAAACCGATGGCAGATATCCAGAGAGTACAATGTTGCACTTGAACCTCAAAGACGTTGACTCTGCTGAGTTAGTGGATTATCTTGACAAGAAAGGTGACAAAAAGGAGAGAGAAGAAGACATTTAATGATAGCACAATGGTTTTCTGGCGAACCTATCCGGACGTTGAAACCGACCATTTCCTTAATAACCGTGAAAAGACGAGATACGTGAAACACTGAAACTTAGTACGCTCTGATGACAGCACACAGACTCTCACGCACTCGTAGTAACCGCCGACCGCATGATTTGTCTAACTCAATAATCAGGAAAAAATTTCTGGGTTTCTGCGAAGCAATAATGCTCATGCCATATATCACGGCATGCTCTAAATGTTCGCCGTTTCCCAATGGTTCTTCTTTTTCGAGTTTCAGTTTCTGCAACCCTAGGAAGCTAATGATCCTGATCATGTCAGAAACTAGTCAGTCTACGTGTTGTTAGACTCGATCATTTCTTTCTTACAGGAAAAGAAAAAAGTCAACCGCGTGGAACAAGAATCGGTGATTCAATCCAGGTGAAAAATTGGATTGATTCTTGTAAATAGGTTTTATTACCTGTTGCTGGAGAGCAAAGATGTGGGCGACGCATCCGTAGACAGGGTCTCGAAGGCGAGCTTGCGCCTCGTAGCATATCGCCACGACAGCATCTTGCCGCCTGTGGGCTGGGATGTTCAGCAGCAGCTTCGAAGCGTTGCTCGCCCCGAAAACTCTGTGGACTGCCGCGAAATGAGCCGCTCCTTGCTCCGAGTCGAAGTAGGGAGCAAAAACACATCCCGTGATGCACTTCCTCCTCAAGAACTTGCATGCTCCGCAGGGTCCACCGCTTCCGCCAGCGGCGGTGCTGGCAATCTCGCCGCTGGCGGATGCACTGGAGCTAGGGTTTGAGCTCATCTCTTCAAGTGGATTTATGATCGGATGGTGGGAGTTTGTGGGGTCATTTGGAGGAGATGAGGGAGTTTGATGAAAGAGCAACGAGCCGGGTTTTTAGGGTTTGGTTTGCCTGGTTTCTTCGTTGTTTTTGGGGGTTATGAAGATGACGATGGAGGATTGTAATTAAAATGGAAGAAGGAGTCTTTAAAGCCACGCGACAAAGCAAACTTGCTTTAGCTGTTTGCGTGAAGCAAGCCATCTATTTTTAATTTAAAAAAAATCTTTCCAGTCTATTTTCCACTCCAGCAAATCTCTCTCCAATGAACGACACGTGTCCTTAATTTTTCTTTTCAACTATTACATCCTTCGTTTTTTCAACATGGTTGTTGTCAAAGGCTTCCGAAATAAAAAGCTCATAACGAATGGGAGAGAAAACATATATCATGATATACATATCAATGCGCCATCTCAATAAAGGATCTATGCTTAAATGTTTGACTCAAAAATACATGAAGGGATTGAATCAACACACTCCTAGCTAGAATTCTCTGCTTCTTCTATCTCATAACTAAGATTAAAAATAAAAATCAATAAAAATAACGGCTGCTTATTCAAGAAACGAGACATTAAACGAAGCCGTTCAATATATGAAAAATAGAAATAAATAACTTATGCCATGCGAGTGCCATTTATTCAAAAGAGTTACCTGAGAATTGAAACAAGAAGAACCCATAAATTGGGTATCCATCTTGGACTACATTCGTTGCAAATGGATAGATTTTTTTTCTTCTTCTTTTTTTCGTTCACTTTGACATGAAATGCATTTCAGTTTCCCCAAATCCAATAATTAATGTGTAAGATTCAGCAAAAATAATCATGGAATAAATTAGCTTTCCCCGTGTTCCATCTTTTTCTCAAGTTGTACACTATAGATTTAGCAAAATCGTGTCTTGCCCCGAATTCCCTACCACTGCTCTAGGAAGTTGATCTGCTTAATATTAAGAATTGGTAATGCGTGACCCACTCATGTCCCCTTTAGAAGACAGATTGAATTATTAATGCGAAAAATGCTCAAATAGCCGAACTTTTCGTGACAAAATCAATCTCTCTCTCTCTCTCTCTCTCTCTCTCTCTCTCTCTCTTCCCATTATCTAATTAAACCTATTTTTCTTTTCCCATGCGAGTGTGTTTACTATATAGCATTAGACATTTATTGGGACAGCTTGAAATGCGTCTTTGCATAATCGTGGGATCTTTGCAAATTGTGATCAATCGGCATAAGCACTATCCTAACAAAGAAAATCCAACAGAACTAGATCTTTAGTACAATCATGGTTTTCCAACCTAGTAATGGAGATAATTCTTTTGAATTGCTTCTTTTGGGGAGGATGGGCCCCGCGGTTTGTAAGTCCATGTTGGGAATTTTGGGGTGCTTTGGATTTGATGAATTAGGAGAACTTTGGAGTGTCCATGGACATGCCAAGTCAGAAAATAGGTAGAAGTTTCAACTTTACAGACAAGCCTTCGTCGTACACCAAGCAACGTGGATATGTTTCTAATAGAAATGGACATAATTCAAATTGAGAAATAGTAATTCCTTGGCTTAAACAAATCTATCACGATTCCGAGTGTATCCACACCCGGTCAATACTAGCATTCGAATCGTTGCGCTTCTCGTGAGACCTACGTAATCCAAAGTTGCAAATACATCGCGTAAACACGATGGAATAACTGGCCAGATCAAAAGTAGGAAAAAAGTATATCACATTTGATATCATTTATACATCTATAGCTACACCTTATTAACCCTTGAGGTACATGTGTGAGGAGGTATAGACGAGATCCCACATCAGATAAGTTCAGAGTTGGTTCATTTATATTACATTTGGGACCTAACTTATTGACTTAAATTTTTTAATGAAGGTTATCTAACTAGATATGTTAACATGCTTAAACATAGACTTTTCTTTGAGGATCTCAATTATTTGAAATATCGGATTTTGTGGCGCATAAAATGGTAAATCCACCACATCATAGAAACTTACCTCGACTAAAGATTATAATCTTCATTTTCAGAGCACTTAATAATCTTTTATTCATCTACTACTCATTCATATGATCTCAATTCCACGCAATGGCGATAGGACAAGGATGTCAATCATGCCCCACGTCCTATCACATATAAGGGCCTATTTGGTAACACTTACGGGAACAATTGATTCTATTCTTTTGTTCCCGGGAACAAAAGAAAAACAGAAATCTATTTAAAAAAAACTTGTTCTTGGAAACAAAAATCCATTTTTTTGTTCCCATCAATAGATTTGAAACAAAATCAAGAAGTAGAAAAAAGTTTCTTCTTGTTCCTAGGAATAATTCCTAAAATCAAATCTAATTCTTTTCTTTTCTCTTCTCTTTCCTTTTCTTCTTCCTCTTTATGGTTGGTCGTTGGCCTCGGCCATGGCCAACGATCGACTAGCATGGCGATAGCTAAGCGAGCTCAGCCTCGTCAGATCTGGGCGAGGCTGACCTTACCCAACCAAGGCGAGGCCAACCTCGCATAGCCTGGGTGAGGTCGAACCTCACCAGTGGTTGGGCAAGGCTAAGGTTCACGGTGCCAAAGTGAGCCTCCGATGAGCTCGTCAAACCTCACCCAGCCAGTCATCGACCATCGCCAAAGAAGGAGGAAGAAGAAGAGAAAAGGAAAAAAAAGAAGAAGAAAGGAAAATAGAAATATAATAAAAGTATTAGAAAATTAGAATAGACAAAAAAAAAAAAATCAAAAACATACCAAACACATTCCTATCCTAGGAATAGAAATTTGGACAGTTATCAAGCGCTTTCAAAAATTCAGAAATTATTGCTAGGTACGTAATAAAAAAAAATCATTTTTGAATAAAAATTGTTATCGGAAACATAATAGTCACCAAATACGTCCTAAGTGGGCCAATCATAAAAGTCAACATGCCAATTCCCGCAATCAAAGCATTAACATTAGCTATCCAGCCCGTCTCGTGTGTTACCAATTAGCCGACATAATTGTAGAAGATGGAACCCTGTTAAATTTGAACAACACTTGTTTTACGTAACACTTACACCTTGTAATAGGTTGATATGATCAAAACTTTGCTATTGATGTAATGAAAGTATGTCACTTCGCGACATTGCACCGTGATGTCATGTGATGTATGCGCGTTTTTACAATGCAAATTTCTGAATTCCTTGAAACAGGACTTGTTGCAGACAAAACATAAAAGACTGACGTCAAAAAGAAGTAAACAAAGCGAACCATCATGCATCAGTTTCTAGAAATCGTCTTCCCTAATTTTCAACGAAGTCATAGTCAAAAGACGTGGGGGAAAGATTCTTTAATAGATCGTAACGCAGCTTCCACCGCGCCGTCCGGAGATTGTCCGGTCTTTGTACCGCGTCAAGGAACCAGAGACAGGAGCTTCACTCAAGCCAGGCGAACCCAAACGTGCGCGTCTTTGAAATGACGTTCTAATGCGACTTTTAGGGAGCAACAAGGGTTCTTTAAGCAATTCTTTTGCGGTGACTTGTTGGACGCGTTGATGAATTGATCTTTCTTTTTTTGGGGATCATTTCAAGGAAAAATTATCAATTCGATTCTAAACTTTTAAACTTTGTCAACGTAGTCCTATAACTTTGCGCGAAAATTTAAAATAATCTTCTAGTCAATTGCCACCGAAAATAATTAACATGGTGATCCATAAGCTGTCAACATAAAAAAAAAAAAACTACGTAGAACAACTAATAATAACTAGACGTTACGTTAATAATTTCGGAGACAATTGGCTGAAAATTGAAAGGATTATATTGGAATTTCATGTGAAAATTTTAAGAATATATTGGTGAAACTGAAAAATTTAAAACTGAATCAGTAATTATTACGATAATTTACTGTTAAGATTATTTTGTGTCCATTAGTTCATTGAATAATTGCTCAATTGTCAACATAATAGTCACATTGATTTCTCTTATACATTTGTAATTTTATTTCTTTCTTATTAGTTACCCAAAATGTTGAAATATTTCCTGCATTACTTAATAATGGATCCTAAATGCTATTTATATTTATGTGATCTATCTTCAACTATCAACTTAAGCTTTTGAATTGAGTTTTTTAACATGGTTCCAGAGTTAGTGCGTCCACCCTTTATGAGTCAAATTCTATGCACCACTTGTAATTCCCCACCTTGTCCTAAAAGATGTTAGATTTTATTTAATTTTTCTCGAAGTAATTTAAATAAGAATAATTTGATTTGTAAATTAGGGTTTTTTTTCAAGCGCCGCTCTCGCTCTAAACTCTAGGTTACGATTTCCCCTCTTTTACCTTGAAGCCATTGCCTCTCTATAGTGCCCTCCCTGAGGGAGAGAGAGGGACCTTTCTTTACCCTGCCCCTCCCTCCCTTCCCTCTCCTTCTCTGTCTTCCTCTTTCTCTTTTGAAACTTTCCGTCTTTCTTTTCTCTCCGATCTGTTGTGGGAATTTGTGTGTGAATAAATTTTTGAAATTTTGGGTGAATGTGCAGATAGTTCGGCCATTTATCCAATCGACAACCACAAAAGAGGATGTTCATAGCGTAGCTCCACAACCTCTCCAAGATTGGGCCACCCTTCTCTTCTTATTTAGATTTATTTCAAGTTTTAGGAATTTTACTCTCTTGAATTAGATCTAACTATAGATTTGGGAGCTCCTTACATGTATTTGATATGTATTCTTCTAACATTTTGATTTTGGTGTCTCTATACGACAATGATGATGAGTACGTTGAACCTATATGTGGACCGCAAACCGTTGCAAATAGAACAAAAAATCTCAATGTGTGCTCATCACTGAATCTAGTGATTGGTTATCGATCGATTACAGTGTCAGATCTATTCTTGAGGAATGAGAGTGCACTTCTACTTTTAAAATTGTACTTTTTTATTTGTTTTTTGGCTTTTGATATGTTCCATACTTACTTGGGATTTGTTAGGCTTGAAAGCCTTCTATGTATCTCTCAAATATTATTATAATATATGAGTGGCATTTTTCTTACAACCAAAAAAAAAAAAAAAAAAATTATGGTTTCTTTGGTAATGGTTAGTTATGTTTTCATTCATAAGACAGCTTTTTTTTTGACAAATTCATAAGACAGCTTAACTCTTTGTTTTTTTTGCACTTCAAGCTTGCTGCAACCTCATGTTATGAGAGAATCCATTTCTATCTAGATTATCAAGTTCGAATTATTGCTTGATAGGTCAACCGATTATTTACTGAGGATCTATTGGCACATATATATTTAAATTAAGAAAAAGTACGAAAAAAGTCATAAACATTTATACTATTAACAATTCAATCCTACTCATAGGATCTCTCTAATGATGACTTGACTTCCCCTCAAGCAATTTTCCGAGGAAATTCACCGGAACAACTACATTAAAAAATCATGAAAAATTTACAACTAAATTAGTCAAATTAAAAAGTTCAGGATTGAATTAGCCAATACACAATAAGTTTAGGATTTTTTTGGACCATTTTTTTCCCAATAAGGCAATTGGTTCTATATACACCTTTAGTTTGTAGTAATCGCGTATGACTTGCCGTCGTTTGACCCACAAACAAGAGCTATTAATTGCATTCCATTAGCATTAGCATTAAAATTACGCATCAGAAAAAAAAAAAAAAAAAAAAAAAAATGTGTGAACTATGTTTAAGAATCAACACACCATCAATTTGCAACAACCACTCATCTCTAATTAATTTTGTAACCGCATTTTTTTTTGGCAGTACGTGACCGCATAATTTTTTTTTTTTTTTGTCAATCCTATTCTATTTCTACTCTAACTCTAACTCTAACTCTCACTCTCAGAATAATTGGTTTAGTGCAAAACCGCGTTAATCTACAAGAAAACCTTAAAAAAGAAAACACAACAAACTAAGTCTTCTTTCTATAAAGATGTGCGGTCAAAAACCAAAAGTACTCGATGCATATTTCAATAGTCTTGCATGTTGGGCACTCAAGAAACAAGCACCCAGAAATACAGGGGGGACTGCCTACCCAAACGTGACACATAATCACAATTAAAAAATTAAAATCAAGTTGTACTTTCTTTTCCTAATTAAAAGATTGGGATTGCTCGAAGCTTTTGATAACAAAAACCTAATTCCTTGCATGACTTTGTCAAGAACCCAATGTGTAATTTAGGACCCCACTTTCTCCCTCCTTTCGCTCGTGTGGTCAACACACCCACCTACCCAAGGCTTTAGACAAAAGACATGCTGCATACCTTAATCAATTTCGCTTGTTCTAAATTAAGAAGAACGAAAGGGCGTTGTCGAAACGACATGTAGATCTCGAAATCGTGAGATGTCAATAGGAAAGTAGGGGGAGACAGCTCTATCAAAGTTCGAAAAAGCCTTGGGCAAGGAAGGTCTCATCAATGATAGAAACACAGCGAAAAAGGGGTCAAAAAGGGGAGAGAGGAGGCACCGCCAGGTGAGGAAGATGCTTAGAAATTGCATTAATTAATGAGTTAATAAATTATTTAATTACTTCATAACCTCTCAATCAGTGATTGTAGTCGAGCGATCCACAGAGCGATTTTGTTGACCCTGTGGAACGTGGGAGATGAGGAGTTCGACCCCACCACCTCGAGTTTGGGGAAAAGATAGCAGATGAGGCTCTTTGGGACATTTACAATTTAACATTCTAAGTTATTTTCTCTATATAATGTATGTATTTTTCTTAATTCTTTTCATAAACTAAGTTTACCTTCTATTTCGAATAACAAAACAATTAAACAACATTGGAAGATTCTTTCAAGATCACTTTAAATATTTTCGTTTTTCACGTTTATCATGGTCGCCACATTTTATGCACTTGGAAAATATTCGGCTCCAAACTAGGCAGAAGCTACCGCGCTCCCGTATCGCGTGTGGCGAATTTGCATAAGCCCATCCAGCACTTGCATGCAACTATGAACTCGACGATGAGCTTGAATTTTCGCACTGGAATTGCAAAACACAGACGAGACGATTCAAGGACAAAAGAAGGCATGGGACGGTGGAAAACATACAGCTCCGTTCGGTTCCACATTGTAAATGAACTTTGGGAATCTAAAATATTTTGGGTAAATGCAAATGGCATTTGATTCATATTTTGCTCAACCATGAGAAAATGCAATTGCATCAAGTCTTGGCCCAAAGCAGGTGGTCTTATGGAATGATGCATTTCCAAAATGCAAATACAAATTTTTCTTCTAAATTTGCCTTTGCTCAACTATCATAATTCCATAAATATCCTTACCCAATGTGACGTCATGGCTAGGTTTGAGGCCACCGACAAGGTTGTATATGATTGACAACAAGCTAGATTTTGCACCAATAGCCTCGCCCAAGGTCGCTCAACCTTAGGCAATAGTCTCCTAGGTTCGCGAGGCCCAAGCAGCATCACTTGGGTTCATGACCTAGGCGAGGTTGCTAGCGCTAGATCTTGCTCACCGACAGCCAAATTTGGCCTCGTGAGAGTATTGCTAGAGGCTCACCACTCTCCTGCCAACCGTTGAATTTGCCGATTATGTTTCTTTAAAAAAAAAAAAAATGTTTTACAAAGTGTGATTTTGCCAAACATCATTTAAGCCAAAATTATTTTCTAATGCATTCTCAAATTTTTAATTTAACAAACACTATTTGTATTTTGAAAACTCTTTTAACCCAAAATCATTTGTACTTCCTTAAAGCCAAACCAAATGGGCCTATAGTGGCCACAATCATTTTGCATCACGTCGATAGATTATGGCATATCTCTCTCTCTCTCTCTCTCATAGTTAAGATCTTCACTAGGTATAATTCGCCCTATGTGTATCAAACATTTAACTTTGCATAACATGACAAGGATATAATCCTCATCCCCCCCGCGGGGGGGGCCGCAGGCGCCACCGATCTTTGTTTGAGTCAATAAACCAATCTAGGCAATTTCCTTAATTGTGCTCAATTGGAATGCTCAATTACCTAAACTGCTTTTAGGTTAAAAGCAATCCAAAAGACCAGGAGACCAAAAGGACTACAAAGCATTAGGGCAAACCCTACTAAAACAGGGCAAAACATAACACAGGCCCATGGCGAACAAGACAATATTCACGAGCCCACTAACTAAGGGAGTGACCCATTCCAGATTCATAGTTGTCCAAGTAGCCTATATCTGTTTCGAGCTCTCGAACGGGAGCTGTAACCAAATGAGAAATTAAAGTAATGGAATAGTCGTTGATGCGATCGAGCCCCTAGGACGGGCCTAAACCCCAACCGCCCCGGTTGGATTTAGCAAACCATACATGTTCTCTATGTAACGTAGAAAAGGATTTGCATATAATATGTATTTGTGTTTGGTGAAGAGGAAAAAACAATTTTGGTCTCAATGTATTGCAAAATAGAATATCGATATCACTATGTGGATTGGTAAGAAATATAAGGTGAGATTTTCATTTTGACAACATCGTAGGACCGAACATTTAGCCTCCCAATCTTCACTGACGCACATGAACCCTCGTCCTCTTCATGATGTCCAAATTTTGGACATGATTTTACTCGGGAGTCCTTTCCTCAAAGGGTGACCTTCTTAGTCCGACGGGCCATGAAAAGCAATGAGTGCACAGCACCACTACGCTCTGGCAGAAGTCAAGACTCGAGGTTCATCTTAAGAGAGGGAAGGAGTTTAGGTAGGTCACTCTTTTAGCACGAAAGCAAAAGCGTCTGTTAGACTATTTACCGTCCATTTTACATGATTTTCATCCTAAGAGAAGGGAATTTAGGTAGGTCACACTTCTAGCATGAAAACAAAAGCCTCTGTTAAAACATTTACCGCCCTTTTCAACGCGATTTTCATTGTAAGAGGGAGGTAGTTTAGGTAGATCACTCTTTCGCATGAAAACAAAAGCCACTATTAAACCATTTCCCGTCCTTATAAACTCCGTGTGGCAACCTCTATATTCCACCCATCTCTTCAACCATAAAAACAAAAGCACCCATTGCTAATGATCATGTCTTTGGCTACACGCGTTCGAGAGGCGTTCGAAGCATTTCAAGCAGCGGACGTGAATATCGGCTGTTAAAAAGAACAGCAGCGGCAAAATCATTTTTTCCCCTCTCGTGTCCATCTTCTTTTGTGTTTTCAGGGCGAACAAAAAGGCGGTAAGCATTACAGCTAAAGAGGCCTTGAACCAAGTGGTTCCATTGGTCCTAAGGGTGTAGATGTTAACTCTCCATACTCCACAGCAGTCGAAATTTTCTTGCTGCGATTTTATAACTGCAGCAACGAGTGGAGACGCAAAACGGTGAGCGGGTCTGGAGGTTGCCATGGTTATAAAATCGCGGCAAGAAAATGCTTTGGAGTATTTGGAGCAATTGAACCACTTGATTCAGAGGCGCTTTAGTGTAATGCACACTCTCTTAGCATCTTCAAGTTCGTTCAACCTGAAAATAGAAAAGGAGATAGATATGAAAGCGAACAAAGAAAGAAGAGTCGTAAATACTTAGGTGCGCGCTGTTGTTTTCTGTTGACGGCCTGATTTCACCGTCCGCTGCCTGAAATGCTCTGTAGGCCTCTCGAAAGCTGCACGCTGCTTAAACGGCAGTTTTCCATCGCAAACGTGTACGACCGATGCCTTTGCAATAAGGGCATTTTGCTCTCTCGTCTATCCATTCAATGAACTGCATGAAAAAGTCGACAGGTTCGACCTCGGAAAACCGCACCCGCAAAAAATTTAAAATAAGGAAGAACATCTATCCCTCGATTTACAATGTTTGGCTTCGCTATCCCATCACATTCTGCAAGTAACAAAAACGTGTTACGAGACTGCGACTACCGTTAGAAACTTTAGTTACCTGTACATAACAGCGAGCACTTTCGAACAAAATGTTGGACAGAGGACATGCGAACCCATCCATATTAAGGTCAGACCTCAACACCCATTCCAATCTGCTCTTTGGCAGGTTTAGCTGCTTTTTTGGTAGTGTCTCCAGTTGCGTTTCTTGGCATAATTCGCTTTTTTACGCGAAAATAAGTAAATCGTTGCTTCTTACCTTAGACCAGCTTCAAGACACTTTTGATATAAGTCAATCAACGAGACGTGTCTATAAGAATTATTGTGTGGCCTACATGATATTATTAATTAATTGTTCGATAATTATTTAATGCTAAAAATGTATTTGGCTGTGAGAAGCTACGACTCTAATGAAATTGTACAATCCTTATTGAGAAACTACCATTCTTCTAAAGATGTGCGATTCTCATGAAAATTGAAAAGCGTTTCCATGAAAGGCATCTCTTGATAGTATGTATGTATATATATATATATATATATATATATATAATATATATATATATATATATAAGAGTTTAGTTCTCTCTCCACCCATGATGTGAAAAACTCACGTTATATTCTATCCTTTGTCAAATAGAATACATTAAGGAAAAATGGGTTAAGGGAGAGAAATCAGATTTCTTAGCTTCATCGGTATTTCACAATAATTATTTTCAAGCGTATCGCTACGGATAAAGTTATGTCCTCATCTCTCTCATCATGAAAATCATGAAGATCAAAGATTCTGTATTTTGTATTTTTTGCATTATAAAATTATGTTATCGCTTACAGTTAGTATCAGAACGTGGTTTAAAATCTCATGATTTTTTTTTTATTATTGAAATATTATGACTTACGAATGAAGATTCGTCGAACAGTGTTAGTCTTTCCTTGTTATTTGATGTTGTTGAATTGTTTTCGAATGGATTGCTAGGGAATCCAAATGAAGAAAGTCGTGATGGAAAACAAGGTGGAAAAATGGAGAAAATTGACGAACAAGCATGAAAGAGGAAGAAGGCACACGGCATACATGTGCCCCATGTGTGCCGGAGGGTCGGGCGTGTGGATTCCCCATGCTACGCGCCCCTATGCGCACGTTGGAGGGCGAGCATGTGGAATCCACGCACCCCACCTGCACGCTAAGGGCAAGTGGGGTGGGCGCATGGGCTCAGCATGCGCCCATGGGCTTTTATTTATTTTTACAATTTTGCTCTTATTCATTGAATTACGTTTCTACCCCTCTCCGTCGTTTATTTACATATCTGCCCTCCTTTTTTATTTACCTTTTTTACCCTATGTTAGTTAGATATTTACAGTTTTGCCCTCTTTGATGATTATTTATGTTTTTGCCCTTGTATGCTGAATAATTACGATTTTGTCTTGGCTGATTATTTACCATTTTGCCCTTGGATGCTAAATTTACTGTCCTGCCCCCCTTGAATAATAATTTGGTGGTTTTACCCTTATGCTTTAATTACGATTTGCCTTGGGTGCTTGGTGAATATTTGTACTTTACAATAATAAAAATTCAATCAAGAATGTTTTTGTTAGTCACCAAAGTATCCCAACCTTAAGGAATTTTGAATTTTTGACATTGTAAATTATTTTATTCAATTACCCATGATTAATTAATGCTATGATTGAAATTTATATGTTAATATCCTTATTGATGTCATGGGTATATTGAAGTTCATTTATTATAAGAATTTAGATTAACCCAAAGGTTAATCAATTTCTTATAATTCATGGACATAATAGTTGGTAATTAATGTTTCTTGTTGAATTTGTTTGTATATCCAAAGATAGCAAATAAATTTTAACGAGACATATTTATAATTACCGAATTAAAGTTATTAGCATCATATGGTTTAATGGATGTTGGTATATCATAAGATTACCCAAAGGAGAACTATGATCTACATGTATCGTTTAGTTTGAATTTGATTAGGTGATATTCTTAAAGTATTAATGTATGAGTATTTTCTTGCATATTTGTAATATATGTACTTGTTTCACTTTATTCACACGCTTCATCTGTTCCTTGGTTCAATGGAATGAATTTTTCTAATTGGAGTGAACAAGTACAACTTTACTTAGGTATCTTGGATCTTAATTTGGCACTTGAAGTTGAGAAACCAGCTGCAATTACTAATGAGAGTGACTATGATGAAAAGACTTTCCATGAAGCTTGGAAAAGATCTAACAGACTAAGCTTAATGTTCATGCAAATGACAATTGCAAAAAATTTAAAGACTACCCTTCCCAAAACTGACAGTACTAAGGAATTTATGAAATTTGTGGAAAATCGTTCTCAGATTGCTAATAAGTCATTTGCTAGTACATTAATGAACACTTTAACTACCATGAAATATGATGGTTCACATACCATGCATGAGTATGTTCTTAAGATAATGAACTTAATAGCAAAGTTAAATATTTTAGGAATGGACGTGGATGAGTACTTTTTAATACATTTCATACTTAATTCCTTATCTCATGAACAATATGGACAATTTCAAATGAATTACAATACTATAAAGGATAAATTGAATATAAATGAATTGGTCAGTATGCTTGCTCAAGAGGAAACAAGGATAAATAATCAAAAGACTTATTCCGTTCATTTCTGAAGTCATCAAGAAGCTTAAAAGAATTCCAAAAAGAAATGTGGAAGGAGTAAGAAGAAAGGATTACATGTCCTAAATGAATCTTCTAATGTTTCTCAAATCCACAAAAAGGAACATAATCTTATTAATTGTCATTTCTATAATAAAGTTAGACACTTAAAAAAAGATTGTTAAAGCGTAAAGTTTGGTTAAAAAAGAAAGGTACATTGTGCTTTAGTATATTTTTAATCAAACTTTACTAAAGTTCTTCATAATACTTGATGGATTGATTCTGGTAAATCACTCATGTGTCAAATACAATGCAGAGATTTCTTACAATCGAAACCATAAAGTCATATGAAAGTTATGTGATCACGGGAAATAGAAACAAAACTCTAGTTGAAGGCATTGTCACTTATTATTTAGTCATAGATACTAGGTATTATTTGGATTCATTTCAAACCCTTTATGTACATATGTTTTTTCGCAATTTAGTTTCTTTGCCAAGACTTGATCTAGCAGAGTTTCCTTGTAAGTTTGGTCGTGGATCTTTCGATTTGTTTAAGAATGATAATCTTATTGGAACTAAAACTTTATGTAATGATCCCTACAAATTTAAACTCTATAATGCTTGTTGACACCTAAATTTTTGCATAATTTTTTGGGTTAATTTTTATTAAAATAATAAATAAAAAAAACACATGGCATATAGTTTAGAAACATTTTATTTTTCATTTTGTTTTATTTTATTTTAGACCGTCGGTGAAGGGAAGATTTTTTACATATTCCATTAAAATCTTTCACATATACTATTTTGCGTAAAAAGGGAATTTTTTGGATAGAATATGTGAATAATAAAAAAAGGAATATTGCACGAGGTGAGTATATTTCAGCGATATATTTGGGGGTATCGTGCGCGAACAAAAAGGAAAAAATATATACCGCGAAGATACGTTTTTTAGACTTATAAAATACCTCGCGTGCAATTGAGTTTAGAGGTCGCATAATTGAATACACGACGGAAAAATTGAGAGAGCACACGTGAGGATTGAGAGGAAAAGCAGATCGTGAGGGAAATTGTTGACGCCAAGGATCTTCATGTGCACCTGCAATTTTGTCCCGGTGATGGTGTCTTGTCCGTGAAGGGTGCCCAACTTCAATTAATCTGCATGCTCCCATCTCTCTGCCATGCAAATTGCTTCGTCGTTGCCTCCACTGCAACTTTGCTTCCTCTAGCAATCCTTGAGTGCTTCAAGATGATCTGGGCAGCGTGCAAGCACGACTACAGGATCTTCGGCCTAGATTAGTCCTAGCCCAACGGTGATGCTCGCCGGTTTTGCTGCATCAACGATATTGCTAAGCCTCACCATTCTGGTCTCAATACCGTGACCGGTTCTCGGCATCAACGATCACTTGGCGACACCGGCAAGCTTCCCGGCGAATTACTTGAGCTTTTGATAGATTTGCAGTTTTCCTGATGTCCTGTACAACGACCCATCGAACTTGCCGCGGACTTGTCGAGCCACGCCAAGTCACCACCACAACCACCGTTTTTGAGCCGTGCCACGCCGAGCCTCCATCGTGGTTCACTTTGCCATGTGGATTTTTGCAAAAATTCAAATTTAGGTATACATCTATTTTATTTTATTAGGTAGATTTATTAGATTTAGTTTATTAGGTAGATTTATTAGATTTAATTTATTAGATAGATTTGCTTTATCTTATTTTAGGTTTTGATATTTTATCTCTTTGTTTGAATTTTTTTAGAATTAGTCTTTAAGGTATGATTGAGATTCCAACATGAAAGTGCCCCTCAAATTAGGGATTGTCAGTTCGATTTTCGCGCCTGAAATCCAACTCGCAATCCCTTACAAAAATCGACAATCCGATCTCACGCCCGAGATTCGATTCGCGATTTAATTTTAAAATTGGTCAACCCGATCTCATGCGCGAGATATGGTTCGCTAATTTTTGAGTATCAATATTATCTTGTTTGATTTGATGTCGTGATGTTTGAGTCAGTTTTATTTTTGTAAAAGAAAAAATCCAAAAAAGATTAGGTTTGTTTTTTTTTTAATTATCTTGCATGTTTAAGATAGGGATTTTATTTTGAGTCATGAAAAAGAAAAGAAAAAAGTGCATTCATTTAGGATGTTAGTTTTTTTATTATTATCTGAATTGCATGTTTAATTTTAATTTCGAATTTCATAAAAAAAATGAAAAAAAATAAGAATTAGGGCATTCTCTGCATTAGAATTAGGGCATCTTTTGCACGTTATTGCATATTAGGGCAAGGTTGCATGTTTAATTTTACTTTCTAATTAATTTTAAGCTTAGATAGATTTTTTTAGATAGATTGCATTTTAGGATTATTTGGGTTAAGATAGTATTTTAGTTTAAATTAGGATTTGGCTCAACCTAATTCCTAAAATAAATTGAATAGGATCTTAATCTAATTAGATAATTTTCGCATTTTTCCTAATTCCGAATTTCATGAAAAAATACTAAAATGTCTTAGAATAAATTAGTTCCATTTTCTAGGATAGATTACATTTTTTAGGAAAAAAATATCATGTAAATGTCATATAGAATTAGATTTATGAAATGCACATCATTTAGAGATTGTTATTAAGTCCATTTAATTAAAAATTGCATGTCATTAGAATTAGGTCATTTAATTAATATTGCATTGCATATTGCATGATTTTCATTAAATATGTGAAAAAGAAAAAATAAATTACATGTTAATTAGAAACCATATCTAGGGTTGTTGATGTGGATTTTAATTGACATTGCAGATGCTTTCGTTACTTTGAGGTAAGTTTTTGCAATTTATTTATTGTTTATTTGAGTGTTAAATTGGTGGTTTGCGCACCCGCATGATCACTTCACATGTTAGGGAATTAGATTTAAAATCAGTTTAAGCTGCCTGCAAAAGCATTTTTGAAAATAAAAGAATGGTACCGAAAGGGCATTAGAAAAATCTAGTGTAACCAAGTCCCCGTACCCATAGTCTCTGGTTCGTAGGAGTAAAGTAAAACTCCCATTACTTTACTTGAATTTCTAATCGACCCACCAAAAAATAGATTAGTGGCGACTCCTAGATAAAAATCATTTACATGTTAAGAACTTGAACTTAAGTCGTGAATTGGTATGGGCTTAGGAGAGCCCGAGCTAAGTCTAGGCTTAGTAATCCATTAGCCAAACCCTAGGTGGTTTATACTCGAAAAATTTGTCGCGACAATGCTTTTGTTGAGACCATGATGACATTGCATTATAATGTTGGCACTAAACGAGGTTTAATGGATGAGAATTCTGCTTACTTGCGACATAAACATTTAGGTCATATATCCAAGGAAATGATGCAAAGATTAGTGAAAAATGAAATTCTTCCGAACTTGGATTTTATTGACTTTGAAGTATGTATTAATTATATTAAAAGTAAACAAGTAAAACACACTAAGAAATGCGCTTCAAGAAGGATAAAGTTTCTTGAAATTATACTCACAAATATATGTGATCCTTTCGATGTTCCATCTTTTATCAGAGAAAGCTATTTTATCAACTTTATCAATAACTTTTCACGTTATGGTTACATTTATCTATTGCATAATAAATCCCAATTAGTGAATGCACTTATGGTGTATATTAAAGAGGTCGAGAGACAATTAAATAAAAAGATGAAAATGGTAAAGTCAAATAGAGGTAATAAATATTATGGAACGTATGATGAATTGGGACGATGTCCACGTCCATTTGATAAATTCCTTGAAAAACATGGCATTTGTACTCAATACACAATGTTAGGTACACCACAACAAAATGGTATAACGAAAAGGCATAATGGAAATAATTAGGAGTATGATGAGTCATTCATTTTTACTCTTATATTTGTGGATGTATGCATTAAAGACTTCTGCGTATTTATTAAATAGGATTCCTAATAAGGCAATTTCAAAGTCTCCCTTTGAACTGTGAATGGGGAAGGAAACCTAGTTTATAGCACTTGCATGTTTAGGACCGTCCTACAGAAGTTAAAATTTAGAATCCACATGAAAAGAAATTAGATTTAAAAACGATTAGTGATTACTTCATTGGTTATGTAGAGATATCCAAATGGTATAGATTTTTATTGTTCTAATCACAGCACAAGAATTGTTGAATCTTGAAATGTTAGGTTCATTGAAAATGGCGACATCCATTAGAGTGATATAATGCGCGATGTTTTCATTCAAGAAGTAAGAGAATAAGTTCTTATACCCAAAACTTCTAACGTTGTATTCCTGATACTATAGTTCAACCCAACAATAATAAAAAACAACAAATAAATTACCAAATACTACATAGTGAAGATGTCAATATAGAACCTACAATAGTTGAGGCATAAGAAAGAGTATTAAGAAGATCTCAACAAGAAATGAGATCGGTTATTTCAAATGATTATGTGGTTTATCTACAAGAGTCAGAAATTGATTGAGGAATTGGAAATGATCTAGGTTCATCTTCTCAAGCCATAAAAGGTGAAAACTCTAATGAATGGTTTAACATCATTAAAGAAAAGTTAAATCTATACATTAAAATCAAGTCTGGAACCTTGTTGAATTGCCTAAATGATGTAAAAAAGGTCGGGTGTAAATGGGTCTTTAAGATAAAATGATATCGAATAGTATAAGGCCAGACTCAAAAAGAAGGCATTAATTATTAGGAGAAATTTTCAACAATCTCCAAGAAAGACTAACTTAGAATCATTATAGTTTTTGTGGCTTATTATGACTTAGAGTTATACCAAATGGATGTTAAAACTGTCTTTCCTAACGAGAAGAGGTTTATATGTACCAACACGGGGGCTTTTTAGTTAAAGGAAAAGAACACATGGTGTGTAAATTAAGGAAATTAATATGTGAACTTAAATAAGCTTCCTAACAATGTTATCTTAAATTTAATGATAACATAACTTTATATGAATTTAAGGAAAACATCGTTGATTAGTGTGCATATATATATATATATATATATATATATGAAAGTCAGTGGGAGCAAGTTTATTTTTTTAATTCTATGTGTTGATTACATTTTGCTTGCAACTAATGATCTTAGTTTGTTACATGAAATCAAAAAGTTTCTCTCTAATAATTTTGAAATGAAAGATAGAGGAGAGGTAACGTATGTAATAGTGATAAATCACAAGGATTGTTAGGGTTATCTCAGAAATCATACCTTGAGAAAATTTTAGAGAGATTCAATATGGATAAATGTTCACCGGGAATCATTCTAATACAGAAATGTGACAAATTTAGCCTTATATAATGTCCGAAAAGTGAATTGGAATGAGAACAAATGAAAAGTATTCCATATGCTTCTGTTGTTGAAAGTTTAATGTATGCTCAAACTTGCACCATACCAAACATTATTTTTGCTGTCGAAATGCTAGGCAAGTATCAAAGTGATCCTGAATTGGATCATTAGAAAACTAAAAAGAATGTTCTTAGATACTTGCAAGGAACGAATAATCATATGCTCACTTATAAAAGATATGATCTTCTTGAGGTGATTAGATATTCAGATTCAGACTTAGTCGAATGTATCGATATAAGAAAATCAACTTTCAATTACTTATCTCTTCTTGCTGGAGGGGCAATATCATGGAAAAGTGTGAAGCAGTTAGTTATTGTTGCATCCACTATGAAGGCTGAATTTGTGACATGCTTTGAGGCCACTATTCATGAATTATGGTTGCGAAACTTTGTTTCAGAGCTTGTGATTGTCGACGGTATTGCCAAGGCGTTGAATTTATTATGACAACTCCATAGCAATTTTCCTCTAAAAGAACGACAAGTATTCTGAGGGTATTAAGTACATAGAAATTAAATACTTGTTTGTTAAAGAAGTTTAGAAACAAAAAATTTCGATTGAGCACATTAGCACAAACTTTATGATAGTAGATCCCTTAACAAAGGTATTACCGCCCAAAATATTTAATGAACATGTTGAAAGGATAGGCATTATTGGACGTAATTCATGATTGCATTTAGTTTATGTATTTGGCACTCTGAGCTCAATTATGTGTTTTTGATTTTTTGTTTGTTTTCTAAAAAAAAAAAGGATAGTCTCTAATGGAGACATTATAGTTTGATCATTACAGTACTTCTCATTTATGGATCATATTAAATAGAGAGCTATATTATAGTACATGGAAGGGACAATGTCAATTAATAACATACAACTAGCATAACTCGCATTAATTTTCTTTACTTAATTGTTATTATTATGTGGTAGCCAATTTAAGGAAAATTTTAGTATTATGTTATTGTGCACATTATGATATTTATTAAACCATGAAAGGAATGTCATATGGGCCAAGTGGGAGAATGTAAAAATTATTGTGTAGTCCACATGATATTATTAATTAATTTTTTAATAAATATTTAATGATAAAAATGTATTTGGCTATGAGAAGTTATGACTCTAATAAAAATATACAATGCTCATTGAAAAGTTATCATTCTTCCGAAGAGGTGCAATTCTCATTAAAGTTAAAAGGTGCTTTGATCGAAGGCACCTCTTGATAGCATATATATATATATAAGAGTCTGGTCCTCTCTCCACTCACGACGTGAAAAACTTATGTTGTATTCTATCCTCCATCAAATAGAATACATTAAGAAAAAGTGGATTAAGGGATAAAATCGAATTTCTTCGCTTCATTGGTCTTTTACAATAATTATCTTCAAGGGTATCGCTATGGATGAAGGTATGTCTTCATCTCTCTCATTGCGAAAATCATGAAGATCAAAGATCCTGTGTTTTTTATTTACCGCATTATAGAATTACATTATCACTTAGAATGTCGGCAAGGTCAAGACTAACCATGTTTTTTCTTTTTTATTATTTTGCATGTAATTAACATGTTTTCTTGGGGACAAAAAAGCTTACTTTGATTGTCTATGATCCAAGCGCTTTTTTGCTAACCTCATAAGTTGCGGCTAAAACACATGAAGTGTAGAATGCTAAACTAAATCAAAATCACCCCAATATTAATTATATGAACATCAATTCATGAAAGCATTGATTATAGACATAGCGACATCTTTAAATTTGGCAAAATTAGTCTTAATTCTTTCGACAATTTGCTTGTGTAGGCCTTCCAACCAATTTTGCTTGATAATGGCTAATATGAACGCCCATCCCAAGTGTCCATAAAATTTTCCTATGATACAAGCCAAGGAAAACGAAAATAGAATTTGAGGCAATTATGTTATACTATACGCATGGCCCTTCCTCAACCTTAGAATAAGGACTACGTGTTAGCCACCAAATTCACTTTCATTTTTTGACTCATATCATTGAAAATTTTGAGGTAGTAGAATTCTGATGCATAGGTTCCTTATTGTGGCAATTGCAGAGCATACTATCAAGATTGATCATAACATTCCTAGTTTTAAATAATCATACTAGACAAAAAGGAAGAGAGAAGAAAGGTTTTACGGATTCATAACAAACCACAATATTATTTCTGGAGAAGGTGCGTTCTACCCTTTAGAATTTCTAAACACCGCCTTACATAGGCAAACACTAGAGACGATTTTACAAATTCTTTGTAGCCGACAATGGCTAATTATTTGACCCTTATATCAATAGGCTCTTATCTTTTGATAGACTCTTAGGTTCCATTTTTTCGTTTATGCTACAGTGTCAAATAGTACATGAACAATGCTAAACAGTATCAAATAGTGTCAAATAGTGCCACATGGTGTTTTTAGGCCAAATTTTCTTTCTTTTCACGTGTTTGCTTTAGACTTCTTTTTCCTTTGGTGCTTTAGTCTTCTTTCTTTATAGGCGCTTTAGACTTCTTCACAAATCTTCATGTTACTTCAAACTCCTTTTTCTCCTGGCTTTAAATGCTTTAGAGATCATACTTATGGATTGGTTCATCATTGTCCGAACTGTTAGAGTCATCCCCATCTTTCTGCCTCCTATACTCTTTGAAAAGTCTTTCAATTTCGAGAGCTTCAAGATGGCGAGTGTATATGTCTTCTAAGGGCTAGTTAGAGCTGGATGAAATATTAGCAATACTTTTCCCTTGATTATCTTTATACTATTGTCCGAATGCTTCGATGAGCTTCTCCACTTCTTCGATTTCTAGAGTACCTTCCGCATTAATTCAAACGGCCTTTGTCTTTTGGATGACTGATGAGAGCTTATCGAAATATAAGTGGAGCTTACTAGTAGATATCCAAGCTGGAGCAAATGACTTTTTTTTGTCAAGACCTAAATTAAGTACAAGTTGCGATTCACTATAACCAAAAGGATCTTATGACAATGGTCTCCCCATGGATCTTGCAATGATGAAGCTAGATCCTGTGAAGTTGTTTGTGATCTTGAAGTGTCCGACATGTCCATTTTGTAGTATCTTTTTAAGTAGGCATCAATTGCTAGTCTGATTAAGTGATAGTCATCACAATGATCCCAAGAAACATTATTAGCTTCTATTGGCCATGCTTTGGGTGGAATAACTTGATTGTGCTGGCACAATATCCTCTATAGCTCCCAATACTCTCGAGGATAAACTGAGATTCTACAAAGAAGAGTTGTAAAAATCTCATTTGGAACAAGTTGAGGTTTATATGTGGATACTCTAGCATCCGTTGGAGTTTTACACATATCTTCATTGGGTCAGACAAATAACCATGGCCTGAAAAATAAAATAATTGTATGAAACTGCAGGACAAGCCTGCATGTTTTGAGTTGGGCCTGAAAATATTTTTCCATGCACCCAATGGTTTGAACCAACTAAGCATCTACCCAAAATATTTATATTTGGCTTCTCCTTGAATAATTCTGCTGATGATAAGAGGTATCTTGATTGTTGAAAACTTGATGACAATGGTATAAAGATTAAGCAAATACCAATAAAACTATTTGAGTTTTTCTAGAGGGAGAAGTGCAAAAAAAGTCCTAAACCTTTTGTATTTGTACAGTTTAGTCCTAAACATTTTTTTGGTGCCAATTTAGTCCTAAACCTTTTTATTTAGTGTCGATTTAGTCTTTGGTCGGATTTTGCTGATTGGACGCCGACCGGCTGACGTGGACAATTTTTAATATTTTTATTCTTTTTAAATATTTTTAAATATTTTTCTTCTTTTTTTCTCTTTTTTCTTTTTTTCTTCTCTCCTCCTCCCTCCCGCGAGCTTGGGCGAGCCTCGGCCTCTCGTAATCGACGAGGCATGCGTCTCTCTCTAAGAACCGACCCAAGTCTCTCTCTCTCTCTCTCTCTCTCTCTCTCTCTCTCTCTCTCTCTCTCTCTCTCTCTCTCTCTCTCTCTCTCTCTCTCTTCAGACAACCACACCCTCCAAGCCTCCATCTTTATCGAGCGCTCTTGTCTAAGTAGCGTGCTCTATTTGACTCCCTTCTTTCCATCATTTTCTCGCTACATTGAGCTTTGTAACTCAGAACTCCACTCGCTGTAAAAAATTCCCTACAATGTCGATGCCCCGGTCCCGCCTCGCCGGACAAGCGTTAACGAAGGGAAAAATCTAATCTTTCTCGTGACCGACACCCGACCTGCTCGGGCGATCGCTAAAGCTTCGAGCTTTAAGCCCTACGATGCTTCGTCGAAGCTCGTAATCCGCTTCCCCGCTTCTGGGTTCTTTTGGGTATTAAAAAAAAAATGAGGAACGGAGATGTTTCCCACGTCAATTTGGAACGGGGGTGTCGTCGTCGCAGCGAGTCGAGCGTCGAGGACGAAGACGAGAGCGAGTGCTTCTTGGAGGCCGAGGACGGCGACGGCTCAGGCTCGTGCTGCTCCCAGTTCTACTCCACCACCGGCAACTCCTACGATGAGTACAGCTTTCGGGAGGCGACGGCCTCGGGGCGCGGGGGCCGTCCTCTAGGTTGGAGCGGTCGACGGAGATCGAGGTGGTGGTGCGAGAAGGGAAGGTGCATTTGGGGAAGGCGGAGAGGGAGAGGGAGAGAGATTGCAGGATTTGCCACTTGGGTTTGGAGAGAAACAGCCACGAGTCCGGCGTCGCCATTGAATTGGGCTGTGCTTGCAAGGACGATTTGGCTGCTGCTCACAAGAAATGTGCCGAGACCTGGTTCAAGATCAAGGGCAACAAGTGAGTCATGATATCCAATTCACACTTCGTTTTTGGTTCCTTCAATGTCTGGCTTTCAGTCAATTGGTTCATGTTCTGTGGGGCTTTCATTGATGTCATTTGGGCATGCATGAAACTAGCATGGGTTTGGTTCTAGATGATGAGTCTCTGTTTGTTGATGGACGCTAGTTGCCGACAATTTACGATTTATAATTTTGAAAAAATATTTAAAATATATTAAAAATTATCCACATCAGCCGGCCGACGTCCAATCAACAAAATTCGGCCAAAATGACTAAATCGGCACTAAATAAAAAGGTTTAGGACTAAATTGGCACCAAAAAAGGTTTATGACTTTTTTTTTTTGCACTTCTCCCTTTTTCTGGAAATTCCTCTTTTGGGAAGAAAGTAAGAGGATGAACAAAGGGATATTTTGGATGCAATTCGTATGAACGAAGGAGAAAACCACCATAATCGCTAAAAATATGGAAATGATATTGTCACATAAGTCTTTCAAGATTTTCAAAGAGAGCATTTTCTTGGATGAGCTCAAAGATTTCTGGTGGGTACAAATATGAAGGCCATTTGGACTTTTATTTCTTGGACCTTGAAACCTCCTCTTGGATTCCTTACCACATACATATTTATGGATGTGGTAGCTGTAATTTCTTTTGGTTGGGATAGAAAATCAACAAATATGTTCTTTTTTCCCGCAATATATTTGGTCTCAAAGAAATACTTTGAAAACTATTATGCCCAGCTAAGAAGTTCAGAATGAGTAATCTATTTCTGCTTGAACTTTAGTATATGGGAAAATGAGGACATGTCTATCTCGACAAGAAAATGACGGCCTATAAGATGGAATTCAAACTTCTTGATGCTATATTTTACCACCAAGATTTCTTTGAACATAGAGTGGTAATGCATTTTGACTTGCGTGAATTTTCCACTCTTGTAACCACAAACTCATCTCTTTCCATCAATTTCTTCAAGAAGAACAGCAACCCAGTAGTCATCACTAGTATCTGTCTACAAAATCTTTTTTCCATAGAAGGGATTTGTGATGGAGAAAGATGCTGTAAAATTTCTTTAAGCCTGCATACAAACTTAGTTTGTCGTGGTCCCCATGAAGGAGCATTTTTCTTGAGTATATGTTGCAATGGACTTACAAACTCTATGATTTTTGAGACAAAATCCTTAAGATAAGTAACTATCCCAATGAATTGTTGAACTTTCTTATGGGAAAGATTTTTGTCAGGAAATCTCTACAATTCCTCAACTATATAAGGACCAGGATAATACATTCCATCTTTGAGATGTATCCCAAAAAATTCAATTTCTTTCTAAGTAATGATTCCATGCTTTCGTACCAGCTTGACAAATCGGGCTAATAATTTACAATGAGAATCCTCATTTGAACTGTAAAGGAGGATATCATTAATGTAATTTGGGCATTGTCCGTAACAAGCTAGAAAATTATGCACATAGCGTTCTGGAATATTGAAGGAGCTGTCTTAAAGCCAAAAGGGAGCATCATCCACTGAAAATGTTGATTTGAGTTGCAAAATCTAGTTTTATACCGGTCTTCAAGATAAATTCCTAACTGCCAAAATCCAGCTTTAAAGTCAAACTTGGAATATATTTTGGCTTGGGTGAGATCGGAGAATAAAGAGTTTTGATGTGGTACAAGAAATTTATCATATTGCAAGAATTAGTTGAGAGGCTGGTAATTCATAACCAATCTCATATTTCCTCTATTCTACTCAGTACGTTTGTTGACATAAAATGCTTCACAAGCCTATTGAGAATTTGAGGGCTTAATTAATCCTCGATAAAGCAAATATGACCATTCCTTTTGTGCTAAAAGCAGATATTCTAGATTCATTCCAAAATAATTGGCTTTAATGTAATTGGCATCCTAGTTTTTCTTGAAAGGAAGATGAATGAAGAAGTGAGGATTTTTCCACAAAGGGTTAGAGCATTTTTGGACAAAGTCTAAGTGAGAATCTACACATGCTCCTAAAAGAGTTTGCAAGATGGGATCTAAAATGCTCATTTGAATAGCGAAGAATCTTTTAGGGGCGTAAATGATAACCATTTTGGCCGGAAATTGATTTTTGGAAGAGAAAAATATTTTTCTATTTCTATTCCTAGATGAGTTTATAAGAAAAAATACGTGTTTGATAATGATACAAATTTCTATTTCCGGAATAGAAATTCGTTTGATAACGATACAAAATTTCTCCATTTGTGGCAACGGCAATCGGTGGACGATGACCAGTGATTGGCGGACGGCAACCGGCGATTGGCAAACGGCGACGAGCAACGGCAGCTGGCGGTTAGGAGTGGCAACAACGGACGATGAACGATGGCTAGCAACCACCGGCAACAGTGGCTGGAGATCGGCGGCAATGGCCAACAGCTAAGAGTGGTGACAACATAAGGTGAACAATAGCCGGCAGCCACCGGCAAGGATGGCTAGCGGTGGGAATGGCGACAACGAACGATGAACAGCGGCGGCAATGGTCGACAACCGGTGACCGACGACAACGGCCGACAACCGGCGACAGTGGCCGGTGCCTAGGAGTGGCGACAACGGACGATGAACGGCGGTCGGTGACAACGGATGAGCAACCGACTAATAAAGAGGATAAATATTGAGAAGAGTTTTTATTTCTCATTCATGTTCTAGAAATATGAAAGTAAAAAAATTTTACTTCTGATTTCTGTTCCAAACTGAAATAGAAAAATGAAATAATTTTACCAAATGGGTTTTTATTCTAGAAATAAGTCTGGAATAGAAAATTAGCTCTGGAACAAAAATAGAATAATTATAATTCACGCCTTGGATGTCTACAAATTCCTGGAATTGTCCATTGAACCATAATCCATTTGGCACAATTCTGAGTTTAGGAATTCATATAAAGATATCCACACTAATAATGATATAATTATCCGGTAAACTAGAACCAGGAATTTTGGTGGTGACTAAACATTGGGGACAGAACTATATAGCAACGGGTTTGCTTCGAACTCTTGTAGCAAATGTATCTTTAGAAATAGAGTTAAAATATCGGGTGTATGAAGTCTAGTATTTTTTTTAAAGTATCTTCGTATCAAGGATGGAAGCATTGGCCCTAGTGTCTAAAAGGGCAATGAGAGAAATAGGCTTGTCATATTTGGATAGGTATATTTTAACAAGGAAATATGGGAGAAAAGGAAGGAGTATATGCATAAAGATCTTGGATTGTGGGAGGCTCAGAGAAGAAGATTAACTCTTCTTTAAGTTCTTCAGACGCACTTTCAATGTCATTAGTTTGCGACCACGTCTAAATGGCACACATAATATGTTTGGTTGGTTTCTCATTCAAGGAGAAGACCGATTCAACATCGTCATCCTAGAGTGATACTTTAGTTTACTTTTCTATATTTTGGATCAAATGAGAATTTCTTCTCCTCGCTTTGGGATAATTTTTTGCAAAATGGCCATTCTTGTTGCAGATATAACACCTGTCAGATTTCCTACACTTTCCAGAAGAGTTTCGTCTAGAGTGTCTCTTTCGCAAGAATCGCCATTTATGCCTTTTCTTCGTATGTCCTAAGGAGAATCTCTTGAAATGTCTTCGTTTTTTGCATCGATCCCGACGAGAAGGGTCATCATAGGAGTCTTTCTTTGAGCATTTAATTATCAACTCAAGCTCCAGTCAAGTTCCTTGTTGCTCTTGATATAACTTATGAAAGCCTTTTGATGGATGCAAAGATCATCGAGGGCAAGATGTATCTCTTGCTAGAGTTCTCCAAGAGGAACATTGGCAATAATCTTCTACTTATTTTGAATAGATTTTTCCACAATTTGTCAAATTTCTTTTGGAATGGAAACCAAGAATACTTGCTTCAAATTTGGGTCAGCTCTGAGGGCATAGAATAATTTAGGTATTTCTTGAAAAACGCCTATTCAAATGCTTTTTCCGTAAAGAGCGGCATTTCTTTCTAAAAATTCTCTTCTCTTGAGCTCAAGAAGATCTTCTAATTTACCAGTAAAGAATTGATGAATAACCCAGATCACACAATGAAAATCTATTTAAAGTAAAAATGTCACTTGATCCTGATCAGAAATAGTTATCCACTAATCTTTTAAGCTTCTAGTAAATCTGCTCATGAACTCAGTTAATATTTCATACTGATTTTCAACAGAAAGTGTTTTGGTGTTCAGTCAAGCATGAAACTCTTGTAATCTGTCTGGCCATTTAGAATATGAGATATCATCGAGTGTGAAGTAGTAGTTTGAGGTCGAAGACCTTTTGATTTGGGTTCAGGTCATGAAGGTGCACTACATCTTGCTCGGATGGATTTGATTCCATTTTTGTTTCTGGGGGGTCAACCATAAAGATAGCGGGTACGTGAGATACTAGTGTTTGCAGCTCAAAAGTTGAAGTATTTTCAAAAGAAAAGGAATCCAAATCTAAGGCTGATTCATAGATACTTTGCTTGTCGGAGTCGAAAGCAGTAATAGTTGGTATCTCTTGGCTACTTTGATCTCGCAAGAAGGCCTCAAGTGGATTTGAGACTATATGAGTAGAGGGAGGCCCTAGAAAAGGTTTAGGAGCTGATTTTTTTTTTCTTTACTAATCTTTCTTTGTCTTTCCATTTCTCTGATATGGTTTCAAAGCACAACAATATCTTCTTGATCCTTCTTTGGAGCTTCTTCAATGATGGAAGCAATTGATGTAGCCTTAAAAGGGTCTACGTCTATTGAAATTGTTTATCAAGGCTGGGAAAATGGATTTGAAGGAGGGATAAATTTTCCATCCTGCAAGAGCTTGATTTGTCTTCTTAATTTTCCCATTTCGGCCATTTGATTTTCCAAATAATGATGAGAGACATATCTTCTAGATTCCATCTATTGGAGTTTCTTCTTAAATGTTTCAAGTAATCTATTTGTGACCAAAGCCATTTGATTCACTTTTTGGTCTACATACTTATTAATGTAATAGCTGTAAATTCTTTTGGTTGGAACAGAAAATCAACAAGTATATTCTTTTTCCCATAATATATTTGGTCTTCAAAGAATACTTTAAAAACAATTATGCCCATCTAAGAAGCTGAGGATGAGGAATCTATTTCTGCTAGAACTTCGGCATCTGGGAAAATGAGGACATATCCATCTCGACAAAGAAATGATGGCCTATAAGATGGAATTCAAACTTTTTGGTGCTATATTTACTACCAAAATTTCTTTGAACATAAAGTGGTAATGCATTTTCGCTAGCATGAATCTTCCACTCTTATGACCACAAACTCGATTTCCTTGGAATACTCATGCCATTTCAATTATAAACTTTTCAAATTGACCAATTTAGTTTTAAATCTTTTAAAAATTTGCAAATGTAATCATTTTGGCTAATTTCGGTCAAAACTTGCTAACTTAGACATCACTGCCATCTTACGTGACACAATTGATGCTGATGTGAATAATTGTTGTGATTTTTATTTTTATTTTTTTTTCATTGTGGCTAGTGGGGGTCACCAACTACGATGAGGGTCAAGGTCAGCGCCCTCTCTAGCCATAGTGGGAAGAAAAAAAAGAAAAAAATAAATTAATAAAAGTAAAAATTTTACAAAAAATTTAGAATTTTTTTTTTAAAATTACAATATTTGTTCACATTGACATTGGCAATACAACTTAAGATAGTTGATGTCCACGTCAGGCATTTCCAAGCCAAATTGGTTGAAAGGTCTACATAGGAAAATCATGATTTAGGACTAAATTTACTAAATTAAATATGCTGCTATGTCTATAATCATTGCTTTCATGCATTGATGTTCATATAATTAATATCGGTGCGAGTTCAATTTAGTTTAGGATTCTATCCTCGATATGTTTTACCCACTACTTGCAAGGTTAGCATAACATAGAAGAAAGTGCTGGGATCATAGTTAATTTAAAGTAAGCTTTTTCGTTGAATTACATTTAAAATAAATAAAAGAAAAGAAAACATGGTTAGCCTTGACCTTACCAACCCGTCTGGTTGATTTAAAGACGCCCTGTGGTTTAGTCACGTCAGGATCGCCGATCATTTTTTACTTTTATCAAAAGATCATGCTGGATTCTGATCATTTTTAACTTTATCAAAAAGGTCATCCTGGAGATAGAGCTGGTCTAAGGTAAAATGATTTGGTGAAAAATAATATTATTAATTGATTATTTTTATAATATAAGTGCTGGTCAACAGTTTACTTATTTTCAAATAATAAGCGAATTAGGCCGAGAACCGCAAGATACTGTCAAATGGCAGCAACATCTGACAAAGAACGAATTGGGATGAGCGTTGGGATCTGAACTTGAATATGGGGTTTCCTCGTCCTCTTTGTTCGAAAGGGCTAGGAGCGTTCTTCTGCCTTGCTGAACGTGACGCGACAGGGAAGCAAAACATTGAACCGCAGGTTAAACGAGGAATGAATGTTTTTCCCCTTCTTTCTTTTTCTTTTTTTTCTTTTTTTTTTTGGCATTGTCGCGTGTGCGGTTATCTGAGATCAAACCTATTGAGTTTCACATGCAGTTCATGGAATCGAATTGGCATGGGCATTCCAAGGAATTCACCAGATGGGTAATCGAACCGTTCGAAGCAGCGATGACCATGGAGTCCCAAAGCATAGGGAGAGAGAACGCGAGAAAACAATCGTCATTGATTGTAGAATCTCTCAGCCACCATCGAAACATTCCATCAGAAATCCATTTGTATTAATCTAATTCGAGTTAAATCGCGATTCATGACTAGACAAATTACCGAAAGTTTTCTTCACTATCTAAAACCTTCACAACTCCGGACCCGAATCTTTCTTGTTTCGCAGGTTCATTCATTCAAACAGATCAAATCGTCAAGCCCCGCTTTCTCTCAAAAATGTCGATTTTCATTTTTTCTTTTTTGCTTTCTTGTCTACATGACAAGCTTATTCTCTGCAAAATTGCGTCAACACTTTGAAATCAACGCAAAGGATGAAACTTACTGCAGCAATGTATGGCCAAGTTGCCTGGAATTTGAGTCCTCTAAGTCCCTCTGCCCATGCAAGTCCACTGGAGCTTCATGAACACTGTGCCGTTTGCATAACTAGTGAGAAGAAATCCCACACAAATTAATGGCAACTAAAACGAGGATAAGAAGGACAAGGGCAAATTCTCCATGGTTTACTTCACAATATTAACGTGTAAATAACATTGTGCTCAGTCAATGTCCAGACGACTGGTAGAGGAGTGGTTTTACAGGCTTGGACTTACCGGATACTCTGAATCTCGAAATTGAGAAAGACAAATCATCCGGCACAACTCCAAGCCGAAGCCAATCTGTTGCACCAATTATGAGGTCACTTAACAGATATATTCTGTTCCATATGAAAGGAAACAACATGCACGCTTAGCCAAAGGAACAAAGCTTGTGCATATTACAACCAAAAGGATGCATGACTATGTTTACCTCCAGAAGGCTAACCATATGGACATTGCACTGACCTTCGAAAGTCGCGTATTTTTGTTTTAAGTCTCACACACTTGCCAATTTAAAGGGAGTCTGACACTCTGGAAATCCTAAAAATATTTTCACGTTCACCTTATTCCATGCCTCACTCAACCGACATAAACGTCACCATTGATCTTAGTGACAAAAGACCAGCACAAAACTTGCCATTAAAACAAAGAGAATCCCACAAAACAAGAAGAAACGCCTCAACTTTGTGAGACAAACAAAGTATACCAGCAAATTAAGCACGATGAAGGTACCTTGAAATGCAAAATTGAACTAAGTGCCAAGTAAAAAGATGATAATTCAAATAGAAGAAAACATGCAGACGATGTGGATAAATCAGTACAATTCCAGACTCCAAAATGATATAATCAGACTAATACATGGCAAACCAATGTTCCAGGATAAGCACAACACCAGAAACATCAAACAAGCATAAGGTAATAGGATCTGGTTTCACAAACCTATTGCTCTATATGTCCAAGAGATGGAAATATAGATGACGGACACATCAAGTGTTTACCTGATTGAGAACCAATAAGGATAGGGCACCACATACCCGTCAGACATTATCCTGAACCAATATAAAGCTGTCACTAGCTGGCGGGAATTTTCCCGGTCAAGAATCTCATACTGAAACAAACGTACGGTCAATCTACTGTGGTAAAAAACCGTACTCTGGCGTATGTGACTGTCAGTCTCGAAAACAAGATAAAGACAACTGATGGTCAGAGCAAAATTTCAACCTGCAATAGCAAATACTCATTGTACGTCCCTTTGGGATATAGATCTGCAGAAATAGTCAAAGTCTTCTAATGGACAAAAGGGCATTGGAGTGACATCTGAACCAAACTTAAGGATATTTTCAAACCCAAACCCATAGATGAAGCACCAACATTAAGCTACTCTAAGAAGGAAAAGGAGACGTCAACAACAATTTCCTAACAATTTGCCAACCTGAAAGTGCAGTGTAAAGCTCACTCATGCAGAGTGTGATAGTTTCTCAAGGACACATAAAATTCCATAACAAGCTATGGCCAAGAACTAAGAAGTAAGACTAAGAAGAAACAAACAATAATTCATTAGCCTTCAAGGTCTTGTCAAGTTATACAGTAGAATCACAATAATTCATTAGCCTTCAAGGTCTTGTCAATTTATACGGTAGAATCACAATAATTCATTAGCCTTTAAGGTCTTTCTTTCCTGCATATTCCACAACAAAGGACATGCTTTCACTTCTTTCAATGGGGTTGCTGACCACCATATCACAAACACCCTATTTATAGTAGGAAGGCATGGTAATTTTGCCCTGAAAAATTCTGAGAATGTGGCAAATGAGTAACCAAAGTGGTAATGCACATGTACAAAAGTAGATAGAAGAGATGGAATCGAATTTGGTTTGCATGAATTAAATTAAGCCTTGGCAAGAATAAGAGCTTTCTTCAGATTGCACGCTCTATGATAGATACTTGAATGATCGATCTCTTCTCTTTCGCTTATTTTCTACAAGTAAAAAAAAAAAGATAAATGTCTAGGCTCAGGAAGTGTTTTCTTAAAAAAACAGATCTATGCTCAATGGGTGTACACTGAGACATTGATCTGCAAGGAAGAATAATCTTTCTCCTTTTCCTTTTTCTTAAAAGTAAATAGCAAAAAAAAAAAATCCTGTAATTTTCACAAGCCATGATTCTTAAAAGAAACCCAGATAAAATGGTTTTATTTTACATAAATATGGCTCAAAAGAGTTCTGCGGTACACTACTACGGATACTGACATGTTATATGATTTGAAATTACTCAGCAATAGAATCATAATGTCCACATGCTGCTTATTTTTATTTTTTTTTTTGGGTAAAAGGTAAGAATATATTGAGCTTAAACCAAACTATACAAGAGGGTACGGCGCCAAAAACTTACACTCAAAATGACAACAAGTCAGAGCGAGTGGAAGGGAACATGCTGCTTATTCTTCTTTCTCTCTAATGATAAAATCAGAGTGTAAGTAATTATCATTGAAAATCACCAAGAGATGCAAATCGTGCACAGACTGGTAAAACAATTCATGGGAAAGGCGAATGTACCCCATGGCCCCCAACATCAGAACCAAAAATGCCATCAGCAAAATCCACATGCATCTAACAAATGATTTTCTAGGCCTCACAAGCTCAACAGTCCATTGGAAATAAAGAGTAGTTATCAGAATTAGCAATCAAAGGAAAATTACTTCTGACAACTATGCCAACATAAGTTGGGCATTTGATATTCTTCAGAGGACAGAGAGCTGAGAAGTATTAATACAAAGAACTAATATCTTGTCACTATATGGCGACAATATAGTGACAATCTGAATAGAATGCATTGCACTCAGCTATAGGTATCTCTTTTCTTATGACCTGTACATTAACCTCAATGCCCCAAAATTATCAACCCATGTTTCCAAGTTATGCCACTGTAATGAAGTGAACATAAGAATCGCTGATGTGATCTCCAGGATAAGATTAATAATGTAGATATAACTGATATTTTCGTAAGGATTGAAAGCACAAGCTCCGTTGTAGATAGGGCCACATAGCCAAAATAGACAGTAACAGCGCTAGACACATCCTGAGAACAGTGCCAACCAATCCCCGATATGGATTGTTATATGTCTAGCAAAGTAACATCAAGTCTATAATCCATACTAGGAACAAAGAATCCCGTCACATAAACTTCTTTTGCACAATGCCTAAAAAAGGTACCAAAAAAGTTGCAACACGACCAAAGACTAGTACTGGTTTAGGATCCAGAATCACATGTCACTGTCCAACAATAACTAGATGACCTGCGGATGAGACAAATGTTCCCTTCTGGGTCATAGGACATAAGCAACACAAAGGGAAAGGAAAAGTATAACAGGTGAAAGAAGAGAGACTGACAGAATACCAGAAGAGCTTGAAAGCAGTCATGACACATATAACAGGTACAACATTTCCAATTTAAAAGACAGAGTCACTCATGTTTAGTATTGGAAGAAACCGACTAGAAGAGAAAGCGAAAGAGTTAATAAGTAATTACAAAGGGTATGTGCATAGGAACCCAATTTGGCTCTACTTTACAGGACTAATTAGAGACACAAGCAGCAAGTCACCTAAAAGCATGTGAAAGTCCCCAATGTTGTGTATACAGAAATTTACAACCCACTTCCAACTTTGAGAAGGGATGAATAGGCAAACAATTGTCCCAAAACTAAGTTAGATGGGATTCATGCAGCACTCCAGGATGCTACACAATCTCTTCATGCCTAAATCCACTATCTCCACATTCAGCACCAGAGTCCAATCCACAAGGAGAATCATACCATTTAGCATTTTCTTGGTAAAAGCTATCGACCTGTATACCAACAAGGCTTTCATCTCCAACAATACCTTCATCATGTCTTACGGGCTTACCTAGTTTGGTATCTTCACAATCAAGAATGTTCTTATCATCGAAGTCACTGCACTTATCATCGAAGTCACTGCACTCCAACCACTTCTCAGGCTTACAAGGCTCAGCCATCAGATCCTTTTGACTAGCACAATCTGTCCTTATCTGCTCCCAAGAGACGACATCCCCAAGAGTCCGCCCAAAACTGTCTTCGTCATCATCCATCAATTCTGTGTCCTTTACACCCCCATATAATTGTTCAGAGTGAGGATCACCCCAGTGAGCCATGCCATTGTCACACACCAGCTGATGCGGCTTGTCTGAAATTAACCCAACAGACTTTGGTCCTTCTTCGCCTATTCTTCTAACTCTATTGGCAATATCAAACAGTTCATTAGACACCAAGCCCAATACCTCTTGAGGCATTTTATAAATTCTTCCTTCCAACAAACCAAACTCGTTTTTGAGTTCCTGTAACTGCTGCAAAACTGAATGCTGCAAATCTCCATCATCCTTCCCAGTCAACCCATACCCATCAGTCTCCATCTCCTCACTCACACCATAAACAGTGTCCTGATCCATTAAAAGCCCATTCTTGTGCCCAACAACACGGTGCATGATCCTCGCGTTTCCATCCAATGGCCCCGGTTCATGGCCTGAATGCACTGCATACAACTTAAACACCGCCATACCCTCCTCTTGATACACAAAAGTCTTATCCTTCTCATTATAATTTGCAATGGGAACAATTGCCCTAATACGAAAACCACACCCACATCTTTTCGACACATAAGGCTCCCTCTTCAACATCCTCGACCTCTTCGTCGCGGGCTCCCCTGCCCTGTGACAAGCATAATCCTTTACTTCAGCCATGAACGGCTTATACCTAATATACTTCTGCCTAATGCAAAGCACAACCTTATGCTTCTTTGCCAGCTGCTGCAACCTACTGGGCACTTCCTTCGCAGGCACATCAAACGACTCTGTATACTCAAACCTACGACGCTTGCTCCTAATTGCCGAACCGGGCGATGAACTATTACACACCAGGCATGCTGCAACACAAACCCTAATATAACTCTCGGGGATCCCATAAAATTTGGCACCTACCGTCCACACCTGCTTAATCCTCTCTATGGTCTCCTTCAGCCCCAAATGTTTCAAATCAGCATCCCCATGGAAACTCATAACAATATCCTGCCACTGATTGATATGCGAAACAAACTGCTGGGAATTATTCTTGAAGTACAAGAACTTATTACCGGTGCCAGGGTCGACGTGGGCGGCGAGCTTCTCCTGGATGCGCTTCCACGCGGTGAGGTAGGCCGTGTCCTCGTTCCGGTCCTTCCACACCGCGCGCCAGGACTTGAGGACGGAGCAGGGCGTGGCGGCCCGAATCTCGGCGGGGGTCGCCAGGCGTTGCTCGAGGATGCACTGGATCATGAGGGAGTGGGAATCCGCGTTGAAGGTGTAGAATTGGGACGAGATGTGGGGCTCGGGGCTAATGGACGCGAGGGCATGGTGGGAATTCTTGTCCCCCCCGCCGCCCCCTTGGGCGGGGACTGCAGCGGCCGCGGCCGCCGCGGCGGCGGAGGAGGAGGAGGGCTGGGAGACGGTGTCCTCGTTGTCGGAGGACGGGGAGGGGGACTCGGAGTCGGAAGGGCGGAAGAGGACCATCTCGGGGAGCGAGAAGGTGGGTTCGTCGGGGGATCGGGGTGGGGGATGGGCGGCTGAGATTGGGGCAAGAGCGGCGGCGGCAGCGGCGGCGGGCCGCCCAGGCCGTGGTGGTGGTTGTGGTGGTGGTGATGGTGGGGGTGGTGGTTGTGGTGGTGGTGGAAAAGGTCGTCTTCTACCTTGTTCGGATTCATCCTCAAGAAAAGGGGAAGAGCAGCAAGGAGAGATTTTTAGAGAGAGAAAGAGAGTAAAGATTGGATTTTGCTCAGTGAATTGCAGAGAGGAAGTGAGGATTCGAGAGTGGGGGGGCAGAGCGTTGGGGGTCTTCACCTTCTTCTCCTCCTCACGGCCTGACATTTGGGGGACTCGAGGGTTTGCTCCTCTCTCTCTCTCTCTCTCTCTCTCTCTGTCTTTCTCTCTCTACAAAGACCTGCTCCACCTGAGGTGCAAAAGTCTAACCCTCTCTCTCTCTCTCTCTCTCTCTCTCTCATCCTTTTTTCAAGTTAGTTTTTTCTTTTCTTTGTTTGTACTTTTCTCCCTCTCTCTCTCTCTCTCTCTCTCTAGGAAAACTTCCATTTTGCGCTTTATGATTTCATACCCATTTCAAATTCAGCCCCATGACTTCATCGGGTCTCTCTATTAACCCTCTAATGCTTTTAGAAATCTAACTTCTTCTTTATTTTTGGGTCAAAGAAATCTATAACTTCAAGAAAGCTCACTTTCATCACTAGCGCTATCAGATAGCGAGATGGTCTGAAAAAATTTTAAGTCATTGAAGTAATCCAATTAGTCAAAATTCAAAATCATGATTTCTGAGAAATATGATAATAGACGCTCGACATCAATCTCATGAAAATTTTATTTCATCTGAGAATGTTCTACCCTTTACAAACGCAGTTTAATGGAGTTTCAGTTTTTATCTGGTTGTGACCGAGAAACCATCGGTTACAACAGACTTACCAAATAAAGTTTGCGAGCGGGAAATCGCCTGGAAGTGTCTAAATATGTCCGAGGTGTCTTAATTATAATTCTCTTGTGATGAACAAGTGTGATTGGCTGAAACACCATAGTTTCTTCCGTCGACAATTTATTATATGACTTTGATTTTATTTACATGCTTATTAACAATTTATGACAACTTTGCTCATCATTTACATTCATTAAGTCGTATCGGGTCACATGACGTCACTTCAGTCGAGTGTTTAAAAAGATATTTAATTGAAATAGGAATAAATTTATAGAGCCAAATTGAATCTCTCTTTGCCCACGTCATTTAGTCCCCTATAAAATGATTTCTAAACACTCGTATTTGGTAATAATTCTTTATAATCTAAATTTGATGATTTTGATCTTGTACTTGGTACAACATTAGAAAATACTATTAGAGAATGTGAAATACTATCAGAGATTTTCATAACACGTTTACTAAGTTGGGGACCAAGTACTAATAGGCACAAGCAGAACTAGCCACATTAGGAAGTAAAATAAGCATTGCTTTGCTCGTTCCTAGGTTTCTCTCCTTTCCCTGTCATTTTCACATAATCGTCCTCTTCAATCTCCATAGAGGGAAGGATTTAAGCTAAATCTCCCCCTCCCTTTTCTTTTTCTTTTTCTTTGATTAATTTAGATCTCTATTTTCTTTTTCTCAATTTTTCTCCTGTTTTGTGGAGCTTTTCCCTTCTGATTTTAATTAAATCTAGAAGCTTTTCTCTCCCATTTTGGGGAGATTTTTACCCTGATCTAGTCTAGATTTTGGAATTTCACTTCCCATGAGTTTTGTTGGGGTACAAGTCCAACTTTGAAGGAAATTGATTGGGCTTTGTGAAGATATTGCTTTCATAGGTGTCAAAACTATGTTCGTTCAATCTTATTACTTTGCATGACAATGGTTTGGGGATGGATGCCAAACCTAGGCATGCACCACCAAAAAGCAAAGTCGTGTCAACAATTGAAAATCTCAATGTGTGCTCATTATTAAAGACAGATTCAGTAATCGATCAATTTTGGCTATAAGAAGTCATCTATCTACTTTTTGAGTGTATGACCCTCTAATCTTGTTCTAATGATTCATTTTGTTATTTGGAACTTGTTTTATTTCGAAGTTGTCTGGGATTTTTTTTTTTTTTTTTTTTTTTTTTTTTTGAGGTTGGATTATGATGTTTCTCTATTGTATTTTTGTGAAAATGAATAAAATGTTATTTTGGGAAAACAAGAAAAAGTAAAATAAACTCATGCTCTTTAGAGAACATGTAGAATTTGCCAATCATGTAATTACAATTTGCACATTCAAAGTTGATTTTACTATAACTTGTTGACAAACTTGATACAATGTCAAAAAATCGTTCACTTTCTCGATAAACTAGAAATGAAAATCGTCCATGGAAGCATGCTGACTCCATGAGAGTTTAAACGATGATCTTTTTGCTTTTAGATATAAAGTTCAATTGAAATCGAGAAGGAAGTGAAAGGGCTATTGCTGGAATTTTAAACTTTTTCGTGTTTAAGTGCAAAATAGCGAATATGATGAAACAATGATTTATAAAAGTGATATTCAATGCCAAAAAAGTTTTTTTTTTTTTTACCGACATAATTGTAAAGAGTGTAAGAAACAAAAAAGATTGTGCAAAACAATTAATAATGATTCCGCTTTTCCACTCGACCTAATTCACTCTCCTAATTTTAACAACTCAATATAAAGGATGAAATACCCTAGTGCGATCTTTAAAACCGTCAACACCGTTTACATATGAAATTTTATATCTCTACGAGGGACTATAGCCCACTCTACAAGTAGGGTTGAACAATGGAGCCAGTTCAACCCAAGAATTAACCCAATTCAGGTCCTAATTCCAAAAATTGGGACCTAGCCTTGACCGGTTTAGTTTCAAGTTCTATACTTTGAATGACCAGTTCTACCCGAGAACTTGAAACATGAAACTTAGAACCGATAGCCTTGAATCGAACTAATTTTGAATGGTTTACTCCTAACTCTAAGTAAGTTCTTTTACTCTCTTTTTTAATATAAAAGTTATTCATTGAAATTGAATATATTTGACATATTTATCTTAGTTACATAACAAAAGGAAAACAAAAAACAAAAAACTAACGGGTTCTCTAGTTAACATTGGAACCAGCCAATTTGATTTTATGATCAGTAGGGTCGGTTCTTGGATCAAAAACTAGGAACCAACCATAACATGATATGTTCAAGGTCAAGAACCTACCATCCTAGAACTAATCATCCCTATCTACAAGTATGCACATTCGACTCTATGCTTAAAGCACTCTTTAAAATGACGAGAACACTCTCTCTGAGTATTACCATCAAAATCACAAGCTTTTTTCTCAAGGGATAAGCAAACACGGGTAAGACATAAATTTTGAGGGCGCTTTGATGCATAATTTCAAAGCTAAATTGGTTGGAGTTAACATATGGACTCAAATAAATTTAATTACAATAATATGATAATTTTTTAGGATTTAATTCCACATTCGCTCACTTATGGTTCTTATAGAACTAGAAGTACAAGGCACCTTTCAATTCTAGTCTTTTTCAAAAATGTGCTATCACAATCCTATAGTCACCACTTCTCGATTATGCCATAGACTTTACGGATCCCTCATAGAAATTTTTTGCTTGAAAGACTTTTTTTTTTTCCAAATTGCTCGAGGGACTTAGATTGTCCAAATTTGACAGGTGAAGGACTTTATTACATGACACAATTAAGGTTCACGACTTTTTGAATACTTTTAGAATTAACTACATAGTACAAAGTAATATTTGCATAAATGTATGACACCGAAACATTGACTATGTTAATTAACGGTTCTCACATAACTCATAGACATGAATGCATCAAAGATTATGTCAGTGGTAGATTATTATATCAAAATTGTATGAAGCATACATTATAGCATATGTAAATGCATGGATGATTTTCATTTTTAATTTTTCATCGTCAACCATGGCTTTATGTATAACTACAGATACTCTATCAAATTGAGGGGCGAATCAACACGAATTTGAAAGTATCCAGAATTGAATTGCAAAATGGACCTCCCGCGGGCGTTTTTGGGTTTTTGGGGGGGTTGGTTTGCAGCATTTTGCAATAGCCCGAAAAATCCTGGGTCCAAAATGTAAGTTGGACCCTAAATCGCGACGCTGCTTAACTATACGTTGAATTAGCTAGAAGGCTTTGAGATGTTGATGTATTCAAACCAATTTAACAATCTATTTTGGGAGGCAAGAAAACATACATCCAAAACAGACTATACAAAGCTGTAAATTTGCATGTTGTAACATCTTGAAAACGGATGGCTGCAGCCGAGAAGCATCCTTTTGCCCCGCCAATCCACTTCCCTTAGCCGACGCTCGAAGAACTTGAGAAGCCGCCGGCAATATGCATTGAACATCACCAGTAATTCTCGAGGCCACGGGCATGTCTCTCGAGAAACGGCATCCCTTCTCCTTTGGTCGAGGCCAAAGCCAGCATTCGATGGGCATGGCCATCAGGAGACTGCCGTCACAACAGCAGATGGTCGTCAGGACAAACATACTTAGGATCGCTGCCCAGACTCGTCTGTAGAAGTACATATCTTTCTTCAGCTTAAAAGAAAACAAGAGGATTAGTGACTTGCATGGGCATGTCTCAGTTGCGCCAGATCAATCGAAATTCTCTTCGTTGCTCCAGATTATCCTAAGCACATAACGAAAAAGAATGAATTCGATCAGAACATTTCGAAAGCTCATAGAAGTTGCTAAGTTTTTTGGGTGAACAAAACGCTGCCCGTAGTACCAGAATATGGTAATGACCACCAGTATAAGGAGATGGTAGAGCTTGAAAAGCCGTCGATCCTTTTCCTGTTTTAGGTTGTTATATATCTCCGTCACATCGATCAAGTAGCGGTTCTGCTTCCACCTGCGACGGGCTAGTCAAATGAGCTGCCTCTCGTACAAAAGTATATAAGCTACAAGGATTGATTGCACTCGATGAACAAAAACCTAAAGAAGATGAACAATTTGGACAGTAACATTGATTTTTTTTTTCCTTTAACGAAGGATCTGTAAAAAAAACATCAGCGGAGGTATGTTCTTTGATCAGATTTAATCATTTTGAGAACTTCCACATCAAATGAAACAGAGACGAAGATCAAGGGAGACTCACAATCTGATGTTGTAACCTAGGTATGGAAGAGACAGCAAGAACATAAACCAGCGGCCTGTCACAAGATAAACGAAGCACAAGACCCCTTGGGACACGAACTCGGGCAAGAAGACCTTGTTGATCCGAGCCGCTGCATCGTACTGGTTGACGTAATCGATTTCCAAGTCGGTCAAGCAAACGATCTGCAACAAAAGCATGCTCCCAAAACCAAACCATGAGACATTTGAAGCTACGCTGTTCTCTTGTTCTCTGTTCAAATCACTTTCCAATGCTCATAATCAATTAGCCTGTTCAGATGCAGAATACATCACTCATTTCCAAAATTAACATTTAATTAATCTTCCATCCATGTCTGACTAATAACCACGAATAATCCATTTTTCCAAGCGATGAAAACGATTGAAATTATGAGAATATTTTTTATATAATTGCTGATTTTTCAAGGAGAAAAATAAGAGCAAGAGTCGTAAAAGATAATCAAAGGAAGAGTCAAAATTACCTGATAGCCGACCAAGCAGAGAACAAAAAAAAGAAGAAGAAAGGCAAAGAGCCATGAAAGCAGGCTCTCCATGGCTTCAGACTCCCTTTCTCCCTCTTTTTGCTTTTATATTTCTCTGCAAAATTGTTTCTTTTCCATGTTAACCATGGCTTGACCTTTGAAGCAGGATAAATTTCTAATCTTGGAAGTCATTTTGAAGATTTGCTGAATTTGGGGATTCTAGTTACTGGTGACTGAATTCTGGCCAGAAGAGAAGACGAGAAAGGCTTTGGTGATGAGAGGACTCGGATTTCTAATTTTATATGATATCTATTTATGTTGGTTGATTACCTATTAACGCCACAAACGATGTTTCATATACGAATTTAATACAGTATTCATTTGTTTTTTTGGGTCAAAATATACTGTATCTATTCACGAATATAATTTGGAGTCAGACTCAACCGATTCCTGAAACATGCAAGACATTTCATAGTGAGCTAATCTGTCCTTTGTGTTATCTATAGAAAAGAAATAATTGAGTCGTTAAGGCAGACTTTTTATTGATACGTTGTACAGTAAAAATAAAAGATAACAATTTGATATACATGAAAAATGAATAAAAAAAAACAAATCAGAAAAAATTCCAAATATTCAACTCGTGGATTCTTTGTTTTTTTTTTTTTATCAGTCATACGCTAATCATATTCTAACACTCACTCTCAGACTTTTGCCCTGCCTCCTTGCAGAGCGTGAGTCGAAACCCACTCCTGAAATGAAATCATGAAATCGTCCCCACCCCAGGCCCCTCTGAGGGGGTGGGGATTTGAACCCCCAACCTCCCCCTTCCAAGATGGGAGGGTGGCTACTGGGGCGAACCCCAGAGTTGATTCTTTGCTTGATATGTCATCTTTTTGTTGATTTGTAAAAATTCCGTACTATAATCATTGTGATTTTTAGATTTTTACTATGTTACTTAAATACCCCTCTTCAAACAGGTTCACTCGATGATTGGATAGAGCCAAAGACCGAGTTTGGTTCTTAAACCGAAAAACTTATATCGAGTCAATGATTTGGTAAAAATAACACCAACTTATGGGGAAGATGAAACAAATCAAGTTCCAACAAAATAGAGAAACAAGCTTTTCCTAAATGAAATGATAATCTATCTCAATGTGGTTTGTCCAAGCATGAAAAACTTGATTAGTTGTGAAATGTAATGCTATTGTGTTGCCCGAGAAAAGTATTGAAAGTTGACTTTGGTAGATCCTAATGTCACGCAATATGTATGAAATCCAAGCATGCTCAGTAGCTTCAGAAACAAGATTTGGATTCAGCTTAGCTGCGGAATGAGTCACAGTAAGTTATTTCTTGACATACCATGAAATACAATTTGAGTCAAGAAAAGTAGAATAACCTGTGATAGAACGTTTAATGAGTTTTCACCAAACCCAATTCACATCGACAAAGCCAAATAATTGTGGAGAACTACAAGACAAAATATAAGGCTTAATGCATAAAGTATCACGAACATATCGCTCAATACATTTTCCCATCTTTTTTTTTTTTTAACTAGCATGCATATGTTGACAAACCATGTTGAACGCCAGTGAGAGATCCGAACGAGTGAGAATAAGATAATGAAGAAAGCCTACAATGCTTCGAATATGGGATGGATCAAAAGATCCAAGGCATATTTTTGTTGTTAGAGAAAGGGTCCATTAGTCGAGCAATTGGGGGACATTTATCAACTATTCAAAAAATTTAAGCGGTTAGATGAGGATGCAATTTAAAATTTTAGTATGCTATCATTCTTCACGATTAGTGTGGTCTTTTATGTCTAATACTAAGCATGGACATCTTTATTGAATAGAAAATTGGGGCCCGGAAAAATAGGACCTCCTACTCTTATATTATATTGAAAATAGGAATTCAATAGAGATACCATCACTTATAATTATAGTGGAAGTTAAAGATAAAATATAACAATTTGATCCACATGGAAATTGAATAAAAAAACAAATTACGAAAAATCTTCAAATAATCAACTCTGAATACTTTGCTTAACGTGTTATCTTCACACTGACTTATAAAAGATTATGCACCATGACCATTTTGATTTTTCGCTCTTTGATTTGTTACTTCAATATTGTAGACCAAAAAAATTCTCGGCTCTATGTTTATGTCCTGCATTATTAAAAAAAAAAAAAAAGGTCCTTGACATCTAGACACTATGATTCGATCAACATTGACAATAGGTGCGCATAAGGGCTGCTTTTTTTTTTTTTTTTTGGATTAGACACATAAGCACTGCTTTAATTAATCGAAATGATAACTATTGACATGGCGGCCGTAATATTATTCCACGCCATCACTGATCACATTAAGGAATTTAAAAGTTAGAAAACGGGATTGCGTGGTGGAAAATTGATTAAGATATGCAATAGTCATCAGTTAAGGAAATTAAAAGTTAGGAAATGAGATTGCGTGGTTGAAAATTGATGAAGACTTGCGGTTGAATACCTTTATCATCTTATTCTCTCTCTCAATCAAGCGATCAAAAAGGTTTTTTTTTTTTTTTTTTGTATTTTTTTGGATGTTTGTATATAGAGATCGGACAAAACACGAGCTCTGGCAAATCGCATGAAAAACAGAGCCACCTCTGCTCTGTCTCCGGCTGAGCTCGAGCCTGCCGTTCACCATTGCTTGACGTGGAAGTAACGGGTCAATGCTCCATCCTCAATTACTAGACCTCCGTATGATCGTGTGGACTGTGGAGTAAGGATACGTCTGCAAGACAAGACCCTGAAACCAAGAACTCTCTGCTCTGCTTCACCGTCATCTCCTTGATCATCACTCTCAATCTCATGGACACCCACGATCAGGTCTCGCATCTGCGCTCGAAATCTTCCCCTGAGAGCACTCCCCCTTTTGGAAATGCAAATGAACTCTTCCATCTTGGGGTTTTCTTTTCTCTGTTCCCTTTCAGGAGAAAGCTGATGATGAGTCATTCGAACACCCGAAGCTCGTTTTGTATTCTAATTGGCAGAGTTCTTGTTCTTGGCGCGTGCGATTCGCGCTAAATCTTAAAGGTCCAAATTTCCAGTTCCTTTTTCTTTTCTTTTTCCGCTGGTTCTGGCATTATGATAAACCAGATGATGAGCTTACAATCTGAAAGTAACCCTGGAAGTTTGCAGCTGAAACGATGTTAAAAAGACCTTTCTTTTGGGTGATGTTTTTCAACTTTATTCTTGGTTGGTGTGTAGGGATCTCATATGAGTATAAAGCAGTGCATCTCATGAAAGAAAAGCAATATACTGCTGGTAATTTCAGATCCTTCTTTTTAGTCATAGATCAAATTGTTCTCGACATTTATGTAGGTAGGCCTCGGAATGGCAATGGAAGGATTTTGTATGCATAATACCCGCTGGCGCAATTACCTCAAGTCTGTGAAATCTAGTGAAGTATTCTCTAGCTCTGATCGAAGTTGTGTGCTTGATTTTGCAGAATTTGACAAGTTAAATCCTATGCATTTGGTTCCGGTGTTAGTCGACGGAGATATCGTGCTTTCAGATTCTTATGCAATTTTGCTGGTGGGTGTTATTTAGGCTATGCAGCAGAGTTTGCAATAAATAAGAGTTGGATGGACGCGTAACTTAAAATACCAATACGTATGAGGTCATCATTTAGGAGCCTTGAATAGAAGTTTCCTAGCTCCGTTTTCGACTCAATGCATAGTTTCATGGCCCTTTTGCTTGATTTGATCAGTTTGATTGGTTTGAGTGCATCTCGATTTTGATTTTTTGCTAAAGCACATGTTATCTTTGTTCAGTATTTGGAAGAAACGTATCCTCAGAAGGCTTTGTTACCTCGTGATCCTCGACTGAAAGCTCTCAACCTCCAGGTCTCTTTTTTTTTTTTTTTGGCACTTTCCATTCCTTTAAAGCTGAAGTTTCCTGCAGATTTTGATGATCATTTACATGAAATTTCGGAGTTTTTGCTGAATTATGCATGATCAAAACTGATTAGATGAGATCTTCCATTGTAGTGCTCTTCATTCCCCTATCCTCTCTGCTTTGTCACTTCACAACAGACTCTAGATTCAATTCGGTGGGTGTTTTCAGTAGAAAAACGACTGGCGTTGTCATTTGTTTTGACAGGCTGCAAGTATAATCAGCTCGAGCATACAGCCTTTTCAGATGCTGAATGTGCAGGTATAGTTCTGTTCATAATGCTTTCTCTTCAGATGCTGAATGTGCTGAATGTGCTGGTATAGTTCTGTCTGTGAGATGCATTCTTTCTTTTCTGCAGAAGTACATTGAGGAGAAAGCTGGCCCTGAAGAGAGGCTATCATTGGCTCAATATGCAATAGAGAGAGGTTTCCAAGGTAAAAGTCTCATTAGGACTGTACAAAGTGGTCTCTGGAACTAACGAGGGAAGCATAAGAATGGACCTTGAATTTCTCTCCAGAAAGAAAAGTTGATGGATGATGCATTTGATTCAAAACATATGCTAAGTCCAAGGACTCTGTTGATTCTTAACTTGAGGAACACTGGGCTACGCTTGTAGTTCCCCTGTACCAAAGCATTAGTAATCACTTGGGCGTAATCAGAGTCTACCTTCAGTTAGGAATGAAGCACATTGTGAGCACACGGTCCAAAACATGATTTTCGAGTTGCTCACAGAACATAGAAATTACTTTTTCGATGCTTGATTGAATAAGCAGCTGCAATGATAACAGATACCTTTGGTTCATCGACATTAGCAGTAGAGGCTCCACCCATCTTTGGCTTGTCTTCTCCTTGTAGTAATCTTATCAGTCTCTCTGCTTATGTTTACTATGGTTGAAGCGAGCCTTTGACAAAATGAATAGCGCTGTTTCGATGATGGCATTGTTTAATTCTGTCACGTACCCTCATTCCAAAAATTGGGAGTCTTGTAGTTTTTGTATATAGAAACAACAGTACTTTGACCGCCATTATTGAACACCAACTAAAATGAATGCTAGGCACTCCTTTGAGGCTAAACAATCACAAGATCATGAGGGAAAGCAGCTTCAAATTAAACATGGATATCGTATGACTTTTACCATACATAATTGCAATGAGATTTTCACATTGGCGAGGCATACTTATCAGGTCAGAAATTTTGAAATCCAACCTGAAAGAGAAATAACAAAACGTAGGACCGTCTAGTTTGGCACGGCTCCTGGAAGAGAAGAAAAACTCAATGGCTAGACATGTTCGTAATGATTCTGGTCATGAACCTATCTTCTTTGCATCTTCTATCACGTTGTAGTCTAATAAAGTATCGATGGATATTAGCAACATATACTTGTATACCAAGTTGAAGATGTTTCTTAGCTGTGAATAAGACCAGTTTCCTCCATGTACAGCCCTCGAAAAGTTGCTCGAAAATGTTGCGACCAGATATGCGACCGGGGATGAAGTGTGCTTGGTTTGCTTCTAATCTTAACATCTCATCTTTCCTCTCTTTTCTGTTTGATTGTTGCGTCTATTAATCTCTACACCAATGCTATGAACTCAAAAGTAACTAAATGAAACGACATTAGTTCGACCAATTAGCACAGTGTATATACTTCGCAACATGTATATTGGACTTGTAAATGTAATTGTCAATTGTTAAAAAGTGCTAATGAGACAAGGTAGCTAGCAATTGCCGCCCTGCCATCCTATTAGTTCGTGTGTCCTGCTAGAAGTATGATTTTTTACTCGATATTGTTAATCCTAGTTTGCCATTCGTGCTGAGGGCCATCTTCATATATGGACTGCATCTTGATTTCCCTCTTCCCACTTCAACTCAACAATTGATTCGTTTTTTGTTTTTGCGTTTGGGACTTGGATTCCCATATGAAATGCAAGCGGGGTAAACTCGTCAAAATGACGCGTGAGAAGATTAGAATAATTTGTACGTGTATCCCTTGTTCTAAAGCCCTTCTTTTTGAAGCAGTGACTGGACTTGAATGTTGTAAATGTCGTGAATCCCATCTTACTGATTTTCCTTTATCACCCTTCAGTGAATGCAGTATTAACAACCTGAGATGCACGTTGTGCAGGCTGATGTGTTTTTGGCCCCACAAATAGCTACTACCTTGAGATTTCAGATTGACATGGTGAAGTTCTTTCCCTGTCTCTTTTTCCATGATCAGTTCATTTTGAGTTTGCTATTAAGGTGTCTGTTTCTACCTTGGGTCCATTTGTATGTGCATTATTCTTTCCTGCAAATAGCGAAGCATCTTGGAAGAATCAGTGAAAGCATTCTCTTGCAAGGAAGAATTTTCTGCGAGTACTTAATGAGAAATCATATACAATTCCCGCCTCAATTATGGTGCGGTTTCCATGGACAATTTCTTGGTTTTCAAAACCTAAGTGAACACCCCTTTAAGATATGTTATATATACTTCTCTTTTATGAAGATAGCGAAGGCAGATCGATTCTGCTTAATGTTGGACAAGTATGTTGGTGCCACCTCTATAGAAGATTTTGTTTTTTGGGGATAGTTGTCTCGCGGGGAGAACTTTCACATTGCAATTACCAAATAGGGGTATTAAGATCTTCAGATGAGAGGCCCTTTACTTCTCAATTCACAGTTCATCGTATGCGAACCTACCGCCATGTATCGTAACTATAGATATGTCTTGCGAGCAAAAACATATGAAAATGTATTCATGGTGCACCTCAAGTCTAGGACATCTCTATTGTATGGCACCGCATGAGGGTTTTTGAATGATGCACATTCTGTATTGGAATGGTTAATGTCGGAGCTTTGTGATTCTCGAAACCCATCACTGGTGCCGGACTCGTGGATCGAGCATCCATGCGTGTTGTCTTTACACTCATGCTTGAGTAGCCTAGCTGAGTCCGTATTCTTCTTCGTTGCAGGCCAAGTTCCCTACTTTGAGGAGGATCCATGAATCGTACAAGACTTTGCCTGAATACGAAGCATCATCACCTGAACGTCAACCTGATGCCGTGATCTGACATGGGTATCTCCTTTCCGATCTCAAAGTTGGAAACCGAAAAGTCTCAGGTATCAGGCCGTGTGATGATTCTCACGGTCGAAAGTTTCACAAATTGCCAGCCTCATCTCCGCGAGGGCTGTTCTCTCACTTTTCATTGCCCCGTCCATGCCATGTCATGTGAGTCGACTGTAGTCATCTGTAATAGCGACTTCCTATTTTTTATGCCTCAAGGGTATGCACGGTGCTTGTCCTTGCATTTTCGGTCGGTCGTGCACCGATGTTTAGAGCTTTTCTTTTGAATTCCCGTCAAGGTTCCCATTCTAAATAAGACCGGGTTGTATTGTTTCTTTGCAAATCTCGGCATTCTGCTGTCGAGTGATGGATACGTACTTTGATTGGGGTAAACTACTATGTACTTTCAGAGCGGCAGGTCTCTCCAGTGCGGTCAGAGTCTTGCAATCCGCATCACGTGAAAAGATGAACTTGTGACTACTACTCCCAATCTATTCAGTGGTCTACATCATCGACTCCATGGCCTAACCTCCAGTAAGCGCCCGATCCCAATGCTCACCAATCCAATCTCTCTTCAACCTGTTCATCACCTTCAAAATTTACATCCTGTGAAAAGAAAATGCAATTCTTTACTCGATCTCTTAGGAACCATGATGCTGCTAAATTTCGTTCTTCCTAGGATTAAATTCGCTTCTCTACAACATGAGGCTCATCATGAAGAACGACCAGTTTTGACGATCACATGTTCAACACGACATATCGTGATCAGCTTAAATTAATTAACTGATACAGTCAAGCATATAGACTCTAGTGTTCTACAGAATGATTGTTCAGATTTGCCAATGCGCATCCACATATGTTTGTCCTCCCATTCTGAGGCTGACTAACTCAGTAGAATATGGTGCTTCAGCTACACAAGCAAATTTGAAAGTGTAATAGCCTGTCCCAAAAAGCAAGCAAATTAAAAGGAAAAGCACTTGGTTGAGCCGCCCAGATCAGTCCGGCTCAGAGAAGACAAATAAACAGAAGGAATACGGAAAACTCTTCCTGTTGGATTCTGTATTAGGCCAAGTTTATGGGCAAAATTTTTTAAAGAAAGGCTAACAACGTCGAAGTATGAACTGTATGTCCGGATGCTGTCAGAATGGACAGTGTTGGAACGTTCCACAGGACACCCTGAGGCTTTCTTGTGAAGAGTGACAGTGGCTCGGATATAATTTAGAACCCCACAATGCATCTCAAATGGCAAAGCGTGTTCGTAGGAGCAAGCTTCACATTGTTCTGATGCTGAATTTCAGTCTCCTGTATGAACTCATCTATGAGGTTTGGAGTGGTGGGGCTGCCCAGAGCTTCACTTTTTTATCAACACTGGCCGTCGCCAAAACATCAACTTTTTTATCGCCTGTGAGAGAGAGAGAGAATTTTAAAAATAAAGAAAAAGAAAGAGCCGACTATAAGCATATCCAAGCATATGTAAGTGCAGGGATAGAGAACAGCGAAAAAGTTGCAGCAATTCTATGCTCTTGTCAAGGAAGTTCATAAAAATAAAATACTAGACCTCAATTACTAGACCTCCGTATGACCGTGTGGAGTAAGGATACGTGACAAGACCCTGAAACCAAGAAACTCTCTGCTCTGCTTCACCGTCATCTCCTTGATCATCACTCTCAATCTCATGGACACCCACAATCAGGTCTCGCATCTGCGCTCGAAATCTTCCCCTGAGAGCACTCCCCCTTTTGGAAATGCAAATGAACTCTTCGATCTTGGGGTTTTCTGTTCTCTGTTCCTTTTCAGGAGAAAGCTGATGATGAGTCATTGGAACCCCCGAAGCTCGTTTTGTATTCCAATTGGCAGAGTTCTTGTTCTTGGCGCGTGCGCTTCGCGCTGAATCTTAAAGGTCCAATTTTCCAGTTCCTTTTTCTTCTCTTTTTCCGCTGGTCCTGGCATTATGATAAACCAGATGATGAGCTTACAATCTGAAAGTAACCCTGGAAGTTTAGACCTTTCTTTTGGGTGATGTTTTTCAACTTTATTCTTGGTTGGTGTGTAGGGATCTCATATGAGTATAAAGCAGTGGATCTCAGGAAAGAAAAGCAACATACTGCTGGTAATTTCAGATCCTTCTTTTTAGTCATAGATCAAATTGTTCTGGAGATTTATGTAGGTAGGCCTTGGAATGGCAATGGAAGGATTTTGTATGCATAATACCCGCTGGCACGATTACCTCAAGTCTGTGAAATCTAGTGAAGTATTCTCTAGCTCTGATCGAAGTTGCGTGCTTGATTTTGCAGAATTTGACAAGTTAAATCCTATGCATTTGGTTCCGGTGTTAGTCGACGGAGATTTCGTGGTTTCAGATTCTTATGCAATTTTGCTGGTGGGTGTTATTTAGGCTATGTAGCAGAGTTTGCAATAAATAAGAGTTGGGTGGATGCGTAACTTAAAATACCAATACGTATGAGGTCATCATTTAGGAGCCTTGAATAAAGCTTCCTAGCTCCTTTTTCGACTCAATGCATAGTTTCATGGCCCTTTTGCTTGATTTGATCAGTTTGATTGGTTTGAGTGCATTTCGATTTTGACTTTTTGCTTAAGCACATGTTATCTTTTTTCAGTATTTGGAAGAAAAGTATCCTCAGAAGGCTTTGTTACCTCGTGATCCTCGATTGAAAGCTCTCAACCTCCAGGTCTCTGTTTTTTTTTTTTTTTTTTTTTTTTTTTTTTGCACTTTCCATTCCTTTAAGGCTGAAGTTTCCCGCAGATTTTGATGATCATTTACATGAAATTTCGGAGTTTTTGCTGAATTACGCATGATCAAAACTGATTAGATGAGATCTTCCATTGTAGTGCTCTCCATTCCCCTATCCTCTCTGCTTTGTCACTTCACAGCAGACTCTAGATTCAATTTGGTGGGTGTTTTCAGTAGAAAAACGACTGGCGTTGTCATTTGTTTTGGCAGGCTGCAAGTATAATCAGCTCGAGCATACAGCCTCTTCAGATGCTGAATGTGCTGGTATAGTTCTGTTCGTAATGCTTTCTCTTCAGATGCTGAATGTGCTGAATGTGCTGGTATAGTTCTGTCTGTGAGATGCATTCTTTCTTTTCTGCAGAAGTACATTGAGGAGAAAGCTGGCCCTGAAGAGAGGTTATCATGGGCTCAATATGCAATAGAGAGAGGTTTCCAAGGTAAAAGTCTCATTAGGACTGTACAAAGTGGTCTCTGGAACTAACGAGGAAAGCATAAGAATGGACCTTGAATTTCTCTCCAGAAAGAAAAGTTGATGGATGATGCATTTGATTCGAAACATATGCTAACTCCAAGGACTCTGTTAATTCTTAACCTGAGGAACACTGGGCTATGCTTGTAGTTCCCCTGTACCAAAGCATTAGTAATCACTTGGGCGTAATCAGAGTCCACCTTCAGTTAGGAATGAAGCACATTTTGAGCACACAGTCCAAAACATGATTTTCGAGTTGCTCACAGAACATAGAAATTACTTTTTCGACGCTTGATTGAATAAGCAGCTGCAATGATAACAGATACCTTTGGTTCATCGACATTAGCAGTAGAGGCTCCACCCATCCTTGGCTTGTCTTCTCCTTGTAGTAATCTTATCAGTCTCCCTGCTTATGTTTACTATGGTTGAAGCAAGCCTTTGACAAAATGAATATAGCGCTGTTTCGATGATGGCATTGTTTAATTCTGTCACGTACCCTCATTCCAAAAATTGGGAGTCTTGTAGTTTTTGTATATAGAAACAACAGTACTTTGACCGCCATTATTGAACACCAACTAAAATGAATGCTAGGCACTGCTTTGAGGCTAAACAATCACAAGATCATGAGGGAAAGCAGCTTCAAATTAAACATGGATATCGTATGACTTTTACCATACATAATTGCAATGAGATTTTCACATTGGCAAGGCATACTTATCAGGTCAGAAATTTTGAAATCCAACCTGAAAGAGAAATAAGAAAACGTAGGACCATCCAGTTTGGCACGGCTCCTGGAAGAGAAGAAAAACTCAATGGCTAGACATGTTCATAATGATTCTGGTCATGAACCTATCTTCTTTGCATCTTCTATCGTGTTGTAGTCTAATAAAGTATCAATGGATATTAGCAACATATACTTGTATACCAAGTTGAAGATGTTTCTTAGCTGTGAATAAGACCAGTTTCCTCCATGTACAGCCCTCGAAAAGTTGCTCGAAAATGTTGCGACCAGATATGCGACCGGGGATGAAGTGTGCTTGGTTTGCTTCTGAATCTTAACATCTCATCTTTCCTCTCTTTTCTGTTTGATTGTTGTGTCTCTTAATCTCTACACCGATGCTATGAACTCAAAAGTATCTAAATGAAACAACATTAGTTCAACCAATTAGCACAGTGTATATACTTCGTAACATGTATATTGGACTTGTAAATGTAATTGTCAACTGTCAAAAAGTGCTAATGAGACAAGGTAGCTAGCAATTGCCGCCCTGCCATCCTATTAGTTCGTGTGTCCTGCTAGAAGTATGATTTTTTACTCGATATTGTTAATCTTAGTTTGCCATTCGTGCTGAGAGCCATCTTCATATATGAACTGCATCTTGATTTCCCTCTTCCCACTTCAACTCAACAATTGATTCGTTTTTTGTTTTTGCGTTTGGGACTTGGATTCCCATATGAAATGTGACTGGAGTAAACTCGTCAAAATGACACATGAGAAGATTAGAATAATTTGTACGTGTATCCCTTGTTCTAAAGCCCTTCTTTTTGAAGCAGTGACTGGACTTGAATGTTGTAAATGTCGTGAATCCCATCTTACTGATTTTCCTTTATCACCCTTCAGTGAATGCAGTATTAACAACCTGAGATGCACGTTGTGCAGGCTGATGTGTTTTTGGCCCCACAAATAGCTAATGCTACCTTGAGATTTCAGATTGACATGGTGAAGTTCTTTCCCTGTCTCTTTTTCCATGATCAGTTCATTTTGAGTTTGCTATTAAGGTGTCTGTTTCTACCTTGGGTCCATTTGTATGTGCATTATTCTTATCTGCAAATAGCGTAGCATCTTGGAAGAATCAGTGAAAGCATTCTCTTGCAAGAAAGAATTTTCTGCGAGTACTTAATGAGAAAATCATATACAATTCCCGCCTCAATTATGATGCGGTTTCCATGGACAATTCCTTGGTTTTCAAAACCTAAGTGAACACCCCTTTAAGATATTTTATATATACTTCTCTTTTATGAAGATAGCGAAAGCAGATCGATTCTGCTTAATGTTGGACAAATGTGTTGGTGCCACCTCTTTAGAAGATCTTGTTTTTGGGTGATAGTTGTTGTCTCGCGGGGAGAACTTTCACATTGCAATTACCAAATAGGGGTATTAAGATCTTCAGATGAGAGGCCCTTTACATCTCAATTCACAGTTCATCGTATGCGAACCTACCGCCATGTATCGTAACTATAGATATGTCTTGTGAGCAAAAACATATGAAAATGTATTCATGGTGCACCTCAAGTCCGGGACATCTCTATAGTATGGCACTGCATGAGGGTTTTTGAATGATGCACATTCTGTATTGGAATGGCTAATGTCGGAGCTTTGTGATTCTCGAAACCCATCATTGGTGCCGGACTCATGGATCGAGCATCCATGCGTGTTGTCTTTACACTCATGCTTGAGTAGCCTAGATGAGTCCGTATTCTTCTTCGTTGCAGGCCAAGTTCCCTACTTTGAGGAGGATCCATGAATCGTACAAGACTTTGCCTGAATACGAAGCATCATCACCGGAACGTCAACCTGATGCCATGATCTGACATGGGTATCTCCTTTCCGATCTCAAAGTTGGAAACCGAAAAGTCTCAGGTACCAGGCCGTGTGATGATTCTCACTTTCGAAAGTTTCACAAATTGCCAGCCTCATCTCCGCGAGGGTTGTTCTCTCACTTTCATTGCCCCGTCCATGCCATGTCATGTGAGTCAGACTGTAATCATCTGTAATAGCGACTTCATATTTTTTTTATGCCTCAAGGGTATGCACGGTGCTTGTCCTTGCATTTGCGGTCGGTCGTGCACCGATGTTTAGAGGCTTTCTTTTGAATTCTCGTCAAGGTTCCCATTCTAAATAAGACCGGGTTGTATTGTTTCTTTGCAAATCTCGGCATTCTGCTGTCGAGTGATGGATACGTACTTTGATTGGGATAAACTACTATGTACTTTCAGAGCGGCAGGTCTCTCCAGTGCGCTCAGAGTCTTGCAATCCACATCACTTGAAAAGATGAACTTGTGACTCTACTACTCCCAATCTATTCAGTGGTCTACATCATCGACTCCTCCATGGCCTAACCTCCCGTAAGTGCCCGATCCCAACGCTCACTAGTCCAATCTCTCTTCAACCTGTTCATCGCGTTCAAAATCTACATCCCGTGAAAAGAAAATGCAATTCTTTACTCGATCTCTTAGGAACCATGATGTTGCTAAATTTCTTTCTTCCTAGGATTAAATTCGCTTCTCTACAACACTAGGCTCATCATGAACAACCAGTTTTGACGATCACATGTTCAACACGACAAATCGTGATTAGCTTAAATTAATTAACCGATACAGTCAAGTATATAGACTCTAGTGTTCTACGGAATGATTGTTCAGATTTGCCAATGCGCACCGCATGTGTTCGCCCTCCCATTCTGAGGCTGACTAACTCAGTAGAATATGGTGCTTCAGCTACACAAGCAAGTTTTAAAGTGTGATAGCCTGTCCCAAAAAGCAAGCAAATTAAAAGGAAAAGCACTTGATTGAGCCGCCCAGATCAGTCCGGCTCAGATAGATTATACTGGGTCATCGCCTCACAGTTTAGCCACCATCTCAACAACAACCTTCTCAATATCCCTCCAAAGAGAAGACAAATAAACATAAGGAATACAGAAAACTCTTCTGTTGGATTCTGTATTAGGCCAAGTCTATCGGCAAAATTTTTTAAGGAAAGGCTAACAACGTCTAAGTATGAACTGTATGTCCGGATGCTGTCAGAATGGACAGTGTTGGAACGTTCCATAGGACACCCTGAGGCTTTCTTGTGAAGAGTGACAGTGGCTCGGATATAATTTAGAACACCCCACAATGCATCTCAAATGGCAAAGCGTATTCGTAGTAGCAAGCTTCACATTGTTCTGATGCTGAATTTCAGTCTCCTTGTGTTAACTCGTCTATGAGGTTTGGAGTGGTGGGGCTGCCCAAAGCTTCACTTTTTTATCAACACTGGCCGTCGCCAAAACATCAACTTTTTTATCGCCTGTGAGAGAGAGAGAGAATTTTAAAAATAAAGAAAAAGAAAGAGCCGACTATAAGCATATCCATGCATATGTAAGTGCAGGGATAGAGAACAGCGATAAGTGCAGGGATAGAGAACAGTGAAAAAGTTGCAGCAATTCTATGCTCTTGTCAAGAAAGTTCATAAAATTCTATGCTCTTGTCAAGAAAGTTCATAAAAATAAAATAAAAACAGGCGACTAAAAGCATCTCCATCCATGCATAGAGAATTGAGGAAAAGTTAAAGCAATTCTATGCTCTGGTCAAGATAAGGATGTATTGTTCCATCTCTCTCTCTCTCTCTCTCTCTCTCTCTCTCTCTCTCATCACATGCAGGCCTCAGTATGGTGGGGCGACGTGCTTTTCTAACAAGTGAAATTACTTTTAAAATGCTGCATCATTCGAAGTGCAGGCTCCAGTTTCCACAGATCCATTCACAATAGAAGAACAGTGCTTAGTGACGTCGATATAATTTTACCTGTTGGAATACTCTGTGGCGCCCAGGACATGCAAGTGATGTCACCTGCATTTAGGTATAATTGTGAGTGAAATTACAAAACATTGGCCAAACTGAAGAACTGTCAAACTCAACTAGGAATGCTGATTAAGTCCATTAGCTGCCACTGAAGATAATAGAGAATAAATATTGGTTGCTGCATATAAAATCTTAGAAGGGGAAATATGATCATTAATTGACTAGTCTTATCATTTTAAAGAAAGGATTGTCATTGCCCTTTATGATTCCAGGGGCATGAGTAAAGTAACAGTTTTCATTTCTTTCATTTTCTGTGATAAAAAGGAAAAGGTGGATGAGAAGAATGCACAGGGGCTAAAGCTAAAGCCCCAGGTAACTATCTCATTTTCAATCACACTACCCATGCAGTCTTGCAATATTTCTATGTTCCAATCCAAATCTCAATGAAAACGGAAAGAAAAGTAGAATATAATGCTATCAGTTCACATTACAGGGTTTTTAGTATAATTAATCGTATATGTAAGCAAGAAAATAAACTATATGGCCTTTAAGTTTTCCCGTTTTCTGTTTGGAGATTGGGGGGATGGGGTTGGTTACGGTGAAAATATGGTGGTGATCTCCAACTAATTCCATTGACTAGTCTTGTCATTCCATCCACATTTTACATTGCTTCACAAATACATCAACAATGTGAAGCCATACATAAAGAAGTTCTGGCATCTAGAGAACCAACATCAATCATTTAACTGGACCATAAAACTTCATGCATCACTTATTGAAGATCAAAAATGGGGAAAAGCCTCATGGAAATGTTACTGGCTGGGGCATACCATCATGAGCTTTTTCAGCTGTGTCCAAAACCTTTCCAGTTTCAATGCACAGCCACTGCAACATCGAACCATGGGTTGCTGCCAGTATCTTTCCATCAGGGGATAGACTGAGGCGATCATAGTGTAAAGTAGAACCACTTGAATCTTGCAATGGGATTGGAAACACCTTTAAAGTCTTCGTATCCTCATCAAGGTGGTATCGAACTTCAAGGAATAAAGAAAGAATTTCAGAACTAAGAAGTAGGAATTTGAAAAATACTACAACAAAGAAATGCGATAAAGCCTGCAAGATATTATTAGCATCTCAGTTAACCGAAAGGAAATAAAGATATCAAGGAAACTCAATACCTAGTGTATATCATATTTCTCAATCAACAAATGCTCTCTTCAGTAGATAAGAAGTTAACTTAGAGAAATATCACCTTCAATGACTCCAGGCAAAATACAAAAGTAAAACTCAATCAGTTCATCATAATTCTATCCTCAAATATTCTATTAGTTGTTTTCCCCAAAAGGCTCGTTTAACATATGGATAAGCTAGTAATTTGTACTTGTGAAGGCTCAGACTAAAAAAAATAGTAGACTAAAATCTGCCCATTTCTTCCCTCCCTTTCATTCCATGAGTCCATAAACCCAAACTGAAACATTCAATTTCTATAGAAATTGGTGACAGGTGAGTTTAATCTAATGAGAGACTAGCACTGACCATACAGTATAAACCCCCTTCCAGAATTGTTAATAAATTGCAGCTAGTTATGTTTTGATGATAAGCCTAGAAAGCCTTTGATCCTTTGTGCAGTACACAAATTATAACTTTGCACATGTACCCATACGTCAATATTGAATCAACTCACTATACCATTCAGGATGCATAGGAGACATGAGAGAGCCACTTCTGCCCCACTACAGCATACTAATTACAAATAAATAAATAAATAAGGCAATTAATGCAACAAGCAGAAACGGCGAGTAAGCAACTTTGATATCTCCATTTCCTTGTGCTTTTTTAGCCTTGCCCAACCCCACCGCAACCAAAAAGCAGGGGATGTATTTGACCTAGCCTTAGAAATATGCAGTTAAACAGAATAGGATAGCACATACCATTGATGTTCCAAATTCTTATAGAGCCATCCTTTGATGCTGTAACTATTTGTTCTGAGTTTGGAGTGAAGCATAACCAAGTCACTGCACTCTGAATATGAAAATGGGAATTTAAGAAATGAAAGGAAGTCCTTTAGGTATTAAAACATTATCATGACAAAGCACAATTACCACAGGAAATTAGGAGTCTTAACAAGAAAATATAGCTATCTGAAAAACTATAATAACATCTGAATCCAAGAAAACTTAGAAACAAGAAAAGTTAAAACAATGGGAAGTCCAATACCTCTTCCTAAGAAAACGGGTTTCTCATACCTTGCCAAACCTGTCCGTCAAAAACCTTAAACCTGACCCATATTAACTCTTTTGACTTTTGACATGAATCTATTCTTCTAAATGTGGGAATTTCTTTCAACCATAGGTTCTTCTTTATGAAGGAAATGATGCTTCAGGAGTTGTTGCTATGCTACAACTTCAACAAAACCAACTCTAAATCATCAAAAAGAGAGAAAAAGGTGCAAGACAATTATAGTTGGATATCGCTCGCTTATTGCGGGAGTTTAAAACAAATGTCAATTCCAACATGAATGAAGCATAGCTCAAGAAATTGTTAAGCATCAAGCCAAGGTGGGATATGTGAATGTTGTGCTCATCAATCTGAGAGGCAAGGAGAAATCTGAAAGGAGAACTTGTTTAGGGTCAATGGCTATGCGTACTGCCATCAGAAATCGAAGCCACCAACATAGATCAGGCAAGGTGGTTTCTCTTGTTCCTTGGCAATATGGATGGCAAATTATATGCTTTCAGGGTTTTGTCATCCCAAGTTAAATGTTTACAGGTAAAAAGGTTGATCCCAAATCCAGTCACGTTGGATTCAATGCTTAAACTGAGTCAAAACCTGTTTTTGACCAATTCATGGTCCCAACAAAATGAAATGGCATTGAAACAGGTAGCCAGCCAGTCAGGTCCAGTTTTAAAACACACAATGTAAATATTTACACACCCTACACATGCATAACATGGTTATTCCTTACTAAAAGACACGACACTAATAAAATTATCATTCCTGTACTCAAGTTATGCTTAATTTGGATTTCTCCACAAAGATTATAAGCAAAAGATATGCATCTTAATTCACGGCAGCATGAATAAAACAGATAATTGAATGAAGAAGACACTTGGCCAAATATAACCAAAGTAGGAAAACATTCATGGAGTTATCGACCTTGTGTCCCTTAAGCTGCATGACTTTTGTAACTCCCTTCACAGAACCATCTTTTGAGTAAACAATCTCCCAGACCTGCCAAAACATATGCACTAGGTGAACATAACAAGAAGCATAAGACTGTCCCATGCATGGCCACATTTATCACAACAGAGTGACGGATTATCTGCCTAATTTAAAAACTGAATCCAAGTTTTTTCAAAAAAAGAAGCAGACAAAAGAAGTGGAGTGGTGCTTGTAAACAGAGACTCTTATGAAGGGCTAAGCCTCAATCTGTTTCTCAGTCACATGTTCACCAGAAGCAAGAACACTAGGAATTCTGTTGAGATAATGAAGATACCATGTTGTCTAGTTCCTAGTAATGGCCAAGGGAATTAAACTTTTTGAATAGTGTAGATAGAGGTGGGGTGAGCACAAAGTTCTCATTTGCAATTACTCTCCCTATATTCAAGTTCTTTCAATCGACAGTGAGGAGACTTTTGGGTGAGGGCCATCTTTTGATAGCTAAGCCCAAGGATGCATTTTGTTCCAAATAAATTTTTGAGTTAATATCTCATCGTCGTCATATTAATGAATATTCTCAAAAAGTTTTTAATATGAACATGGTTTGATTTGTTCATAAAGATGCTTGTAAATTGGTTTTGATTTGCAAAATTGTAGCTCTTCAGTCTTCTTCACATATATGATATAAGATCAACGAGACATGATTTCTACTTTTGACATTTATTCAAAAAAACAAAGTTGCTTGATATTTCAATTCAAATACAGTAAAAAACTGAAGGTCTGTAATTTGCTTATAAGAACTATTCCTATCAGACAGCGGTAGAAGATGAAATAATGCACATCATTCATTGCATGGATAATATGCTTATCGGACACCAAACTAAAAACGATTTGATAGACTGCAGCCACTATCAGACATAATCCAGATATAACATTGAAAAGAAGCACTATTTCAGCAGAACAATGAATCAAGGAAGATTTACCTTAACATCAGCAGTAAAAGCAGCAGCAGCAATAAAACGCCCATTGGGTGAGATAGCAGACATAGTGTTTTTCAATTGATTTGTATCAACATTCCCCAAAATCTTCCCAGTTTTTGCATGCCAAATTATGATGTCAGTTCCTGGACATGATGCAAAAGATTACTGCAAATACAAAAGTTTTTACAGCTTTAACACAATATGCTGACTGGCGATTGTCATGTTCCATCAAGACAGTCACTGCAAAGACAAGAAACTACATTTGCTGGTCATTCTTATTATTCTGCTAATAGTAACGACTGAAATTAGCCGTCATCTTATAACTCAAATACTTTACTATGCAACACCTATTTAGTGGTTGTATGAATTTTGAAGCTCCTTCCAAAAAATTCAGAGATGTTAGAAACACAGACAGCCTATTTGGCAATAGAAGGTTGAAAAGGAGAGGAGAAAGGACCACATAGATGAAGCAGAAAAGAGGCAACATGAAACCAGTCAAAAATTAGCCAGAAAAAAATGAAATTCAAGCTCTGGCAATTTATCCCAAAGACTACTGTTTATACAGCTTCAACTTCCTCCAAGAGGAAGTCCGAAAGATTAGAAGGCATTCAGTTGCACTCATCCCATGTAAAAATATATTATGACAAAAAGGGTGCTATAGAGATTACAATAAAGGCACAATGTTTCATATTCCAATATCAATTCCTTCATGTAACCTGACATAATTATTTTTCATATCACTGATTCAAACTACGAAAATATGAGTGACATCTAGAAAATTTGCATTGAAATATTAATAAATACACTAGCTTGCATAAAAAATTGTTTTTGCATCAATTCAAAGCCCAGAAAGTTTGTCATTTTCAATTTCCTTCACAAACAGGCAACAACACTAGGGGGAAGACGATACAGTTTCTCTGCACAGCCAGTTGGAGTAAATCAACTAAATGAACTAACACCAATCACCTTAACTTATGAAATCTCAATCTCAATGTTCTACCTCAACTATCTTTACTAGATGCATGAACATTGGGCTATTTCAAAAGAAATTCGTGCTAAACAAACATAAGATTGAGCTAGTTTAGGATACATTTTGGAGATAAACTCTGTACCTTCTGAACAAGATGCAATTATTGTACTCCCATCACCGCTGTCATAATTTGCAGCAGCCCCAGAAAGGGTCAATATCGCTCTCTGCTCATGAACTTTGTGATGCTCCCACTTGATTTCAGGCATAGGTAGCTTAGTCTGCTGCTTATTGCTGTCCAAATTTGTAGGCTTCTCTTCTCCATACATGTACAGAGAACAACCAGACAAATGTTGAGATGCCACAATTACTGATGATACATCATCACCAAATGCAACAGCAGTTGGATGGCCTCCAGCAGGCAAGTTAATCCTCAGAAATCTGCAGATGAGAGTTGTCAAGTTAAAAAATAAACAATGTGATCAATCGCCAGGCTTGTGTGAGAGACATACTTGAAACTTTTGTTTGAAGCATCATCCAACTTGAACACCCTCACAATACCATCAGCACAAGCTGCATGTAAAAATAAGAGATGTCTGAATCATATCTCACATTAATGAAGCCAACCACTAGTATTCCGTTTAAACCACCGAGGATATCCTAAACAAGAACACCACATAAATTGAGGATGGATGACGCATTCTCTTTCCAGCAAAGCAGAAAAAAAAAATCATAATTAATTGAGGACTAAGGATCCAAGTCACCTTCTTCTGCATTTTCCTTTACAAATTTAGATGTACTCTTACACCTTAGCGAAGCAAAACATAGGATAAATCTCAAAGTTCAAGGGCTCGTACTTTCATTTTCTGTCCACTTGAGACAAAGAGTTTATAACAAAAAAGAGCATCCTACACACATGTAAAGTAATGAATGTCTACCGAATGACTTGTATCAAAATGCAATTTTTTACCATACTTAAAAGCAGCACTTTCAGATAAAGCACACAAAACCAATTTTACATTTTAGGCTCAACTGATTTAACAGAATATGAGCATATGAATAAGGATACTTAGAGATTTCCGCACCAAATTCCTCAATATATTTCACTCTTTTGCAGGTTGACCTCTCATGTATCAACAAAAGAGCTAGTGCTATATTCAGTAAGAAGGCACAAATAGAGGATAATGTTTCTCTCACTCTTCTCTTCACAGCAAGGCCCTGGCAGAGAGCTCTTCTAACATATCAACTGAAACAAGGCAATGCAAAGCCCATATTATTTCTACTTCTTTAAAGAATGACGGTTAGGTGATTGAGGTTATTTCATGGTCTACGATCTGCCAAGCTAGTTGCACTTCCTCAACATCAAATATCAGGAATGGAATAACATTTATGTAGCATTCCAGAGCTTCTAATTGACTCCCTTCTTACCACTACTTAATGACCACTTGTTTCCTTGGGTCACTGGGAGATAATGAGATTCAAACCTTAGTTTCATTTTTTATGACCACTTTTCAACTAGCTTTCGTCAACTAAGATCCACTTACATGCACTTCAAGAAACTTCCATTTTTCTTGCATAAAGAAACAGTAAAAACCACTGAAGATAACATCAGAGTTGTTAATTAGCATTCATTTAGTAAGGTGTGACACATGAAATATAGATGCTACTTCCATGCTAAGCAAAGAAACTTAAATTCTTCAAAAGAAAACCAACCCACGGTATGATGCTTCAACCTTGAGGTCACATACTGCCAAATAATTTTCTATGTTTATAGATATCATATCTTCCAGTGAAAGGAACCTCATCTTACCTGTTGCCAAACTTCGTCCATCAGAAGCGAAACATAGCCCTGTGACTGAATCCCCGTGACCTTTCAAAGTATTCAGATCCAAAGGATGATGCCTCTTGTTTTTATCCTACATTCCAGAATTATCCAGCAAATAAAATACAAAAGCTAATATTGCATTGACAATAAAAGCTTAGCAACTTATCTAAAGAAAGACAACGAAAATTTTTCAAAAGGAGAGCAAAACTCGAACATTCCTTCGAACATTGCCTGGACACTCAAACTGCTCCATCAGAACATCGAAGTAGGTCCATCATTGACAGGCTCACTTTTTTTGACACTCCAACCTCTCTTATCACTAGCATTACCATAAGCAGAATAGAGCCAGCCAATGACGATCCAGAACGACTCAGTCATACTGCTTACTAGACATTTTCGTCACCCAAAGCTCCCAAATCAACCCAATTGACTAGATTTAAACCACGCAAGCAATTCGATCTTCATCTGATCGAAGTACAAAGAAAGCACGACGCACATGCAAGTTCCCGAAACACTAATCTCTCCTTCATCAACGCTCCATTTCTATCCAGCAGCAGCATCAACCGAAAACCTCCCGAAATAGCCGCGAAACGAAAGGAGCAGGTGGTACCTTATCAGCGCCGTGAGCGTGGGACTTGGCGTGGACCTTCTTGGCGGCGGGCTGCGGCGGAGGCCGCGACGGGTTCTTGGGATGCGGCTGGAGGTCCGCCTTGGCGATGGCCACGACCTCGGATCTTCGCTTGCGGAAGTAATTGCCGAAGAAAACGAGGACGATCGCGGCTCCGGCGACGAGCGACAGCGCCGCGATCACGACGGCGGAATCCATGCGCTCCTCGGCGGAGGAGGCGATCGATCGGGGAAACTTTCTCCGGCACCGATGAGATTTTGAGAGCAGCTTCAGGTTCCGAGAAGTTTACTCTGCACCGAAGAAGACGATGCAAGAAAGTTCGAAGAGGTTTACGAATTTATATCGTTCAGGGATAATTGCACATTAGCCCCTGTACTATCGGATCAATTGCAATCCACCCCTACCCTTTTGATTCTTTGGCGATTGACCCCCAGATAGTGGATGGGGTACTTTTTATGTGACGGTTATGCCATATGCTTACAGCATGTGACGGAATGACCAGATCAAAAGCGAGATGCCAAACAGGATGAGATTCATAATATTAGTTAGTCAATTATATTTATATCATGTCAATATTATCACATGGCGTAAACTTTTGTGTATTTATGAAAGAGGCATGTCACATGTAATGTAGGTAGTTATTATGCGAAACAATCAAAAACCCCTTTTATTTTTTTGTTTTATAAGTGTATGAACTTCGAATGCACATAAGGTTTAATGTCATTTTTGGCCTTAGACCTCCCTTTCTTTACCCAACAAGAATCACGCATCGTTAAAAGCTTTCGTGCAACGATCTAAGCAATAAAAAAGGGATATTGAATGCTTTTAAAGATGTTTGGCAAATGCCTCAATACATTTTTAAAGCCAGTGTAGTGACGGTTATTGTGTTAAATTTTCTAGCTTAATTTGAGCATCACGACAATGATAATTCTGCTTACCAAATTAGAACCCTTACTCGATGGCTCACCAGTTTTCTTCAATTTGTACATCCCTATGATTGTCGGAATCTTTGAACTTGAATTTCACCAAAATTTCCCCGTAAAGAAGAAAGAACACGTTAGTAACCAAGAATTTGAGAGCATAAAATGGAGAGATATTAAAAAGCATAAATGCTACGTTTGGTTGCCTAGATTCAGATTGAGATACGATAGGATAAAAGGAGATTTGAAATTCTCCTCCACCACAGTGGATGGCTACTGCAGTGGTGGTGGAATGCCGCCGTAGAGATATGCCAAGGATGGTAAGTCTTGATGCGTGGAAATTGTTGAGTTTATTTTCAAGTTATTGTATCCAATGCGGGCTTGACCCAACCTTCGCCGAATTTTTTATCCGGCATTTTTATCTAGATATATTCAGGTTTATACTATCCGAAAAACGTTATCAAACCACTAGACGCATCTAAAAGGTTTAATTAGACCTGTAATACGCTTAAATGGCCTAGTAAAAGGCGAAAATGGCCCGGTGCAAGGCCCATCCCAATCGAGCCTCGCACGAGGCTAGGTGGGCTGCTCATCTCCAGGCCGCCCTTGACCGCCATGTGGCAGTCATAGTTTGGTCGCAACCAAAATGGTTGTGGCAAAATCAAATTATTTTTCAGAAAAACTTCGAAAGATGATTTTTGTGTTTTTTTTTAGAATATATGACCAAACTTTAACCAGACATATCTCTTCCATTCGATGTCGAATTGATACCCATTTTTTGCACTCACATAGAAGTCGGGACTCGAATTTTTAAATGTCGGGATTGTGAAGTTCTAGAAACTAGGGCCCATGGATAATCGTGATAAAAATTATTATAAGTTGTAAATTAAAATTAGTCTGTCATAATTCTTGCAGCATCAAAAGGATTATGACTTAATCTTTAAGATGGAATTGATCAATCACATCAAATCGCAAAATTCTTGGCACCACACGAACGGATGACCATGATGAAGGTGTGCTAACTTAAGATTCAGCCATCCGATTTGAGCCTCGTGCTAACCATGATGAAGGTGTGCTAACTTAAGATTCAACCACACGAACGGAGGGAGTGATGAAAGGCCCGGTCACCGTGGGAAGAACGCAGGTCACGACCTCCAGCCCGTGCCGTTCTCCGAACTCCAGCGCCTCCTTCTCCGTCTCCGTCTTCGACACCAGGTAGTTCGGGTAGAAGGGCGACCTGCGGCACACCTCGAGGTCGCTCCACGTGCCCTCGTCGGCGACGTCCAGGTCCTCGCCGCTGAACAGGCACGCGCTGGCGGTGGCGGTGTACACGACCCGCTTGACGGTCCTGGCACCGAGGCACGCCGCGAGGACCCCCCGGAGGCCCCCGACGGCGACCCGCGTGACGGCGTCTTCCGGCAACGCCAGGGTGTAGTCGATGGGGTGCGCCGTGTGGAACACACGGGCGCATCCCTCGACGGCCGGCCCGAAGCTCTCCGGCTCGCTCAGGTCGGCGCTGAAGATCTGGAGTCTCTCCGCCGCGCCCGGCAAGTTGGTGAGGTAGCTGAGGTCCCTTTCGTTTCCTGCGCGATTTGCCGGGAGGGATAGATGTATGGACATCGTGTCAACTAGCGAGTTGCGTTGAATCCTACAATCACCTACTGCTATCTATCGAGACGCGTTGGAGAGTCGGAAAACCTCATACCATCAGTAGCAGAACGAACTGTAGTCCGGACGGTGTAGCCCTTCTCGAGCAGTTTCTTGATAAGCCAGGACGCCACGTACCCAGTTCCTCCTGTCACGCACACCGGCCCTTCATCGACAACCCCGCCTTCCATCTCTCTCTTTCTCTCTCTCTCTGGGCTTCGCTTGGAGTGACGAATGTCAGACGGCATGGAGAGTCCATTTATCTGAATCGTCCGCGTCTGGATCGCTTGCGGGAACAACCATCCTCAAGTATAATTTTCTTTGGATGCGGAATCAGATGAGCGTCCATTGTCCGGTTGTGCGACTCTGTCCCTTTTTAGGAGCATCTTGTCGCAAGGGAGCATTGGAATCTTGCAGAACCTGGACATCGCAATCACAAGCTCACCCTCTCCAAGCGTTATCTTAAATGTCCTACCCCTTTACACAGACAATTTGGAAGCATACCTACTCCGCACCACTCACCATTAATAAGTCCAAGATTGGCAGGCCGTCATTGCATCCCTACCAAAATGCTAATAATTAAAATAGTATGACGTAATGAGTCAGACACTCTACTGTTGCATTTGAAAGGTTGAGTTATACTAAAAGAGGGCTTTGTGGTACTAGCTGAGTTAGTTATGCTTGAAATTTGAATGATTATAAGAAATTATCACATGAATCTATTACGTACACTCAATAAATTGGATCCTTTAAATCTGATGTGACCCACCGTTTTTGATGTCATAGATTAATAAGAGTACATCTACTAGGTTCATGTAATAATCCCGAGACAAGGGCGGTGTCTAGCTATGTTACAAAAGGCTTGTCTGCCTCGACCGCTCTGGAGACAGCTTACTCTAGTGCAAGAAAAGTGCCATATCGTATCACGAAATTTTTTACTCTGCAATGATTAATTATAATATGTGCGCTGACGATGTGGTGTCATTGTGCCATTGGATGACTTTGATTATTTTAGTTGCTAAAGTCATTTGAAAGCTATGCTATTTAGTTAGATGAGTGACAGCGTATCAATATGTCAGGTGCCTTAAAACGCTGCATAAAATATTTTTTTCGCAGACCCATGTAGTATAAATACTAAAAAAATTCAAGCATCCATTGTTGGACGAGTGATAAAATGACTGGGTAGTATTAATTGTAATATGAATTTAGAAGTGAATTTAGTTTGACGTGTACAATAGCCTGGCATACCTCTTTAATATATACTATAGAAAAAGAAAAAAAAAATATTTCCACGACAAAAGATGCAGAAAGTAGAACATGAAGATGACAACTTTGCAACCCATGTCATTGATTTTGTTGAAATTGTATCTCGAATTTCTTGCCAAATATGAAGGATCAAGCCTGAATAACTAGATAGGTCCGAGACATGTTAGGGCGTGTTCGAGATTCAGTGGAACAAGAGACTGGGCGCTTGGAGCAGAGGCGGGAGCTTGACCAATCGAGACCGGTAGCACGAAGCTACCCGGCATGGGCCGGCCAACTGACCAGCCAAGCTGACCGACCATCCACACATGGATGGGAGCTCGACTAAGCCCTTTGAAGTGTCATTCGGCATCGGACGTCAAACGGGCGCTTGGCCCAATTCAAGTGGGTGCCGATGTATCACACTGACATACACAAAGGTACTTAGCATGGACCGATCAAGCGCAATAACACAGAGGTACTGGGCATGCGCTTGTCGACAAGTTAGGCTTGGCAGGGTGACCGGCTATACATGGCCAGCTGTCGGCCCCCTTGTAAGAGCCGTTTGGCATTGGATATCAAGTAGGCGCCCGGGTATCAACCTGACTTACGCAGAGGCATTGGGCATAGGTTGGCCGATATGTCAAACTTCGTGCTGGGACGTCCCCTAAACGCGTCATTTGGCATCGGACATCACGCGGCCTCTGGTGTATTGAATCGACTTAAACAAATTGGGATTTATAGCTTATTTCAACCTATTTTCACAAGTTACATGTGAGAGAGAATCAAAAGAAGTGTTAGGATTTTCTCTTTTTGAATTTCAAAGTTTTTTGTGAGAGATTTTGTCATAACGCTTGCGGGTTTGCCTGGAGTGTAATCTAAGTAGGGGAACACTTAGGCTATGTTTGGCAGTTAGGATAAAATTTATCATATTCTATGTTGGGTGCTTGCCCCAGGATTCATTTGGGAACTGGACTAGAGCAGTTCCCAAGTGAGTCTATGGAATCGATCCCCAATCCCTACAAAATTACATTTATTAATTAATATCATGATGAACCTAGTTTTTAAGTAGAGCACTAAGCTTGTTCGGCCTTAAATTCGAGTTGAATTGCGAGCCATTGACTTTAATTAAGGATTGAAAACTATAAGGTGGAATGAATCGACAATACAAGTTAGATAGGAACTTAATTTCTCCAAAAGTCATGGTATAGTTCTTTTTAGGGTTTCTGACATTGGGAATATATAGAGAATTAGACTCTACATTAGAAGTCCTAATCTTCACATAAGTCAAAACATTAATTATTTGATCCATCTTTTTTCAATGTCAACCTAATTTAATCACAGGATAGCTAAGAAGAGACCTAATTAGACTCTTAAAATGAGCCATTGGCTCTTAATTTGATATCATGAAACATTTATTGTCATCTCCAATCGGTCTCCCGCATCTTCTTCGTTTGTTTATTTTGTTTTGATTGAGAAAACAAGTAAATAGATTATTAAAATGAATAAAAAAAAAGTGGGTTATCCTATTACACACCCGAGAGACAAAATTAGTCAATAATGTCTAATACTACAAATATATATATGTATATGTATATGTATATGTATATGTACGTACATATACATACATATATATTGGCCGAAAAACTATAAAATAATTAAGTAATTGAGTTAGAATTTCCTTTTTTTTACGGAGATAGGGGGAGTCTATGGCATGTCATCTCTGTAAATCCCTTTATGGTCTAAAATAGATTTTCCAATAGTGATACGCCAAGTTTACCAACACACTTACAGCTGCAAGATTCAAACAGTCCAAGCATGATTATGCTTTGTAAACAAGACGAAAGGTATGCCATCCATCTATTTAATGATATATGTTGATGACACACGTATTATAAGAAGTAATGAATTTGCTATCAAGAGTTTTAAAGAATATCTGCATTCCACTTTTCACATTAAAAACTTGGGACCACCTAGATATTTCCTTGGAATTGAGATAGCCCAATTGGAGCAAGGAATTTTCCTTAGCCAACGGAAATTTGTACAAGAAATTATATCAAAAGCAAGACTATCATGATGCCAACTAGCTGTTATTCCCATCGAGCAAAATGCCAAATTGATCACAATTCATTATGATGCAAGTTTATTGTCTCCATATAATGATCCATTACTCAAAGACCCATCAAGCTATCAAAGACTCGTTGGAAAGTTTATCTACGTCACAATGACCAAACTAGATATATGTTATGCAATACAAATACTCAATCAATTCATACATAATCCAAAATAGTCTCATATTGCAAAGTACTTGAAGAAGTGCCTAAGACTAGGGATACTTCTTTCTTAAAGATGTAACATGGAGATGGCAGCTTATTGCGACATAAATTATGCAACTTGTCCTATGAGCCAAAGGTTTATCACTGGTTTCTGCATTAAATGTGTGGAATTGTTGCTTTCATGGAAGACAAAGAGGCAATATGTTATGTCCTTGTCATCAATTGAAGTTGAGTATTAAGCTATGGCTAAAACAATTTGTGAAATAGGCTGCATTTGGATATGGCTTTTCCAAGCCACTTTGAGTGCTTGGCAATTTTTTTTGTAAACACGCTTGAGGAAAAGTGAGCCTTTTGAAGGCTGAAAGCTCAAGGCAGGGATGGGCATCTCAGCATTCTCGGTAAGCTAGGCTGGCCATTAATGAATTTTTTTCAATTGTCATTGTTGCCCTCATAACTTAATGAAATTCCAAGTTTAACCCTTTAGTTGAAAACCCTAGATGATCTGCACACACTTTCACCTCTTCCCTTCTTGACCCACCCAGCTATCCCAAAGTTCTTGTCTTCTTCTCTTCTCTCTCAAATCCACGCGCACGCACCAAGAATTGTCATCAAACCAAGCTCCCCCATACAACTTGAAAGCCATCTTCTCATTATGCTCCTCTGGAATTCGCCTCTAGTTTCGTTGCTCTTCATTGCTCACCTATTTGGTCATCGCTTGGTCATCTTCCGTCTTTTCTCATCAGTCGCTAGTGCTCACCTCTCTCTTGGTGTCTACTTTCTTCGCTGAATCAAGTCGTTGGACTCTCTCGTGTTCGCCTCCCTCTTCGCTGAGAACCTAGTTGCTTGTCTCGCCCTAAATCCAAGTTCTTTTGATTCGATTCCTTCTTATTATGCTTTTTGTAGTTGTGATTGTTAAGTGTGTGGTGATTTCATGAATAATACTTTCGATGCCATGCTTGATAAGTATATATATCGATGCTCGAGTAATAGAAACTTTTTTTGAAAGAGTGAGAAAGGACTGGGGAGATGAAAATCGAGCGAAATTTCAAGATTCGTTAGAGAATCCTACAGATATAGATGGGAGAGAGACCACTATAGCAAGGGTTTAACAAAATTTTAATTTGCAGACACTCTACTCCTTTGTACATTAAGGGCCTACAGATATGTGCATGGCCAATTAATTTCTTATTAGTAAATCGTCTTGCCAAAATCAAGCAATCATATGCAGGACTGCATATGGCTCTACTAGATCCTCACCCTTTGTTTGACATGTATTGGCTTAGTCTGACTTATGCTACTTAGGAAACGGAATTAAAAAGGAGAAAAAAAAAAAAACAACAACAAAACAGTTGTACATTCTTATGGGTGGGCAAAAAAATAAGAAGCTTGGCGTTTAGTAGGATGAATGATTGAAATTTAACTAGTCTTTTTACTTTTGAGTTTTGGACGATCCAATTCTTCTCTTAATAATGATGCTTTAAAAACTCTAGGTCCCGCCTCCTATTGACAATTTGGGAATCTATCTATTTGAATTTGTTTTGTGCCCATCTATAGTTTTCATCATCTAACGAGTTATTTGTGTAGTGTTTGCTGAACTATGTTGCATCCTTCTATCATCTCCGTTTTTTTACCCAAACACAACTGCATGGGTATAGTCCTTGCTTCTTCTCTTGCTGCTGTTTGACCTCATAGTTGCTCTTAAAGAAGCTATCAGTGAGGAGATTCTTGCTTTTAATATGTTGCCATGCCAAGCATTATGTGGGGAATTGATTTATGAAGAAATTGGATACATTTCCTTATCCTAAAGGTTTGTTCAATCTAGCAAATTGTACTTTTACAACAAGTTTTAGGATTTCCCAATGCACTAATCCCATCTTCTTTTTTACCAATATTTTCTTGGCGTTCGAGGACGCTCTTGAAATTCACCAGCATGGACTTTCTTTTTCTTTTTTCTTTTTTTGCATGGAACCATATAAATCTGCTTATCACAATCTACATTAACATTAGCTTGGGCGACCGCTTTGCAAGTCCTTCGATCTGCAATTTTTTGCTGGTGCCAACCACTAGACAGTTCAGTCCTTGCACAGCTAAAAATTATACAGCACGTCGCAACATTATCAATCCTCTGCATTAAATCATCCATACAGGTACGTTACACACGTACAAGCACAAATACAACCAGCCAAACACGGATTAAAGGAGGCCTCTTTCTCTGTACGACTGAACCGCATCGTCGAACGTCTCGTCCTGGCCGCACTTGTATTCCAATCCGCAGCTCAATAGCTTCTTTGACGAGAGCCCCCACACCTCGTGGCCTCCGACATCCTTTAAGTCTCTGCAGGAGGGGGAAGACCAGAAGGAAATCGAGGAAGCATGTTCATGTTGTGTACAGTTCTTGAGCAAATAATCTCTGATAAATCCAGCTATAGAAGGGTAGGACTCAAGTGAGCTTAGAGGAATTTAATAATTATTAAATTTGTCCACATAAGTGCCCGTTATATCACGTAAGACGGCCGGTGTCCATGTTAGCAATTTCCATCATAAATCAAACGGGTGAACCAAATTGGTAATTTGGTACCGATGTAAAATGTTTAAAATTAAATTAGTCCAATTGAAAGATTTATGACTCAATTAGTATCAACACAATAAATCTAGAACTTTTTTTTCGTACTTCTCCCGAAAAGGTGAGAAAGAACATAAGCATACCCGGGACCATGGCCGTCGCCATATGAACCGAGGCAGGGGCACTGGGACAAAGGAACGGACCAACAACAAGAGAAGGGATCACGGTCACCAAATCCAAACCGTTCTCTTCCACGAATTCGATGGCGGCTCTCTCAGTCCTCGTCTTCACCGCCATGTACGAATTGTCGAAAAGCAACAGAGACTTGTAGTAGTCGACGTCACTCCACGAGCTCTCGTCGGCCATGTCTTGGCCATCGCCCGAGAACATGACGGAGTGTAAATCACACGCTTCACGGTCTTCGACTTGAGGCCGGCTCTGAGGATCCCCAAGGTCCCTCGGATGGATCTTTGGACGACGACCTCTTCTGGGTCTTTGCCGATCCGGTCCATCGGGCGAGCGACGTAGAAGACCCCGGTGCATCCGTCGATGGCCGGCTTGAAACTGTCCGGTTCATCCACGTCCGCAGTGAAGATGTGGAGGTTTTCGGAGGCTCCCGGCAAGTTGGTCAGGAAGCTGATGTCCTTCTTGCGATCAGGAATCCCTGTTGGTAAGCAGTGCGCCGAACGGAAATTTGCTTGGAATTGATTTTTTCACACATAGTGAGGGTCTGAGAAATCATCACCTGGATTAGATCTTGGTCTGATAGTGGTCCGGACAGTGTAACCGTGTTGGAGCAGCCTCATGATGATCCATGATGCTATAAATCCTGTTCCACCGACCAACACCCTCTCTTTATCATCTGCCATCTCTTTCTCACAATGAATTTTCTGTGCGCTTTGTCATATATGAGCCTGCAAATAGCTCTTTTACACATCATGGGTCGATTGGATCGAGGTAAACTAGTGCTCTAATATATGGTTAGTTTTTAAGGTAACTTGGTAAGGAAGAGAACTGATGGAAAGACGAAGTCGAAATTTGAGCAATTTCGTGTCGTGTACCACACAAGATAGAGACATTATGTTTAAGTGCAGGATAGCTAGAGTACTAAAATTTGGCACGGGAGAATAATTTAGTGCGAAAAGTTAAGAAAGTGACATTTAAGTGTAAAAATTAAAGCAAAATAGATTAGTTGCCAACAACGAGAAAATTCGGCCAAAATGCATGCATTACATTTTTTTGATGAAGTGAGTGCAAAATGACATTATTTTGTTGATGTGACTAGATAATTAATATAAGTATCAATTAAATTAAATTTAAAACTAAATTTATTTATTTATAAAAATAAATTAATATAGAGGAAGAAGAGTGGCAATTGCATGCACTAAGGGCTCAACCCTCCCTGTAGCCTCCCCACCATCCTCGAGATGGGCTGACAACGATGGGGGAGGGTCTGGCGAAGTTGCTAGCCCCTGGCCGAGGCTTAATGAGGTGACGAGAGCCTGCGAGTCCTCACCTAGATCTAAGGCAAAGGTAGTGGCCTTCCCTTAGATCTGACGAGGGTTGTCGAGCCTTGCCCAATAGGGCCAAGGAGAATTCCTATATATGATTTAGTTGAAGCGTAATAATGCATATGGCTTTTAAATTTTAATCAAATGTATAATGTGATCATTGGACTATTGGATAATTATTATATATTCGATCCTTAAATTTTTCATTTTTTTAATTTATTCCTTCAACTTTCTATGACATAATCAAATCAGTCTTTCAGAATTATTCACAAATTTTCATACTTACACTTCTAAAAAAATCTTTTCATTTCAATCAAATTTCCTAAATCAATAAAAAAAAAATTTAAAAACAAGAACGGGTCAACAAAATCTCGGGTCGACGGACTTTACTTGAAGACCCCATCCTCCTCTCTCTCCGTCTCTATCTCTCTCTCTCTCTCTCTCTCTGTGCAGCTCCATGGATTCCAAACCTCTCTCTCGCCTACGCCTCTGAAATCCCAGAAAACCCTCGATTCCCACGAACCCCTCCGACCGGAAAATCCAACCGCCCCCCGCCGGAATCTCACATCCTCCGGCCTGAATTCCCCGCCCCTATCGGCGGCGGCGACCACCCCGGGATCGAGGACCGCCGGGGGCCCTCCGCGGCGCCAATCGAGCTCCCCCAACCGATCCCTCCGCGGCCGACGCGCCGCCTCTAGCATGCACAGATCCGGGGCTGCCATGGCCTGGAACGTGTTCAAGTTCTGCACGGCCCTCCGGGGCCTCGGCTCCATCATGATCCTGGTGGTGCTCGGCGTCGTCGGCGTCACCTACTACGCCGTCGTCGTGACCAGCTACGGCCCGGCTCTCCTCGACGGCGGCATCGGGGCGTTGATCGCCCTGGCCGTCTTGGTTCTGTTCCACGGCCTCGTGAGCTTCCCCTGATTCTTTTGCATAGTGATTCGAGGCTGGTTTTTTTTTTTTTTTTTTTGAATTATCTCTTAATCTGAGTATGGAAAAGAAAATAAAAAGTCTGCTTGAAGTGTGATTTAGAATTTAATGGCGGAAAGTTCAATGCTTGGTTTCTTTAAATGGATTTTGTTTTTTGTTGGGGGTCTTCCCTTGGATTTTCTAGATGCTTATTGTTTGCTGGATGGAATTCTTGGTTGTATCTGTGGAGTATCATTTCAATTTGTGCACACAATTGTTTTGTCTGCAAGTTTCCGGCAATTAGAGTTCCTATTGAAGTTATTAGTCCTGGATTCTCGGAAAATGAGTACTTTTGTGAGGAGGCTAATTGCCTGTTGTTGATCCTGCATGCCATTTTTTGCCGACGATCACCCAAATTTACTAGAGCTTGTTGGCTATTGGTTATTTCTGTTTGAAAGAAGACTGAAATAATGGAAATTGATGTAACGCAGTTGGTGATGCTGTTGTGGAGTTACTTCTCGGTTGTGTTCACCGATGCGGGTAGCGTTCCACCCAATTGGAGGCCTAGTATTGATGAGGAGAGAGGGGAGTCTGATCCGCTCACTTTACCTGATTTGAGTGGTTTGCAATCTGATCCATCCAATCCACGAATCCGTTATTGTCGAAAGTGTGACCATTTCAAACCACCTCGTTGTCATCATTGTTCTGTTTGTAAGTTCTACGAAACTATTGTTTCATTTCTATCATTGTATGTTGACCTTTTCTTACTTTAGGTTGCTGACAGATACCCTGTAACTTTCTTGTTTTAGGTGGAAGGTGTGTACTCAAAATGGACCATCATTGTGTTTGGGTTGTCAACTGTGTTGGAGCATTAAATTACAAATATTTCCTTCTTTTTCTGGTAAGCTTACACCATTGCGTCAGATGTCAAGTTGCATTTGGTATATATGGTTTTAGGTCTTTAAATTGTTATGACATGTCATTATTTATGTACTATCTGCCTTAGCCTTACTTGCTCATGTGGAATATTGTCCATCAGTCTATCCATATCTCTTATATGCTCTCATATGCTTATAATTTCAGCATGTATGAAATTTGCAGTTATGCCTGGTATTTGGCCTTGTGAATATCTTTGGTTATCCACGATTTACTCATAGAGTTGATTTTTTTATTTTATGTCAAATGTTTTGACTGAACAACAGCTAAGGTTTTAGTTGGTCCTTTTCTGAATTTAAATGCAGTTCTATACCTTCCTTGAGACAAGCGTCGTTACTTTAGCCTTACTTCCACACTTCATAGCATTCTTTACTGATGGAGATATCCCTGACACCCCTGGCACTCTTGCGACGACTTTTCTTGCTTTTGGTAAGGTCAACATAACTGTTTGTGACCCTCACTTGGATCTTGTTTTCCTTGAGTTAATAATGTTTTTCTGTTGGTCATTAGTTTTGAATTTGGCATTTGCTCTGAGCGTATTCGGCTTCCTGATCTTGCATATATCTCTGGTTGCTGCTAACACCACCACAATCGAGGTATTACCTTCACTTCTGATTCTAAGCATGTTGTTTTGAATGTTAAGTGGTTTGCTCACAACCCTTCCCTTCCTATTTGGTAAATTTTGTATGTGGAGTGCAATTTTGCTTTAGAAATCTTGGATATACTTTCTTTGCGTTATCTGTTGATGAAACTTCAAAACAACGGCAATCTTTACTGTCAGTGCTTATTTGGTTTTGGTGGTTTTAGCAAAACAGCACTTATCTGACCCAAAAAAGTATTCCTGAGCAAGCTTCCATAGCTTGATATGAAATTGAGAGAACGAGTATCCCTTTTATGCTAGACATGTATCTGCTGAAAGAACTCTGCATCTCTTCTTGGATGAATTAATGCCGAAGTTGTAGAAGTTTCTTCTTCATTCTTCATTGTTTCCAGTGGTTTATGCTCTTGTGACCAGGCTTATGAGAAGAATACCACTACCAAATGGCGTTTTGACCTTGGACGGAAAAGAAATTTCGAGCAGGTACCGTCTTTTGTAATTTCTTGATCATATTCGATAATCTTTTTGAAAGTTTCAAAATAATCTCTTATCTAACAAAATGCAAGAAAACCTCTCCCAAGTTGAAAATGCTTTTCTCACAGTTACTCTTGTTTCCTTGTCCTAGTTTTGATATGCTAAAAGTATTCATTCGTTTATTAAAATTTCTGTAATGATCGGGAGCTCCAAGAACGGTAAAGTGATCGAAGATGGTAATTGAGGGAGAGTAGCATTATGATTGTTATATATGTGCTAGTTGTTAGTTGATCTGAAAGGTGGTTTGACCTAGAATTATATGTGTAGCAAAAAGATTGAACTTAGAAGATTTCATTACATCTACACCAGAAAAAAAGACATTTATGTAAGTGCATGTGGTTGACTCCCCTGCCAGACTGTTGGTTAATTGCTGTTTAACTTCAGGAGTCCACATTACTTGTCAAAAAAAGGAAAAGGAAAGAGTACAAAGAACAAGTTATGGTTCAATATAAATAAGTCATGTAAACTAGTTGAAGCTGTATTTGATGAGTACACACTCAGTATGGGGGAAACAATTTTCTGTTGGCATTCCACTAGAGTGTCGTGAATGGACAGCACCAAATTCTGTTTACTCTGATTCTGTATCACTTCACAATTTTGTCGTCTGCAATTGGTGTAGATGGATGATTGCACAATAAAACAAAAAGTGAAGATTACTGAAGTTGGATTCTAATTTTCTTAATTTTTTTGACTTTCCCATTCTGGTTTAATACATAAGTGATCTCCTCAATTTTGTAGCATTTTACTTTTGGGTTAATATCACAAAAAACTCCGAACTATACCCACCGTGACACAAACGCCGAACTGTTTAGTGTCACCAAAAACCTTAAACTTGTCCATTATAACACAAATACTCCAAAACTTTCTCGTGTCATAAAAGATCCTGTTCTGGATGTAATAGAGGCTATATATGATTATGATGAAAAAAATTGAGGCTATTTGTGGGCATGTTCAGGGTTTTTGGCGACACTAAAAAAGTTCAGGGTATGTCATAGTGAGCATAGTTTTTTTTTTTTTTCCGGTGGTATTTGCCCTTTACTTTTTTAGGGACTCTTTATTAATGATGGATCTCTCTTTTGTGTGCTAGGTGTTTGGAACAGAGAAACTATACTGGTTCATTCCAGCACATCTGGAGGAAGATAAGAAGCGAATTCCATCTCTAAATGGTCTTGACTACCCAGTGAGACCTGAATTCGATTCAGAAGCATTCTAGGAACCATCTCACTGTGCATTTCCGGGGAGGATCCAGAAATTTCCCTCGTAAATCTTGGGAGATGGATATCTTTGACAATTGTGTCGTTTCCATCACTAAAGAAGGCTGCCGCTAAATTTGGCTCCATGATGTGTGTTTCCTGGATAACTTTATTTAGAAGAAGAGAGCAAGCAGGAAAGGGGGTGGATTGCCTCTCTTGAATGGAGGAGTTGTGCTGAGCTGGGCAAGATGGGTCGAGCATTTGATCTGTACATAAGGTTGTGTAGATTCGGGAGATCGAGAGATAAGGAATCCAGTGCACAATTTGGTCGATGTCGAGATGTTCCATTCGGTCTCACTGAAGAGTAGATTCGGTTCTGGTGGATTGGAGGGCTGTTGAGTGATGCCCGAAGTTGTTTTAAGTACTAAACAAAATTATCTCTGACCCGAAACGTCTTCCTGCAATTTGTTCTCGTTGCAACTGAACTACTTAATTTGCATCTTGATAATCATATTCATTATGAATTTCCTTTCTTTTCTTTTTCACTTTTCCATTAAAATCCAAAATACTAACATTTGATTTACGAATTATGAAAAAGTATATCTAATGTGCGTATCAACATTTGCATTGTACGAAAGTTTCAAGTGTCTTAACTTAAAAAGTAGGATTTTGTCTGAATAAAATGCAAGAAGTGAAAAATCCATCTAAACGGACGTTGGTATTATGTTAGTAGGCTGCGAGCATCCTACCATTAGAGAATAAAGACATTACTTAAACAACTCGATGCGTTTGGCATGGTGTTATTCATCCGATCAAGTGTCTCCATATCTAGTAACCTTACAATTAAGATGAAGAATATAAATGGATGGAGCATCCATTTCCCAATTTATCTCAGATTGAAAATCCAAAACCGGTCAAGAAATTCCAAATTGATCTTTATCGCGTGACAAGAAAATTCCAAATCCATCTTTAAAGTTTTGGTGCCCGGATTTTGGATTTTTTTTTGGGCAGAATTATCGCGAGCCAGTTCGTCTCTTCGTAAGAACAGGGAGTGTCAGAGAAGCTTCGGGCGCAGCTAGCAAACCGCAATGTTCCTCGTCTCGAACCCGAACCAGCCATGGAACTCGATGCAGCCCACGCTCGCTCACGTCCGGAGCTGCAAGACCCCCCGCGACGTGAGCCAAATCCACGCGAGGATGATCACGACCGGCCTCATCCGCAACGCTTCTCTCACCTCCAAGCTCATCCTCGCGCTCTGCTCTTCCCCGGACCCGCCGGTGGCCGAGTTCGCCCGCCGCGTCTTCTTCGCCCACCGCGCCTTCTCGGGCCGCGGGAGCGGGCACGGGGAGGACCCTTTTCTTTGGAACGCGGTCCTCAAGTCCTACTCCCATGGAGCTGAGCCCGAGGGAGCGTTGCCCGTGTTCCGTTTGATGGCCGAGAGCGGGGTTTCGGGGGACAGGTTCTCGTTCTCTCTGGTCTTGAAAGCGTGCTCGCGGTTGGGGTCGTTGAAGGAAGGGCTGCAGGTTCATGGGTTGTTGAGGAAACTGGAAATGGCGTCGGATTTGTACTTGCAGAATTGTTTGATGGGGTGGTACTTGCGCTGTGGATGCCTTGACGATGCACGCCAGGTGTTTGATAGAATGGCCGCTCGGGATTCCGTCTCTTACAATTGCATGATAGATGGTTTTGTTAAACGTGGGATGATTGAGTCGGCACGTGAATTGTTCGACTCGATGCCAGTCGAGGAGAAGAATCTGATTTCTTGGAACTCCATGCTGAGCGGGTATTCGCAATTAGAAGATGGACTTATCCCTGCTCGGAAGCTTTTCGAGGAAATGCCTGAGAGGGACTTGATTTCGTGGAACACTATGATTCATGCGTATGTCCTGTGTGGGAAGATGGGAGATGCTCATGAACTGTTTAATGCAATGCCTGAAAAGGATGTGGTCACTTGGGCTAATATGATAGATGGCTATGCCAAGATAGGATGTGTGGATATTGCAAGGGATTTCTTTTCTGAAATACCCGAGAGAGATGTTGTCGCTTGCAATGCAATGATGGCTGGATATGTTCAAAATGGTCTCCATGCAGAAGCTTTAGAGATCTTCTATTCTATGAAGAGTGTGAGGAATTTGTCGCCTGATATCACTACTTTATTGATTGTACTTTCTGCTATTGCTCAATTAGGACAGCTTAATGAAGGAATTGCAGTGCATCGCTATATAAAAGATATTGGTTTCTCGTTAGGTGGAAAACTTGCTGTTGCTCTAATAGATATGTACTCAAAATGTGGATCCATACAGAATGCCAAGTCAGTATTTAATGTATTGCCTGAAAAAGATGTGGATCACTGGAATGCAATTATAGGTGGTTTGGCTATTCACGGTCTAGGAGAATGTGCTTTTGATATGTTGATGGAGATGGAAAGACTCTCCGTGAAACCAGATGATATCACGTTCATTGGAGTGTTGCACGCATGTGGCCATTCTGGCTTGGTGAAGGAAGGTCTCATTTGTTTTGAAATTATGAGAAGAGTTTACAAGATCAATCCAAGAATCCAACACTATGGTTGCATGGTTGACATCCTCTGTCGGGCAGGTTATTTAAATGAGGCAAAGAAATTCATTGAAGAAATGCCTATTGAACCGAATGACGTTATTCAGCAGACCCTGCTCAGTGCTTGTAAGACTCAAGAGAACTACAAAATTGGGCTGCCGGTTGCTAATTCTCTATTGAGGCAGGCTTCATGCAGTTCCACTTCTTATATTCTTCTCTCTCACATGTATGCGGGTCTTGGTCTGTGGAAGCAAGCTAGAAGTGTTAGAGAAGTAATGAAAGAGAGGAGAATTCAGAAACTTCCAGGATGCAGTTCGATTGAACTCAATGGAATCATTCATGAGTTTTCTGTGGATGATAGGTCCCATTCCCAAGTTGCAGAGATTTATTCGATGTTGGGCAGTCCATTGATTTCCAATTCAGAAGTAACTTGCTAGGAATTAGTTGTTGACTAAGAATTTAACGAAGAATTCTTTCTTCTACCTGAGAAAATAAGGGATCAATTCATCTTCCCGATTTGGGGGAAAAGGTCAAGCTCCCCAATTTGCGAGAGCCCCCTTGTATCCTTGTTTCTGGGAAGCCTCTTCATGTCAATTGTACATACATGTTATTAACTTTAGCTATGTAAAGCACACTTTAATTAGCATCTCTTTTGAATCTAGATAGTGCGCAATTTGTCTCGTGTATCTTTCTCTGGTGAGCTGGAGTAAGAAGCAGCCTTCTGCTGGAACTTTGAGATAACTGTGGCCTGAAGAACTCCCCTTCCATAACGGGTGTGCAGTTCACGGTATTAGACCAAGTAAAAGCGCAATGTCTAGAGTGGTTTGTTTGTTGTCCCTTATAATTATCACATTGTGGAGTTGCTAATGAGGTTCTCCACGTATTTCACTTTCAACTACGAAGCAAATCAAAACTACAGGACAATCGTGATATTTTTGTTAAATTCCACTCGCAAGCCATCGCTAAACCTGCGTAGTTGATTTATCTAAGGGAAATTGCAGTTTTTTCATCATGGATCCTTTGCCTCGAGAAGTCAAAAGAAATCATTTCCGTCTTGGATAGAACAGAACCCTCTCACCAAGAATAAAACTGTGTTTCTGCAAACATACTTTGAATCGTCTTCTTGAAGCACGGCAAAGACGAACTTCACGCAAGAATTTGAGGAAAAATAGCAGGGTGAAGCACACAAAGGCCGCTTTTTTTCGAAGCACGCATGCATTGAAAGACCACAATCAATACTGTAAGTAAGGTGCTTTTTTTCGAAGCACGCGTGCATTGAAAGACCACAATCAATACTGTAAGCAAAAAATTGATTTCTGGCTAGAAAGTAATTTCACAATTTCTATTTTAAAAATTGAAAAGTTTAAAATTTTAACTTCTAATTTCTTTTTCAAATCTATTTCTAGTATAGATCTGTTCCAGAAATAGAAAAATCAAATTGCGCTCCAAACGGATTTTTGTTCCAAATCTGTTTCGAGAAATAAAGAAATATAGAAATTTTATCATGCACGTAATTGGCGAGCTGCACATCTCTGCTGGTGAAAAATTCAGACCAGGATGCAAAGGCTGCTCCGCATTATGTCAAGAAGGAAAATGATAAATCACAAAATAAAGGCTACTCACGAAGAGGCGAGCAGTGCAGAGATGGATAACGGAGGACCGTCCCACCGTTCATGGGACAATGATTGTGCCGAAAAAAGTGCATGAAAATGGGTTCTTGATGATGGGATCAAAGAACAAGGTCAAGTCTGCAAATATGCTGTAGTCAAATCTCTGCAAATCGTTGGTGTTGAACGCAGACTCTGCTGTCAAGTAGCTCCTAAGATGCAATCATAATCAAGGAAACAGCAAGCTCGCTACCACATACCAAGCATGAGATGGTTTTTAGCAAGTCATTCTCGCTGTGCAATCACACTCTAATACGCAATTGACCTGGATTATAAAAATTCCTGATTTGTGCAAAGGAAAGACCTGAATCTGAAAGGCATTCGAAACAATAACCGTGCAACATGTTTTACCAGCGCTCTGAACAACACCATTTTCATCAACATTTGCCCGGAAAGGTCTTTGCAATGTCAATCTCCAGCATCCCAGATAGAATTCAAAGTTCTTTGCCACCGTGTAAGGGCCAAACAATGGATGAAGACTGAAAGCAACCCAGGTGAGAATTCAATCCCTCTCCAGGCTCTTTATGATCTAAGTGGGCACCAGATACCAGCTGGCAGCTACAACTCTAAATACGGAATGCAGTCAACTTGCAAAAGACAACTTAAGCAAAGGCCTAATTCTCTAATGATTGCATCTTAAGGTCCTTCATCTTACAACACATTAGTACACAAGCCACAGTAAAAGAGATGACTAATTAAAGTGCAGTGCGGAATGGCATACATACAAGTCACCTACAGCTTCACCATTTAGGGAGAGGAGTTAGAAATGGAACTTAGCTTGCCTCTAATCATTGGAAAAAGTGAGACAAGAATTAATCCTATCTAGAAGTCAAGATCTTCCACTCAATCTACTCAATTCTTGAATGACATTCTCCATTGATGGTCTGCAGAATGGAGATTCCTGGATACAACGCAAAGCAATAGCCCCTAGTTTGGCTGCCTCATGTTCTGAATAATTGCCCTCGAGATTCGGATCCACGAAGTCCTCGAACTTAAAGTTTTCTGCTCCTTGCCACATGCCGGGGGTGATGTTGCGCTTACCCATGATGATTTGGAAGACAAGTTTGCCAAACGCGAACACATCACTCTTTTCAGTGAAGCGACCAGTGGTGGTGTACTCAGGAGCAAGATATCCCATGGCAGCACTGGCTTTAAGTGTTGAGAACACGATGTCATCCGCAAGAAGTTTATGAAGGCCAGAATCAGATAGCAAGGGATTGTTCCAGTGGTCAATAAGGACTTTCTCTGCAGATATGTTCTGGTGAACAAGAGCAGGCTTTTTCCCTTTATTCGCATGTATGTATTTGATGCCTGAAATAAAGAACATAACGTTTATGCATTGCTAAGCTAAGAGGCCATAAAGCCAAGTCGTTTTAGGACTATTGATGAGTACTTAGCTAGAAATAAAAGTAAAGGGTCACCATTTCAGGTAAATTCATTTAGAAGAAAAGGGTATCATTTAGCGGAGAATAAATAAGATATCTAATGCATAAGATAATGAAGATGCACCTCTTACTGGAGAACTACCCATTCATGACTGAATCATGTTCATTGCAGCAATGTTTTGATCAAATATATCTTTCACAATGCTATAATATAGAGAACAGATCATGCCTATCAATGGGAACAGCAAGCACTTATGCACATGTTTTTTAGATGGCAAAAAGAGTAATGGATGCTACCTTCAGCAATGCCATTGATGATGGAAACCCTCGTGGACCATTCAAGCACTTTGTCGCTTTCTTTGTTCACATCGAGATATTGAAGTTAAGTTTCCATTTGCAACAAATTCATAGATCAGGAAACATTCACCTCTTCCTTTTGAACAGCAAAAGCCCCTCAACCTAACCAGATTTGTGTGCTTCAGCAACGTTAAAAGCTTCAGGCCCTTGAGAAACTCGGCTTCATCAGTCCGGCAACTTGTCTTGGCAATGCACTTCACAGCAACAACCGACCCGTCTCTCAATATCCCCTTATAAGTGGCAGAGAAATTACTCTTCCCCAGTAAGTTCGTCTCGGAGAAGCAGTGAGTCGCACGTTCCACATCTTCCAAGTTTAACATAAAGCTTTCGAATACTTCTTGAGAGAAACCAGTTCCGCCTTTAGCCAGTGGGTCCCATCCACTCGAATACTCCAAGCTGATTAGAGGAGAGGCACTTCTTCTGTAAACCTCCTTCACCTGATCAGTACTAAGACGGCTATCCGATGTGTCGAAAGTACTACCAATTTTCTGCTTCCGGCGACGGTAAACAGAGAAAGCAAAAAGTCCAATCACTGTTAATGCAACAATAGTTCCAATAACCCCAACAACTAAACTGGCTTGCGGGCTTTTGGAAGAATTAGAACAGCGAGCTTCACTGCAATTTGATGGTACTTTAGCAGACTCCGGAATGTCTTTAGTAGAATGGTTTTTTGGTCCGAAAGCTTCAGGTCTGTTCGGATTTGTAAGGTTGAGCAAACTACAGATTTCCAAGTCAGGAAAACCATTTCCACACAGTCCGTAGTTGTTCTCATATTGGAAGCCAGCATTGAGCCTCTTCAAAGCTGCCAGTTCACAATGGAAAAAAGTCTAAAGGAAATTCCATTTACACGTTTCTAACAAAACAAAGGCCAAATAACCAGCGCTAACTGCACTCAGCCAGAGAGGCAATAAAAAATTACCTGGAGGTACATTGCCCGAAAGGCTATTGTTTCTGATGTCCAAAAACTCGAGCGGGGGAACATCAGCCAATCTAGTGGGAATGGAACCGAAAAGATTGTTGAAGCTCATGTCCAACCTCATTAAATTCTCCAAATCCCCCAAGGTCGCAGGAATCGCACCGGCTAGTTGGTTATATTGCAATGCGAGTACACTAAGCTTCTTCAGAGATCCCAGCTGGGTCGGCAGACTCCCCTCCAATTTGTTGTAACACAGCTGCAGAACTGAACAGGAAAAAACAGATGTTCCCTCAGTCAGGTTATCCTTCTAGAAATAATTCCTTTTATCTCTACTCATCACTTCTTGCGAAACAAAATAAGCGAATAACTGGTGACCAAAACATAAGAAAAAACAAATGATCCGTTAGATTACATCTGAAGCAACAACTTGCATACATTCTGCTGTATCTGCCATGACCGGCATTCCTTCTTTTCCTTTTTATAGGTAAAGGGAACCTATCTTTCCACTATCTAACCAATGCTTCAGATAAACTCTGCATATGCTATATACAAAAACAAACCGCGGGTAGTTTTCATCTTCAAAGTTCAACCGAAAAATTCCAATAAGTAACTGGATCAGTCATTAAGATTGATTATGCTACTAAATTGAGAACTCTATGAGCCAGCCCCCACGAATGACCAAGATCAAAGCATTTTTTTTAGGCCAGATTCGAAGGACCACAAGCACATTGACATACAGTAATAGAAAGCTTCCGACTTGTAAACGGGGGAACACTAGCGCGCACACGCACACACAGAAAGGTTCAAACTTTCAGCTAAAAAGAACAAAAAATCTAAAGGGTGCTCAAGCAATCTTAAGTCTTCTCCGGCGGCCAGGCGAAAAAGGCAAATTTTCTTTAATGAGACCCCACAAAACTCAAAGAAGAAAAGGATGATTTGTCAAGCAAAGGCCGAGTCCTCTGGCCCCCCCATAAGAGAAAGTTAAAATCATAAATGGAAATTAACAGTGACATCAAATAAACAGCTTTCGCCTTCCTGATACCAAAAAAAATTCTAAAAAGAGGAAGAAAAAAAAAAGAAAAGGAAGGAAAACAAGAGCGGACCTTGAAGGTTTGACAAGGTGCCAATCTCGGGAGGAATCTCCCCGGAGAGGTTGTTGACGTTGAGATACAGGTCGCTGAGCGAGCTCAACTCCCCAATCTCCTTCGGTATCTCCCCACTCAACGCGTTGAAATGCAAGTACAGCCCCGTCAAGCTCCGGAGCCCGCCGACCGCGGCCGGAAGCCTCCCGGTCAGCCCCTTCCCCTGCAGCGAGACGTTCGTCACGCGGCCCATCCCGTCGCACGCCACGCCCTCGAACGACCCTCCGCCGCACGGGTCCGCGCCGGTCCACGAGGTCAGGACCCGGCCCTCCGGGTCGAGGGACGACTTCATGGCCACGAGGGCGGCGAGCTCGGAAGCGGGCACGGCGAGGGAACGCGGGAGGAGGAAGAAGAGGAGGAGGGAGTAGACAAGAAGAAGGGTAGCCATGCTTTTGCGGGAACGCAAAGAAAGCGAAGGAAAGCGACGGGAAAATGGCCGAGAAAGCGAGGGACTTTCTCAGAGAATGAGGAAGAAAAATGCAAGCTTTCTTTGTCTGGAGAGAGAGAGAGAGAGGTTTTGGGTTTTGGGCAGTGTTTGGTTGGAGGGGAAGTGCGAGAAAGTGGTCGAGAAGAGTTGCAGGGAAAAGTGTGCGCTCGAAAAGGCTGGGAACTCGACAAAAGCGAAAGTTGCGGGGAATGTGAGCAGCATGTGTGCGAGCTGAGGCCGAGGGAGATGGAGATGGAGATGGAGATGGAGATTTAGATTAAGATAATTATGGGATGAAGAGAGAATCTTTTGGTGCTGTTTTTACTTACGGTCGTCGTTTCAAAGTGGAACTGGGACAGCTGAATGGACTTGGCGATTTGCATAATGCCATTTTTGACCGGGAGACTCTGCATTCTGCAATTAATCAAGTCGATCTTTTGTCAGCCAGTGCTTTAGGGAAAGAAGATCTTTGTCAGCGTTGCGTGACTAGACTTTAGTGTGTGGGGCCCTCCACTCTGTCCTTCCCTCCTTCCCCCCACCTATTTTATTTTTCAAAGTTCAAAAAAAAATCATCTCTTGATGATTTATTTTTAAAAAATTACTTTCAAGAATTTATTTTTCGATTGTCTAGTGTTTTCAGATGACGGAAAATCAATTATCTATAGAAAATGATTTCGATGGACTAATAAAAGTCATGAATTTAGATTGGCAGAAAACAACTTCCCACTACAGAAAAAAGAATTTTTTTTTTTCGAAGCTAGAAAATAAATGAAAACCGATAGTTTTCCTTGTAAATGATTTTCATAAAATGTATTTTCGATCGTCATGAATTTTTTTAGTGAAACAAAGGCGTAATTAGATGGCAAAGCTCGACTAATGGGACTAGAGGCGCTAGGACGAGCGCAACATGGCACGACACATCTCCTCGGGTTAGTGGACCATGTTAGTCGGCTTGCTAAATAAAGGGGTTCTCTCAAGGCTATGCTAGGCTATGGTCGAAAGTGGCTTGGGCCAACCCAATCACATGGGTCCTAATGGGCAAGCCTAGCCCAATTCTTTTAAAATGCTTGGAAATATTTTGCCCAACTAAATCACATTCCTTTCCGTTCAATGATGCAAATTAAGGTTATAATTGAGTCAAGTTGAGTCGAGCTAACAAAGTGGCATACTCAAGCTTAACTTGACTCATTAGCTTGATACTCGAAGGTCGACTAAAACTTGATTGAGTACTTTTTTCCTTGCTTGAACATGGCTCAATATAAAACTTGAACACCTAAGTTCAATTCGATCTAAGCACATAAAACTCATTACCCCTTTTGTGTATGTTAAACATTATGTTAAGGGTTGAAAGTGTAATTACATAGTAAAAATCAAGATTATTGGTATAAAAAATGAGACATTCAATTAAGCTCATGAAGTTATTGGAGTTTGTCCTAATGGGCATCCTTCTGACATGAGAAGAGGGAGGTGGGAATTTCGAATCTCTACATTCTCGGAGTTGGAGTGAAAATGATTCGTTTTATATGTGGATTTCGACGGAGCACAAATTTGAGAGTAGGTTAACAATTATGATAGGATTAATAAAAAAAGAATTAAGCTCACAAGACCATTGATACGGGTACTTTTAGGCTCAAGTTGACTCGACAAACTCCCCGTGCTACTTCAACTCCCCTTCTTTGCTCTCCTTATCCAATTAATTTTTGTCATCACACTCTTAACATTGCACTCTCCATCACATTCGCACAGTCTGCCTTGATTATATTTTGTAGAAAAATACTATTCTTGACAATCCGTTACCAACCACCAAATACAATTGCAACCATCTTCACTGTGACGACATCGAGCGTGCAATTGTAGCCATCTCAATTTGTCCGGTGACGATGAAATGCAATGATCCAACGACCATGAGGGGGCAAACACCTGAGAATGAAAGGTGTCTCAACTCCATCTGAACTGCGTTCGAGGAAACTAATACCCGACCTGTTGGTCAAGCTTAATTATAACTATTTGATTGATTGTATTTTTTTTTTGTTCGGTCAATAATATATCCTTTCGTTACTTTGTTCGAAAAGGTTCATAAGATAATCCAATGTTGTAACATAACAAAGGCCAAAGAGGATGGGGGGTTTAGACAGCCAATTTGAGACAAGGGAGTCGGTTTGATGGGGTCGGTTTGATGGGGCTTTGCCACCTAGTCCGTGGGTCAGTTTGCATCTCATGAACAGTAAGCAATGGACACCCCATTCATTCAGCCTAGGAGAGTCTAGTAGTCCAACACCACAAAATGAGAGAAAGGAAAAAAAAAAATTCTAAACACATTACAATTATATCAATCCTATCATAGTCCTTTCAATTTGATTAATTTAGTTCCACGCCTTTTGCATTTGTTCTAATTGAGTCAATCCGGTTAATTTTGATCTAGAATCGCTGATATGGACATTAGCCATGTTATGTGATACACTAGTACTAACATGAATAAATTTTATAAAATTTTAATATTTTATATTTTTAATTTTTTTTTTATTTTTTTTTCCTTTTCGTTGTGACTAGCAAAGGCTACCAAGCCCTTGCTCACCTACAAGGTCAAGTCCTCGCTAGAGCTTGTGAAGGTCGCGAGTTGGACCTCATGGCCTTTGGCAATGCTACCCTCACTACTTATTGCGAGGGCTCAACCCTCAGGGCCTCTAGAGAGATTAGCAGGCCCTTACCCGCAGCCAGCAATTCTTGCCTAGAGCTAACGAGAGTCGCTGGCCATGATTAAAAAAAAAAAAAAAAAGCAAAAGAAAATAATAAAAAGTTCAGAAAAAATATTAAAAATTTGTCTATATTAGCATCGATTATACAACATAAGATGGTTGGTGTCCATATCAACAATGATTTGGCCAAAATTATATCGATGGACTTAATTGGCAAAAATACAAAATGTTTAGAACCAAATTAGTTTAATTAAAAAGGTTATAACTAAATTAATATGAACATAATAAGTTTAAGACTTTTTCAATACTTTTCTTGGCTTGAGAAGATATCAAGATGACAAAAAAAAAAAGTTTAAGTTTTTTCCCATAGGACATTTTACCGGAAAAAAGATCAAGATCCAAAACCCTAGGGATGGCCAAACTAGAGTTTTGTCTCCTCATTACACGGACATTTGCCAACGAGTCTTTTGGGAGAACTTGTTAAACAGCCAATTAAGGAATTTGTTTCATTTTCATACACTGGTTACTCGTGTATCATGCAATTAGCGTTTAATAGGCATTTTCAGACACTCGTCGATGCATCCTTATTATATTCCAATGTGCGTCGTAGCTCAAGTCGGGACAAAAACGTGACTCCTTGATTGGAACATAATCAGCTCAGGAAACTGCGCCGTGATTTTCCTTTTGAGCCTATGAAATTATTAGCACATAATTAATATTTTGCACCAAAGGGTGGGAATCTAGTAAGCGATGAAAAGTACTCTAAAGGAGGGGAGCAGGAATGACAACGGATCAGGCACGCAACGTGCTTTCGCCTCTGTAATAATAAATAATTTCTTCCTCGTTCTTCACTGAATTTGGTCTGCTGCGCTGTCGGGGGAAGTATCATTGGACGGTGTCAGATCTTTCTCGGGCAAATTTTGAATGGGAGTCTCCATCATCAGAATTTGAATTCGGCCACATCTACAGCACTACCCCCGCCGAACGTAAGATAAAAGGAACCATGCTCGAGCTGCATACTTCGTACCACGAGCTTCGTAGACCCGACGTACACTTCGTCCGGCAATTCATGACATGCTTCGGATTGGATAAATGTAGATAAAATCTAAGGTGTGCCTTGACCGCCTTTGATTATTCGAATCATTTGACCGAATGATATACGGCATGACATCAATAGTATAAGATATGAATTCTTTTAAGAAAGTTAATATTACGAAAAATCTTAAATTGATATATTTAAAAACTAATTTTTCGATCATAAAAAATCACAAACTGGCATACACTATGATAAATTTACAATCCGTTAAATCTTGCTATCCAATTTCAAGTGAATAACACGTGACAGTTGACGGGACGGATGTACTAATTTTAAGTTTTTCGTGATATTAGTCCAATTTAACAAAAACTAATAGATGATAAATTTATGTCAAATGTTTTAGTTTGAGATTTTTAATGATCAAAAACTTAATTTAGAATAAATTTATTATAAATATATTAATTTTGAATTTTCTATGATGTTAACCATTTTTTACATCCCTTCTCTTTTGGTTATGTGTCGAATACGAAATAGCATGTGAAATTATACTTGATTTTTGTGCATGGTTGCACGACTTTTGACCATTAAAGCAACCACTGTTGCTTCCCCAAATCGAGAGAGAGAGAGAGAGAGTCAATACGTGATGGTGGAAAAGCGTAGAAAACCACCGGCGATTGCGGAAGCAAAAGTTTTATGAAATTATTCACGAGCGATGGCCATCCAACTAGATTAGTCTAAAAGCCACTCCTCTCCATTTTTGAAATAAATAATTTATCATTTGAAATATATCTAAGATTCTATTTATTTTGTGAAAAATGAAAGATTTGAAAAATATTTTCTTAAAAAAATTATTTAGATTACTTAAAATAATAAATAAAGAAAATATATTTTCATCATCCACTAAAAGATTTAATATAAATTATTATTGATAATGGAAATATTTTCTATTGATTAATATTTCAAGTGATATAAGTGATAATTTTTTAGAAAAATATTTTTTAATTGTTTATTTTTCATAAAACAAGCAAAGCCTAACATCTCAGCTTGATGGAGTGATACAGAAGGATTAGGGTGGAAGAGAAAAGATTTAGGAAAATCATTCAAAATCTGGGATTGTGGGAAATTCCACAAATACTTTTCACTCTGTTCCATATATGCCATTTATATTGAGCAATAGTATAATTTTTTTTTTTAATTAACTCCACTGTTAATGTAAAACACATTTAAAAATGTGCCGTCGGATGATTCATATGCAGCATAATTTAATTATATTGCTAACTTCAAAAACTTATACCATTCGGTCTAACGATGAACTTAATAATAATTTATAATATAAATTGTCCTTGGTAACCTTTGATGTGAACCTTTGTCCTCTTTTAACCGCTAACACACACATTTCCTTTTTGATTTTTGATTTTTATGTATTTATTTTTCCTTCAGTCTGCCATGTTGCAATCAACGTGATGTCACGAACAGTGCATATCTGCCACCTCATCTCCTTCTCATATGTTTAATTCTTTTGGAGTATTTCTCTATGATTTTTAGGTTTTTACATACGACATGCTTTTTTGAATTTTTGTTCGCGTTGTATATATCCATGTTTATGGAAAGCAGAGCATACTTTTTTCCATTCAATGTGCATGAAATATGGTCTATGTTGTCGATGATATTAAATCTTTAACGAGCCAAAAGTCTCATTACTAAAGCTAAACACTGATTTTATCTAGGAAGAAGTACAAGGACAAAATGGTCATTAAGATGTCATTAAGTTCCTTTTTCGTTCTTTTATTCGTTCTTTTATACTCTTCAACCAAACAGGGAATGTCTAAACTCCATATTCATTTCCTTGCTATCCTTTCATAAACATTTGGATAACGATTAAATCAAATCCTTTCCCTTTCGGTCTTTTCTCTAGCGAGGTCATGGTCAGTATACTTCCGCTCCTAATCACTTCGTCCAAACTAGTGTCAAGTCCAACTATATTCACGATTTCTCTCGTCTCAAAAAGGAGAAAAACAGCTACCCTATCTAAAAGTTACATATGGTAGTTTAGAAATAATGACTATATTGACACGAAAACAACGAGCACCAAGCACATGATTAACCTATTGAATGACAGTGAGTGGAGATCAGAAGGAAATGATGTAAGCATTGTCAAATGAAACTATACTCGAGTGTACGTGCATCACTTCAATACAATAAAACAATCGATGGCTACTCTTTCTTCTTTCCTCTATCACAAGACAAGATCTGAACTTCATGTATTCTGTCAAAAATATGAAATTATTGGTACTTAATAATACAATAACAGTGATTTTGTACCTTGCAGTGAACGAACCCGTGCAAATACCGTTCATCGACAGGTGAGGTTATTCAAATTGAGTTGATTCACTTAGTTACTTTTGTCCTCGTTGAGTTTTTATCAAATGCTTTATCGTGATCCCTGGAATTGATCATATTTTCATCAATCAAAGATGTACCAAGAGCATACCGGTAAAGAGGAATTGTTCGAGGTAAACGAAAGGGGAAAATCCAGAAATTTCTTTTTCAAGTAGAAGTTTAATTTGGCTAATGGCTGGTTATGTGCTCCCTTCCTTGGAAAGAGTATAATACTTTAATTGCTCTCCTCTGATGGGTGGAATTCCCATTTTCTCTTCTATTTTCATCAGTTCTGGGACGTGATGCGGTTGTCCGTTTGGCTCTGTTTTCATGTCGAGAATTCATGCTAGACAACTGACACGTTGGCTCGAATACTTCGTATTTTATCTTTCCGTTCAGAGTGATTCATGCCCTTAAGACTTTATGCCATTAATCATTCCATTGGACCAATCACCTGAGTGTTGGATTGCAGTCTTGTATGGTCTATGAAATGTATGGATTATTTTATAGGTCCGAGATTCATGTCTTTCAAAGCAAACTTCTTGTTTGAAAAGGTACTTTCAAAATTCCGTCTCGCCCAATGTTGGTGTTTCTTTTAGGAACATCTCTAATCTGCTAAAACCGATGGCGATTATTTTAGAAACCCTGGCTCTTCCATGCGCAACAGCTCATGGAGCACGCAAATCTCTATGGAAACCGGACAAATGAGGGATTTAAAGATGCTATTTGTTTTGAGCGTTGTCGCTCGTATCCATGAAAAAGAAATGGGGATACCGCCAAATCGATTTTCGCGTGATCAATGTCAGTTCTCGAGGATGTCTTTCGGGGGTTTTGTAGGAGAGAATATAGCTCATAAAGTCCAAGGGAAAGATTACAGTCATAAAAGGTCAAAAGCAAGCTCGAGCCCTAGGTTAAGAGGGAAATTACTTTAAACAAGATCAGATTATTTAATTAATAAGACGGCCCTAGGGACTGTCTTTCTTGGTGTGAAAAGTCGAATAAAATATATCTCATGTAAAATGTATCTCATGTAACGTAATTTGGAAGATCTCCCAAAAATATAGTTGCAAAAACATATGATTCTACGCTTCTCTTCTTGGTTGTTGCAAATCACTTCAACTATCAAAGAAATATCATATGGTTAGTAGATAATATCAATCAAATCCATCTTAATAATTGATCATGTAAGCCTCATGGTGAGACTCTGGACATGATGCTTTTAGTTCACATGGTTTATAGATGTGCGATGGCTTCTCTCCATGATAGAGGTTTTTGATTCGGCGAATTGCAACATTTTGTTAAATGTACTCGAGGATCTTAATTTTCTCGGGTTATTCATTCAGTGGATAAAGCTGTGTACCGCCTCACCATTGTTATCTGTTATGATTAATGGTAGACTTGAAGGCTGTTCTAACGAGAAAAAGGTTTATGAGAAGGAGACACTTTCTCACCTTATCTTTTCGTTTTGGTTATTAATGTTCTGTGCAAGATGTTGGATGATGCTGCTAAGAAGAAATCACTCTCTTATTACCCTTCGTGTTCTATACTTAAGCTGACACATCCATGCTTTGCTGATGATGCGATAGTGTTTCCTACGCTTTCACTCTCCAGGTTTTTTCCAAGTTTTATGGAGTGTTTAGATTGAAGTTAGATCATGCCTAAGTGTGGCAATATTATGATTCCACATATCTCTCAGAATAATGCATATATCTCATTTGATGGAGCATATCTTTGATTGATTATATTTAATATTATGTTTATTTTGTTGGTGATCGGTTCTTGATTTTTGGAACCGAGGACCGGACTGCCCAGTCTCGGGACCGGTCCAGTTCTCGGCAGTCCAATGGAACCAGCGGATGGGCGGTCCTCTATCAGTGATACCGCTGTAGCACCTCCGTGAAGCCTCTCAGATGTTGGATATTACGAGATTTGAGGCTCTCGGCTCTTCTGCAGCTTTATTGATTCGAGGGCGTGTAGTGGAGGGGCGTGCTAAGTGGTTTGTTTCACTTTGATTATTGTGTGAGGTCGCCATAGAAGTAAGATAGTCGACACAGTGAGTAGCAATTTATTCCACCGGAGAAAGCATTCATGGCTGCCTGAAGAATATATCATCAGAGCCACTTTGCAGCTGGTGGGTTTCTCATTGATCTTGCAGTGCTGATTAAGTTGGGGTTTACTATTGATTACAGGGCTGGAGCTGAAAGATCGATTTATATGCCACAGATACTCTATATAAAAGGGAATGGTTTGAAACCTTTTCATCACCAGCAACTGTTGCTAATGAAGTTGTCATTCAGTGGCTTATTCCTTCAAAATAAATAAAATAAAAGTAATTAAAAAAACAATAATCCATTTGACTTGGATGGTTCGATTTGCCTTGAAACCGATAAGTGGACCGAAAATCACTAGTTCCAATTTTGTGTAACTGCAAATCGGATCTACATCCTTACAAATTGCCCAGAACTGACTAGTCTAGTCTGGTTCGGTTCGAGCGGTTTCTGGTTTGGTTGGTCTGTGTTGCTCACCCTTATATTATCTTAGATAACCATCTCCTATAGTTTATAAATATGTTGATGTAATATTGATCATAATATATTGAAGTACAAGGAAATTCCATATTCCTATCTCTGCATATTATTTATTCAACTTAGTATTAGAGCCTCATTTCCCGAGGTAAATTAGTGCACCAGGTGCACTTTACACCTGGTACACCTCATGCATCTCAGAAAGATTTGCTTTATCATTTTCAGCCTTGTGCTTGATGCACCACCCCTAGTAATATAAATTCACTGTGGCCTCAACAGTGTTCACCCAAATGCTTCATTCACGTTTGACCAAGTGCCATGGTGGTGATGTTACAGCGTTGGCGATGCGTTGCCAAGTTGAGCTTTTCTTTTTCATGGAGGTATTTTTTTACGCTGCAAAGACGTGTCTTTGCACAGTAAATTTGCTCAGTAGTGCAAACTCTTTCAAGTAGGAGAGGAAAGAGTGAAAAAAATTGACATCAAGACTCTAGCGCTCGACACTGTTGTCTAGTTCTAATTTGTTTTAATTCTTTAGGTTGTTGTGATAATCACACGGTGTGGTCGTTTCCTGATTTGGTGACTATTATTATTACTCATACTCAGTTTAATCATTACTTTGGTATGAAAGTACTCAAATATTCCTGTACGTCTATAGTTTCATCTTTCATTTTTATTTTTTTAAACTCTGATCTTTTCTTCACGTGACTATTGTGGCTGAACTTTCGGAAGCAGTATTCAAGATGATGACCATTGCAGGACATATTGATAATTTGTTGCCCATTAACGTGGGATTCAAGGTGTCACTTGCATTACTTAGTTATAAAGTGAAATACAGGATCCTTGGTTACCCGTCTGTTCCTATAGCAAGGTCGGACAAGAATCGAACATTAATGTCTTCTTCAGTTGGGATGAGATAGGACACAATTCAAGAAACGATATACTTAGTTCTTCAACTATTCAAAAGTACCAAGCTGCAATATTCGGCAAGTGCCCACATGGGATAAATGTTCCTATAATTTGGATAGTGTAACATGCAATTCTTCTTGAAAGCTCCAGTAATTTCCTGTCATGCAAAATTATTTACCGTCAGCAATGTTTATATAAATATAGAAGAAACGAAGTTAAACCCGGTTGACATCTTGAGGTGTAGTTAAACTATTCACTTCTTAAACTACGCTAGATTGTCCCTATGTTTGATTAAACTGATCCTCACTCTTTTGAAAAAATGTTTCTGGTATTAACTACTTACAAAACTAATCGCTTTAAGTGTCGGTCGAAATGTATCAAGACTAATCATCGCAAGATATCCCCGGTTGAGGAAAGTCACCATTTTCCATTTGGGAATTGATTATCAGCTTTGTTGCTCGATGTAGGGAAACTGGATCCCTTTTCGCCAGATATAAAGAAATTTTGAGATCAAGAAAGTTGTACAAACTAATTATTTATATATAACTTTGAGGTGTGGCAATTCTTGTGCACATGCAATTTCCCCAAGAAAACTTGAAATGATTGCAGTCACTGGAAAAGGAAAACACACATTTTGGCTTTTGAATTCAAGTATTGGAAATAATCTTTTCCACGGTAGAATAAATTAAAAGTGATAGCTGAACATGATAGGAAAATTGTCCAAATAAATTCTAAACCTGTTATACTTTTGTTAATTCAATACTAAATCTTTCAGCTTTATTAATTGAGTTATAAATATTTTCACATTTTGCTAATTGAGTTCTAAACCTTTTCAACTTTTGCCAATTAAGTCTATACATGGACGGCCGGCGTTGATGTGGCACTTTTCAAAATAATATTTTAATGATATTTTAATAATTTTTATGCTTTTTTTACTTTTTTTTAAATGGTTTTGGAGAGAACACCGGTGAGGGCCAGCCCAAGGGGAGGGCATTGGGGCCCTTGCCAGCCCTAAGCAAGGTTGCGTCCCTTGCTTGGGATCGGCAAGGTCCACCAAACCCTTGAATGGCCAGATTTGGCGAGAGTATCACAACCCTCGCCAATTTTGGGCAAGGGCTCGCGCATCCTCGCTTTGGCCCTCTCTAAGGGCTCGAGAGGGTCGGCTGGCCCTCGCTTGTGGTTGGCAAGGGGGCGAGGGTCGGTCGGCCGTCTCTCCAAAACCCTAAAAGAAACAAAGAAAAGTAAAAAAAAAAAAAAAAAAAAAAAATTAAAAATTTAAAAATTATTATTAAAAATATTATTAAAATATTATTAAAATATTATTAGTGTCACGTAAGCATTAGCTGTCTATGTTAGCAATTTTCAGTCAAAATCGATCAGATAGACTCAATTGGCGAAAGATGAAATTGTTTAAAACTTAATTGGTAAAATTGAAAGATTTAGAACTGAATTGTCACAAAATATAATAGGTTTATAACTTTTTGAACAATTTTTCCTATGAAAGAAAGGTATGATGAAATAAGAGAATACACCAACAGGCCTAGCATGAATCAGACCCATTATAGCCCATGCGGTTTGAACCAAGTTCAATCTATTTCCTTCAAGGGGTTTGTACTTCTACCTCAATCGAAGAACGATAACTAAATCCATTGTTTTCAGGATAATTGAAATAGGAGTTGCTTGAAAATATTTTGATATAATCACATTTTGGGTGCATTTGTTTTGTAGAAAATGAATGAGTTGAAAAATATTTTCCAAACAATGATCGTTTGAATCACTTAAAAAATGATTAAAAAAATATTTTCATTGTCCATGAAATTATTTTTATAGAAATTGTTATAGATAATAAATATATTATTTATTAGCTAATTATTTCAATTGATGCAGCTGATCTTTTTCTAAAAAATATTTATCAAATCATTTTTATTCTACGAAATAAATGGAGTCTTTATGTTTCTTTTTATTTCTTTTGAAGTTCGTGTAAGCGAAGGATCACAAGTTCTATAGTTGGTTGGAGGTCTACCTCGGGCTATTGTGAGAAATTTACCATCCTTGCAATTTTAATCTTTCATCATATCCATTTAGGTTTCAATTTTCATTGGGCAATTCCTAATGGTTTCATTTTTCTCCTTGTTTTTTTTTTTTTCTTTGAGGGGATCTAGTCATGTAACAAGGCCTTCATTTCCTTTCGAGCTTTTGGATCCATCAAACATCTTCCGTTCTCATTTCTCAAAATCTATGTTCTTAGGTTAGCCGGAATAGTAAAAAGAACAAAAATTTATTTGGTAATGTTAGTTAATTTTTCTAATCTCCGAAATAGAAAAGTGGCAAGAGAATAAATTTGGAATAGAAATAAGAAGTAAAAAAAATTGCTTCTTATTTCTAGAAACAATGTTTGAAATAACTCATTTTCTTTCTTTTCTTTTCTTCTTTTTCCTTTTCTGACCGATCGTTGGAACTCGCTGTGGCTGGGCGAGGCTCCCTCAAGGTCGGCAACCTTGCCGACACTCCTCTCGGTTAGTCGTTGACCATTGTTGAGGCGCGGTGATCGGGTAGACGATAAAGAAGAATAGGGGAAAAAATAAAAAATAAAAAGAAAAAAAGAAAAATCTAAAAAAATCATTAAAAAAATTAAAAGAAATTCTATGTCACAAATTTTTTTGAGAATTGTATTAAATGCATTTATGTTCTTTTTCTATTTCAGAAATAGAAATTTTATACAATTATCAAAATTTTTTTTGTTTAAAAACTATTACAAATAATAGAAATAAAAAAATATTTATAAAAAGAAATTATTAGCGGGAATAAAAATATTATCAAACTCATCCTTGTTTGATGGACAAGCCACGCCTTTGCAGGAGCGATGCAAGATAAGAGCTTAAAATTTTGATGTGACAACTCCATATAAAATTAAAGAACGATGACGTGGAATATTTAGGGAACTAGCATGTCTGGATTAGCTTAGGGACCAGCTTTTCCATGTACTTTTATAATCATATTAGGTGATGACCCTATATGTTGAGCGGGATATGTTTAAAAAATAATCTATTTGAATAAAGTTAGCGAGCATGTCCTATTATATAAAAATTTGATGTGTTTGTAGAGGATTCAATGATTATATAATAAGTGCGTTTGTAGAGGATTCAATGATTAAAATAAGTGCGGAACCAAATAATAACAATTAGGTAATGTTCATTATTTGCAGTTTCAAATCTTGGGACGTATCTCCAAAGTCAAAGCAAATAACGTTATTGAAATTATTATCTCTATGAAAAAGCAATGAGAGGATAGCATCAACTTTGCAGTATTTTTTTGTCACGAATTTATGTATTTTTATACTCATAAAAATATGATAAACGTAGAGACCGGGAAACTTATTAAAAAAAAAAGACAAAACGTGAGTGATGTTGGTATTAAGTTAATAGAAACAATTAAAAATAATCAAATGAGCATCACTAGTTTCGATTTTTTATTTTATTTCTCGTGTTAAACAGTACTAGGTCCACAAATGTGTGCTAATGAAAAAAAAAAGAATTTTTATTTTTATTTTTTATATTACAGTGTTTTAATTGGGTTTGGGTGAATGATGAAGCAGTTATAATACAAAAAGAAATATCACACTTTTTGTTACTGGTACTTTGGCATATAAACTGTGGACCCCAATTTGTTTCTTACCACTTAATTAGACATGGAACTTTAACTTTTTAATGATAAATAGTGACGATGATGATATATATGATGGGCAATGTTTATTGGGGGATCTTAAGTGAAGCATTCTATATACTAGACTTAAGCATGGTAAGACTTTTATGGATAACTCTATTATCTTAAACATTAATATCATCTTATTCAGCACAATTTACAATAAAAAAGTTGTCTTGAACATGGATTTCATCTTAATATGGTAACAAGGACTAATGAGGGCCCAATAGCCCTTGCTGCCACTAGGTGAGGTCTTGCAAGCTCTTGCTTTCCTGCAAGGCCTTGCTTTCCTCTGACAAGGATCATAGCACTCGCTAGCCATTGTTGTGGCTGCCATCAACGAAAAGATAAAAAATAAAATAAAAAAGCAATAAAAAGAAAATAATTTAGAAAAAAAGTATAAAAAAAAAAATTCTACATTAGCGTTGGTCTACCATATAGGACAGCCAATATTGACTAGACCATCACATTAGCAATTTTTAGTCAAAGTTAGTTGAAAGGACTAGTATTTTCTTAAAATATTGAGGACTAAATTAGTACAATTGAAATGTTTAGGATTAAATTGGTTGTCTTGCAATAGCAAAATGGTTATTGTATTAGATTTGAAGTTGAAATATGACTCCAATGATTGAAAAAAGGGTTATTAAGAGAGGTTGGCCACTGTCGCGACTCGATCTCACCGCCCTCTCTCATCACAGTTGAGCTTTATTCAACTTACACAAATTAGCTCTATAATAGACTAATTAAGAATCCATATATCTCATCTTATTAGATCATTCCCGTAAAATGATAAATTCAATCTTGATCAATATAGTCCATATTAGGAAAACTTCAACTAAAACCTTTGTCTTATTGGGGCTAATACGACAAAAAATCTTGAAGTTGTATCATTTTGTACAGTTACCCTAAAATATTTTTGATCCACAAATGACTAACATGGCACCACTATTCCAAATGTACCCTTTATTACTATTCCGTCTATTTCACCAACAACTTTCCAATTTGTAGTAGTCGCCGTGGAGATGCTTGGCCAGAAGATCCATTTCCTATTACTCCCAAGAACTTTCATCCTAACCTAATTTTACCATGTGTTATGTGGCGATCTTTCAGCTCTTGATTAAGTGACCTAAAAATGGTGTCGTTCCGACAAAAAAAAGGGGCGTTTTGGGAAGGGCCCATGTAAAATTAGAAGACGTACAATCCATGACGTTCTTATCTATCGCATTGGCCAACATGTGATAAAGTTGATGGCGAAATTCGGTAGAATGCTAACTATGTGGATAGATTTTAGTCGGTGATACCCCCTTGGAGTTTTTGTGAAGTCAGAATAATAGTTTTGAGTAAATATATCTAAGTAGTACCAATTTAATATTTCAAGTGATATAAGCCATTTCTATTGTGTCTTTAAGTATTAGGATGCACGTGTGAGTGAGTTATGTTAGAGAAATTTCAATCGGAGAATTGATGTGGTGTTAAATAGTTAATATATCATAATTGGTCCATAACTTATTGACTTAAACTTTTGAGTGAACCACTGGGGTTTACCCTAGTGGCCACCCTTTCAACATGGAAAGGGGAGGTGGGGGGTTCAAATCCCCATTTTTTCAAGGGGTTGGGGTGGGGACGAATTAATTTTAGGAGTGGGTTTCGACTCCCACGCCCTGCAAGGAGGCAAGACAAAAGTCTAAAAGTGAGAGTTAGCATAGGCGTAGAGTAAGACCGATAAAAAAATAAAAAACTTTTGAGTGAATGTGTTTTTTTGGATATATAAAGGGGATTAGATTTGGGCTCTCTCTTGATGATCTCCTCAAGTGAAAGTATCGGACTTCTGTTGCGCACTCCCAACAAATGGTATCAGAGCTGATTGTTGCGGTTTTTGGGCAAATAGATCGTTGTGGTGTAGTAACGCAGGCTCATAAGGATGAAGTCGGGCCAGAAGGATACCTGAATTAGGGGAAGTAGACTTAACAACACTAAGCTCACAAGTGAGGGGAAGATTATTAAGATGCATGTGTGAGTTAGTTGTGTTTGAGAAATCTCATATCGAAAAATTGATGTGGTGTCAAGTATTTAATATATCTTGGTTGGCCTATAACTCACTAGCTTAAGCTTTTGAGTGGAGGTAGGTTTAACTGGATATATTAACGGGCTTAGATTTGGGCTTTCTTGACAATCTCCCTCAGTGAAGGTATCGGACTTCTGCTGCACGCTACTAACACTTAAGTTGCTAAAATTCGATCTAGGTTTTGCCAAAGATGTTCCGATGATCCACATTACCACTGATCCAATGAGGATAATGGAGAAAAACAATGATGTCATTTTCCATTTTGTAATATCGACAAGTCAATACCTTAAATAAATACTCTATCATGTATATACATATCGAAAGCTTAGAAACACGATATTTAAAAGTAGAACTAGAGAGGACCTCTATGAAAAAGAAATAGAAAAAAGAAAAGAAACGGAAGTTAAGGTATAATTCACTTATGGATGTCATAGAGAAAAGAAGATGCCTAATATGTTTCACTGAGGAAACACTCCACACGTTTGTGGTAATGCCTAATCTAGTTATTTGGTTTGCTTCATAATTGTGGTAGTCACGGCTCTTTGAACACGCACGACACAATTGTCCTGCTTTACTTAGCTTTGATTCTTTAGGTTGTTTTTTTTTTTCTCCACAGGTGTTGTCTCAATTTTTTATTTTCTATTTAGGGCCTGCTAGCAAGATGGTACGGTGATGCTAAATTTCAAATGGTTGCATATTGACCACAATTTTCATTTTGTGAAAGCTGGGCAACCGGATTGGAGAATTGTGGGAGGGAGGGAGGGTTTTTGTTATTTTATTTAAGGAATAATGTTACAATTTATTCCTCTATCTTTGTCCAACCAAATATTTTATAATTCTGTTTAATGGCATTTAAAATGTTTTCCCTTATAATGCTTCTAACCAAATCCTCCAAAAAAATATGCATGAATTACGTACAAGACAAATATTTTCTCACTTTTAAATGATAAAAAAAAATCGTGAATTATTTAAGGAATAAAATAACCTACCCTCAAGTTTTCCGTCCCCACAAATTAACAAATTTGTTGAAAATCAAGTGGAATGCTAATTTTTGGTTTGGGAGAGAAAGACGCCCGATGTCTTTCAAATTGGGTGGCAATTTTTTTTTTTCGATTTTCTTGCTAAAATAGACAAATTTTTTTATTGAAAAAACTGTAAATGTGAAAAATATTTTATATCCATGCTATTGCTAATGGTAATAATGCTTTTGACTGTTAGATGCTTGATGCCATTCATACTGATTATGGTGGTATTGATACTTGATTTTTAGTTGACACGTTGAAAAGGGTAAAAAAAAAAAATCAAGATTTGAATTTTCGATCGTGACAAAACCCCTTTCTTGACCAAAAAGTGTCATTTTTCATTTCTTTATTTTCTTTTGTCGCTTTTATGCAATTTCTTACTCATTTTTAAGAAAAACCCGAAAAATCAAATAATTTACTTTCGGATTGATTTTTAACAAAAATCAACCCGGGGTTAAAGATTGTCTTTTTTCCCAAAAGATGTTAATTAACTTTAATTTCACTTTTCTCAAATCAATTTTTCAAAAATCTAAAGATTCGACTCAAAAATCAACTTTTAGAAAAAGTTAATTGAAGAGTTGACTTTTGGTCAAATCTTTGATTAAAAAAAAATTTGAAACAATAAAAAATCCTCAAAAAAATTTATTTTAATGTCAATTTGATTTGTATGTCTATAATCTCACAAAAATTGATTAAAAACCTTGTTTTCCAAATTTTTGGTTTTATGTTCCAAATCGACTAAAAATAAAATTACTTTCATTTTAACTATAATTAGGTGTAGTTCCTTTTATGACATTTGGTTTAAGGGCTATTTCTAATCCACTCGTTTATTTGCCATATTGAAAGGCGAATTACTATTTTAAACCCTAATTAGGAGGTCCAAATTGATTCTTCATGATTTACAAACGGATGGTTGTTTTCCACTCATAATCTTAAGATAAGATTTGAATCTTAAGATAAGTCCAAATCTGGCATCACTTTTGGGAAATTCACATGAAAATTGCTAATTTGATGGATTTCACTCTCTTGAAGATAAGAAAATCGAGTGGTTGAGTTTTAATTGAAGAAATTTAGGTTGACTTATTTAAGACTATGGTTTAATTTCATGAATGTAGATCAAATTTTAATATTATTCTTTGATTCATTTTTGGGCTAAGTTTTGACACTTTAATCTAAAGTCAATTTAAATGCATTAAGTGATCCTACGCATGGGTAATTAGTTAAATAGATATATTGCAATATTGATAGAATTCAATTTCAATTAATTTGCAATTTTAGCCATAGAATTGCAAAATTGCTCATTTTAGCCCTTAAGGCTAGATTTCATGTACCCTTAGTTTTGGTCCATTATTTTTCACAATAATTGCTTAATTAAGTCAATAGAGAGTCCATAAATTGCATTAATGGAGTTCAATTGGCTTAATTGGATCAAAATTGGACAATTTGTCCTCAAATTGTGCAAGTTTTCTTTTCAACAAATTGTATAAATTTTGAACCCTCAATGACCACATAGAACAGCGCTATCAAGAACTGGTTAAACTGGTGTGAATCGGTCTGACCGATTTGATCATTTGTTGGCGGGGCAAGTCAATTTGGCCCCTTACTGGTTGGTTCCGGATCTTCGGTGACCGATTTAGGGCTCCTGACCTCGTCAATTTTACCCATGTGCCTTTATATTTTCATTAGTTTGCGAATTAAGCCCTGAATTTTGGAAAATTGTGATTTAGCCCCTAATTAGGCCCTTAAAGCGCAATTCTCATTTTAAATCAAATGTTAACGAATCGGAAGCATCCAATTGATCATATGATATGTCTTAAGCATGATTAGCCCTTTAAAAACTTAATTTGGCTAATAGATCAAGTTTTTGATCATCGGATTAAACTGACAACCAAGTAATTTTTTTTTTTGCAATCTATTCTCTCTCTCTCTCTCTCTCTCTCTCTCTCTCTCTCTCTCTCTCTCTCTCTCTCTCTCTCTCTCTCTCTCTCTCTCTCTCTCTCTTTCTAACTAAACCTAAATTCCGCTAGCCTCGCATTGGTCGCTCATCGGTCACCATTCACCGTCAATGGTCCCTTTCACTTCCTCTCTCAGTTCTTCGGTGACAGCCACTAGCTCTAGTGGTTGATTGATTGACCAAAGCTGATCCGATTGAGATTAGTTCAAAAAACTAGCGACCATGCCGGTTTTGAGTTTACCAGCTTGTTTGCCTGTCTGGCGACTTGGATTGGTGGCGCAACTCCCACCAGTCATCCTCAGACACCTCCCCAACCTTGGTGTGGTTGGGGACCGGCATAATAGCCACCGGATCTCCTTTGGTGGCTTAATCTTTCACTAGCATCCAAAGCTAGTTTGATCTGAACTGGTTCCATCTCTCGCACGAACCGGCACCGTTTAGTGGGTTTCCGCACCTTGAATCATCACCGTTTTGTCCCCGGGAGTAACTTCAACCTTGTTGTGGTCGAGGTTTGGAGGATCCATCACCGAAGAGCCTCCAGTGGCTACTTCCTCAACCGGTGGTCAAAACCAGTCCAAACCGGATCGATTCTCCAACTTGAGTCCAAACTGGACTTCAACTGGTGCTGATTTGAGCTTTTGACGATCCACAGAGGTTTGATTGAGGATCCTTGAAGTTCGAGATTTGCTCCGGTGATGCTCATTTCGCCCAGTCATGCTTAAACTCGATGAAAACGCAAAGGTTAGTTTTTAAAATTCAAATTTGACGAAGCGAGGTCGGCATATTCTTCCAAGGCTAGGATTCGCAATTAGACCTAAGAAATATACTTAGATCTGGTGATAATGTGATTATTCAATGATTGCCGAGGTTGAAGATTGATTGAGGATGAGTTTATGGTTGATTGGATGATTTTAGTGCTAATCTGCAATTTTTGTGTATATGTGATATGGTTATTGTTTAGCTTAAAAAGAGGCATTAGATGACCTTATTTGATCTCGAGACCTTCTAGACTTAGAAAATACGTTCCAAGACATTCGATTTGATAAGTTGTAAGTCCCAAACGGGTGACCTTTGACCCTCTAGAAACACCTTACAATCTACTAGATTCTATAGTTTTTATGGTTGAATTTTGGTTCTATTTTGATTCTAATTTTAGATTTTTTTTTATTTTCATGCTGATTTTTGTGATTGATTTTTAACAAATTTGTCTTCGCGAGATTTGTTCCAAATTGTCTCGAAAATGTCATGTATTATTTCTAGATCTTTCGGGTAGGTTATGGTCGGTCAAAATTACTTAAAATTGATCAATCTGTCCCGCATCAATTCAAGATGCATTTTGGCGAAGTTAAACATATAAATGAGTTCATTTGGTTTTAGGATTTCATGTTGTGCGCTTTCTAATGATGTATGATTTGCATGATTTACTTGTCATTTCGTATGTCAATTGCATGTTTAAACACGTGTAGGTTTTGTTGCAATCATGATATTTAGTAACGCGTATCTATTTTGCCATTTTCATTATGATTCGTGTGATCTCAATTAGGCTATGATGTCTTAACAAAAAACACTTGCCATCATGCATTCTATATGCCAAATTTTTCATTAAACTTTTGCACGTCCTTAGGTTACCAAAATCAAACATTTTCTGTTATGTTGAGGTTAAAATAGAGCCTTATCATGTGTGTACTTTTTATGCTCATTTAGTTCTCTTAGAGACTAAATCTTGTGTCGATACCTCCTTGACTATTAAAGTGTGCATTACAAGTTTCATATGCATATGTGACTCGTCATGATTGAGTATCATTTGATATGTGAACACCATGCCTCAATTAGGCTAGTTGCACTTTGAAATCAAGTTTGTCCTTTTAGGCTGCGTTTGGCAACCACTTTGCCAAGGATCTTTAGGGGCCTAAAGGCCTTTGGGCCAAATAGAGAGTGTTTGGCAAAAACTTTGAGACTCCATTGCACAAATGCTAGCCTTTTGAAGGCTAAAAGCCCAAGGCAGCCAAGGGGCTGCCTTGGCTTTCTCACATTCTCGGTAAGCAACAGTGAACTTTAAAAAAAAATTCGTTTTTCCTTTTTTACCCTTAAAATTTTACTAAAATTCCAAGTTTGACCCTTTTAAAAAAACCCTAACTCTTCTTTTCCAAGTCCGTCTCTCCTCCCTCGATACGCCGCTCCTTTCCCTTATGCTTTTCTCCTCGACTCTTCAGATACGCCACTTCCCTTCCCTTTTGCTTTGCTCTTCTCGACTCTTCAGATCTCGCTCTTGCCACTTCAACGCTTACCCCTCCGGTCGTCAAAGCTCGCATCTCTAGTCGTTTGTCAAAGCTCACCTCTCCGATTGGTCACCGAAGCTCACCGGTTCGGCCGAAGCTTCAAGTGGATACCGTCTCCGCCTGTGCCCTCGTTCATCGCCATTGCGTTGCTTGCCATCGCCTGTGCCTAGTCCCACGGCTCGACTCTCGCACCGCTAGTGACGGTGAGCGCCCCCTCTCTCTCTCTTTGTGTCTCTTGCATTTGGTTTTCATTGTAAATGGCTTATCTGCTAGCAAATGGGCAAATTCAGAATGTGGGTGCTTGAATTGAGAGATTTTGAACTCAATGGAAGCGCGATTCGATCACCGTGATCGACATTACGTGAATTTCTGCAAATTACCCGAACTTTTCAGCATCGGACAAACAAAGAAACAGGCTTGAAGGACGCGGTGCATTGAGGCCTGCATTTTGATGGGCGGTGGCGAGTTCTGCCACACGATTGCTATCTCCTTGCTTTGTTCTGGGGATTCTCTGGAAGTGAATCGAGACATACGAATGGGATGACTACAATTTAAGCAGCCTTCGTTTTTGGTGGATTAGAATCAAGCACCTCTAATTGCAAAGAGTTATTGTTAATTTTTATTTTGACGATTTAGATGCAGATTGAGCAAAATTTAACCTCATTTGAGTGCTTAACTAAACCACCTTTTATTTGGGGAAATGGGGTGCCACTGTCATGTATGAGATCAGGCATGAAGAAGATGGCTATATTTCAAAAACAAACTTTATTTTTCCACAAGGAAAATATGTTGTGCTAGACTTATGTACGCAACCATCATATATATTCTTTTAGAGAGAATATGATTTGATTTGGGGTGTGTTTGTTGCATTGAAAGTATTTTTTGGGAACTGTTTTCATTGATTTTTGGTGTTTGCCACTGGTGGTCAACCTGAAAAGTTGTCAAAGAAATCTCGGCAAAGATGAAAGACAGAAAATGAAGCTCCCCGCTAGAAAAGAGGAAAGTGTTTTCCAAGTAAAATGAGCTAAGTTTGGTGTTAATATGGCGAGGCTGAGGACTAGTGCACCTCTTCCTCCCTCTCTCCTCCTTTACATTCTAATGCATACATAAGAATTTGTGATTCTGGTCTTGATGCTAATGAACATAGTAGCTGGTATGACACTAGGTAATCATTAGTTATGGGCTGGTCTGTCGTGCAACTTGCAAATAATGGACTGATTGGACTTTCCATTAGGGTGATGAGCGGAAATGATAAGTTCTTGTCCAATGTGCTAGGTTGGTCTTTGGTAAGTTAAAAAGTGTCGATCTGTGTTTGTTCCCCGATGCCAAACATAGCAAATAAACTTGAGGGCTCTATTTGGCTTTTTGACCTGGTCATTGATTAACAATGCCGTGAAGCCGAGATTTGGAAAAGTCAGCAATGGATTATTGCCTTGTTTCGAGTTGATTCACAAAGTTCAAGTCAATGTTAAAATGACAATGTTTCTGACCTTTTTTTTAGGTCTAGTACCTATTTCAGCTTTTTAAAAGTCAGGTTAGTATGTTAATTCTTGTGAATTGTTCATATTCTTTCTTCTTTACTGCTCTTTTGGCTCATAATCAGGTGCTGAACTCTCTCTTCGCTCACAACCGAAGTGCTCGCCTCTCTCTTCGCTCACAACCGAAGTGCTCGCCTCTCTCTTCGCTCAAAAGGTGTCGATCGTCCCACCTCGAACTCAGGTTCTTTCACTTTTATTTTTTATGTTTCTGTTCTTTTTTTCCCACTTACATATCCAACTTGGTGTGCTCTTTCATGGGTTCGTATGAATTGCATTTTAATTTATTTGTAGTGTCCCTTGCTTTGTGTTTATAGTTAACATTATCTCTTTTCATTTTTCAAATATGTTCGTATTCATTTTATTGAAAGATGGCAAGTTCATCAAAGGAAAATGCATATTGGAGCCCTGAAGATGTAGAAACTTTTTGTCGATTATGCATTGAACAAATTGAAAAAGGCAATCGTCCTGCGAGCAACAAAAGAGATGGATGGACAGATATAATTAACAAGTATGAGGAGCTGAGGGGAAAAAAGTATGATAAAAATCAAATGAAGAGTAAGTGAGATAATTTAAAGGAAGAATGGAAAAAATGGAAGCAATTAGTTCAAAAGGAAACAGGATTAGGATGGGATCCAAGGAAGAAAACCATTGACGCGAGTAACGAATGGTGGGAGAGAAAAATTCAGGTGTTTATCGAATCTTTTGTTACTTTTTTTATTTTATTTGTAAGTTCATCTTTTATAATACAACTCCTAAAATATTTTATATAACAGGCCAATCCTAAACTTAGAGTCTTTCGAACGAAAGGCATACATCCGGATCTGGAAGTTTTGTTGGATCAAATGTTCCAGTGGCAGCTTGCTACTCGGAAGTGTTACCTGAATCCCGCACAAGGCTTATGTAATAATGAGAATGTTGAGACCACACAAGCTGATATTGGTGATTATGCAGGATCTACTGATGATACTTTAGAGCATGATATAGGTGAAACAAATGCCCAACCAAGTCAAAGTAAGAGCCATAAAAGAACGGTAAAAAGTTCAACGACGCAAGCTCGAGGAAAGAGAGGAAAAAAATTGAGCGGACCTGATAAGTGAGCATCTCAAATCGACAGACTTTGTTCAGCTGTTGAAAGTAAGAGCAATGCAACATCGGTTGCAAGGGAGTTTGATCCTTACAAAAAAATTGTGCAAACATTGAAAGCCATACCTGAGATTACGCAAGACAGAAAGTTGTTCTTCTTTGCACTCTCTCATTTTGCTGAGAAGAAAGACAATAGGCAGATTTTTATGAACTTGGATGAAGATGAAGAAAAAGTTGAGTGGCTGAAGTATAAGTTGGAAGAGCATAATAGTCGCCACTAGGATGCTAGTTACTTCTTTGAGCTATTTCATATTAATCTATGTTGTAATGTGAAACTTATTTTCGGTTGCTAATTTGTACTTCTTGTGAACTCTTCTTCTGATTATGTTCTAATGTGAGACATGTGTGTTCAGTTTGTGTTATTTTGATTTGGTGGAATTTGCATAGATATTATGGATGATAATTGTTCCATTGATGGATGATTATTCATCACTTTTCTTACTGTTTTGTTACTTTAAACAGATATGGACGATTCTCCTGAAAGAGAAATCCATGAAAAAGAGGACTAGGAATTCAATCAACTTGTGGACATTACTTAAGCCACAATCGCTTATCAAGCAATATACATTCACAAAAAACCTTGTAGGACATCATCATATACAGGATATGCATGGTTAAAAGAGTTGATGGGCGAAGATGCTAATCCGATAAGGTGTTATCAAATGTTTAGAATGGATAAGATTGTATTTAATAATTTAATGCATGATTTAGTAACACGCTATGGTCTTGAAGGAACTAGGAATATTGATGTTAGAGAAATGCTTGGAATATTTCTTCATATTTTAGGACATAGTATAGGTAACAGGTTAACACAAGAGCGCTTTCAACGCTCTGGGGAAACTATAAGCAGGTACTTTAGCTTAGTATTAGACAAAGTATGTGAAATGGGAAAAGATTTGATCCAACCAGCTGATTGGCAATTTAGGGATGTTTCGGAGAAGATAAAAAATAATCGAAGATTTTATCCATATTTCAAGGTATGTTTTGATTATTCAATAAAAAGAAATAACTAAATGCAAATTTTGATTATATAATAATATTTGCATTTTTGTTTTTTTAGGATTGTATTGGAGCTATTGATGGCACTCATATCCCAAATGGTGATACTTGTAAAAGATCGATTCGTTTTATTGGTCGAAAAGGTACACCGACTCAAAATGTCTTAGCAAAGTGTGTAATTTTAACATGGAATTCATTTATGTTTGGGCTGGTTGGGAGGGACAAGCCCATGATACTCGTATTTTCTATGAAGCTTTAGGGAGACATGATGTGCAATTTCCTCATCCTCCTTCAGGTTTGTTAATTAATGGTTTTTGTACATTAATATGTATAAATATTGTATATGTTGATCAAATTTATATTATATTTATGCATGTAAATATTATTTAGTAGACGCTGGATATCCAAATCCGATGGGTTATTTGGGACCATACAAAGAAGTTAGATATCATTTACCTGAATTTCAACAAGGTCCTGCCCCTACAGGCTATCGAGAGGTATTCAATCGTGCTCATTCCTCGCTGCGATTGGAAATTGAGCGAGCTTTTGGTGTGTTGAAGAAGAAGTGGAAGATTCTAAAGCATATGCCAAGTTTTCCATTTGAAAAGCAAGTAAAAATTGTTATAGCAGCAATGACTTTGCATAATTATATACGACGAAGCGCCGCCAATGATAGACATTTTGCAAGAGCAGATTTGGATCCCAATTATGGATATTCAGTTGACCTTGATAATACAAATGAGGGGGCCGGTACTTCAAATGACAATTTATTTTCTGATATGGTGTGTTTACGTGATCAAATAGCAATGATTTTAGTAAATACTTAAGGATGTTTGTAATTTTCAATGAAAACCTATTTCTTTTTTCGATGCATATGTAATCATGTTTATTATAATGAAATTACTCTTTCTTTTTGTTAATATATCTCTTTTATATATATCTACATCTCAGTGCAAAAAAAAAAAAATCATTGAATTTGTTAATATATCTCTTTTATATATACATCTCAGTGCAAAAAAAAAAAAGTCATTGAATTTGTTAATATATCTCTTTTATATATACATCTCAGTGCAAAAAAAAAAAATTCATTGAATTTGTTAATATATCTCTTTTATATATACATCTCAGTGCAAAAATATATATATATAAAAAGTCATTGAATTTTTAATATATCTCTTTTATATATACATCTTAGCGCAAAAAAAATAAAAATTCATTGTTTTTGTTTTCAATTTAAAAAAATAAAAATTAAAAACTTAAATTGGTCACGCTAAAGGACTTCCCAAATATGTGTTTACCAAATAGCATTTCCCCAAAGTTGCTTCTCAAGGCGCTTTTCAATTATAGTTTACCAAACAGTTTTTGCATTTCACCAAAACCCTTTAGACCAAAGGCCTTTGCATTTCCTTGAAGGCTTTTCCCAAAAGCTTTCCCAAACGCACCCTAGTATTAAATCATCTTGCATTGTTATTGACTCGTTTGATTCTTCTGCATGTCGACTTAGGATTAGATGTTCGCGCTAATCATTTGTTGCATTCAATTCTTTGTCATGTGCGAATTTCTTACCGCTTGTGCATTGCATAAGTGATTTTAGGACTTATTAATGCATATTTGTGTTCGGGTTTGTTAATGACTAATGTGCACACTTTTACAAACCTCAACTTTAGAGCACTGAATTGACTTCGATTAAACCAAACCCTTCTAGGAAGTTGTAGGGCACACTTAGATCTTTCAAGTGTCATTAGTTCCGCGCAATTTGCTTACCGTTAGACCCATTTTTCATTTTTTTCTAAACTAGGCTAGAGTTCTGACCTAAGAATAAATTCGGAACCCTGTTTTCATCCCTATTTAGGCAGGCTTTTGCTATTTTTGTACCAATTTTTCAACAGAGATTCTTGAGTTGGACCCTTAACAAAGTTTGTTTATCATTCTTTTATCTTCATTATGGTGAAATTTCATAATTTTTAGATTTTGTTTGAAAGGGTAAATCTCAGTTACAATGACTTGATATTATGTTGTTTAGTCAATTTCTTGATGTGCGTATGTGCATTGCTGGATTTTTATAAAATTATGATTAACTAATCCTAAGAAAATTTCCTCATAAAAGTTGTTCCATATCATACATGCTGTGTAATTTTCTCAAAGGTAGATCATCAATGAGTGCCATTCAATTTTGCTGATTTGACATGTTTTGTCTAAAATGTTCCGTTGTAAGCTTTTGTTGTGATTGCTTATTTAGATTTTTGGGATAATTTGTGCACAAAATTACGATATATCATCTTCATGAAATTTGTTTCAAATTCCATGGTTTTCATTGTTAAAAGGCTTTCAATAAATGAAGTGACCTTTCAATTACAATTTTCTCAATATCGATCGGAAATAATTGTCTTTGTACATTGAAATGTCCTTGGTATATGTGATGTTTCCAATGTCTGATGTTTAGAATCTTTTAAATACTTGATTTGAATTCAGAAAGATCGAGGTTTGCATCATATTTAAAATATTTGCGATGTCTGTAAGTGCATTTATGCAAGCTCCAGATTAGCCTTAACAATTTAATGTGTTCTATAGCCAAGATATTTCTTGGTCAAAATGTTTTCAAATCATTTTTCAAGCTTTTGATTTGGTGTTGTGGTTGTCATATTTTGGACTGTATTTAAAATGTCTGCAACATTTGTGAGTATATTTATGTGAGCCCCACACCAGTTTTGGTAATTAAATGCATTTTATAGTCGAGACGACCCTTTGTCTCAAAACTTTTTTCCTTTTTCTCAAACATTTCAAACTCATCTTTAAAGCATCACATGTACCACTCATGCATGAAATCATGTCCTTCATTACAAATGCTTGTGTTTGTGATTGGCGCATGCCTTTTGAATAAGTGACCTGTTGATGGTTCACTCAATTGATTGATTAGTTGAGAAATAAGGCTTAATGGCTTGCCTGTGTATTTAATTCATGCTAAAGCGTGTAGATTTTATATGTATATAAATTATGTTGCCTGATATTGAGGGAAAATCTTGATGATTCACTTAGAACATCTTTTTAGAGACTTACAGGCATTATTGGCCATGCGAGAGTACAAATGGTCAATAATGGCTATAAGTAATAAAATGAATGGGTAGGTATCTAGAAGGACTTATGCATGAATTGCAAAAGCCAATCTCAAAGCCCTGTTTGTTTATTTGTTGTGAATAACATTGTATCATTGATTGTTGTTGATTGTTCATGTGCTTTTAATTGTTTTGTTATGTATGGGTGTTTCTTTCCATAGTATGTATCTAATTCTAGTTCTTAGGCTAGGACTAGATTAGCCCCATGGCGGTTGAAGCTCACCACGACATGAAGATGGCGAAGGTCAATGTTCATTCCAACCATATTTTTATACTATTTGTCCTCGACATATGTCTCGGGTCCCTTAATTTGTATAAACATCTGACAAGTTGCGGGTTCTTTCATTTTCTCTCCTTTCTTCTCTTTTATTTCTTTTAAGTGTTAGAATCACATGACGGATTTACAATCTTACTTGGTTGTTTACTTTCCATCTTATACTTTAAATTTAATTGCGTGCTTTCTTTTATCTTTCTTAGAAATAGAATAGCACGAAACTGATCATCCACGCATGATCACTTAGGGCCTGTTTGGTAACCATCCCAACAATGCTAGATTTTGATTTTTTGTTCCCAGAATCAGTTTGGGATGAGAATCGTGTTTGGTAAAATTTTTGTTCCCGGGAACAAATTTGTACCCAAAATTAGTTTGGACGAGAATCAAGAATAAAAAAAAAGTTGATTTTTGTTCCGGGAACAAAATTGAGAATCAAAATAATTCTTCTTCTCTTTTCTTCTTCTTCATTGACCGCCATCCCGCGACCGTCGCTTGCTGCCGTCCGTCGCCGCCGCCGGTCGCCGCCGCCGGTCTTTGCTGCTCGCCGTCGCTGCCATCGCCAGTTGTCGCCGCCCGCCGCTGGTCGTCGGTGACCGGTCCGACGAGCTCGCCGAAGGCTCGCCAGGCTAGGGTGAGGTCCGGTGAGCTTGCTGGAGGCAAGCCTAGCCACCGGCGAGGCTCGCCCAACCCCGCCGGTGGCCAAGTGGACCTTGCCTAGCTGTCGGTGAGGCCGAGCCGATGAGGGCCGGCAATCGGCCTGAAGAAGAATTAGAATAGGAGAAAAAAAAAAAAAAAAAAAAAGGAAAAAAAAAAAAAAAAAGGAAAAATTATAAAAATTAAAAAATAAATTGATTTGGAACAAAATCAATAAACATGGTATCAAACGCAATTCTATTCCAAAATAAGAAATTTTGTATAGTTACTAAACGCATTCTTTTACTCAGAATTAGTTCCCGAGAACAAAATAAAAAATAATCATTTCTGATCAGAATTTGTTCCCGGGAATAGAATCGTTATCAAACGCGCCCTTAATTTAAGATTGACGATCTCGAAAAAGTAAAAAGAAATGCATGGACACCTTAGGTAACACGACATACTATTAGGTTCCGAAATGGCATTCATAGAAATATTAGTATAACCCAAGTCTTTGAACTTAGATATCTAGTTACATAGAAACCGAGAGACAACTCTCAACCCTCAATTGGGTTTTCTAGTTGACTCCCCAAAAACGAGACTAGTGGCGACTTTTGTCTTATATTCTAGGTTGTCTTAAATAACTAGATCGTTTAATAAACCTGTCGTGAGGGCTATGAATCTTAGGAAAATGTTTACAATCATGATTTAGCATACTCAATGTGGTGAAGTTAACAGATGAAGTGATGTCATCTTTAGCGGATGTATATCTTGAGAGAGTTATTATGGTTGTCAAAATACCCTTGAACTCATCTTCATGTCTAGTTTTCTTTCTACCTTAAAACCGTCGATCAAGATGTGTTGCGACGTGGAGGTAGGGTCACAACACCTTTCGCTCTCACGTGAGATATGAGCTTGGGAGAGCTCGCGACTATGTGTAAAGGAACTCACAAATGGTTCATCCCAAAATGCTAGGTGATGACACCTTTGTGGATGCGAACTGTGAGGACTCTCCCATAGTTAAGTACCCTTAAATCCGACATTTTCTCTTCACCCATCGAGGTTGGAAGCGAGGGTCGGGTCGCGAGAGGTGGAAATCAACAAGATCACTCAAATTTTCAAGCGCGTCCATCAAAAGGGTAAATTAGTTTTTCAAGTACGTTCAATGTTGGGTCTACTGCTAGTATATGTAAGAGCTCTCTTGGGCCGCGATACGGTCGTTTGCTGATTTAGTGACTATTATTATTATTATTGAAACTAGTTTAATTATCAATATAGTACGAAATTTCTCAATCATTAATATGCGTCAATTGACGCGATGAATTCGTCTTTTATCTTTTCTAAATTCTAATCTTTTCTTCGTGTGACTATTGTGGCTAAACTTTCAAAAGCAGCATTCAAGCTAGTGACTATTGGGGGACACATCGATAATCTATTGCCCATTAATGTGCGATTCGAGTGGACCCATCAAAATGGGTCATTAATCCATTTCTTAACCCATATTTAATAGGATGAGTTGTTATAAAGGGTTAGTTATTTAGTAAATGGGTCATAAATGATTTTAGAATGATAAAACTCAAAATAATATGGACAGTAAATAAGTTCACAATTTACTTAGATTTAACGCACCTCTACGACTTTTTCTTGCTCTTACTCGATCTTGCGCTCTCACTTTGGTTTGGATATGAGTTTTCTTAAATTTGATTAAATATAAAAGTGTCTTAGTAATATGAGTCGAAATGGATATGGGTAACTAGATTTATATTATATATAATTTGCTTAAGACGATTTAAATGGATTAATTTGGATTAAACCATTTTCGTCCCGGTTCAATGCGGCCCACTCATTTGATGGAGGTGTCATTTGCATTACTTAGTTACAAAATGAATTCAACACATATGTCTCCTTTAATTGCAATGAGAGGGACACAATTCAAGACACGATATCCTTAGTTCTTCAGCTAGTCAAAAGTACCAAGTTGCAATATTCGGCAAGTGCCCACATGGGATAAATGTTCCTATAATTTGGATAGTGCAACATACAGTTCTTCTTGAAAGCTCCTGTAATTTCCTGTCATGCAAAATTATTCACCGTCAATGATTTGTATATAAATATTGAAGAAACGAAGTTAAACCGAATTGACATATTGAGGTGTAGTTAAACTGATTCACTTTCTAAACTACGATAGATTGTCCCTATCTTTCACATGTTTGATTAAATTGATCTTCACTCTTTGAAAAAATGTTTGTAGTACTAATTATGTACAAAACCAATCGCTTCATGCGTCGTCAAAATGTTTTGAGACATAATCATCGCAAGATATCACCTGTTGTGGAAAATCACCATTTTCCATTTGGGAATTGATTATCAACTTTGCTGCTCGATGTAAGGCAGCCGGATCTCTTTTCGCCTGATAAGTAGAAATTTTGAGATCAAAAAGTTGTGCAAATTATGAATTATAAAATATAACGTGTGCCAATTCTTTTTCACATGCAATTTTGGAAAGGAAAACTTAAAATAATTGCAGTTATTGAAAATGAAAACGCATAAATTGCCTTTTGGAATCAATGTTTGGAAATAATCTTTTCCACGGTAAACTTAATAATTGTGGTAGCTAAACGTGGGGAAAATTGTCTAAGAAATTGTAAACCTATTAGCCCAGTATAAAAAGAGGAAATATAAAAAGAAAAAAAATCCATAAAAAATTAATAAAGGATTTGGAAATTTTAAAAATTAAAATTACTGTTCATGTCAGTGCCGGTCATATCATAAAGAATGATAGGCACTAACTAGACTGCCATGTTAGCATATTTTGCCAAAATTATCTGGAAAGACTAAATTGAAAATGTTTATGGCTAGTTTGGTAAATCATTAAAATGTTTAGGACTAAATTTGTACAATTGCAAAATTTAGGATTGAATTGATAAGTTGGGCACTAAATTGGCACAATTAAATGGTTCAAGACTGAATCGATTGTGTGAGAATTTTGGTAGGACCATTGCCAATTGATCTATATGTTTAGTCTGGTATTTTTGCGTAGTACTAAGTGTGGATATAATTAATTGGGGAAGACAAATGGGGTTTGGAAAATTTGAACTCAAGACCTTCAACTCTAATATCATGTGAGAATTTTGGTAGGACCACTGTCGACTAATATAAAAGTTTAAGTTTTTAGATGAAATTGTGGTTTAATATGTAATTACGTTAACAGGCAGTCCTATAATAGTTTTAGAACATTTTGGACAATTTTGCCGTTAAATGTGATACGAAAGAAAAGTTATGATAGAATTAGAGAATACACAAACCTGGCCAGCATGAATCAAACCCATCATTGCCCACGCAGTCTGAACCAAGTTTGATCTATTTCCTTCGAGAGGTATGTATTTCTGCATCAATCAAAGAATACAAAGTCCACCGTCTTAATAGGATGACTAAAATAGGAGTTGTTCAAAATCTCAATAGAATCATATTTACATTTCGTTTATTTCCTTTTCAAGTTCCTCTTAGGTATAAGATCATAAGTCCTATAGTTGGTTGGAGGTGTGCCTTTGGCTATTGCAAAAAATTTACTCTCCTGGCAACGTTAAGTCTTTTAAATCTAGTACTTGTGAATTCACTAATTTTTAACATATTCATTTAGTTTTTCATTTCATTGTGCAATTCCTAGTAAGTCTTATTCATTCTCTTTCTTTATTAGAGGAATCCATCTGTATAAAAATGTCATCTAGTAATTACAAGCTTTTGGATCTATCAAACATCTTCTATGTTCGTTATCTCGATGGAGTTATTGAAGTCGATCAAACAATTTCCAAGTCCTCCCAAAAAAATAACCTTTCTTGGGCAAGAAAGGTAGCTCTCGCCCCAGCCACCGTCCTGCAACTGTATCCGAAGGAGAAAAGCTACTGCTTTGCGAATAGCGGCACAGTTCTCGTAGCTTTTGCCGGCAACTGCGAGTGCCGTTAGCGCAAACCATGTGGCATTTGTGAAGCAGACTCCAAACTGTCCATACCTGCACATACGGCTCTCAAGTCATCTTGTCTGGTTAGTTTGGAATAATCAATACCATTCAACCATAGGCGAGATGAATTCAAGTACCAGGATCCATCTGTCATTTGTACGCTTTCGATGTATTGGACGGCATTGAATATGGAATCTTCGATCTCTTCCGTTCGGTGCCCTGGGTACAACGTCTTGAACAAAACCAAGACTTTGACGGCCGATGAAGTGCATTCGACATATTCTGAATCAACAATGACATCCTCGGCAAATTCAAGTGGATTGAGGAGCTACACCATACATAATTGGCACGTAGTTTTTCAGTAGAGCAAATTGAAAAGGAAAAGCCACGGTTATACACAACAAGCTACTTAATTTGTTGAAGTACGTACTTCCAACCAATTTGCGGCAGTTGCTGGCTCCCATGCAGAGAATCCACCATTTTTACTCTACAAAACAGTGATACATCCTTGCATAATGGTGTAACATTGCTAAAATACTAAGAATTGAAGTAAGATGTCATACCTATTCCTCTATCCTAGGGTTTTTGGAACACTACAAGTAAGTATAGTTGGCTATATCGCAAAATCATATGTCATATTGATTCCAACGGTCAAGACTCACCTGTAGAGAAAGTATAATGTTGACCGCATCATATAGTCTCTTTGGCTCCACCTTCTCGCCTACCATTTCTTCTGGCATTTGTGAGAAAAGCAAGCAACACTGCACGAGCAGGAATGAGATTAAATCAGGCACTAGAACAGCTTTACATCTACAAACTATCCACGGTCTTCAAAAGAACCCTACCATCAAACCTTCTGCGGTGCAATCAGAGACTTGCCAACCATGATCTTGATCAGAAAAAGTCCAAGATCCTTTAGAAAAATGACGATACATGCTTTGGAAGTCACCGGAAGGATTATCATTGACCTTCAATGTCAACATATAAATATAAGTGTGGGTGTAACGAAAGGAAAGCTGAGACAAAGATCTAACCTGTGATCTCCTAATGAAGTCATGTCCTTTCCTGAGTATTGGTCCTATTTCGTTGGTTAAATTACTAGCAAGCAAAGCTTGGATTCCCAAGCTTGTATCCCATAGTTGACTACCGAAACTCTGCATATGGAATGCGGCCATCAAATTTAGTTTTCTTTTCCATAAAATCCCTTTCATGTGATGAATCATTTAACCAACCTGAATCTTCATTCCATCCTCAGCAACCCATATAAAATCTTGAATCCTAGCTAGATGCTTCTTGAAGTATTCACCATTTGGATCCTCCACCCAACAAGCAAGCATGCTTAATTCCTGTTCATTAGAGCATGGATTTTCCCATTAAGTTGTGTTGTAAAAGCACGGTTAGCTAAAATCTATCTTCTGATTACCTTTTCAAGACATCCCAAAGTGATGTATCGGCTGTTCTCGTCTTCATAATGAATGTGTTTCATTGTCATTTTAAGAGCCTTTTCTCTCAAGTTGTTCAGTGGCCAACGGTTGAGAAAAGGCTCTGATAGTATGTAAAAACCATCCCACAACAAATCTATTACTGAAGAATGCGAATAGTAGAGATCCTCCTATATGAAAAATAATTAGGGAAATATGTTAGAATCTTAAGAGCACAGCAATGAATAGTTCGTTGCAAACCAGCTCTTGCCTTGGCACATAAATGTCGAGCTGTTGTCCAAGAGATGGTACAATAGGGTTGAGTTAAAAGTTCCTCTCTCAATTGTCGAACAAGAGGTGTAATTGGTGCTACAAATCTTCTTCCATACAAATATGATGTGGCCATGTAAATGGTCCGAAAATAGCACCACCACTTAGCTGCATATTAGAGAGGAAATAACCAGCAACTCCAAGACACTAAAACAAAATTTAGACATGTTCTTCTTTATGTCCACGAATTTGAATATATAATAACAATCCTGGGAGATCAAGCAATCAATTTGGTATGATACATGGAAATGTCTTGGCAAACCTGGATGCAGTGGAAGAAATGAGGGAAGCATCAGTAACTCAGGAGGCACTGGTTTCGTCCCGGACCAGTCATAAACCCCGAGAATCTAACAAAAAGGAGAAGTTAAGATGTTATCGCACTCCGCATGTGGGAAAACTTATTGTTTAAACTTGCTTTAAATATGTAGGAGCATATTGGCTACAAGTTCTTTTCAATGGTTTGGTTTTAGTACCTGCTTGTAATCTAATGATATCTTCTAGCGAGGTGATTTGCTATTAAAGGATCATATTGTCAGAAGAAGCAAAAAATTTCTTACAGAAAGCCAAATCTTTCCCAGGAAGGATATGTACAAGGCGCCACCGTGATCAATAATCCACTTTCTACCTCTGGCACAAGCATTGTCCTCGCCACCATCAGGACCTTCTCCAAGTATACGCATGCATATATAGTTAAGTACTGTAGTTAGCATGGTACTGTGGCCCTCTACATGTAAGCCCCACCCACCATCTTCATTCTGCAATACCGTATTTGATACCCAACAATGTAAAGATATTAACATTTTTATTTTTCCATATGCAACTTAGAAGTGGAGCTACATTCTCAAAATTTGCATTAGGACACTGCAAAATGGATGAAGATTAAGTACCTGATGATTATACACATAACGGAGGATCTCTTTTCGATGTTCTGCCGAGAAGAATATGTTGAGATGCCCAGTAATATACAAACAAATAACCTGCATTTTGTTGTTAATGAACAAGTGAAGGGGTACGATTTGCATAAGATTGGCGTGACTATCACGTGATGACCGGTCCATTTAACCAAGAAAAACGCAATGATCATTCCCAAAGTATGTTTATTGTCTGACTAATACCGTTTTGGCTTGCGTTCATTTTCCTATCAAGTAAGAAGCAATCAGAAATCTTTCTTGCAACAGGCTCTGTCCATTGAGTAGGTAGAGTATATGAGTTTGACTCACATTGGATAAGAAAAAAGGTTTGATAATCACATCTCAAGAAACAATATAACTCAAACTAGTTAACGATAAAACCACATGTTCAAACAAAAGCATTACGCTCAACAGGTGCAAACAATGACCAAGAGGACAGGAGAGAGCTAACCAAAGGAGGGTGAAAGAAGAGAGTGCCAGAATTTTCTGCAGGCCAATGACCATCACTAGCTTGCAAGGCTGAAAAGAAATAGACGCTTCTCCTCAATGCGGCCGATGCCTTCTCATGTGTCATCTTTTCTTCAGCCCCTATCTTTACGGGAGGAATAGTTTGTTTGAAGTTTTTCTCTCTTAAAAACTGCAATTGCAGAACAAAAAATTTTAGCAGGTACTTACTCATCAAGGTTTAGGAAAAAAAAAGAAAGACTTTGCTAGCATAACACTTTCTCAGCTATTGTGCGAATAACAATTTATTGTGAGTCACAAATTTTTAAAGAAGTGGACTCCATAATAATTTATAATGATTTGTTATTTGGTTTTTTTTTTTTTTTTTTTTTTTGTGATTCATAATAGACTATTATTCTCAATCATTTCTAAAAAAAGTAGAAGACAATTCCTTGTTTTTATATTTCTCTGTATAAAATTCAAGTATTGTTTGTGTGAACCTCCCGAACAAATTGATATACTTGTGACAAATTTATTAAAAATCAATTTTTTTGATTACGAAAAATCTTAAACTGATATATTTATGACAAATTTATCAAAAACTAATATTTTGACAACTAAAAACCCTCAATTGGTACATTTGTGACAAATTTACCCTTCGTTAGTTTTTGTCAACTTGAATTAGTATAATGAAAAACCATAAAGCAGTACATTTATGAAAAATGCAATATAAAACTCTAAATTGGTTCAATTGTCACGTGTTGACCAATTTAGTCATTTGACGATAAAATTTAACAAAAACTAATGGAGAATAAATTCGTTACAAATGTACAAGTTTGAGATTTTTGATGGTTGAAAAATTAGTTTGGAGTTTATTTGTCACATATGAACCGATTTAAAGTTTTTTTTTTTTTTATTTTATATTAACCCTAGATAAAAGCTATTTGAGTGGTCAAATGAGAGAGACACTTTGGTCAAAGGAGAGAAAAAGTTGGAAACACCCCTGCAATTTTATATAGTGGGGTAAACGGAAACACCCCTCTATTGGAAAGAACCCTGCATTTTATATAGTAGGTTAGGTGTTTGAAAGGTAACTTCATATGGTGAATGGGAGAAAGTGTATATGACATTAATTATAACTATTTTCCAAATTTATAGTCTAATATCTGTAAAGTAAGATGAAATTTATTGGCAACATGAAAGAGAAAGTTGGAAACATTCTTGCGTTTTGACACAGTGAGGTAGATAGATAGATAAATAAATTACCGGCCGAATATTAGTAGATTTATCGGATATTGATAGATATGTATGCATGTCTCCAACTTCGCAAAAATTAACTTTTATTTGCATTATAACTTGAACTCTCGCTGATGGAGGTTGGAGAGATCTAAGTAGCATTGACACGTGACACGGACACACAACACGACACGACACGTCATTTTTCAAAAATAGAAAATTCCAACACGTTGAGACATGTTATATATTAAATAAATATTTTTATTTTTAATTAATTTGATTCAAAAATATAAATAATTAAATAATTAAAAAAGAGTCTATAAATGAATTTACATTAATAATATTAATAAATTGACAAAAGTTATTAATAAAATTAAGAAATTAGAATCAACTTATTTAAATAAATCCATGATCTTCTATTTTATTTCCCACCCCCATCCCCTTATTTCTCTTTTATTTCCCTCCCCCACCACCTAACACGCTGTCACTTCTCCCTCTCTCCAGAATTAAAAATCAACCCCCCTCCCCAAATTTATTTCTCTTTTATTTCCCTCTCCCACCACCTGACACGCCGTCACTTCTCCCTCTCTCCAAAATTAAAAATCAACCCCCCTCACTCCCTTCTTTCCCTCGTCTCTTTCCCCACCTTCAAATTTATTTCTCTTTTATTTCCCTCCCCCACCACCTGACACGCTGTCACTTCCCCCTCTCTCCAAAATTAAAAATCAACCCCCTCGCTCCCTTCTTTCCCTCGTCTCTTCCCCCACCCTCAAATTTATTTCTCTTTTCTTTCACTCCCCTATCACCTGACAAGCTATCACTTCCCCCCTCTCCAAAATTAAAAATCACGTATTGAGAAAAGTTGATCACTTGTCAAAAAATCCGACACGCATTGACCGTGTCTGAGCATGTCGACGTGTCCGGCACGCTTCGACACGTGTCGGACACGACACAAAAACACGTGCAATGTGTCCGTGCTTCATAGGGAGAGATGAATCTAGTAGCTGAGTCCATGTTTCTTGGCCAATTAGGAAGGAGGTCCGGACCTGCTTTTGGAACCGTTTTGACTTTTGCGATGATAGAGTATTTAATCGAGAAGAGAACAATACTTGAATGATCGAGCGACGGGGATTATGCACAGCGCTCTTACCTGCATCCGCCATAGGAGGTCTCCACTGGGCTTGACCTCGAAGCGGTTGTCATGGAAATGAAGACGAGCTTGCTCCACCTCGGCGCGCTCCTCCGAGGTTCCTGCATCCGGATCGAACTCCCATATCTGCCTCCCGACGTACTCATTCGTACTGTATATGTACGGACTGTTCCCGCCCTGGGAAATCTTTAGCCTCCACATTCCTTTCTCTTCCTTCAATCTCAATCTCTACAGAGTTCAAACGTACCTGTTTCGCGTTATGTATAGGAAGATGCGAGAGGTGGGAGGGGTTGGAATGTCAAATGTATGTTGTAATGCCAAGAGCGTGGGGATATTTATACACCTCCGTGGGTAAAATGATTTGTGTGGGGGCCTGCGGAGACTTTGCGGTACATCCGGTAACGCTGGCTATATTGATATCAAGGTTATTTCTGTGACAGCGGTTAGTGATTTGTTTCGTGTCATGTTAAATTTATTGCGTTGAAAATGGTATAATATAAATATGACTAACTTGAGCATATGGCAAGTTTAATAAACATGTCGAATTGCCTCTACAAGGCTATAATAACTCATTTCAATGTTAAAATTTTTCGAGTGATTACTTGAATGCCACATCGGTGGAAAAATGATCATTTACTTGATGGAAAAAGAATTAGTCAAGTGTTTTCAGCAATTCGTCTTAACGTAGCTTTTTTATGTAAAAAAATTAAGGACAAGATGGCTTCTTGAAAAAAAGAAGAAGAGGATATAATGACTTGGCAAATGGTTTATTAACTCACTCAATTTGTCTTCTCTTCTCCCTCATCTTCTTCTTCGTCTTCATTTTCATCTTCTTTTCTAAACATATGGAACAAAGAATAGAACACACAACACAGCGCTCTATTAAGCCCACGCCTACGTTTGTATTCTTACTTGCAGAAATGAGGCTGCCCTAGGCATCTTCATGTGTCACTCCAAGCCCCTTCACAAGAGTCAATATCAACCAAAACGAAAGCAATGTGTTTGGATTAGAGCCTAAAAGCACTGACGCTCTACGTGAGCTTTTATGTTGTGTCGGATACTCTCGGATTCTCTCCGATACTCAGTTAACATATATTGGAAAATCCAACACCTGACTCTTCGACAAAATTAGAATTATAACATGCGAGTTTCCGATATGTGATTCTGACACACGAGGTCAATTTTAAAAATTTTCAAAAAATGATGGTCAAAATGTATATATGTGAAAATCTAACATAATAATAATAAAAATAATAAATAGGGAAAGAAGAAAAAACTAGTCTTATCTTCTATTCTGTCTCTCACTTCTCATGATAAACAATTCACTCCAAGTTTTTTTCTCTTCTCTTCTGACATGTCTGACACGCAAATCTAGAATATGAATTACTTGTTTTTTCTCCAAGTTTTATGAATTATTGGAATGTAGTTGAATTTGTCAAATTGAAATAATGAACAATATTAATTAATAGTGGATTAATGTTTATCGTGTAAATTCATTCTAATTTTTTTTTTTTTATTTGTGAATTTGAATCAAATTAATTTGATTGAAATAATCATTAAAATCATATAAAAATTATTTAAAAATATAAATTTAATATACAACGTGTTGGAATTCTTTATTTTATGAGAAACGATGTGTTGGCGTGTCATGTTGTGTCATGTTGCATGTCGTGTGTCATTGTTGGTACTACTTAGGTTAAGACTTGAAGAACTGTCCCAATTTGTCAATTTGGAGTAAACATGTGTTATACAATGTTGTTTTAGGTTAGTTCATGTTGACTCACTTTGTCGATGAGCCAAGTTGGATGAATAATCTTAATAATTGCCGCATTGAATTCTTTGATCATATATATTGGTGATGACACTAAGGTGATTGTTCCTTTTATAAGAATGGCACTTGAGTGATCATTTGAAAAGTTTTGTCACTGAAGTGAGTATTATATGAAAATTATGATATTTTTAGTGCAATTTTCCTTTAAATTGTAAAGTTATAAGTCCCAGCATCACATTAGAATATAGAAGGGGAAATAATGCGGGAGACCCTAGTATTAGAACATAAAAATTAAACGACACATCATAACATCCTTATTTTGTTTTATATTGAGATTTGCCACTTAATTCTTTCCTTTGTTATGTAGGGACGCTGGGTTGGATTAGCTTCTATGGGAAAATGAAGTATGGTGGTTACTTATGGTGTGTTTGTTTGTATTTCTGTTTAAAAATTGTTCCGGGGAACAGAAATAGAAAAAAGTGTTTTTATTTCGGAGAACAAGTTTTGAATAAAAAAATGCATTTGGTAAATGGATAAAATTTCTATTTCTGGAATAGAAAAAGAACAGAAACACGTTTGGTAATTGCACAAAATTTTTGTTCTGGAATAGAAAAATAATAAAAACACGTTTGGTAATTGCACAAAATTTTTGTTCCAAATTTTTTTCAAGTGTTTTTTTATTTAAAATTTTTAATAAAGTTTAAACTTGGTATTGAATTATCATTCTCACTTGGTATTGAATTATCATTCTCATGAAATGCTCATCAATTTAATTTTGTTCATGGTGAGTGAAAACAAACATTCTAAACATGATCATATGTGCATACTTGGAAGAAAATTTTTTAAGTTTGTACCAAATTTTGCTCAATTGCTTTTTTTTTTTTTAATAAAGTGTAAACTTGGTTTTGAATTCTCATTCTCATGAAATGCTCATCAATTTAATTTTGTTCATGGTGAGTGAAGTCAAACATTTTGAACATGGTTATATTTGCATACTTGGAAGAAAATTTTATAAGTAAAGTTTGTACCAAATTTTTCTCAAGTGCTTTTTTTTTTTAATAAAGTGTAAACTTGGTATTGAATTCTCATTCTCATGAAATGCTCATCAATTTAATTTTGTTCATGTAAGTGAAGACAAACATTTTGAACATGGTTATATGTGCATGCTTGGAAGAAAATTTATAAGTAAAGTTTGTACCAAAATTTTCTCACGTGCCTTTTTTTTTTTTTTTAATAAAGTGTAAACTTGGTATTGCATTATCATTCTCATGAAATGCTCATCAATTTAATTTTGTTCATGGTGGGTGAAGACAAACATTCTGAACATGGTCATATGTGCATACTTGGAATAAAATTTTGTAAGTAAAGTTTGTACAATAAGAGCTAGCTAAAATAAGAGTATCTTATAGATCTCTACATAGACCCTTTCATACATGACATCACAATAATGAAGTAATATAGTTCATTGTTCAACTTCATCACATTGAATTTGATAAGTGAATACTTAAAAACAATATCACAAAAGTCTAAGTATGTATTACTTCATAGCAAGAACAATTAGAGAAACATGCCATCTTCAGACATTTAGGCCCCGTTAGTCACATATTCAATCAAGTGTGAAACAAAAGACACGCGTAACAGAGATATGCTCATCTCCCACGATGTTTCTAGATAAAATATCAAGCCTTCAAACAAACTTGTTGCAAGAAGATAACCATGCAGCAATCACTTATTCAATTTTCACTAATCGCAAGCAAGCTGCTTCAGATTAGGACCTCCTAATGGGTTAGAAAGAGGATGGTGGGCAGTGGTGTGGCGGACAGAGAAGCGGCACGTCGGGGCAAGGCGTCGCGGATGAGCGATGGGGCCACGTTGTCGTTAGGTGAGCAGAGGAGGCGCAGCATCAGGCTTCGGGTGGAGCAGGGACTGGCAAATTGTGGATAGAGCAAGGGAAAAAAATACGTCTTCTTGGATTGGCACCGGCAAGGCGGAACTTCGAATGACCAATGGAACAGCGGCAAAAGTGGATAGCAAATTGAACATGAATGGCGGCTATTGGCGTTACGGTGACAACAAGGTCGTGGCCAAGAAGCAACCACCTTGATTCACCGATGCGGTGGCAGCAGCAATGGGGGCATTTGGGTAACCGTCGGAATAGAAGCTACAAAGGAGCGGATCTACAGTGGTGTCGTCGATGAAAGGGCTGTAGTGGCATCATCAAGCGATCGAGTAGCAGCTCAATAGAATATTACGGGCGATAAAAACAACGCTGCAGAGATGCCAACGTGGGTTTTGACCAAAATTCAGCCAAGAAGACTCATGCTCTCTCTCCTTTCATGTGCCTCTCTCTAGTAGTAGGAATTGCCCCCATGAACGTTTGCTCACTCGATCGTGCAAGGCAGGGGTCGACCGATGTAGTTACGTGCGACCTTAGACAAGCCCAACGATGCCACACTTTGCTACTAGGAAAAAAAAATCATTAATTGCTCATAAAATAGGTCCATGATGGCATATATAGAACTCCAACTTTAACTGGCAAAGAGACTAACTTTGACTATACTTCCGACATTCTAGCAAGATTACATAATTTGAAAAGGAATCACTTACAGCTAGTGGGTTGAGTCTCACCATGCTCGCTGGAGCTGCGAGCGTGAGCAGCGAGCAGATGCTCGAGCAAGCACAGCAGGGCTCGCTGCTCTGCTCGCTCGAGCGTGCACCGCAAGCGCTCACTGCTATGCTCACTTGAACGTGTAGAGCAGGGCTCGCGTGAGCAGCGAGCAGACGCTCGAGCGTTTCTGCTCATCTGGGCGAGCAAATGAGCCTTTGCCGGAGATCTGGGTGAGCAACGCTTGCCCAAATCTGCGAGACTCTCGCTCGGGGCTTGAGCGCGAGGGCTTGCTCGAGCAAGCATCTCGCAGATCTGGGCAAGCACTGGCTCGAACGAGCCCTCATGCTCAAGCTCCGAGTAGCCATCGCCCATATCTGCGAGGGGTGGCTCTCGGTGAAGCCCTCATCAATCGGTGAAGGAGGAGCAGCAGCCGGTGAAGATGAAACTTACCTTGAATCAGAAGGTTTAGCTAGTGAAGGAGTAGCAACTATCGGCGCCGGAGAGGACGACGGTGGAGAAGCCAGATGGTCTCGAGACAGAGTGGGAGGCGCCGGAGAAGACGACGGTGGAGAAGCCGGAAGGTCACAGAGAAGATGCAGGAGGAGAAGGCAGTGTTCGAACGGCTGAAACAAGAAACAAAAAAGAAACACGTTTTTTACGTTTTTGTTCTTTTTTTGTTCTTAAAATTTGTTCTAGAAACAAGAAATACGTTTTTCTTGTTTCTTGTTTCTATTCCAAATGTGTTCCTAGGAACAAAAAAATAAATTTGGAACAAAAACGTAAACAAACGTGTTTCTATTCTTTTTTTGTTCCCCTGAACAAAAAAATAGAAATTTTGTTTATAAAAAAAAAAAAAAAAAGAACATAAACAAACACTGCCTTACCTATCACATGGATTTAAATACTCAGTTGTCATTGTTTAACGATACGTGTACCCATGTCCGTCACCTCTTTTTTTCTTAAATGGAAGCGTATATAGTGCACATATCGTGTGTTTGATCATATTTCTTCCTTAGCAGATAGACCATGTACTACGTTTACTAGACGTGTGAATATGCTACTAGCTATTAACATTTTCTTTTATGATTTTAGTAAGAGTTCTAATCACCCGTGAAGCAATTTGGAGCCAATTTTGCTAATATAATCTACGTTGAATACTTGATACAGATATTTTTACTATACTAATTCCAGCCGGGAACATAATTCAATTAATCATTTCTACTTTCCTATAAGGAATGCAAACCGATTATCCCAATTGAAGAATTTCAACCTCATACCTTTTTATTAAAATATCATGAAACCTCGTATCTTTCGGGATAAAGGTATCACTAGACTTTGTACTTCAATTTGTTTAGTTCGTCCCTATATATATATTTTCTGTCAACGTGGTTCCTAAACTACGTGTTTTTTACTCAAGTTAGTCCTTTTATTATAATCAAAGAAAGATGTTGACACGGACTGTCGCATGATTTGCGCTGGTTGGCTAACAATATTGTTATGTTAAAAAAATCTTATACCGAGACAGAAAGAGAGAGATGGCAACGATGCTGTCCACATCGGTAAATTTCGCTTGGTGCCTCCGACGTCTAGTTATTGTGGCGCGGCTGTCGGCATTTTCCCTCCAGGCAAACATGCAAATAGATAGGGAGGGGAAGAGAGAAATTGTAGTGCCAACAAGAACCTGGCCCAGGTGACAACAAGGGTCGTGTTATTACAGGCCATCATTGGCTAGCCTAGGAAACCATTTAAGTTTCTTTCCTACAATAATCTCTCTCTCTCCCCCCACACGCTACCCTTAAAACATATTTTTAACATTCATAGCTGTGCACTGGAATCTTCAGAGGAGATTGATTCCGTAAGAAGGATAGGAGGAGGATGAGGGTTCCCCAAGCCCCGCAGGGCCTCAGGATGAATGGGGCGGATGTTGTTGACATTTAAATTTTGACGATCTAGTCATTTGTTTAATGCATGGAAAATTAGGGATTAATTTTTTACTCCTAAAAAAAATAGAATTAAGTTGCATAGCATATAGTTTTAGGAGTATGTTTTTATTTGCATTGGACCGGTGACGGATGGGTTCGACTTGATAGTTTTGAATTTAAATTTGACAAATCGGACTAAGTCCACAAAGAGAGTAAATTGGCCCAAGCTCGTATCTCCGAAGAAATAGTGCGAGCTCATCTTTGCAAGATTTGAAATTGGAGAATATTCATTTTTGTAAAGGAAATCTAGAAGACATGTGAAAAATAAAAAAAGAAAAATTGTGTTCGGAAAAAATCTTTGTGAATGTTGATTTGAAAAATGAAATAAAACCCTAGTTCACTCACTTAGAAAATGGTTGCTACACAAAAAAAAAAGGGGAGGCCACATATTGAATATGGGCTTTTTTTCTCGATTGCTCGGTCAAAAAAAATTCAAGCTAAAAAGAGAAAAATTACCCTTCGTTTTTAGGGTTTTGTGGGAGTAAAAGAAGGTCTTGCTTTTGCTGAAGAAAGGAAAACAGCAGCAGAAAGTCTTCTGCTGACAACAGTGAGCAGAACAGAGAAAAGTGACGTGAGAAGACAGGGGAAAGAGAGGAAAAGAAGGAAAAAAGAAAAGAAGAAAAGAAGACTTACTGTTCATCTTCTTCGAGCATCTGCAACCGACTGCCGGCTCCTCCTCACCTGCGTTGCACCGACGCCACCGAACCGCGCGCTGCTCCGAGCTCCCTGCGCCGTTGCGCTCGCACCCTCGCGCCTCCGCCAGCCTCCGCCTGGTCTGCCCAGAAGCTGCAGTCGCGACTACCCGATGCCCTTTCTGCCTAGGCGCCGCCCGTCGACCTTCGCCGCTTCGCCCTGCTCTGCCAGTCACCGCCAGTGACCCACGAAGCTACTGCTGCTGGTCTGCTACTTCCACCCGTCGTCACCGCCACCACAGCAGCTGGCCCCATCACCGGCTCCCTCCGCCTCTGCTCCGACGACCCGACGCTGCTCCTGCCCTGTTCGTTGCTGCTGTCCCTGTCGCCGAGCGGCCGCACGCCTCCGCTTCTAGTCCAACGCTCAACGGCCCGCTCTCCGAGCTACGACCCAGCACCACTGCAACCCGAGCAACGCCTTTGACACCTACTATTCCGCCCCCTCTGCCACTGCTGGTCCGCTGGCTACCGCCCTTCGCCGGAGCTCCGGCGACCATGCCCATCACCCTCACCGGAACCCTTGGCGACCCACCACCATAGCAGCCCTTGTCGAGCCACACCAAGCCACGTCACGTGCCGTGTTGATTACGCCAGATTTTGGAAAATTCAAAATTAGGTAGTCTTATTTTATTTTATTTTTTGTTTCTTTACTTAAAATATTCTTTGACGTAAGATTGAGATTCCCGACACGAAATAGCCTTTTAAATTAAGAATTGATAATCCGATTTTCGCACCTGAAATTCGACTCGCAATTGTTTGGAAAATCGCCAATCCGATCTTACACTCGAGATTCGATTTGCGTCTTATTTAAAATTGACCAACCCGATTTTATATGTGAGATATGGTTTGTCAATTTTCGGATATCAATCTTATCTTGTTTTGATTTGCCGTCGTGTGATTTGAGTCGATTTTATTTTCGTAAAAAGGAAAAAATCCAAAAAATTTGAGCTAGATTAGGTTCGTTTTAGAATATTCTTGATCTCAGAGTTGTCTTTCATATTTAGAATAGGAATTTTATTTTGATTTAAAAAAAATAAAAATCCAAAAAAATGCATTTATTTAGGATGTTAGTTTTTTTGAATTGCACGTTTAATTATTTGACAATTTTAAATTCGAATTTTATAAAAAAGAAAAACACAAAATCATTATGCATATGTCATGTAAAATTAGGGCATTATTTATATGTCATTGCATATTAGGATAAAATTGCATGTTTAATTTCAAGTTTAGATAATTTCTCTTAGATAGGTTGCATTTTAGGATCATGTGGTTAAGGTGATGTTCTACTTTAAATTATGATTTAGTTTAACCTAATTCCTAATACAAATTGGATGATATCTTAATCTAGCTAGATAATTTTTTGCATTTTTCTTAATTTCGAATTTCATGGAAAATACAAAAAAAATTGTCTTAAAGTAAATCAATTTCATTCTTTAGGATAGACTGCATGTTTATGTTTTATTTATGTCATGTAATTTAGGCCATATTGCCATGTCATATCATTTCATGTTAGATTAGTAGCATGCATTGCATAAAGCATGATTCTCATTAAATAAGTGAAAACAAAAAAAGAAATTACATGTCAATTAGAAATCATATCTAGAACTATATTATGATTTAACATTGCATATGCTTTCGTTGTTATGAGGTAAGTCTCGTAATTTTATTTTATTTTATTTTTTGTCAGTCTTACTCTATTTCTACTCTAACTCTCACTCTCAGACTTTTGTATTGCTTCATTGCAGGGCGTGGGACTTGAAACCCACTCTTGAAACTATATCGTCCCCACCTCAATCCCCCCTGAGAAGGTGGGGATTTGAACCCCCCACCTCTTCCTTCCATGTTGGAAGGGTGGCCATCGGAGCAAACCCCAGTGATAAAATCCGGTAATTCATTCATTACTTTCTTGGGTGTTAAATTGATGATTTGCGCACCCGCATGATCGCCTCACATGTTAGGGAAGTAAATTAAAATCAATTAAAGCTGCTTGCAAAACATTTTTGTCAAAATAAGAGAGAAAGGTACCGAAAGGGCGTTAGAGGAATTTAGCGTAATCAAGTTCCCGAATTCACAATCTCTAGTTCGTAGAAGTAAAGTAAATTTCCCGTTACTTTATTTGGGTTTTTAATCGATCCACAAAAAATAGATTAGTGGCGACTCCTAATTGAAAAATTATTTGCATGTTAAGAATTTGAACCTAAGTTGCGAATTAGTATAGGCTTAGGAGAGCTCGAGTTAAGTTTAGGCTTAGTAATCCATTAGCCAAACCCTAGGTGGTTCATCCGAAATTTTGGTCACGACAGATGTGAAGCAAGAATCTTGGCAACGGGGACTGGGTTGGCATTAGCCCTACCTCACTTTGCATGCTAATTTTTCCTTTTTAAAAATCTTACTTAACTTGTTTAGTTAATTAGATTTAAGTTAATTATTCTGAGCAATTCTCAATCTTGGCACTTCATACAAATTGCCATTTTTCTAATCATTTTTTAGCCGATGGATGTTAATCCTACCTTGGATGCTACATTAATCAAAGAACTTTTATCTACTAGGAAAATTATCAAAAAGTTCTAAACCTATTGCAATTGTTTGAATTCAATTATAAACATTTCAATTTGGTTTAATAAATCGCAAACTTATTGACAATTTACCAATGTACTACATTCTGTCTAATTTTGGTCAAAAATTAATAACACGAACGTTGGCTATCTTATTTAGCGCAGCCAATGATAAGTAAAATTTTTATGAATTTATTTTATTTCATTTTTAAGGGTCGGCCACTGAGCCCTCATCACCCCTCACATGTGGCTAATGAGGGCCTTGAGCCCTTGCCTAGATTTGAGTGAGACCCTCGCTTGGTGGCCTCAACTAGTGGTCGGCAATTCCCTGTCTACCCTTTACAATAATAATAAAAAAAAGATAATAAAAGAAAATATTAATAAAAAAATTAAAAATTTTCAAAAATTATTCACAAATGTTGGTCATACCATGTCGGATGGTTGGCACTCATGTAATCAATTTCCAGCAAAAATTATTAAGATGAACTATATTAGTAAATTGTCAACATATTTAAGATTAAATTAGCTAAATTTAAAAGTTTATGATTGAATTGATATAAGTACAATAAGTTTAGAATTTTTCTTTTTAATAATTTTCCCTTGATTGCTTTTCCATGGAAGTCGGGTAGAAATATTTCGGCAAATCAAAAAGTAAACATGGCGGTAGCTCCCCTGATTGAAATAACAGGATAAATAAAAGATCTCGTGCAAGATGCAGACGATATAACTACTATAATATTTGTTTTGCCAACAATCATGTAACCAATGTTAACTTGAAAACTACTAAAAAAAAGCCATTGATTAAAGTAACATGATATGCTTTCGACCAAAAAAGAAAAAGTAACATGATATGCTAAGCTTCAAAGCAGGTGCATCACACGGCACGTTATCTTTACTGTGGTAATCTTAATTGAGCAAGTAATCACATAATTAAAGAACCACTGGGGGTTCGCCCCAGTGGCCACCCTTCCAACATGGAAGGGGGAGGTGAGGGGTTCAAATCCCCACATTCTCAGGGGGGATGGGGTGGGGACGCGTAAGTTTCAAGAGTGGGTTTCGACTCCCACGCCCTACAAGAGGCAGGGCAAAAGTCCGTAAGAGTGTAAAATAGGAATAGAGTAGGACTGACAAAAAAAAAAATCACATAATTAAAGGATTTGATGATGTTCCTTCATAAGATGTTTTCGTGGAAGAATTTCTGAATTCGAATTGCCATGTATGTATTTTTATTTGTTTCATACTTTGCGTTTTGTGGTCTGCCTTTTTCACTTGTCGTTTATGCCACATCACACTCATAGGTTTTTGAATCCTTAACCAAATTTTGATACCCGATAACACAATAAACGTAAAAGCTCTCGCTGAACTTCTTAACACAACTTGAACATGGAAATCTAAACAATTGACAGGCTTGAACTTGAGGGCCACCTCATTGCATAGGGGATCGGACTTGAGGGCCTCTTCAGCCCTCTCAATTGCCGGCAATGGCGGCTCGGTGACCGAGATCAGCCTAGAAGTAGGAGAGACTGCGGGGGCAAATCCTCACCAGTGTTGAGGATGGGTTTGTCGTTCTTGAAGGTGGTCCTTTGCGTTTAAAAAGACAACTGAAGTTCGAAAACAACTTTGTGAAGAACCCGATAGTGATTGCGGGGGATTAGCAGTTCTATGGAATGAGGCAATGGCAATAATAGTGGAGTCAGCTTCTCAAGAGATGATAAATCTGGTATTTGAAGATTTTGATAGTAGGAACAAAATCATAGGTACTTGTATTCATGCTCCCAACCTCTTCTAGGAGAGACTAAATCTATAGAAAAAAATGAGACAAGTGGGTCTTTCTGATGCAATACTGTGGGTATGTTTGGGGGATTTTAATAAAGTACTTTACCATAAGAGAAACTTGGAAATAGAATGGCTAAAAACTATTGTTCGTATGCTTTTCGAAATTGTTTGAATGGTTGCTTGTTAATGGAAATAGATTGTAAATGGTGTGCTTTTCTTGGGTAAACAATAGAGAATGGGCTAATTTTGTGAAGCAAAAACTGGACAAGGTGTTATGCAACTTAGATTGGAGGCTCATGTTCCTTGCAGCAAAGGCTTATGCTCTCCTAGCTGTTGGATCCAACCATAGCCCTTCATTACTTGCATGTAGTGCCAACGCTCTGTTGAGAAAAAGAGAGAATTTAGATTTGAAGCCTTCTAGATTGAGGATATTTAATGCAAAGCAGTTGCGAAACAAACATGGCAATTGCCTACTTTGAAAGAAGTTGGCTTGAGAGAAAAACTGCAAGCTATCGTCATATTGATGCCCTCAAGCAGGATTTACAAGTCTTAACTAATAGCATATACTTATCACAAGACAATAGAAGGATTTGGGAATTAAAGAAAGAAATTGAAACTCTATGAAGAAGAGAGGATATGTTCTGGGGTTTAAAATTTCTATGCTGAAGTCTATAGAAGATGATTGGATGGGACAAACAGCAACTCTAGAATCTCACAATCTCCTTCTTCAGAGATTTATATGCCTCACCGGGGCCTAGAAATTGTCAGCCAATGCAGGACCAATGCCCAAGGAAAGTTGGAAATGTAATAAATGAGTGTCTAGTGGCAAAATTAACCATGGAAGAAGTTCACGATACAGTGTTTCAGCTAGGTGCACAGAAGGCTCAAGGTCTAGATGGCTTGAATGGAGTGTTCTATCAACATCATTGGGATGTAATCAACAAGGATGTTTTTGAGGCGGTCAATGGGTTTTTACATCGGGAGTCTTAGAACCAGCTTTAAACAGAACCCATATAGGGTGCGTTTGGTTCGGCATTTCCAAGAGGCTTTCAACTCTAAAAGCCCCTTAGAGAAATACTGGACCGTTTGGTTCAACTTTGAAGCTGGCTTTCAGCTTTCAACTTGCCTTCAAAATGCTGAAAGCCCAAAGCTAGTAGGAACTAACTTTGGGCTTTCGATTCGGCTTAATGTTGAAATTATTTTTTTCTCTTCCAAAACTACCCTCATTAATTCTTCATATTTTCGATTTTGCCCATGTTTATTTATTTATTTATTTATTAATTGAAAAATGAGGCAGCCCTTCGCCGGACCGACGAAGGGCTATGGCCGCCGGTGAGCCAGATCTGGCGCCGGCAGCCGTTGGGCAACCTCTAGCAAGGGTTGCGCGACCTAGCCGAGGGCCACCGAAGGTCAGCTGACCTCGGGCGACCCTCGCGGCCACAGGTGGCCCTCGCCTAGGTCTCGCGGCCACAGGTGGCCACTCCGGCCGCCATCGCGCAGCCTTCGGCGAGGGTCGCCCAAGGTCAGGCGACTTCCGGCAGCCCTCGGTTGGGTCGCCGACCCACACCGGTAGCCATAGCCCTTTGCCGGTCCGGCGAAGGGTATATACCCATCAAAGCCCATCGTGAAAGTTTTTTTTTACCAAACGCACATTCAACTTAAAGTCTATTTGCAAAATTTTTTTACCAAACACAATTGTATTTCCCCAAGTAGTTTTCGACTTTCAGCATTTGCATTGGACTCAAAGCCCATTGCAAATACTGAATCAAACGCAGCCATAACCCTTGTTCCAAAAATACCTAATCCCGAAAAACTAAAGCAATTCTGCCCTATTATCCTTTGCAACTTTTCATATAAGATTATCTCAAAGATCATGGCAAATAGACTTAAAAGATGGTTGTTGATGCTGATTTCAGGGGAACAAAGCGCATTTGTTAGTGGGAGACAGATTCATGATAGCATATATATTGTGCAAGAGGTTTTGCATCAGCCAAGAATGAGGAAAAGAAAAAAAGCATTTTTGAGCTGTCCTCAAATTAGATATGCAAAAGGCCTATTATAGGTTGGAATGGAATTTCTTAAAAGAATGTTTACTGAAAATGAGCTTCTGTGCAAGATGAGTTAATTGGGTTATGCAATGTGTCACTATGGTCTCTTTTAGTATAAAATTCAATAGAGAACCCTTACCTTTTTTCAACCCTACTAGAGGAATCGGACGAGGGACCCTTTATCACCATATCTATTTATCTTAGTATCAAATTGCTTGTCTTCTTCAATTGAAAAAGCTGTAAATGATGAGAGTATAAAAGGTATCGAGCTGAATAGGTTCTATCCAACCTTATCCCACTTTTTATTCGCGAATGACTCTATCTTTTTCCTTGACAAGACTATCCAGGAATGCCAAAATGTCTCAATCGTGTTAAATCAATATTGTCATGCCTCAGCACAAGCTATAAACCTGAACAAATCAGGTACCTTCTTTAGCAGAGATTGCCCTTAGCTGTTAAGGTATAACATGGTAAAAGAATTGAGATTCGGGAGTTGGATTACACAGGAAAATATGTGGGAATTCCCTTTGATTGGGGAGCCTCAAAGAGACAGATGTTTGCTTGGATATTGTTAAGGGTAAATATGAAATTGCAAGGATGTAAGGAACAAATCATATCGAAAGCGGGCAAGGAAATTCTTCTGAAATCAATGGTTTAGGCTTTACGGCACTATGCAATGTCAGTTTTTAAAATCCTAGTATCAGTACGTAGAGCGGTTGAGAAAAAAATAGCAAATTTTTTGTAGAAAAATAGTGAATCAAAAGCTGGTCTGTGTTGGAAAAGATGGGAAACATTGAAAATCAGGAAGGATAGGGGAGAAATGGGTTTTAGGGATGTAATAACTGTCAACAAAGCCTTCCTAGGTAAACAAGCTTGGAGATTGGTTAAAAATCCAGAAGCATTATGGTGCAAGATATTAAAAGGACTCTATTTCAATCAAAAAGATTTTTGGCCCGCTGAGAAAGGGTCCAAGCCTTCTTGAGGATGACAAAGTTTAATTATGGTAATGGACATGATATTGAACTCCGTAATGTGGTCAATTGGAAATGGAGAAAATATTAACATTAGAATAGACAAATGGCTGAAGAGAGGCCTAATTGGAGGGCTGACAAAGAGAAATGATCCACAATTGGTCTCAGAATTGATGAACTTTGAGGAGGAACAGTGGAACGAACAACTCCTAAATAACCTCTTTGACAAGCATATCACACGGGAGATCCTTTCTATCCCAACTAAACGTCAGCTCTCAAAGGATAAATTAGTATGGATAGGGGCCAAGAATGGGATATTTAGGGCATGTTTGTTTGTATTTCTTTTTTTTGTTCTTAAACAATTTTTCTGTTTTTTTGTTCCTCGAACAAAAAAAAGAACAAACGCGTTTGTTTGCGTTTTGTTCCAAATCTGTTTTTTTGTTCCCTGAACAAAAAAGAACATAAACAAGAAACAAAAAAAAGTTGTTTCTTGTTTCTAGAACAAAAATGAGAAACATTTTTTTCTCTCTCTTCTCTTCTCTTTTCTTTTTTTTTTCTTCTTTTCTTCTTCTTCTTGCTTTGGCCGGTCGCCGGCCTCGGCCATGGCCGGCGATCGGCCGACGAGGGCCGGCGAGGGTCGGCGGCCTCGCCCCCACGACGAGGCTTGCGGGCCCCGGCGAGGCCGAGCCTCGCCGTGGTTGGGCGAGGCTCGGCCTCGCCGGGCCGGCGAGCCTCGCCGTGGCCGGGCGAGGCCGCCGGCCGTCCCGTCGGCCGGTCGCCGGCGACCGGCCGGCCATGGCCGAGGCCGGCGACCGGCCAAAGTAAGAAAAAACGAAAAATGAAAAAGAAAGAAAAAAATGAAAAATAAAAATAAACATTAAAAAATTAAAAGAAACAAAAAAAGAACATAAATTTACCAAACATGTTTTTGTTCTTTTTATTTCAGAACAAGTTTACCAAACGCGCATTTTTGTTCAAAAACTGTTCCCCGGAACAAAAATAATTTTTTCTATTTCTGTTCCCTAGAACAAAAAAAGAACAGAAACACAAACAAACGCGCCCTTACAGTAAAAAATGGCTACACTACACCCAGACAAGAAATGTCAAACGAGGCAATGACTGAACTATTATCTTCCTCCTTCCAAACCCCAAGAGCCCTATGGAACGCTATATGGAATATGCAGACTTGTTCTAAAGTAAAGATCTTTATATGGAGTATTTGTCAAAAAGCCATTCCATCCAAGGGGAATCTATGGAAGAAACATATATTATCTGATCCTGTTTGTGACCTGTGCCGAAAGAATGTGGAAGCAGCCGAACATGTCCTTTTGGTCTGCCCTTGGACCACAAAGGTATGGGGAAATCCTGAAATCAAAATAAAAATTTTTACACAAAAGATCACTCGAATTGATGCGTGGATGATGAAGTTTGTAGAAGAAGCCCCGAACTTACCATATGTCCTCTGGCAAATCTGGAAGACTCGCAACAATTTGATCTTTCGGGGGAGCAAACCAAAAGCCTGCAACATAGTGGATTCGGCTCTAACTATGCAACAAAGTTTCAAAAAATGGGGCTTTTAAGAAAAAGACAAAAGATAAGACCTCATCTTAGATTTGGGTAGCTCCGACGGAAGGAACGCCAAAAATCAATGTGGATGGCTCGCTCGGAGAAGGATCAACGGAAGGCGCCATCTTCGGCATCTGTCGCAATCACGTCGGATGCCTCATTGACGGCTTCACCAAGACCGTTCTAGCGTCCTCTTCGGCTCAACTGGAAACTCTAGCTATCTTGGAAGCCCTCATGTACATTGAACGAACTAAACGGGAAGCGGTTTTGGTGGAGTTAGATTGTCTAGATTTAATAAGTACACTAAAATCTGCAGAGCTCTTTAACTAGGACGCACGTGCCCTTATTGCTGAGTGTCAAACTTTGCTGCTTAGCCTCCCCCATGCGGGCCTTGCTTATTGCCCAAGAACTGCAAATTCAGTAGCTGAAAAAATCTCTTTTGCCCAATTGGCTCTCCTCCCCACCTCAGGTCCTTTGGGCTCTGTTATGTACTGACGCCCCACTGCTGGGCTTTGCTGGTTCTTTCCTAGCTATAATATAAATAAAACTTATGTTTTCGACCAAAAAAAAAAAAAACGTCGGCAAGGAGAATTAAAAAAGGCAAAAATTTATTAGAAATTTTCACTTTTTCTTAATTTTGAATGCAAAAAAGATAGAAAACCATGGTCCACAAAAAATTCAATAATGTGAAAGTTCTCATATAACCATCTAATGTCTCACATTTATTATAAACATTTTTAAATTTGAAAATTTCTTTATGTCTATTACCAATCGACGCGAATTGGCCAGTCAATTAATATCAAACGGGCGCATCGTCACTTAAATAAATGTGAGAGATGTATGTAAGGATTGGGAAAATCAGTACATCAAGAAGCATAAAAGGAGTGAAGGACAAACTAAGCAAAAAGAAAAAATAGTAATGCGGTAAACACATGTGTTAGTTAAATAGAAAGTCAAAACAAACATCATTATTCTTTAAAAAAAAAATTCAAAGGAATGTGTTAGATTTGCAGCATCTTCTTACATACATATTGAGGATTTTAAATAGCCATAAAATTTAAAAAGAAAAACAAAATTGTAGGAAACGCCAATATTAGAGTACAAGAGACAAATCAAACATCATGATAAATTATCTATATGCAAAATGTCATTCACATGGATTGAATAAGCTCATATCTTGTTTAGATTGTATTAATTTTAAGGGTTAATACTATAAAAAATTTCAAATTGATATATCCATAATAAGTTTACTTCAAATTAATTTTTGAATTATCAAAAATTTTAAATTGATATATTTATAATAAATTATTTTACTTACTGTCGTTTCAAATCGGAAGTGGGGCGGCTGAATGGACTGGCGATTTGCATAATGCCATTTTTGACCGGGAGACTCTGCATTCTGCAATAATCAAGTTGATCTTTTGTCAGCCAGTGCTTTAGGAAAAGAAGATCTTTGCCAGCGTTGCGTGACTAGACTGTAGTGTGTGGGGCCTCCACTCTGTCCTTCCCTCCTTGCCGCACCTATTTTATTTTTCAAAGTTTAAAAAATTCATCTCTTGATAATTTATTTTTAAAAAATTATTTTTAAGAATTTATTTTTCGATTGTCCAGTGTTTTTGGATGACAAAAAATTAATTATCTATAGAAAATGATTTCAATGGACTAAAAGTCATGAATTTAGATTGGCAGAAAACAACTTCCCACTCCAGAAAAAAAAAAATTGTGTTTTTCAAAGCCAGAAAATAAATAAAAACTAATAGTTTTTCTTGTAAATGATTTTCATAAAATATTTTTTCGATCATCTTGAATTTTTTTAGTGAAACAAAGGCGCAATTAGATGGCAAAACCTAACTAATGGGATGAGAGGCGCTAGGATGAGCAGAGCATGGCACGGCACATCTCCTCGGGTTAGCGGACCATGCTAGTCAGCTTGCTAAATAAAGGGGTTCTCTCAAGGCTATGCTAGGCTATGGTTGAAAGTGGCCTAGGCCAACCTAATCACATGGGTCCTAATGGGCAAGCCTAGCCCAATTCTTTTAAAATGCTTTTTTGCCCGCCTAAATCACATTCCTTTTATAGGTCCAAAAAAAAAAAAAAAAATCACATTCCTTTTAGTTCGATAGATGCAAATTAAGATTATAATTGAGTCAAGTTGAGTAGAGCTGACAAAGTGGCATACTCAAGCTTAACTTGACTCATTAGCTTGATACTCGAAGCTCGACTGAAACTTGATTAAGTACTTTTTTCCGTGCCTGAACACGGCTCAATATAAAACTTGAACACGTAAGTTCAATTCGATCTAAGCACATAAAACTCATTACCCCTTTTGTTTATGTCAAATATTATGTTAAGGGTTGAAAGTGTAATTACATAGTAAAAATCAAAATTATAGGTATAAAAAAAAATGAGACATTCAAATAAGCTCATGAAGTTACTGGAGTTTATTCTAATGGCCACTCTTCTAACATGGGAATGGAGAGGTAGAGGTTTTGAATTTTTATTTTCTTAGGGATTGGAGTGAGGATGATTAGTTTCACATGTGAGTTTCGATAGAGCAAAAGTTTGAGAGTAGGTTAAGAGTTATAATAGGACTAATTAGAAAAAACAAAATTAAGTTCACAAGACATTGATACGAGTACTTTTAGGCTCAAGTTAACTCGACAAACTACTTGAGCTACTTCAACTCTCCCTCTTTGCTCTCGTTATCCAATCAAGTTTTGTCGTCACGCTCTTAACATTGCACTCTTCGTCACATTCGCAGTCTGCCTTGATTATCTTTTGTAGGAAAAAAAACTATTCTTAACAATCCGTTACCAACCACCAATTACAATTGCAACCATCTTCACTGAGACGACATCGAGCATGCATTTGTAGCCATCACAATTTGTCGGATGATGATGAAATGCAGTGACCCCACGACCATAAGGGGGCAAACACTTGAGAATGAAAGGTGTCTTGACTCCACCCAAATTGCGTTCGAGGAAACTAATATTCGACCCGTTGGTCAAGCTTATGACTATTTGTTTGATTGTACTCTTTTTTCTTTTTTCGGTCGATAATGTATTTTTCCGTTACTTTGTTTGAAAAGGTTCATGAGATAATCCAATGTCGTAACATAACAAAGGCCAAAGAGGGTGAGGTTTTAGAGAGTCAATTTGAGACAAGGGAGTCGGTTTGATGGGGCTTTGCCACCTAGTCCGCGGGTCAGTTTGCATCTCATGAACAGTAAGCAATGGACACCCAATTCATTCAGCCTAGGAGAATCTGGTAGTCCAACACCACAAATCGAGAGAAAGGGAAAAATATAAAAAATTCCTAAACCTATTACAATAGTATCAATTAGGGGTGTGCAACCGGACCGGGTATACCCAGTTCCCGGACCAACCCACCCGGAAAATAGGGTCGAGAACCGGTTCCCATTGAAATCGGTCCAGGAACAGGTTCCCAAAATTCATAACCGGTTTAAATCGGTACGGGAACAGGGTTCGAGTGATTACCTACCCGGAAACCGGTTTTGGAACTGGTTCTCGGACCGGTTTTGTAAGTAGAGGTCCAAAACCTTTTTTTTTTTTTTCTTTCGATTTCTATTTTTACTCTCGCAATCACACGATATTTTTTTCTCTTGGCTCTCTCAAACACGCATGGCACTCCTTCTTTGTCATTCCTCTTCCTCACTTGCTTCCCTCTTTCACCGCTCCCTCTCGCACCGTCTGATGGGCGGATGGTATTCGTCGTCGCCAAATTCTTGTGTATCACATAGATTGGCTCGCTTAATTTCTCTTTTTTATAATGAGTTATGCTTGCATAAATGAGTAGCTTCATGTAGTAGTTGTGGGAATAAGACTAATATTAGACCCATGTTTGTTGCTAATTATTTGCCTTATGATTTTATTTATTATAATTAACCTTATAGATCCTTAATTTTTCGTTTAGTCAAAAAGTTCATGTATTAATTTATCACCAGTGCTTAATGTTTCAATATAAATTAGGAGGGTTACGTTATCTTCTCGCTTATTAATATAAAATTTGAAGTCATATAGGATATCGAAGATTGCAAAACAGGTTCTAGTGGAAACATGGTTGACTCTGGAACCAGATCGGAAAAACATGGTAGGTCGGGTACAGGGTCCAATACAAATAGGGTCGGGTATAGGGTCCAGAAAAGGGGAATCGGTTATAACAAGGTTGGGTACAGGGTCTATGTCTAGACCTTAACCACCCTGGACCCGATCACCCCTAGTATCAATCTATTATACTTCTTTTAATTAGACCAATTTAATTTTACACATTTTGCATTTATGCCAATTGAGTCATTCCGATCAATTTTGATCGAGAATTGTTGACATAAACATTAGCCATACTATGTGATACACCAGCACTAACACGGATTAATTTTATAATTTTTTTTTCAATTTTTTTTTCTTTTCGTTATGACCAGCAAAGGCCACCAAGCCCTTCCCCACTTGCAAGGTCGAGTCCTCACTAGATCCTATAAAGGTCGCGAGTTGGATCTCATGGCCTATGGCGAGGGCTACCCTCACTAGTTATTGCAAGGGCTCAACCCTCAAGGCCTTTAGAGAGACTTGCAGGCCCTTACCCATGGCCAGCAATTCTTGCCTAGGGCTAGCGAGAGTTGTAATTTTTTCAAAAAGTAAAAGAAAATAATAAAAAGTTCAAAAAAATATTAAAAATTTCTCTACATTAGCATTCATCATACAACATAAGACGGTTGGCATTCATATCAATAATATTTTAGCCAAAATTATCTTGATGGACTTAATTGGCAAAAATACAAAATGTTTGGAACAAAATTGATTCAATTAAAAGGGTTATGGCTAAATTGATACGAATACAGTAAGTTTAGGATTTTCTTGATACTTTCCTTGGCTTGAGAAGGTATCAAGATGAGAAATAAAAGTTTAAGTTTTTTCCTACAGGACATTTTACCAGAAAAAAGACCAAGATCCAAAACCCTATGGAAGGCCAAACTAGAGTTATATCTCCTCATTAAACGGACGTTTGCCAACAAGTCTTTTGGGAGAACTTTTTAAGCAACCAATTAAAGAATTTTTTTCATTTTTTCATACATTGGTTATTCTTGTATCATGCAATTAGGCATTTTCAGACACTAGTCGATGCATCCTTATTATATTCCAATGTGCGTCGTAGCTCAAGTCGGGAAAAAAACGTGACTCCTTGATTGGAACATAATCAGCTCAACAAACTGCGCCGTGATTTACACGTAATTTTCTTTTTGAGCTTATGAAATTATTAGCACATAATTAATATTTTGCACCAAAGTGTGGGAATCTAGTAAGCGATGAAAAGTATTCTAAAGCAGGGGAGCAGGAATGACAACGGATCAGGCACGCAACGTGCTTTCGCCTCTGTAATAATAAAATAATTTCTTCCTCGTTCTTCACTGAATTCGGTCTGCTGCGCTGTCGGGGGAAGTATCGTTGGACGGTGTCAGGTCTTTCTCGAGCAAATTTTGAATGGGAGTCTCCATCATCAGAATTTGAATTTGGCCACATCTACAGTACTACCCCTGCCCGAACGTAAGATAAAAGGAACCATGCTCGAGCTGTATACTTCGTACCACGAGCTTCGTAGACCTGACGTACACTTCGTTCGGCAATTCATGACATGCTTCGGATTGGATAAATGTAGATAAAATCTAAGGTGCGCCTTGACCGCTTTTGATTATTCGAATCATTTGACCGAATGAGATATGGCATGACATCAATAGTATCATGACATCAATAGTATAAGATATGAATTCTTTTAAGAAAGTTAATATTACGAAAAATCTTAAATTGATATATTTATGATAAATTTACTCAAAACTAATTTTTCGATCATAAAAAATTACAACCGGCACACACTATGATAAATTTACAATAAGTTAAATCTTGCTGTCAAATTTCAAGTTGAATGATACGTGACAGTTGACGGGACAAATATATTAATTTTGAGTTTTTCGTGATAATAATTCCAATTTAACGGAAACTAGCGAATGGTAATTTTATATCAAATTTTTTAGTTTGGGATTTTTAATGGTCAAAATATTAATTTAGAATAAATTTATCATAAATATATTAATTTTGAATTTTCTATTATGTTAACCATTTTTTTACATCCCTTCTTTTTGGTTATGTGTCGAATACGAAATAGCATGTGAAATTATACTTGATTTTTGTGCATGGTTGCACGACTTTTGACCATTAAAGCAACCACTGTTGCTTCCCAAATCGAGAGAGAGAGAGAGAGAGAGAGAGTCACTACGTGATGGTGGAAAAGCGTAGAAAACCACCGCGGATTGCGAAAGCAAAAGTTTTATGAAATTATTCACGAGCGATGGCCATCCAACTAGATTAGTCTAAAAGCCACTCCTCTCCATTTTTGAAATAAAACACTCCTCTCCATTTTTGAAATAAATAATTTATCATTTGAAATATATCTATGATTCTATTTATTTTGCAAAAAATGAAAGATTTGAAGTGATATAAATTAAATATAAATTATTGTTGATAACGGAAATATTTTTTATTGATTAATATTTCAAGTGATATAAGCAATCGTTTTTTAGAAAAATATTTTTTTAATTGTTTATTTTTCATAAAACAAGCAAAGCCGAACATCTCAGCTCGATGGAGTGATATAAAAGGATTAGGGTGGAAGAGAAAAGATTTAGGAAAAATCATTCAAAAACTGGGATTGTGGGAAATTCCACATACTTTTCACTCTGTTCCATATATGCCATTTATATTGAGTAATAGTATAAACAAATATTTTTTATTAACTCCACTGTTAATGTAAAACACATTTAAAAATGTGCCGTCGGATGATTCATATGCAGCATAATTTAATTATATTGCTAACTTCAAATACTTATACCATTCATCTAACGATGAACTTAATAATAATTTATAATAGAAATTGTCCTTGGTAACTTTTGATGTGAACCTTTGTCCTCTTTCAACCGGTAATTTCCTTTTCGATTTTTCATTTTTATGTATTTATTTTTCCTTCAGTCTGCCATGTTGCAATCAATGTTATGTCATGAACAGTGCATCTCTGCCACCTCTTCTCCTTCTCATATGTTCAATTCTTTTGGAGTATTTCTCTATGATTTTTAGGTTTTTACATACGACATGCTTTTTTGAATTTTTGTTCGCGTTCTATATATCCATGTTTATTGAAAGCAGAGCATACTCCATTCAATGTGCATGAAATATGGTCTAAATGACAATGCTGTTGATGATTTAAATCTTTAACAAGCCAATGATCTCATTACTAAAGCTAATACACTTATTTTATGGCAAAAGAACGCTTCCAAGTGTCATAACTTGATATAAAAGACACTTAAGTGTTATAACTTACGAAAGTGACACTTAAGTGTCACTTCGGCTAAAATCCGACCAAAACGTTGAAGTGTCAATTTTCCGGCGAAGCGAGTCCAAAACGACGTCGTTTTGATGCTGACGTGGTAAAAATTTAATATAAAAATTAAATTAATTTAATTTAAAACTAAATTTATTTAAAAAAATTAAAAATAAAAGTAAAAAAAATTTAAAAAATTTAAAAAATTTTCGGTGAAGTGATCCATTTTTTGGAATGTGGCACTTAAGTGTCACTTTCGTAAGTTATGAAATTTAAGTGTCCATTTGTACTAAGTTATAGCACTCTAGAGGTTGACCAAAAAAAAAAAAAAAATAGCACTCTAGTGATCCGCATCTCCTTATTTTATCTAGGAAGAAGTACAAGGACAAAATAGTCATTAAGATGTCATTAGGTTCCTTTTTCGTTCTTTTCTACTCTTCAACCAGACAAAGAATGTCTAAACTCCAGATTCATTTCCTTGCTATCTTTTCATAAACATCTAGATAACGATTAAATCAAATCCTTTCCCTTTTCGGTCTTTTCTCTAGCGAGATCATGGTCAGTATACTTCCGCTCCTAATCGCTTCGTCCAAACTAGTGTCAAGTCCAACTATATTCGCGATTTCTCTCATCTCAAAAAGGAGAAAAAAAGCTGCCCTATCTAAAAGTTGCATATGCTAGTTTAGAAATAATGACTATATGGACACGAAAACATCGAGCACCAAGCACATGATTAACTTGTTGAGTGAAACAAAGAAAGCATGATTCCCTGCTTTCTTTCGTCGTTGAGTGGAGATCTTAAGGAAATGATGTAAGCATTGTCAAATGAAACTATACTCGAGTGTCCGTGCGTCACTTCAATACAATAAAACAATCGATGGCTACTCTTTCTTTTGTCCTCTATCACAAGACATGATCTGAACTTCATGTATTCTGTCAAAAATATGAAATTATTGGCACTTAATAATACAATAACAGTGATTTTGTACCTTGCAGTGAACGAACCCGTGCAAATACCGTTCATCGACAGGTGAGGTTATTCAAATTGAGTTGATTCACTTAGTTACTTTTGTCCTCGTTGAGTTTTTATCAAATGCTTTATCGTGACCCCTGGAATTGATCATATTTTCATCAATCAAAGATGTACCAAGAGCATACCAGTAAAGAGGAATTGTTCGAGGTAAACGAAAGGGGAAAATCCAGAAATTTCTTTTTCAAGTAGAAGTTTAATTTGGCTAATGGCTGGTTATGTGCTCCCTTCCTTGGAAAGAGTATAATATTTTAATTGCTCTCCTCTGATGGGTGGAATTCCCATTTTCTCTTCTGTTTTCATCAGTTCTCGGACGTGATGCGGTTGTCCGTTTGGCTCTGTTTTCATGTCGAGAATTCATGTTAGAGAACTGACATGATGGCTCGAATACTTCGTATTTTATCTTTCCGTTCAGAGTCATTCATGCCCTTAAGACTTTATGCCTTTAATCATTCCATTAGACCAATCACCGGAGTGTTGGATTGCAGTCTTGTATGGTCCATGAAATGTATGGATTATTTTATAGGTCCGAGATTCATGTCTTTCAAAGCAAACTTCTTGTTTGAAAAGGTACTTTCAAAATTCCGTCTCGCCCAATGTTGGTGTTTCTTTAAGGAACATCTCTAATCTGCTAAAACCGATGGCGATTATTTTAGAAACCCTGGCTCTTCCATGCGCAACAGCTCATGGAGCACGCAGATCTCTATGGAAACCGGACAAATGAGGGATTTAAAGATGCTATTTGTTTTGAGCGTTGTCGCTCGTATCCATGAAAAAGAAATGGGGATACCGCCAAATCGATTTTCGCGTGATCAATGTTAGTTATCGAGGATGTCTTTCGGGGGGTTTTGTAGGAGAGAATATGGCTCATAAAGTCCAAGGGAAAGATTGCAGTCATAAAAGGTCAAAAGCAAGCTCTAGCCCTAGGTTGAAGGGAAATTACTTTAAACGAGATCAGATTATTTAATTGATAAGACGGCCCTAGGGACTGTCTTTCTTGGTGTGAAAAGTCGAGTATAATATATCTCATGTAAAATGTATCTCATGTAACGTTATTTGGAAGATCTCCCAAAAGTATAGTTGCAAAAACATATGATTCTACACTTATCTTGGTTGTTGCAAATCACTTCTACTATCAAAGAAATATCATATGGTTAGTAGATAATATCGATCAAGTCCATCTTAATAATTGATCATGTAAGCCTCATGGTGAGACTTTGGTCATGATGCTTTTTGTTCACATGGTTTATAGATCATGCGATGGCTTCTCTCTATGATAGAGGTTTTTGATTCGGCGAATTGGAACATTTTGTTAAATGTACTCGAGGATCTTAATTTTCTCGGGTTATTCATTAAGTAAATAAAGCTATGTACCGCCTCACCATTGTTTTCTGTTATGGTTAATGGTAGACTTGAAGGCTGTTCTAACGAGAGAAAGGTTTATGAGAAGGAGACACTTTCTCACCTTATCTTTTCGTTTTGGTTATTAATGTTCTGTGCAAGATGTTGGATGATGCTGCTAAGAAAAAATCGCTCTCTTATTACCCCTTGTGCTCTATACTTAAGCTAACACATCTATGCTTTGCTGACGATGTGATAGTGTTTCCTATGCTTTCACTCTCCAGTTTTTTTTCGAAGGTTTATGGCATATTTGGATTGAAGTCAGATCATGCCAACTGTAGGCAATATTAGGATTCCACATATCCTCAAGGTTATGCGTTTATCTCCTTTAATAGAGTATATTCTAAATTGATTATATTTGATGTTACGTTTATCTTGTTATATTAGATAATCATCATATAACTTATTAATAGGTTGGTGTAATCTTCATCCTAATATATTGAAGTATAAGGAAATTCCATATTCCTATCTTCACATATTATTTTTTCAACTTGGTATTAGAGTCTCCTTTCTTGAGACAACTTAGTGTATTGGGTGCACTTCGCACCCATTGCACCTCATGCACCCCAGAAATTTCTGCCTTATCATTCTCAGCCTTGCGCTCGATGCATCCCTAGTAAAATAAATCCATCTTGCCCTCAATAGTGTTTACGCAAATGCCTTATATGCGTTTGACCAAGTGTCACGTAGTGGTGTTACAATGTCGGTGACGCATTGCCAAGTCAAGCTTTTCTTTTTCATGGAGGTATATTTCAAGGGAAAAGTACTAAAAAGGTCCTAAAGCTATTGCATTTATACCAATTTAGTCATAAACCTTTCAATTAGACCAATTTAGTCCTAAATATTTTCGCATACGTACCAAATTAGTCTATTCGGTCAATTTAGGCTGGAAATTGCTAAAGTGGATAACGACCATCCTACGTGGTACGACCGGCGCTTAGATGAACATTTTTAAATAAATTTTAAATTAAAATTTCAATTTTTTTTTTAAAATTTTCCTTTTTTCTTATTTTTCTTTTTCCTTTTCTTTCCTTTTTTTCCTCTTCTTTTTCTAACGGCTCTTTGAGAGAGAGAGAGAGAGAGAGAGAGAGAGAGAGAGAGAGAGAGAGAGAGAGACGTTTTTGTTGATATTGTTTCATTCCCTTAAGCTCTTCACTGTAACGTTTTTGCTGGCTTGTAATTATGTGAAAGATCAAGTGTACATGAGTGATAGTAACACTTGATTTCTGATAGTGTGATCTATAATCTGATAGGATTGGTGTTTATTGGTTATAACTTGTTTAGCAGATTATCAGTGTAATCCAAGCTTGACTTTTGGCTATTAGTGTGGACAATGGACGTGGGCTTGGTGATAAAGCCGAACCATTATATATCTTTGTGTGTTCCTGTCTTTCTCATTTTTGCATACCTTAGCACACAGTGTTTGCTTGACCCGATCTATGCATGATAGTTGCTAATTTCTGCAAAATCATAAATTTTTTTTCGAAACAACCAATTCACCCTCCCTTTAGGCTGTATTGTTAGCCCTAACAATTGGTATTAGGGTGCACATGATAAAATTTCTACCTCTCTATTTCTCTATTTCTTTGTTTTCCGGAACAAGTTTGGAACAGAAATCCGTTAGGTAACGTAATTTGATCTTTCTATTTTGAAACAGATTTCTATTTCAGAAATAGATTTGAAGAAGAAATCAGAAGCTAAAATTTTTAACTTTTCAATTTATGAAATAGAAATTGAGAAATCAATTTCTGGCCAGAAATTAATTTATGTTCCAAAAATTTTGTCATGCGCATACTTAAAGTCTTGGTGCTTGTTATTTGAAGTGTATTTCTTTTGAGCATAAAGATCTTCTTTTATGGCTAACTTTGGTGGTTTCTTTACAAATGATGTACAAGCTCCCATCAAACCGCCTTCTTTTGATGGAAGCAACTGTGGCTATTGGAAGGAAAGGATGCAATCCTACATTGAGGCAATAGATCTTGCCATGTGGGAAGTGATTGAGAATTGTGTAGCCATACCTGCTCAAGCTCCTGCTCAATGAGAAGGAAAAAAAGCTCAAGTTGAAGATGCTGCAGCTCTTGCAGAAGAAGCTAAAAAAGTGGCCGCTAATGCTAAAGCTAAACATCTTCTGTATTATGCTTTGTTTCCATCTGAACTTAATAGAATTTTCTCCTGTGTTATAGTCAAGGAAATTTGGGATTGAATCTTAGTAACATTTGAAGGAACCAACAGAGTGAATGAGACAAAAATGAACATTCTTCTTGGGAATTATGAGCTCTTATAACATTCGGAGATTGATGCGAGTGAGAGAAGAAAGTTTCCATTCATTTTATTCACCTCATGATGCCAACTTATCTCCAATTTACCCTAGTGCGGGGGGTGATTTGAACATTCTTCGCAACTATTCGAGGCTCAAAGAGACTTAAACAAAGGTTTACCTATAGTGTTTAAGATAGAGAAATGAATTGCCTTTTGTCATTTCGGTCATCGTACCTTTCGTGAGATAACCTTTTACCTTGTGGACATTGAATAAACAAATTGCTTAATTTAAACATGCAATCTAACCTAAAACATGCAATATCATCAATGAAAATCAGTTCAAATTCTATCTAATCATTTTTGAATTTTTTTTATTGACAAAATATAATAAAAGATAATCACTTAATCGGATAACATCCACGCAATCTACAAAGGTTATCTTATCTGTTTAAATTTGGAAATAGAATAGACCGGTGATCATTTCTAGTGATTTTGAATATTGATGGAAGGTTTTCCATTTAAATTTGTAAACAGGATAAATTAACAATTGTATCCAATGGTTATGAATAGGTTGGAAGATTTTTTGTGTTGTCGGGTATCATATTTCATAGTTAGAGATCGGATTGCTGTCCAAGCACGTTGTTAAGGGTGATATTTTAGATGTTTGTGGATATCGCATACTCGCCCAAAGATGGAAAAAACCAACAAAATAGGTAACAAATTTAAAGATCAAATTTAAAAATTATCTTGCCTAATCTGTGGATAACTTTTCCAAATTCAAAATGACAACGGATCAGGTCTGAATGAATGGGGCCCAACGGCGGGGTCGACGACAGCGTGGCTTGGACTGGTTGGTGGAGATGATGACTGCCGTGGTATGGCCGGCTGACGGGTTGTGGTGTCTCGACTTGACTCACTGATGACCGGCAAAGGGGCTGTTTGCCGATATGGCTCGGCCAAAAAATCAACAAGTGAATCTCACAAGACAACCTACAAAACAAAAACTCGATGTTGTTGGTTCGATGTTTGCTCAAGGATTGTCGAGGGCAGCATGCTCGTTGTCGGGCACTGGAACTCGTCGGTGCAGGGCTTCTTGGCTGGTTTTCGGGGTAGATTGCAGGCAATTCGATCCTTGTCGGCTGCTCTGTTGGGTTGCAAGATCCTTGACTTGTGGAAGTGGGCTGAGGTGCGTATCTGGGACAGCGAGATTCACAAGTGGCTGCGTGGTGCACCTGCAGAGGAGGCCCTCGCTCACTAGAACAAGCAGAATGGTCGTAAGGTGTAAACAATATTTCAGTAATATGGGTCGAATTGGGTATCTGTTGAGAAATTTACATTACGAATTGGGTAATAAACAAGTTAATGGATCAATTTAGGTTGGACTATTCATGACCTGATCCAAACTTAACCCAATCCACCCCTTTGATAGGTCTAGACACTGGTGACAGATTTATATATTCCTATTGCTGGACTGTTGATAATTGTATTTTCTTCAATCTTTACCCGTGGATGCTATATAAAAAAAATGCCCAATGTGTTTCACTAGGGAAACACTTCTGATAATGCCTGAAGTAGTTATTCGGTTTATGCTTCATAACTTTGGTATTACTGGCTCCTTGAACGCCCAACACATTTGCCCGGTTCTACTTTGTTTTGATTCTTTAGGTTGTTTTTCTTTTTCCTTCACAGGTAATGCCTCATAACTTTTTCTCTTTTTAAGCCTCTACACTCTCATTTTTGTGGATTTCATGTTCTCATCTCATGTAAATCCATTGGAGTTTCTCAATATGATCAGCTGGATACTCCTACCTATGCTGAAGACTTTTGTTTGTGGTCATGACTAGCATTCTTATTCTTTCTTTAAATATGATTCATTGCTTAAAGTAAAACTCCTACGGTACAGGGGGAGTATTTGATCATCAGCACTCATTAGAACTTTCTCTGGCCTATTATTTTTGCGACTTGGCTAGGCATGATGGCATGATGGTCGACTTGTTTTCGCTGGCTGTTGCCTTTCTGGATCTTGTGCATAATGGTTTGACAGGGGAGAGTTTAATTTTTTTGACTCTCAAATCTTTGATGGTTCTCATGCCTATCAACTTGATACTATCAAGGTGGAAAGCAACGGAATCACTTAAATAGTCAAGTGTTCATTACAAGGTGAATAAGTTTTTGTAGTTGATCATCTGAAGTACTTTTGAGGAGGAGAGTACGGTCATTCTTGGGTCAGTTGTCAATATATGTAAGAGCTCTCTTGGGCCGAGTTTTGGGCGTCTGTTGTTTTGATGATTATTGTTATTCAACTCAGCTTAATTATTACATTAATATGAAATTACTCATCCATTCATCTACGTCGATTAATGAGATAAATTCAATTTTTTATATTTTTTAAACTCCGTTCTTTTCTTCATGTGACAAATTTTTTAATTTTTAATTTTAATTTGTCCTTGAGTCACTTCTACAACAAAATTATTTTGTGATCCTTAATCTGTCTGGATATCCCTGAGAACAATAGACTATAGGAACTAGAAAAGAGCAGGGGCATGGTCCTTAATTTGTCTGGATATCCATTTGTTTCTTTTTTAAGGATATGATGTTTAAAATTTTTCTTTCAGTGATAAAGATGGAGTCGTACGTTTAGAAACGATCGTGCCAGGCAGACGTGCCTCACTCCGGGGGATCAAATTATTGGCAAGGTACATGATCAGTAAGTGCAATAGGTGATATACTCAGGTGATTAACGGTATAACAAGTTCCTTTAGTTGTGTTGCATGACATATGATGCGAGAGCATTGGACTTTGTCGATCAATACAAGTTGAAGATGTCGATTATGTAAGAGAGTTGTCGATTCGGTGGACAAGTTGTCACTTTGATGGTTGTCGATGTCAATTTACAATCTTGTTATCCATTTCGAGACTACTAAAAAACTATCTAGCAACCAAAGGTTGTTCTAGACAAGTTCCTTTGCTGGTTGACAATCTTTCAAGGTGTCAAATGGGTTGCCTAGGATGGCGAACGAATTTAGAGTGTAATTTTAATTACTTTACATCTAGTCAAGTGTCCTTAGTGAGTCTTAAGTGTGTTGTAGGTTTTAAAGAGTCAAAGTTCAAGTCTCTAGGTGCTTTGATGCATTTTATAGTTCCTCGGACTTTATTGTGTTTTTTAGTTCCTATGTCTTTAATTAATTAGGTAGTTTCTCGTGTTCAATGTTTAGTCTATTTCCTATGTAATAATCCCGCTAGATAATGAGGTGAATTCTCAAATGCAAGACAATAAATTTTGAGTAAATGAATATTTGAGATTTTCCTCTTGGTAAGCAAATATCTTGGATAGTGGATTACTCTTGATTTCTGTATCCTTGAAAAGTGGATTTTTCTAGGTGATAAGCCAATGAAGCACTGTATCCTTAGCTGGTGGTTTTCTGTAGGCCTTGGTGGTGAGATTATTTAATTTCGAAGTTCTGTATCCTTGGCTGGGAATTTCTATAGGTCTTGGTGGTGAGTTTCATCAATCCTGATTTTGATTCTCAGCTAGTGTTGCGTCCTGTATCCTTGATTGTATTCTATCCTTCATTTGCATTTACCCAGTGATATCCATTTTATACACTCTCACTCGTTTAAACTTCCATCAATAATCACTCAAAACAACTCTCACCCATCCTACAACCGCATCAACATATCCTTGAGGTGGAAGGCCCTTGAGCTAATGTTCATTATATTCGGACAATTTAATTTGTTTATCTCTACAGTTTAAACATCTCTTTCGATTCAATTCTTGCTCAATGTTGACTCGAAAGAGCCTGTCACACTCCACACTCCTCGTGGCTAAACTTTCAAAAGGGAATATTGGTGATGACTATAGCAGGCGGCATTCATGTGCCACTTAACCATCTATCACCCATTAAAGTGGGATTCGGCGTGTTGCTTGCATTACGTTTTCATAAAGTGAAATCCAGGATCCACGGTTACACGTCTATTTTTATGGCAAGGTCGCACAAGAATTCTACTTTTACATCCCCTTCAAGTGTAATGAGATGGACGAAATTTAAGACATGATTCATTGAGTTCCTCAACTGTTCAAAAGTACCGAGTTGCAATATTCGGCAAGTGCCCAGATGGGAAAAATAGTCCTATAGTTTGCATAGTGCAACATGCAATTCTTCTTGAAAGCTCCAGTAATTTCCTGTCATGCAAAATTATTCACCGTCAGCAATGTGTATATAGAATAAACGAAGTCAACCCTGCCGACACTTAGAGGTATAATTAATCTAATATATTTTCTAAACTCCGATAGATTATCTCTATCTTCTACATGTTTGATTAAACTAATCTTCACTCTCTTGAAAAATGATCGGTACTAATTATGTACAAAACCAATCACTGAACGTGTTGGTTAGAAACATCGTGGTACTTTTGTATGGAGAAACAATCACATATCACCTGTTGAGGAAAATCACCATTTTCCATTTGGGAATTAATTATCAGCTTTGCTGCTCGATGCAGGGGAGCTGGATCCCTTTCCGCCTGATGAGAAGAACTTGTTAGATCAAGGAAATTGTGCATATTATTTATACGTAACTTTGAGGTGCGATAGTTTTTGTGCACGGGCAATTTGGCAAGGGAAAACTCGAAATGATTGCAATTATTAAAAATGAAAATGCACAGGTCGCTTTTTGTATTCAACGTTTCGAAATAATCTTTTCCACGGTAAACTAGGGATAGCTAAACACGATATGAAAGATTTTGACCAAAAAATAAAAATAAAAAATGATATGAAAGATAGATATGATGCAATAAGAGAATACACAAACCTGCCCAGCATGAATCAGACCCATCATAGCCCATGAAGTTTGAACCAAGTTTGATCTATTTCCTTCAAGAGATACATATTTCTGCCTCAATCAAAAAATGGTTAGAAAAATCCATTCTTTTAATTGGATGACTAAATTAGGAATGGCATAAAAATAATATAACATAATCATACTAGATATTGCTTCTATTTCTTTTTCAAGTTCGTCTTAGGGATAAGATGCCAAGCTCTGTAGTTGGTTGGAGGTCTAACTTTGTCTATTGCCAGAAATTTACTTGTGAATTTACTAACTTCACGTTCATTTAGATTTCATTTCATTGTGCAATTCCTGACAAGTCCTATTCATGTTCTTTTTTCCGTTCTAGAAGGAGTTATCCAAGTCAATCGAACATTTTCCGGAATGCTCCCAAAATAATCACCTTTCTTGGGCAAGAAAGGTAGCTTTCCCCCCAGCCACCATCCTGTAACTGTATCTGAAGGAGAAAAGCTACGCCTTTACGAATAGCGGTGCAATTCTTGTAGCTTTTGCCGGCGGCTGCGAGTGCCATGAGCGCAAACCATGCGGAATATGTAAAACAAATTCCCCACTCTCCATACCTACACATAATAGTTCTCAAGTTATCTTGTCAGCTTGTTTTTGAATTATCCATACTAGTCAAACATAAGGGAAGACGGATATGCATACCATGATCCATCTTGCATTTGTGCGCTTTCGAGGTATCGGACAGCATTGGATATAAAATCTTGGATCTCTTCGCTCCGGTGCCTTGGATACAACTTCTTGAACAGAACTAAAGCTTTGATGGCCGCTGAAGTGCATTCAACGTATTCCCGATCCACGATGACATTGTCGAGAAATTCAATTGGATTGAGAAGCTACACCATACATAATTGATATGAGATTTTCAGAAGTATAAATAGAAATACAAGCCACAATTTATCATATATATATAGCATAGGCTTCTTCTTAAATGACGAAGTACGTACTTCCAACCAATTTGCGGCAGTTGTGGGCTCCCATGCTGTCAATCCACCATTTTTACTCTACAAAAACGGTGATGTATGAATGCATCATGGTATTACATTGGAAACACACTAAGAAGTAAGACATTATATATTGCGTATTTTAACGTTTTTGGAACACCACAAGTATAGTTGGCTACACTGCAAAATCATATGCTCTATTGACTGACACTTACCTGCAGAGAAAGTATAATGTTGACCGCATCATATAGTCTCTTCGGCTCTACCTTCTCACCTACGATTTCTGGTGGCATTTGTGAGAAAAGCAAGCAACACTGTATGAGCAGGTAGGAGATCAAATTAGGCACCAGAAAATCTTAGATCTAATGACTATTCACCATCTTCAAAAGAATTTACCGTTAAACCTTCAGCGGTGCAATCAGACAATTGCCAACCTTGATCTTGATCCGAAAAAGTCCAAGATCCTTTAGAAAAATGACGGTACATGCTTTGGAAGTCACCGGAAGGATTATCGTTTACCTTCAATATCAACATGTAAATATATGTGTCGGTGTAGCAAAAGGAAATGCCAGGAGATGCCCGCAAACTGAGATAAAGATTTAACCTGTGATCTCCTAATGAAGTCCTGCCCTTTCCTGAGTATTGGCCCTATTTCGCTGGTTAGTTTACTAGCAAGCAAAGCTTGGATTCCCAAGCTTGTATCCCATAGTTGGCTACCAAAACTCTGCGTATGGAATGGGACCATCAAATTTAGTTTCTTTTCCATATAATCTTTTTAATGTGATTAATCATTTAACCGACCTGAATCTTCATTCCATCTTCAGCAACCCATATAAAATCTTGAATCCTAGCTAGATGCTTCTTGAAGTATTCTCCATTTGGATCCTCCACCCAACAAGCAAGCATACTTAATGCCTGTTAATTAGCATATATTTATCCATTAAGTTGTGTTCTAAGGATATGGGTCATCTACAATGTACCTTCTAATTACCTTTCCTATAGATACCAGTGTAATGTATCGGCTGTTCTCATCTTCGTAATGAACATGCTTCATAGTCGTTTTAAGAGCCTTTTCTCTCAACTTGTTTAGTGGCCAGCGGTTGAGAAAAGGCTCGGATAGTAGGTAAAAACCATCCCATAGCAAATTTACTACGGAAGGACGTGAACAATAGAGATCCTCCTATATGAATCATAATTAGGAAAATATGTTAGAATCTTAATAACACGTGAATTAGTAGTTTGGCGCAAGCTAACTCTTGCCTTGGCACATAGATGTCGAGCTTTTGTCCAAGAGATGTTGTAATAGGGTTGAGTTAGAAGTTCCTCTCTCAATTGTTGAACGAGAGGTGTAATTGGTGCTACAAATCTTCTTCCATACAAATATGATGCGGGCATATAAAGGGTCCGAAAATAGCACCACAGCTTAGCTGCATAATGGACAGGATATAACCAGCAACTCTAAGACGAAGAAACAAAATCTAATGGACACAACTGTCTACAATGAACAAAATTCCGGAAAAAAGAAAATCTGGACTTGCTCGCGAATTCCTAATGCATCTCGGCAAGACAATGGCACAACTAGCAAGAGGAAATTGAACAATAAATTCTCTTCTTTATGGTCACGAATTTGAATATAAGTTAATAATCTTGGGGGCTCAAGTAATCATTCTGGTATGGTACATGGAAATGTCTTGGCAAACCTGGATGCAGGGGAAGAAACGAGGGAAGCAACAGTAACTCAGGAGGCACTGGTTTGGTCCCGGACCAGTCATAGAGTCCAAGTATCTACCATAAAGAAAAAGGCAATACGTCAGTCGCACTCGGCATCAGGGAATACATATTGTTTAAACTTGTTTAAAATTTATAGAGTATATGGGGCTCCCAGTTTTCAATGGTTCAGTTTGGTGCGGCTTGTGACCTTTTAGTATAATGTATTGAGGTGATTTATCAATTAAAGGATCATGCATTGTCACTAGAAGCAAAAAAATTCTTACAGAAAGCCAAATCTTTCCATAGAAGGATATGTGTGTGGCACCACCGCGATCGAGAATCCACTTTCTCCCTCTGGCACAAGCATTGTCCTCGCCACCATCAGGACCTTCTCCAAATATACGCATGCATAAATAGTTAAGTACTGTACTGAGCATGGTACTATGGCCCTCTACATGTAAGCCCCATCCACCATCTTCATTCTGCGATGCAGTATTTAGCACCCAACAATGTGAAGATAGAGCACAATTTTCTTTTTCATATACAACTTAAAATGGAATTACATTCTCAAAATTTGCAGTAGGATTATATGCAAAATAGACAAAAATCAAGTACCTGTTGATTGTACATATATCGAAGCATCTCCTTTCGATGTTCTGAAGAGAAGACAATGTTGAGATGACCAGTAATAAACAAACATATCACCTGCATTTTGTTGTTAATGAACAAGTCAAGGGGCACGGATTGCTGCAATTGGTACGACTATCACGTGATGATCAGTCCTTCCTCCGACCAAAGAAAAGCATAATGATCATGACCAAATTATGGATATTGTCTGACTAATACTTTTTTACCCTTCATTCACTGTCCCATCAGGTAAAAAGTAATTAGAATATCTTTCTAGCAACACTCGGGTACGCACATCGAGTAAGTGGAAAATACTCTTTTCACTCGATTCGATAAATAAAGTTGATAACACATCTCCAGAAACATTATTATTCACACGGGGTAATGATAAAACCACATATTTGGTCCAAGGTTTACACTGACCAATGCAAACAATAACCAAGAAGACTCAAGAACGCTAACCAAAGGAGGGTGAAAGAAGAGCACGCCAGAATTTTCTGCAGGCCAATGGCCATCGCTGGCTTGCAAGGCTGAAAAGAAATTGACGCTTCTCCTCAATGTGGCCGATGCCTTCTCATGTGTAATCTCTTCTTCTTCCGCTACCTTCACGGGAGGAATAGTTTGTTTGAAGTTCTTCTCTCTTAGAAACTGCAATTGCAGAACGAAGAACTTTTTAACAGGTCCAGTGACTGATTCTCTGTGGGATGATCCGTCACTACCGACACCATAACTTTATAACTGGTGATGAAGTCTAGTCCGTCATTTGAGTCGATTTTATTAGTCTATAATCGAATACAAAATAAAAAGAAAAGAATTTTCAATCCGTTAAAAAGAGCTCCTCGCTAATGGACCTCATCATGATAGGCTGGAGAAATGAATCTGGCAGCTGGGTCCGTGTCCTCGGTCAAATGGAAAGGAGGGCTGGACCCGCTTCTGGACCCGTTTTGACCCCATTAGAAAGAACGGATAGCGTGCAACAAACTGCGGTTCGATTCCCCAAAAGTTTTGCGACGATGGGGCATTAATCGAGATTAAGCGTCAGCAATATTCAGCAATTTACCTGCATTCGCCATAGGAGATCTCCACTGGGCTTGACCTTGAAGCGGTTGTTGTAAAAATGAAGGTGAGCTTCTTCCACCTCGGCGCGCTCCTCCAGAGTTCCTGCGTCGGGATCGAACTCCCATATCTGCCTCCCGGCATAGTCGTTGGTGCTGTATATATACGGACTATTCCCGCCTTCTGCAATCTTTAGCCTCCACATTCCTCTCACTTCCTGCAATCACAATTAGAAAATTTTACGTACGCCTATTATCTTCCTTTTTGGGGCCAAAGAAAAGCAATTACATATATCCTCTTTGACAGATTATTTACTTTTCAATGGTGGCAAGATGGTTGTATGGAGTATAGACGTACCTGTTTTGCGTTAGGTGTAGGAAGATGGGAGTGGTCGAAGGAGTTGGAATGTCAAATGCGTGTTGTAATCCCAAGAGTATGGGGGTATTATTTATACACCTCCATAAGCAAAATGGATTGTGTTGGACCTGCGGAGATTTTAGAATATATTCATTAATGTAAGCTACATTAATTTCAGTTTATTTCTGCTGTGTTGTATCAATCCTATCATGTAGATATAAGGGTGCAACACAGATTTAGCTAATATGAGTGGATGACATGTTTTTATAAGCATGTCAAATATGACATGCCTTGTAAGATATGTCACGTGACACGTCACAATTATCATGATTATTAATGTGTCATGGAGTTTCGGTTGACTTGACGGTACTTGCGAATCACGCAAAAAATATTTTTGTCCATGATAACACTAGACAACACATATTAACACGTCTCAACACATTAATTTTAAACGTCTATACGTGTCTTGAAACCAGGCTGTCCCCGTTACGGGCTTGGTGTCGCTCCCACGCAACTTTCCACAGGAAACATGTGCAAGCCAGTAGAAACGACGATGAGATGCGTTGCCTTAAAGAAAAGATCGAGGAAAATGAGAGAAATGATCAAATGGTGACACTGCCCTGCAATCCTATAACTGGTGTTGACTTAAAAAACTATAATAAAAGCCACTGATTTAAGTAACGTGACATTTCGACCAAAAAAAAGAGGTAACGTGACATGCTAAGCTCGAGATAGTTGTTTGCAACTCCTCAAGTTTGTTCTAGAGGTCCTAGAGACGCAAGAGCTGAACTTCGCTCAAAAGACACATTCCAGATCTCAATCACTAACCCGAGCACTTTTGCATGCCACTGCCTTATGACCGCAGTCATCATTGTCAAACTATGAGAGAACTTTTAGTGCTATTTGAGGTCCTTTTTTTTTATTTTTTGCCAAACCTTTCTTCGGTCTCATTTGCAAAATTTCTGATCAAGAGTGTTTCATTTTGAGGTCCTTTTTTGCCAAGCTTTCAAAGGACATTTTATAGCATAGCGCCCGGCTTCTTCTCCTCCAGCAAGATTTCTTGATTTCCTTCTTCGCTGGAATGTGCCTCGAGGTCAATACGTGCGATTCGGGGACAGCTAATGGAATTTTCAATAGCAACTTGTCCGACCATAACGTAATACCAGTTTACAACTTTTTTTTTTCCTTTTCGTTAAAATAGATGATGTTCAAAGCGAAATGCTTGAGTAACGGCACCGTCCCTCTTAAAAAAGCAAGGTGCCTTCCCTGCCAAGCAATTTCCTTAGGAAGGAAAATATCCCCTTAATGAGATGATTGTGAGATTCCTTATATGATAAAAATAAAATAAGGAAAGTGATTAAAATGAATAAAACCAATAAAATGCCTATAACAATATAAAATTTATGATTCATAATTATTCATGCGATCACCAATTGAGTAACCTTGATCAAGAGCTCAAATTGCACAACCATGGCCTCGAGCTCCGTGACTCAAAAAGATCTTTAGGACACGATCGGTACGAGCTTTGCGACTCAAACCCATGGTTGTTGCAAGCTCAAATGAAGCGGCCATCTCTACGAGCTTGAATCTTAAAATTTTTCCTTTTTCACACTTATTGTATGGTCTATTTTTATCACTAATTTCTTTCAAGATTTCAATGATACAAATATTCCATGACAAACACATCAGGGTAATGAAGTGACACCGGAGAAAAATCAAGTCCATGGCTAACCGTTTGGTAAAAGAAATAAACTCTAAAACAAATTTGAAAGTCCAATGTATCTAAGTTATGTGCGTATTGGGTATTTAGTATTCTTCATTTATGAATTCTTATATGTCATTTATTTTATTTCGAGCAACATTCCACCATCTAAAATTTGTAGTCAATTACCTCTTGGATTTCCTTTTCTTGAATAATGTCATTAGATTTGTTTCTTACACAAATGCAAAATCATGATTTGCTCCTCCGGTTGCCCATAGTAGACAAGATAAAAGGGAGAAGTACATTAGAAGTGCCTTAACTTGTGTATGGCGCTTACTTTAGTGCTACAACTTTATGTGGCTCATTTAAGTGCCAAAATTGGAAAAAATAATCACTTAAGTGCCTCCGGCGAAAAATTCCGGCTAGATAAATTACGTGACTTTTATAATTATAAATGTTACTTGATGTGACATTTTTTTACATTAAAGTGATTACTTTTTCATTGAGATTGGCATTGAAGTGATCATTTTTTAACAACGATTAGTACTGATGCGATCATTTTTTTATAATGACTAACACTGGAGTGATCATTTTTTTCAGCACTAAAGTGATCATTTTTTTAACTTGCTACATGATGTTGTTTAGAGATTATATGTTGACTGGACATGCCAGCAAGTCACGTAGGATTAATAAATTATTAAAATATTGTCACGTTAGATTTCTCGATGACTTAGATCGGAGTTGGCACTTAAATGGTTTTTTTTTTTTTTTTAAGTGGCACTTAAGTGAGTTGACGAAAAGTTGTTGTCACGCCCCGAACCTCGAGCACGCGCACATCCCTCGGTGGTTGATAGAATTTTGCGACGTTCCCAGGACTCATCGCCGACCCTTTACATTTTATTGCACATGCGGAAGCAAATTAACTAATCCCCTGACAATAACAAACATGGGATAGAAAAGCAGGACAACAATTTCATTACAAGCCACACTTTCATAAACAAGCCAGATTATAAAACAAAGTCCATCTCTAAGGTCCAAGTACAGGAGACCTATCTCCACCAAGAACTATTGAGCCACCTATGCTCTTGACCCTTCTGCTTCAAGCTCTTGGTTCTTCACACTAGGGACCTGAAAATGGTTATTCAATAACCACTGAGATATAAATCTCAGTGAGTTCCACCCCTAAGCCCCGATTAGTACACCAACTCAACTCAGAGTAACTAACCAGAACAACCCCACCACAAGCAACAACCAACAATCGATTCGCATACAACCTTACCTGGTATGCCATACCCTGCACGTTATAATTCAGCACGATACACGCAATGCACATGGCCATTAGATGATACATTTCATCAATCACATACGAGTCGCATCACAAGCGATCTCACCTAGCCATTGCCACACCCTGCACGTTATCGATTCATGCGTGCGTGCCATAAACAATGTGCTTAACTCCTACATGACTAAAATCACAGATGTCATGATTCTCATGCATTCTTGCACATTATCACAGTTCATAAACACAATGCATATACTCAATGCATACAACAATTGAAACGCCTTACTCATCTCATCAATCACAGGGGTCCTGATTATAAGACCAAATCGTTATGACACGTCCCATTCCGTGCCACACAATTTCGTCTCATAATCCGGCGCATCAATAACACTCAGCATGCGTTCCAATTGTTAATTACTGCCACACATGGGCATAGCTTATTCGCAGTTCGGCTATCGACTGGCGTTTAGCCAGGCATCGTCTCCCCCCCATGGAGCACGGCTTCGTCACTACGTCGACGGCATTCCCGAAGGAGCATCGTCTCCCCCCTTGGAGAACGGCTTCGTCACTACGTCGACGGCATTCCCGAAGGAGCATCGGTCCAGTCGGCCTAGCCTCTATTGCGACCGGCATCCATTGCGCGGGCATCCCATATAGGGGCACGTCTAGCTCAACAGCTCAAGACGGTTCCTCATTAGCCAACACACGACAATTCATTATCGGCCCAGGATACTTTGCATTTCATTCAAATGCCTCGATTAAAATAGTAATCCCGGCCTCTTTTCTTCGTATTAAAAACATCCGCGAAAGTAGTCGTGCGTGGGTACACGTCAATTCGAACCAGAAACTGATACTTTCCTTTTTCAAACTCCACTGTTTGATATAATACTTAAAATCCATTTTCGGTGTCCAAACCCGACACCCGGGATTTTCTAAATAAAATCCAATTTTTCCAATCATCACACAATTGCACAAATCATCATTCAATTCATGCAGATGTTTATGTAATAACACATCCAATCACTTTATAGGATTAAACCCACATGAAATTAGACACTTTTCGTTCTCGGGTGAACAGTGTTTCGTGAACAGTAATTCGTGAACAGTGTTTCGTGAACAGTAATTCGTGAACAGTGCCTCGTGAACAGTAACCGTGAATAGTGTCGAGTGAACAGTAAATTTCCAGAATTTAATAAATGACAAATTAAACTCAGAAATCATTAAAATCATTAATTAAAACAATCAAACAATTAATTAAGCAAAACAAGCTTAATTAAAACACATAAGCACAATTAAGAAAAATAAAGCAAGATTAAGCTAAACTAATCTAATCCATCCATCTAACCACCTATCTTAGGGCTAATACAACTTAATTAAATCACATAAACTAGAATTAAATCTAACTAAACCAACCCTACGCAAGTTTAGGCACTAATCGAAGGATTAGGAGCTAAACTCACCCGTTAAGCGGGCCGGAGACACCGACGCGGTGGCGACGACGGTGGCTATGCACCGGAACCTCTACCACGACGATCCAAGGCGGTCCCAAGCTCAACACAGCAACCACAGCCTGTGTCTCCCTCTGAAATTCTGAAAAACAGCCCTGCCGGAGGAGAAAACAAGTTGAACGACTTGGCCGGAGCTCCGGCGAGGGGGTTGGTCGACAACCGGAGGCTCCCGGGGGTCTTGAGGGTCTTGCTGGAGGTTAGGATGGGCGGAGGAATGGCTGGAATGGAAGAAAACCGGCTGCAAAGTCGAAACAGTTATCTTTATGGCTGGTGGGTGGACCTGATTCTTACCGGTGACCGGCGGCTTGCGAAAGGCAGTACAAGACGGAAGGCGGCTCCGTTCGGGATGAAATTGGTCTCGTTGGAACGGTCTGTCTCTCCACAATCTGGTCACACACTCTGAGACAATGATAGGTGAACCGTTCTATGATTCAACTGGGAAGACCACTTTTGACTCGATTCTTCACCGAAGGGTCAGCTGGAGCAGAAACTGGAAGAGAGGGAGAACGAGGGAGAGAGAGCTCCGTTCGAGAGAGGCCGAATGGGGGAGAGAGAGAGTGATGGGAGGGCTATCAAGACCCCATAAATGCTTGCTTCAAGTCCCCATACATGACATCATCTTCTCTCTTCCTTTGCCCTTATCCAAATGCTTTTAGGGGCAATTTGGTCATTTCACCTTGCACAAATTACACATCTGACCTTGGGCTGAAATTGGTGGATGGGCCTAAGAAATGGGCTTGGCCATGAATAGTAATGGGCTTAGAAATTTGTTGGGCTTGAAATGGCCAAGAATTGGCCCATGGGCTTAAAAGATGAATAGTTGGTTTGGCCCAATGGGCCCACTTGCTTGTTTTGGGCCCATCATGGGCTGTCCCACCTTGGGCCTAAGGCCCACACTAGCTTGGCCCAGCCCACATCTTCACGGGCTCGCTTCCTCGGTCCGAAAATCCCTTTTTCAATTGCTCGGCTTAACTGGCTCTATCGACTGTTTGAAGCAGCTTCATCTAACGTCCGTCTCGGACATTCCCGATAATTCAAGTCCAAACTCCTAAGTTCTCTTGCCATGTCAATTTCGCCCTAATGCCATTTTGGTTATAACTCAGACTGACGGGCGGCTCAGAGGATTCATGCGTAACCGACTCGTGCCAAACCATGTTCAAGACATCTCAACGCATGGACGTCCTTGACTGCATGAAATTACGGAGGATAGATTCTTATTTCAAAGTACATGATCACTAAGGATCGACATAGGGTCGTTCGCGGGTTCGATAACGGTAAACGGAATCACTCGTCGTTCCATTATGTTTTGTTCGCGAATCAACTTCCAATTGTCCTTTGAATCGGCCTGCCTATCTCCAGGATCGTTCTCACGCAAGTCTCACTGTCAAGTCGTTTTCCTAGGTTGAGTCCTTTAGTCGTATGAGTTCTGTCCTCATTAGCCTTTCCCCTCAAGGTCAGTATCTCAAGAGTGATCAATTCCGAGTGAGATCAACCAACAATGCATTGACGAAATTCACTTTCACTCGTCCTTCAGAGGGCTCGAATTTCAGGATGTCACAGTTGTGGCACTAAAAGTGAGTGCCATACACAAGTTAAGGCACTTCTGGTGCACTTCTCCCCAAGATAAAATAAATGGCTTAGGTTGCACCCTATCATGCAAGCAACCTCCATGTTTAAACAACATGTCTATCTTACTCTTTCTTTGTTTCTTTTTACCTCTCATTTTTTGCCTTAATTATGAGAAGGGAAAAAGATCAGCTCCAAAACAGCTTCTAAGGTTTTTTTTTATAAATTGCCATAGAAGTTAAATCTCGACCTTGGTGTTACGTGGTTATTAAATTGAGTGGTTTTCTCTATTCCTCAAATATTAGAACTACACTACTGCTGCAGTATAGGGCATAGGTAAAAGGCAAATTTTGCATCACACAAGTTAATTAGGAAACCACCTTTTCATCTGAGGCAAGCCATTTCGCGAAGGGCTTTACTAGCATAATGGTCTTTACACTATTGTGTGAATAACAATTTATTGTAAGCTACAAATTTTTGAAGGAGTGGATCCCCACAACAATTTATAGTTACTTTTTATTTGATTTTTTGTGGTCAAGAACTTATTGTTATTCTCATAGTAAATTAAAAACCGTCCTTCAATCATTTCTCTTTCATGAATCTAGGATATCTCACTACAACTCCATTAGGCATCACTATCACATTAACATATCGCTTCATAATTTCCAGTGAAAGACCAAATTGATATGACAAAATGTGAGAAGACTTAGTCAATCAATTGACAGTTACCCATTCAACATTCTTACCACTTGTTGTTCTCAGCAGACTGGTGATAATATCTGTGGTTATAAGTTTTCACTCCCATTTAGGTATTTTAAGAAGCTGCAACTGCCCACCTGACTTTTGGTGCTCAATTTTCACTTGCTGACAAAGTAGATACTGATAGACACCATTTAACAAACTTTATAATATTGTTTTTCATGTCAATCCACCAGAATTGAAATACCCCACAAATTTTAGGGCCTTGGATGCATTGAGAGAATCTGTAGCTTTGAGTTACCTCTAATATCTCTATTTTTCATTTTTGAATCATTGAGAACATGTAGCTGACCACAAAACCTTAAGGATCCGTCCACGTGATACTGAAATATGCTTGTCCCCTAGCTTCTACACCTTCAATTTTCTACAATTGAGGATTTTCATTCTGTATTGACTTGATTCTGTCAATCAAGGTAAGTTGTATTCAGAGATTAGCTAACTGGCATCATGGTAATGACCCGATACATCTAGGTTTAACTTTCTCATATGCTCGGGAATATATTTTTGAGTAATGAGGAAAGTTGTCACGTCTCCAAAAGACTTACAAGTTAAAGCATTTGCTACTACGTTCATTTTGCCTTGCTGGTAATTGATAGATGGATGATAATCTCTCAGAAGCTCTAATAATCTCCTTTGACTCGTGGTCAATTCTTTCTGAGTTAAATGTAATTCATGCTCTTGTGATATGTAAAGACTTCTCATTTTTTTCACCATACAAGTAGTTTCGCCATAAGTCACATGTCTTTGAGAATTAATTTTGTTCTGTCATCTCAAAGATAATCTCACGTTCAATTTAATTCATGCATGCCATTTAGTAATTTAACCCACGTATTTTCGTAGTTTAGTCCATCTAGAATTTTATGGATTATTTTGTACGTTTGCTATATTAATTAAATGAGAGAGCGCCAAAAAAATTAGTTTAGGTTGCAGGCCAATAATCTTGCATCATAAACATAATTCATGCATCTTCATGCATCATTCATTGCTTGTGTGCCTCTAGGTGTTGCTTTTGCTTGCTTAGGGCATTTAGGTTCTTCGCATTTTCATTGTTACATTTATTGTCCATGTTATAAATGAAGCCAAATCTTTTTTAAGGGGCTTTTTTTTTTTTTTGTCTTTTCTATTAGATTTGCTTTTAGGTTAGTGATAGCAAGACACTAGTCGTCAATACGCTAAGAAAGAAAATAGAGAAGAAAAAAAAAGAGAGAAGAAAAAAGTGACTTTTTTTTTTTATTGTGAGGGTTTTCAGTTTCTTTGTGCTCTGATCTTAAGAGAAGATCGTCACTGTATTCAAACTTTCTTCGAAGTCTAGTGGAATCGCAGAGTACCTCTGCCCGAAGACATAGCCTAGGATTGGATGAACTTCGATAATGAATCTTCTAGCGTGTTCTTCTGATTCTGTTCTTTTATTATTATATTCTACCTAGTGGATTGTTTGTAAGCATTATTTTTTTTGGAATTGACGTGCAATTTCGTAACAATTGATATCAGAGCTTGGTTTGGCTAAGCAAGAACATCGAGGTTTTTTTGGTCACGTCGATTGAAAGCAAACATTATGGCAAAAGATAAAATCAGAATCGATAAGTTCTATGGGCAGGATTTCGGATGGTGGAAACTCCAAATTAAGGATTATCTTTCTAAAAAAGATCTCTATGCACCACTTGAGAATTGGAATCCTAAGATAGCGGAAGTAGATCCGATAGCAGAAGTCGAATGGAAAATTCTTGATCTAAAGGCATGAGGTACGATTTGTCTAGGGTTAACGAAAAAGATAGGGTACCACATCGGGAAAGCAAAAACTGCATAAGAAGCCATGGATATTCTAACGAATATTTATGAGAAGCCATCCACATCAAATCATGTGTTTTTGCTGAAGGAATTGGTTAATATGAAGTTATATGAGAATTTTAAGCATTATGAAGGATGATTTGACTCTGGATGATGCTATGAGCATCATCATGGATGAAGAGATGCGGAGAAAAGTCTCAAGTGGAGATAATTTTTTGGCATCTACATCTTCAACGGCAATAGTAGTAGAGAAACCGTGGAAGAAGTAAAACCAGAGGAAAATTCAGCGGGCGTGATATGTCACAATCAAGGGATAAGAGATAGGTTGCAAAAGATGAGTGTTGGTTTTGTCACCAAACCGGGCATCGAAGGTTTCGGTGTGAAGCTTACAAAAAGAAGTAACAAGGTGAGAATCAAGGAGCTACCTTTGCTAGAGAGCTTGTGTTTGTTTGCAAGGTTTGAGTTGATGACAAACAAGTGATGTATTGATTCCAATGCTTCTTTCCATTACACCTCACAGAGAGACATATTTGATGATTATGCCAACATTGATTTCGGGCAAGTGGTTGTGGGAAATGCCCAAATGTGTCCAATTGTTAGAAAAGGAACCGTGATCGTGAACATCTTAGGTGAAAGACGTCTAGTTTTGCGTGAAACTAGACATATTCTAGAATTAAGAAAAATCTGATCTCAACCATTAAACTTGAACAAGAAAGTTTGGTAACAACCTTTGGATGCGGAGAGTAGAAGATAATCTTAGGGGCAAGAGTAGTAGCAAAGCGAAAGCTTACAAGTACACTTTACCTTCTCCAAGGAGATAATATAAGTGATATAGTTACAATTACAGTGGCTACATAAAATTTGTCTACTTTTTGACATTATCGTTTGGGACATTTTGGTGAAAAATGGTGTAAAATTGTTACACTAAAAAATATTACTTCCGGGTTTGCAAAAAGTTGAGTTAGATCTCAGTGAGAGTTGCATTTATAGAAAACATAAGGCCATCAGTTTTCAATTGAATGGACAACAAAATAAAGGCCAGAAACTAGAGTTGGTTCATACTGATATATGGGGACCGCCTCAAGAACTCTTTTATGGTGGTAAAAGATATTTTGTCACCTTCATCGATGATGCAACAAGGAAGACTTGGGTCTATACTCTTAGAGAAAAAAATCAGAAGTATTCGGGATGTTCAAAATGTGGAAGACCATGGTAGAAAAAGAAACAAGTTATGACATTAAAGCTTTGAAGTCTAATAATGGTGATGAATATACGAGCAAAGAATTTACAGAATACTTGAGTTGGGAAGGCATATATGGGTTAAAAACTGTTCCTAAAACTCCTCAAGAAAACGGTATAGCTGAAAGGATGAACATGACTATTCTAAAACTTGCAAGATGCATGAGGTCACATGTAGGTCTCTCGCTACACTTATGGGCTGCCACAGTTGATGCAGCTATTTATCTTATCAACAAGAGTCCATCTAGTGCGTTAAATAGAGAAATATCACAAGAGTGGTGGTTGTCGTGACCTCTTTTTTTTTCGGCGCCTGATCGGGGCGGCCGCCTAGCGGAGGCTAATGGCTCGGCTAAAATTAGTTATGCCCGGACTCTCCCAAGTCCACCAATTCACGACTTTAATGGTCAAAGTTTTTAACCCGTAAGTTAATTTTTAAGACGGAGTCGCCACTAATCAATTTGAGGTGGGTTGATTAGAAACCCATGCGAAGTATTGGGAGAAATACTCGCTCTGCGCAACCGAGAAATTAGGATCGGGGACTTGATTACACTAGTTAATCATTAATGCCCTTTCGGTACCTAACCTTGTTTAAACCCCGAGGCTTTTGGATGTTTTAGGGATTTTCCACGCATTTTTGGAAAAAAAACATTTTTGGGGTCCTTTTCTATTTTTGGACATAAAAAGGACTTTTGGATATTTTTTTTTTCGGATTTTTAGAAAATATAAGTCTTTTTGGCTTTTTCTGAATTTTTGGCTTTTTAGGATTTTTGGCATTTTTTTGGAAAATATGAAATATTTTTGATTTTTTTTTTTTTTTTCGGAAAATAAAATATTTTTTAATATTTTTTCGGAAAATAAAGTATTTTTTGATTTTTTTGATTTTTCTCCAAAATAAAATATTTTTTAATATTTTTTTGAAATTAAAATATTTTTTAATATTTTTGAAATTATATTTTTTGATTTTGATTTTGATTTTGGAAAATAAATTATTTATTTATTTTAAATATTATTTAGTAAAATAAAAGACGAACGCGCGGCCCGACTCGGATTTTTTGCCTTTTTCTTTTTTTTTTTTTTGAAACGGTGCCGTTTAAGGGGGACCGGTGAAAACCCTACCCGGTTCCCGACTCGGAAAAAGATCGGAACCCTAGGGTTCCCGATTCGTGGCGCCGAGGAGGACGACGCGGCTCGACGCGGCGGCAACGGCGGTGACGGCAAAATAACGACGGGGAATGGTGACGGCGACGGCCACCCGTGCGAGGTGGTGGCGGTGAGCGGTGGCGACGGCGGAGGGTGCGCCCCTTCCTCTTCGATTTCTCCCCCTTTCTCTCTCTCTCTCTCCCGCCGCGAGCTCGGATCTGGTTTCGCTTGCCACCGGTCTCCTCGAAAGTCTCTCGGAGGGAGATCGGCGAGCTCGCGACCCGACCGCCTTGCCCTTGCTTTGCTCTCCGAGTTCCCCAAGTCTCTCGGGGGCTCGGAGCTTTGCCCGCTGCTGCCGAGTGCTTCAACGGAGCGGGGACGGGGGTATTTATAGGCGAGGTGGCCGGTCGACGGAACTTCGACCACCGCCCCCCTCGCGTGCCGAGCGACTGGGACGGCCGACCGACGTCCCATCCGACGCCGCCTGCCCCCACGTCGCCATTCGTCCGCCCCTTCCGGCGTCGCGCCTCCTGCGCGTGCGTTGCAGAGGCGCACGGAGGAGGAAGAAGGAGTGCGTCGCACGGGCCGGGCCGTGAGGGCCCGCGCGAGGGAGAGAGGAGAGGGGGGCTCGAAGGCCCGGCCCCAACGAGCCGTGTTTTTTTTGCTTTTGTTTTGTTTTTTTTTTTTCTGTTTGTTTTGCTTTGTTATTTTGTTTATTTATTATCCGAAAAAGATGAAATAAAATAAAATAAAAACCTAATGAAATTGAGAATTTAGGCGTCGACAGCTGCCCCTCTTTGAAGGTGAGTTCGCAGAGGTTACATTCAAAGACAAACTGATGCCTAAATTTTATCCATGCATGTGTAACATATTATATTTTATTTAAGACCTATTATTCTATGCAGAAGAGGAGTAATATAACTTTACATATACTAAGACAGATAAGAAGATACTTGGAGTTACTTACCGGGAATAGGTGAGATAGGGTGTGAACCCCGAGTTTTGGCAAGTATCAAGGTGTCGTCTTACCTGGTGATATGAGAGGGTTGCTTTTCCAGGGCTCGAACCATTCTTCGGTTGCCTGTTAAAACAATCAACGATTTATCTAGGACCCGAACCTTTCTTCGGTCGCCGTGACGGTAAATTGTTTCTCCAGGACTCGAACCATTCTTCGGTCGCCTGTTAACAATTAGTGGTTTGTCTCGGACCTGAATCGTTCTTCGGTCGCCGTGACGGGAGATGCACCGACCTTTCTCAGGGCATCTCATTTGTGGAGGTGTCTAATCTTTGTTAAAGACACCTGTTGGAACCCAACCTTTTTCGGGAGGATGCACCGACCTTTCTCAGGGCATCAATTTGTGGAGATGTCTGACCTCTGTCAAAGACACCAGTTGGTACCCGACCTTTCTCGGGAGATGCGCCGACCTTTCTTAGGGCATCATATTTGTTGGGGTGTCTGACTTCTGTCAAAGACACCGGTAGGAACCCGACCTTTCTCGGGGGATGCATTGACCTTTCTCAGGGCATCGATTTGTGAGGTGCCTGATCTTCGTCAAAGACACCAGTTGGAACCCGACCTTTCTCGGGGGATGCACCGACCTTTCTCAGGGCATCGATTTATGAGGTGCTTGATCTTTGTCAAAGACACCTGTTGGAACCCGACCTTTCTCGGGGGATGTGCCGACTTTTCTCAAGGCATCGATTTGTGGGGTGCCTGATCTTCGTCAAGGACACCTGCTGGACCCGACCTTTCTCGGGAGATGCGCCGACCTTTCTCAGGGCATCGATTTGTGGAAGATACCTGGACATTCACAGCATTGAAAGAGTACCGAATGGATATTCACAAGTACAAACCTGAGGATATTTGGGCCTTTGCAAGTTGAAGGGGTACTTGGATGATCACAAGTACAAACTCTTGGAGGATACCTAGTTGTTCGCAGATATCGAAGGGGTACCTGTATACTCACAAGTACTAGATACTGGAAAATACCTGATTGATTGCAAGTGTCAAAAGAGTACTTGGATGTTAACAAGTACAGACTTTGAAGGATGCCTGAATGTTCGCAGGCGTTGAAGAGGTACTCGGATGATCACGAGTACGAATTTCTAAAAATACCTGGCAAACGGGATATCGAGGATGGGTGTCGCATATTCATGGAGGTCTCTCACCTTTTGATAATTGGGGAATATTGAGGACGTACTTGAGATATTCGTGAAGGTCTCTCACCTTCTGGTAATGGGAATATTGAGGACGTACTTGAGGTATTCGTGAAGTTCTCTCACCTCCTGGTAGTTGGGAATATCGAGGACGTACCTGAGATATTCGTGAAGGTCTCTCACCTTCTGGAAATTGGGAATATCGAGGGCGTACCTCGCATATTCGTGAAGGTCTCCCACCTCCTAGCAATTAGGGAATATCGAGGACGTACCTGTGATATTCGCAAAGGTCTCTCACCTCCTAGTTATGGGGAATATCGATGACGTACCTCGCATATTCGTGAAGGTCTCTCACCTCCGGGTAGTTGGGAATATCGAGGACGTACCTGGCATAGTCGTGATGGTCTCTCACCTCCGGGTAGTTGGGAATATCGAGGACGTACCTCGCATATTCGTGAAGGTCTCCCACCTCCTGGTAGTTGGGAATATCAAGGACGTACCTGAGATATTCGTGAAGGTCTCCCACCTCCTGGCAATTAGGGAATATCGAGGACGTACCTGGGATATTCGTGAAGGTCTCTCACCTCCTGGTAATTAGGAATATCAAGGACGTACCTGAGATATTCATGAAGGTCTCTCACCTCCTGGTTATGGGGAATATCGAGGACGTACCTCGCATATTCGTGAAGGTCTCTTACCTTCTGGAAATTGGGAATATCAAGGACGTACCTCGCATATTCGTGAAGGTCTCCCACCTCCTGGCAATTAAGGAATATTGAGGACATACCTGGGATATTCGTGAAGGTCTCTCACCTCCTGGTAATTGAGAATATCGAGGGCATGCCCCGCATATTTGTGAAGGTCTCTCACCTCCTGGTAATTGAGAATTTGAATGTAGCACAAGGCTTACCTGGATGGCCGCCGGCACACAGGTGTACAAAGTAGAGAAATATTTGGATGAACACAAATATTTAATGATATAATCAGGGACCACTCAACTAGTCCAAGTGTAAGAAAGCATACCTGGGTAATTGCAGGCGCATAATGTGGTGGAATACTTGAGTAGTTGCTAGAATTCAAAGATACAATTTTGAGGACAACTCGGACAAGTCGAGTGTCACGGAAAGGGAGTATCCGAACGATGATCGGTACTCAAAGACAAGAGGATACTTGGATAGTCATGAGCATTCAAACTTTAAGGACAACTTGAACAGGTCGAGTGTCAACAGAGGGAGTACCTGAGTAGTGGCAGGCACTCGAAAACAATGGGATAAATGGACAGTTGCAAATATCAGTATTCTGGGGACAACTCGAACGAGTCGAGTGTCGATAAGAGGGAGTACCAGGCAAATGGTAGGTACTCAAAGACAAGGGGATACTCAGACCGCTGCAAGCACCCAAACTCAGGGGATGACTCGAATAGGTCGAGTGACAAGAAGAGAGTACCTGGACAGTGGTAGGTACTTTAAGATAGATAGGGATAGGGATATGCTTTCCTGGCAATATGTCTGATTACTGAGAGTGTGTTCACTATTTACACAATATGTAGACATGTACACAATGATTGTATATGTTGTAAATTCGTAAATTCAAAATATGATTTATGCATGACAATTTCGTCAGTTTTGTATCATCCGAATTCCACTGGGAAAGATTTTGAAAGACAACCCTTATTTAGAATGTAGATATCTTGAGCATGCCAGATGAGGAATTTTCAGTCTATAAGGACTTTTCACTCACTCTCATGGAAAGGCTATTTTATCCTGACCATTGATGCAGAATTTATAAGGATCACACTTCTCGCTGCCCTCATGTCAGCAGGGTCCGAGTATTCTCGCAAGTGGTACAACTTTACCAATGTGAGAGGTCTTTGTTGAAATTGTGATGAAGACTTGGTTAGCAACTCATCAAAGGAGACCATCAAGGTTGAAGTCGATGGATGAAAATGTTGCACGATTCTCTCCGGGTTTACAAGTCAGGAACCCTGCAAAAAGAGATAGAGTAATCTTGCTCGTACTTCTTCGAGCGATATTTATGCACATACGAAATCCTACGTTAATTGAAGTGCCCCTAGTCTGAAGAGACCTTTTACAATGGGAATATAACGTAGACTCGGCTCACATATAGAAGGGGTGAGAGTTGGTGACCTGCCTTGGCATTTGTCACCGGTCTTTCTTCTTACTATCAAATGGAGATTTTACAACCACAACTTTTTCTTGGCTGTATTTTTGACTGGGGGCATTGGCCTTGCTTTTACCAGGCACACTGCTTTTCTATGCCCCTGTTTTTATTCCAGTCCCTCATTTATGGGCATTGACCTTGCTTTTACTAGGTACACTGCTTTTTTATGCCCCTGCTTTTTCATTTTTGTTGCTTGAGGAACTGATCTAGGCGAGTTCAATCGAAGCACCATTATTTAGACTTTGAATCTTCATCTTTAGCCAGCACTCTTGGCTGTGGCAATAACTTCTGCTTTGTCTCAATGTGAGGGTAAAATTACAAACTCACTTGGGTTACACAATGTATACAAATGCATAGAAAAGGAATTGCTCTTCGTCATTCTAAGGCACTTAAATTAACGCGAGTGTTCATATGCAATAAAGACACTCGAAGATTGATGCAAGTGCGAGCAAGAGAATTTCTATCCCTCTTCTCACCTTGTGATGCTAATTTGCCTTGTCTTTGACATGCTCCAGTGTGGGGTGATTCTTGATGAGAGAAGCTTCACCAATGTATGGGGCTAAAGGGGGGTGAGCAATGAAATGCCTCTCACTATTTTGGTTATCGTACCATTTGCGAGAGAACTCTTTACCCTGCAGTCATGTAATTTTCTGCACTCATCTCACAAGTGTATAGATGAGGGACTATGTGTAGGATATGGCTTGCCTGTCATCATTCCGACGTGCCTCATCCAGCATGCTCAACTAATCTTGTATTCTTCACTTAGCTGTCTATTCTAGCAATCCTTAATGGAATCAGTGATTTAGACAGACAAAATCATCATGCAAAAATCCATTTGGAGTAGACATGCAGCATTTTCTGAAGTATGAGAGAGTTTGTACTCTCAAAACAAATGAATGATTTTTACTCAAGAGACCTTATTGACAACTTTAGGGTGTTTACTTGGTGAAATTGTATTTACAAATGTATTGAGTTTTGAACATCAAAAGAGTTATTCACAAATGGTTATTTACGATGAGTGTTGATGGGTTGTCTCTATTGAATAAGGAGATAACACACGAATGATCAGCTAAGGGTTGGGACTCCGAACGGGCATCTTTGCTTTTGCCCTTGCGGAAGAGAAGATGTGGAAATAGATCAATTAGTAGGGCCAAAATCACACGTGATTTGAGGCCTGAAAGGTTTCTCGTCATCCGCCTTGGCGACACTTGAGACGCCATTTGGCTTGGGAGAGCTTATCATGGTCTGACATGCCTCTCATTGATTTGTTTTCTACATCTTTGACGATCGGATCCCGCAAATGTAAGAGAGGGATCATATTAGTTAGAAGCTCTTTCAGGAGTCGAATAACTTGGAAGCGATACAACATTACCCTTCACTGGTTTACAGATGTTTGAATAGACCTGAAGCACGAGGAGGATATGAATTCCTGTAATTTTTACTCCGTTGGGTCAATTGCTCTCTTGTAATTTGCAGGTGCAAGAGAAGCAAAATTTTATTTTTTTCAAGCGGCTAACTGTCGTGTCGGGAATTCGAACCCTCGACTTTGGATCATTTTGCTCTTTCCTGGCTACCACTGCCAGAGGCGCCGACAATGTCCGTGGGGAAGTTTCCTTTTCCATTTAACCGAACCGGCTCTTGGACGACGTGTCCTTTCATACCAAGCTAGGTAAATTGATGTGGGTCACTTGATTTGCCCAAATTAACCATTAAGCTTGTTTCTTGAATCCTAGGCTTCCTGTCAATAGGAGAAAATGTGTCAAAAATGAGTTAAGATACTGGGAGTATTGGAAACGATACCAAATTACTCTTCCCGAGTTCATATTTGTTGACTCCTAGGGATGTTTGAGTGTCAATGACGGCCTTTTGTCTTTGACACAGCTCAATGTCTCTTTTGATCAGCCCTCCTCATTTGTGGCCCCGTATGCATGATTGATGGTCGTTGATTCATCTTCAACGCCTTCCTTTTGTGGAATTTTTCCTCTGTCCTTGACTATAGCTGCATTGAGCAAAAAGTCACATACCTCAAGCTTCTATGGAATTCGGGATGGGCAATAAAAAACCTCCAGCTTTCTGATAGCAATTTATTATTTATTTTTTGAAGAATACGTGTCTAGAACACGGAGTGAAGCTTCCAGACTTTGGAGTCATTGTCTGGAGTGGGGCTATAGATCGCCTTGACTGTTTGGATTTTCTCCCTATTGATAGTAATGAATTCAAAGGAAGAGAAGAAATTTCTTCCTTGTACTTCTTGGCTTGTCGAAGCTGGAAATCCCTTCAATGAAACTATGACGTCTAATTGTTCGGGCATGTCAGGGGGAGGAGATATTTGCTCCGTCTTGAAAAGGAATTGGACAGGAGTGAGGTGGAACGCACAAAGCTCTTGAGGACGGCCTACAAACATGGGAAGGTCGAAAGCAGCCTAAAGGAGGTTATCCTGCCTTGAGCTACCATGGTGTGCGTGCGTCGGGTTTAACCGCATGCCTATGCCTATTATGTCGATCTTTTGTTTCCTGTACGTAAGAGAGGAGACATCATTTTCAAAATTATGTTCAGGGAATAAGACTTACCTTCTTTGAAACAGGATGATCCTTTTTGTTTGCCCCCGCTTCCTTGAAAGGGTGTCTTTGAATTTGGTCTCTGCATTCACATGATGTGCCAGTTTAAATGCTTTCTATTACACTAAGTCAAAGGGAATGATGCTCTGAGACATGAAGTGAGAGAGTTAAGAAGACAAACATGGTTAAATTTATCATCTTGTTTTGACGAAAGCTTTTGGTGATGAAATATTTTTTATTTTCAGAACATGTCTTTGGGGGAGAAAAAGCATGAGGAAGCCCAGCCCTCAATATTCTCCTTGGATGATATTTTCTTTTCATGGTTGGATAGCATCACTTTGGGCTGGTTTGGAATACCGCCTCATGCTTTCAAAACAAAATATTATAACCATACATTAAAGTACCGGAATGAGAAAGACAACAAAAGCACACTAGATAAAAACAAAACTAATAAAAACTCCTATGAAAAGGAGCGCTTTGATAGTGCTGGTCCCGAAGTCAAACGTCTTTGAATTCCTCGCCTCCGATGGACTCGAAGTATTCGCATGCGATGACTATTTCGTTGAAGCTACGGAACCGTAACCCATGCAGCCAATAGCGATGTTCGTGGGGCAAAGTTTCTATGAACTGCTTTATCAATTCTTCTTCGCCGCTTGAGGGTAGGCTTGCATCATAAAAGCCCTCCATCTTCCTGCATATGCTCGGCAATCCTCCATTGGTCTTCTTCCGAAGTGGGCCAAACTCTCGCAAGACAGCTCAGTTCCAATCTGGTTTTGGTACTGATGCAAGAATGTGGAAGACAGCTCATTCCAATCCTTTATGAGGTAAATACTTGCTGTGACGAACCATTGCAATGCAGACCCTATAAGAGTTTCTTGGAATGTCTGAGTTGTGAATGACATCGGGCCATGGTACTGACTCATTTCAGTGTGAAGATATTGTAAATGAGCCACAGGGCAAGTCGTGCCGTTATACTTGTAAATATTAGGTATCCATACTTCGCTGGGGGTCATGATCATATGAGGGCAAGACGGCTTGACATGTCCTGGTTAGGCCACCGGTTTTCCCACTTTGCATATTCGTTGAAGTGGTGAATTTTTCTGTTTCGGGAAGTTGGACTCTACCGAGATCACTCCATTGCCTTCTTCTCGGGTCAAAATTTCCGAATGAGGATGAAGTATTGAAGCCATCCTCATGGTCGGAGGACGAGTTTAGTAGCTCGTTAGGATCGTAGCGGATAAAGACGTACGTTTCTTCTTCTGACGGGCCTTCATCCCCGGGTGAGGGTAGGAAATAGTTATATGATGAGTGATCAGTTCCATCGAAATAACGCTGGAAATCCTTGGGATTGTATTCTAGGGACTGGAAGTCATCAGAGTCATATTCTAGAGGAAGGTAGCCTTCGAGTTGTATTCCGTAGAATGCTCGAAGTTTTGATGCGGTGGTTCGCCGCCATCAAATTTCGCCTATACTCGGTGGTAGATGTTGAATTGATTGGTTTAGGCTTTCTTTTCTTGGCTCCCGGTCCAGACCTTTTGAGTAAGGCCCTTCGTTTTGCTAGTTCGATTTTGTCAATGGAAACGAGAGATATTAAGGCTTCACTCTCTGTTTCACTTTCTATGTCGATAGGGGTTGGTATTCTTTGAACCCTAGCTCTTGCAGCAAGCTTGGGGAGTTGTCCTGTCGTGCCCCGGTCTTGAACAAGCTCCGTACCTGTGATCTCGTACATAGGTTCCTTACCTTTCCGAGTGGGAAACTTTTCAATGATATGACGTTGCTCAGTTGCCCATTTATCATGCAAGGCTTCATTGACATTTGACGGCTCCTCGTGCTTCGGGATCATTGGTTCTTCGTAGGGCAAGGCGATGTCAGGGCTGATGTCAATATCATATTCTTGGTGGAAAACATGAATTAGTTCCTTCCAGGTTTTAAGGGAACTAATCTTCCTGACGATGTACCATCGCAAGGCAGGGCCGGTCAGGTGTGATTGGTATGATTGAATCATCCTTTGGACCGGGGTAGGCTTGTAAGTAGGTCTCGGGCGGAGGTATCGCATACCTTTCGCATTCAGGCCCCGAGTTCTTCAAGGATCTTAAAACTAACATAATTGGACGAGTCAATGGGATTCGGCTCTTGCAGCCGCTCAACTTTTTTTCATGATCTTTTCAAGCTGTTCATCTTGTTGGTTATTATCCGCAGATTTGCGGGTGCCGGAAGTGTGCTTAAAGTAGTTATGGAGTTGGGTTTAGCTTGGGTGGATTCCATTTGCCTTGAGAGTTGTCGAAGGACAATGGACATCCGTCCTACACCGTCTTCAATGTTGGTGAGACGATTTTTTACATCATTACGATCGGGTCCTATCACATGAGGCCATTCGCGGGTGGCGATAGGCGACGATCCATAATTACCGTGTCGTAAAAATCATGAATGAGTAAGAAAGCAAACAAAGATTGACCCATGGCAATGGTCTAACCGCTTCTTTATTTATCAAAAGAGGATTTTATAGACAACACACTTCCGACATTTAAAACTTGAAATGACAGAAAGAAATACTATGTATTAAACAAAAGTCCCTAAACAATGGGACGGAATTTTTACAATATCAATACTAAGGGACACATGATTGCTAGTTATATGCGACGGGAGCCTTGTTCTTGCGCAGGTGCTTGTCTTCTTGGACCGGCTCGAGACATGCATCTAGCCTATCCCCAAATCCCCTTGCATAAGCTCGCTTGTTCATGTTGGCCGATCTCGCGATTGGGTAAGGAATCGATGGCTTCCACTTTGTCGGGATATGATGGTTGTGGATGTAGGACTCGAGGCGTGATGGGCCTTTTCTTGTCCCTCAAGCCCTTCAGGTATCACAATTCTTTGCGATGGCACCTTGCTCCACGTTTCCTCGATGATGTCAATCTCGAACGTGTATTCACGACTTTGATGGGTGAAAAGGAGTGGAGGGGCCTTCCTCTTGAAAGGCGGTGGGATCTCTCTGAAGGGCTCCATACTGTCGCGCCACCCGATATGGGAAATAAGAGATGCCGCCGGTGAAACCAAGCAATGGAATTGGATGGCGGCGTCTATAAGCAAAGTAAGCTCTCTTTTCATGGAACCAACCAGCACACCATTGGAATGCCTCAGGAGCTAGGTTTCTTAGAAAGTTTATCCAATTTAAATAGCCTTGGCTAGGAATGTATGGTCCTAAAACCATAAATTTCTGAAATGGATTTTCAAAAACATTTATTTCGTACGATCGCATGAAGCCTCGAAATTCGCTTAGGTGAGAAAAGAACCAGACTTGTAAGATTTCTGGGAGACCCGCATGACTTTTCCGTGTTTTCTTTAAAACGATTGAGGGACAAGAATGTTTCAGCTAAGATCATGTTGACATAATTTTGCCCCTTAAGATCTGATCAACTATCCATACCATCTTTGGACTTATGACATTTCTTTGATGGGGGAAAATGATGAACCCGAAAAAGGCCAAGAGGAAAATCTCGCTTTTCTGAGTCATGGGTTGATTTTCAAAACAGGCAGTCAAAAATGTTAGGGGGCAGGTACTATGGTTGTTTTCAAGAATTTGCCTCATAACATGGACTTCAGTTCCTAAGAGTCGCGCTAACCCACGCAACGGGATAATACCTGTTGATGGCCTAACAAGCCGTTTCTCGAGAGGCATTCCAGTGATGATGTTGTATTCTTCCACAGTTGGGGTTAGCTTGAACCCACCAAATATAAAAGTAGTCATCTTTGGGCACCAAAAATGTGTCACGGCTTGTATGACTTCGGGGTGAATACGGATTCGGATCAACGATAGAAGATGACCGACTTTGGCTTTCACACGCTCTTGGGCATACTGGTCCAATTGACCCCACCATCTGAAGAGCTCTGCCTTGGGAGTGGGAATAAGCTGAATGTCATCTTCTCCCATCGCATATAAACTGGGACTCGAAAAACTCACCCTAAATTGCCATGGGTCAATAAAAGGACTGAGCAAAAGTAAATAAATTACTTTACTTTTAAAGAAAATGGCAAGTACAAAGACGTGCACATGAGATGTGCGGCTCGATTTCTAACTGAGAAGGCTTGTTGAAATTAAAAGGGTATCCGCCCGTTGCAGTCTCGCGTTAGCAAGATACCCTCCTAACCTCGGCTAAAGAAATTCAGGGAAAAGAAAGGCAACCTCTACAACGCAGTCTCGCGTTCGAGGCCGTATCTTTCTTAATACCATCCTAAATATCCTATGGCGGCCCAGGTCCGGCGGTCGGGTTGTGTGTGCCATGTGTAGTGCTGAAACGGTAAAGCATGCACCACAATTCATAATCACAAGACAATCTATTTTAAGTAAAGTTAAAATAAATTTCTAAGCTACTGACCTGCATAAAAAAAACCTAAGTCAGTAAAGAATTTAAACAAGGAAAAAAAGGCCTAAGTCCTCAAAGTCCCCAGCGGAGTCGCCAAGCTGTCGCGACCTCTTTTTTTTTCGGCGCTCGATCGGGGCGGCCGCCTAGCGGAGGCTAATGGCTCGGCTAAAATTAGTTATGCCCGGACTCTCCCAAGTCCACCAATTCACGACTTTAATTGTCAAAGTTTTTAACCCGTAAGTTAATTTTTAAGACGGAGTCGCCACTAATCAATTTGAGGTGGGTTGATTAGAAACCCATGCGAAGTATTGGGAGAAATACTCGCTCTGCGCAACCAGAGAAATTAGGATCGGGGACTTGATTACACTAGTTAATCACTAATGCCCTTTCGGTACCTAACCTTGTTTAAACCCCGAGGCTTTTTGGATGTTTTAGGGATTTTCCACGCATTTTGGAAAAAAACATTTTTGGGGTCCTTTTCTATTTTTGGACATAAAAAGGACTTTTGGATTTTTTTTTCGGATTTTTAGAAAATATAAGTCTTTTTGGCTTTTTCTGAATTTTTGGCTTTTTTAGGATTTTTGGCATTTTTTTGGAAACTATGAAATATTTTTGATTTTTTTTTTTTTCGGAAAATAAAATATTTTTTAATATTTTTTCGGAAAATAAAGTATTTTTTGATTTTTTGATTTTTCTCCAAAATAAAATATTTTTTAATATTTTTTTGAAATTAAAATATTTTTTAATATTTTTTGAAATTATATTTTTTGATTTTGATTTTGATTTTGGAAAATAAATTATTTATTTATTTTAAATATTATTTAGTAAAATAAAAGCCGATCGCATACGGGCCCGCGTTGGCCCGACTCGGATTTTTTGCCTTTTTTCTTTTTTTTTTTTTTTTTTTGAAAACGGTGCCGTTTAGGGGGAACCGGTGAAAACCCTACGCGACTCTGACGCGGCGGCAACGGCGGTGACGGCAGCGACCGGGGGAATGGTGACGGCGACGGCTACTTGTGCGAGGTGGTGGCGGTGAGCGGTGGCGACGGCGGAGGGTGCGCCCCTTCCTCTTCAATTTCTCCCCCTTTCTCTCTTTCTCTCCTGGCCGCGAGCTCGGATCTGGGTTTCACTTGCCACCGGTCTCCCTCGAAGTCTCTCGGAGGGAGATCGGCGAGCTCGCGACCCGACCGCCTTGCCCTTGCTTCGCTCTGAGTTCCCTGAAGTCTCTCAGGGGGGCTCGGAGCTTTGCCGGCTGCTGCGCGTGCTTCAACGGAGGCGGGGACGGGGGTATTTATAGGCGAGGGGTGGCCGGTCGGTGGAACTTCGACCGCCGGTCCCCCTCGCGTGCCGAGCGGCTTCGGACGGCCAGACCGGCGTCCCATCCGACGCTAGCTGCCCCCACGTCGCCATTCGTCCGCCCTTCCGGCGTCGCGCCTCCTGCGCGTGCGTTGCAGAGGCGCATGGAGGAGGAAGAAGGAGTGCGTCGCACGGGCCGGGCCGTGAGGGCCCGCACGAGGGAGAGAGGAGGGGCAGGGCTCGAAGGCCCAGCCCAACGAGCTATGTTTTTTTGCTTTTGTTTTGTTTTTTTTTTTTCTGTTTGTTTTGCTTTGTTATTTTGTTTATTTATTATCCAAAAAAGATGAAATAAAATAAAATAAAAACCTAATGAAATTGAGAATTTAGGCGTCAACAGTGGTCTAATAAAAATATTAATTATTCACATCTAAAAGTGTTTGATTGTATTGCATATGTTTTAATTAACAAGGAGGATAGGAAGAAGTTTGATGCTAAGTCTTAGAAGTGCGTATTTATCGGATATGGTGGCGATGAATATGGTTAAAGGCTTTGGGATAAAGAGAATTACAAAGTCATCCACAATAGAAATGTGGTATTCCATGAAGAAAAGATGAACAAGAATCGTCAAATAGAGTATGAGAAGGCCGTAGAACCAGAATATGTTGAGCTGGACACAATGTCCTTGAAGATGGTTCCAGTAGATCAAAGTGCACTTGAAGGAGAGGTTCAAGATGAGCCTATTATTAGTGAGGATGCAATTCAAGAGGAACGTAGTGATTTGGAAGAAACTAATGACCCTAAAATACCAGTCTTGAGGAGGTCTACACGTATAAGAAAGCCAAAGGTAATTTTTGATCCATCAGTTAATACTGTTGTGAACCATGTCTTGTATACAAATTCGGGAGAACCAGAGACTTGTGATGGGGCAAAGAAAGACATAGCGTGCTATAAAAGATGAGATAAGTTTGTTACTTCATAACAAAGCTTGGGAGTTGACCAAGCTGCTCATAGGTAAAAAAACTTTGTTAAATAAGTGGATGTACAGGATTAAGAATGAAGTGGATGGTAGTATCAAATACAAGGTGAGACTTGTGGTCAAGGGCTTTTCTAAAAAAGAAAGGACCGACTATTTCGAGATATTTTCACCACTAGTGAAAATGATATCAATTAGACTTATGCCTATGTCGAGTATAGTTGCAATGGAGGATCTTCATCTTGAGTAGTTAGACATGAAAACAGTGTTTTCACATGGTGACTTAGACTAATAATTATATATGGCGCAACCTAAGGCTTTTGAAGTCAAAGGTAAGAAGCACATGATATGTCACTTGAAAAAAAAATTGTATGGCTTGAAACAAGTTCCGCGACAATGGTAATTAAAGTTTGATGGTTTTATGGAAAAAAAAAGGGATCTGTACACTATGAGTCTGATCATCATGTATATTTTCGCAAGTATAACAATGGTGATATCGTGTATCTTTCTTTATATATGGATGACATACTGGTGGCTAGCTCCAATATGAAGAGAATAGTAGAAGTGAGGAAGATGTTATCATTGCAGTTTGCTATGAAAGACTCGGGAAAGGCCAAGAATATTTTAAGCATGAAAAATCATTAGGGACAGGAAAAATAAGCAAGAAGACTATATGAACAAAGTGTTAAAGAGATTTAACATGGACAAAGCAAAACCGATTACGACTCCTCTAGCGAGTCACTTCAAACTTTCAAATGATACGTGTTCGAGCACTTAAGCTTTGAAAGATGAGATGACGATAGTTCCATATGCATCGGCAGTGGGGAGTTTGATGTATACCATAGTGAGCACGAAACCAGACATTGCACAAGCAGTGGGAGTTGTGAGTCGATATATGCAGAACTCAAGTAAAGAGCATTAGAATGCAGTGAATTGGATATTGAGATATCTAACAGATATATCAAATTACTCTATTTGTTATGGTGGTACATCTCTATAGTTGCAGGGTTATGTAGATGCAGATTATTGGGGTGATCGAGATAGTAATAAGAGTACCACTAGATATGTCTTTACAGTTGTAAGTAAAGTAGTGAGTTGGATATCTCAACTACAAAAAGTAGTGGCTCTATCATTGACAGAAGCGGAGTATATGGCGATCACGGAAGCCTCCAAGGAAATCACGTGGTTATGAGATTATATGGAGGAACTACATCAAAAACAACCATTCAGTACAATATGAAGTGATACTCAAAGTGCAGTGCATTTAGCAAAGAATGCAACTTATCGCTAAAGAACTAGATATATCAAGAAGCGTCATCACTTTGCTAGGTCAGTATTAAAAATAATGAGTTAAAGTTGCAAAAAATTGATAGCTTGAAGAATTTAGCTGACATGTGGACCAAGATAGTAGACAAAGAGAAGCATATTTTCTATACTACTACTATTGATATTACTCCATATTGATTGACAAGGAGCATCGTAGAGGCACAAGTTTTTCAGTTAGTAGTTTTTTGAAGAAGGATGCAAAGTTGCTTGGTGCATAGGGTATATTTGTCTTCAAGTGGGAGATTGTTATAGACGAAGTCAAATCTTTTGTAAGGGGCTTTTTTTGTTTTTTCTATTAGATTTGCTTTTAGGTTAAAAGCTACACTTTTATATTAATGATTGCAAGACGTTAGCTGTCAAGACGCTGAGAAAGAAAATAGAGAGGAAAGAAAAAGAGAGAATAAAAAATTAAGTTTTTTCTTTGTGAGGGTTCTCAATCTTTTACTCTGGTCTTGAGAGAAGATCGTCATTGTATTCAAACTTTTTTCGAAATCTAGTGGATTCGCAGATTGTCTTTGCATGGATACATAACCAAAGTTTAGGTGAACTTTGATAACAAATTTTGCAGCGTGTTCTTCTAATTTTGTTATTTTATTATTATATTCTGCTCGGTGGATTGTTTGCAAGCGTTATTTTTCCCGAATCGACGTGCGATTTCATAACAGTTTATACACACACATCATCATCTCTCACATATTAGTGGCCTAGGGTAAAATCAACTAAGAACCTGCAAAACATTTCCAAAATAAAGAGAAAATGTACCAAAAGAGCCTTGGGTTAGTATAATTAAGTCCTCGTATTTCCGAATCTCTGGTTCGTAGAAGTAAAATGTACTCTCGAATTTTACTTTGATGTCTAATTGACTCATAATTAATTAGTGGTGGCTCATAAATAAATTGAATTGCATGTTTGAAAATGGTTTCATTGAAACCTTAAGTTGTGAGTAGTATGGGTTTGAGAGATCGAGACCAGGCGACGGTGCCATCTTTTGAATGTTTAATCATTTGTACCCGCCTAATGATCCATTAGTTTTTCCTTAGTAGTTCACTTGAGAAAAGTCAGGACAATAAAGCATTTATTTTATTTTATTTTGTTAGTGTCAAAGAAAAATTATAGAGCAAATGTTTTCTCCAAATAATTTCATTTAATAAAATAGTTCTATCCTTTCCTTAAAAAATAAGGAATTAAACAAAACTTTCTTCACCTCTCGTGATTTTGCATTATCTTTTTCGCTGGCCTTCCTTTGTTTTGAGATGGTATAACAGAGGTTGGAACCTTTTGGAATGGACTATATTCCTTCAATCAATTGCAACGACCACAGGTAGGGCACATTGGAGAATTGATTTAACCCCAATTTCTCAATCTCCAAAAACTGATGGTTTTATTGGGCACCACACCATTTTAATATGTTTTGTGCGAATATTTTAAGGATGATCACCGGCAAAACCTTATAAAATTTCAATATAGTGCCAAAACTTTTAAAAAAATATTCCATTTAATTAGCTCTGGCAAATCACGTTAGATTATCTGTCATAATTTAAGTGATGGTTAATATTTGCATCACTTAAATGGTCACTAAAAAAATTGGCACCAAAATGTGCACCACACAATAGTTATGATACTAATGTGTCATTATCTCAATATAATCTATATTACAAAACAGCTCCAAATATTTTTCGTATAATAATTCTAGTTTGGGAACATCATTTAATTCTTGATCTATACTTTACCATATAGAAAGCGAATCGATTATCCCAATTAAAGAATTTGAACCTCAAAAAATATTTTGTGAAATGAGCACATCTTTTGTTAAACGCTTTAGAATAAAATGATTTACCATAACTGATTATAAATTTGTAAAAAGTTATTAAGGAATTCCATTACTTAATTTTAAACCCAAAAAGTAGAAAACTATTATCCATAATACTTGTCATAATGTCAAAGATATACTATAAATATCTAATATTTCACATATTACAAATTTGTTCTAACTGTCGGTAGAATTGGATACAGAAGAAAAAGAAAATGCATGAATGGAGTCAAGGACAACAAAGTGAAAAAGTGAGTGGTGCTATTTCCGTCCTCATTTACACTAAAACGATAAAATTGTTATTAATCTTTCAATTGCAGTTTAAAGTAATGGCCTGCTCCTTTTTTCTATTTTTTTTTTCTATTCATGATAGTTCCATAATTAAGCATTTTGCATATTTTGTTTTGGGTTAATACCCTAAAAAACCCTAAACTGGTACACATGTGACAAATTTACCCAAAAACTATTTTTTTGACCATGAAAAACCCTAAACTGGTATACTTATGACAAATTTACCTCGACTAACCATAAAAATCATAAATTGGTACATTTAGGACAAATTTACCCCAAACTAATTTATTTGACCGCAAAAACCCTTAAACTAGTAAATTTGTGACAAATATACCTTCCGCTAACTTAATAATTTGATTGTAAAATTTAACAAAAACTAACAGAGGGTAAATTTGTCACAAGTGTACCGGTTTGGGGTAAATTTGTCAAAGGTATACTAGTTTGGGGCTTTTGGAGGTTAAAAAAATAATTTGGGGTAAATTTGTCACATGTGTACCGCTTGGGGTTTTTTAAGGTATTAATCCTATTTTGTTTTTTAGCGTATCAAAGAAACGTAGATTCTCAAATATTCTTGTAACATCTTACATACTTAGTGAAAATCACCTCACTAATAGTAAAAAAGAAAAAAAGAAAAGACATTCTTTGATATAGTATAAAACCGAAAAGTCTCTTCTTTATCATTGATCTTATGACGATTTATCTATTTTTTCCCCCTCTTATTTCAAAATCTCACTTTCTTACTAAGAATTTTATTAATTTCATTAGTCTACTATATGTATCAAATCTCTTTCTTACAATATTGAAGAATTTATCCTTTAAACTTATTATACTAGAGAGATACTTTTATACAACGCATGTAAAATGTTAGATGAATACATAGGAAAACACTAAAAATATTATGCACAATGAGGTATCTTGATATTAGTTGTGAGCAATTCATAAATGATATTAATTTTTGTCAATCTTAAAAAAAAAAAAAAAAAAACTTCTTACTTTGTGCAATGTTTGATTTAATTAAATTTAATCTATGTAACAATTTATCCATAAAAATAATTGACAATATGAAAATAAAAATATATTTCTAGGAAATTTCTCTTTTCGACAAAACAAATTTTAATGGAAGTAATACCTAACAATAATAATAAAAAGAAAGGAAAATAAGTAAATTTAGGACCATTAATTTAAATTGCAATTAAATGATAGATGGTAATTTTGTCTTTTTGTGGAAGTTGATGGATTTAGTCACATAAGGGGTACAAATAGTGTCGCCCAAAGAAAATAACAATTAAATGTTTGTACTAGTCAAATAGAAAGTCAAAACAAACATCATTATCTTAATGAAAAGAAAAGAACATAATTCGGAGGATTGCATAAGATATAAAAGGGAAAAATATGGTAAACATTACGTCGGTAGGGGTGTGCAACCGGACCGGGTATACCTAGTTCTCGGACCAGCCCACCGGAAAACAGAGTCGGGAATTGGTTCCCATTCGGAACCGGTTTAAACCGGTCTGGGAATAGGTTCTGAGTGATTACCCACCCGAAAACCCGTTCCCGAACCGGTTTTGGAATCGGTTTCTAGACCGGTTTTGTAAGTAGAAGTCCAAATTTTTTTTTCTCCCGATTTCTATTCTTACTCCTGCAATCACATGATGTTTTTCTCTTGGCTTTCTCAAACATGCACGGCACTCCTTCTTTGTCATTCCTCTTCCTCACTTGCTTCCCTCCCTCACCGGCTCCCTCTCGCACCGTTTGATGGACGAGCGGTGTTCGCCGCTGCCAAATTCTTGTGTATCACATGGATTGGCTCGCCTAATTTCTCTTTTGTAGGAGGAGTTATGCTTGCATAAATAGGTAGCTTTATGTAGTAGTTGTGGGAATAAGACTAATATTAGACCCATGTTTGTTGCTAATTCTTTGCCTTATGATTTTATTTATTATAATTAGCCCTATGGATCATTAATTTTTCATTTAGTCAAAAAGTTAATGTATTAATTTATTACCAGTGCTTAATGTTTCAATATAAATTAGGAGAATTACGTTATTTTCTTGTTTATTAATATAAAATTCGAAGTCATATAGGATATCGGGAGATTGCAAAACATATTCTAGTAGAAACAGGGTTGACCCTGGAATTGGATCGGAAAAGCAATGTGGGTCGGGTACGGGGTCCAATACAAACAGGGTCGGGTATAGGGTCCAGAAAAGGGGAACCGGTTATAACAGTGTCAGGTACAGGGTCCAGGTCTAGACCCTACTCACCCTAGACCCGGTCACCCCTATGTATTGGTACCCACATGCTCTGCCCCCAATTCTTGGCTCATATTTTTCTTCCATGCCGAGTGGGAATACGGGATGTGACATTGGGGAGTTCCATCCCTTGGGGTTTCTTCTCATTTTTCTTCTCTCTTCAACCTTTTAACGTCTGTTCAAAAAAAAAAAGAAAAAACCTTTTAACGACCTACTTAAAACCACTAGTATTAGAATATTATAGTGAAATGAAACATCATGATTATCATTATGTACTTCAGCTTGAGATTTGACGGTTGATCTTTTTTAAGTAGAGACGCCACGTAGGATTACCTACTACGAGAAAAATGCAATTTGGAGGTTACTTACCCATAAGATGGATTTAAACATTCATTTATAGTTGTTCAATGAAAGTGTACATTCTCTTCTTCTTTTTTTCGAACATATATAACTAGCGTTGACTTAAAATCTATAGAAAAAAGCGATCAAACAAAGTAACTGCTAAGCTAGAGATAGTTGTTTACGTCATGTGATTGATATTCAATCCTCATGCTTTGGTGTGGAAAAAGAGAAAAAATATACTATAGACACCGGACATCAAAGTCCCAAACGCATCAGTTAGAAATAAATATGAAAAATGTGAAAGATCGCATGAATGCTTTTCTCGTGAATGAGAACAGGTACCAATTTGGGAGTTAAACAGTCTCTAGCGCAATTAAATTCCCATGACCACATCTCTGGTTCGGGATGAAAATGTATTGAACCACACGGCATGCGTTAATCAAAATGATGTTCTTTTTCTTAGGAAAACGAACTTTCAATGTTTGATTAAAGAATAAATGTTATATTATGCACGTGAAACTACTTTAATCCTTCATAACACCTTTAAATGGTTACAATTTTCAAGAAATACCAGTTTGTTAAATAGTTTAAACTGAAGGCGAGAAATTCATGATGCACGACGTATATGTTACATAGAATATGTATAGGAGAAAATGGAAAAAACTTGACGAAATAAAGCTGATATGTGGTCAACCCACATAGCACATGATGCACAAGTAATATCTACAAAGGCACAAGCGTGCGCGCGCCCACACATATAGATTATTTGATCAAATCAATCATGGATACCTCCTTTAAGATCGCAGGTGCCATGATTTCATCGATGACTTCAACTAAGTTTTTATTGTACACTCTATAGACTATTGATCATGAGTTCTACATGATGAATTTTCTATTCTCTGCCAATTGATTTGGACGAAATAATGTGATCTCATCTTTCGTTTACTTCAATTCTTAAAGAGCGCACATGAAATGAATTATTCATATTCTGTACTCTGTCGTGAAGCAAGCTCCAACATTAGAAAATGACATGCAGCTCATTATTAGTAAGTTTAACGTATTGTCAATAACTTAAATCCAAAGTCAAAATTGATTGGGGCTTAGAGACGTCCAACTCGGGAATTAGCAACCTATTCAAGTCTCACCAACGGACCAGTTGCAGAAAATTAAGTTAGAGCCACTTGCATAGACCAAGAATCTGAACTTAACTGGCTCATGAGTTTATAATGTGCTTTAAGGGCCTCAAGGTAACCAGTGTCTATGCTCACGCATCTAGGTTATTGAAAATAACAAAGTCAATTATCATAGATAACATTTTCCTAGCAATTATGGATGACTTCTCCAAATCAGTGGTCCATTAAATAGAGAGGTGTCGAACCCATATTCTTGCATACAATATCTGACTCACTCTGTTTCGAGATGGAACAATGGATCATCGTCACGGCTTTTCCAAAGGTGAGCCACTCAAGGGAAAGCTAATGGACTACTAAATGAGAATAGAGATTTCTTTCACAAGACAATCACTCGCGTTTAGTACAGACTCTCCCAATCTCTACAATTGCAACTTGGTGCTTGATTTAACATGCAATTGTCTTACTTTTTGAAGCCGCCACCAATTAGTTAGGGTCGATTAGACACCCAAGTAAAGTGTGGAAGAACACTTTACTATTGCAAACAAGAGATTCGATGGATTAAGAAACTTGATTACATTAGATTAATTTAATGTTTTTTTTGGTACCTTTTCTCTTTATTTTCAAAAATATTTAATAAGCATTCTTAGACAATTTCAATCCTAATCCGCTAACATTCAATGCGTGATAACACTTAGTAAATCAAAGTAATAAATAAATTACTAGAAACATGGCAATTCCTTTGATGTGTTAAGCAACGCAAAAGCGAAGCTCCATTATCATCCAATGCACCAAGTGCTCTGCAAGATGTTGACTCAAAAACAAGCAATGCATGCATGTTCAAAGCATGAATTCTAAATGCAGTGATGCTCGATACAGCTCATGACAAACGCTTGTGGCTCACAGGATGCTCACCGTCATGCACGTACATTTACGCGGAACACGTATGCATATGGGGGCCAACGATTTATGCACATACAGATTCACAATTTACACACATAAACTCGCTGAACCTACACACTCTCACCCACCCACCACTCGTGTAGGTCACACTCGGCCATCCCAGTGAACTCTGCATATACCACACTCTCACGCTCCCATGAACACATGCACCATGCACACTATCATGACCAAAGCCACTGAATACATACTCTTAGCACGCAACTATTTTCACTGCATACATACACTCGCTCATTTCAGGCATGCCCACTTGCTGAACACACGGGGTACATATGAACATAGCCGTTCACTGCTCCCGACACTTAACAACGCACTATAATACAAGTACTCTAAGCGACTTACCCGGACAGAGGTGGGGAAATGCTGGCAGCAGCCGGAGCTTGACTGGGCAATGGTGGTTGAACAGCAGGGCAATGGAGCGGTGGCAGGAGCTGGATGACGGGGCTGACCCAAGCATAAGGTGGGCTGTGGCGGTAAACCTGGGGGTCAATGGAGCTAGTCACCCCGGCTGGAAGGTGCTGGTCACAGTGGTTGGGAGTGCAGCGGGCTGAGACATGCTAGAGAGGCAAGATGCGTAATGGCCAGTTTGGATCGGGGAGGAGACAGGAAGAAACGCTGGGCGCTGAAGTGAACTTGCGAGTGAGCAATAGAGTGTTTGTGAAGTCGGTGATGAACCTTAGGAGTAAGCATTATTCCAGGATAAAACCTAGAATCAAAGAACTGATTGATGGGACTCTGTCCAGTTCCAAATTCCAAGGTATGCATGTTGATTCTAGGTTCCAAAAATTTGAAAACCTGTTTCGACGGATAGGTTCTAGGTTCTAGGTAGGTGAAATCTAGAACCTGAAATAAGTTTTTGTGTTGTCTATCTCTTTGCACGATCCTGCGGTATTTCATGTCATTCGATGATGAATGTATAATTTGAAATCACTAATCTAAACTTCCATTTTATGATTGTTACTTTTGTTTTATTAATGATTTATATTATTCGTGTGTCTAAATATAAGTTGTTGTCAATGGATTGTAACAGCAAGTAATAGTCAAGAAAGATGATGATTTATTGTAATCATTCCATTAATATTATAAGTAGAACTTGGGTAGACTCTGGAACCTATGATGGGGTAGGTTCCAGATTCCAAAAAATGATGAACATATTCCTATGGGTAGGTTTCAAGTTCACAGGTTCTAGGTTAAACCTCTATGGAACCTAGAACTGTTCCCCCTTAATGCACTTGAGTTGATGAACTATTATGGGACAATTGTGAAGTGAATATCTTTGCCCCCTCTTCCCTTTGGGCCTTGTATACATATACACATCCTTGTGAGGGAGTTTGAAACTGTTTCTGCATTTGTGGGTGGATGTCTCTCCAAATCTGAGCATTTAAGAACCACAACATTCTTTGCTTTATCCAATCCAAAAATCGCCACCATAGAGTTAATGAGTCGCCCGCGAACGGGTGCGTTTGGTTCAACTTTGAAGCTTGCTTTCAGCTTTCAACTTGCCTTCAAAATGCTAAAAGCTCAAAGTTAGTAGGGACTAGCTTTGGGCTTTCAACATTCCACCGAATGCTGAAATTATTTTTTCCTTTCCAAAACTACCATCACTAACTTTTCATTTTATCGATTTTGCCCCTGATTTTTTTTTTTAATTGAAAAGGAGGCAGCCCTTCGCCGAACCGATGAAGGGCTACGGTCATTGACGAGCTAGATCTGGCGCCGGCGGCCGTTGGCTGAGGTTGCCCGACCTCGGGCAACCTCCGACAAGGGTCGCGCGACCCAGCTGAGGGTCGCTGGAGGTCGCCCGACCTCGGGCGACCCTCGGCGAGGGTCACTCAACCTAGGCAACCGCTGCTGGGTCTCGCGGCCCTCGCTTGGGTCTCGCGAGGGTCGTGCGAAGGTGGCCGGAGTCATGCGACCCTCGTGAGACCCAGGCGAGGGCTGCTTGCGGCCGCGAGACCAAGGCGGTGGTCGCCTGGGTCAAGCAACCCTCGCTTGGGTTAAGTGACCCTTGCTGAGGATCACCCAAGGATGGGCGACCTTCGGCGGCCCTCGGTTGGGTCGCGTGACCCTCGCCAAGGGTCGCCCAAGGTCCGGCGACCTTCGGCGGCCCTCGGCTGGGTCGTGCGGCCCTCGGCTGGGTCGCGCAACCCTCGCCAGAGGTCGCCCGCTTAGCCGGTGGCCGCCGATGCCAGATCTGGCTTGCCGGCGGCCGTAGCCCTTTGCCGGTCCGACGAAGGGTTTAGTTCAATTTACCAAAAAAAAAAAAGAAGAAGATATATATATCCATCAAAGGTTATTGCGAAAGTTTTTTTTACCAAACGCACATTCAACTCAAAGTCCATTTGCAAAAAATTTTGACCAAACACAATTACATTTCCCCAAGTAGTTTTGGATTTTTAGCATTTGCATTGGACTCAAAGCCCATTGCAAATGCTGAACCAAACGTAGCGTTTAGCCTCGGAATGCAGGGCAGTGAATCTTTATTGAATTTTCTTAGCGTGACGACCATGATTTCTGTCTTTGCCCTGAATTTCTCTCCCCTTTTCCCGCTGACATCTTGCCGAAGACACCCTTTAAAATCGTGTGCTGGCAGTGCCGATGTCTTCTCTTCAGCCACGAAAATAGACAATATATGGCCATATTATATTTCCATGCTCCAACAAGAATTCCCAATTTCTAGTGGAACAAATATTGCCTCCGTCCTTTGTTTTCTTTTGTCATGCTTCATTTTCTTTCTTTTTCACATGCGCACGTTTTCTCCTTGCCCTCAGTCATTTCCCTGCTGTTGTGCTCACTTTTACACGCCGATTTATGCCTCTATCCATGCCTTTAATTTGTTTTCTTTTTAGCTTGCACTTACGCCATTTCACCCTTCATATATATTTTTAATTAATTTTTAAAATTTTTTGAGTTTTAATTTTTTATTATGTTTGGCAAAAATATATTCCAAGAAACTAATAAAATTCTTGGAAACTATACTAAATGCCTAGGGTGCATTTGATTTAGTTTTTCTAAAGAGCTTTTAGTCTCCAAAGTCTTTTAGGAAAATACTAGGGCGTTTGGTAAGTATTTTGAAATAGCTTTTGGCCAATACTAGTATTAGGAATGATGAAAACCCAATACTACTCCCACCCAACTTTGTGAAGTAGCATTTGTGGAATGCTTAAACTAGAATTAAAACAGTTTTTCATTCCAAAGCTATGCTAATTAATTCTTTAATTTTTTTTTTTTTAAATTTTGCTCACTCAAGGGTGGTTGGTGAAGAGTTGGTGAGGGTCATGTGACCTAGATGACCTTCGCTAGAGGTCACACGACCTCCTGGTTCTCGTGCAACCTCGCAACCAAAGTGGTGATCGCCTAGGGCAATGAGTCTATGCTTAGAACCAGAGAAAATCAGGTCAGCTACGACAGATATGCTACCCCACAATAGATGAACCTCTTGTTCGAGCCTTTCAAGAATTGCCTTTTAGCTGCGAACTATTCATAAATTTAGTTCAAAGTACAAAGACACCCAAGGATGCCAGCATAGTAACATTTTGAACTAGCCGAGTTGTATTTCTTAGAGGATCCTACTAGGCTATAGAAGAAGAAGTGTTTACAAAGACATGGAGGGAATTTTCACAAGCGCACACTTTATTTCAAGGGACTTTGCCCAAAAAGCAAGAGCCACCTCAAGAGGGCTAGCTAGGTCGCGCGACCCTCGCTGAAGGTGCGATCTTAGGCGACAACTGTTGACGCCACATCTAACTCGCTAATGGCCGTAGCCCTTTGACAGAGCTGGCGAAGGGTTTGGGTCATTTTTTAATTAAAAAATATATAAAAATACACCTAAAACCCAATCGCGACCTAATCTAGGGTTTGGTTAATGAATTACTAAATCTAAACTTAGCTTAGTCTTTCCTAAGCTCATACCAATTCGCGAGTTAAGTTCAAGTTTTTAGCATGCAAATGAATTTGATCTAAGGGTTGCCACTAATCTATTTATGGTAGATCGATTAGACACCTAAGTAAAATAACAAGAGAATTAGTTTAATCCTGCGAACCAGAGAATTTGAGTATGGGGACTTGGTTACTAGATTTCTTTAATGCTCTTTTGGTATCATTCTTTTCATGAAAAATGTTTATTAGGTAGCTTGAATTCATTTTATTATCCCTAACATGTGAGGTGACCATGCGGGTGCGCACCAATTCAACACCCAATAAAATAATAAATAAATTGCAAGACTTACCTCATAGTAATGAAAGCATCTGCAATGTTAGCTCATAATTCATATCAACAATCCTAGATATGATTTTTAATTAACATGTAGTCAATCAATCATTTTTAGGATTTTCTTTTATTTAATGAAACATGATTTACATGCAATGCAATGCAATGATGTACAAAAATGTCTATGCTAACATGACATGCGACATATAATTAAATAAACTTAATATGTAAACTCTATATCACACCACACTAAATGCCTAATCTAATGATGGGTAAATATTAAAGGAAACTACCCTAATATGTCACACATTTAAATGATCCTAATCATGCAATGACTAGATGATGTGCAAGGAATGACCTAATTCTAGGTGACACGCGCATGATATTTTTTATGTTTTCTTTTCATTTTTTTTTATAAAATTGAAATTAAAATTGCCTCAACAATTGAACATGCAATTCAAATTAATGAAAAGAAAACTTCCTAAATTAACGTTTTTGGTATTTTTTATTTTGAAAATTCAGAATAAATTTATTTTGTAATATAAACATACAAACTATCCTAAAATAGGCAATATTCTAGCATGAACCTAATCCAACTCAAATTTATTAATTATTTTTTTGGGTTTTCTTTGATGGAAGAAACATCAATTCAAGCAAAGGCATAAAAAAACAATACAGTAGCAAATCAAGCAAGATATCATTTTTTTTTTTTTGGTGAAAGGTAATAATATATTGAAAAAGATTGAGTGAACAAAAAGAAAAAGAAAAAGAAGAAAAAGAAAAGAACATAGCATCATAACCCACACTTAAAATAACGGATCATAATGAGTGGAGGGATGCCGAAAAAAACCACAGACGTGGCAACCCACTACCAAATAAGAAAGGAAAGCATGGCATGAACAACCAGCAAACAGAAACAAAACGCCCTCAAGTAGGGAAGGAACCATCGTCAGGATTCAGTGAGAATCGCTGCACCAGCTGCAACTGCACTAATTGCACCAACTGCCTTAATCAAGCCGCACCAGCTGAAAGGGAGGGAATTAATGCTCCCTAGAAAAGATGACTGGGTCAATGCCCCATCTCCGCTGCAACCTTCTATTTATGATATTATCTTCAACATTCCTAACATTGATCGCTTTATCTCTGACCACTTTAAAGAGATGATTCCTCATAGCCGGGATAGAAAGAGCTTGTTCTCGGAAGAGAATATTGTTCTTGTTGTTCCAAATAATATGACACAGCGCTCCGAAGGAGAAGTGGGCTATGCACTTATAAAACTCCTTTCCCATAAGCATGGTGATGGCCTAAAGGAGATTATCCTCCCACGCCCTGTTACGCCAAGACAGATTGCATTTGGTCGCCCAAATGAAGGCAACTCCGGCTATGACACGACACCTAAAAACAGATGGTCAATAGAGTCCGGTACATCGTTGCAGAAGGCACAAGCACCACTATCTATTCTATTATGCGACAATAAAAGGGTCTGGGTGGGTAGCCCGCTTTTAGTTATAAGCCAAAGGTTTACTTGATACCGTGGTGTAATTTCATTGTTCCAGACGAACGTATGCCAAAAGACCCGAGTCCTCTTCCGTCTGAAGGTCTCCCAAGCCGTCGCAACAGTGAAGCGTCCTGACGAATTCTACCTCCAGCCAAAACAATCCGAATTCTGAGAGAGACTTGGGAGGGGATGATCCCAAGACTCAAGCACCACCTTGAGAGGTTGCCCAGCATATGAGAAGAGATTAGTCACTGTTGCTTGCCTAGAAAGCCTTGAACTGTATATGAACGAGTCAGAAAAAATTAAGTTCAAGGGGCCCCTAGGGTGCCAGTTGTCAAACCAGAAGGAGGTAGAGCGGTCGTCTCCAATCCTCCAATAGATGGCATTGCGGTCCTCGCTTATGAGGGATAGGATTTTTTTCCAAGCCCAAGAACAGCAGGTGGGTTTCTTAGCAACCCAAAAATTCCTTGATTTTAAGAACGTGGAATGGATCCACTTGCACCACAAGGCCTCATTGTATGAAAATATGAGCTAGATATGCTTAAGCATAGTAGCCTTGTTGCAATCCCTGAGCCTCTGGATGCCAAGGCCTCATTCCTCTTTGGGTAGGCACACTTCACTCCAGGCTACCTTGGCACCCCCTTTCCCTAGTTCCGGGCCTTTCCATAGGAATTGCCTAAATGCTTTCTCTATCTGTTCTAACACGGCTATAGGTATTATAAAAACTCTCGTCCAGTAGGCTTGGATAGCATGAAGGACTGACCTGATAAGCTGAAGTTGGCCAGCAAAGGAGAGAAAGCGGTGAGTTCAAGATTGTACCCTCGCAGTAATGCGATTAATAAGAACACAACAGTTCGCCTTGCTAAGCCTAGCAGTAATGATAGGAACCCCTAGGTATCTTACCGGTAAGTTGCCTTCCTGGAAATCGAGGTGGGTGAGGATCTGAGTTCTTAAAGTAGGCAATCCACCAGCCAAAAAAATTTCGCTTTTGGAGGGGTTTGGGCATAAGCCACTCCATGCCGAGAATAGCTGGAGGTCCTCTTTGAGGAGACTTACCGATGTCAGGTTTGCCTCACTAAATAAGAAAACATTGTCTGCAAAGAAAAGATGCGAGAGATTCGTCACCTTGCATTGCCTGAAGAATTTAAATTCCTGCTTGGAGGAGGACCTCCTCAGGATTCCAGATAGTACCTCCATAACCAAGGTAAAAAGGTATGGAGAAATAGGATCGCCTTAGCGTAGGCCACGCCCACTTGCAAAGTAGCCATGAAGTTCCCCATTCAGAGCAATGGAAAACATGGGTGTACGCACACATGTCATAATAAGCGTAGTCACGAAGTCGGGAAATCCAATAGCAAGCATAACTTTTTCAAGGAAATCCTAATCGACTGTGTCATAAGCTTTTTTGAAGTCAACCTTAATCACACACTTAGGAAGGTATGGTTGCAGGTGGAAACTAGAAAATAGTTCCTGAGCCATCAAGATATTGTCTCCAATCCTTCTGGCCTTCACAATATCATTCGTGTTCACTTAATTTTATAAATAAATTGACGAATCATTTCTCGTGCATAATATTGGATTGACCAATTTTTAATGAAATGGTGAATTATATTTCGGGCGTGAGATCAGATTAGCAATTTTTCCGTGCGATTGCGAGTTATATTTCAGGCATGAAATTGGACTATCAATCATGTGCATGTTATGAAATAAGCGAATAGTCACTAATTTAAAAGGCTATTCGATATTGTGGTCATGATAACATGTCAGGAAATTTCAATCATGTGCATCAACAATATTTTAAATAAGGAAACATAATATTTGAAAATCAAAATAGATAAGATTTTCACTTTATTCGAATATTCGCTTCCAAATTTGAATCTTCGAATGGCTAATTGCGATTTATATTTTAAATAAGGAAACATAATCTTTGAAAATCAAAATAAATAAGATTTTCACTTAATTCGAATATTGGCTTCCAAATTTGAATCCTCGAATGGCTAATCGCGACTTGATGTGCTGCTTGGCTTAGACAATGGGGTGTCTCGGGCTCAATATGGCGAGGGACTCATCACAATAGCTCGAGATCGTGGTAGTGTCTCCCAGTGACTCAGTGTCAAGAAACTGTGGGATTCGCTGGGACATTGAAGCGCAATAGCGGGCAAAGAGTGAAACCCAAATGTGAACAAGGGTGTGTGTGCAAGGCACAAACTTTGATGGGTGCCTGAAGTTCCAAGAGACGGGGCTGGTTCAAGAAGACCCTTTTGGACTCCTTAACATGGTGCTTTTGAACAAGTTAACGTGTCCTTCTAATCTAGAAAGCCTTTGCCAAGAATTCTTCAATTTGTTGCCATAAATATGTGAATTTCGTGGCTCGTTAGGAACTGTGCCGGATGTTGTTGGGATGAGGAGTCTTGTCGGGACTAATGGAGAGTGGTTTGAACAGCAGCGGCTGTGAAGGAAATTGGCCTAAGGAGACACCAAGAGTGGTTGCAGTGCAGATGATGGAAGGACAGCGGCAGGCAGCAACAGGATTTGGCCGTGAGAGATCTAGCGTTGACAAAGCGCCACGGCTATGAAAGGTCTCGATTGCGACCCTTTTCTACCCTTTCTCTTTCCTCACTCGTGTTACTCTCGTGTATTATGAATTGCTGCATTTTCTTGACCGAGAGACCCTCTTTATATAGCCAAGCCTGTTATCTTTTGGAATAAGCCATAATATTTTATTTCCTCTTTAAGCTCAAAATATCTGTGAAAATTCCTTTTTTCTTGTGCCTGCGATTGGGTGAAGATATATTCACCCAAATATATGCTCCTCATGCGATATTCCCTCTTATTTTTTCGATATCTCATGAGAAATCCTCCCTTCTGCTACGAAATATATCCTCAATGTATATATTGCATGAATATATGAAAGATATAGCGAATATTGGGAGAATAATACGAATCAAATCGTCATTCATCATAAGTCAATTTTCTGTCATCAAATAATAATGGGCTGGGCCAAATTTCTCCCTTTGTGAGCTTAGTTTAACTCATCAAATTAAAGCTCAGAACCATTAGTTCGAATTTGTCCATCGCCAATCCAATTAATGCGAATGCAATACTAAAAAATTCTCCTAAAACTATATGCTATGCAATTTAATACTTTTTTTTTTTTGTTTAAGGGTTCAAATTTAATATCTAATTTTCTATGGAATGCATGATCAAGTCGCCTAAATTTAAGTGTTAACAGCTGCTCATCTTTAGAGGTGAGCTTGTAGAAGTTGCATTCAAATACAGATTTGGACCTAAATTTTGACCATGCGAATACAATGTGATTGTCGCGACTCGATCTCGCCGTCCTCGATCCCTCACCACAACAAGATCGGCCTTTGTCTTTCATGTGAGGATCCCATTTAAACACCCACCAAATCCATTTTTGTGACTTATAGCCATTATTGACCAATTGTGTTCTTGCATGGCCAATAATGCTCATAAGTCTCCTAACCAAGTGATCTATGTGATTCTAAGGTTTTCACTCGATACCATGCATCGACCCTACCATTATTTTAAAAATTACATGTATTGTAGAAATTTAAACATGTGTACACGTCTTTTGGACCTTGTTTCTCAACCAATCAAATAGATGAATGAGCCGTCGGCGAATCATTTATTACCAAAGTCATGCACCAATCACAAATGCATACGATTATAATGAATGTCATAATTATATGTATGAGGGTACATGTGATATTTCAAAAACATATTTTAAAATCATCCACAAAAAAATAATAATATTTTGAGACAAAGTGATGTCTCGGCTATGAAAGGCATTCAATTGCCAAGGCTAGCTCAGGGCTTGCATAAATGCACTCACAAGTGTCGCAGGCATTTTGAATACAATTCAAATCGTGACTTTCACGATGTCAAATCAAGATTTTAAAAATATCCGCAAATATTTAGTATTAAGAAATATTTATGTCACGACCCCAACTCCATCTCCAGGGTCATGAGTGACAGGGGTTATTTTTGCGACGTCCTAGGCTCGTCGCCGTCCCGATTCTTTTTATCTTGTTATAATGCACATGCAGAAACGTGAACAAACAACTCTTCGGACAAACAATAGCTGGAAGACTGGGACATACATCATACTGAACACATTGACTTGTATTATAACAGTACTTTTACAAAACTTTTCTTTATGGGCTCTCTTTTCTTTTTACATCACAGTACAAGTTTTCCACATAGGCTCGGGGAAATCCTATCTCCTCTAGCGTGACTGCATCTCCCAAAATTGATGAGAGACTTCCATGCCTACAAGACTGAAAGATGAGGGGTGAGTTTTGGAGAAACTTAGTAAGTAAAATTCCTAGTTCTCTACTAGGAAATCATCTCATCATCGTTAAAGCTTAGCAAGTACAACACTCGTAAAACAGTGTCGATGGTAGATCAATTAAGCTATTTCACCAACAAACTCATCAACATCACGTAGTAACATATTCAATAAGTTCATTAACCATATAAACGGTTCTTCCCATACTTTCAGGAGCTTCCAGCCACGGGCTGGGCATCCGGCCTCAAGTCAGGCATCCCATACTTTCAGGGGCTTCCTGGCTTAACTAGGGCATCTGGCCATCAAGCCAGGCATCCCATACTTTTAGGGGCTTCCTGGCTCAACCAGGGCATCTCGTTCAATGAACGAGCCATCACCGCCAACGCTATGTGACGATGGGCACTTTTTCCTTTTTAAGTGGACACGCATAAGTGCATCACACAAGTCGGTTCTTATCTTTTCTTTTAGTCAACACATGCATGGCTCGAAGGCGTGTTCATTCATTCATGTGTGCCACGAGTTTCTTATACCTCACTAGCAAACGTGTCAGGAATGATTTCGGTCCGTAACTTGAATCAATCACTTAGCGCCGATCCCCGCACCGGACAAGGCTTGGAAACGGTACGCCTCAATACTGACCCAAGACCTTGAGGCTTGGGTACACCTCACTTTAGTGACAATCCTAAGTTTGATGGACCTCGGCTCCAACCCAATGTGATTACACATGTATTGAGAATGACCCTCGGCTCACGGTTTCATTCAACGCCAAGCACAAAGTCCCCGCGTCCATTTAGACTATGGAAATCGGCATGTTTGGTGCCTTACCAAGATCTTGTGGATTTGGGCGATCCCCGTACCGATCAAGGCATAAGATCAACATGCCTCAATGTCGATTTAGGACCATGCGGACTTGGGCGATTCCCGCACCAAGCGAGACTTGGACCTGGCATCCTATTTATGCCAAAACCAATGCTTTAGGGCTTAGGCGACTTTGTCTCGCGATGAACTCAACCCGAACGAACCTTGGCTCCATTCCGAGCGTGAACAACTCAAGCACACGTTCAAGCACAAACATAAGCACAACCATACAAAAGATCTAACATCCTACCCATGGCTTGATGGGTGAGCACCCAACTAGACTCAACAATAGAGACTACCACCCTAGAGGAGACTGGAGAAGTACACTATCAGTGCCATAAGTTGTGTACGGCACTCACTTTGGTGCCAAAAGTTTCCGTCAGATCACTTAAGTGCCAAATCGGAGGAAAAATGATCACTTTGGTGCCATCGGCAAAAGATTCCGGCAAAAATGATTACGTGGCTTTTTAAAAAATAAATAAAAAATCGACAAGGCCTTCAAACGACGTCGTTTTTGGTCCTCTTTAAGAAAACGACGTCGTTTTGCCATCTTACATGGATGGCCTCACAAAAACGACGCCGTTTAACTCATTTGGGGATTTTTCCGACCTAGCTCGCTCGGTCGTCGTCGCTCGGTCTCCGCCGTCGCTCGCTCAGCCGCCATTGCTCGGCACTGTTCAGACGCCCTTGACGGCACACGAGGGAACACCAGCCCTAGTTGCCGGAGCCTAGGTACTGGAAGACGAGTGGTCGTTGTCGGGGGTTTGGGTCGGGGTCGGGGTCGAGGTTGGGGTCGGAGCCGTAGCCGTCGAGTGGCCATCGTCGCGGTCGGGGTCGGGGGTCGGGATTGGGGTTGGAGCTGCCCGCCGAGTGGCCATCGTCGGGGTTGGGGTCGGGGTCGAGCCGCGGTCACCGAGCGTGGGCGCCATCGAGGACGGCGACCGCCGAGAGATTTAGGGTTTTGAATTGGGGGAGACACCAAACGGCGTCGTTTTGGTGTTAGGATGCTAACTGTACTCTTTGGTGAGCCACATCAGCTTAAAAAATTAATAAAAAGTGTCACGTCGGATTTCTGACCAATTAGATTGGAGTTAGCACCAAAGTGAGCGTTTTTCAAACTTTTTAGCACTTAAGGGTGCGCATGACAACATTTCTTGGATGGGGAAGAGTTTTTTTTTTTTTTTTTTTTTTTTTTTTCAGAAATAGTTCTTTTCTATTTCTATTCTGAGGAACAATTTCTGAGTAAAAACCCGTTTGATAACTACACAAAATTTCTACTCTTGGAATAGAAAAAGAATAGAAATGTGTTTGGTAACGCAACGATTTTTTTTTTTTTTTTTTGTATTTATTTATTTATTTATTTTTTTTTTGCTCACGGATCGTCGGCGGCGGCCGGCGGTGGCAGCGGCTGGCGGGCGGCGGCGGTGGCAGGCGGTGACGGCGAGCGACCGGCGGCGGCGGCGGGCGGCGGTCGGCGGTGGCTCCGGGCGGTTGGAGGTGGCCGCAGCAAGAGAGAAATAAAACAAAAATAAAAATGAAAATTTGCTTATTTCTAGAAATTGTTCTCGGGACAAGAAGCAATTTTTTTTTTGTTTCTCGTTTCTATTACCGGGCTAACTTTTCTATTCTAGGGAATAGAAATTAACTTGGTGTTATCAAATGGGTTTCTGTTCTTTTTTTGTTTCGGGAAACAAAAGAACAGAAATTCTTAGGAATAGAAATGTTCTCATGCAGCCTCTAAGTGATCCGACAGAAACTTTTGGCGCCAAAGTGAGCGCCGTACACAATTTATGGCACTGATAGTGTACTTCTCCTTAGAGGAGACATAGGGATCTTACTTACCTTGGTAAACCTCGAAGACCAATTTATAAAGCTTGATGGATTGAGGATGCAGGGCCGAGAGAAAGGAGAAGGAGGAGGAAATGGATGACAAGGTGAGGAAAATGAGGAAGGGCTCCTCCTATTTATAGCCCCTTGGTGCCATCATTACTAAGCCAAGCGGTCCAATCTTAAGTTTCCAAGTGTCCCGCTAGAATACTTAGGTGGCAAGCCTAAGTTGCAAGGTGTCAAGTCTATTTTAAAAGGTGGCACACCTAATGGCCTCATGTAATGATTGGAGACTAACTTGTTTCATTCCTATTGGACCATTTATACAATGTCATCATGACTTGGCCAACTTGTTCCTTAAGGAAAATCTTATAGTAATCATGACCATATCTTTCATGGACACCTAAGCCAATGAGTCACCAACTTCTTCTGCAAGGTAAATCTCAAGCCATCATTACCAAATCTTCAGATGGACACCTAAGCGGGATGACTCATCCTTTTATTTAATGATGTGTTCTAGAATCTCATATATGTCTTCTTTTGATTGGTCCATTTGTCCAAGAGTCCCTTACTTAATTCCCAAGGTGAATTTTTGGTAATCATTAACAAATCTAGAAATATCTATCCAAAGTGGTGATTTATCCTTCTCATTAAATGAGGGAGTTCTAGAATTTTCTTCTATTTTGTCCTTTTCTTCATCAAGAAGGCGGTTTAAAGAATTCTATGATTCTAGTTCGTTCTGGGGCAGGAGAAGGGATCATTAGGTACATCTTGATAAATCGATCACGTACACCCGAGGTTTGGCCATTGTGTCCCATATTCGCCTAAACCGTTCCTTTGGACGGTCAGTTAACTAATACGATTGGTTGTCCTTTAATTGGTTTGAAACCAATTTTAAGACTACCCATGAATTAGCACAAAGCCAAGGCACCCATGGACCTTAGAATTAGCGACGGAATGGCCGGGTCTATCCATGGGCTCATTCTGGTCGGTACCCGATCCATCGGTAGGGTTCATGGTCGGTGCATTACCAATCCATGATCAGACCTCAACAATTCGAGATTCTGTTACGATCACTAAGAATTAAATAGGGAATGATACATTTTTGGTCTGAAGGAATTTGCATTTGATCAATTCGGATCGTCCATATATCGGTGCATAACCGAACGGAATCACCCGTGACCAGAAACTGCGACCGGTTGGATCGACCCGTGACCATCCACCGATCCAAAATCATCCCGTGACAAATTCTTGTGATCAAAAAGTCATCTTATGAGCTGTTGATCCTATCCCATTGGTATGGTCAATAGAAATTCATGGTCGACACATTGACCAATCCGTGACCGGTAGGTCGGTCGATCGGTCGGTCATGACTGATCCGTGATTTCTTGTCGATCGAACTAATCGATTCATGGCCATTGGCCCATGATTGATCCTTTTAGGACCTTATGGCCGATTCTTACAGGGTCGGAATCAAGGATGTTACAATTTAAGTTATAGAACACATTCAATTGCCAAGGCTAGCTTGGGGCTCGCATAAATGCACTCACAAGTAGGGGTGAGCGTGGTTCCCGGTTCTAAAAGGACCGGTTCGGTTCCTGGTTCTAGTTCTCGGTTCTAAAAGGACCGGTTCTAGTTCCTGGTTCCTTTTTCTAAGAACTGGCAATTCTGGTTCCGGAATTGGAACTGGAACCGGTTTCAGAACCAGTTAGGGCTCCAAAGTCCAAAAGAAAAGAAGCCCCAAATCTCTCGACCGGTTCAGTGTTCACAATTTCACTTCACTCTGATTTCACACTTTCACTAAGGCCGCTCACCCTCAACACCGTCGCCGGACGCCACTCACCCTCGCCGGACGCCGCTAGACGCTAGTCGCCAAAACCAAATTTCTCATCTTAAACACTACTTATCAAAGAGTAAAAATGTATACAATGATAATATACACTAAACATCATCATTCTCTAATCACATTGCTTTACAACAAGGCCAACGACCGCATCAACATCCATTCTAATACGCCACCAAAGCCAACGACACCCACGTCTGAATCCCACATTCCCCCCTTTTTTTCTGAATTTTCCTACCGTGCTACCTATAAAGTACTTCACATGTTATATTCCAGGCTTTCCTCATTCTGTAATCTTCCTATGAGGGTAGCATTAGGATACACAATATACATTCGAATTGTTCTTCGATAGCGCTTAGCTTCGAAACCATCGCCGAATGACAGTCGTTGGAGTTTTCGCTTGAATCTGCTCACAAAATGTCGTGGAACCAGAGGAGGCATCTCCGCAAAATTTTTCGGAACTGAGAGGGTGGGGGGCCTTGGCTGTGAGTTTTTTAACTTATTAGTTTTTGCTTTTCTTAAATCTTGGATTTTGCACGACGATCTGCAAACTTTTTATCCTTCCCGTGTACAAATATAGACATGTAAACTCACATTTAATTATTATTTTTGACGAACTTTCAAAAATTAAACAAACGACATGAAAACAAAGAAAAAATGTTATTGCTCTAAAACAACAAAGGCAAATGCAACTTAATGTTTTATCTTTTCCTTTTTTCTTTCAAATTTTGTAGTGCATGCACTTTGACTTTTATTTAATACGAAATACATGAAACCATTTTACACCATACAAATGTTTACTTGTAAATTTTTGTATGACTTATGTATAATTTTCCAAAAGAATTTGTTAAAGAGTGCTAATGGACCACCTGTAAATAGCTAAGGAAGCAATGGGTTTTTATTTCAAGCATCTCCTTTCCTCTCTAGAAACTTCTTATTGGTTTTGATTATGTATGTCCAGTTCTTGGCACTAGTATGTTTGCTAAGATGTGGGAAGTTACCATAGAGTATGCGCGTAAGTTATAGTTCAAATCTGAAAAAAAAAAAAAAAAAAAAAAAAAAAACCTGTTGTAACCTAGAATCTACCTTGGAACCAGTGATAGGGTAGGTTCTAGATTCTTGGTTTTGATGGGTAGGTTCCAGGTTCTAAAAAATGAGGAACTTGTACCTGAGGGTAGGTTCCGAGTTTCAGACGAAACCAAACCAGAACTTGGAACCGCTCACCCCTACTCATAAGCATCGGGCTCGCATAAATGCACTCACAAGTGTTGTAGGCATTTTGAATATGCTTCAAACCACGATTTTTCTTAAGCTAAATCAAGCTTTGGAAAAGAATTTCTTAGAAATTGTTTTTGGGAAACATCACATGTACAAAAGTATTTTTGAAAGATATAATTTGAAAAGACTAATTGTTTAACAACAAAGATTAAAAAATTTAAAATAGCTTCCATGAAGATGGCATAGCCTAATTTCATACACAAACAAATCTAAAAGGTATAACTAAACAATCACAATCATGTTCGTTAGGAAAATTTCTGACAAAGCAAGATGTTGCGGCAAAATTGAATAATGTCTATCAACAATTTAGTCATGAAAAAAATTCCCTAGTATGCACAACATGATAATGAACAACTTTTATGAAGAAATTTTTCCTTAACGAACTACATATGATTTTACAAATATCAGAAAACAAGCAAAAGCAAGTAAGAAAATTGTTAAAACAGCATAATACTCAGCCAATATCACAAAGATTTGTCCTATAAAAAAAAGTCTAAAAATTACCAAATTTATGCACAACATAGTCAATATGGTAACAAACAAGTTTCATTAAGAGGCCAAGTATAGAATCCTAGTAGAAAAATGGAACAAAAATATCAAATGTCTGTTCAAACAGGAGTTAGAACAGGGTCCAAATTTGATCCCATATCTAGATTTTGATATATTTTAAAAAAAAATGGAAAATGGTCCAAACGATGAGCGATTTGCGTGAAATCAGCAGTATTGGAAACCTCTAAGTGTGCTTTATAACTTCCTAGAAGAATACAAGTCCAAACTAGATTAATTAGGTACTTTAAGATCAAGATCTTTAAAGGTGTGTATGTTATTAACTAAAAACTAGAACACAAACATACATTAATAAATCTCAAAACCATTCAAGTAATGCCCAAATGGCATGAAAATATCACATGTGACTTAGAATTGGATGCGACAAATAATTGGGATGATAATTTAATCCTAAGCCGGCATGAGAAGATGTCATACAATTCGATGACAATATAAGATGACTCAAGATTCATGATGAAATGCTTGAGAGTTTCTTGATGAACATATGCTCTTACGGTACAAATTTAACATGAAAAATGACATTTAAATGCAAAGACGTGAACATGTACTCAAACCTTGTAACATTTAGTTTAAGTGTTAAGAAGACATTATCGCAAAATTTAGTCTCTAAATGTCTCAAACAAGCATGGTAAGATGAATATATGGCAAGATTTCATTTTAGCATTAACTTCTCGGAATGTGCTTGATTTCAACCATCTCAAGACGTGCACAAATCGTACAAAAAATCCAATAAACAGAACATGCGATGATGAATGTTTCTCATTAAGAGTTTGAAGTCTAAATGTGATCGCATGAATCATAACAAAAATGACAAAGCAGAGATGCACATTTAGACTATATGTTGCTGCAGCACATTTTAACATTAACTCATGCCATTGACTTGCCAACATTAAGACTTTGCAAAGCACATATCACTTGAATATATGTATCATGTATTTCAACTCTCATGAAGGATTTGAGACGAAACAAGCTCATTTGTGGACTCAATTTTATCAAAATAGAATTTGGACTAATGTAGGACAAACTATCCTATGTTCAGATCTAAGCGATTTTGACCTAATTAAACCCATTCAAAACTCATGAAAAATTATTGGATTTCTTCACACAATTTTGAGCAACTTTCATGAAGGAAAGTTCTTCCAAAACTCAACACAAAAATGACAAAATAAGATATCAATACGGAACAAATTTGACCTAGTTAAGCACATCCAAAAGTCATGAAAAAATTACAAGATGTGCACAAAATGGTTTGAAACAAAAATCATGAGAAAAGATTGTCTAAAAATCATCACAAAAGGAAACACAAAAATAGTGAAGTCTCATTTCAGAGTAAAAACATAACTGAAAATCCAATTGAACTATATAGCAGAATTGTTCATCTTTGGAAATATTTTTTGAGTGTCGTGAGGTGTGTGACCTATCGTTTCAAAGCTCAGGATGTCTATTATCTAATCCTAAGAGGACTTGAGTTAAAACGAGGTTGTTTCGGACCTCGTTTTGGTCAAAACATTAAATTAAACCTATAACTACGAAAATGCAGATTTAAGCAAAATGAAGCACAATCATTCAAGTTCAAGTTTATGCAATTCATCAAAGATTATATGAGTATAGCATATATCCCTAATATTGAGCCTTAGCCTCGGCCAGTTAATCCGGCCTTGCTTCATGGAATTCGAGATCGAGAAATTACCTTTTGATGTGTTTTTTCTCGATTTCAATTGCGATTGAGCAGAATTTTCATCGGAACTTTGATCGAATCTTCTCGAACCTCCAAGGACCCGATCTGGTTCGGGAGGAAGATTGGTGATTGGCGCCGATTCGATTGAACTGACCGATCGGGGAATGGACCGGCTTGATTGCCGATCTTTGGTGCCACAACCGAGAAGCCGTCGAACGGAAGCTGCGGCTGCCTCTTTGGTAACCTATACTGGTGATTGAGGAAAGGAGGAGTTGAGGGAGCTCTCGACTATTGGCTCCGATCAAGTGGCTACCGGTAAGGGGCGAAATCGGCAACAATTTTGAGTGTGAGAGAGAGAGAGAGAGAGAGAGAGAGAGAGAGAGAGAGAGAGAGAGAGAGAGAGAGAGAGAGAGAGAGAGAGAGAGAGGAGGAAATGGTGGGAGATAATAGAAAAGACAGAAAAAAAAAAATTCTTGCACAAATGAAGGCTCCACGAAATTGAGGGAAAATTTCACTTATATACTTCCTAAATTAAGCAATTTCGGCTGTTGGTTTAATCTGACAGTCGGAATTTTGATGCAACAGTCAAAAATCGATTTCGAAGGTTCTATCATGATCTCGAGGTGTCGGGTAATTGATCTAGTGGGTGGGTTTGATTTGCAAAAACCCAAGTCAAAATCGAGAATTACGTCAAAATGTCCGATTATGGGTTAATTTGGAATTTGATGAAATTCGAGGATTAGTATGTAAAATTTTGGAAAATTGAAGGTGTAGATGTAAAATTGACATTGAGAGGATCTTAGAACCGGTCGTCGGAGGTCAAGAACCAGCTGGCAGCCAGTAAGACCGGTTCGGTCGGTTTCTAACTAGTTTGGTCCAGTTCTGGTCATTCTTCCCCCTTGAGATCCCTATGAGTCCAAAATTTATGCAATTTGGTTATTGAAAAGGAATTTTATCCTTTTAAAGAAAAAATTGGTCAATTAAGATACAATTAAGCTAATCAAACCTTATGAACGTGATCTCGGGGGTCTTTGAATGATTATCATGAAAGATAACGAGTCAAATTCATGGGTGCGTTGAATTGGGCCTAAAGGGCTAAAATGGTTAAATTTGCAATTCAATAGGCAAAATTGCAAATTAAACAGAATTGAGTTCAATTAGTGTACCATTGCCCTATCTACTGAACTACCCATGTGCAAGATCACTCAGCGCATTCGAATTAACCTTGAATTGAAATGCTCGAGCTTAGGTCAAAAATGGATTTAAGCATAATATTAAAAGTGGACCTAGATTTATGAAATTAAACCATATAAATGAATGGGTCAATTCAAATTTTGACAATTGAAGTTTAATTGCTAGACTTTCTTATGCTCGAGAGGATAAAATTCTTCAAATTGATGACTTCTAGAATGAATTTTCCAAAATCAATTTAAGATTTGGATTTATCTTAAGAAAATGAGTGAGAAACAATCGTTCGTTCACAAGTTATGAATGATCGATTTTGGTCCCCTAATTAAGGCTCAAAACGACAATTCGCATTTTGACCCGATAAATCGCGAAATTGAATACACAAGCAGATTTCAAATAGTCCCTAAACCAAATGTTAAAGAAGGAACTACACCTAATCATGCCTAGAATAAAAGTAATTTTATTTTTTGTCAATTTAGAACTTAAAACTAAAAAATTCAGAAGTCAATGTATTTAATCTAATTTTGTAAAATTTTTGACAGTAAAGTCAAATTGACATTAAAAGAAACGTTTTTGTGGATTTTTTTTTTTAAATTATCAAATGGTTGACTTTAGTTTGACTAAAAGTCAACCATTTAGATGACTTTTCCTAAAATGTTGATTTCTTGGTCAAATTTTTGAATTTTTGAGAAATTGATGTGATAAAATTGAAATTAAGACTAAATGGCTTTTTTTTTTTGGGTAAAAAGTTAATTTTTTAAACCCAATGTTGACTTTTAGTCAAAGAGTTGAGCAAAAGTCAATTCGAAAGTCAACAATTTGACTTTTCGGGTTTTTTTTTTTTTTAAATGAACTAGAAATTGTTTTAAAACAACGATACAAAAGAACTAAATGAAAAACGACACTTTCTTTTTTGTTTAGAAGTGGGACTCGATCGTGATCCAAAACCCCAAATCTCGATTTTTTTACATTTTAATGATGCGTTGACAAAAAATTAGGTATCAATAGTAATGAATCTTGATAATTAGGTATCACCATTTTGCATTGCAATAGGATATGATGCAAATGCTAATTTAGAAATAGAAAACATACCTTTAGTTACTCACCTAAGGATTTGAGAAAGTAGACTTGGATACGGAGGGATTTTGTAAATAATGGGCTGCAAAGCTTGTTGTGCAAGGAAAGAGGCTTTGGGCTACAAAAGCTCACTAAATCGATGAGTTGACTCTGGGTTACAAAAGCTCACTAGATCGATGAAAAGAAACTCTAGGCTACGGAAGCATACCATGTCAATAAAAGAGACTCCAAGCTATAGAAGCGCACCGTGTCGGCTAAGAGAAAGCATGCCATGTTGATAAAAGAGACTCCAGGCTACAGAAGCACACCGTGTTGGTTAAAAGAAACTCTAGGTTACGAAAGCATGCTTGTTTTATGAGGAGACTTTGGGCTACGAAAGCACGTCGTATCGATTAATAAGGACATCGGGTTATGGAAGCACGCCGAGTTGATGAAAAGAACTCTGGATTATGGAAGCACGTTAGGTCAACATAAAAGAACTTTGGGCTACGAAAGCACACCGTGTCAATTAAGATGGATTTCGGGCTGTGGAAGCACACCGAGTCAATAAAGAGGACTCCAGATTACGAAAGCATGCCAGGTCAAAATAAAGGAACTCCGGGTTATGGAAGCACGCTGGGTTGATGGGAAGACTCCAGGCTATGGAAGCACGCTGGGTTGATCAGGAGACTCCGGGTTACAGAATTACGCCGTGTTGATTACTTGTAAAGATAAATTTTGGGAATGTTTAGGACGAATCTCGAGGCTTCAGAGAGCAACTTGAACATAAGGTATTACTCGGTCTTCAAGGAAATATTATCCGTCAGACACGATTAGTGCAAAAATTGATATGCATTCATCAAAGAGGTAGACAATCTTAGCTATTCTAGAATGCACATTCAAAGTTCAGTGAGGTTTTCATCAATTCAATCAAGGTTTATACATAATAAGTTTACCATGTTTGCATCATCCAAATTTCCACCGGAGAGAATTGTCATTTAAGACCATGACATGGATTTTTTAAAAATACTAAATGAGAGGCTTTTAGTTAGAAATGACTTTCACTCATTCTCATTCAGAAGGGCTATTTCATGAGAATCACTCCATCTCATTATCATCATATCGACAATGATCTAAATATTCTCACAAGCGGTATGACTTTACCAATTTGAGAGGTTTTCAGCAGGGATTGTAATGTGGGCTTGGTCAACGACTTAACAAATGAGACTCTTTGAGTCAAGACTATTAAAAGAAGTGATATTTCATGATTATCTCTAGGTTTACAAGTCAAGAAATAATCTCGCTTGCATTTCTTCAAGCGATGCTTATAAACATATGAACTCCTACATTAATTCATGTGCTATAATCCGAAGAGACTTTATGAAGGATGTAACATAGGCTAGGTTCATGAAAGATATATCAGGCTTAAAGATGTGTATAGGGATGAGAATTGGTGATCATCTTGGCATTACTATTGGTCTTCTTATTCACCATTGAGGATTGTCTTCATAGGCTGCGTTTGGTTCAGCATTTGCAAGGGGCTTTGAGTCCAATGCAAATACTGAAAGCCCAAAACTACTTGGGGAGATGCAATTGTGTTCGGTAATTTTTTTTTGCAAATGAACTTTGAGTTGAATGTGCGTTTGGTAAAAAAAACTTTTGCAATAGGTTTTGATGGGTATAATATATGTATATATATATATATATATATATATATATATATATTTGAAAATTGAACTAAACCCTTCGTCGAACCGGCGAAGGGCTACGGCCACCGTGAGCTAGATCTCGCGTCGGCAGCCATTAGCTGAGGTCCCCTGAGGTTGGGCGACCTTTGGCGAGGGTTGCGCAACCTAGTTGAGGGCCGCCGGATGTCCCCCGACCTCGGGCGACCTCAGCCGACGGCCGTTGGCGCCAAATTTGGTTCATCGGTGGCCGTAGCCCTTCGTCGATCCGGCGAAGGGCTGCCTCATTTTTCAATTGAAAAAAAAAAAAATCAGGGGCAAAATCGAAAATATGAACAATTAGTGAGGGTAGTTTTGGAAGGGAAAAAATAATTTCAGCATTCGGCGGAATGCTGAAAGCCCAAAGCTAGTAGCTAGTAGGGACTAGCTTTGGGCTTTCAGCATTTTGAAGGCAAGTTGAAAGTTGAAAGCTAGCTTCAAAGTTGAACCAAACGGTCCAGCATTTTCCTAAAGGGCTTTCAAGCCTGAAAGGCCCTTTAAAATGTTGAACCAAATGTAGCCATAATGCGTTCCACGACTGTAAAAACTCAGCATTTGAGTTCTTTGAGTACTGCTCCATTGGGGATACAATCTTTTACAATTGATAGTCATCTATCTTGATTTTTTCTTTTCATTTTTCTTTATGGGTATTGGCTTTACTTTTACCAAGCACACTGCTTTTTCATACCCCTAATTTTCATTCATCTTATGCCTATGGGCATCAGCCTTACTTTTACCAGGTATATTGCTTTTTCATGCTTCTTAGTTCTTTTTTTTTTTTTTTTTTTTTTAAATTTACTTTTGACACACTGTCTACAATAAATACATTGAACAACCACATAATATTTTAACATTTGGACTCCCAGGGGTCTTCATCTTCTGTCGATGCTCTAGACATGATGTTTGAATGATCACCTTTGCCTCGCCCCAATGTGGGAATGATCACCAACTGGGTTTGTAGAAATGAATTTGTAGATTCAACTAGGCTACGCAATGGATATAAGTGTGTAGGATAGAGCAAAAAATTGTCTTCGTCATCGCAAGGCACTTAAATTTCGTATGAGTTCAACTGCAATAACAACACTAAAAAATTGATGCAAGTGAAAGCAAAAAAAAATATATATCCATCTTTCTTAACTCAAGATACTAAGTCACCTTCAGTTTGCCTGATGTAGGGTGGTTCTTGACAGGGGTGATTTGAAAGAAATCTCCATAAGTGTATGGAGCTCAAAAGTGGTTAAGTAATGGATTACTTGTAGTAACTAGGATAAATAAATGAATAGCCCCTCATTAGTTCGATTATCGTACCTTTTGCAAGAGAACTCTTTACCTTGCGGATATGGAACTTCTTATATTCATCTCACAAGTGTATAAGCATGGGACTATGTATAGGATATGATTTGTCTTTCATTATCCTGACACGTCTCATCTAGTATGCTCAATCCATTCCACTTTAAATTGGTATGTGCTGACAATCTTCAATGGAATTGGTGAATTAAACAAGTAAAACTGTCATACAAATTTTTTATTTTGAACGATTACTAGCATTTTATGAACTTTTCAAAAATGTCTTTAAGCATTCGACATGAAATAGTCCTTTCAAGATGTGTCAGAATATCAAGTTCAAAGAGACATTTGTAGGGATTGTTGTCCATGAATTACTCCTTATTTGAACAGGAATAGACACATGAATTAATCAACCGATATTAGAACTCCAATTTTTTTATTCTAAGAACATTCCATTTCTGCTTTTGCCCTTGCATAAAAGAATGTGCATGAATACAGTTCTACGCAATGAGAAATGAGACTTGATAAATTTAAGTTATACACCAAAGAACCGGTTTAGTCTGTCCGTTATCACCATTAGAATTTGACATGCTACTCAGTTCGTCATTTGTAAGGAAAAAAAGGAAGAGAATGTCATTTCCAAAATTGATTAAATTCAAGAACAAGATACCAAAATTGGGTGATCCTCTTTTAACTTGCCCCTCATTTTCTTGTGGAAATGAGAAATGTAGAATATTTTGTTTGGCTCTTCGGGATTGACATCTTACACAAGCAATAATGAGACGTGCTCCACATCACACTTTGGAAGCTAAATGATCTTCTTTTGGCTTGCCTTCAATTTTGTGCCGGGAAATGGCTCGGAACAAGTAAGGAGATAGGAAGTGTTGAACACCTTCTTCACTCTTTGGAGATGCCATCACATTTAGTTAGGAAGCATTCCTTTGCCCCTATGTCAATTTTTCCTTTAGATGTATGTTTCTAAATTTGTTGATTTTAATTGAAACAACAAGTCCACCATCATTGGAAATTGACATGTTATTTTTATGTGCCTCTTTGTTATAACAAATTGTTTGTTTGGAGACATGAAGTAAATGAGTTAGAAAATTAAACAAGGCTAACTCGATGCATCATTTTGGAAATGGCTTTAAAAAAATTATTCTTTTTATTCTTTTTTATTATTATTATTTTTTGGATGAGGAATCATGATGAAGCCCGACCCTCATAATTTCTTAGTGGATGATATATTCCTTTCATGGTTGTGATATACCACATCATGCCCTCAAAATAAAACTTGTAATTTTATATAGCCAAGCCTGTTATCTTTTGGAATAAAGCCACAATATTTTATTTCCTCTTTAAGCTCAAAATATGTTTGAAAATCCCTCTTTGTTTGTGCCCGCAATTGAGTGAAGATATATTTACCCAAATATATGCTCCTCATGCAATATTCCCTCTTATTTTTCGATATCTCATGAGAATCTTCCCTTCTACTGTGAAATATATTGAGTGTATATATTGCATGAATATATGAAAGATATATCGAATATTGGAAGAATGATACGAATCAAATCATTATTCCTCATAAGTCAATTTCCCGTCATCAAATAATAATGGGCTTGGGCCAAATTTCTCCCTCTATGGGCTTAGTCCAACTCATCAAATTAAAGCTCAGAACCATCAGTTCAAACTCAGTTGTCGCTAATCCAATCAGTACAAATGCAATACTAAAATTTTCTCAAACTATATGATACGCAATTTAATTCTTTTTTTTTTTTAGGGGTTCAAATATAATCCCTAATTTTCTATGCAATGAATGATAGAGTCGCCCAAATTTAGGTGTCGTCATGCGGGAGGGGCATGGGGACATTAGAAAGGGGATATTATCAACTTGTTTCGACCTAGGATAATAAGCTCATATACTTTCGATCCCATATCAAACAACAATCGAGAAAATTCGATGGAGAAACAAAATAGAGATCATAACACAGGCTTTCATACCAAAATTGGAAGAAAAGTTGGCGGAAGAAACAACTAATCTTTTCAATGTACGGCAAGCGAATTATCTAGGAAGGTACGTTGAATCACCAATGAACGATTGACGATATGACTTCATGATGATCCAAATACGATCACGAGGGAGATATTCTCATTTTACAGCATTAATGTTGATCATCTTTTTAAAGTAGTAATGGAAGCCTTTTGTATATTGTTCTTTGATGGAGAGGGAAAGAGAGGACCGTTCTCCTTTTGAATGTCAGTTCTTCTGTGTAGATTGGATAATAAGGAAGTTACCTTAACTTCCCTTAAGAGACAACCGTTTGCACCTCTTCAAAGGATGCCTCTCAAACAAACTATTTTAGAGCAAACTGATGTCTCCTGAACACATACACACCATTATGGGTGAACCATCGTAATATAACAATAAAAAACTTCTTACCAAGACTAACGAGGCCGAATCTGTTCACTTCGGTTCCAAGTTTCTAAGTTTCTGGAACATTTATGACGTTGATACGGCCTAAAATGCGGGCCCAAACATAAAGAAACTAATGGGATAAACCAGTTTACAACAATGCACTTAACCTACACGGCCCACTTTAATGAAATGCCTTAATAAGCTCCTTAATTGCAAAGATAATAACAATATGACTGACCACGATGCCCGATGGAAAGTCTGAAGACTCCATGATCGTGAGAGTTGAATGGACTAAGGTTAAGTGGAGTTCACTACATGTGGCGATGATTGATTAACTCAAAATGTGAAAGAAAATTGAAGTCAACAAAAAAGGATCCAACGATCAAAGGGTAAATGTAACTCAAGGATTAGGAATTGTCTCAAGTCATGCTTCTTGAATGTGCGCTCAAGTCAAGCGGTAGTTGGAGACTCCTGTAGAGAAAGATGAGGATACATAACGGAATGGCTCATGAAAATTAAAAAAAAAAGGAAAATTATCATATAAATATTTGAACATATTGTATGGATCAAATTTAGTTATAAATCTTGCAAGTTTGTCAATATAGTCATTCCGGCTAATTTTTCCTTGAAATTGATAATATAGTGGCCTAGTTATAATCGTCTTACATGGCACGTTAGTGGTTTGACATAGACAGCTTTACTCGAAAATAATATTGTTTTTCTTAAATTTATAATATATATATATATATGTGTGTGTGTGTGTGTGTGTGTGTGTTTGTGTGTGTGTATTATTTTCTTTCTCCTGTTACTGCTTCTTTCAACCTTTGGTTCTTTTACTATCATCTTCAGTCCCTGGTGATGGGCCAGATGTGGGTTGATCGAGTTTGCGAGCTTCTAAGCTTGATTGCTCTGTTGCAGCATTTCCCTAATGTGACATCCTGAATTTTCGACCCGTCCCGATAAAACGAAATGGGCTTTTCACCAACGTACCTATTGTCACGCCCTGATCCTCGAGTGCGCGCACATCCCTCGGTGGTCGATAAAATTGTGACATCCCAGGACACGTCGCCGACCCATTTATTTTATTGCACATGCAGAAGCGCATAAACAAATCCCCATACAGCACACAATTGGGATAGAGAAGCAGGATACCATTTTCACAACCAAAACACGCTTTTATAAACAAACTAAGTTTATATACAAAACTAGTCTGTCTACCAAAAAAGATCGGCACTCAAAAAGGAAACTGTCCTACGACCCACTAGGCGGACACGTTCACCGATCCTTCGGACTCCACAGGCTCTGGGGGCGTCGGGTCCTCCACAGCACCATCAGGAGGGTCAGTTGCACCCTCGCCTAGAGCGGCGTTGACAGCAACGGCGGGGATATCAAATCCCTGAATATACCCATTGAGTCCATGGCGAAACCACGCTCTGAATTGATGAGGTACCCTTTTAGGTAGGCCCTCATCTACTCAGACAATGGTCACCACCAGTTCATAGACCCAATGACTCCCGGGAACAGGGACGTCAAAGCTCTGCTTTGTAACAGCCTGAGGTTGACCAAAACGTATTGGAGGTACTGCCATCTAAAGACCTGAAAAGATTGAGCCCACGACCGAGTGAGACAATGTCTCAGTAAGTCCACCCCTAAACCCCGACTAGGAAGGAAATACGCCTAGGGGCGTCCTAACCACACAACCATAGAGGACTTACCTCGCCTTAGTTCCCTCCTACATGTCAACATAGTTCATATCACAGATGCATATAATAGATGCACACATCAATTGGAACGTCTCACTCAAACACGGGAGTCTCGATTATAGGGCCAAATCGTTATGACACGTCTCATACTGTGTCACACAATTTTGTCCCATAATCCGACGCATATATCTCAATCATTCACACGTTCCAATTGATTACGGCCCCTAGGGCACAGCCTACTCTCTATTCGACGGTCTTTTGGCTTAGCCAGACGTCGTCTCACCCCATTGAGCACGGCTACGTCTATAATAAACGGCAATCCCGAAGGAGTATCGGTCTAGAATCTACTGCGATCGGCTTCCGTTGTCCAGGGGCATCCCATATAAGGGCAACATCCATCGAGGATGGGTTCTCTTAATCAGCACACGATCATTCAATTCTGAACAAGGACATTATGCTTTACACTCACATGTCTCAATTATAATAATGACATTGGCCTGTTTTCTTCGTATTAAAAACACTCGATGAAAATAATTATGTGTGGGTACACGGTCAGATTAAACCTTAAAAATTGATATACTTCCTTTTAAAATTCCACTATTTGATATAGTATTTAAAAGCATTTTTGGTGTCAAAACCCAACACCCGGTATTTTCCAATTAAATACCAAAATTTCTCAATTTTGAAATAAATACTCAAAAATAAAAATCAACATTCAATTGCACTCAATTGCATAAACTAAGCACACCACATCGCAATCAATGGCACGAAATTCCAGTCACCGGTTATGCTGGTATAATTTCCGAAAAATATTAAATAATTAAATAAATTACCAAAAAAAATTAAATAATGTAATTTAAATATAAAAAATACCAACTTAGGTCGGAAACGCTAATCTAGCCACCTAAACGAGCCTAGAAAATTTCCAAACCTATCTAGATAAATAGTACAATCTATCTAGCCCTTAATTAGTCTATTCTAATCACCTAACATGCATAATTAAGCAATTAAATCACTAAACTAAACTAACTAACCATCTAAGCTCATCTTAAGCTAAGATAATCAACCATTAAGCATCATTAACCTCCTAAGCAAGGTTTAGTGAGTAAACTCATCGGTTTAGAGAGTAAACTCACCGGTTTAGTGGGCTGGTGAGTCCACGGCGACGGCGACGAGACAGTGAGCGAAACTCGGGCTCATGGCGACACCAAAGGAGGTCCAGAAGGGCTTGGAAAAGCCACACGACACCTCACGGTCCAGTTGGAACTTCAGTTATGCTTTGGGCCGAGAGAGCTGGACTGAAGGGGACTAAGGGGCTGGAATGGCTAAGGCGGGAGGCTAGGCGGGCAGGCGGAGCTATGGCGGACCGGGCGGAGCTGGATGGCGGTGAAGGCGAAGGCGAGCCCGGGTAGCGACCAGGGGCTTCAAGGCGTCGGGCTTGCTCGCGAGCGACATGGGACGATCGCGGACGGGCGGAGCACGACTCGTGGCGGCGTGCGGCGCACGACAGGCAGCGGGAGGCTTGGACGGGCGGGCACGACTGGTTGACGGCTACTGCTGGCTTCCCTCTGGTTTTCTAAGCTCTCAAACTTCCACAACAATGGAGAAAGGAGTTGCTCAAGGAAGAAGAAGGTGGCTGCTACAAGAGGGGATCCCAAATGGCCTCCAAGCCTTCAACACATGTCTAATTCACTCATTGCTTGCCCCCACCATGCTTAGCCATATCCACAGCCCATTTCTCTCTCTCAAAACTTCCTTAGCAAGCCAAGATGGCTTCCCAATTGTTGCACCCCATAAGGCCTACGAATTTTGCAGCATTTCCCTTCAATCTCATTCAATTCCCCTTCAAATCAATCCAATTTAAGCCCTAAAAATTCAGCTAATGTGCCATCGTCCCTCTTATGATTTTCCTTGTCAATTGAACCAACTTGATGGCCAAAAATACGACAAAAAACGACCCTCTAATTTTCTCGGTCCAAAATAACCTTACTTTGAATTTTTCTCCGAAATCTCGGGTTTGCAGAAAAATCTTCAGAGGATGAATCGATGTTCCTAAAATGAATCGTGACATGACAGAACTTCCAATTTCTGAAATCGAATTTAAATTCATGATTAATTTCAACCGGACGTGATTTTAGCATGACCTAACCTATCGAGTAGCTTTTAGGAATGTTTAGTGCAATTGACCCGTGGTCGATTATTTTCGAGCCACATTGTACACCTTCGATTGGCAGCTCTCAATTGTCGTGAAAATCTCGAGGTTTCAAAAACAGACATAGGATACAGAAACGACAAAAGAATCAGTTTAGTGTCGTTTCACGAGAATTTTGCAATTAAGTGGAATCACCCATACTTTAATCACATATCTAAGTCGAACTGACTTATCTCCGATCTCTAATCGATTTTGATAGTGCCGTATTGACTCTTGCAAATTAGCATGATCGAGTAGTCGATTTCTGATCGAATTCTCAAGTTTGTTGCGTTAAAATTTCTTAATGGCTTCATCAGATAAACTAGTTATCTCATGGTAATCAGCTCAAAGAAAAAGACTATAGGCTTGTCGATGAAAAGCCCGACTCATTCGATTGAAAACAGAACCTGAAATTCAGGATGTCACACCTATGGTTCTTTTTTCTCTGAGCTGATCATTCACGAGTTAACTAACCTATTAGGTGAAGCCGTTAAGGGATATAACCACGGTAAAATCCCTAAAAGCTACCCAGTAGGTTGAATTGGATTAAAATCGCGTTCGGTTGATTTTAACCATGAATTGAGCTCGGTTTCGGGAATCGAACGTTCGAGCGTGTCGCAATTCATTTTTAGGACCTCGTCTCATCTTTTGGGAAAATTCCCTCGAGCCAGGAATTTTGCGAAAAAATGATATTTGGCAAAATTAAAATGGAGGAAATTCGGAGGGGCATTTTTAAGTGGACTTTTGGCCTACAAATTGGATCGATTGGTGAGGGAAACTATGGAATTCTTATGGGCACCTTAGTTGGCAATTTTGGATGTCAATTTGGTTTAATTTGTGAGAATTTGGAAGGGGAACGGGTACAAATTCGTATGGATAGTAGGGGTGGTATTTTTGGCCTTCTAATTGGATGATTTTGTGAAGACTTGAAGGGAAATTGTGTCGGCTGCTGCCATGGCCTTTTGGGGCCATTATATTGAAGTAATTAGTGAGAGCATTGAAGGAAATAAAGGGGGAAATTCGTATGGGTAAATTGCTGGTCATTTTTGGCCATCAAAATGAAGCTTAATGGTGAAGATAGGAGGAAAAAATCAACCATTGGGTGAAGCCTTGACTTGGAGGGCAGCAGAAGACTTTTGTGGTCTTCACTTGAGTGCTAGATATTTGAAGAAGAAGGGGATTGGCTGCATGGAAGACTTGTTGGTCCTCTCGTCCCCCTCTCTCTTCCCTCTCTCCTCCCACTTTCTCCATTTGTGCGTGAGCCTCACCAGCATAAGCAACTGCAACTCCTTCTTCTTCATCCTCTTCTCATCCATTTCCTTGCTGCAAGTCCCCATAACTAGAACCAACTTGCACCGGCCAAAGTCAGCCACCAAGCCCGCGCCAGCCCCGACTCCAGCCAGTCCCGAGCCCGTTGTCCGCCGGTCCAAGCAGCTGCCCGCAAGCTTGCGTTCGTCTCTTGCCATTCCTGAGCTCGACCAACTCCTTTGCTGATCTGCTAGCAGCTTCGCCTATTCGTCCAGCCGCCGTCCATTCGAGCCAAGACAGCCAAGCCGCGCCAACAGCCACCTGACTAGCAGCTCAAGTAGAAGCAGAACAGAACTGGTTTCTCCTCCTTCAACAATGACTTGCGGGTTGTTTTTCAGCCCCTTCTAGGCCTCTTTTGGAGCTGTCATAGACACGAGATCTCATTGCCATTGCGCTGCCCTCGCCATGAACCCATCAGCTCGCTAATCTAATGAGTCAACTCCCAAATCCTTGATTAGGTTGTTAATTGCACTTAGTTAGATGGATTAGTGTTAATTAGCTTAGTTAAATTAGTACTAAGTGAGATTAGCCTTAAGATGAATTAGTGTTAATCTATCTTGGTTAGATTATCCATAAGATGGGCATTGATTTAATTTGTTGGATTAGCACTAATGAGGGTGGTTGAGCCTAATTGAGTGGATTTCTCCTTAATCTGGTTTCTAGGCCCTCACCGTTTGCCAATTTTGTGGATCAAAATGTGCTATGATTTTGAGGTTGATTCCTTCTTGAGAAGTGTTTTATATATCCTCATCTATAACATATATTTTACTCAAGATTTTATGGATTTAAAAGAATAAGATTTCAACTTCGTTAAAAACAAAACAGAACTTCTGTTTTTGCTGGAACCAATGACCTTTTGGCGTTCAATGGATTTTTATCAACTCTTCGAGTTCTCATTTCGAAATGGTTTCTTCATAAAAGGTGTTCATCACATCTTGTAGTTTAATAAAGTCAAATTGCAGATCAAACGGACAAGTTTTGGATCTCGAACAAAGCTGGTTTTGGAAAACATGATTTCTGGAAATGGACCCAATTTTTGTGCTGGATTGAGCGATTTACTGCTCTTAATCTAGAAGGATCTGGGTCAAGGTGTCTCCATGAAAATTGTTTGTTTATGTGTCCTTTATAACATATTCAAAATTTATAATTTTCAGAATTCTTTTGATTGGGTTTTTGGATTTAAACTTGGAGACATGCGAGTGGACCGTTTCTGCCGGTTAGGACCGGTAATGGTTTTGTGATTGTTCTTGATGCTATACTTGCTAGAAAATACATATTTGATGAGGTGATTGACTTATGACATGCTTGGAACTTGTGCGTGGCAATATGTGAATGGTTGTGCTATGGTGATGATTTATGGTCATGGCAAAGGATGACTAGAGGAAGGGTGGTATGTGTTGTGTTGAGGAAACCGAACGGGTTGTGAGCAAGTAAAAGACTAAGTACTGCACGATGAAGAAATTCCGTGTGAGTCACCTCTATAGCCTTATACTATTGCTTATTGTAATCAAGGGCTAAGTATTACATGGCGACTTGAGTCGCATGAGAACTACCTCTAGAGCCTTGCATTATTGTCATGCATAGTGAAGGGCTAAGTGCTACACAATATCGGAATTTCGTGTGAGCCACCTCTAGTGCCTTGTACTATTGCTATATGTGGTCAAGGGCCAACTGCTACATGATAGCGTGACTTCGTGGGGGCCACCTCTAGTGCCTTGAGTTTGAATATTGAGTTTGGATATTGAGAGTGAATATCGGGTGTGGATTGAACTACCGATATGAGATATTTGCGCCTGATTATGGGACGAAATTGTATGGCACGGAATGGGATGTGTCATAACGATTTGGCCTTATAATCGGGACCTCTGTAAATATTTGATGAGTGATATGAGATGTTCCAAGTATTGCTTACGCATGTTACATTTATAAGTGCATATGTGATCCATTGATGTGCAGAGACGCGTTGAGGCGAGGTAAGTTCTGAGTGGTGCATGTTTAGGCTGCCTCTAGATGAATTCTCATCCTAATCGGGGTTTAGAGTGTTTTTTTTTTTTTTTGGTCAGTGGGTTTAGAGTGTTGACTCACTGAGATTTATTCTCACTCCGTCGTGGTTTACAATTTTTCAAGTCCCTAGTGTGGAGAACCCGAAGCCCGAGGTTGAAGGGTCCGGAGTGTAGGTGACTTAGTAGTTTCTTTCTAGAGATAGACTGTTGTGTTTAAACTTGAGATATTCATGAAGCGTGATTGATGAATTTGGTTATCCTGCTTTTTCTATCCCATTTTGTTGTTGTCCGGGTATATGTTTATGAATTCGCTTCCGCATGTGCATAAAACGAATGGGTCGGCGACGCGTTCTGGGAATGTCGCAAATTTTAGTCGACCACCGAGGGATGTACACGCACTCCAGGTTCGGGACGTGACACCTAATCTTGTCCATCCAACCCTCGCGGTGAGTTGAATATATCTGGGCCTCTAGCTCCATGCCACTGTGAGCTTGAGTCGCCGGATTGGCTCGAGCTCAATGGTGTGACCAAGCTTGAGCCCTCCAGATCTAGGGGCTCAAGCTCAGCATCACGATAGATGTCGAGCCCACCAAATCAGGGTCTCGAGCTCGACTTTGATCGAATTAAAAAGATGAGGAGACTCCGGGGGTGAGAGAGGGGGCTGGTTGGTGTCATAGATCAATCTGTAGTATCATCCATACAGATCACGTTCTCAAAACTCCCCTCTATTCGAAATTCAAGGTAACTACCATATTCAGACTCATCTGTGGAAAGGCTTTCACACCAGTCCTTATGCGCGCCTTTAATTTTCTATGCAGTAGAAAGATGGTAAGCAAATATTAACATTGCCTAACAAGTTGTTTCTACATTGTAAATCACAAGTTTTTACAATAAATTTCAGTCTTTTCTCAAAGCTCAACATAAAATCTATTCATCCACAAATTCGTGAAAATGAACGATTTGAAAAATATTTCCTAAAAATGATTACTTTTATCGCTTACAAAAATGACTAAACAAAAAATATTTTTATTATCCACGAAAATGTTTAGATATAAATTGTTGTTGAAAATGAAAATATTTTTCATTAATTAATTATTTTAAGCGATATAAGCGATCATTTCAAAAGAAAATATCTTCCAAATTGTTTATTTTCCGTAGATTAAATGAAGTCTTAGATTCTGCGTGTCATGTCAATCACTTGGGTTATTTCAAGCGTTTGTCTATTCTGCCAATTGATGCTTTTGTTGTTGCAAGCACAAAATTGTTTACTTACTTATTTTTTGTATTGGCCAGTTCAAGACTCTTAAGTGACTCATCTCATTAGTGTTGTATTTATGGTGGGACAATGGATCAATGAAAGTGAACAAAATTCGTGTATCTACTTAATTCATGGTTCATGCATCTCCAAAATTTTAAATCCATTTGATTTATGTATATTCTAAATTCTTGTATTTATTTAATTTATGGTTCACCTATAGCTTCTGGACATGAATTCTAAAATTCTGTAAGTAGATTTGAAATTCTTCATTCCAAGACGCAAAAACACCTACATCTCCTCTCTTCAAGTTTCTTTAAGTGTGTTGATTTCAAGAAGTGTTTGACAGAGTCCTATTCGTATAATACTAATACCAACACGTTCGAGATGCTGTATCTTAGGAGGCGAAGTTTGTGAAACTGCTTACTGTTAGAGAAAACTCCTTTATTGTTTTGAAGTTGACAAAACCTTTCCAAGTCTATATCGGAAGATCTCAAGACTTTATTGTCAAAGTTTGAAGATCGACAAACCATCAGATTTTAGTCTCAAAGTCTATCCTCACTAACAGTTCTAGACTGAAGTTTGAAAACTTATCCAAATGCAGGATTATTATCCAGATACAAGATTATCTTCAAGGTTTCGACTCGTATAAATACTATAAGACCTTATAGCTGGATTTCATATTTGTTTGATTGATTATTCTTATTGGGATTTATTCCGATACGAAGATCTTTGAATGGCGAACAAACTTGGAAGGTTCTACTTATGGAAACTCAAGATCCTGATTGTATGGGCGAATAAGATTGATGGGCTATCTTCACATTCCTTAGATGACTCGAGATCTCCTTGATTGATTCTGTCTAACGGATAGATTAGAAGAACTCCTTTGGAAAGGGCCAACAGTTGTAGAGGCATGAAGGAGTATATAAGGAAGACTCTCAAATTATTCAAGGGTGTGCTTGAAAGAGAATTCCAAAGTCTGAAGTTTTCTAGTCTCTCGCTTTTTCATTCATCAAGCTAAAAGTTGTATACAAAAGAGAGGTACTTTTAGTGAGACTGTATGAGAGTTCGGTAGAGACTCGTCGTTGTGATAGTTGAGATCACAAGCTGTAACATCTCTTTTGATTCATAGTGGAATCTAGCCAACATGTTGTCATCGTGGAGAGTGGACGTAGGCTTGATCTAAGCCGAACCACTATAAACCTTGTGTTCTTATTTTCTCCTCCTTGAACTTCTTACTTTCTTATATCGTTTGTTTACTTGCTCAATTTGAATTACTTTTTAAGTCTTTCATTATCAAAAGAAAAACTAATTCTCCAAGTATTGCGAAAAGCTTTATCTACATCTATTCACCCCCCTCTAGGTGATAGTACTAGTCCTAACACTTACCACCGTTGGCAAGAACTAATTGAATTAAGGAGATTTGGTTAGCCGTACCTCACCTCCAATTATTATTTCTTTTTGTCATCACTTTCTCACATTATTATTTTTTTATTACAAAAAACAATGTTACATTCATCGCCCAATACATTTCTGTCTTCTTCTTCTATTCTCCTCTCTATATTTTCCAACAATTAGTTCATATAGGTATTGTGGAAAAACTATCTCTTCTAGTGTCTATTTCATTATTTGGTTACTCGCCTGCCAGTGAGGTCCGCTGTCCTTTATCATTTCCATTTAACGGATCTTTGTAGTTTCTATTCAATGTTGGCAGCTTATTCAACATATGGTCATCCAGGAAATTAGGGCAAATCTAGGCATATCGGGTGAAAATCAATCAAGACGAGGCCAATCCACCTTGGTCTATTTCTTACCATTTCCCATGCCAAAACCGAAGAAAACATCCCATTTTCAGAAGCAGGAACAGATAAATCTGTCCTCGACTGATGAGTTAGGATTAATTGTACTGCACGAAGGGGTAGGATTAATTGTACTGCACGAAGGCTCTCGAATGGTTACCAGGTCATCAAAATCAGACATGACATTATTGATTATTATCAAAGTGGCGTCATACATGATTCTCCTAGGAGAGTTTCGAGGAGAACACCGTGCGGGATGCCAGCCATCAGTCCACAGACAGGTAGACCGTCCATTGTCAATTATTCCATTTGCTTCTACATTTGGTTTTCTTAAATATGAGAAACGGTTGGAAAGATTATATTGTTAATAAATTAATGAGCACCCCCTAGAATTTGTTAAGTACATCTTATACAAAATCACTCAATTTTCAAGTGCCTCTTAGCCAGATCTAATCAATGGGCCAATGGGGCTCGGTATCATGGCTATAAGTTCTTATCTATGCCCGCCCATGATGATACAAAATATATATATATATATATATATATCATATTTATGTTTATTATATTCATAAATAAAACCTAACGAATAAATTAATAAGCATGTGAAAGGCGAGACAAAACAATAACAATAGGAGAATGTATACTGACATAAGCGATGACAGCATAGCATTAGCTTTGCAACGTCTTTTCTTAACGTATTTATGTAGCTTTATACACTTATAAACATAGGATAAACGTAATAACCGAGAAACTTAATTAAAAAAGTAAAACGTAAGTAATGCTGGTATTAATTAATGGAAAAGTCAAACGAACATCACACATTTACTCGTAAATTGTGCTCGCTTCTAGGTGATGCAAATTATATATAAAAATATCTCTATCGACTTCCGTAAGTAACCACTGGGGGTTCGCCCCAGTGGCCCCTTCCAACATGGAAGGGGGAGGTGAGGTTCAAATCCCCACATTCTCGGGGGATGGGGTGGGGACGCGTAAGTTTCAAGAGTGGGTTTCGACTCCCACGCCCGCAAGAGGCGGGGGCAAAAGTCCGAGAGAGAGTGTAGAATAGGAATAGAGTAGGACTGACAAAAAAAAAAAAAAAAAAAAAAAGACTTCCGTAAGTCGCCGGTTGAAGTGATCCAATTGTAGGCTAATTGAAAAAGAAACGTGCTACAAGTGTGTATGATGGAAAGTCAGATGATTAAGTATAAGGAAAAATAATTACTTTAGGCGATGAAGGTGCCCCATTTTGTTTTGCTTAATTTATTTGTTGATACTTTATATAGAATTAAGATTATGTGTTTGGGTGATGTGGTTCTTAGCATTGTGGACTGTCTTTTAGCTTTTGTTAATTTTAAAAATAGATAAAACAAAGTGGTCATTTTGAATTGCGGGGGAAATTTTTTTCCTCTTTTTACCTAACCGAATGACACAGTATTTGAATAAAATAAAACAAAGTGGACATATGTTACTCAAAAGTATTTGAAAAACAAAGAGATCATGTGTCCCCTTGAGGATTTTCATATGTTTTGATTCGTTTTAGTAAATATGCACATCATAATTACTAAAAAAAAGACATTATCATTGGAAGATATGTTGCAACCAAAATAACCTAGATATATTTTTCCATTACGATGAAATGGTAAGCATGATTGTTTGGACATATATGATCTTTGCATTGTGGGTTTTTCATGACAATTGATATCATCATTCGACTTTCGATGATTTGTTGCTCTTTAAATTGAGGGTAAATTTAACTACTGGGGGTCCGCCCCAGTGGCCACCCTTCCATCTTGGAAGGGGAATGTTGGGGGTTCAAATCCCCACCTTCTCAGGGTGAATTGGGGGTGGGGAAGATTTCATTTCAGGAGTGGGTTTCGACTCGCACGCCCTGCACGGAGGCAGGGCAAAAGTCTGAGAGTGAGTATTAGAGTAGGATTAGCGTAGGACAGACAAAAAAAAAAAAAAAAAAAAAAAAAATTGAGGGTAAATTTTATTTTTCTCAATATGGATAGGACCGGATCCGTAGATGCGTGCCAATTTAGGAAAACAAAAGAACATTATCTTTTCCATCATCGTAATGGCATTTGAGTGAATGCAGGAGTAGTTATCACGCGAAAAGAAAACATCATATTTTTGCTACGGACACTTGGGTATTCGATAATGCACCCCAAATTTTTCGAATCACATAATCGACACTGGATTAAGCTTTTTATTAGTTATATATTAACAGCGATGATATATAAAATGGCCAATGTTTAGTGGGGGGTCTTAATCGAAACAAATTATTTACTAGACTTAATTGAAGCACAGTAAACTTTATCATTAGCTGAGAGAATAGCCATCCACACGTGTATTCCCCCAACATGTTCTCGCGCGAGGTCGTTATATATTCTGCTATTTGCGCCCTTAACTTTGACAGTAGAACAAAACATTTATGGATAGCACTCACGTATCTTAAACATGAATATCATTTGTACGCCACTATTACAATAAAATGCACTAAACTTACCTTTTCGAACTTTCTACCTAATCCAACTCCAAGCCGTCACAATATAATTAAATGCGATATTGATTATAGGCTTTGCATTAGATTCTTTCACCTCCTTGGCTTCATAAATTTGGCCCTATATATCTGATTTATGAGATAATGATAATTCGTCATGAGTTTTTCTCAGTTTAGTACTATTGACATAAATGATTTATGGTGGATAAGCTAAGCATAAGTTTCGTCATGAAAGATTGTACTTTGTGAAGTGGGGGCCATGAGATGTAAGTGGGGGTCATTGTAGATTTGTGAGCCTCAAATCAATGCAGAGTTGGTCGGACCCAGATCTATAGGGGCCATGAGATGCACAACGATTGCGACAGAAGGGCCACTAGATGCGAGCAACGTCTGTCTCTTCTTCTTCCTTCCCTATTGACGTTGGCGAACGCGAGGGAAGCGCGAGTGAAGAAAGAGGGAAGGGAAGAAACTGAACAGTAAAAAAGAAGGATGGGATAGGAGAAAAATAAGGATAATTTTTTAGGTAATAACTAGCCGGATGACTGCCATTGTTTAGGACTTTTGGATAATTTTCCCCACAACTTACAATAATAAAACGTTGCACTAAACTTATGTTGTTGAACTTTTAAGTTAACCTAATCTGACTTGAAGCAGTCATGATATAACTATATGTTATATTGATTATACACTTTGCATTGGACTCATTCACCACTTTGATCCGTAGCATATTTTATGCAAAATCATGCATTACAATTTCATAACTTTGGGCTCTGCATATCTCATTCATGACATAATTGATAATTCATCCTGAGTTTAGCACTGTTGACATAAATGATTTATGGTGAACAAGTGAAGCATAAGTTTAGACATGAGAGATTGTACTTCACAAAGTTTCTTACTCACATGCATGATAGGTTTGTTTTCGTTTGGTTCATTAAACTTATCAAGAATAAAAAAATCACAACAAATTGACTTATTGACAGCTTTTTAGTCTTCGGTTTTTGTTTTCATGATCTACAGTGGTAATGCTATAACAAGTTTGAAAGTGTTAATGATAATAAGATCATTCTACTAGTTCTATATGTGCGACAAATCCAGTATATTCTAATAATGTATTGTTTAGGAATCATATTCATAAGATATATTTTTAGACAATATTTGTAGGAGAATTATTAAATGACAGCCCGTGCTTGGCATGGGAATTGGGCTTGTCGTATTGAAAAGTCAAAGCCTAGAAATGGTCAAGGAAAAAAAATATTGTTATATATAGAATTAGTCATTGACCCGGGCTACGCGTTGGTCAATTTAGAAAAAAGAAAAAGGGTAGATGAATGCCTAGTCTGTTCAATTGAATTAACTAGAAGTAGCTGAGCACATCGAGACTTTCCACCAATCGCGCAGATAGAGTTGTTTGTATCTATTAAAGGAATCTGGTCTATACGATCTGAAAACTTCAACAAAAAGTATAATATATGATAGATTTTTTTTTTTTTTTTTTGGGTAAAGGTAAGAATATATTGACTTTTAACCGGACAGCAAGAGCTTGGTACCAAAAACTTGTACTCATAGAGACGGGAGTCAGAGTGAGTGGAAGGGGGCTGAGGTAAAAGAAATCAGAGACAGGCAACAACAAAAGAAAAGAAGGCCTAAACAGCGGCTAAGGAGCACCAGCTAGCCTACCCCGATACAGAGAACACAGAGGCTACAAAAAGAAGGCCTAATATATGATAGAGTTTAACGCTACTGGCCTTGGAATTTAAGCAACATGGGGAAGTCTCCCTTCTATAATATATAATCTTAAATATTAACAATAGTACGAGTAGATGAATACGAAGTCTGTTCAATTGAATTAATTAGAAGCAGCGAGCACATCGAGACTTTCCACCTATTGCCCAGATGAAGTCGTTCGTAGCTATTCAAGGAATTTGGTCTATATGATCTGGAAACCTCAACAAAAAGTATAATATATACTAGAGTTTAATGCTACCGGCCTTGGAATTTAAGTAACATATTATTCCTATTCTACACACTCTCTCAAACTTTTGCCCTGCCTCTTGCAGGGCGTGGGAGTTGAAACCCACTCTTGAAACTTACGCGTCCCCACCCCATACCCCTGAGAAGGTGGGGATTTGAACCCCTCACCTTCCCCTTCCATGTTGGAAGGGTGGCCACTGGGGCGAACCCCCAGTGGTTAAGTCTCCCTTGTTCGACAGTGACCTAATCTTAAATATTGACAATAATAGAAATAGATTCGTGAGAAGACGTAGGGCCAAAACAAAAAAAATAAAAGAGATCGAAAGAGAATGTGCTGACGAAACCGTGCTGACGAAACTTTGCCGACGAAAGTATATAGAGGACCCGTCAAAGGCAACGCAAAGAAAGGAACTCGTGCTGCAGCATATACTTGGGAATCTCACAACTGAGTAATAAAATTCTAATCTAGACGTACGCAGAGCAAAAGCTGGCAGATCAAGAGTTGCACGCTTCTTAACACCGCACCATTTTGATATGTGGTGGAAGTGAGGAGCGGGGAGAAGATACAGATTAGTAGATAAAACAATAGGTCAACATGAAAACAAGATCTATGTTGATACATATACATAATAGACATATTATGTAATGATATCATAAACCACGAAAGTTTATTCTATCATTAGTATATCAATTGTATACGATACTACATATTTATGTATATTTAGATGATATAATCAAATAAACTAATATAGTTAGTAATTAATAATGTGTAATCATATATGTCGTGTAATTATATTGACATAAGTCCAGATTATACATATTAGCAACATTTTCGCACTGATTACTGCAATTTGGAATTAGTTGCCTCTTGTCAAATAGAGATTTTTTTTTTTGATAATTTAATATTCCTACGTATAATATAGAATTTCTAGCAAAAAAAAGGTATAATATACAATTAATTAATTAATAGTCAGTTTAACAATAGCGGAAATAATTGATAATGTGTAATTACATGTGTTATAGCATAATACACTTTTAAGTTAATAATAATTTGTCTCGGGCATTAAGAAAAGTTTTTGACTCTACACAATTAGACTATGTTAAAAAGCTTTTTTCTATTATCAAAAAGGCCAGTTGTTAAAATTTCTCCTAATTGATCGAGATATAAAAAATCGAAAATTTAAAAAAAGGCACATAGATTCTTCCATGGCTCTAAGTGCTTTCAATAGATAAATAAGATTGAAAGTACCCTTTTTTGGGAAAGGAGTTTATGAAGTGTGGGTGGGAAAATCTCTTAAACTTCAATATTCTTTTTTATTTTTATCTTGGTTTGGAGAATAAATATCTTATGTAAAGACGACATATACTACAAATAGAGTGATAGTACTCGATTAGTTCTTAATAAAGTGACTATGTTACGAGATTGGTGAGGAGGGGTAACAAAATGATAGGATACCCTCTTTTGTCGAACTAGATTCTCAAAGAAAACCTACTCTAATTTATAGAGAATGTGATGGTCATGGTTCTCCCCGAAATCGATTGACGGCTGGGATTATGGAACTACGGGGACAAAGTGTCGACCATGGTAAGCCCCTACAGCATAGACATAGACCTAATATACCACAAGGGTCGCTTCCTAGTCGTGGATGGCAAGGAAACTATAGGTTACAGTTAAGATGGGGCATTGACCTGATCATCTTTTATGAGGAGCGTTAATTACCACCCCCCACCCCGGTTTTTTTCAGCCGGTGTGGCTTGATTAAGGCGGTTGGTGCAGTTGGTACAGTTGGTGCTAGTGCAGCTGGTGCAGCTATTCTCATTGAATCCAGAGGATGGTTCATTCCCTACCTGTAGGCGTTTTATTTCTATTTGCCAATTGTTCATGCCGTGCTTTTCTTTCTTAGTTGGTAGTGGGCTGCCATGTCTGTGGCTTTCTGGCATCCCTCCACTCATTATGATCCGTTGTCTTGAATGTGGGTTCTAATGCCGTATTCTTTTTCTTTTTCTTCTTTTCCTGTCGTTTGTTCACTCGTTCCTTTTTAATATATTAATTACCTTTCACCAAAAATAAAAATAAAAATAAGGGCATGTGACGTCAGACAAAGACAGACTTAACCCTACTACAGAAGCCCTAGTCATGGCATGGAGGCCGCACAGATTGATCGATAGCAAATACTTCATTGAGAAGCTTTATCTCATGGTGTGTTCGGGGGTCATTGTTGGTCGTTTTGGGAGAATGGCAACTAGGGCTTACGACCTCCGGCTTTCAAGTGTTCTCAATCAACCTCGTAGCGAGCACTTGGACAAAGGTCGACAGTTTGGGTGATGCATCTCTATTTCTAGGTCTCTAGTTTATCCATGAAGGTGAACGAGTAACATCGCAGCATCGACCCCAACTATAAATGCTTCACGGACGGTCATACTTATGGGGATTACAAAGATCAAGACATGGGCGTTCATTGCCCGGAAGACGGCTGAATCGATTGGCTCTTCAACGGCATGCCGGATTGTCCTGATTCGATGCCTTGGTGGATAGAGCCCTTCTTGTTATATTGTGTCTCAAGTTTGAGCCCGTTAGATTAATACCCATAAGTCTGGCCGAATAAACAAAGTTCAAGGGAGACTTTGTGATGTCTTCGAATGTTGTTCCTATCTCCATGCGTAGAAGGAAGAAGCCAAAGAAAGCTGCATGAAGGCTTCTCTATTATTTTAATAATAGAGTGGGGTTCTATTATTTTAATGAAGAAAGAAGGAAGGCAGAAGCAATGCGGCACAGAACCCTCTCCCTTTCTTTACTCAAAGAATGTGGGCTCTCATTAATTTATTATTAAGAAGACCCATGAAGAAGACTTCTTTTACGCTTCCTTCCACTTTGGGAACAAGAAATTTGAAGACTGCAGCCCACCTATTTTCACGGATCAAAGACACACGTTTGTTGACTATTATCCCTCATCTCTTCCGCCTCATTAAATGCGTGTCCATGCACATGCACGATCTGCATGCATGCCTAAAACTACGGTGGGCGTCGGTGCCGATTGTGGGCTTGTCTTGTGGGCTCCTGTGCTGCATTTAATGAGGCCATTTACTTTCATTTTTTTGTCCGGTTATTCTGCCCGACTCGATAAAAGGAGAAGACGTCGGGAGATGCGATAACTGAGCGAGAGAAAGGAGCTCGAGAGAGAGTGAGAGGAGTGAGCTCCGAGAGGTTTGTGCGGATTTGAGTCCAGTGAGTTGAGTTGTTAAACACCGTGGGTATTGGGTGTATAGTAGGGCTGGGAAACACTTGAGTGTATGTGTGATTGTAATCCTGTAATTCTCCGATTTGATAGTGGATTATTTTGCTGGCTCTCTCGTGGATGTAGGTTCCGACAGTCGGACCGAACCACGTTAATTTCTGGTGTCCTTGTTTTATTGTTCCTCGTTTTATTTCGATCGATTTCTATAGCTCCCGACATAATTGCAAAATATACGATCCGCTTCCGCTGCGACGCGGATTTACAACAATTGGTATCAGAGCTAAAACTTTGCAATTATGTCTGGAGCAAGAGTAGAAATTGAGAAATTTAACGGCAGGAACAACTTCGGGTTGTGGAGCGTCAAGATGAAGGCGCTATTAACAACTCAAGGATTAGCCAAGGCATTGGAGGGCAAGGCTAGGTTGCCCGAAACAATGCGAGATGCCGAAAAGGACGAGCTAATGGAGAAGGCCATGAGCATCATCCTGTTGAACTTATCGGATGAAGTGTTGATAGAGGTGGCCGAGGAGGAGGATGCCGCAGCGTTATGGGCTAAACTTCAGGCCCTCTATGTCACGAAGGGTTTGAACAATCGCTTATATATGCTGAAGAGAATGTTCCAGTTCTGATACATTGAAGGTACATCTATTAGATCCCACCTAGATGAGTTTAATAAACTCATGATGGACTTGAAGAATGTTGGCAAGATTTTAGATGATGAAGAACAAGGCATGATGATGTTGGCGTCTTTACTGGAGTCATGGGAGCACTTTACCGACTCCTTGTTACAAGGGCGTACTACAATTACCTCAGAGGAGGTAAAATCCGCCCTGTTCTCAAAGGAGTGGCAGAGAAAGTTGCGTGATGACAGTCTAGCGCAAGATGTAGTGCGTGGACTGGTGATTCGAGGTAGAGACCAACATCGGAGGCCCAGCAACAGAAGCCAAAGCAAAAGCAGGTCGAAGTCGCGACATAGAAAATCAAAAGGTTGCGTGAAGTACTTCGAATGTCACGAGGAGGGGCACATAAGGAGAAATTGTCCAAAGCTAAGAAATAAAGGCGTTTGGCAAAATGCCACAAGCAGTGTGGCGAATGTTGCCGAGGAGAGTACCAGTGATGCCGAAGCTGTCCTATGTGTATCTACGAGTTCGTCAGGAGACGAATGGGTGCTAGATTCTGGATGTTCCTATCATATGACTCCTCACAAGAACTGGTTCACTACCTACCAGACTGCAGATGGTGGTAGAGTTCTTTTGGGGAATAATGCAGCCTGCAAGGTTGTCGGGATAGGAACAGTTCGAATCCGAATGCACGATGGCGTAGAACGGACGTTGACAGACGTAAGGCACGTACCGAAGCTCAAGAAGAGCCTTATTTCTCTGGGTACACTCGATGACCTCGGGTGCAAATACACAGCTAAAGGTGGAGTATTAAAGATCTCTCGAGGTGCCCTGACAGTGATGAAAGGGAAGAAGGTGAATTCTCTTTATCATTTACTGGGAGAAACCATGACCGGAGTTGCTGCAGTTTCATCAGGTGAGTCCGACTCAAATTTGACTCAGTTATGGCATATGCGATTGGGACACATGAGTGAGGCAGGTATGACAATGCTGAGTGAGAAGGGGTTGCTTTGAAAGGTCGAAGACAGAAAGCCGGACTGTGTGAGCACCGCATCTTCGGGAAACGCCGTCGTGTTAAATTTGGTACAGCTCTACATTCGACCAAGCAACCGATCGAATACATTCATTCAGATGTTTGGGGACCGTCTCCAGTTCCATCAAAAGGAGGTGCCAGATATATGCTAACATTCATCGATGATTACTCAAGGAAGGTATGGGTGTACTTCCTGAAGCACAAATCCGAGGTATTTGATCGGTTCAAGAATTTTAAGGCACTGATTGAGAAGCAGTCAAGTAAACAAATCAAGTGCCTAAGAACTGATAATGGCATGGAGTTACGTCGGTAAGGACTTTACCGAGTTACGCCAAAAGGAAGGAATTGTGAGACACCGCACGGTTCCCGGGACACCACGACGAGAATGGCGTTGCGGAACGGAAGAACGGGGACTCTACTTGAGCGAGCTCGGTGCATGCTTTCACATGCGGGGATTGGGCAAGGAATTTTGGGCCGAAGCAATAAATATGGCATGTTACCTGGTTAATTGATCTCCATCTTTTGCTATCGAGTGGAAGACTCCTGAGGAAGTATGGTCGGGGAAACCTGTTGATTACTCCGAATTACGAATATTCAGATGTCCTGCGTATGCTCATGCGAGAGATGGTAAGCTTGAGCCGAGGGCGAAGAAGTGCATATTTCTGGGTTATGCACAAGGGGTGAAAGGCTACCGACTGTGGTGCACTGATCCCAGATCACCCGGTTTTCTAATCAACAGAGACGTGATCTTCGACGAGACTGCAATACTTCAAAAGAGCAGTCTTGAGACTCAACCAGCAAAGCAAACGGATCATGGTGTCAGAAATGAGGTGGAGATTCAGGCGGAATCTCCAAAGACCTCAGAGGTAACAGAGGAAGAGATTGCAGATGAGGCCATAATATCTGAAGACGGTGATATTGAACAACCAGCAGAGCCACAACACAACATAGCCACGGGCAGACAAAGAAGGCAAATTAAACCACCGGTACGTTATGGTTATTCTGATATTGCCTATGCATTAACTGTAGGTGATGAGGTGGAGATGGATGAGCCTTCATCCTCTTCTAAGGCGATGGCTAGTGCTGAGTCATCACAGTGGCTAGAGGCTATGAGTGAAGAAATAGAATCACTCTATCGGAATCAGACATGGGAGTTGGTCAAAGTACCCAAAAGTCAGAAAATTGTCGGATGCAAATGGGTCTACAAATGGAAAGAGGGCATTCCCGGTGTAGAGGCAGCCGGGTTCAAGGCGAGACTTGTTGCGAGGGGGTATACTCAACGAGAGGGCATCGACTACAATGAAGTGTTCTCTCTGTGTGTAAGGCATACCTCTATTCGTGTATTACTTGCCTTAGTTGTTGCACAGGATCTTGAGCTGGAGCAACTAGATGTAAAAACGGCATTTCTTCATGGTGAATTGGAGGAACGAATTTACATGAAGCAGCCTAAGGGATTTGCTATTCCAGATAAGGAAGACCATGTTTGCTTATTGAAGAAATCCTTGTATGGACTGAAACAATCTCCTAGACAATGGTATAAGCGTTTTGATGCTTTCATGACTAGTCAAGATTATTCGAAAAGTCAATTTGATAGTTGTGTTTATTTTAGGAGATTGGAAGATGGGTCTTTGATTTATCTACTATTATATGTTGATGATATGTTGATAGCAGCTAAACATATGTTTGATATTGATGTGTTGAAGCGGCAGTTGAGTACTGAGTTTGAAATGAAAGAATTAGGTGCTGCTAAGAAAATATTGGGTATGGAAATTTTGTGCGACAAGACTGCAGGAACGTTGCGTTTGTCTCAAAAGAAATATATTGAGAAGATTGTGGCACGTTTTAATATGCAATCAGCAAAATCTATAAGTGCTCCTTTAGCCACACATTTCAAACTTTCTGACAAGTTATCACCGCAAACTGAGGAGGAGGAGGAACATATGTCCCATGTTCCTTATTCTAGTGCAGTTGGTAGTATAATGTATACCATGGTATGTACTAGACCTGACATTTCACAGGCTGTAAGTGTTGTCAGCCATTACATGAAGCACCCAGGTAAGGCTCATTGGGAAGCCGTGAAATGGATCCTCAGATATCTAAAGGGGACAGCAGACGTCGGCATTATGTATAGGAGGAATGTCAACGGCAATGAGACCACAGGGTACGTGGATTCGGATCACGCCGGTAACTTGGATGATCGCAGATTGCTAGCAGGGTACGTGTTTACGCTAGCAGGTGGTGCAATAAGTTGGAAAGCGTCTTTACAAGACGATGTTGCGTTGTCTTCAACTGAGGCGGAGTACATGGCACTAACCTTTGTTGCAAAGGAGTCGATATGGCTAAGGGGTTTGCTCTCGGACCTTGGACTGGAGCAGAAAAGTGTCACCATACATTGTGACAATCAAGGTGCAATATATTTGGCTTATAATCCGATATATCACGAGCAAACGAAACATATCGACATCAGGTACCATTTCATCCGAGATGTCATAGCAAAGGGTAAAATTGTTGTGAAGAAGATAGCAACAGCGGAGAACCCAGCAGATATGATGACGAAGCCTATTCCTTCAACAAAGCTCGAGCTCTGTATGAGCTCGATTGGCGTCTATAGAGTATGAGCGCCCATTGGGGCGTTGGGAGAGTCGAGCATGGAAAATAATACTATAACTTGGCCTCAAACGTCGAGCCAAGGTGGAGAATTGTTATATTGTGTCTCAAGTTTGAGCCCGTTAGATTAATACCCATAAGTCTGGCCGAATAAACAAAGTTCAAGGGAGACTTTGTGATGTCTTCGAATGTTGTTCCTATCTCCATGCGTAGAAGGAAGAAGCCAAAGAAAGCTGCATGAAGGCTTCTCTATTATTTTAATAATAGAGTGGGGTTCTATTATTTTAATGAAGAAAGAAGGAAGGCAGAAGCAATGCGGCGCAAAACCCTCTCCCTTTCTTTACTCAAAGAATGTGGGCTCTCATTAATTTATTATTAAGAAGACCCATGAAGAAGACTTCTTTTACGCTTCCTTCCATTGGGAACAAGAAATTTGAAGACTGCAGCCCACCTGTTTTCACGGATCAAAGACACACGTTTGTTGACTATTATCCCTCATCTCTTCCGCCTCATTAAATGCGTGTCCATGCACATGCACGACCTGCATGCATGCCTAAAAATATGGTGGGCGTCGGTGCCGATTGTGGGCTTGTCTTATGGGCGTCGGTGCCGATTGTGGGCTTGTCTTGTGGGCGCCTGTGCTGCATTTAATGAGGCCATTTACTTTCATTTTTTTGTCCGGTTATTCTGCCCGACTCGATAAAAGGAGAAGACGTCGGGAGATGCAGATAACTGAGCGAGAGAAAGGAGCTCGAGAGAGAGTGAGAGGAGTTAGCTCCGAGAGGTTTGTGCGGATTTGAGTCCAGTGAGTTGAGTTGTTAAACACCGTGGGTATTGGGTGTATAGTAGGGCTGGGAAACACTTGAGTGCATGTGTGATTGTAATCCTGTAATTCTCCGATTTGATAGTGGATTATTTTGCTGGCTCTCTCGTGGACGTAGGTTCCGACAGTCGGACCAAATCACGTAAATTTCTGGTGTCATTGTTTTATTGTTCCTCGTTTTATTTCGATTGATTTCTATAGCTCCCGACATAATTGCAAAATATACGATCCGCTTCCGCTGCGACGCCGATTTACAACACTTCTATTGTCTGGAACTCCGATTGGTAGGCAGCGACACCACTGACTAATTCCAAGCCTTTCTAATCTTAATCACTTTAAGATGGGGATTAGAAATACCGTCATTTCTAAGGTTTGTTTCCATTTGTAATCTTAGTCACTTTAGACAATAGTGCTAATGAGTGAAAAACCCGAAAACCTCATCCCAGATAATTAGTGATGAGACAACGCTTTCTAATATCTGTCCCAAAATTTAAGCAATATTAAAGTAGAGTAAAAATATTTATCTTAAACCAGGGGCAAATATCATTGACCTTGGGCAATACGAAACACCCACATTCATATAAATTTTATTTGGTCTAGCCCATAAAATTCATATAAAAGCACATGAAGGAAGCGACGGTTATTTTGTTGTGGAAGTAACCAATGCCATATACAAGAGAGAATCTCCTATAAAAGAAAGTGAAAACTGAAGTGTAGACCTAGTACACCATCCGGATCTAGGTATCAAAACAATGACGAAACTGCACGTAAAGGTGGCTGTGATCGGTGCCGGCATGTCCGGTCTTGTTGCAGCCAGGGAGCTCCGCTGCGAGGGGCACCAAGTGGTGGTGTTTGAGAGTGGCAACGATGTCGGTGGCACTTGGCTGTACGACCCTCGGGTCGAATCCGACCTCCTAGGGTCTGATCCAGGGCGTGAGGCCATCCATACCAGCATGTATCAGTCGCTTCGGGTGAACCTCCCGAGGCAACTCATGGGTTTCTCGGACTACCCATTTCTCGAGAAGGGATGTGGTGACCCAAGGACCTTCCCGGGTCACGAGGAGGTACTCCGGTTTTTGCGCCGCTTCGCGGAGGATTTTGGGCTGATCGAGTTGATTCGGTTCAAGCACAAAGTGGTTCGGGTTGAGCATGCGGTCCAGGGGAGGCGGGACAAGTGGGCCGTGGAGTGGCGGACGCGCAATGGAGAGGAGGCTGCAGGCGAGGATGTTTTCGAGGCTGTGGTGGTTTGTAACGGCAAGCACACCCAACCAAAGATTGCTGAATTCCCAGGTACATCGTCCGATGTAATGTTATCATTCTCGAATTGCTTCGCTTTGTCGGTATCTGTTTTCTTCATTTTTCTTGCCTGAATTTGTCGTCGTTCATTTTAGTAGTCGAGTAAGCACCAATTAGGGGAAAAGAAGATCCGAACTATACTTCTTAGGGTGCGTTTGTTCGTGTTTTTGTTCTTTTTTTTGTTTCAGAAAACAGAAACAGAAATAGAAAAAACTATTTCTGTTCCGGGAAACAGTTTTTTAACAAAAGAACGCGTTTGGTAAACTTGTTCCCGGAATAGAAAAAGAACAGAAACATGTTTGGTAAATTTGTGTTCTTTTTTTGTTTATTTAATTATTTAATATTTTTATTATATTTTTCATATTTTTCTTTCTTTTTCTTTTTTTTTTTTTCTTCCTTGTGGCCGGCGGCCTTGCCCAGCCACGGCAAGGCTCGCCGGCCCCGATGAGGCCGAGCCTCGCCGTGATCCGCAAGCTCAGCCTCGCCTTGGTTGGGCAAGCTCGGCCTCGCTGGGATCTTGGCGAGCCCGAGCTCGCCCAACCAAGGAGAGGCCGAGCCTTGCCGGGGCTTGGCAACGCTCCGGCGAGGTTGCCGGCCCTCGACGGCCGGTCGCCGGCCATGGCCGAGGCCGGCGATCGGCCAAAGAAAAAAGGAGAAGAAAAGAAGAAGAAAAGAAGAAGAAAAAAAGAAAAGAAAAGAGAGGAGAGAGAAAAGTTATTCTTAAAAATTGTTCCAGAAACCTTGTTTCTTGTTTTTGTTCCAATTTTGTTCCCGAGAAAAAAAAAAAACAGATTTGGAACAAAAACGGAAACAAACGCGTTTCTGTTCTTTTTTTGTTCCGGGAAACAAAAAAAACAGAAAATTTGTTCATAAAAAAAAAAAAAAAGAAACACAAACAAACAGGGCCTTAGCAACCCATTCAGGTGTGGGTTTGCCATCAAGAGACACTTCAGAAGGAGTTCATTAGTATCTGACAGTCAAAAAGCAGATCACGGTCTTCCCAAGAAGATGAGCTACATTCCGCAACACCCTTAACTAGGGTTAGACTAACTCCGCACAATAAGGGTTATCTCTTTCAAATAACACAATAGTCTCGACTTGAAGAGCAGTGTGAAATTTTATGAGACCACTACTAATTATTCTAAAAATTTAAACTGTTAAATAAATGTGTGGTTTATTATTTAAATATTATAATACTCATCCTTACATTTATTTTGGTCTTCTGTCCAGTATTAGGCATGTAAATTCAATTGAAGAGGCAAATAAGGGCTTGGAAAGATTTGAATTAAGAACCTCATGTTTTGATACCATGTAAGATTTTTGTAAGATCATCGCCAGTTATTTTAAAAGCTTAAGTTGTTGGATGAAAATTGTGGTTTGTTATTTAAACATTCTAACAAGCAAAATGGCATCTAGGTTATAAGGCAAAACCATAAATAGGGCATCTTATCTAATCTTTGCAAACCACGCCATAGCTCCTTCATGAATTTCTTCTCTAAAAGCTACATCAATATTCACCTTAATTACCACCGGCTCAGGTGGCTCTACTGGGTAGGCTCCAGTCCTCCTCGGGGAGGTCGAGAGTTCGAAGCCCTTGCAACTTGCGTTGCAGGGAGGCTGGCGGATCATTAGGCGATTTAAGTGAGGCGTTGGGGTGGTGGTTTCCTGCTAGCATCACCAGGGGGTTTACGGTGCACTGTCGGTGCAAGCTGGTTCCTCCTGCCACCAAAAAAAAAAATATATATTCACCTTAATTACCTTAACCGTGGCACCTACCGGAGAAATCTATCCATCTTCGTGCTACCCTTGAGAAGAACTAGGGTTTTAACCATAACCATCGGTGAAGTTGCAGAGTAGTCGGGCCTAAAACACCACTATCTCAGGTGTGGGTTTGGTAGTGGACAAGATGAAGCTGTTACCAGCTTTCCAGATGAGCCACAACACAGTAAAGATTAATTCAGCGGAGGGAGATATAATTCCTCTTCTCTTGTCCTAATTTTTTTGCAAGAACCACTGTTCGATACGAGCAAGACCAGTCACATAGATGATAGATCTGCAGTTGAAGTGAGCTATGGTTCGATATTTGTGTAATAATAGCTTGAACCACGAAAGTTCATTCTATCATTAACATTAAGATTCCATCTACAAATTTAGATGGTATAATTACGTAAAGTAAACTAGATTGTAATTAATTATGTATTACTATATATGTTATGTAGATATTTTCATAGATCACGTGTATCAATAATGTTGTTATATTGGTTATCACAAGTTGTAACATGGTTGCCTCTTTTCATAAAGAGAGCTTTTGAGGAATTTATATTACTGTGTATTATAGAGAATTAATAATTAGCAATCATATAAATTGTTATGTAATTGAAATATAGATTGTTTGAGAATGTTTGTAGCATAATATACATTCAAATTACATAATCAAGTGTTTTGTTGATTAAGAAAACTTATTTTGTAGTACCAAATGTAAATCTTTGCTAAAAACTTTTTTGTGCTATAGAAAAGGCAAATTTTTGAATTTTCTCCTAATTGATTGAGATATTAAGAACTGAAAATTCTTTAAAAAAGCCACATAGATGCTTACTTGGCACAAAGTGTGCTCCCAATAGATAAATAAGATAGAAAGTGCCCTCTTTTGGAAAACAAATTTATAAAGAACGAGGGTTCGGGAAAAAAACTTCGAAAACTTTAATATTCTTTTCGGTATTCATCTTGGTTAGGAGAAAAGATATCTAATGTATATAAGACATCTAATATAAGTACAGTGACTTAATTCGATTAGTTCTTAATAAAATGAATATGTTAAGAAACTAATGACACGTGACAGAGTTATAAAATACTCTCTTTGTTCTAGTTACCGTGATATTCAGACATAAACACGTCATCTAACCTAAACAAGTATAGTGAAAACTTTATTTTACCTACCTCTCTCCTTTTTGAAAAGAGAAAAACTCATACTGCAATTTTTTTTTGTCAAACTAAATTCTTGGACAAATTTTTTTTTTTATGCAAATGTATACAAAGTGTCATAATTTGCAAGGAAGGGAGTTAGATAATGTGAATTGCGCGACTTCTATTCTATCAATTTCAAAGGATTTATATAATTCCATACTTGTGCTTTGTCTTGGAGTCATTTGAGGAGTATTTTTTGGATATGAGTCGAAATGTAAGAGTAGTGAGGATTATTCATGTGTTCGAACTTGTCGAACACAAAAATAGAATAACAACTGTTAAGTCATTTGCCTAATTAAAAATTGAGTTGGCAAACAGGTGGACTTATATCTTTATATAATCAACTTAAAATGTTGGACTGCGTTATGAAAAATAAATTACGTAAACTTGACACACATGCTTTTTGGAATAGTTTTCTGTTTTTTTCTGTAATTATATGTATATCATACGATGGTGAGGTCTTCTCTTTATCGTTCACTTTTTTTTTTTTATCTCACTAGAAAAATGCTTGTCACAGGGAGATCAACATGGCCAGGAGAACAACTACGCAGTCATAATTATCGGGTTCCCGAACCATACAAAGATAAGGTGTGACTGATATGACTTCTTTATTTTCTTCAAACATAATCTCGAATTAACTTATGAAATTTCTTAGATTACATGCAACAATCAAATGATTTATGTAAACCAACCCTCGAAATGGAGCATTAAGTGTTTATCATTAAGGGGGGCGGGGGTATTTACTTGATGAAAATATCACAAGCACACTCTCATAACTAGAGAGGTGTTGCGAATTCCTTTATGTAAAACACTAACATCCTCATTAGTGTTAGCTTCAATTGTCCAATTATACATTCATCATATAATATGTGATTTGGTTCATGTCTACTCTCTCCACTATTCTAGTTAGAAAACTGCAAGGAGTGTATGTCTACATTTTCTAGCCCTCGAGGATTACTCCCTGCTTTCATCGGGGTGGCTTGGGACTTAATTCGTCCTTGAAACTCACATCTAATTCCTACCTCGGCCTGATATACATGGGGTCAAGTCGTCAAAAAGCGTACATCAGTGATGATCCTTTGAGTTGGATGAGTCCTCTCACTCATGAATCACATTGCCAGTCCTTTCTCATCACTTACAATAACGTCGTATGTGCCTTCAACTTACAGCTCACTCCCATTAAGTTTACGTATGAATTGTTTCTCTCTATTTTACACGACAGATTGTGGTGATAATAGGAAAAGGGATTAGCGCAACCGAAATAGCCAAAGACATCTTACCTTTTGCCAGAGAAGTTCATCAAGCCTCAAGAGAAACAAATGCCCAAGTTGTGAAATTGAGAAAACTCGATGGGGTGTTCCCACATACCATGGTACCTTACATTTAATGGTTTATCTTTTTTTCTTAATTGCAACTAAGTTTAGATGAAAATCCAAGTGCAGCCTTGAAAGTCCTAATTTCCATCCTCGAATATTAAGTGCGTGATCATTTTAATCTGATCTCAATCTCATTTATCTGGTTTTGTCTTTTGGCAGATTGCATGTGCGGAAGAGGATGGTAAATTAGTGTTCCAAGACGGATCGTCTGTATATATATAGTTTTCTGCTGTTACTTATTCGTTTACTCATGACGAATTCCACAAGTAATTTCACATATGCCTGATAATAAATGTGCAAACATGGTGTCGTATGTTGCCTGATATATATGATTCTCATGTTGCAGATGTAATTATCATTTCCCATTTCTGAAGACGAAGGGACTTGTAAGTGTGGACAACAACTGCGTGGGGCCTTTATATAAACATGTTTTCCCACCAACCCTAGCTCCTTGGCTCTCTTTCATTGACATACCCTTTCTGGTATAGATTTTTCTATGAATTATTTTCTCTTCCATTGCGTAGAATAACTGGAGATTAAGGTTGTGCCAGAAGAATGTCAACTGATATGTGATGGTAAAAGGTCACACTTAGTACTCGTTTTAAGCCAAACAAACGACTTGTTCTCCAGCAATTAGAAAATCGATGACTGATTACTTAATGTTTAAGTTCAAAGATGTAGGAATTGATCTTTCACTAGTTGAAAATGCAAAGAAAGAAAATGGGAGAGGAAACACTTCTAGTTTGGCTGTTTTATGCCATATTTAAGGTTTAGACATTTTATCAATATGCGAGTGTAGAATTGTGGAAGCAATCTAATGTATTCACATGGGTTCCAAATCACTAATTCTTTGGTTTAATTCCTTATTCGCAAATTCTTGCCATCGGTCTCGACTGGGATTAGACTGTTCATGCATACCTGAGCGAGTTACAGTCCAAATGGGTAGCCAAGGTTCTATCTAGAGAGTTGGTGTTGCCAAGTGAAAAAGAGATGATGTCTTCTGTTCAAGAACATTACCAGCACATCGAAGAACTTGGATGGCCTAAGCATCACGCTCACAAGCTTGAAATGGAAAAGGTTGAAACTAACTTGTCATTCCTCAGTTCATTGTGCTAGACTTTTTTAATAAATTGGACAACTGATAAAGTTAAAAAGACAAAGTACTTTTTCAATTATTATTAGTTCCTCTGCTAGTGTAAAAAAAGATTTACACATTTACCATTGGATGAATGATGCGTTTTTAGAGTTGATTTTATTACCAAATTCTTCCATATGCCAATCATCCAGTGGTAATTGTTCGAAGCATTTCTTAAGTAGGCATTGGACCTATTTTTCTCCCACTTGACATGAACCTGGTATGTATGTTAAACTCAATTTGGAACATCAGATATGGTAGGACACTCATGGGACCAACCATTTTCAATGATCCAGATTCAATTTAGTATATATGTTGCACTCATTAACAATTTCTCTTAATAGTGGGCAGTATCCACAATAAAGAACAAGAATAGTATGATCCCCGCAAATTCTTTTGAACGATGTTGGCTGAGGACCATCTTATTACCTATGAAATGAGGCTACTTTATTTTATTTATTTATTTTTGGTTCTTATGCGAAGACGTTGATCTTCTTTCATGTGCTTGATAGTTCCAGTATGAGAAGTGGCTTTTGGGTCAATTGGGACTACCACCATTCGACCAATGGAGAGAGAAGATGGGTTTTGCTGTTTTCAAATTCCTGCAATCTCCTGATCAAAATTGGAGAGACACTTGGGACATTGAAAAGTGGATGCAAGAAGAAGGATTCGGCAAGCAAGCTCACTGATTTTGAACATCTTTTGGAATACGTGCAACCCCTGCAAATAGAATTTCAAGAGAGTGAAAAAGACAGCAACAAAGAGTTTGATTTGGATGTGGGGCATTTCAACATTTGTAACCCGTTAATGCTCATGTAACTGTGTATGTTTTTGAATTGCTTTGGTTGCGCTTCAAATGAAAAAGACATTTAGAATAGCATAACGAGTATTGTTAAATACAACTATCTTTCAATATTGTGAATAATGTCTTGCATTTTAAGGGCACATAAAGTTACTCCGGATCTGCTTCGCTAACAATTTAAACGTGACACTAATTGGAGAAAATTAATGTGCCAATAGTGTAAAATATATTACTTGTGAAGATTTTTGCCTTAATGGCCAAGTAATTTCTTTATAAATGCTAATACAATGACAATCATCTTGTTTTTGTCAAAGCAATTAGGATGTCTAGGTTAGCTTTTGCGCATTTTAACCGGTTCACCTCCCCAGGCGATCTTAAGTTGAATTCCCGCATGTCTGACTAGATCACTTGGGATTCCTATTTTAAATACTCTAAAAACAACTCAAAACTATAAGAAAATGAATGAACTCTTTTATTATCTATGCCAACACCTTATTGGTGGGTAATTAACCTTTTTTTTTTTTTTTTTTTTTTTTTTTCGGTCCTACTCTATTCCTATTCTAACTCTTACTCTCAGGTGTGGGAGTTGAAACTCACACTTGAAACTAAATCATTCTCACCCCAACCCCCCGAAAAGGTGGGGATTCGAATCTTCTACCTCCCCCTTCCATGTTGGAAAGATGGCCATTGGGGCAAATTTCAGTGGTTAGTTAACCAGTCTTACCGGCTTAGGATTCTGTAGGTTCATTATATTCCATCAATCAATCAGCTAGATGAAATTCCGTGAACTTTTCTTTTGGTCTAAAAATTCCATTGACTTTGAATTATCAATTTTTTCATAAATTGCAAGTGATAGTTATTAGGGAGTTGCCTACATCATCGCGATCCTTCCTTTGAATCGAATTCATTAGGCTTTTACGTGCAAATTTCCAATGATTGTTTTGTCAAACTATCACCCTGAAGGATTATGATTCAACTTTGTGTTTTAGCTTGTTAACTTAATAGAATGTTTGACATGTTTGAATTGATTTTCCCAGAAACGGAGAATTAGAAGTTTAGCTTCCTTTAGTAGGGTAGCAAATTATTATGTCAGAACTGGGGAAAGTACCCAAAAAGTTTCAAACTTATTGCATTGGTACTATTTGGTCATAATACTTTTAACTGGACCAATTTAATTCTAAACCTTTTGCATATATGCTTGTTAAGTTCATCTAACCAATTTTGGATACAAATAATTGATATAGATGCCAACCGTTCTACATAACACCATTGACGCTCATGTGGACATATTTACAATTTTTTTTAATTTCTTTTTATGAATTTATTGTATTTTTCTTTTCTTTATCTTTTCATTTTTTTTTTCATTGTGGCTAGTGAGGGCGGTGAGGGGTGCAACCCTTGCTAGATTCGACAAGGGTGGCCCTCACCGGAAATGGTGAGGGCTGAACCCTCGTGGCCTAGGTGAGGTTGCCCTCATTGCTTGCAATGAAAAAAGGAAAATAAAAATTAAAAAAAGAAAAATAATAAAAAATTCAAAAAAAATTAAAATTTATCAATGTCAATGCCGATCTTGCCACGTAGAATAGCTAGCATCCATGTTAGCGCTTTTATTTAAAAAATTATCCGAATAGAGTCAATTGGCATAAATGCAAAAAAATTTATGACTAAATTGGTCTAATTGAAAGATTTAGAATTGAATTTGTATTAATATGATAGGCTTAGGACTTTTTTTGACACTTTTTCCATTAGAACCTGATTCGTTTAGCATGATATAAATCACTCATCGACTGTCTCCGCCTTTCAAACACCAGCAAGTCCAAATCAAGAGTTTCTTGGCTTCTTCCATCGCTCTCTTAGGCATTTTTCTCGAGTTCAATCCAATCGATTACTCTTGAATCATAATGAGCAGCTTCTCATTCCTTTTGGGACATGTCAACATATAAATTTTGATGGCCCATATAGTCATTCACTGCATAAAAAAATTAGGTATTGATCTCAACCCTTAAGAAGAAATATATTAATCTGTATTTGCATATTAAGAGCATTTTCTTAATCATAAGCCCACATAAATTGTATTCTTATTGGATTGGGGCTAATGGGTTCAAGCAAGAAGGCTTCGAACTTAATTAGATTATCTTGACTATGTTTGTGAGACTGATAAATTCGGCCAAGCCCATTGCATGTCAATTCTAACGTGCTATGCACATGGGGGTGCTCTAAATTAGGGATGTTTATAGGTTGGTCAATTTGGGAAATAATAGGCAGGAATGGAAAGAATTGTCAACAAATATTCGACGTAGGAAAGATGGAATTCTCGATCAAAGAGCAATTGGAAAGTAGAGCGTTATTGGCTACCTTTTTTTTTTTTTTTGGTCGAAAGATACTTTATATTAAAGCGTCATAAACTTACAACCGCTTGCAATAGCGTCCGCATACACAAGATCGAGAAGGAGGAAAGGGGGAAAAAAGTTCCAATTATGAGCTTGGTCAATGCGGCCATGGGCCTTTGCAGCCTAGTCCGCACCCAAATTTGCCTCCCGCCTGCAGTAGCATAGTCTCAGGTTAGGGTACGATCGAAGCATCGTCTTCACCTCCTCAAAGAGTGCTCGTTCCTCCCATGGCGGCAGTCTGTTCTGGTTCAAAGTGTCAATCATGATCTAGCAGTCTGATTCGATCTCCACTCGATCGGTTTGAAGACCCTGCTTCAGCAGATGGTGAAGGGTACAATTGAGCGCTTGTACCTCATATCGAAGCGCAGATGTCGTTGGAAAATCGGCAGTATAGACATTAGTAAGTCTTCCCCTATAGTCCCTACTTATGCACACCATAGATCCTCTCTGGTTTCCCCGCTTGTAAGCCCCATCGATATTGCATTTTAGGATGCCACGCTTAGGGGGTCGCCAGAGAAAATCAGAGGTCAGTGCATAGGAGTTCTGTTGCTGTCGCCTGGGGTTGAATCGGTCGTAGCTATGATGATGTGCAAGAGCGTCTTCGACAGCGATCTGGGGTCTCGGCTGCTGGTGCCAGAAAACAAAGTTATTCTGTCCTCGCCAGATCTGCCATAGGACGTGTGCGATGAGCTCTATTCTAGGTGATAGAACTAGTACGAGTACCTAGAGGGGGTAAATAGGTGATTAAGATGATTTTATAAAACGTAACAGAATATATAGACTTTTTATTGGAAGATGGACTAAGAGATTGAAGACAATAATCGATGTATGATAATGCAATGTAAAGTAAAAGGATTAGGGATAGAAAATCAAGACTCTACGTTTATAGTGGTTCGACTTAGACCAAGCCTACGTCCACTCTCCCGCATAGACACCCCACTGGCTGGATTTCACTAAGAATCAAAAAGAGAATTTACAGTCTCACGCCCTTGATTCCACAGTGTAGAGACTCTACTACACTTCCTCAAGGTCTCACCAAACTTCAGTCTCTCTTTTGATTACAAGTATAGCTCGAAGAATAAGATCACAAAATAACAAAGAGATTCAGACTTTGAAATTCTTCTATCTGGCTCTTTTGAACAACTTGAGCGTCTCCCTTAAATACTTCTTCATACCTTCATTACCGTTGGCACCTTTCAAAGAAATTCTTCCAATCAACTCGTTAGATAGAATCAATTTGAGAGATCTCGAGCTCCTCAAGGAAAATGACGATAGCCCAACAATCCTACTCGCCCATACAATCAGGATCTCAGTTTCCATAAGTAGAATCTTCCAAGTATAAATTGCGAATCTAGAGAATCTAGTTTATTCGAATACAAATAAAAGATCTTGAGGTGCTAATTCCAGTCGTGAGAAATTCCATAGCCGTTAGAATCAAAACCATACTTGAATAGATCAGAATAGGATTTTAAGTTCGTTGGTCTGGAAACTGTTCATGAGAGTAGACTTTGAAACTTGAGTCTGGAGGTCTTCAAACTTTGTCAGTAGAGTTTGCAAGTCTTCAGACTAGACTGATGGAAATGTTTTGTTGACTTCAAAACACCTTAAGAGGATTTTTCTAACAATCTCCCCCTTTTTGATGGTGACAAAACTTTCCTGCAGATTTGGATACTATTGCCCTGCAATACAACATTTAAGCTAGCAATGATATGTCATAATAGGTTAGGATAAAGATAATGACAGATATGCATCCACAGAAAACAAGTTAGTCATGTACAGATATTTATTAGTTATCTTTAGCATAGCTTAAAGTACTGCAACAATAAGCAAGCAATCCAAAGTTCAAGTCAGTCCAAAAATCCAAACAAAAGATAAAGTCAATCACAACCACATCAAAATATTGAATCCAAAGTATGTTCAAAAGTTGAAAGTTGAAAAATCTGCAAAAACTTCTCTCCCTTTTTGTTAGCATAAAAAGGTGAAAAAGTTAAGATGCCCTAGGAATGCGAACGAGCTGAAAATCTCCCATTGACTTGACAGTGTCCTCCAGCTTCTTCAAATCCTCCTGCAGTTGTGCTAGAGCCGTGCCTTTGGCAGTTGCTTGAATCTGAAGATGAATATTTCGAATTTGATCTTGCAAAGAGATGGACATGGCACGATTCTCATTCTGCAGAGTCTGAAATTCGTATCCTAATGCATAAACCTGGCCTTTAAGCTCTAAAAGAATTTCAAGCACTCTTCCAAAGTCTCCTGATTTTTCAGTCTATGTGCTTGCTTCAGCATGGTCAGATTGTGGAGTAAAGCCAGTTGATCGAACATCAGCAGGAAGATCAACATTTGGAGATGATGCCTCAAGGTCTTCTTCAGGAAATTGAGAGGCATAGACATCCTTTGCACCAGCAGGAGAACAACTGACACTTGCACTTGTAAAAGTTAAAGAGGAATACTTTCTCTAGGAACATCTCCCCCTATTTCGGTGCCTTCCCGGTGGAGAGAATTATTCTTCTTCTTTGAGATGCTTCTTCGGTGTCATGATGATCTTGAGCTTCCTTTTCTGCTGGAGAATCTCCATGACCTTCTTCTGTAGGTTGTTCTTATGTTTGCATCTGTGAGTCTATTTTGGCTGTCTTCTTCTTCTTCTTCTTCTGTTCGTAAGAATTCCTTCTCTTGATTCCCTTTCTGAATCTCTCCTCCAACTTGATGTTCTTGTTCTGCTGACTCAGGAACAAGATGCTGGGAAACAAAAGCAGAGATAGGAATATCATCCTCATCATCTTCATCTTGTAAGATGATTGCTCGCCGTCTTTTGGTAGGACTAGTCATAGGATCTTTTCCTTTTCTCTTTGCAGCAATTGAGTCTTGTCTGGCTTTGACAGGGGTTTTCTCCTTGAACCGCTCTAACTTCTTGCTTGAGTTCTTTCAGATGCATTTTTGTAATCATTTTCAGCCCTATTACCATTTGATCAATGGTTCTCGCACACAGAATTTGAGGAGGTTGAATATTCAGATGTCTGAATAAACGAGAGATGAGAGCAGAATAAGGAAATTTGCGTTTGTCCTTAGCCATGGACCTATACATATGAAACATGATGGTGTGAGGCAAGGAAAACTTATAACCGATCTTGATGGTGTACATCAATTTTGCTTCAGAATTTGAGATATTTGTCTTTGATATTGACTTGGGTCTGAGACAGTTAATCACAATCTTATGAAGCAGAATGTTTGATGCACTCATTCTTAGATACGAGAGGCGTCATTCTGCGATTCTATCTTTTGCAAGCTCCAATGTTGCATGGCTAACAGACACAGAAATAGATTGGAAAGCTCCTCTTTCCACACCAATAACGTCAGCAAGAGTATCTGTGTCAACCACATACTCCTTATCTCTCACGCTGAATGAAAAGTTGTTCGCATCAAGAAAACTAAGATTTGAGTAGAAATAAGCGGTCAGTTCAAAATGAGCAGTCTCAATCTCAGTACAGAATCGATCAAGTTGAAGTTTCTCAAACTTCTCTCTCAGATTGATGTTTAACAAATCGAGAAAATCAAAGTCCACAGTTCTTGGGTTCATAACCCCACGCTTTAGCAACTTAGAATAAACCTTTTTATGTTCCTCCGACCGAAACAATTCTTCCCTCTTTCCTCGAAGATTTGCAGCCACACCCATTCTTGGCTTAAAATGCACGAACATTTTCTCATCATCATCTTTCCCAAAACCGTGAAGAAATATTACTTTCAATTAGAAGAGTCCTTGCCATTTCTTGTAAAGATCTCTTCTTCCTTTCGACAACCCCATTCTGTTCTGGTGTATATGGAGAGGATAATTTATGCTGAAAACCAGATTCATCACAAAATTTAGCAAAGTCTTGATTTTCAAACTCACCTCTATGGTTTGTACGAATGCTTGAAATAGTGTGACCTTTTTCATTCTGCACTTTTTTAGCAAATTTTGAAAAGTGAGAGAAAGTCTCAGATTTACTTGCAAGAAAGTAGACCCAAGTAAATCGTGAATAATCATCCACTATTACTAGGCAAAACCTTTTTCCACCAATGCTTTGAGTTCTCGTGGGTCCAAAAAGATCCATGTGCAGAAGCTGTAGTACACGATTAGTGGAAACTTTATTTATTGGTTTAAAAGAATTTCTAACATGTTTTCCCAGTACGCATGGTGTGCATAGATAAGACTTTAGGTAATTGAGAATAGGTAATCCTCAAACAAGCTTCTTGGAAGAGATTTTGGCAATTTGCTTCATGTTGATATGGCGAAGCTTTCTGTGCCATAGATTAGCTTCATCTCGTACTGATATTAAGCATTGTGATCTTTCTTGATTCACATCTAGAAGATAGATATTCCCATGTCTACGTACAGTAAAAGATTGAGAAAAGTCTTTACTGATTCCTGAGCACGTTCCTTCCTGGAAGTTGATCTTCAATCCAGTATCGCACAATTGGCTTATGCTAAGCAAATTGTAATTTAATCCTTCCACCAAGGAAACATTATTGATTGATAGACTTCCAATTTTTATTGTATCGCGACCAATAATCCTTCCTTTGTTGTTACCACCAAAAGAAACTTTTCCTATATCTATTTGGACAAGTTTTATGAAGCAACCTGAATCTCCTGTCATATGTCTTGAGCAGCCACTATCTAAATACCATTTAATCTTCCTTTTGATAGTGACCTGCAATTAAGAAAAAATTCAAGCTTTCTTTAGTACCCATATCATCTTGGGTCCAGTTGACTTAGAGCAATAAACAGTCTTTGCCAAATTCCTTTTAACAGGTCTCCAAACCAAAGGGCATTCTTTCTCAAAATGTTTTGAGCTTTGACACTTTGAACATTTGAGAGCATTTCGGCCAACAGGTTTTACAAAGACTTTCTGAAAATGATTTTTATAAACAACTTTTGTTGGTCTTTGTTTGATTCTTTCCTTCACCTTTGGAAAATCAATTAGTGGAATAGTTTCGAAGTCATACCGAGACCTAATTTGTCAAAGTAGGGTCTTTGTATCGAAAGAATCTTTTCCAATTTTTCAGAACCATTTGAAAACCTTTTTGAGATGTTTGAAATATCATTTTTCAAATGAGTATTTTCTTTGGAAACAGAGTCTGAGTTTTCTTTCAAGATAGTAAAGTTCTTATCTAAATTTTCAAACTTTTCTTTCCAAAATTTCTCCTGTTGCTTCAATGTAGAATTCTCCATTTTTAATTCGGAGATCCTCTTAAGAGAGGTTTTGAGACCAAGACATAGTTCATCAATATATTTCGAAACTTTGACAGGAATTTTTAGATTACTTACCTCAAGCTCACTGTCTGAGTCTGTATCTGTCTCAAGGTCTAAGTCTGAATTAGATTTTGCCATTAAACAAATGTTGGCATAATCATCATCACTTTCCTCACATTCAGTATCACTCCAAGTCTCTGCTTTGAGTGCCTTTCTGTATTTCTCAGCCTTTCCTTTCCTTTTTCCTTAACAGAGGACAGTTGGGTCTGATGTGTCCCTTTTTCTTGCATTCAAAGCAAGTCACTTCTTTGTTGGAATCATCTTCCTCAGTTGATTTGTTCTGAAACCTTTGTGAGCTTTGTTTCTTCCAATTGAATTTTCTTCCCTTTTTGTTCAGCTTTTTGAATCTTTTTATCATGAGTGCCGCTTCTTCATCATCAAGATCTTCTTCGAGTCTCGTAGCATCGAATAGTCATTAGACTTTAAGGCAATAGACTTCTTACCTTTTGAATCTTCTTCTTCGTTGGTGTGTTCTACTTCGTAAGACTGAAGAGTTCCAATCAATTCGTCTACAGAGAGTGGTGCAATCCTTTGTGTTTCCCTTATTGAAGTCTTTATATAATTCCGGTCCTTAGAGAGTCCACGCAACAGTTTGTTGACCTTCATATGTCTTAAGATTGGATGTTCCTGATATTCTAGACCATTCACAATTTCAGTAAAACGGCTAAACATGTCAGTTATTGATTCTCCTGATCTCATCTTGAAAACTTCATATTGTCCCAAAAGAATATTGATCCTTGTCTTTTTCACTCGATCAGTTCCTTCATAGGTAATGTGTAGCCTATCCCAGACTTCTTTTGCTGCATCACAAGAGGATATTCTGTTATACTCAGTATGAGATAAAGCATAATATAAGGAATAAATAGCTTTAGCATCAAGAGTTTGTCTCTTGGTTATATCTTCTTGAGTCATCTCGATAGGAGCAGCAACTTCTTTTCCTCTCTCTGATTCTGATGCAGTAGTAGGAATGATTCCTTTGTCTACTACTTCCCATTCCAAGGGATCTTTCGATCGTAGGAATGCTTTCATCTTGTTTTTCCATATGCTGTAGTCTTTTCCATCAAAGTATGGAGGTCTGGTGTTGCTTTGACCTTCAACCAACCCTGTAGGCAACATACTAGCCATAGATCTTTAACTCAGAAGTAAAAACACTTCTAATAAATGAGTACTCAGGCTCTGATACCAATTGATAGAACTCGTACGAGCACCTAGAGGAGGGTGAATAGGTGATTAAGATGATTTTATAAAATGTAACAGAATATATAGACTTTTTATTGGAAGATGGACTAAGAGATTGAAGACAATAATCGATGTATGAGAATGCAATGTAAAGTAAAAGGATTAGGGATAGAAAATCAAGACTCCAAGTTTATAATGGTTCGGCTTAGACCAAGCCTACGTCCACTCTCCCGCACGTGGCCACACCGGCTGGATTTCACTAAGAATCAAAAAGAGAATTTACAGTCTCACGCCCTTGATTCCACAAAGTGTAGAGACTCTACTACACTTCCTCGAGGTCTCACCAAACTTCAGTCTCTCTTTTGATTACAAGTATAGCTCGAAGAATAAGATCACAAAATAACAAAGAGATTCAGACTTTGAAATTCTTCTATTTGGCACTTTTGAACAACTTGAGCGTCTCCCTTAAATACTTCTTTATGCCTTCATTACCGTTGGCACCTTCCAAAGAAGTTCTTCCAATCAACCCGTTGGATAGAATCAATTAGAGAGATCTTGAGCTCCTCAAGGAAAATGACGATAGCCTAACAATCCTGCTCACCCATACAATCAAGATCTCGGTTTCCATAAGTAGAATCTTCCAAGTATACATTGTGAATCTAGAGAATCTAGTTTATTCGAATACAAATAAAAGATCTTGAGGTGCTAATTCCAGTCATGAGAAATTCCATAGCCGTTAGAATCAAAACCATACTTGAATAGATCAGAATAGGATTTTAAGTTCGTCGGTCTGGAAACTGTCCATGAGAGTAAACTTTGAAACTTGAGTCTGGAGGTCTTTAGGCTTTGTCAGTAGAGTCTGCAAGTCTTCAGACTAGACTGATGGAAATGTTTTGTCGACTTCAAAACACCTTAAGAGGATTTTTCTAACACTAGGTACTGTCCTCTACTTCTTTACCTGATGCGTGATCCAATATGCTATGCCAGTTACTGGAGGGGAAATGTGTAGTTGGCTTAAATCAGTATGCTGCCATACCTCCTTCGTCCAAGAGCAATAGAAAAATAGATGCTCGATTGTTTCCTGGGTGTTTTGGTCGCAGAGGATACATGTAGGATCTGAAATAATATGCCGTTGGACCAGATTGGCTTTGGTGGCAAGTGAATTATGAAAGACTAACCATAAAAACATGCATATTTTAGGCTCTGTCTTCATTGCCCATAATCGCGTCCATAGTGTTCTGTCAAATCTGAAGTTTGTTGATGCTGCTTGGTTGTTGCTGTTTTGTTCTGTACTGAGTATGGATTGATAGTTGCTCTTCACCGAATGAATACTAGTCTTTGTTGCTGCCCATATTAACTTATCAGCAGTAAACTCTGGCCTTATAGGAATTTTAATGATTTCATTGACAATGCACTCATCATAATGCTACTGGATGAATGGAATATTCCAGGATTGGTGGTTAGGGTCGATAAGATCAGCCACCAATTTCGGTTCTTCTCTTGCAAGAGGTCTCGGTAGTGGGCCTATAGGTAACCATCGATCCCTTCGTATTTGTATTTGTGTACCATCACCCACAGACCAGCACAAGTTTAGTGTTAAGGCCTTTCTTCCAATAAGTAGACTTCTCCAGCCCCAAGAGGGACGACAGCCAGTTTCCGCCTGTAGAAATGCTTTGTTTGGGAAATAGAGTCCCTTAAATATTTGACTCTATAAGGAGAGTGGACTGTGAAGTACTCTCTAGGCTTGCTTACCCAGTAAAGCTTTATTAAAAGCCATCAAGTCGCGAAAACCCAAACCTCCACTATGCTTGCTAAATTTTAATGCATCCCATTTCTGCCAATGCACCCCACGTCTACTAACATCATTCTTCCACCAGAAACTAGCTATATGTTGTTCAAGGCCCTTGCAAATAGATTGAGGTAGCTTAAAAACCGACATTGCACACTGGGGAATGGCCTGCACTACCGACTTTATAAGGACTTCTTTACCCCCCTTTAGATAAAAGCCGTTCTTTCCACCCTTCCAATTTAGTAGTTACCCTCACTAAGATCCAGGAAAACATTTCTCGTTTCGATCATCCCTAGTCGGAGGGTATACCCAAGTACTTGCCGTATCGTTGAAGTAGAGGAACTCTGAATTCCCTTGCTAAGTTTTGCTGCAAGTTAATCGGACAATATTTGCTGCAATACATGCCTGATTTGTTTTTGTTAATAACTTGCCCTGTAGCTAGACAATATTGGTTTAGAATATTGGACATGTTCTGACACTCAGTGATAGTGCCATCGAGAAAAAAGACTGAGTCATCAACGAAAAATAAATGTGATAGAGTCGGACAGGACCTAGCAAGTCTTATTCCTTTAAGATGGCCACTGTGAACTGCTTGGGTAATCAACGTAGAAAGAACATTGGCCACTAGCACGAAAATGTAGGGGGATAGGGGATCGCCTTAACGAATTCCCCGTGAAGGTTGGATGTAAGGTAGTTGCTCGCCATTAAAGCGTACACTGAGAGATGGTGTGATTATACATTGCATGACCCAGAGAACCCATCTTTGGTGAAAACCCAGCTTAAGCAAATAGGCTCTCAGAAAGTCCCATTCCACTCAATCATACGCCTTATGCATATCTGTCTTGATTAACACCTTATGCTTGCGCTTCCATTTCCTTGCTTTGAATTGATGCATGACCTCCTGGACGATTAGAATATTGTCTTGAATTTGGCGTCCACTAACAAAAGTGGCCTGTTCTTTAGCAATAAGATTCGGTAGCCATGGTTTTAATCTATTTGCAAGAACTTTTGAGATGATTTTATATGCATAGTTGCATAAGCTGATTGGCCTATACTGATCAAGTCTTTCAGGGTGACTGGCCTTAGGAATCAAAGCAATAATTGTTCGATTAAGATTGTTGGGTAGCATACCTGAAGTAAAAAAGTCGTCCACTAACCTTAGAAGGTCTTCCTTGACAATTTCCTAGTGTGTCTGGTAGAAAAGTCCGTTTAATCCGTCCGGTCCTGGAGCTTTAGAAATCCCCAACTGGAATGTCGCATTTCGCACGTCTTCAATAGTGACCAAAGCAGTTAAGTGGGAATTCATATATGGAGTGACAACGGTAAAGCATTGAGCCAAAACAAGGCCATAGTCACGAGGCCCCTCTGAAGTATATAACTATGAGAAAAAAGAATTCGTCATCTCCCTTAATGTTTGAGGATTGCGTTCCCATTCTTGATTTGCATTTTGAAGCATTGTTATCTTGTTTCTTTGGTGTCGTTGGATGGTTGAGGCGTGGAAAAATTTCGTGTTCTTATCCCCCTAACTCAACCAATTGATTCGAGACTGCATGGCCCAGAATTGCTCCTCTCATTGCCATAAATGTCTTATTTCATTCCGAATAATAGAAGCTACCTTTGTCTCATTGGTATTGAGAGATGAATTGTTAGTGAGGTCTGCTAGCTGTTGGTGTAAAGAATGATTTGTTGATGGCCATTCTTGAATTTCGCACAACTCCATGTCTGTAAAGCCCTTGAGACAGCCTGTATCTTATACACTAAGATAGGATGACAATTCTGGATGGAATTCCAGGTCCTATTGATGAGCTCCTGACATTCAGGATCCTGGTTCCAATATGCTTCATAAACAAATTGTATGCTTCCTGTTCTAGTCTGAACGGTTGTGCTTAGTAGTAGGGGACTATGATTAGATCCCACAGCCGGCAAAGCCAATACTTCAGCCTCGGGATATGAAACACGCCAGTCAGAAGTACACATAACCCTGTCTATTCTTTCTTTGATTAGCTCATCCCCTGCTCTATTATTCGTCTAGGTAAACCGGCAACCTTTACTTTCCACCTCCATTAGGGAACAGTCATTAATAAAAGTCCGAAAGGAAGAGAGTCTAAATGAAGCAGTAGGTCTCATGCCTACCTTTTCCCATGGGTAGAGTATGTCATTAAAATCCCCTGCACAAACCCAAGGCCATGTATTTGAGATGCTGATCGGCCGTAACTCTTGCCATAATAATTGCCTCTTGTGGTATGAATAGGGGGCATGGACGCAAGTAATGCGCATAGTTTCGTCATCGGTTAAGTCCCTGCATATTATATCAAGATAATCATCTAAAGAATGGATGATATCTACAGATAAGCTATTTCACCATAGAAGCGCTAGACCCCCTTTTAGACCATCAGGATTGTGAACAAAAACATGCTGGAATCTTAAACGGCGTTGCAAGCGTGTGAGAACTGGTTCAAAATTCTTGGTCTCCATTAGAAAAACCAAGTTGGGCTTATCCTTGGCCACTAAGGCCTTAAAAGCTTGAACTGTCAAAGGATTGCCCAGGCCCTAACAGTTCCAACATAGTAGTTTCATTTGCTTGTGGGTGGCTGTTGAGGGCCAGCCACCATCGCCCATTGGGCCATTTCTTCGGCCGCATACACTAGAGTTTCCAACAAAAGATTGTCATCAAAGTCTGAGGGGGATAAGTGACGCGTGCCATAGGGTGAAAACCTTCGCTGTTTCTTAGAAGTACCCCCTTATGCTGGTATTCCTTAGAGACTTTCTTTGTATCTGCTTTGTCCTTTCCATGTATTGAGTATTAACTGCCTTCAATTTTGTCGATACAGGTACCATGTCAGTAGTGTGCTAAGCTTCCTGTGCTGTTGCTGGCAAGTGCGTTTGCTGTTGGGTCCTCACTTTTGTCGTCCTAGCTGGAATTTCAGGTGGAGGCAGTAAAGGGAGTTGTTGCTACAGAGCAGGGGGAGTCTCAGGTACCATCTCCTCCATCTATTGAGTCGTTTCCTGTGGTTATAAAAGGCTTTCCAGTAGGGACTATGTTCCCTTACTTCGGCGCGTAGCCAATGGCCATAGGCCATCTTGTTTTTTCCTTCTATTTGTGCTTCATCATAAGGAAAGTCTTGGCAATGCGTCACGTAATGTCCGATTTTCCCACATGAATAACAGAAATGAGGCAATCTTTCATATCTAAAGTCAAGCCACAAAGTTTTCCCTTCGATCCTAATTAGCTTGCCCGTCTTCAAAGGTTTGTCTAGGTTGATATCTATCCTTACTCTACCATTTCTGATTGCTGATCCTTCTGTTGTAGGTGGATCGACAGCAACCACTGAACCAATCTGCTACATTGCCCGGCGTAGGAGTTGTTCAGTGCTCCATTCCAGAGGTAATCCATAGACATGAACCCAAAAAGCACAACAGGTGAAGTCATAATAGTGCAAAGGTGTGTTGGGTATCCATTGTTTAAAAATGACTAAGTGTCCTAAGAACAACCAAGGACCGCCATCTGCTATTCGCTGATTCTCATTTTCTAACTGAAATTTCGCAACATACAAGCCGTCATCCCTCTGGGATATGTTGACTCACTCTGTCCTCCAAGCCCTCCGCATTGTGTTTTGAAAAGCTTGCAGATTAATAGAAGGATTGGAAAATATGGTCCCAACTAAGGTAAGTTGACACTCTTGCAGTCTTTCCGGAGGAGGAGCTTCCTCCCAAATTTCTATCTCCTTTTCTGAACATAATCGACCAAGTCGTTAACACAGGGCCACTAGGCGCAACGATTCCTCTGTTGCATTCGAATCCATTTGATCTAGCCGACAACTTAGAGCTTAAATTACTGGGAACAGAAAGGTGCGACAAGTCCCTCTGAAGTAGCCATCCCTCACCAGAACAAATTAGGAGCAGGAGGTGTATGAAGGGGATTAAGACCTTACCGCTAGAAGTGCAGAGATGGGCTTACCCAATCTTGAGCGAGGAGAATCGGAGACATGCAAGGCTTTAATCGAGCAGGACATGAAGTGTGAGGTCGCGCCTTGGATACAGCTTCAAAATTGAAGAGGAGGAAGCAGAGGGGTGGGGAAGCCTTCGCCTGAGATCGATGGAATTCGTCATTGCCAGAGTAATTGGGGAAAATTCGAGTTGAGAGGGTTTGAGAAAACAGAAGAGGACTGAGCAATGGGAGAGATTAAAGAGAGTTTCAAGAGCATCGAGCTACCATGGCGGTAGAGGATTTCTCTTCATAACGAGAGAGATGGGAACGATATGACAATATCATGTGGAGTGATTTATTGGCTACTTTGGAGAGCAAGAATTGAAGGAAAAATAATTAATAAAAAAACATTAATTAATGGAGGAGAAAAAAAAATCAAGTTTGATATAATTTGCTCCGCCAAAACACCACTTTCCATTTTCCACTCCGTCATGATATCTCCACGATATAAAAAGAAGGCAAAAAAAGCACAGAAGACGACTCTTCGCCCCCTACTTTGCTCTATGATCTGCTTCTCTATTTCATTGCAATACTTCGCGGAGGATAACTTCAATCTCTTTCATTCCTATTTACTTTATAGCTAAAAATACATGATTTATGAAGAAATCGATATTCATTCATTCCCTCTATCGTCCAACTGTACCGTGTTACAATATTCGGCAAGAGCCCGCAAAGGATAGATGTTCCTGTAATTTGGATAGTGCAACATGCAATTCTTTTTGACAATAACATCCTAAATCAAAACTATAGATATATTCACTTATCCAATTTTCAATTATGCTATAACATATAATTGAAATATTTTTAACGGAATTATGCTTATTTATTTATAATAATTTATATTTATCAAAATTTTAATTAATGGACAATAAGACTAGTATTATAAATAAAGCTTTATCGATACCTTCTTCTTGGTTCCTTCTTCCATTATTAAATACTTAAATTTATTAGAAAATATTTAATATTTTTTCATATAATATACTATTCAATCATAATTATAAATTAATCATTTCAAATTAATGAAATGTAATTAAATAAAATATTTATTAGATTAAATAACTCATACTTATAAATTATATTTAACAAATATCAATTATTGTACTATCAATGCAAGTACAATGTAAATTAAAGTCACTATAAAATTCTCTTTTATTCCATTACTGAAACATCATTTCTCACTAGCGAGAGCCAAAAACACCCCATTCAATTCCATTATCATAGTCAACCAAATAAAGTAATTGAAATCAGTGTTCCATTTCATTGCGCCCCACCTGATGCAACATTAAAGATTTGACAAAATAAAAGAACAGACTAAGGGACTGCATGAGAACATTTCTATTCCTAAGAATTTTTGTTCTTTTGTTCCCCGGAACAAAAAAAGAACAGAAACCCGTTTGGTAACGCCAAGTTGTTTTTCTATTCCCTGGAATAGAAAAGTTAGCCCGAGAATAGAAACGAGAAACAAAAAAAATTGCTTCTTGTTCAGGGAACAATTTCTAGAAATAATCAAATTTTCATTTTTATTTTTGTTTTATTTCTCTCTTGCCGTGGCCACCTCCAACCACCTGGAGCCACTTTGCCAACCACCGCCCGCCGCCGCCGCCGGTCGCCGGCCGCCCCACCACCGCCGCCGGTCGTCGGCCGTCGCCACGCTGGTCGCTGCCGCCGTCACCGACGATCCGTGAGCAAAAATAAAAAACGAATAAGTACAAAAAAAAATCGTTACGTTACCAAACACATTTTTATTCTTTTTCTATTCCAAGAGTAGAAATTTTGTGTAGTTACCAAATAGATTCTTTTATTCAGAAATTGTTCCCCGTAATAGAAATAGAAAAGAACTATTTTTGAAAAAAAACTCTTCCCCAGCCAAGAAATGTTGTCATGCGCCCCTAAGGGCGCGCATGATAAAATTTTTGTTTCTCGATTTCTCTATTTCTCTATTTCCCGGAACAGGTTTGGAACATAAATCCGTTTGGTAACGCAATTTGATTTCTCTATTTCTGAAACATATTTTTATTCCGAAATAGAGAAATCGAATAAATCGAAGCTGAAATTTTTAACTTCTCGGTTTACTGAAATAGAAATAGAATTTTTTTTTTTTTTGGTAAGGTAAAAATAGAAATTAATTTTCTTTTCTCCATTTGGGCATCCTTCTTCGTTCATGGGCTTTTCTATTTGGGCGTTGCTTCTCCTTCTCCTCTCAACGCTTCAACCAAACCCTAGCGCTGTCGACTTTGAACAACCTATCCATCCTTGCCGTTGACTCGAATCCATCCTTCTTGCCATTTGTTGACTCCGACGCCGTCGCCATCCTCTTGTCGATCAGATCGTTGCTCATCTCGCCGTCGCCGTCCCCAGACCATCTAATTTGCTCCGGTGGTCCCGTCGGACTCGCCTCCTCCGTCCGCGTCCCCGTTCGGATTTGGATTGCGCCTTCATTCCTCTCCGATTTGAGGTCTCCCCCCTCTCTCCACTTAGGAAAACCATTGCCAATAAAATGGCAAGGGATAATAATATGTCGGAAATTCCATGAAATTGTATTTTCACCTTTTGTAATGTATTAGTATTATTTCGACTATTATTTTGTATTTGAGGATTTCCTATGTTGTTTTAGTATTATTTGGACTATTATTTTGTATTTGAGGATTTCATATGTTGTTATCTAAACAATTTCTATTCCTAGAAATAGAAATTTTATTCTGTTATCAAACGGATTTCTGTTCCGGAAATAGAAATTTTGAGTCGTTATCAAACGGGTTTCTTTGCTCAGAAACTTGTCCGGGAAATAGAAATTAAGAAATCAATTTCTATAATAGAAATTTTGTCATGCGCACCCTAAATGATTAATATATTTCTTCTTTTTTTTTTCCAATGATTAATATTTGCAAATGGAACATAAATGATTGTTCACTATATTGTGCAATCCCTCATAAATCCTATATATATAGTTACTTTATTTTTCAAAAGAATCTAAACAATACAAAAGCCATCCACTTCTGCTGTTTTTGGGCTTTTAGAAATCAGATCTGTCAACACATCTTTTCAGTGAGTGCTGTACCGAACTCAATCAAGCAATCTTCAGGACCACTCTACAAAAGTTACCTTCCTCGGGCAAGAGGTAACTCTCTCCCCAGCCACCAACTTCTAATTGCGTTTCCAAAAGAAATGCTGCTCCTTTACGGATAGCTGCGCTATTGTTGTAGCTCTTGCCAGCGGTTGTCAGTGCCATGAGCGCAAACCATGTGGAATACGTAAAACAAACTCCCCACTCTCCATACCTGTGCATGTGCTCCAATAATCACTGTTTCAATCGAATTGAACTCTCTAAACTATTCCCTCGGGAGAAGAGGAGCATACCATGATCCATCAGGCATTTGTACGCTTTCGAGGAATCGGGTAGCATTGGATATGCAGTCTTGGATCACTTCTTTCCGGTTCCCTGGGTACGATTTCTTGAACAAAACTAAAGCCTTGATAGCTGATGAAGTGCACTCAACGTATTCATGCTCACTGATAATGTCCCCAAGAAATTCAAGTGGATTGAGGAGCTACACCATTGACGATTGAAATTTTTTTATGTTCTCAGTGATGTGAAGGAAAATGAGACCTGAAATGAATAATAAGACCCTTTTTGAGCATACGTACTTCCAACCAGTTTTCTCCTCTTATAGGATCCCATGACAAAGATCCACCATTTTTACTCTGCAAAAAATGTTTGATAATACGATTGAAATTAAGAAACTTCTATTAAGTATGGTTGACTATTTTTTTCTTAAGTTCTTCGTCTAAGTGTTATAAAATTGTATGTTTCATCATGGTGCTAGCAAGTTATCACCTGCCTGGAGAGAAATAATTATGTTGACAGCATCAAATAGTCTCTTTGGCTCCATGTTCTCACTCACAATTTGCGGTGGCATTTGTGCTAAAAGCAGGCAACACTGCATTATTGGAAAGGAAACAAAAAGTTGGGTGGTAGATCAACTGAGGGTTGCAGACTTGATGGTCTATAAATAAAATTTACCATCAAAGCTTCTGCAGTGCAATCACAACGTTGCCAACCATCATCTTGGTCGGAAAAGGTCCAAGATCCTTTGGAGATATGGCGATAAATGCTTTGGAAGTCACCCGAAGGATTATCCTTGACCTTCAATGTCATTAATGGATTGACACTGCTCCATAATTTATGTGTATGCCACTAGAAACTTCTAGAAGTCGTCTATTATGGAAAGAAGATTGATAAAAACTAAGGGGTCTACTTGAGATGCTTTAATAAAGTCATGTCCTCTTGCAAGTGCTGGTCCCATTTCGTGGGTTAGACCAGTAGCGAGCAACGTTTGTATTCCTAAGCTAGTATCCCATAGTTGGCTACCAATTGTGTAGCACCGACACTTTTCAGGAGCCTTCATATTGTGTCCGACACTCCAACACGTGTTCAACACGCTCCAACATGTTCCGATACGCGGTCAACGAGTGTCAGAAAATCTGACACATGATCAACTCTCCCCGTCATGCAAGTCCAAAATTCCGACATGTGATTCCGACATGCGTGGGGTCAATTTTAAAAATTTTCAATACTTAAAGGGCCAAAATGTAAATATATGAAAAAAAGAAAAAAAGAAGGAGGGATCTAGGTGCCGCTGCCACTATTGGAAGGGGCCGGCAACCTCGTCGAGCCCTAGGTGGCGAAAGGGGGTCCTCGCCGGCTCGGATGAGGCCATTGTCGGCCAATCAAGGGTCGGCGAGGCTCGCCCAGACCTAGTCGACGTCGCGCTCTTGCTTGAGCCTAGCAAGGGTTTCCAACACTCACCTGAGGGTAGTGAGGCCTTGCTCAAGGCTGGGGAGGCTCCCCAACCACAAGCAAGGGCCAGCGTTGTCCAAATCTAGGCGAGCCTTGCCTAGGCTGGTGAGGATCGCCCACCCTCCATCGCCTAGGACTCTCTTCGACGGTGGTAGCGGCATGCCCAGCCACCCACTACCCTGCCATTTTTTTTACACGACCTTGCTTTTCTTTTTTCTTTTATTTCTAGTTTTTTTTTTTAGAATTATTCCCAGCCACCCACCTGCCTTTTTTTTTCCACGGCCTTGTCCAATTTTGTTTTTTTTAGAATTATTTTAGCTTTTTTAGAATTTTTTTTTTACTTTTTTAATAAGATTTAAAGAAAAAAGTAATAAAAATTACCACGTAGGATAAATAAATTAATTTAAAAATACTACTTCAGCATTTTCGATTAAACAAATTAACGGTATTAAAGAAAGGACTCGATTTTACCAACTTGATAAGTTTTAGGATTCAATTGCACTTTCGCAATAAGTTTTGTGACCTATAGTGCACATATCCCTAAATTTGATAGTAGAACGTGGATTGCTTGGTTTTTTTCTCCAAGTTTTATAGATTATTGCAATGTAATATAGTTGAATTTGTCAAATTAAAATGATGAATGATATTAACAATGTTGGATTAATATTTTTAGTGTAAATTAATTCTAGGCTCTTTTTATTATTTATTTATTTGTGTATTTATATATAAAAATATATTTAATATATAACGTGTTAGAATTCTCTAATTTTTGAGAAATGACGTATTGGCGTGTTGTGTCGTGTCGCATCGCGTCGCCTTGCTTGTCGCGTGTCCGTGTCGGTGCTATATAGGCTACCAAAACTTTGCACCCGAGGTGCAACCACCAAACTCAACTATCCCTCCTTGAGATAAGTAGTGGAGTTTTAACAATAAAAAGATAGTATTCACTGGTTCTAGCTTTCGTTTAGGGTTGAATTATCTAAATATAGTGAATCCGAGTGACTAGCCTGAATCTTAAGTCCATCTTCAGCAATCCATATAAAATCCTGAATCGAGATGCGTCTTAAAGTATTCACTGTTTGGTCTTCCACCCAGCAAGCAAGCATACTCAATGCCAATAGAAAGCAGGTTTTAATCCCACTTCAGGTTTAAGTGTTGTAAGAATACTGTAACATTAAATCTATTTTGTCATTATCTTTATTACACATCCTGAAGTGATGTACCAGCTATTCTCATCTTCATAATGAGTGTGCTTCATTACCGCTTCCAGTGCCTTTTCTCAACTTGTTTAGCGGCCAGTGGTTTAGCAAAGGCTCCATAAGTATTTACAAACAATCCCATAATAGAGCTGTAACAAAATGATATGAGTAGTAGCGATCCTCCTATGAACAATGATTAGGAACTTACATAAGAAAATTATTAAAGCAGGATACGTGGATTAATAGTTTGGAGCTGGCTAATTAAACTTGCCTTGGCACACAGATAGCGTGCTTTTTTCCAAGAGATTGAGTCATAGGGTTGAGTGTGGAGTTCCTCTCTTAATTCATGAACAAGAGGTGTACTGGGGACTTCAAATCTTCTTCCATACAAATATGAAAGGGGCATGTAAAGGGACGGAAAATTGCACCACAACTTAGCTGCAGTATTTTTGGAGAAAAAAATAAGACATATAACTAGCAAAGCTAATGCTATGAAGAAAGATCCTACATACTAAAGCGGAACAAAATTCAATAATTTCAAGATCTTTAAACTTCCTACCATAAGTTTGAAACGAGAAAATGACTTAGTAGCACATGTTGTATTTAGAAATTGAAACAACGGATACACTTTTCAAAATCTATATGAATCAATGCACGCAAACTACATGGCAAACCTGGATGGAAGGGGAGAATTGAAGGAATCATCCAAAACTCTGGAGGCACCGGTTGGGTTCCGGACCAATCAAAAACATTAGGTATCTATCGAACATAAACGGTAATTTATCAGTTTCACTTGACATATGGGAACGAGTATGTCGGTGTCTACACTCATTTCAGTGGGCTCGAGGCTCCCAATCTCTTTTGAGGGAAGCACTTTATCAGAATATTCAAAGGATTATTACCGTTGCCATAAGTACAGATTTCCTTCCAAAAGCCAAATATTTCCCCAGGAGGGTATGTACGTGACTCCACCGGGGTCGAGGATCCACTTTTGTGCTCTTGCACAAGCATTGCCTTGTCCAACATCAGGGCCCTGATGCAACCCATATTCAAGTTCAACCTGTTCAATTAAAAAGATCCGCGTGCATTCAAGATTGATGACACTCTCATCGATAAACCTAATATCGGTAAACCTCATCCACAAGTGAAGAGCCTCATCCTTGACTTTGTCATTTTTCATTCATCGAAACTTGCATCAGGACACTTTGGAATAACTGCAAGCACTGGAAATATTGTACATTTAATAGCTCCCACTTTCTATGTACATAAATGATTATTAGTTTCTAGGTTTGAATTTAGTCTTTTCTTGTTTTCATTATAAAATGTCATGGAACCTCTGTAAATGAGAGGCTGAATTGATTAATGAAATTTGCTTAGTGCAATTCTCTTGAATCTTGAAGAGTTCAAATCCCTTAAAAACCTAGAAGAGTTTTCACTCCGCTCTTGAAGAGTCGGGGCTTTTAAAGCCTATATCCTTGAAGAGTTGTAGCCATCAATCTTGAAGAGTTGATGCCATTTCAACTTCCTTGGAGGCCTTGAAGAGCAACCATTAAAGTCTCTATCCTTCCTTCATTCTGTCCAATCCTGTTTCGCCCACTTCCATCAAAATTAGACAAGCCTATAGTGCTTATCTGAGAAAACTCAAAACATGAAAGTTATATATCTTCGAGTCTCCATTCTTTTAGCTTTGGAATCAGGTCATTCTAATTTGAATTGACAAAGTTATACTCATTTTCTTGAGTTAGCATAGAACAGAAATTTCTGCTCGATTTTGTTAGAAGAGGATAGTGTCAATACCACAAGCATGTCGAGGGATTTGGACCCCAATAGCACAAAAGAGTCTGTGGCGGATAAACAAGGTCGAGTGAGAGAGAACCTGCCACACACCTTTCACGGTGTTCTGCACATTGACAACATTGTCGTTATAGTCTTTAAGGTTGTCAATAGCCTTCTTGTTGCCGGCATACCGAAGCATGGCCTCCTGGTTAGAGTTGGAGATCTTAGCAAGGACAAGGCTTGCATTTGCCAAGTGTCATTGCATGATGAGCCACCAAGGGGATTCCGGCATGGCAAGGATCGCAACGACGAGCTTGGTCAAGGTGATTGCTCCCACATATAGTGTTACATGTCACCCGCTAAATAAGAGCTTGGAAAAGGTATAATTGGCCATGTAGCCAATAGCGATGCTTGCGTTAATGAACACCTAAACCACTAAAATGGATTCATATGTATAAAGAAACAATCACCTTAGTAGAATGCACGTTACACTTAGAAAAGACAAAAAATGAAACATATAAGAAAATGGAAAAGATACAGCAAAATTATTTAAAAAATAAGAAAAGAAAATAAGTGAGTACCTAAAGCACGGAGGTGAACGAGAGAGTCCTCGGCAGCGTAGACGGCGGCAATCATTTGGGTGTAGCTGGCATCGAAATGAGTGACGAAGCGGCCCAGTAGGATCAAGGCATAATTGGAACCAATGCCTATGAGGAAGAGGGCATCGAGGAAGAAAAACGTCACTAAGACTATTGTGATGCGGCGCCCAATCCGAGTAGAGGTCCAACCCGCCATCACCGACCGAGGAATACCAACAAGTGTAGGAACACCTTCACAATCTCAACATGCTCATCACTCATCCTCTAGTCCTTTTATGGATGTCACCGTCTCGCTCAACCCTCTTATTTCTACCAAAATTCAAAAACAAAACATAAGAAACTCTTATTTGTCATAATAGTAACCATATACAAGAAATTGAAATAATAGAAATAATATATATTCAATGTCCTATTTTCCTCCCTTTTCTTTGAATTTATTTTCCTCATAAATATAATTATAAAAATAGAATGGTGGGATATATTAAATGCAATGGACTGAATTTTTTTTTTTTAATTTGCTTGGTAATGGATGATGTTATCCGAATTAAGTAATTTTTTCTTACTTCCTATGCATTAAAAAATGAATTTTGTTCATAGATTTATCGGTAATAAAGCTAGATGAAAAAAAAAGGCAATAACCTGACTTGTTTTGTTTGCAATAAAGACTACTAACCAAAACCGAGTAAAATAGATGTGATGGAGGCAGCTAGGGTGTATATTATGGTGTATTTATTTGGGTATGACTTTGTAGGAGACTTAGGCTATGTTTGGTTGTCCGGATTTCTAATCGGGATAGGATTGGATATGATAGGATATGAAATCCTGGGATTTTTTTATATCATGTCAATTGTTTGGTGAATCGCAGTATTAAAGTTGGATATGTTCACATCATATCATGTACATTTTTTTTTTATATAAATGGTATATCATTATAAATGAACCTAAATTTATAAGCTGAGATGGTGAAAATCTCTCATAACACTATTCCTTAATTTATTTTTATTTTATTTTTCCTCTTTTTATATTATTTTATTTATTATTTCTTTTTCCCCTTTCATCATTCTTTAATAAAATTTTATCAAATAGTAAACCGTACTAACATACCTAAAATACAAAAATACCTAAAATATATAATAAATATAAATATTTAATTTATAGATTGAATGTTTATTATAAGATAGAATTAAAGTTGAATGTATAAATTAAAATAGGATTAATTAAAAATAAATTTTATTTTTTTTATTTTAAATTTCTTAAATTAGAATTCAAATATTATTTCTATTGAAATATAATTTCAATTTTGTTAATTTAATAAGTTTGTTATTCAAGAAAAAAAACTTTCCTATTATGAACATTAGAAATCCTATCCACCTTTATCCTACCTCTCCCATGGGATAATTTTATCCTGTCTATATTCCCCTTATATCCGGCTTTATCCTATCCTAAGTGAGCACCAAATGTAGGATAGGATAAATCATATCCTATTCCGAATTTTATCTCGACTGCCAAACGCAGCCTTGGAGTCCTCAATTGAATTCAGCTAGACATTGTTGTTAATGCTAGAATCAAACGTGTCTATTGATACTTGCAAAATAAGTCAATTGACACCTTATTTTAGTCTATTAGTCAATCATGAGAATAAGCCTGCTTATAGCAACAATAACCGAAAAAAAAAAAAAAACCGTCGGTGTCACTATCATCTCAAAGCAAATTTTCAAATCCAAAACATACAAGTGCAAATATCATATCTCAGCATATTTGGAAGAAAATTGATTTTTTGTTTAAAAATAGCTATTAGTCAATCATGAGAATAAGCACCTTATAGCAGCAATAACCGAAAAAAAAAAAAAAAAAAAAAAAAAACCGTCGGTGTCACTATCATCTCAAAGCAAATTTTCAAATCCAAAACATACAAGTGCAAATATCATATCTCAGCATATTTGGAAGAAAATTGATTTTTTGTTTAAAAATAGCTATTAGTCAATCATGAGAATAAGCCTGCTTATAGCAGCAATAACCGAAAAAAAAAAAAAAAAAAAAAAAAAAAAAAGGTCGGAGTCACTATGATCTCAAAGCAAATTTTCAAATCCAATAACATACGAGTGCAAATATCATATCTCAGCATATTTGGAAGAAAATTGATTTTTTGTTTAAAAATAGCATGGGCACCTATTCATCCAGTTATTGGAGCAACCTCCAACTCATTGGCTTGGTCAGTTTACACCTCACCTAAAGTAGCGATTTCCCGAATTTTATTTTTGAATCTTATTGGAATGACCATGAAGAATGCCGACGTGTTATCTCAGATGCCTGGAATTCAGTGCAAGTGCAAGGTTGTGATCTAGTCCCAAAACTGAAAAAAGTCTCTTTCGCATTAACCAAGTGGAGTTGATCAAAATTTCCTAGGGCCGATCTTAAAGTTACAGCTTTATAGCAACAACTTTAGCTTATCATAAATCAGTAGCAATGCTCCTTTAATGGCTTTGAAGTAACCCAGATCAAAGAGGAAATAAGGCGGACTTGGCAACAAGAGGAGCAATATTGGGCTATGCGTTCGAGGATTCAATGGCTGTGATGGGGTGATAAGAACACGAAGTTCTTTCATGCTGCCACTCTCCAAAGAAGACAAAAAAACCGCATTATCATGTTGCAAGATGACAATCAGCGATGGATTCGTGACCCATAGGTTTTGAAAGCTATGGCATCTACCTTTTTTGCTGATTTATATACGACGGTGGGATACCGAGATTATGGACCTGTTCTAGATCAATGTCGGCAAGTTGTCACTACGAAAATGAATGACAAGCTACTGGAATTGATATCTTTAGAGGAGGTTCGACAAGCTACCTTTCAGTTGGGCACTACTAAGGCTCCTAGCCCTGACGGTTTCAATGGTTTGTTTTATCAAACTCATTGGGAGGTCATAAAGTCAAATCTTCATCTTCTTGTACAAATTTTTTTTCGGTCAGGCCGGATGCCTACGAATTTGAACCAGACAATCATCGCTTTGATCCTTAAGACACCTCACCCAGAGAGACTAGATCAATACAAACCGATTAGCCTCTGCAACTTTGCTTATAAGGTTATTTCCAAGGTACTTGCTAATCGCCTCAAACCTTGGTTACCTAATATGATTTCCATGGAACAGTAAGCTTTTGTGAATGGACGACAGATTCAAGACAATATTCTAGTTGTTTAGGAAGTTATTCATCAGTTTAAGACCCGGAGGCGAACGAGAAAATTTTATGCAATCCTCAAGACTGATATGAAACAGGCCTATGATAGAGTAGAATGGGATTTCCTAAATGCCTATCTTCTCAGACTTGGTTTCCATCCACGATGGGTGCACTTGATACTCCAATGCATCACTACCACATCTTATAGTGTCCGCTTTAGTGGTGAGCTACTCCTTTTTTTCCATCCAACTCGTGGCCTCAAACAAGGTGACCCTCTTTCTCCGTACATCTTTATTCTATTAGCAAATGTTTTATCTACTCTAATTTCTCAAGCAGTTGACATGGGTCATTTAAAGGGCATTAAGTTAAATAGATGGTATCCTATATTGTCCCATTTATTTTTTGCGGACGATGCCATCTTTCTCCTTGATGCAAGTATCCGGGAATGCCAGAACTTGGCAAATATTTTCAATCAGTATTGTATGGCCATGGGACAGGCGTTGAACCGTAACAAATCAGGACTTATTTTAAGCAAGAATTGTCCTTTCGGCTTATAGGAAAATCTGTCGTCTGAATTTAGAGTTTCGATGCTACAAAACTATGGAAAATATTTGGGAATACCGTTTGATTGGGGCCGATCTAAAAAGGAAATGTTCTCTTGGCTTTTGGGGAGAGTAGAAACAAAGTTGGAAGGATGGAAAGAAAAGTTTATTTTGAAAGGGGGCAAGGAAATTCTCATTAAATTTGTCATCTAGGCACTTCCTCACTATGCTATGTCGATTTTCAAACTTCCTTTATCTCTTTGTAAAACTATAGAGAAGAGCATTGCTCGTTTCTGGTGGAAAAATGATTAGAATAAAGCAGGGATACATTGGAAGAAATGAGAAATTTTAAAGAGGAGTAAGAACGATGGCGGTCTAGGATTTCGTGATCTAATTGAATTCAACAGAGCCATGCTAGGTAAGCAAGTGTGGCGATTACTTCAACAGCCTCAAGCTTTATGGAGTCAGGTTTTTAAGGGTCTTTACTATCATTCTACAGATTTCCAATTGGCGAATTGAGGAACTCGACCATCCTGGGGGTGGCAGAGTATTCTAGTTGGTCGGGATCCTATTGTTCCTCATGTTAGATGGTCAGTGGGTAATGGAAGGCATATTCGAATTAGAGAGGATTGCTGGTTACCAAGAGGAGTCATTGGTGGGCCTGCGGCTAGAGAGGAACCCAAATTGGTGGCTGATCTCATTGATCCCATCCACAACAGCTAGAATACCTCTTTGCTCAGTAGTTTTTTAGATGACCAGATCGTAGCAAAGGTTCTAACCATTCCAGTTAGACCAAATTATGCAGAAGATCAACTAGTCTGGATAGCCAACAAGGATGGCCATCATACGGTGAAGAGCAATTACCATGCTCTAACTACTTTGAACAGAAATCCCAACAGCAATAGAGCATCAACATCATATCAGCATCCTAGGATTCTGTGGAAAAAAATCTGGACAATGCGTATAGCTCCAAAACTATGAATATTTCTATGGTCAGTATGCCAAAATGCCATTGCTTCTAAAGACAACTTATTCAAAAAACATATCATTTCTGAACCTTTCTGCCAGTTATGTAAAAAGCGAATTCCAGAAACATTAGAGCATTTATTTCTATTATGTTCATGGACTACAGGCATCTGGACTCATCCATAGATTAACATAGATATCCAAACTAGTTCGGCTACTCGAATAGAAGTTTGGTTGACAGAAAAGGCTGAATCGCCGAATAACTCACCTGCTCTAGAGCTCATCGCCAACGTTCTCTAGCAAATTTGGCGAATGAGGAACGGTTTTATCTTCCGTAGCCATCGTCTGGATCCCTCTTTAGCAGTGGAGACTGCACTCTTACAGACTCGATTTCATCAAGTTTTCCCCCCTCTTTCTCTTCGACACGATCTACAGGACAACAGCAACAGAATCAGATCTGGCATCCAATGGAACCAGGAACTTTAAAATGCAATATCGATGCCTCTTTTTAGCAAGGAAGCACACATGGATCGATGGCTTCGATTTGCAGAGATCAATATGGTAGACTTACCGACGTTTATACTGCACAATTTCTAGCTACATTAGCTTTGATTGCGGAATTTCAGGCTCTCACTTTCGCGCTTCGGCATCTGCTGCGCCAAGGGCTTCATCAGGCTTCGATCACACTTGAATAAGACTGTAGTATTGTTGTTGCTGTTGTCACGGGTGAGGGACCGCCGCCATGGGAGACTCGCGTTTTGCTCGTGGAGGCAACCGATTCCCTTTCTTTTTTCCCTAACCTAGTTGTTTGGTTCTGTAAGCGAGAAACAAATTATGTGGCTGACTGGGCTACTAAGGCCCAGCTTTCCGATTTTTCGGCCTAGGATTGGAACATATATCTGCCTTACCTGTTGCTAGACCTTGTATATGCCGACGCCTTAGCGTCTGGATGTAAGCTTCCCAAGTTATAATGAAATTTCTAGTTTCGACCAAAAAAAAAAAAAAAAGTAGCGATTTCCCCAAACATCACTTGCAGCTTTAAAGTCCACTACTTAACCGGCTCATCGTTCTTCGGTTAGAGCTTGAAGAATAACAATTTCTTCAATTTCTTTAATCTCAGTCGCTTCCTCACTAAGCAACCGAGTGTGAACTTGTGCGAGAGTGAGAGATAGGAAGTAATCAAGCATTTTAGAGTCAATTCATAGAGCAATTCCTCCTGTCTACTACCGATTCCTTCTAGTGAAACGAGTTGAGAGGCTAACATATGGAGAGGCGCTAACGCGCGAAGGACAAAGAAGCTCGCTAGCTCCAGCTTTGTGTCATCTAGAGCGAATTTGATATGGAGGGAGCGACTGAGCATTCTCTTCTTCTTTCGAGCAAATCGAAGAAGCAAAGGAGCAATTCATGATTGCTTCTAACTTCCCTCAATCTTGAAAGCGAGAAACCTGACATTTTCATGAAATCTTTCCGTGTCAATCGATTTAGTCCTGACGTGGAATTGCCGTGTAAGAAGACTTAGTGATGATTTTTTTTATAGAGGGTTAACAGGTGATATTTGGGACTAGAATGCAAGCTAAGGGTTTTTTTTTTAAAAAAAAAATTGAGCAAATTTGGGGTTAAATCTAAAGTTTGGGGGCCTTTCAGAAAATAGCACATGCAACTCGCAAATTGGTTTGTTGTGTTCGCTGAGTGAACTAATGTGCAGCATTCTTATTGCTAAGAAAAAAATCATGAGAATTAAAAAATAGGGAGATTGACATTTGTCCGCTAAGATTGAGCCACGAGCAATTATATTGATTAAAATGTAAAAGCTACATCATGTCAAGAACTTTGTTTCTTTATTCCTTTTAGCTTCTTTAAGAAAATTATTAGGCAAATCGAGAGGGATGAACACTTAGGCACTGTTTGGTAACCATCCAAACAGTGCATGATTCTGAATTTTTGTTCCCGAGAGCAATTTGGGAACAGAATCGCGTTCGGTAAAATTTTTGTTCCCGAGAACAAATTTCTATTTTTTTGTTCCCGGAATTAGATTTGGAACAGAATTAAGAATAAAAAAAAAAAGTTGATTCTTGTTCTGAGAACAAATCTAAGAATCAAAACCAACTCTTCTTATTCTCTTTTCTTCTTCTTCATCGACCGCCATCCCGCGGTTGCCGTCCGTCGCCGTCTGCCACTGTCCGCCGCCGCCCGCCGCCAACAACCAGTCCGACGAGCTAGCCTGGGCTAGGCGAAGCCTGCTTGGCCCCGCCAGTGGCTAGGCGGGCCTCGCCCGGCCCGCCGGTGGCCGGCGGGCCTCGCCCGGCCCTCGGCGAGGCCGACAGCCAGTCGGGGTGAGGCTCGGCCGACAAGGGCCGGCCTCACCGAGGGCGGCGTGCTCCGCAGCGACCGGCCACAAGAAGAAGAAGAAGAAGAATAGGAAGAAAAAGGAAAAAAAAAAGTAAAAAAGTAAAAAATTAAAAAATTGATTTGGAACAGGGGATCAATGAATACGGTACCAAATACAATTCTATTCTAGAATCATAAATTTTGGACAGTTACCAAACGGCTTAAAATGCTTAGAAATTGTTCCTTGGAATAGAATCAAAAAGAATAATTTTTTTATCAGAATCTGTTCCTGGGAATAGAATCGTTATCAAATGCGCCCTTAGAGACACTCTGGGGAACAATTGATTCTATTCTTTTATTCCCCAGAACAAAAAAAAAAAAAATCAATTTGGTAAATTTTTTGTTTCTGAAAATAAAATTCCATTTTTTTTGTTATCGAGAATAGATTTGGAACAGAATCAATAAATTAAAAAAAAAAAGTTATTTCTTGTTCTCGAGAATAATTTCTAGAATCAAGTCTAATTTTTCTTATTTTCTTTTCTCTTTCTTCTTCTTCTTCTTCTTCTTCCTTTCGACCAATCGTTGGCCTTGGCTATGGCTGGTGACCGGCCAAACGAGAGCCGACGACCTTGCCGGAGTATCGCCGACCCTTTGTGATGCCAAGTCATGATGAGGCTCATCGGCCCAAGCTTCGCCTTGTCTAGGCGAGGTCGACCTCTCCTAGCCTTTGGCGAGGCTCAACCTCTCCAAGCCACCTCTAGGTTGGCCTTGCCAAGCCACGGCGAGGCTCATCCTTGCCTAGATCTGCGAGGCCGAGGCTCACGATGGCTAGGCAACACAAAGAAGGAGGAAGAAGAAGAGAAAATAAAAAGAAGAAAAGAGAAAAATAAGAAAAATATAATTAAAGTAATAAAATATTAAAGAAAAAAATTAAGACTCCTACCAAACGCATTTCTATTCTGAAATAAAAATTTTGGACAGATTACCAAATGGCTTTAAAGACTCAGAAATTGTTCTTAGGAAATGAATTAAAAATATATATTTATGAGAAAAACTATTTTCAAGAACAAAATGGTTATCAAATACGCTCTTAATGGCTATAAAAAGAGAAAAGTTTGTGGCTGTAACAAAAATCAAAATACATGAAATAACCTATAATTTGACAAAATTCAAGGGTTATTGTGCAACGATGCCAAAATTTAAAAGGTGATATGAAACTTTTAAACGTTCGGGACTTGTTTAACAGCACCAGTTTATGGAGTTTGAGCAATTAACCCAGAGAGTAATGTACTTTGGCATCTTTGGGGTCTTTTAAAAAAAAAAAAAATTATGCTAATTTCTATAAACCCCTTTAGACTTTGGCACTGTTGTGTAATAGCCCTCGAACTTAGAGAAGTCGTTCATTATCCTCTCAAACTTTGGCACAGATGCATAATAGCCATGAGCTTTAAAATTAACAAATTATTTAGCGAGGTCATGGTCAGTATACTTCCGCTTCTAATCGCTTCATCCAAACTAGTGTCAAGTCCAACTATATTCACGATTTCTCTCGTCTCAAAAAGGAGAGAAAAAGCTGCCCTATCTAAAAGTTGCATATGGTAGTTTAGAAATAATGATTATATGGACACGAAAACATCGAGCACCAAGCACATGATTAACCTGTTGAGTGACGGTGAGTGGAGATCAGAAGGAAATGATGTAAGCATTGTCAAATGAAACTATACTCGAGTGTCCGCGCATCACTTCAATACAATAAAACAATCAATGGCTACTCTTTCTTTTTTCCTCTATCACAAGACACGATCTGAACTTCATGTATTCGGTCAAAAATATGAAATTATTGGCACTTAATAATACAATAACAGTGATTTTGAACCTTGCAGTGAACGAACCCGTGCAAATACCGTTCATCGACAGGTGAGGTTATTCAAATTGAGTTGATTCACTTAGTTACTTTTGTCCTCATTGAGTTTTTATCAAATGCTTTATCGTGACCCCTGGAATTGATCATATTTTCATCAATCAAAGATGTACCAAGAGCATACCAGTAAAGAGGAATTGTTCGAGGTAAACGAAAGGGGAAAACCAGAAATTTCTTTTTCAAGTAGAAGATTAATTTGGCTAATGGCTGGTTATGTGTTCCCTTCCTTGGAAAGAGTATAATGTTTTGTTGCTCTCCTTTGATGGGTGGAATTCCCATTTTCTCTTCTATTTTCATCAGTTCTGGGACGTGATGCGGTTGTCCGTTTGGCTCTGTTTTCATGTCGAGAATTCATGTTAGAGAACTGACACGTTGGCTCGAATACTTCGTATTTTATCTTTCCGTTCAGAGTCATTCATGCCCTTAAGACTTTATGCCTTTAATCATTCCATTAGACCAATCACCGGAGTGTTGGATTGCATTCTTGTATGGTCCATGAAATGTGTGGATTATTTTATAGGTCCGAGATTCATGTCTTTCAAAGCAAACTTCTTGTTTGAAAAGGTACTTTCAAAATTCCGTCTCGCCCAATGTTGGTGTTTCTTTAAGGAACATCTCTAATCTGCTAAAACCGATGGCGATTATTTTAGAAACCCTGGCTCTTCCATGCGCAACAGCTCATGGAGCACGCAGATCTCTATGGAAACCGGACAAATGAGGAATTTAAAGATGCTATTTGTTTTGAGCGTTGTCGCTCGTATCCATGAAAAGAAATGGGGATACCGCCAAATCGATTTTCGCGTGATCAATGTTAGTTCTCGAGGATGTCTTTCGGGGGTTTTGTAGGAGAGAATATAGCTCATAAAGTCCAAGGGAAAGATTACAGTCATAAAAGGTCAAAAGCAAGCTCGAGCCCGAGGTTAAGAGGGAAATTACTTTAAACAAGATCAGATTATTTAATTAATAAGACGGCCCTAGGGACTGTCTTTCTTGGTGTGAAAAGTCGAATAAAATATATCTCATGTAAAATGAATCTCATGTAACGTAATTTGGAAGTTCTCCCAAAAATATAGTTGCAAAAACATATGATTCTACGCTTCTCTTCTTGGTTGTTGCAAATCACTTCAACTATCAAAGAAATATCATATGGTTAGTAGATAATATCAATCAAGTCCATCTTAATAATTGATCATGTAAGCCTCATGGCGAGACTCTGGTCATGATGCTTTTAGTTCACATGGTTTATAGATCGTGCGATGGCTTCTCTCCACGATAGAGGTTTTTGATTCGGCGATCTGCAACATTTTGTTAAATGTACTCGAGGATCTTAATTTTCTTGGGTTATTCATTCAGTGGATAAAGCTGTGTACTGCCTCACCATTGTTATCTGTTATGATTAATGGTAGACTTGAAGGCTGTTCTAACGAGAGAAAGGTTTATGAGAAGGAGACACTTTCTCACCTTATCTTTTCGTTTTGGTTATTAGTGTTCTGTGCAAGATGTTGGATGATGCTGCTAAGAAGAAATCACTCTCTTATTACCCTTCGTGCTCTATACTTAAGTTGACACATCCATGCTTTGCTGATGATGTGATAGTGTTTCCTACGCTTTCACTCTCCAGGTTTTTCCCAAGTTTTATGGCATATTTAGATTGAAGTTAGATCATGCCTAAGTGTTAGCAATACTATGATTCCGCATATCTCTCAGAATAATGCATATATCTCATTTGATAGAGCATATCTTTGATTGATTATATTTAATATTATGTTTATCTTGTTGGTGATCGGTTCTTGATTTTTGGAACCGAGGACCGGACTGCCCAGTCTTGGGACCGGTCCAGTTCTCGGCAGTCCAATGGAACCAGCGGATGGGCGGTCCTCTATAAGTGATACCGCTGTAGTACCTCCGTGAAGCCTCTCAGATGTTGTATATTACGAGATTTGAGGCTCTGGGCTCTTCTGCAGCTTTATTGATTCGAGGGCGTGTAATGGTGGAGCGTGCTAAGTGGTTTGTTTCACTTTGATTATTGTGTGAGGTCGCCATAGAAGTAAGTTAGTCGACACAATGAGTAGCAATTTATTCCACCGGAGAAAGCATTCATGGCTGCCTGAAGAATATATCGGCAGAGCCACTTTGCAGCTGGTGGGTTTCTCATTTGATCTTGCAGTGCTAATTAAGTTGGGGTTTACTATTGATTACAGGCCTGGAGCTGAAAGATCGATTTATATGCCACAGATACTCTATATAAAAGGGAATGGTTTGAAACTTTTTCATCACCAGCAACTGTTGCTAATGAAGTTGTCATTCAGTGGCTTATTCCTTCAAAATAAATAAATAAAAATAATAAAATAAAGAAAAAAATAATCCGTTCAACTTGGATGGTCCGATTTGCCCTGGAACCGAGAAGTGGACTGAAAATCACTAGTTCCAATTTTATGTAACCGCGAATCGGACCGACATCCCTACGAACCGCCCAGAACTGACTAGTCTAGTCTGGTTCGGTCCGAGCGGTTTCTGATTCGGTTGATCCGTGTTGCTCACCCTTATATTATCTTAGATAACCATCTCCTATAGTTTATAAATATGTTGATGTAATATTGATCATAATATATTGAAGTACAAGGAAATTCCATATTCCTATCTTTGCATATTATTTATTCAACTTAGCATTAGAGCCTCATTTCCCAAGGTGAATTAGTGCACCAGGTGCACTTTACACCTGGTACACCTCATGCACCTCAGAAATATTTGCTTTATCATTTTCAGCCTTGTGCTTGATGCACCCCTAGTAATATAAATTCACTGTGGCCTCAACAGTGTTCTCCCAAATGCTTCATTCACGTCTGACCAAGTGCCATGGTGGTGATGTTACAGCATTGGCGATGTGTTGTCAAGTTGAGCTTTTCTTTTTCAAGGAGGTATTTTTTTACGCTGCAAAGACGTGTCTTTGCACAGTAAAATTTGCTCAGTAGTGCAAACCTTTCAAGTAGGAGAGGAAAGAGTGAAAAAAATTGACATCGAAGACTCTAGCGCTCGACACTGTTGTCTAGTTCTAATTTGTTTTAATTCTTTAGGTTGTTTTGATAATCACACGGTGTGGTCATTTCCTGATTTGGTGACTATTATTATTACTCATACTCAGTTTAATTATTACTTTGGTATGAAAGTACTCAAATATTCATGTACGTCTATAGATTCATCTTTCATTTTTATTTTTTTAAACTCTGATCTTTTCTTCATGTGACTATTGTGGCTGAACTTTCGGAAGCAGTATTCAAGATGATGACCACTGCAGGATATATTGATAATTTGTTGCCCATTAACGTGGGATTCAAGGTGTCACTTGCATTACTTAGTTATAAAGTGAAATACAGGATCCTTGGTTACCCGTCTGTTCCTATAGCAAGGTCGTACAAGAATCGAACATTAATGTCTTCTTCAGTTGCGATGAGATAGGACACAATTCAAGAAACGATATACTTAGTTCTTCAACTATTCAAAAGTACCAAGCTGCAATATTCGGCAAGTCCCCACATCGGATAAATGTTCCTATAATTTGGATAGTGTAACATGCAATTCTTCTTGAAAGCTCCAGTAATTTCCTGTCATGCAAAATTATTTACCGTCAGCAATGTTTATATAAATATAGAAGAAACGAAGTTAAACCCGGTTGACATCTTGAGGTGTAGTTAAACTATTCACTTCTTAAACTACGCTAGATTGTCCCTATGTTTGATTAAACTCCTCACTCTTTTGAAAAAATGTTTCTGGTATTAACTACGTACAAAACTAATCGCTCTAAGGGTCGGTCGAAATGTACCAAGACTAATCATCGCAAGATATCCCCGGTTGAGGAAAGTCACCATTTTCCATTGGGGAATTGATTATCAGCTTTGTTGCTCGATGTAGGGAAACTGGATCCCTTTTCGCCAGATATAAAGAAATTTTGAGATCAAGAAAGTTGTACAAACTAATAATTTATATATAACTTTGAGGTGTGGCAATTCTTGTGCACATGCAATTTCCCCAAGAAAACTTGAAATGATTGCAGTCACTGGAAAAGGAAAACACACATTTTGGCTTTTGAATTCAAGTATTGGAAATAATCTTTTCCACGGTAGAATAAATTAAAAGTGATAGCTGAACATGATAGGAAAATTGTCCAAATAAATTCTAAACCTGTTATATTTTGCTAATTCAATATTAAACTTTTCAGCTTTATTAATTGAGTTCTAAACATTTTCACATTTTGCTAATTGAGTTCTAAACCTTTTCAACTTTTGCCAATTAAGTCTATCTAGTCAATTTTGACCGGAAATTGCCAATATGGATGGCTGGCGTTGATGTGGCACTTTTTAAAATAATATTTTAATGATATTTTAATAATTTTTATGCTTTTTTTTTACTTTTTTTTTAAATGGTTTTGGAGAGAACACCGGTGAGGGCCAGCCCGGGGGGGAGGGCATTGGGGCCCTTGCCAGCCCTAAGCGAGGTTGCATCCCTTGCTTGGGATAGGCAAGGTCCACCAAACCCTCGCATGGCTAGATTTGGTGAGTATCACAACCCTCGCCAATTTTGGGCAAGGGCTCGTGCATCCTCGCTTTGGCCCTCGCTAAGGGCTCGAGAGGGTCGGCTGGCCCTCGCTTGTGGTTGGCAAGGGGCGAGGTCGGTCGGCCGTCTCTCCAAAACCCTAAAAGAAACAAAGAAAAGTAAAAAAAAAAAAAAAAAGCAAAAAGAAATTCAAAAAATTATTAAAATATTTATTAAAATATTATTAGTGTCACGTTAGCATTAGCTGTCTATGTTAGCAATTTTCAGTCAAAATCAATCGATAGACTCAGGCGCAAAAGATGAAATTGTTTAGAACTTAATTGGTAAAATTGAAAGATTTAGAACTGAATTGTCACAAAATATAATAGGTTTATGACTTTTTGGACAATTTTTCCTATGAAAGAAAGGTATGATGAAATAAGAGAATACACCAACAGGCCTAGCATGAATCAGACCCATTATAGCCCATGCGGTTTGAACCAAGTTCAATCTATTTCCTTCAAGGGGTTTGTACTTCTGCCTCAATCGAAGAACGATAACTAAATCCATTGTTTTCAGGATAATTGAAATAGGAGTTGCTTGAAAATATTTCGTTATAATCACATTTTGGGTGCATGTGTTTTGTAGAAAATGAATGAGTTGAAAAATATTTTCCAAACAATGATCGTTTGAATCACTTAAAAAATGATTAAAAAAATATTTTCATTGTCCATGAAATTATTTTTATATAAATTGTTATAGATAATAAATATATTATTTATTAGCTAATTATTTCAATTGATGCAACTGATCTTTTTTCTAAAAAATATTTATCAAATCATTTTTATTCTGCGAAATAAATGGAGTCTTTATGTTTCTTTTTATTTCTTTTGAAGTTCGTGTAAGCGAAGGATCACAAGTTCTATAGTTGGTTGGAGGTCTACCTCGGGCTATTGTGAGAAATTTACCATCCTTGCAATTTTAATCTTTCATCATATCCATTTAGGTTTCAATTTTCATTGGGCAATTCCTAATGGTTCCATTTTTCTCCTTGTTTTTTTTTTTCTTTAAGGGGATCTAGCCATGTAACAAGGCCTTCATTTCCTTTCGAGCTTTTGGATCCATCAAACATCTTCTGTTCTCATTTCTCAAAATCTATGTTCTTAGGTTAGCCGGAATAGTAAAAAGAACAAAAATTTATTTGGTATTGTTAGTTAATTTTTCTAATCTCCGAAATAGAAAAGTGGCAAGAGAATAGATTTGGAATAGAAATAAGAAGTAGAAAAAATTGCTTCTTATTTCTAAAAACAATTTTTTAAATAACTTATTTTCTTTCTTTTCTTTTCTTCTTTTTCCTTTTCGACCAATCGTTGGAACTCGCTGTGGATCGGGCGAGGCTCCCTCAAGGCCGGCAACCTTGCGACACTCCTCTCTGGTTAGTCGTTGACCATTGTCGAGGCGTGGCGATCGGGTAGACGATAAAGAAGAATAGGGGAAAAATAAAAAATAAAAAGAAAAAAAGAAAAATCTCAAAAAATCATTAAAAAATTTAAAAGAAATTCTATGTCACAAATTTTTTTGAGAATTGTATTAAATGCATTTATGTTCTTTTTCTATTTCAGAAATAGAAATTTTGTACAATTATCAATTTTTTTTTGTTTAAAAACTATTACAAAAATAGAAATAAAAAAATTATTTATAAAAAGAAATTATTAGCGGGAATAAAAATATTATCAAACTCATCCTTGTTTGATGGAGAAGCCACGCCTTTGCAGGAGCGATGCAAGATAAGAGCTTAAAAATTTGATGTGACAACTCCATATAAAATTAAAGAACGATGACGTGCAATATTTAGAGAACTAGCATGTCTGGATTAGCTTAGGGACCAGCTTTTCCATGTACTTTTATAATCATATTAGGTGATGACCCTATATGTTGAGCGGGATATGTTTAAAAAATAAATCTATTTGAATAAAGTTAGCGAGCATGTCCTATTATATAAAAATTTGATGTGTTTGTAGAGGATTCAATGATTATATAATAAGTGTGCAGAAAACGGAACCAAATAATAACAATTAGGTAATGTTCATTATTTGCAGTTTAAAATCTTGGGACGTATCTCCAAAGTCAAAGCAAATAACGTTATTGAAATTATTATCTCTATGAAAAAGCAATGAGAGGATAGCATCAACTTTGCAGTATCTTTTTGTCACGAATTTATGTATTTTTATACTCATAAAAATATGATAAACGTAGAGACCGGGAAACTTATTAAAAAAAAAAAGACAAAACGTGAGTGATGTTGGTATTAAGTTAATAGAAACAATTAAAAAAAAATCAAATGAGCATTACTAGTTTCGATTTTTTATTTTATTTCTCGTGTTAAACAGTACTAGGTCCAAAAATGTGTGCTAATGAAAAAAAAAAAGAAAAGAATTTTTATTTTTATTTTTATATTACAGTGTTGTAATTGGGTTTGGGTGAATGATGAAGCAGTTATAATACAAAAAGAAATATCACACTTTTTGTTACTGGTACTTTGGCATATAAACTGTGGACCCCAATTTGTTTCTTACCACTTAATTAGACATGGAACTTTAACTTTTAATGATAAATAGTGACGATGATGATATATATGATGGGCAATGTTTATTGGGGGATCTTAAGTGAAGCATTCTATATACTAGACTTAAGCATGGTAAGACTTTTATGGATAACTCTATTATCTTAAACATTAATATCATCTTATTCAGCACAATTTACAATAAAAAAGTTATCATCTTAATATGGTAACGAGGACTAATGAGGGCCTAATAGCCCTTGCTGCCACTAGGTGAGGTCTGGCAAGCCCTTGCTTTCCTGTGAGCCCTTGCTTTCCTTTGACAAGGATCATAGCACTCGCTAGCCATTGTTGTGGCCTGCCATCAACGAAAAGATAAAAATAAAATAAAAAAAGCAATAAAAAGAAAATAATTTAGAAAAAAAGTATAAAAAAAAATTCCACATCGGCGTTGGTCTACCATATAGGACAGCCAATATTGACTAGACCATCACATTAGCAATTTTTAGTCAAAGTTAGTTGAAAGGACTAGTATTTTCTTAAAATATTGTTGACACCTAATTTTTATTTTTTATTTTTATTTTTCAAAAATGAAAAAAAAAAATCTAATAAAAAAATTGATTTTTTAAATTATTATTATTATTATTATTATTATTATTATTATTATTATTATTATTATTATGATTATCATCATCATCATCATCATCATCATTATCATTAATTAAAAAAACAAACAAAAAAAAACGAATTAAAAAAAAAAAAAGGGAGCCGCATGCGCCCCCTTTCCTCTCTTCTTCCCCCGCTGCCCAACCCCTTTTTTTTTTTTTTTTTTAATTTTTACTTTTTCCCTTTCGCGCAGCCCAGCCCACGCCTCTGTCTCCTCCTCCAACCGTCTTCTGCGCGAGGAAATAACGAAGCAGAAAGCAACCGTCTTCCATATGGGGAATCGGTGAAGGCAAAAGGTAGCCAACAAGAGGATCTCAAGCGGCTATAGGGGGAAGCCGGTGGGCAAAGGCGGCAGATTGGTCGAACGAAGTCACGCGCAAGCCAAGTAAAGGAGAGGAGGCAGGGGAGAAAATCAAAGGGGGGGAGGGGACGAGCACAAAGCAAAAAGGGATGGCTGGAGAGAGTAGGGGGCGAGAGGACGAAAATTTAGCCTAGGGTGAGCGTCGTCCAGAGGTCCTCGACGCAAAACGGTGCAACGGAGCTCGCGATTCCCCCCTTTTTCCATGTCCTCCGACGTTGGTTTTGGCCGAGAGGGACCAATGAGAGCGTGAGTCCGAGGGAGAGAGAGAGCTCGAAGGAAAGGTTCGCCATCGTCAGTCGTCCGCCTGAAGGCCGCCGTTCACCACAGCACCCCACCCGAACTAGGTAAGTCCCCTTGGGCCTTTGTGTGTGCTCTCTTTCTCGGGTACGCCAGGCCGCAGCTCGTGACCGTTCGGTTCGCGCGAGCTCCGGCCTGCATCGCCTTACGTTTTGTTTCCGATGTCTGGTTCATTGTGTGTCGATGATCCTCTTATGATTCGAGCTTCGGTTGAGCCAAAAACACTTTGTTATAGTAGCGCACCTCATGTGTTTGATAAAATATCTCAAAGAGAACAAAAAAAAAAAAAAAAACCAGTGTTCAAACTCGGTCCGACTCGTGCTTGTTCATATATGTGCTGGACCGTGCTTGGTTTTTATACTTTTATTGTAATTTCATGCGATTTTCACGAAGAAATCAATGTATGCTTAAGCCGAGGAGGTCCGCATCTGAAAATTGTTTAGCCGTCGCCGGAGTTAGATGACCGGTGGGGATTTGCACCGGTCGAGGTGGTTTGGTGTTGGAAGGGACGCTGGGTTCATCAATTTTTTTTGTTATTGTTCGAATGAGTTTCGGTGAGGAAGCAATTTCAGCAAGGTCACGTTTTAGGGATAAGAAGGTTTCGGGCGTGCAGGGGGAGAGGCAAGCACGTAGAGAAGAAGACTAAAAGATAAAAATAAAATAAAAGAAGAAACAAAAGAAAAAGAAAAGCATAAAAAAATGAAAAGTAAAACAAAACATGGAAAAAGAATGTAAAAGGGGCTTCGGGAAAAAGGAGTCGCAGAAGCAGATGGTGCAAGAAAAGGGGTGCAATGAGAAAAGACAACCAAAAAAAAAAAAAAAAATTTATTAAAAAAAATGAAAACGTTTTAAAAAAAAAAAAAAAAATCCAAAAGTGTTGGATCCAGGTTTGGGTTGGGTCCACGGGCAGGGTCGAGTTTATCTGGTCTGAGCCCGCCCCCTCGAACATTATTAATATTTAAAAAAATTCAAAAAAATTAATTAAAAATCATTTAAAAAATTCGAAAATTGATAAAAATTCAAAAACTCTTCTGGAAATTCAAAAATTCAGAAAACATAAAAATTTTGTTTTTTTTCCTTTCCTTTTCTTTTTCAAATAAAAAAAAAAGTCAATCAAAAATTTCAAAAAAATAATAAAAATTCAAAAATATTTCCGAAAATTCAAAACTTGAAAAGCATTAAAGAAACTCGACCTTTTTCTTTTTTATTTTTTATTTTTTAAAGTAATTAAAAAATTAATTTTTTTTTTTTTGAAAATCCAAAAATGGTGGGGTTTGGTTAAGGATTGCTATGTCTTGCATTTTTAGTGTAATTATGCATTTATTTGCTTATATGTTGACTATATTGCATGTTTAATTCGCATATCTATCTAAGTTTAATTGCAAGTGTTTAATTTTTAATGCAATTAGGATCTTGTTAGTTATGATTGTTACTTTTAATGATTGTGCACCTGCATGATCACCTTACATGTTAGTGGATAGGTATTAAATCAATTCAAACTGCCTGCCAAAAATCATTCTCTTAAAATGAATAAGATTAGGTACCGAAAGGGCACTAATTAATCGATTAGTGTAATCAAGTCCCCGACCTTAGACTCTCTGGTTGCGTAGGAAGTGAGGTACACTCCCATGCCTCACTTGGTTTCTAGCCGACCTCAATAGGCTAGTGGCGACTCCATTTGTGCAAAATTCTTTAAAAATATCCCAATGTCACGCAGGGTATGGGCTTGGGAGAGCCTGCGCCTAATCATGGGCCTTAGGCCCGTCCTTTAGGCAATACCCTTAAACCTGGTCCCTCCCCCCGAGGGTAGGTCGCGACAAATATTGAGGACTAAATTAGTACAATTGAAATGTTTATGATTGAATTGGTTGTCTTGCAATAGCGAAATGGTTATTGTATTAGATTTGAAGTTGAAATATGACTCCAATGATTGAAAAAAGGGTTATTAAGAGAGGCTGGCCACTATCGCGACTCGATCTCACCGTCCTCTCTCATCACAGTTGAGCTTTATTCAACTTACACAAATTAGCTCTATAATAGACTAATTAAGAATCCATATGTCTCATCTTATTAGATCATTCCTGTAAAATGATAAATTCAATCTCGATCAATATAGTCCATATTAGGAAAACTTCAACTAAAACCTTTGTCTTATTGGGGCTAATACGACAAAAAATCTTGAAGTTGTATCATTTTGTACATTACCCTAAAATATTTTTGATCCACAAATGACTAACATGGCACCACTATTCCAAATGTACCCTTTATTACTATTCTGTCTATTTCACCAACAACTTTCCAATTTGTAGTAGTCGCCGTGGAGATGCTTGGCCAGAAGATCCATTTCCTATTACTCCCAAGAACTTTGATCCTAATCTAATTTTACCATGCATCGATCTTATCTGAATTCATTCAAGTTAAAGGAGAGGATATGAAAAAAGTTTTGAGAGCCAATCGCAAAACCTGCCCGTTTTCATTTTTAAATAAGCTTTTTCAAAATGCCCCATCTTTCCAAAAGAATAGGATCTTCCTGCTAGCTTTCTTTGGGTTTGTGATATTCCCACATTGTAAGAACGCTATTAATCCTTCTGTAGCGTGGGTAGTCCGTGAAGTATGTATGGGAAAAGGCTTTGTTAATGCTATATTGACTGAAACTTTTCTCTGCCTTACTCATTTTAAAGAGAATAAAGACAAAGCTTTCCATGCTCCTCCTGCACTCTTGCAATTTTGGTTCTTTTCTCACATTAAGGGGTTTGGTGGCTTGATGAACATAAGCGACATTTCCGATTCTAGCCACCCTATCCTAAAGTTTAAAGATAGGAAAATGTTTGCCCCTGATTATCATTATTCCGAGTGGCTAGTTTTCATGACCAACCTTGGACCTGAGGTTTTCCAATGGCATGCCAAATGGCTCCGGGTTCAAGAACCACGGTTTGTGTGTGGGCTTACTGGACCTGTTCCTCTGTTGAGAATCACTGGAGTCACTGAATATTACCCGACACGAGTCACCCATCAGTTTCAAGAGGTTTAACATCTTCCGTCAGCGATTCAGGAGGACCCGCTCAAGATAGACTTCCCTGACGGATGCCAAGGTTACGAGGACTCCGTCGCGTTAGTCAAGTCGATGTGGGATATGTGCCATCCCCGGAAGCTGATTTGGCCCGAAGAAGAATTGGAGGGACAAGAGAAGACCTACTATGCCTCGAAGGAATATATCCATAGGCACAAGATCCCGGAGAGCCTCCGCTCGAAGATTCCTGAAGTGCCATTGAAGATCACCCACCGAGCCGAGGTCAAGCGCCTAAAAAGGGAGCTTAAGGATGCCGAAGAGCGTGCTTTGAAGTTGAGCAGAGTTAGTGGAGTTGCCATGAGCGGAATCCGTCCTCATTAGTTAAATTGAGTCAAACGCAATATGTAGCGAAATCGTATTCGCGTGCATTGCAATATTAAGGAGTTTGTCTTGAATCTCTATATGGAAAACTGTGAGTTATGAGAATGTCTTTTTCGTCTTTGAAATAGCTTCGCTGTTTATGGGTTTTCTCTCTCTTTCTTTCTTGTATTATGTGGCAACTTGTCTTTTAATGAAGTGAACAAATTAGGACGATTAGATCGTTGTCGTGGGCTGACCGTCTGATTATTACTTATACTTATGTGTGCTTATCTACCCTTGCATCAGATACTAGCTAATCGACTGTCTACTGTCGATTGTCGACACGGCTAAGCGGAGATCTCCAATTCACACACGCGCAAAAGTCAGAATTAAGAACGAGGACACCAACGTACGCATGGCCAAAATGGAGGACCAACTGGCCCAACTCACCGCAATGATGCTTGAGATAAGCCAAAAGCTTAAAGAGCCCCCCGCTATAGCTGTCACTGGAACATCCACTCCTACGTCATCGAGACAAGCTCCCCTGTCGATGGGGGGCACGCACATTGCTGATCTCCCTGGGAAAGAAATTGCCAGAGAGGCTCATTCTGTCACACCAATCATCGTCAATTTGGACCCTCCTTCGAAGGAAGGCCTAACACCTTGCCTAAGTGAAGAAAGTGAAAAACGTCTGTCAAAGATGGAGGAGCGGCTATGTGCCTTGCAGGGCTACGAGTTGAAAGGAGTTGACAGGCTGTCTCCATACACCAAGAAAAACTTCCCAGAGAATTTCCAAGAGCCGGAATTCACAAGAAAGTACGACGGAACGGGATGCCCCAATACCCACCTTAGATATTACTTGAGGAAAATGGCTTGTTACGCTGACAACGTGCCATTCCTCATACACACATTCCAGGATAGTTTGGAAGGCATTGCCCTAACATGGTTCATCGCACTAGACATTGAAGAATTCACCAGTTGGGATGATTTAACCAATGAGTTCTTGCAGCAATACCGGTTTAATACCAAGCTCGCCCCCACGAGGGAGGAGTTGACTCGCATTGAGAAGAAGAGGAATGAGTCATTCAAGGCCTTCGCGCAAAGGTGGAGGACTATGGCCTCACAAGTGAAGCCGACCTTGAATAAGAAGGAGATGAAGCAACTATTCCTCAATACATTACCCCCTGAATACTTCTAAGGGTTAGTGTTCTCAGGTTGCCAGACATTTCCACAACTGGTTGAGGTAGGTGAAGGGGTCGAATGGGCGATTATGGAGGGAAAAATATCTGCTGGAGGCATGAAGAAATTTATAGCGAGAAAAGATAAGGAGGCCGCGGTCGAAGTAGCGTTTGTGCAAGAGCCACCTCTCCCTCGGCCAGCAACCACACCTGTGCACAAGCTTATAGTGGCTCAAGGCAGCTTGTCACAAGCATATGATAATGCTAAGAGACCATTTCGAAAGGGATTTTCCTCATTACCACGCCCGCTGTCAAAGCTGTTGCCCATGCTTCTCGAAAAGAGGATGGTCGCGAAGGAAGTACCTAGGGATAATCCCCTAAGGTTCGCTGGGTTCGATATGACCAAGACCTGCGAATACCATATGGGAGAAATGGGGCATGATGTAGATAATTGTCACGTGCTGAGATACAAAGTTCAGCAGCTTCTAGACAACAAAATCTTGACTTTCAGGGAGGCTCAGCCTAACGTGCAACAAAACCCTTTACCAGATCATGCAGGGGGAGTGAACTCAATTTCTGAGGACACGCGAGCAAGTCAACAGCCTCTAGTGGTGGATGCTTCTGAATTGTATGAGTTCCTAGTGCTAGCAGGATACTACGGAGGTTAGGAGGATGTGACCCTAGAAGAGAAACTGCACCATGTCCGTAGGATGGTAGGTATGGGAGTAATCCGACGCGAAGAAGAGGAAGAGAAGGTCGTGTCCATGATAATGCCGTCGTCATTCTACTCATCTTCGTGCCACTTCACTTGTAGTTCTCAGGCGAGAAAGGTTATGCTTGGTATCTCAAAGATCCCAGCTTTGTATGAGGAAGGGATGATAGCTATGATAACCCCAATGGTGATTGAACTAGCTGATGAGGAGCCCGCCGGGAATATCGAGATGGAAATCGCTGAACCCACAGTGATTGACCTTATGGTCGAGGAGATGTCAGCAATTGAAGTCACGAGAGGGAATGCAACGCCGGTCATGATTGAATTGCCACCCCAGGAGAAAGATGAAGTGATAATGCTAGAGTATCCTCCCAAGTTCGATCCCAAAGCTGTACCTTGGGATTATGGAACAAATGAGGTAGACGCTGTCACACGGTCAGGTCGCTATTATGCACCTGATAAAGGAGTAGAAAAGAAGGCCGTGACCAAGGAGGAGGCAAAACAATTCTTGGCCGTAGTAAAGTCTAGTGAGTTCAACGTGGTGGATCAACTGCGGAAGTTGCCGGCTCAAATCTCCCTCCTGGAACTATTCAAATCTTCCGAGAAGCATAGGGACATCTTGCTAAAAGTCCTTAATGAGGTGCATGTGCCAAAGTCGATCGATGAAGTCCAGTTAGAAGAGTTCGTTGGGGCTGTTCTACTGAAAGACCAAATTTCCTTTATTGATGAGGATCTACCCCCCCCCCCTCGATGGTCCTAATCATACCAAAGCGCTACACATCTCGGTGAAACATGAGAGTACTCTTGTTTGTAGAGTGTTAATCGATAACGGTTCGGCGCTCAATATATGCCCGTTGGCTACTCTCCATCATCTTGGCATTGATCTTGGGAGAATCCGTACTGGCAATCGACTGTGCAAGCTTTTGACGGGATGAAGAAGGAGGTGATAGGGGAAATTGAACTTGAGTTGCTGATTGGCCTGTACATTTCCAAGTCCTGTTACAGGTGTTAGATATACCGAGCGCCTTCAATTTTCTGCTAGGGAGGCCATGGATCCACACGGCGGGTGTTGTTGCCTCTAGCCTTCATCAGAAGGTATGATTCATGGTGGACAACAGGCTTATCACGGTCCATGGAGAATCTGACTTCAGATCTATCACGAGACAACCATCCCTTATGTGGAGCCTGAGTGTACTGAGGAATCCAGCTTTCAAACTCTCGAGCTAGTGTCCATGGTCCATGTACTTGCAGGGTCTTTCATAAAGGCTCATGAATTGTCTAAACCGGCCATAGCTGCGGGAAAGATTATGCTGGCGAGCGGGTATAATCCTGGAGAGGGCCTTGGATCACACAGTCAGGGTGTGCGAAAACCCATTGAAGCTCACAAACACTCGAAGAGGAGAGGCTTAGGATATGTTGAGGGACGAGGAGGTCGTAGCGAGCAAGATGGTCGTGGCAATCAAGGAGGTCGTGGAAGGCAGAGAGGTCGAAGTGCCCGAGGAGGCCGAGGTGGCTATAGAGATCGGAGTGAACGTATTACCCGAGCGGAGAAGGACGAGGGCGATCAGGGCCCATTTCCCCCGTTGCTAGAAGAGACATTTCCATGACCTCCAAGGATGTTATTCGAGGAAGAGGAGGACATCTATAGTGTGACCGAGCTATTCAAAGATGACATCATATGCACCATCCCGGCGTGCGTGGAAGCTGAGTCCTCTGAAGTCATGGTTGTCCCTTCAGAGTAGGGCGGTTCTCGTTTAGCCTAGTCTTTCATTTTATGTATTCTCCCCTGTGCGGGACCTCGTAGCTTTCCTTTCTTTGTTTCCTATTTATGTCGTTTGTAACGTGAACTACGGTTAACCCTGATCTTGAGCCGTTGGTCGGGGTGGTGTGTGTTAAAATACGGCATTATCTTTCCTTATTCAATAAAATAGACACATTATTTATTAAGGACATGTGAAAGCACATCAAACTAGCCCTATGATGGTCGCTGAGGCCTAGGCTTCCACATGCTCCCTTATTTGACCATTTTGCAAGGACGAGGAAATCCGAGGATATGAGGACAAGTTCTTGAACCTTTTACAAAAAATACTTCAAAAACTTTTTCAAAACGACATGCATCATCTTTGTTGTTGACATTACTCTAACTCATCTCATCGCATCTCAAGCATCACATTATGCATAATCATAATAAGGACGCATGTGACTCGGATGTGCATGAAGAAAGTTCCTCAGGTTCTGATGACACCAATGATGATGATCATAAGGGGATTGAGCGCGAGTGGAATTGACATGAAGAATCGAGGCCGCTGACAAAAGAGCAGACAGTCACCATAAATCTGGGTGATGTAGAAAATGTTAGGGAAGTAAAGATCGGGGCATGTCTCTCAGAGTCAGGGGCGGAAAAGATGACTAATCTCCTGAAAGAATATCAAGATGTGTTCGCCTGGACATGCGCCGACGTGCTGGGATTGGACCCCGAAATTGTGGAACATACTTTGCCGACAGATCCTAATATGCCACCCAAGAAGCAAAGACTCAAGAGAACTAAACCAGAATTGTCCAAGAAGATTGAAGAGGAAGTGATGAAACTATTGAAAGTAGACTTTATCGAAGTGACTCGTTATCCTGATTAGGTAGCAAATATCGTGCCTGTAATGAAGAAGGATGGACGAATCAGGGTGTGTGTTGACTATCACGATTTGAATCGAGCAAGTCCCAAGGACGACTTTCCGCTCCCGCATATCGATGTCTTGGTTGACAGTACGGCGGGATTTGAATTATTCTCCTTCGTGGATGACTTTTCTAGATATAACCAAATCCGTATGAAGAAGGAGGATACGAGCAAAACATCATTCATAACTCCTTGGGGGACTTTCTACTACAAAGTGATGCCTTTCGGTCTAAAGAATGCTGGGGCAACATATCAAATGGCCATGGTCACGTTATTTCATGACATGATGCATAAGGAGATCGAAGTATATGTGGATGATATGATCGCGAAATCAAGACGAGGTGAGAACCATGTTGAAGTATTGCGGAAACTGTTCGAGTGCCTTTGAAAATTCAAGCTACGCCTCAACCCCGCAAAATGCGTTTTCGGAGCGAAATCTGGGAAGTTATTAGGATTGATGGTCAGTAGTAAGGGCATAGAGATTGATCCGTAAAAGGTTAAGGCTATATGTGATTTACGACTCCCGACTACCATTAGGGAAGTCCGCAGCCTGATGGGACGACTCAATTATGTGGCGAGGTTCATATGTCAGTTGTCCAAAACAGCAAAGCCATTCTTCAAACTCCTGAAAAAGAATGCAAAGATTGAGTGGGATGTCGAATGCCAGGGCGCCTTCAAGAAGATAAAACACTATCTCACTCACGCACCAGTCTTAGTGCCCCCTCTCCCTAAAATTCCCCTGATTTTGTACTTGACTATACATGACGAATCATTGGGAGCCATGTTAGCTTAGAAGAGGCCAAATGATGGGAGAGAATGCGCAATATACTACTTGAGCAAAAAGTTCACCGTTTCCGAGATGAACTATACAGAAGTTGAGAGAACTTGTGTGGCCTTGATTTGGGTCCTGCACAGGCTACGGCAATACACGCTCCATCATCGAATCCTGTTGGTCACCGAAAATGATCCCATCAGGTACCTCCTGGAGAAGCCGGCGCTAGTTGGTAGATTTGCCAAGTGGCAAATTTTAATTTCAGAGTTCGACGTTCAGAGCCTGGGACAGAAGTCCGTTAAAGGTCGTGCCATAGCAGATATGTTAACAAAAAGCTCTAAGGGGTCCGGAGCATCTGATGAGGATAGTGATGCGGAGGAGCGAATTTTACTTGTATCAAGCGACAAATGGATGATGTACTTCGATGGTGCAATTAACTTAGCCGGGTCTGGTACTGGGGCAGTTCTTATCTCCCCAGATGGACAACATTACCCTGTTGCCGCTAAATTGACGTTCCTTTGTATGAATAACATCGCTGAATACGAAACATGCGTTCTCGGCCTCTAAACTGCCATCGATATGAAGATCCAGAAGTTGCAGGTTTACGGTGATTCGGCCTGTATCATCTTACAGACCGAAGGTGAATGGCAAACACGGGATTCTAAATTGGTTCCGTATCATGAGTTCCTAGGAAAGTTGATAAAGGAATTCCAAGAAATATCATTTGAATACTTACCAAGGTCCCAAAATCAGTTCGCCGATTCCCTGGCTACCTTATCCTCAATGTTACAAGTAGCTGGAGGCATGGACATTGAACCATTGAGGATTGAGACCTTTAGACGCCCAGCTTATTGCATGGCGGTCGAAGAGGAGCTGGACGGACAGCCTTGGTATCACGACATCTTGAAGTACTTGCAGAAGGGTGAATTCCCGGAAGGAAGTGAAGTAGCAGATAGAAAGCATTTAATAAAGTTAGCATCGAAATTCTTCGCTAGTGGAGATGTCCTCTATAAAAGGTCATTCGACTCGACATTGTTAAGGTGTGTCGACACTAAAGAAGCCAACCGTTTGATGAAAGAGATACATGAAGGGGAGTGTGGCCCGTATATGAAATATACTTCTTGGTGAGAAAGATCATGCGACTCGGTTATTATTGGCTGACCATAGTCCGACTGCATTCAACACGTACAACGGTGTCACCAATGCCAGATTTATGGAGACAGGATAAATGCCCCTCCAAATGAACTTCACCAAATGTCTCAACCCTGGCCTTTTTCAATGTGGGGAATTGACGTGATTGGGCCCATTAACCCCAAAGCTTCAAATGGGCATTGATTTATCTTGGTGGCGTTAGACTATTTTTCCAAGTGGATTGAGGCCAACTCGTATGTTAATGTTACTGCCAAGAATGTGGCAAAGTTCATTCGTTGCGACATTGTCACTCGTTACGGGGTGCCGCAGGCGATCATTACCGACAATGGCACTAATTTGAACAACAAAGTTGTAGATAGTTTGTTTAGTGAATTTCGAATTAAGCATTTGAACTCCTCACCATACCGTCCTCAGAGGAATCGAGCAGTGGAGGCAGCGAACAAGAACATAAAGAAAATCTTATCGAAGACCACTGAAAATTATCGTGACTGGCACGATAGGCTTCCTTACGCGCTAATGGCATTCTGAACTTCTATTCGCACCTCCACAGGGGCAACTCCTTTCTCACTTGTGTATGGGATGGAGGCAGTCTTGCCTGTTGAAGTTGAAGTCCCTTCTCTAAGGGTCCTTTCCCAATCTATGCTCGATGAGACTGAGTGGATGCAACAGAGGCATGAGCAGTTAAACATGATCGATGAGAAGAGATTGCAAGCGGTATGTCATGGACAATGCTATCAGAGACGAGTCACAAAAGCCTTCAATCGAAGGGTGCGTCCCAGACACTTTGAAGTCAACGACTTGGTGCTGAGGAAGTGCTTTTGATTATACCAGACCCTCGTGGCAAATTCACCCCGAACTACGAGGGGCCGTATGTCATTAAGAAGATTTTGCCTGGTGGTGCTTTGATTTTAGTTGAAATGGATGGCAGTGAATTGCTTAGACCTATAAACACCGATGCAGTCAATAAATATTTTCCATGATTGAAATCAAGGTCGAAGAACCACTTCATGCGCAATATGAGTCACATGGCATCATGCATAACATTGTAGATATCATGTATATGTTACATACACGCATGTTTGTTTATGTTTCAGGCACCTTACTGTTCGATGAGGAAATGACGGAGGGAAAAGTCGATTCAAAGACCCATCAAGTCTCTACGCAAGCGGTTAAATACATCTTTTTCTTGAATGAGAGGCAAACCGAGTTTTTTAAAAAAAAAACAAACAAAAACAAAAAAAAACAAAAAAGGCGTGGCATCATTTGTATGACTTATTTCCGATGTTACTATGCGTGATTCATATCAGTGACCCTCGAAAAGGGGGGCTCATAAAAATGATTTTATTCGGGTAAAAGGTGAAATGTTAATCATGCCAAACAAGAGGTGCTTAGGATGAAGAGACTAGCCATTTCCAAACATATCTTTCAAACACTTTTGAGAGTTGAGTGAAGAGCGACCTTCTCTTAGGACGAATGATTCATTCGCATTGAGCACAAAGGTTGAAATGATAAAGGCGTTCCCTTCGTCAATCCCAAACACCATGCTAATCTCTTACTAGCCATTTGGGCCAAAAAAAACAAGAAAAAGAAAAAAGAGAGAGATGATTCTTCAAAGTACCATTGTCGAGAACGACCCTACATTGAGGCAGCATAAGAGGTTACGGTAGTATTATAGAGCGAAATATTGAGAAAGATTCTATTACTTTCACTTGCATCAATCTTCTGGTGGTAGCTTTAGAGGAATTCTCATCAAAGCTTGATTCGTCCCAATGTGAAGAAGAGCATTTCCTTCTCTACCCAAACATTGATATCCATTGTTTTAACCAATTTGGGCTTGATTATTCATTTCTGAACCCCGAGTGGTGATCATCTCCCTTTACTGGGCAAGGCATAGGAAATGACCAAATACAATTGACAGTCATGAGAAAATGTGAAAAAAAAAAAAAAAAAAAACATCTCGAAAGTCATAAGAGCTACAAAAGCTCAAAAAGCAAAAAAAAAAATATATATTTTGACAAATTAAGGGGCATGAAAAAGCAGTGTGCCTAGTAAAAGCAAGACCAATGCCCGTCAAGAAAGAGCCAAAAGGCTGCATCTTATGAAAAAAATATATCAAAGTCCAAGTGCCTGCGTAAAAAAAAAAAATCATCGCAAGTGCAAAGGAAATTAGAAAAAGGTGTAAAGCTCCCATGCAAAATAATTAGTAAAGGAACTTTTGAGATGCGCTGTGTTCCAAAATCCAAATGACTTCAAAAGATCGATTGACCTGGTCACGATGCCATGATGATCACTAGCTCTAAAAAAAACCCCTTGAAAAGTTTAAGCCTTTTAAGCCTTTCCCGAGCCAACATTACAACCCTCTTCCGAAGCCTCTTCTGATTGGGATGATTTGAGTGAAAATGAGAATGCCACAAAGAAGCTATTGCTTGAAGGAGTGAAAGTAATTCTATCTTATCTTATCTTCCAAGTTCTCGACTTGTAAACCCGATGAAGATAGCAACAAATGGTCCTTAATTGGCCTCAAAGCAAGGATTCCCTTGTGTAAGTCCTAACCAAGCCTATATGGCGGTCCTTTCAAAAGACCTTTATGATTGATTAGATTGTGCTCATTGCGAATGTTTCTGAAAGCCTTTGACATGGGTTATGTGAGATACCATCAGCAATCAGTTATTTCCCACGTGAATGGATGGGATCAAGCAGCCATTTTATTGAGAGTGCGTGAGAAACCCTTTCTGACTAAGAAGCTCTAGTTTGCCATGCTTAATGAGCTTTTTTCTCGAGTTGTAGCCATTTTGATGAGAACTTGTCTCCTAGAGAATTTGATGATTAATGATATATCCACAAGCAAGATGACAGTTTTGCGCCACTTGATGCTAATGGACATCGAACGTTTTTCTAAAGCGGTCGGACTTAGCTTGATTATTTTGTTCGATTAATGTTGCAATATTGCCAATACGTCTCTTAATGACATCTCTAATGACATTTGCTCAAGTTGAGTTTGATAGGATTCATTAGTGAAGCCATGCAGTTTTCTAAGGGGTTAGTGGGTGTTTCCTTAAAAACCAAAGGTTCATGGTTAACCTTAAACCATGTCATTTCCAAGATTGGTGGGTTCATCCGTAAACCACGCTTGTCCGCCACCCAGTCAAAACTCATTTTTACACGATGAGACCTCAGTCTTCCTCACTTTTTATGACCTGGAGAGCTTTGTATCCTGGAGTCTTTCTCCCTTCTTATGACCCGGAGAGCTTTGTATCCTGGAGTCTTTCTCCCTTTTTATGACCCAGAGAGCTTTATATCCTGGAGTCTTCCTCACTTCTTATGACCCAGAGAGCATTGTATCCAAGAGTCTTCCTCACTTCTTATGACCCGGAGAGCCTTGTATCCTGGAGTTTCCTCACTTCTTATGACTCGGAGAGCTTTGTATCCTGGAGTCTACCTCTCTTCTTATGACCCGGAGGGCTTTGTATCTCGGAGTCTTTCTTCCTCTTATTGACAAGACGTGCTTCCATTAGTCATGAGTCTTTTCCGTCTATCCGATACGTGCATATGCACCTAGGGTCTCTATCGCCAAAATAATTTAGGTGTCTTCAGTATTTGATTGCAACCTCTTCGAGGCTACATTCAAAGAGGGGCAGTTGTTGACACCTAGTTTTTATTTTTTATTTTTATTTTCAAAAATGAAAAAATGAAAAAATCTAATAAAAAAATTGATTTTTTTATATTATCATCATCATCATCATCATCATCATCATCATCAATTAAAAAAAAACAAACAAAAAAACAAAAACAAAAACGAATTAAAAAATAAAAAAGGGGAGCCGCACGCGCCCCTTTCCTCTTTTCTTCCCCCGCAGCCCAACCCTTTTTTTTTTTTTTTTTTTTTTTTCATTTTTCCTTTTTCCCTTTCGCGCAGCCCTAGCCCACGCCTCTGTCTCCTCCTCCAACCATCTTCTGCGCGAGGAAATAGCGAAGCAGAAAGCAGCCGTCTTCCACATGGGGAATCGGCAAAGGCAAAAGGTAGTCGACAAGAGGATCTCAAGCGGCTATAGGGGGAAGGGCAATCCGCAGGAGAGCCAGCGGGCAAAGGCGGCGGATTGGTCGAATGAAGTCACGCGCAAGCCAAGTAAAGGAGAGGAGGCAGGGGAGAAAATCAAAAGGGGGGGACGAGCACAAAGCAAAAAAGGGAGGGCTGGAGAGAGTAGGGGCGAGAGGGCGGAAATTTAGCCCAGGGTGAGCGTCGTCCAGAGGTCCTCGGCGCAAACCGGTGCAACGGAGCTCGCGATTCCCCCCTTTTTCCATGTCCTCCGACGTTGGTTTTGGCCGAGAGGGACCAACGAGAGCGTGAGTCCGAGGGAGAGAGAGAGCTCGAAGGAAAGGTTCGCCATCGTCAGTCGTTCGCCCGAAGGCCGCCGTTCACCACAGCACCCCACCCGAACCAGGTAAGTCCCCTTGGGCCTTTGTGTGTGCTCTCTTTCTCGGGTACGCCAGGCCACAACTCGTGGCCGTTCGGTTCGCGCGAGCTCCGGCCTGCATCGCCTTACTTTTTGTTTCCGATGTCTGGTTCGTTGTGTGTCGATGATCCTCTTATGATTCGAGCTTCGGTTGAGCCGAAAACACTTTGTTATAGTAGCACACCTCACGTGTTTGATAAAATGTCTCAAAGAGAATAAAAAAAAAAAAAACCAGTGTTCAAACTCAGTCCGACTCGTGCTTGTTCACATATGTGCTTTGGACCGTGCCTGGTTTTTATACTTTTATTGTAATTTCATGCGATTTTCACGAAGAAATCAATGTATGCTTAAGCCGAGGAGGTCTGCATCTGAAAATTGTTCAGCTGTTGCCGGAGTTAGATGACCGGCGGCGATTTGTACCGATCGGGGTGGTTTGGTGTTGGAAGGGACGCTGGGTTCATCGATGTTTTTTGTTATTGTTCGAATGAGTTTCAGTGAGGAAGTAGTTTCAGCGAAGCCACGTTTTAGGGATAAGAAGGTTTCGGGCGTGCAGGGGAGAGGCAAGCATGTAGAGAAGAAGACTAAAAGATAAAAAAAAAAAAAAAAAAAAAAGTAAATAAATAAGAAACAAAAGAAAAAGAAAAGCATAAAAAAATGAAAAGTAAAACAAAACATGGAAAAAGAAAGTAAAAGGGGCTTCGGGAAAGAGGAGTCGCAGAAGCAGATGGTGCAGGAAAAGGGGTGCAATGAGAAAAGACAACCAAAAAAAAAAAAAAATTATTTTTTTTATTAAAAAAATGAAAACGTTTTAAAAAAAAAAAAAAAATCCAAAAGTGTTGATCCGGGTTTGGGTTGGGTCAATGGGCCGGGTCAGGTTTATCCGGTCCGGGCCCGCCCCCTCGAACATTATTAATATTTAAAAAATTCAAAAAAATTTAATTAAAAATCATTTAAAAAAAAAATTCGAAAATTGATAAAAATTCAAAAACTCTTCTGGAAATTCAAAAATTCAGAAAACATAAAAAATTTGTTTTTTTTTTTTCTTTCCTTTCCTTTTCTTTTTCAAATCAAAAATAAAAAAAGTCAATCAAAAATTTGAAAAAAATAATAAAAATTCAAAAATATTTCCGAAAATTCAAAACTTGAAAAGCATTAAAAAAACTCGACCTTTTTTTTTATTAAAGTAATTAAAAAATTTAAAAAAAAATTGAAAATCCAAAAATGGTGGGGTTTGGTTAAGGATTGCTATGTCTTGCATTTTTAGTGTAATTATGCATTTATTACCTTATATGTTGACTATATTGCATGTTTAATTCGCATATCTATCTAAGTTTAATTGCAAGTGTTTAATTTTTAATGCAATTAGGATCTTGTTAGTTATGATTGTGACTTTTAATGATTGTGCACCTGCATGATCACCTTACATGTTAGTGGATAGGTATTAAATCAATTCAAACTACCTGCCAAAAATCATTCTCTTAAAATGAACAAGATTAGGTACCGAAAGGGCACTAATTAATCGATTAGTATCATCAAGTCCCCGACCCTAGACTCTCTAGTTGCGTAGGAAGTGAGGTACACTCCCATGCCTCACTTGGTTTCTAGCCGACCCCAATAGGCTAGTAGCGACTTCTCTTGTGCAAAATTCTTTAAAAATATCCTAATGTCATGCAGGGTATGGGCTTGGGAGAGCCCGCGCCTAATCATGGGCCTTAGGCCCGTCCTTTAGGCAATACCCCTAAACCTGTTCCCTCCCCCCCGAGGGTAGGTCGCAACAAATATTGAGGACTAAATTAGTAGAATTGAAATGTTTATAATTGAATTGGTTGTCTTGCAATAGCGAAATGGTTATTGTATTAGATTTGAAGTTGAAATATGACTCCAGAGAGGCCGGCCACTGTCGCGACTCAATCTCACCGCCCTCTCTCATCACAGTTGAGCTTTATTCAACTTACACAAATTAGCTCTATAATAAACTAATTAAGGATCCATATATCTCATCTTATTAGATCATTCCCATAAAATGATAAATTCAATCTCGATCAAAATAGTCCATATTAGGAAAACTTCAACTAAAACCTTTGTCTTATTGGGGCTAATACGACAAAAAATCTTGAAGTTGTATCATTTTGTACAGTTACCCTAAAATATTTTTGATCCACAAATGACTAACATGGCACCACTATTCCAAATGTACCCTTTATTACTATTCCGTCTATTTCACCACCAACTTTCCAATTTGTAGTAGTCGCCATGGAGATGCTTGGCCAGAAGATCCATTTCCTATTACTCCCAAGAACTTTGATCCTAACCTAATTTTACCATGTGTCATGTGGCGATCTTTCAGCTCTTGATTAAGTGACCTAAAAATGGTGTCGTTCCGACAAAAAAAAGGGGCATTTTGGGAAGGGCTCATGTAAAATTAGAAGATGCACAATCCATGACGTTCTCATCTATCGCATTGGCCAACATGTGATAAAGTTGATGGCGAAATTCGGCAGAATGCTAATTATGTGGATAGATTTTAGTCAGTGATACCCCCTTGGAGTTTTTGTGAAGTCAGAATAATAGTTTTGAGTAAATATATCTAAGTAGTACCAATTTAATATTTCAAGTGATATAAGCCATTTCTATTGCGTCTTTAAGTATTAGGATGCACGTGTGAGTGAGTTATGTTGGAGAAATTTCAATCGGAGAATTGGTGTGGTGTTAAATAGTTAATATATCATAATTGGTCTATAACTTACTGACTTAAACTTTTGAGTGAACCACCCCAGTGGCCACCCTTCCAACATGGAAGGGTGAGGTGGGTGGTTCAAATCCCAATTTTCTTAGAAGGTTGGGGTGGGGACGAATTAGTTTCAGGAGTGGGTTTCGACTCCCATGCCCTGCAAGGAGGCAAGACAAAAGTCTGAAAGTGAGAGTTAGCATAGGCGTAAAGTAGGACCGATCAAAAAAAAAAAAAACTTTTGAGTGAATGTGTTTTTTTGGATGTATAAAGGGGATTATATTTGGGCTCTCTCTTGATGATCTCCTCAAGTGAAAGTATCGGACTTCTGCTGCGCGCTCCCAAGAAATGGTATCAGAGCTGATTGTTGTGGTTTTTGGGCAAATAGATCGTTGTGGTGTAGTAACGCAGGCTCATAAGGATGAAGTCGGGCTAGAAGGATACCTAAATTAGGGGAAGTAGACTTAACAACACCGAGCTCACAAGTGAGGGGAAGATTATTAAGATGAACGTGTGAGTCAGTTGTGTTTGAGAAATCTCATATCGAAAAATTGATGTGGTGTCGAGTAGTTAATATATCTTGGTTGGCCCATAACTCACTAGCTTAAGCTTTTGAGTGAAGGTAGGTTTAACTGAATATATTAACGGGCTCGGATTTGGGCTTTCTTGACAATCTCCCTCGGTGAAGGTATCGGACTTCTGCTACACGCTCCTAACACTTAAGTTGCTAAAATTCGATCTAGGTTTTGCCAAAGATGTTTCGATGATCCACATTACCACTGATCCAATGAGGATAATGGAGAAAAACAATGATGTCATTTTCCATTTTGTAATATCGACAAGTCAATACCTTAAATAAATACTCTATCATGTATATACATATCAAAAGCTTAGAAACACGATATTTAAAAGTAGAACTAGAGAGGACCTCTATGAAAAAAGAAAAGAAACGGAAGTTAAGGTATAATTCACTTATGGATGTCATAGAGAAAAGAAGATGCCCAATATGTTTCACTGAGGAAACACTCCACACGTTTGTGGTAATGCCTAATCTAGTTATTTGGTTTTCTTCATAATTGTGGTAGTCACGGCTCTTTGAACACGCACGACACAATTGTCCTGCTCTACTTAGCTTTGATTCTTTACGTTGTTTTTTTTTTCTCCACAGGTGTTGTCTCAATTTTTTATTTTCTATTTAGGGCCTGCTAGCAAGATGGTACGGTGATGCTAAATTTCAAATGGTTGCATGTTGACCACAATTTTCATTTTGTGAAAGCTGGTCAACCGGATTGGAGGATTGTGGGAGGGAGGGAGGGTTTTTGTTATTTTATTTAAGGAATAATGTTACAATTTATTCCTCTATCTTTGTCCAACCAAATATTTTATAATTCGGTTTAATGGCATTTAAAATGTTTTCCCTTATAATGCTTCTAACCAAATCCTCCAAAAAATATGCATGAATTACGTACAAGACAAATATTTTCTCACTTTTAAATGATCCAAAAAAAATCGTGAATTATTTAAGGAATAAAATAACCTACCCTTAAGTTTTCCGTCCCCACAAATTAACAAATTTGTTGAAAATCAAGTGGAATGCTAATTTTTGGGTTTGGGAGAGAAAGACGCCCGATGTCTTTCAAATTGGGTGGCAATTTTTTTTTTTTTTTTCGATTTTCTTGCTAAAATAGACAAATTTTTGATTGAAAAAACTGTAAATGTGAAAAATATTTTATATCCATGCTATTGCTAATGGTAATAATGCTTTTGACTGTTAGATGCTTGATGCCTTTCATACTGATCATGGTGGTATTGATACTTGATTTTTAGTTGACATGTTGAAAAAGGTAAAAAAAAAAAAAATTCAAAATTTGAATTTTCGATCGTGACGAAACCCCTTTCTTGACCAAAAAGTGTCATTTTTCATTTCTTTATTTTGTTTTGTCGCTTTTGTGCAATTTCTTATTCATTTTTAAGAAAAACCCGAAAAATCAAATAATTTTCTTTCGGATTGATTTTTAACGAAAATCAACCCGGGGTTAAAGATTGGCTGTTTGCCCAAAAGATGTTAATTAACTTTAATTTCACTTTTCTCGAATCAATTTTTCAAAAATCTAAAGATTCGACTCAAAAATCAACTTTTAGAAAAAGTTAATTGAAGAGTTGACTTTTGGTCAAATCTTTGATTAAAAAAAAAAAGTTGAAACAATAAAAAATCCTCAAAAAAAAATTATTTTAATGTCAATTTGATTTGTATGTCTAGAATCTCACAAAACTTGATTAAAAACCTTGTTTTCCAAATTTTTGGTTTTATGTTCCAAATCGACTAAAAATAAAATTACTTTCATTTTAACTATAATTAGGTGTAGTTCCTTTTATGACATTTGGTTTAAGGGCTATTTCTAATCCACTCGTTTATTTGCCATATTGAAAGGCAAATTACTGTTTTAAACCCTAATTAGGAGGTCCAAATTTATTCTTCATGATTTACAGACGGATGGTTGTTTTCCACTCATAATCTTAAGATAAGATTTGAATCTTAAGATAAGTCCAAATCTAGCATCACTTTTGGGAAATTCACATGAAAATTCCTAATTTGATGGATTTCACTCTCTTGAAGGTAAGAAAATCGAGTGGTTGAGTTTGAATTGAAGAAATTTAGGTTGACTTATTTAAGACTATGGTTTAATTTCGTGAATCTAGATCAAATTTTAATATTATTCCTCGATTCATTTTTGGGCTAAGTTTTGACACTTTAATCTAAAGTCAATTTAAATGCATTAAGTCATCCTACGCATGGGTAATTAGTTAAATAGATATATTGCAATATTGATAGAATTCAATTTCAATTAATTTGCAATTTTAGCCATAGAATTGCAAAATTGCTCATTTTAGCCCTTAAGGCTAGATTTCATGTACCCTTAGTTTTGGTCCATTATTTTTCACAATAATTGCTTAATTAAGTCAATAGAGAGTCCATAGATTGCATTAATGGAGTTCAATTGGCTTAATTGGATCAAAATCGGACAATTTGTCCTCAAATTGTGCAAGTTTTCTTTTCAACAAATTGAATAAATTTTGAACCCTCAATGACCACATAGAACAGCGCTGTCAAGAACTGGTTAAACTGGTGTGAATCGGTTTGACCGGTTTGATCATCTATCGGCGGGGCAAGTCAATTTGGCCCCCTACCGGCTGGTTCCGGATCTTCGGTGACCGATTTAGGGCTCCTGACCTTGTCAATTTTACCCATGTGCCTTTATATTTTCATTAGTTTGCGAATTAAGCCATGAATTTTGGAAAATTGTGATTTAGCCCCTAATTAGGCCCTTAAAGCGCAATTCTCATTTTAAATCCAAATGTTAACGAATCGGAAGCATCCAATTGATCATATGATATGTCTTAAGCATGATTAGCCCTTTAAAAACTTAATTTGGCTAATAGATCAAGTTTTTGATCGTCGGATTAAATCGACAACCAAGTAAATTTTTTTGCAAATTCTCTCTCTCTCTCTCTCTCTCTCTCTCTCTCTCTCTCTCTCTCTCTCTCTCTCTCTCTCTCTCTCTCTCTCTCTCTCTCTCTCTCTCTAGCTAAACCTCAATTCCGCTAGCCTCACACTGGTCGCTCATCGGCTAGCATTCACCGTCGATGGTCCCTTTCACTTCCTCTCTCAGTTCTTCGGCGACAGCCACTAGCTCCCACTAGCTCTAGTGGTTGATTGATTGACCAAAGCTGATCCGATTGAGATTAGTTAAAAAAACTAGCGACCATGCCGGTTTTGAATTTACCAGCTTGTTTGCCTGTTCGGGGACTTGGATTGGTGGCGCAACTCCCACTGGTCATCCTCAGACACCTCCCCAACCTTGGTGTGGTTGGGGATTGGCATAATAGCCACCGGATCTCCTCTGGTAGCTTAATCTTTCACTAGCATCCAAAGCTAGTTTGATCTGAACTGGTTTCGTTTCTCGCACGAACCGGCACCGTTCAATGGGTTTCCGCACCTCGAATCATCACCGTTCTGTCCCCGGGAGTAACTTCGACCTTGCTGTGGTCGAGGTTTGGAGGATCCATCATCGAAGAGCCTCCAGTGGCCACTTCCTCAACTGGTGGTCAAAACCAGTCCAAATCAGATCGATTCTCCAACTTGAGTCCAAACTGGACTTCAACTGGTGCTGATATGAGCTTTTGACGATCCACAGAGGTTTGATTGAGGATCCTTGAAGTTCGAGATTTGCTCCGGTGATGCTCATTTCGCCCAGTCATGCTTAAACTCGATGAAAACGCAAAGGTTAGTTTTTAAAATTCAAATTTGACGAAGCGAGGTCGGCATATTCTTCCAAGGCTTGGATTCGCAATTAGACCTAATAAATATACTTAGATTTGGTGATAATGTGATTATTCAATGATTGCCGAGGTTGAAGATTGATTGAGGATGAGTTTATGGTTGATTGGATTATTTTAGTGCTAATCTGCAATTTTCGTTTATCTGTGATATGGTTATTGTTTAGCTTAAAAAGAGGCATTAGATGACCTTATTTGATCTCGAGACCTTCTAGACTTAGAAAATACGTTCCAAGACATTCGATTTGATAAGTTGTAAGTCCCGAACGGGCGACCTTTGACCCTCTAGAAACACCTTACAATCTACTCGATTCTACAGTTTTTATGGTTGAATTTTGGTTCTAATTTTAGATTTTTTTTTTTATTTTCATGCTGATTTTTGTGATTGATTTTTAACAAATTTGTCTTCGCGAGATTTGTTCCAAATTGTCTCGAAAATGTCATGTATTATTTCTAGATCTTTCGGATAGGTTATGGTCGGTCAAAATTACTTAATATTGATCAATCTGGCCCGCATCAATTCAAGATGCATTTTGGCGAAGTTAAACATATAAATGAGTTCATTTGGTTTTAGGATTTCACGTTGTGTGCTTTCCAATGATGTATGATTTGCATGATTTACTTGTCATTTTGTATGTCAATTGCATGTTTAAACACGTGTAGGTTTTGTTGCAATCATGATATTCAGTAACGCGTATCTATTTTGCCATTTTCATTATGATTCGTGTGATCTCAATTAGGCTATGATGTCTTAACAAAAAACACTTGCCATCATGCATTCTATATGCCAAATTTTTCGTTAAAATTTTGCACGTTCTTAGGTTACCAAAATCAAACATTTTCTGTTATGTTGAGGTTAAAATAGAGCCTTATCATGTGTGTACTTTTTATGCTCGTTTAGGTCTCTTAGAGACTAAATCTTGTGTCGATACCTCCTTGACTATTAAAGTGTGCATTACAAGTTTCATATGCATATGTGACTTGTCATGATTGAGTATCATTTGATATGTGAACACCATGCCTCAATTAGGCTAGTTGCACTTTGAAATCAAGTTTGTCCTTTTAGTCTTAAATCATCTTGCATTGTCATTGACTCGTTTGATTCTTCTGCATGTCGACTTAGGATTAGATGTTCGCGCTAATCATTTGTTGCATCCAATTCTTTGTCATGTGCGAATTTCTTACCGCTTGTGCATTGCATAAGTGATTTTAGGACTTATTAATGCATATTTGTGTTCGGGTTTGTTAATGACTAATGTGCACACTTTTACAAACCTCAACTTTAGAGCACTGAATTGACTTCGATTAAACCAAACCCTTCTAGGAAGTTGTAGGGCACACATAGATCTTTCAAGTGTCGTTAGTTTGGCGCAATTTGCTTACCGTTAGACCCATTTTTCATTTTTTCTAAACTAGGCTAGAGTTCTGACCTAAGAATAAATTCGGAACCCTGTTTTCATCCCTATTTAGGCAGGCTTTTGCTATTTTTGTACCAATTTTTCAACAGAGATTATTGAGTTGGACTCTTAACAAAGTTTGTTTATCATTCTTTTATCTTCATTATGGTGAAAATTTCATAATTTTTAGATTTTTTTTGATAGGGTAAATCTCAGTTACAATAACTTGGTATTATGTTGTTTAGTCAATTTCTTGATGTGCGTATGTGCATTGCTGGATTTTTATAAAATTATGATTAACTAATCCTAAGAAAATTTCCTCATAAAAGTTGTTCCATATCATGTTACGCATGCTGTGTAATTTTCTCAAAGGTAGATCATCAATGAGTGCCATTCAATTTTGCTGATTTGACATGTTTTGTCTAAAATGTTCTGTTGTAAGCTTTTGTTGTGATTGCTTATTTAGATTTTTAGGATAATTTGTGCACGAAATTACGATATATCATCTTCATGAAATTTGTTTCAAATTCCATGGTTTTCATTGTTAAAAGGCTTTCAATAAATGAAGTGACCTTTCAATTACAATTTTCTCAATATCGATCGGAAATAATTGTCTTTGTACAATGAAATGTCCTTGGTATATGTGATGTTTCCAATGTCTGATGTTTAGAATCTTTTAAATACTTGATTTGAATTCAGAAAGATCGAGGTTTGGATCATATTTAAAATATTTGCGATGTCTGTAAGTGCATTTATGCAAGCTCCAGATTAGCCTTAACAATTTAATGTGTTCTATAGCCAAGATATTTCTTGGTCAAAATGTTTTCAAATCATTTTTCAAGCTTTTGATTTGGTGTTGTGGTTGTCATATTTTGGAATGTATTTAAAATGTCTGCAACATTTGTGAGTATATTTATGTGAGCCCCACACCGGTTTTGGTAATTAAATGTATTTTATAGTCGAGACAACCCTTTGTCTCAAAACTTTATTTCCTTTTTCTCAAACATTTGAAACTCATCTTTAAAGCATCACATGTACCACTCATGCATGAAATCATGTCCTTCATTACAAATGCTTGTGTTTGTGATTGGCGCATGCCTTTCGAATAAGTGACCTGTCAATGGTTCACTCAATTGATTGATTAGTTGAGAAATAAGGCTTAATGGCTTGCCTATGTATTTAATCCATGCTAATGCGTGTAGATTTTATATGTATATAAATTATGTTGCCTGATACTGAGGGAAAATCTTGATGATTCACTTAGAACATCTTTTTAGAGACTTACAGGCATTATTGGCCATGCGAGAGTACAAATGGTCAATAATGATTATAAGTAATAAAATGAATGGGTAGGTATCTAGAAGGACTTATGCATGAATTGCAAAAGCCAATCTCAAGGCCCTGTTTGTTTATTTGTTGTGAATAACATTGTATCATTGATTGTTGTTGATTGTTCATGTGCTTTTAATTGTTTTGTTATGTATGGGTGTTTCTTTCCATGGTATGTATCTAATTCTAGTTCTTAGGCTAGGACTATATTAGCCCCATGGAGGTTGAAGCTCACCACGACATGAAGATGGCGAAGGTCAATGTCCATTCCAATCATATTTTTATACTATTTGTCCTCGACATATGTCTCGGGTCCCTTAATTTGTATAAACGTCTGACAAGTTGCGGGTTCTTTCATTTTCTCTCCTTTCTTCTCTTTTATTTCTTTTAAGTGTTAGAATCACATGACGGATTTACAATTTTACTTGGTTGTTTACTTTCCATCTTATACTTTAAATTTAATTGCATGCTTTCTTTTATCTTTCTTAGAAATAGAATAGCATGAAACTGATCATCCACGCATGATCACTTAGGGCTTGTTTGGTAACCATCCCAACAATGCTAGATTCTGATTTTTTGTTCTTAGAATCAGTTTGAGATGAGAATCGCGTTTGGTAAAATTTTTGTTCCCAAAATTAATTTGGAATGAGAATCAAGAATAAAAAAAGTTGATTCTTGTTTTGGGAACAAAATTCAGAATCAAAATAATTCTTCTTCTCTTTTCTTCTTCTTCATTAACCGCCATCCCATGACCGCCGCCCGCTGCCGTCCATCGCCGCCGCCGCCTCTGCCGCCCGCCGTCGCTGCCCTTGCCCGCTAGTTGCCACCGCTCGTCGGCGCGACCGGTCCAATGAGCTCGCCGAAGGCTCGCCGGGCTAGGGCGAGGTTCGACGAGCTTGCTTTGGAGGCAAGCCTAGCCACTGGTGAGGCTCGCCCAACCTCGCCGGTGGCCAAGCGGGCCTCGCCCAGCTGTCGGCGAGGTCGAGCCGACGAGGGCCGGCAATCGGCCTGAAGAAGAATTAGAATAGGAGAAAAAAAAAAAAATAAAAAGAAAAAAAGGAAAAAAGGGAAAAATTATAAAAATTATTTAAAAATTAAAATAAATTGATTTGGAATAGAATCAATGAACACGGTACTAAACGCAATTCTATTCCAAAATCAGAAATTTTGTATAGTTACTAAACACGTTCTTTTACTCAGAATCAGTTCCCGATAACAGAATAAAAAATAATCATTTTAATCAGAATTTGTTCCCGGGAACAGAATCGTTACCAAACACGCCCTTAATTTAAGATTGACGATCTCGAAAAAGTAAAAAGAAATGCATGGACACCTTAGGTAACACGACATACTATTAGGTTCCGAAATGGTATTCATAGAAATATTAATATAACCCAAGTCTTTGAACTTAGATATCTAGTTACATAGAAATCGAGAGACAACTCTCAACCCTCAATTGGGTTTTCTAGTTGACGCCCCAAAAATGAGACTAGTGGCGACTTTCGTCTTATATTCTAGGTTGTCTTAAATAACTAGATCGTTTAATTAACCCGTCGTGAGGGCTATGAATCTTAGGAAAATGTTTACAATCATGATTTAGCATACTCAATGTGGTGAAGTTAACAGATGAAGTGATGTCATCTTTAGCAGATGTATATCTTGAGAGAGTCATTATGGTTGTCAAAATACCCTTGAACTCATCTTCATGTCTAGTTTTCTTTCTACCTTAAAACCGTCGATCAAGATGTGCTGCAACGTGGAGGTAGGGTCACGACACCTTTCGCTCTCACGCGAGATATGAACTTGGGAGAGCTCGCGACTATGTGTAAAGGAACTCACAAATGGTTCATCCCAAAATGCCAAGTGATGACACCTTTGTGGATGCGAACTGTGAGGACTCTCCCATAGTTAAATAACCTTAAATCCAACCTTTTCTCCTCACCCATCGAGGTTGGAAGCGAGGGTCGGGTCGCGAGAGGTGGAAATCAACAAGATCTCTCAAATTTTCAAGCGCGTCCATCAAAAGGGTAAATTAGTTTTTCAAGTACGTTCAATGTTGGGTCTACTGCTAGTACATGTAAGAGCTCTCTTGGGCCGCGATACGGTCGTTTGCTGATTTAGTGACTATTATTATTATTATTATTATTATTATTATTATTATTATTATTATTATTATTATTATTATTATTATTGAAACTGGTTTAATTATCAATATAGTACGAAATTTCTCAATCATTAATATGCGTCAATTGACGGGATGAATTCGTCTTTTATCTTTTATAAATTCTAATATTTTCTTCGTGTGACTATTGTGGCTAAACTTTCAAAAGCAGCATTCAAGCTAGTGACTATTGGGGGACACATCGATAATCTATTGCCCATTAATGTGGGATTCGAGTGGACCCATCAAAATGGGTCATTAATCTATTTCTTAACCCATATTTAATAGGATGAGTTGTTATAAAGGGTTAGTTATTTAGTAAATGGGTCATAAATGATTTTAGGATGATAAAACTCAAAATAATATGGACATTAAATAAGTTCACAATTTACTTAGATTTAACGCACCTCTACAACTTTTTCTTGCTCTTACTCGATCTTGCGCTCTCACTTTGGTTTGGATATGAGTTTTCTTAAATTTGATTAAATATAAAAGTGTCTTAATAATATGAGTCGAAATTGATATGGGTAACTAGATTTATATTATCTATAATTTGCTTAAGACGATTTAAATGGATTAATTTGGATCAAACCATTTTCGTCTCGATTCAATGTGGCCCACTCATTTGATGGAGGTGTCATTTGCATTACTTAGTTACAAAATGAATTCAACACATATGTCTCCTTTAATTGCAATGAGAGGGACACAATTCAAGACACGATATCCTTAGTTCTTCAGCTAGTCAAAAGTACCAAGTTGCAATATTCGGCAAGTGCCCACATGGGATAAATGTTCCTATAATTTGGATAGTGCAACATACAGTTCTTCTTGAAAGCTCCTGTAATTTCCTGTCATGCAAAATTATTCACCGTCAATGATTTGTATATAAATATTGAAGAAACGAAGTTAAACCGAATTGACATATTGAGGTGTAGTTAAACTGATTCACTTTCTAAACTACGATAGATTGTCCCTATCTTTCACATGTTTGATTAAATTGATCTTCACTCTTTGAAAAAATGTTTGTAGTACTAATTATGTACAAAACCAACCGCTTCATGCGTCGTCAAAATGTTTTGAGACATAATCATCGCAAGATATCACCTGTTGTGGAAAATCACCATTTTCCATTTGGGAATTGATTATCAGCTTTGCTGCTCGATGTAAGGCAGCCGGATCTCTTTTCGCCTGATAAGTAGAAATTTTGAGATCAAAAAGTTGTGCAAATTATGAAATATAAAATATAACGTGTGCCAATTCTTTTGCACATGCAATTTTGGAAAGGAAAACTTAAAATAATTGCAGTTATTGAAAATGAAAACGCATAAATTGCCTTTTGGAATCGATGTTTGAAAATAATCTTTTCCACGGTAAACTCAATAATTCTGGTAGCTAAACGTGGGGAAAATTGTCTAAGAAATTCTAAACCTATTAGCCTAGTATAAAAAGAGGAAATATAAAAAGAAAAAAAATCCATAAAAATCAATAAAGGATTTGGAAATTTTAAAAATTAAAATTACTATTCATGTCAGTACCGGTCATATCATAAATAATGATAGGCACTAACTAGACTGCCATGTTAGCATATTCTGCCAAAATTATTTGGAAAGACTAAATTGAAAATGTTTATGGCTAGTTTGGTAAATCATTAAAACGTTTAGGACAAAATTTGTACAATTGCAAAATTTAGGATTGAATTGATAAGTTGGGCACTGAATTGGCACAATTAAATGGTTCAAGACTGAATCCGTTGTGTGAGAATTTTGGTAGGACCATTGCCAATTGATCTACACGTTTAGTCTGGTATTTTTGTGTAGTACTAAGTGTGGATATAATTAATTGGGGAAGACAAATGGAGTTTGGAAAAATTTGAACTCAAGACCTTCAACTCTAATATCATGTGAGAATTTTGGTAGGACCACTGTCGACTAATATAAAAGTTTAAGTTTTTAGATGAAAGTGTGATTTAATATGTAATTACGCTAACAGGCAGTCCTATAATAGTTTTAGAACATTTTGGACAATTTTGCCGTTAAATGTGATACGAAAGAAAAGTTATGATAGAATCAGAGAATACACAAACCTGGCTAGCATGAATCAAACCCATCATTGCCCACGCAGTCTGAACCAAGTTTGATCTATTTCCTTCGAGAGGTATATATTTCTGCATCAATCAAAGAATACAAAGTCCACCGTCTTAATAGGATGACTAAAATAGGAGTTGTTCAAAATCTCAATAGAATCATATTTACATTTCGTTTATTTCCTTTTCAAGTTCCTCTTAGGTATAAGATCATAAGTCCTATAGTTGGTTGGAGGTGTGCCTTTGGCTATTGCAAGAAATTTACTCTCCTGGCAACGTTAGTCTTTTAAATCTAGTACTTGTGAATTCACTAATTTTTACCATATTCATTTAGTTTTTCATTACGTTGTGCAATTCCTAGTAAGTCTTATTCATTCTCTTTCTTTATTAGAGGAATCCATCTGTATAAAATGTCATCTAGTAATTACAAGCTTTTGGATCTATCAAACATCTTCTATGTTCGTTATCTCGATGGAGTTATTGAAGTCGATCAAACAATTTCCAGGTCCTCCCAAAAAAATAACCTTTCTTGGGCAAGAAAGGTAGCTCTCGCCCCAGCCACCGTCCTGCAACTGTGTCCGAAGGAGAAAAGCTACTGCTTTGCGAATAGCGGCACAGTTCTCGTAGCTTTTGCCGGCAACTGCGAGTGCCGTTAGCGCAAACCATGTGGCATATGTGAAGCAGACTCCCCACTGTCCATACCTGCACATACGGCTCTCAACTCATCTTGTCTGGTTAGTTTGGAATAATCAATACCAGTCAACCATAAGCGAGATGAATTCAAGTACCAGGATCCATCTGTCATTTGTACGCTTTCGATGTATTGGACGGCATTGAATATGGAATCTTGGATCTCTTCCGTCCGGTGCCCTGGGTACAACGTCTTGAACAAAACCAAGACTTTGATGGCCGATGAAGTGCATTCGACATATTCTGAATCAACAATGACATCCTCGGCAAATTCAAGTGGATTGAGGAGCTACACCATACATAATTGGCACGTAGTTTTCAGTAGAGCAAATTGAAAAGGAAAAGCCACGGTTATACACAAGAAGCTACTTAATTTGTTGAAGTACGTACTTCCAACCAATTTGCGGCAGTTGCTGGCTCCCATGCAGAGAATCCACCATTTTTACTCTACAAAACAGTGATACATCCTTGCATAATGGTATAACGTTGCTAAAATACTAAGAATTGAAGTAAGATGTCATACCTATTCCTCTATCCTAGGGTTTTTGGAACACTACAAGTAAGTATAGTTGGCTATATCGCAAAATCATATGTCATATTGATTCCAACGGTCAAGACTCACCTGTAGAGAAAGTATAACGTTGACTGCATCATATAGTCCCTTTGGCTCCACCTTCTCGCCTACCATTTCTTGTGGCATTTGTGAGAAAAGCAAGCAACACTGCATGAGCAGGAAGGAGATTAAATCAGGCACTAGAACAACTTTACATCTACAAACTATCCACAGTTTTCAAAAGAACCCTACCATCAAACCTTCTGCGGTGCAATCAGAGACTTGCCAACCCTGATCTTGATCAGAAAAAGTCCAAGATCCTTTAGAAAAATGACGATACATGCTTTGGAAGTCACCGGAAGGATTATCCTTGACCTTCAATGTCAACATATAAATATAAATGTGGGTGTAACGAAAGGAAATGTTAGGAGATGCTCGCAAGCTGAGACAAAGATCTAACCTGTGATCTCCTAATGAAGTCATGCCCTTTCCTGAGTATTGGTCCTATTTCGTTGGTTAGATTACTAGCAAGCAAAGCTTGGATTCCCAAGCTTGTATCCCATAGTTGACTACCAAAACTCTGCATATAGAATGCGACCACCAAATTTAGTTTTCTTTTCCATAAAATCCCTTTAATGTGATAAATCATTTAACCAACCTGAATCTTCATTCCATCCTCAGCAACCCATATAAAATCTTGAATCCTAGCTAGATGCTTCTTGAAGTATTCACCATTTGGATCCTCCACCCAACAAGCAAGCATACTTAATACCTGTTCATTAGAGCATAGATTTTCCCATTAAGTTGTGTTGTAAAAGCACGGTCAGCTAAAATCTATCTTCTGATTACCTTTTCAAGACATCCCAAAGTGATGTATCGGCTGTTCTCATCTTCATAATGAATGTGCTTCATTGTCGTTTTAAGAGCCTTTTCTCTCAACTTGTTCAGTGGCCAACGGCTGAGAAAAGGCTCTGATAGTATGTAAAAACCATCCCACAACAAATCTATTACTGAAGAATGCGAATAGTAGAGATCCTCCTATATGAAAAATAATTAGGGAAATATGTTAGAATCTAAAGAGCACGGCAATGAATAGTTCGTTGCAAACTTGCCTTGGCACATAAATGTCGAGCTGTTGTCCAAGAGATGGTACAATAGGGTTGAGTTAGAAGTTCCTCTCTCAATTGACGAATGAGAGGTGTAATTGGTGCTACAAATCTTCTTCCATACAAATATGATGTGGCCGTGTAAATGGTCCGAAAATAGCACCACCACTTTGCTGCATATTAGAGAGGAAATAACCAGCAACTCCAAGACACTAAAACAAAATTTACACAAATGTTCTTCTTTATGTCCACGAGTTTGAATATATAATAAAAATCATGGGAGATCAAGCAATCGATTTGGTATGATACATGGAAATGTCTTGGCAAACCTGGATGTAGGGGAAGAAATGAGGGAAGCATCAGTAACTCAGGAGGCACTGGTTTCGTCCCGGACCAGTCATAAACCCCGAGAATCTACCAAAAAAGAGAAGTTAAGATGTTATTGCACTCCGCATGTGGGAAAACATATTGTTTAAACTTGCTTTAGATATGTAAGAGCATATTGGCTACAAGTTCATTTCAATGGTTTCGTTTTAGTATCTGCTTGTAATCTAATAATATCATCTAGTGAGGGAGATTGCTATTAAAGAATCATATTGTCAGAAGAAGCAAAAAATTTCTTACAGAAAGCCAAATCTTTCCCAGGAAGGATATGCACAAGGCGCCACCGTGATCAAGAATCCACTTTCTACCTCTGGCACAGGCATTGTCCTCGCCACCGTCAGGACCTTCTCCAAGTATACGCATGCATATATAGTTAAGTACCGTAGTTAGCATGGTACTGTGGCCCTCTACATGTAAGCCCCACCCACCATCTTCATTCTGCAATACCGTATTTGATACCCAACAATGTAAAGATAGAAAACATTTTTGTTTTTCCATATGCAACTTAGAAGTGGAGCTACATTCTCAAAATTTGCATTAGGACACTGCAAAATGGATGAAGATTAAGTACCTGATGATTATACACATAACGGAGGATCTCTTTTTGATGTTCTGCCGAGAAGAATATGTTGAGATGCCCAGTAATATACAAACAAATAACCTGCATTTTGTTGTTAATGAACAAGTGAAGGGGTACGATTTGCATAAGATTGGCATGACTATCACGTGATGACCGGTCCTTTTAACCAAGAAAAACGCAATGATCATTCCCAAAGTATGTTTATTGTCTGACTAATACCGTTTTGGCTTGCGTTCATTTTCCTATCAAGTAAGAAGCAATCAGAAATCTTTCTTGCAACAGGCTCTGTCCATTGAGTAGGTAGAGTATATGAGTTGACTCACATTGGATAAGAAAAAAGGTTTGATAATCACATCTCAAGAAACAATATAAGTCAAACTAGTAAACGATAAAACCACATGTTCAAACAAAAGAATTACACTCAACAAGTGCAAACAATGACCAAGAAGACAGAAGAGAGCTAACCAAAGGAGGGTGAAAGAAGAGAGTGCCAGAATTTTCTGCAGGCCAATGGCCATCACTAGCTTGCAAGGCTGAAAAGAAATAGACGCTTCTCCTCAATGCGGCCGATGCCTTCTCATGTGTCATCTTTTCTTCAGCCTCTATCTTTACGGGAGGAATAATTTGTTTGAAGTTTTTCTCTCTTATAAACTGCAATTGCAGAACAAAAATTTTTAGCAGGTGCAGTGATTGATGCTTACTGGATTACCGGAGTACTTACTCATCAAGGTTTACGAAAAAAAAAAAAAAAGAAAGGCTTTGCTAGCGTAATAGTCTCTCAACTACTGTGAGAATAACAGTTTATTGTGAACCACAAATTTTTAAATGAGTGGATTCTACAATAATTTATAATGATTTGTTATTTAGTTTTCTTGTGATCTAGAACAAACTGTTATTCTGACAGTAGATCATAGATTGTCAACTAATTATTTCTAAAAAAAAAAAAAGTAGAAGCCAATTCCTTGTTTTTATATTTCTCTGTATAAAATTCAAGTATTGTTTGTGTGACCCCAAACAAATTCATCCACCAGGCTACTTAATTTGTTAATTCATAAAAAGAACTTTCTCCTTTATTAATATATGCATAAATACTTTTAACTCGTTCACTCTCCAAGAAAGCACAGAAATCGTGATATTTACATAAACATTAGGTTTGACTCTACCTAGCTACACAATAATATTAAGAGTTTACTTAGAGTGATATTTACTTTTTCTATTTGCAAATTTTACGGCCAATGCATTTTCACTTTTCTTCATCTTTAAGGCTTTCATAATAGATATTTTCACGAACATTCTCTTATCATTTTTTGATAATCTTTTTAAATTTGAATTGTATTTTGGATTTAACAAGAAACTAAAAAGGTTACTTTTGACTTTTGATAAGTCTAAACATTTTTCTTGTCCGCTAATTTCATTATAATGTTAAGATATCATTCGCTTTAATAAATTTACTAATTAATTATATATTTTGAAAAAATAAGCATAACTTTAGCATGATATGTTTGGAAATAACTTCATATGGTCAATGAATGAAAGAAGGTAAAAAACGCGTAACCACATTCCATTAATTAAAAATATTTTCTGAAAATTTTAGGTTATTATTACTTAAATGCAAAGGAAATGAGATGTATGCAACATTAAGTAAGAATGATTGTATGCAAATACTTTCTTATTAATAGTTTATTATTTTGGAATCAACTTTAAAAGGGAAGGCGACTTGAATGGTAAGAGGAATGGCATATTTTGGATAATAGATAAAGTGGTTAATATCATTAGAAACCCCAAATTGGTATACTTGTGACAAATTTATCCAAAATCAATATTTTGATATTGAAAAACCCTAAACTAATATACTTGCGACAAATTTATCAAAAATTAATATTTTGACCATCAAAAACCCTAAACTAATACATTTGTGACAAATTTACCCTTCATTAGTTTATGTTAATTTGAATTAGTATCATGAAAAACCATAAAGAAGTATATTTATGACAAATGGAATATAAAACTCTAAATTGGTACATCTGTCAATTATCACGTGTTGACCAATTTGGTAATTTGACGGTAAAATTTAACAGAAACTAACGCAGGATAAATTTGTCACAAGTATACAAATTTAGGATTTTTGGTGGTCGGAAAATTAGTTTGGAGTCTCTTTGTCACAGATGTATCGGTTTAAAGTTTTTCTTGGTATCAACCCTAGATAAAAGCTATTTCAGTGGTCAAATGAGAGAGACACAAAAAGTTGGAAACAACCCTCTATTGGAAACACTCCTGCAATTTTATATAGTGGGGTTAACGGAAACACCCCTCTATTGGAAATAACCCTGCATTTTTATATGGTGTGGTGAACGGAAACACCCCTCTATTGGAAATAACCCTGCATTTTTATATAGTGGGTTAGATGTTTGAAAGGTAACTTCATATGGTGAATGGGAGAAAGTGTGTATGACATTAATTAAAACTATTTTCTAAATTTATAGTCTAATATCTGTAAATTGAGATGAAATTTATTGGCAACACGAAAGAGAAAAATATTTTATTGGTCAGAGAAGAGGTATTTTGGATATTAGATAGAAAACCATTTGATTGGTCAAATGAGATGGGCATTTTGGGTAATAGAGAAAGTTGGAAACATTATTGCGTTTTGACATAGTGAGGTAGATAGATAGATAAATAAGTTACCGGCCGAATATTAATAGATTTATCGGATATTGATAGATACGCATGCATGTCTCCAACTTTGTCAAAATTAACTTTTATTTGCATTATAACTTGAACTCCCGGCTGATGGAGATTGAAGAGATGAATCTAGTTGCTAAGTCCGTGCTCTTGGCCAATTCGGAAGGAGGTCCGGACCTGCTTCTGGAACCGTTTTGACTTTGGCGATGATAGAGTATTTAATCGAGAATAGAACAACACTTGAATGATCGAGTGACGGGGATGATGCACAGCACTCTACCTGCATCCGCCATAGGAGGTCTCCACTGGGCTTGACCTCGAAGCGGTTGTCATGGAAATGAAGACGAGCTTGCTCCACCTCGGCGCGCTCCTCCGAGGTTCCCGCATCCGGATCGAACTCCCATATCTGCCTCCCGACGTACTCGTTCGTACTGTATATGTACGGACTATTCCCGCCCTGGGCAATCTTCAGCCTCCACATTCCTTGCTCTTCCTTCAATCTCAATCTCTACGGAGTACAAACGTACCTGTTTCGCGTTACGTATAGGAAGATGTGAGAGGTGGGAGGAGTTGGAATGTCAAATGTATGTTGTAATGCCAAGAGCGTGGGGATATTTATACACCTCCATGAATAAAATGATTTGTGTGGGGGCCTGCGGAGACTTTGCGGTATATCTGGTAATGCTGGCTATATTAATATCAAGGTTATTTCTGTGACAGTGCTTAGTGATTTGTTTCGTGTCGTGTTAAATTTATTGTGTTGAAAATGGTATAATATAAATATGGCTACTGGAGTATATGGGAAGTTTAATAAGCATGTTGAAATGCCTCTACAAGGCTATAATAACTTACTTCAATGTCAAAACTTTTCGAGCGATTACTTGAATGCCACATTGGTGAAAAAATGATCACTTACGTGATGGAAAAGCAATCAGTTAAGTCTTTTCAGCAATTCATCTTACATGGCTTTGTTTTTGTAAAAAAATGAAGGGCAAGATGATTTCTTTAAAAAAAGAAAAAGAAAATAAAGGATATAATGACTTGGCAAATGATTTATTAACTCAACTCATTTTGTCTTCTCTTATCCCTCATCTTTTTCTTCTTCATCTTCATTTTCATCTTCTTTTCTAAACATATGGAACGAAGAATAGAACACACAACACAGCGCTCTCTCTCTCTCTGGGTACCCAAACACAGATCCCCCGACTTCTCCCATTCTCCACCTATTAAGCCCACGCCTACGTTTGCATTCTTACTTGTAGAAATAGAGGCTGCCCACGCCTACGTTTGTATTCATGTGTCACTCCAAGCCCCTTCACAAGAGTCAATATCAACCGAAATGAAAACAATGTGTTATGGTCGGGGCCTAAAAAGCACTGACACTTTACGTGAGCCTTTGTGTTGTGTCTGACACTCTCGGACACTCTTCGACACTTGGTCAACACATGTTAGAAAATCTAACACTTGGCTCTTCGACACTCGAGTTAGAATTCTGACATGCAAGTTTTTGACACATGAGGTCAATTTTAAAAATTTTCAATAAATAAGGGATCAAAATGTATATATGTGAAAAAGTACAACAAAATAAAAATAAAAATAACAAATAGGTAAAGAGGAAAAATCTAGTCCTATCTTCTCTTCTGACTCTTACTTTCCGTGATAAACAATTCACCCCTAAGTTTTTTTCTCTTATCTTCCGATATGTCTGACACGTGACTTCAAAATATGAATTGCTTGTTTTTTCTCCAAGTTTGACGAATTATTGGAATGTAGTTGAATTGATTAAATTAAACAATGAATAATATTAATTAATAGTGGATTAATGTTTATAGTGTAAATTCATTCTAGACTTTTTTTATTATTTATTTATTTGTGAATTTGAATCAAATTAATTTGTCATGAAAATTATATAAAAATATATATTTAGTATACAACGTGTCCCAACGTCTCGGAATTTTCTATTTAATGAAAAACGATGTGTTGGCATGTTGTGTCATGTCGTATCTTATGTCGTGTATCAACGGTGGTGCTACTTAGGTTAGGGTTTGAAGAACATAACTAATTTTGCCCCAATTCATCAATTTGGGGTAAACATGTGTTAGACAATGTCGTTTAGGTTAGTTCATGTCGACTCACTTGTTGACGAGCCGAGTTGGATGAATAATCTTAATAATTGCCACGTTGAATTCTTTAACCATATATATTGGCGATGACACTAAGGTGATTGTTCCTTTTACAAGAATGGCACTCGAATGATCGTTTGAAAAGTTTTGTCACTAAAGTGAGTGTTACATGAAAATTATGATATTTCTAGTGTAATTTTCCTTTTAATTGTAAAGTTATAAATCCCAGCATCACATTAGAATATAGAAGGGGAAATAATGCGGGAGACGCGAACATGAAAGTCAAACGAAACATGATCATCCTTATTTTGTTTTATATTGAGATTCGCCACTTGATTCTTTCCTTTTTTTTTTTTATGTAGGGAAGCCGGGTTGGATTAGCTTCTATGGGAAAATGAAGTATGGTGGTTACTTACCTATCGCATGGATTTAAATACTCAGTTGTCGTTGTTTAATGATACGTGTATCCATGTCCGTCACCTTTTATATATGTACCACGTTTACTTGACGTGTGAATATGCTACTAGCTATTGACATTTTCTTTTATGATTTTAATAAGAGTTCTCATCACCCGTGAAGCAATTTGGAGCCAATTTTGCTAATATATTTGTTATACTAATTCCAGCCGGGAACATAATTTAATTCATCACCTCTACTTTCCTATAAGGAATGCAAACCGATTATCCCAATTGAAGAATTTCTACCTCATACCTTTTTATTAAAATATCATGAAACCTCATATCTTTTGGGATAAAGGTACCACTAGACCTTATACTTCAATTTGTTTAATTTCGTCTATATATATATATATATATATATATGTCAATGTGATTCCTAAATTACGTGTTTTTCACTAAAGTCAGTCCTTTTATTATAATTAAAGAAAGATGTTGACACGGACTGTCGCATGAATTGCACTGGTTGGCTAACAATATTGTTGTATTTAAAAAACCTTATACCGAGAGAGAGAGAGAGAGAGAGAGAGAGATGGCAACGATGGTGTCCGCATCGGTAAATTTCGCTTGGTGCCTCTGACATCTAGTTATTGTGGCGCGGCTGTCGGCATTTTCCCTCCAAGCAAACATGCAAATAGATAGGGAGGGGAAGAGAGAAATAGCGGTGCCAACAAGAACCTGGCCTAGGTGATAACAAGGGTCGTGTGACCACCTAAGTATCATCAACATTGACATGCGACACGTGACACAATACAACACGACACGCCGACATGTTATTTAAAAAAAAAATAGATAATTCCAACACGTTGGGACACGTTGTATATTAAATATATATTTTTATATATACATAATAATTATCATTTTTATGATTATTTCAATCAAATTAATTTGGATCAAATTCATAAATAAATAAATAATTAAAAAGCCTAGAATGAATATATACTAAAAACATTAATCTGCCATTTATTAATATCATTCATTGTTTCAATTTGACAAATTCAACTCTATTTAAATAATTCATAAAACTTGGAGAAAAAACAAGCGATCCATATTTTGGACTCGCATGTTAGACATGTTGGAAGAGAAGAAAAAAAACTTAAGGGGTGAATTGTGTATCATGGGAAGTGGGAGTCAGAAGAGGAGATAATACTAGGTTTTTCTTTTTCTCCATTTATTATTTTTATTATTGTATTTTATTTTTTCACACACACACACACGCACACGCACACATTGACCTCTCATTTATTCAATTTTTAAAATTAACTTCGATATTGGAATCACGTGTTAGAAATTCATATATCAGAATTCCGACTCGAGTGTCAAAGAGTGTCGAGAAAGTTGACCAAGTGTCGGATTTTCCGACACGTATTAACCGAGTGTCCGAGAATGTCCAAGAGTGTCGAAAAGTGTCGGACACATGTCGAAGTGTCTGACACGACACGAAAGCTCTTAGAGAGTCTCGGTGCTTCATAGATGACCACAGGCCATCACTGGCTAGGCTAGGAAGCCATTTAAGTTTCTTTCCTACAATAATCTCTCTCTCTCTCCCCGCACGCTACCCTTAAAACATATTTTTAACATTCATATCTGTGCACTCGAATCTTCAGAGGAGATTGATTCCTAAAGAAGGATAGGAGGAGGATGAGCATTCCCTAAGCTCCGCAGGGCCTCGGCATGAATGGGGTGGATGTGAAGCAAGGATCTTGACAAGGGGGACTGGGTTGGCACTAGGTTGGCATTAGCCCTACCTCGCCTTGCGTGCTAATTTTTCCTTTCTAAAAATCGTACTTGATTTGTTTAGTTAATTAGATTTAAGTTAATTATTCTGAGCAATTCCCAATCTTGGCATTGCATACATATTGCCATTTTTTTTTATCGTTATTTAGCCAATTGATGTTAATCCTACCTTGGATGCTACATTAATCAAAGAACTTTTATGAACTACGAAAATTATCAAAAAGTTTTAAACCTATTGCATTTGTGCGAATTCACTCATAAACCATTCAATTTGATAAATTTAGTCATAAACTTTTTGACAACTTACCAATATAGTTCATCCGTCTAATTTTGGCATCTCATTTTGACCAAAAATTGATGACATGAACATTGACTGTCTTACTTAGCGCGACCAATGTTAAGTAAATTTTTTATGAATTTATTTTATTTTACTTTTAGGGGTCAACCACTGAGCCCTTGTCACCCTTCACATGTGGCTAGTGAGGGCCTTGAGCCCTTGCCCAAATTTGAGTGAGACCCTCGCTTGGTGGCTAGCAAGGATCGCTGAGCCCTGGTCGGTCGCTAGCATCCCCCACTTGCCCTTTGCAATAATAATAATAAAAAAGATAATAAAAGTAAAATATTAATATAAAAAAATTGCAAAAATTATCCACAAATGTTTGTCGTACCATATTGGATGGTTGGCATCCATGTTATCAATTTTCGACAGAAATTAGTGGGATGGACTATATTGACAAATTGGCAAAATATTTAAGATTAAATTAGCCGAATTTAAAAGTTTATGACTGAATGGACATAAGTGCAATAAGTTTAGAACTTTTTTTTTTTTTTTAATAATTTCCCCTTTATTGCTTTCCATGGAAATCGGGCAGAGATATTTCGGCAAATCAAAAAGTAAACATGGTGGTAGTCTATGAAGCACCGACACTCTCTAGAAACCTTCGTGTCGTGTCAGACACTTGGACATGTGTCCGACACTCTCCGACACTCTCGGACACTCGGTCAACACGTGTTGGAAAATCCGACACTTGGTCAACTTTTTCGACACTTTTCGACACTCGAGTCGGAATTCTGACATATGAGTTTCCGACACATAATTCTGATATCGAGGTCAATTTTAAAAATTTAATAAATGAGAGGTCAAAATATATATACATATATGAAAAAATAAAATACAATAATAAAAATAATAAATGAAAAAATAAGAAAAACCTAGTTTTCTCTTGTCTTCTTAATCCCACTTCCCGTAATACACAATTCACCCCTTACGTTTTTTTCTCCTCTTCCAACATATCTACCATGTGAGTCCAGAATATGGATCACTTGTTTTTCTCCAAGTTTTATGAATTATTGAAATAGAGTTGAATTTATCAAATTGAAATAATGAATGATATTAATAAATGACGGATTAGTGTTTTTAGTGTATATTCATTATAGGCTTTTTTAATTATTTATTTATTTATGAATTTGATTGAAATAATCATAAAAATGATCATTTATTTTGTATATATAAAAATATATATTTAATATTCAACGTGTCCCAACGTGTCGAAATTATCTGTTTTTTGAAAAACAACGTGTCGGCGTATTGTGTCGTGTCGTGTCACGTGTCATGTGTCAGTGTCAGTGCTACTTAGGTGGTAGTTTCCCCGATTGAAATAACAGGATAAATAAAAGATCTAGTGCAAAATGCAGACAATACAATTACTATAATATTTGTTAACCGATGTTGACTTGAAAACTACCAAAAAAAAAAGACATTGATTAAAGTAACATGATATGCTAAACTTCAATGCGGGTGCATCACACGGCACGTTATCTTAACTGTGGTAATTTTAATTGAGCAAGTAATCACATAATTAAAGGATTTTAAGATGTTCCTTCGTAAGAAGTTTTCATGGAAGAATTCCTGAATTCGAATTGTCATGCATGCATTTTTATTTGTTTCACACTTTGCGTTTTGTGGTCTGCCTTTTTCACTTGTCGTCTATGCCACATTACACTCATCGGTTTTTAAATCCTTAACCAAAGTTTGATACCCGAAAACACAATAAACGTAAAAGCTCTGACGAACTTCTTAACACAATTAGAACATGGGAATCTGAACAATTGACAGGCTTGAACTTGAGGGCCACCTCATCGCATAGGGGCTTAGTCTTGAGGGCCTCTTCAGCCCTCTCAATTGCCGGCAATGGCGGCTCGGTAATCGAGATCAGCCCAGAAGTAGGAGAGATTGCGGGGGCAAGGAGGGGCAAATCTTCTCCGGTGTTGAGGATGGGATTGTCGCTCTTGAAGGTGGCCCTTTCGGCTTGCGTAAATAGCTTAGTGAGAGCTGCCCCCGGGGGGTGGGTGGATTCAACCCATGGATCTAGAGGCTAGTAGGTGATGGCGAATCGACAATGATGACGATAATTTAGGGCCAAGAAGGCGAAGATGGAGAAGCAAACATTACTGATGAGTATACAGAAATAGAACAAATAAGACAGAGGGCACAAAATGATCTTACCTGCCGGCACATCAAGAGAAAAAGTAGCAGGAAACGGGCAAGTGCGTGATGATCATTGAGGGGACATTCCATCAGGAGCTGCTAGTTGGGAAGTCATCCTCCTGGCCAAAAGAAGAGGGGTTAACGAAATCAAACAGGGCTTTAAAGGACTCGCCATCAAAGAAGTTAATGAGGTACAACTCCTATAGCTCTTTCCCCATAGAGCTGAAGGATATAGATGAATCTAAATCACAGGATACTCCTATTAGAATTTCTCAAACTACGGGATGGGCTTTGGTGGCTGGCCCTAACTGATGGGAGAACGGTAACAATTCGAACAATATCGAATTAACGCAGCGGACTAAAATAATCTCCTCTCTTGTGTAAACCTAATAGGAATCGATATAATAGAGTAAAATAAATACTAAGCACGCGAACACAAGATGATTTTTTTTTACGTGGAAAACTTCCTCAATGTAAGGAGATAAAAAACCACGGGATCGGAGTCCACCCGAAAATCTTCACTATCAACAAAATTGGGTGAACAATGTTCTTCTCTAGCAAATACTAGAGGTACATAATAGCAAATACCTCAATAACATAATTATTGGCAATACACATGAATTTCACAAGAGATCAAGGATAAATCTGACAAAAAACGCAGGTTTTAATTAATCCACGAAAAACCTAATGTATGGAGCTTCAAACAAAAATTAAACCGTTCAGATTCGAGAAGATTGCGCCATGAACATGCTGACAAAATTTCAGCTCAATCGGACCACGAATCGACCTCCGATACCAGCTTGATGTAAATAAGATTTTGCCCCAACCTCCGGATTTTCTCCTTTCTCTTTTTCTCTTGTTACTACGTTTTTTTTTTTTTTGCGGCTACCACTTTTTAGATAATAAGAAACCCTATTTTTCCATATGACTTATCATATGGGCTCAAGCCCTTTTTGGGCTTACAACTCATTGGGCTTTATTCACATAGGAATGAATCCAGTTAACAAATCTCCCCCTCACGACAATGTGGAGGGATTCACCATCCCTGCTATCAATTAGCAATGTTCAAGCTTATCTCTTGATAGAGTCTTTGTCATCATATCAAAGCCATTATGATCTATATGAATTTTCTCAAGTTCTAATAAATTTTCATCTAGAACATCCCTTATCCAATGATATCTAACATCAATATGTTTCGATCTAGAATGAAAAGATGAATTCTTACCAAGATGAATTGCACTTTGATTATCACAAAATATCACATACCTCTTTTACTTGAACCCAAGTTCTTCTAAGAACTTCTTCATCCATAGCATCTCTTTACTAGCTTCAATCGCTGCAATAAATTTAGCTTCAGTTGTAGAAAGTGCAACACGCTTCTGCAATCTTGACTTCCATGACACAACTCCACCTGCAAAAGAAATCAAATAACCAGAAGTAGATTTACAAGTATCAATATCTCATGCCAAGTTGGAGTCTGTGTATCCAACTAACTCAAGTTTCCCAGTCCCGAAACTGAGTTTCAAATTTGAAGTTCCCCGAAGATACCTCATAATCCACTTCAGTGCATTCCAGTGCTCTATGCTTGGATTTGACAAATAGCGACTAATAATGCCAACTGCGTGCGCCAAGTCTGGGTGTGTACATACCATCGCACACATTAAGCTTCCTATAGTTGAGGTATATGGAACACTTTTCATATCTTTTTTCTTTTTATCAGTCGTAGGACTTTGCTTTGTATTTAACTTAAAGTGGGCAGTAAGAGAAGTACTAACCATTTTAGCCTTGTCCATGTAAAATTTATGAAGGATCTTCTCGATATATTACTCTTGCGACAAAAACAACTTCTTAGCATCTCTGTCTTGGGTAATTCTAATGTCAAGAATCTGCTTCGCCGAGCCCAAGTCTTTCATGGCAAAAGACTTGCTCAACCATTTCTTCAATAGCTCAATTCTTGAAGCATTTCTGTCAACAATTAGCATATCATCAACATAAAGCAAGAGAATAATAAAGTTATCATCAGAAAATTTTTTGACAAACACACAGTTATCCAAGGAAGTCTTCTTATAGTCATGTTCTGTTATAACTGACGCAAACTTTTTGTACCATTGTCTCAGTGCTTATTTTAGGCCATATAGATTTTTCTTTTTCAATTTGCACACATAATTCTCTTTCCCTTTTACTTTAAAACCCTCAGGTTGTTCCATGTATATCTCTTCCTCCAAGTCACCATGTAGGAAGGCTGTTTTGACATCCATTTGCTCAATTTCCAAATCTAGGGTAGCTGCCAAACCTAGTACCACATGGTTAGAAGACATTTCACTATCGGAGAAAATATATCATTAAAATCAATACCCTTTCTCTGACCGAATCCCTTAACAACCAATCTAGCTTTGTACCGTGGTTGTGAAGTATGTTCATTTTGCTTCAACCTATATACCCACTTGTTCTTCAAAGCTCTTTTACCTTTAGGTAACTTCACCAACTCAAAAGTATGATTATCATAAAGTGATTGCATCTCATCTCGCATGGTATCAAACCAATTGCTTTTGTACTCATCTTCTATTGCTTCTGCATAGTACTTTGGTTCACCTGCATCAGTCAATAATATATACTCATCTTCAAAATACCTAGTGGAAGGTCGTCGGTCTTTAATGGATCTCCAGACTGGAACATCCAGTGGAACATTTAATTGAGCCTCTGGTTCAGGAATAGTATTATCTGTTTCAACATGTTCAAGAACATGTGCGTTATTTGGAACATTGACTTCCTACTGCTCTTCATCAACTTGTGTAGGAATATTTGTAAGAGGAACTGGATCCAAATCAACCAAATTATCACTAACCTGTGGTTCTGAAATTATCTCTGCTTTCTCAATATCCTCTATTGTTTGATCATCCATAAACATAATGTCTCTGCTTCTTACAATTTTCTTTTCAACCGGATCATAAAATATATAGCCAAGCATATCCTGTCCATAACCAATAAATATGCATTGTCGTGTTTTCACATCAAGTTTAGACCTCTCATCTTTAGGAATATACACAAATGCTTTGCACCCAAAGACGCGCAAATAATCATAAGGAACATCTTTGCCTGTCCAAACTCTATTAGGAATATCAAACTCTAAAGGAACGCATGGAGTAAGATTTAATATATGCACAATTGTACTTAAAGCCTCACTCCAAAAGGATCCAGGTAGCTTTGACTGTGAAGGTAAACAGTTTACCCTTTCAACTAGTGTTCAGTTCATTCTCTCAGCTAAGCCATTTAACTAAGGTGTCTTGGGACATGTCTTTTGATGTCAAATACCTTGTTGTTTGCAATATTCATCAAAAGGTCTAATATACTCTCCCTCGTTTTCAGTTTTGATGCATTTCAATTTCTTTCCAGTCTGTCTCTCAACTGAAGCCTGAAATTGCTCAAAAGCATCTAATACTTGATCTTTAGTTTTCAAGGTATGAATCCAAATTTTCCTTGAAAAATCATCTATGAAGGTAACAAAATAAAGAGAGCCACCAAGTGATTTTATTTTCCTAAAACCACAAATATCAGAATGCACTAAATCTAGTATACCTGACTTTCTTGAAGGAGGGGAGCTTTTAAATGCAACTATATTTTGTTTTCCTACTAAACAGTGAGCACACTTTTTTAGCGCCGAACTTTTCAATCCTGAAAGGAGCTTCTTTTTGGCCAATATTGACAAACCATTCTCATTGATGTGACTGAGCCTCTTATGCCATAACTCAGCTACATCTTCACTATCTACTGCATTAACTTTGTCTGTGGACAACTTTGCTTGCATAATGTACAACGAAAAATATTTTTCACCTATAGCCACAACAAGAGAACCTTTGGTGAGCTTCTATTGACCATTACTGAAGGTGATGCAATACCCCTCATCATCCAACTTGCCTGTAGAAATCAAATTCAAGCGGATATCGGGTATATGTTTAACATTATTCAATACTAACCTTGTGCCATTGTTGGTTTCTAGGCACACATCATCGATGCCTACAACTTGAGCTAGCCCATTGTTTCCCATTTTCACAAATCCGAAGTTACCTGACCTGTATGATGTAAAGAAATCCCTACAAGACTTTGTATGAATAGATGCACCATTATCAATTACCCAACTAGTCTCATGAGATACAAAATTCACCACATCACCATAAAAAATAATGAGAAAGTCTTCTTTAAGTGCAGCAACATGATTGTTATCACTGTCACTATCACTTTTCTTCTCTTTACCTTTCTCTTTTTGTTTCTTCATTTTTAACTGGTGACAAAACCTCTGAATATGTCCCTTCTGATGACAATAATGGCACTCAACATTAGCAAATTTATTATATTTACCTCTGCTTTTATCTCTATTTCTCGGATCTCGAGACTCACTTCTTCCCCTTTTCTCAACAACCAAGGCATCAGAATGTGAAGATGACGATCCTTGTGTCTTCCTTCTCATCTCTTCATTCAAAATACTACTTTTGACCAAATCCATGGTAATCATACCATCTGGGGTAGAATTAGACAAAAATATTTGGAAAGTCTCCCATGAGTCCGACAAAGTACCAAGCAACCATAGTGCTTGTATCTCATTATCAAACTCGATTCCCATCGTAGCCAACTGATTTATAATTCCTTGAAAAGAATTTAAATGATTGGTCAAACGAGTACCATCTTGATATCTTAGAGCCATCATCTGTTTTATCAAAAATAACTTATTATTCCTAGTCTTTTGAGCATATAATTGTTTGAGCTTATCCCATAAACTGCGTGCATGTGTTTCCTCAATAATATGGTTCAAAACATTATCATCTACCCACTGCCTAATATAACCACACACTTGACGATGAAATATAGACCATTTAGCATTATTTTTATACTCCAGTTTCTCCTCGGCAGATACGGGCAAATAAAAATCTTTTACATATAAAAGGTCTTCCATCTTCCCTCTTCAAATATGATAATTCGAACCATTCAGTGTAACCTTTCTACTCGTATTCGTTTTCATTGTTTAACACAAGGCAGAAAAATCAAGCAATAACCAGAAGCTCTGATACCACTCTAATGGGAGAATTGTAACAATTCGAACAATCTCGAATTAATGCAGCGGAATAAAATAATCTCCCCTCTTGTGTAAACCTAATAGGAATCGATATAGTAGAGTAAAATAAATACCAAGCACGTGAACACAAGACGATTTTTTTTACATGGAAAACCTCCTTGATGTGAGGAGATAAAAAACCACGAGACCGGAGTCCATCCAAAAATCTTCACTATCAACAAAATTGGGTGAACAATGTTCTTCTTTAGCAAATACTGGAGGTACATAGCAGTAAAGACCTCAAGAACATAATTCTTGGCAATACACATGAATTTCACAAGAGATCAAGGATAAATTTGACCAAAAACGTAGGTTTTGATCAATCCACGAAAAATCTGATGTAGGGAGCTTCAAACAAAAATCAAACCGTTCAAATTCGAGAAGATTGCGCCATGAACATGCTAACAAAATTTCAGCTCAATCGGACCATGAATCGACCTCTGATGCTAGCTTGATGTAAATTAGACTTTACCCCAACCCCCAGATTTTCTCTCTTTTTCTCTTGTTATTACGTCTTTTTGCGGTATCACTTTTTAGATAGTGAGAATCCCTATTTTTCCATATGATTTATCATATGGGCTCAAGCCCTTTTTGGGCTTGCAACTCATTGGGCTTCCTCCACATAGGAGTGAATCCAGCTAATATTAACAAGCCACCAGTTCACAAATGAAGATACTTTGCTGGAACCGTGAGGGGTTAGGCACATCATTAACGGTCTTAAAACTTGCGAGCCATTATAACTCAAGAAAGGCCTAACTTGGTTCTGTTAATGGAGACTAACAATCAAGAATTTGTGATTTTGCATTTAAAAAGGCAACTGAATTTCCAAAACAACTTTGTGAAGAACCCAATAGTGATTTATGGGGCGATTAGCGATTCTGTGGAATGAGGCAGTGGCAATAATAGTGGAGTTAGCTTCTCAAGAGATGATGAATATGGTATTTGAAGATTATGATAGTAGGAACAGAATGCGAGTTACTTGTATTCATCCTCCCAACCTTTTTGGGAGAGACTAAATCTATGGGAAAAACTAAGATAGGTGAGTCTTTCTGATGCATTATTGTGGGTACGTTTGGGGGATTTTAATGAAGTACTCAATCATTGGGAGAAACTTAGAAATAGAATGGCTAAAAACTATTGTTCGTATGCTTATTGAAATTGTTTGAATGACTGCTTGTTAATGGAAATAGATTGTAAAAGGTGTGCTTTTACATGGGCAAACAATAGAGAAGGGGCTGATTTTGTGAAGGAAAAACTGGATAGGGTGTTATGTAACTTAGATTGGAGGCTCATGTTCCCTACAGTAGAAGCTTATGCTCTCCTAGCTATTGGATCCAACCATAGCCTTTATTATTTGCATGCAGTGTTGACCCTGTTAAGAAAACAAGGAGAATTTAGATTTGAAGCCTTTTTTAATTGAAGATATTCAATGCAAAGTAGTTGCAAAACAGACATGGCAATTGCCTACTTTGAAAGAAGTTGGCTTGAGAGAAAAAATGCAAATTGTCACCTATGCTTTACACGGGTGGAGTAAAAAGAAATTTCCAAATAGTTATCATTGTATTGATGCCCTCAAGCAGGAATTACAAGTCTTAACTAACGGCATATACTGATCAAGAGACGATAGAAGGATTCAGGAATTAAAGGAAGAAACTGAAACTCTATGGAGAAGAGACGAGATGTCCTGGGGTTTACGATCCAAAGTTAATTGGTTGAGATGTTTAGGGGGGGGGGGGAAGGACAAAACACGAGATATTTCCACGCCACAACTATTCAAAGGAGACGAAGAAATAGAATTTCTATGCTGAAGTCTACAGAAGAAAATTGGATAAGGGACAAACAACAACTTTAGAATCTCACAATCTCCTTCTTTAGAGATATATATGCCTCACTAGGGCCTAGAAGTTGTCAACCAATACTGGATCAATGCCCAATGAAAGTTGGAAATGAAATAAATGAGTGTCTAGTGGCAGAATTAACCATGGAAGAAGTTCATGATGCGTGTTTCAGCTAGGTGCACAACAGGCTCCAGGTCCAGATGGCTTAAATGGAATGCTCTATCAACATCATTGGGATGTAATCAACAAGGATGTTTTTGAGGCAGTCAATGGGTTTTTACATCGGGAGTCTTAGAAGCAGCTTTAAACAGAACCCATAAACCCTTGTTCTAAAGACACCCAATCTTGAGAAACTGAAGCAATTTTGCCCTATCATCCTTTGCAACTTTGCATATAAGATTATTTCAAAGATCATGGCAAACAGACTTAAAGATGGTTGCCAATGTTGATTTCAGGGGAACAAAGCACATTTGTCAGTGGGAGCCAGATTCGGGATAACATATATATTGTGCAAGAGGTGCTGCACCGGCTAAGAATGAGGAAAAGAAAAAAGAATTTCCAAGCTGTTCTCATATTAGATATGCAGAAGGTCTATTATAGGGCGGAATGGGATTTCTTACAAGAATGTTTGCTGAAAATGGGCTTCTGTGCAAGATGAGTTAACTAGGTTATGCAATGTGTCACTATGGTCTCTTTCAGTATAAAATTCAATAGAGAACCCTTACCTTTTTTTAACCCTATTAGAGGTATCATACAAGGGGACCCTTTATCACCCAATCTATTTATCTTAGTATCAAACTGCTTGTCTTCTTTAATGGAAAAAGCTATAAATGACGAGAGTATAAAAGGTATCGAGCTGAATAGGTTTTGTCCAACGTTATCCCACTCGTTAATCGCGGATTACTCTATCTTTTTCCTTGACAGGACTATCCAGGAATGCCAAAATGCCTCAATCGTGTTAAATCAATATTGCTATGCCCTAGGACAAGCTATAAACCTGAACAAATCAAGTACCTTCTTTAGCAGAGATTGCCCTAAGCTATTAAGGGATAACATGGCAGAAGAATTGAGAATTCGAGAGTTGGATCACATAGGAAAATACGTGGGAATTCCCTCTGATTGGGGACCCTCAAAGAGACAGATGTTTGCTTGGATGTTGGGAAGGGTAAATATGAAATTGGAATGATGGAAGGAACAAATCATATTGAAGGCAAGCAAGGAAATTCTTTTGAAATCAGTGGTTCAGGCTTTACCACACTATGCAATGTCAGTTTTTAAAATCCTAGTATCGGTATATAGAGCAATTGGGAAAAAATAGCAAATTTTGTGGAAAAATAGTGAATCAAAAGTTGATATGCATTGGAAAAGATGGGAAACATTGAAAATTAGGAAGGATAAGGGAGGAATGGGTTTTAGGTATCTAATAACTATCAACAAAGCCGTCCTAGGTAAACAAGCTTGGAGATTGGTTAAAAATCCAAAAGCATTATGGTGCTGGATATTAAAAAGACTATTCAATCGAAAAGATTTTTGGCGCATTGAGAAAAGGGTCCAAGCCTTCTTGGGGATGTCAAAGTTTAATTATGGGAATGGATGCAATATCGAACTCCATGATGTGGTCAATTGGAAATGGAGAAAATGTTAGCATCAGAACAGACAAATGGCTGAAGAGAGGCCTAATTGGGGGGCCGGCAAATAGATGAAGTTTGTAGAAGAAGCTCCCAACTTGCCCTCTCTTAAAACGGTAGCATATGTCCTCTGACAAATCTGGAAGATTCGCAACAATTTCATCTTTCGGGGGAGCAAACCAAAATCCTGCAACATAGTGGATTCGGCTCTAACCATGCAACAAAGTTTTAAAAAATGGGGCTTTCAAGAAACTAAGGCAGGAAAGACAAAAGACAAGACCTCATCTTAGATTTGGGTAGCTCCTACGGAAGGAACACTAAAAATCAACGTGGATGGCTCGCTCGGAGAAGGATCGACGGAAGGCGCCATCTTCGGCATCTGTCGCGATCACGCCAGATGCCTCATTGACGGCTTCACCAAGACCGTTCTAGCGTCCTCTTCGGCTCAACTG